>CM033647.1:94155562-95582163 GCA_019512145.1 Engystomops pustulosus | reverse complement strand
GGGAATCACAAAGATAGGTGGGATCTGTTGCTCCATAGACCAGGTGCAATTACGTTATCTTATAGGGGTTATCTTAAGATAACTTCCCCTTAGTAGCTACGGGACTTCATAACCCATAATTTATGACAGGCCTAATAAAGCACTATCAGTATATTGTCAAGCAGCTTAAAACCTTCCAAATCATGTTTCTTTCACGTCTCAGCATGGTTTCATGGTGCAGAAAATCAATTGTGACATAATATATGTAAACTGGTATAGAGTCAAGGAGGCGGAGAGTTTAACATTGAAAGCTTTCCCCACATCCTCCCATGTGATTGACTTAATACACCGGGCTTCAGGTTGTCCTGCCTAGTGATGTGTCTGGAAGCAGGACTATTAATTACAGAGAATGGGGCGTTCTAGGCAGGGAGAGCTTGACTTCAGTGCTAAATTCTTCGCCTCCTTGACTTTATATAACTAATTCACTTCTCACTTCAAAGCTGATTTTCTGGATGATGCCACTAAACAGGACAATGAAGGAAACATTAACTGGAAGGTGTTTAGCTGCATGACAACAAAATAGCAGTGGTTTATTAGGTCAATATCTGCTGACAGGTTCCCTGCATTTAACATATTCATATTTTAACTTAAGTACCTTTATCAATACATTGTTGTAGACATTGGGACATTGGGAGTTGTTGTAGAGAGAAGTAAGACATGGATATCAGTCTGTGTTAAATGGAGGGAATTGGTGCTAAAATGGAGCATATGGAAAGCAGACTGTGTAGATTAATAATTGGAAGCTGTCCGGAGATGACTAAAAAGAGCTTGAGAGATGGAATACTGAGTTATTTTTATAAAGAAGGCTCTTGGGTCTATGCAAAAGTCAGTTGCTTGACAAGGTAAAAGTAAACTTTTTAAAGTCTAATGGCGTGGCTTTAATTCTAACTGTGTAATATTTGTTGTAGCACTATTAATGTGTAGGTCACAAAAAATGCACTATTGCTTTTACAGAATTGGATGCAAAAAGAGCCAGTTTACTGTGTACAGTATTGTTTGTGGCACAATGTGTGTTGACATTACTTATGGAATCTCCCAGCAGCACTATTTATAGAGGTGTGGTCAATGTAGCACATTTTTGGGTCAGAAACAAAATATGGATTATCAACAGGATAGGTAGTCTTGGTAGAGGTCAAAGGTAGAGTGGGTGTCGGAAAAGTTAAGATCACTTTCCAAATTTTACAGACAAGTTATGGGTGGATGTGTCTTTATGGAGTTCTCGTCCATTTTGAAAAGATTGTGATAGGGAACCAATTCAATAATAGAAGATATCACAAGTCAGTTATGGAATATCACTGTGATTATTTGTATAAGGCATTTTCATCTGTATGCTTTAAATAATGCCATGTATAGGATGCTCTAACTTCTGACAACTTCTTTTATACAGTGTATTGGGTATATACGGTTGAAAAAGATGCAGGTCCATCAAGATAAACCTAACTTAATTTAAACAAATGTTTTGTTCCCATAACCTGTGATATTGTTGCTCTCCATGACTCTCTTGAACATGTACTAAAAATCTGCCATAACAGCCTGCTGCAGTAGAAAGTTTCACAGTCTCACTGCTCTTACAGTAAAGAATCCCCATCTATTGTAATCTGATGAATTCTGCACTCAAAACATACCTCCATCTGCAGTTGACAGATTAGGTGGTGTTTATGTCTCCTGTATGTGAACTGCGACTTAGCCTTTGTTGTGCCTTGGGTTTATTGAGCAACACTCTGCTCTCTGCAGTTCAGCTCTGTAAAGCAAGGGTTACTCGCCTGATGGACAGCTGCTGCTGGAGATGTGTCCAGGATCCGCTTTATACGCCCGGTCAGACCCATCAGACCTGGCTGGTTATACTCATATATTAGTTCATTTCTCCCCAGTGCTTGTGCTATTGTATTCTATTGCTTCTATTCTATTTCTGATCTCGGCTGACAAACCCCTTTGGACTCTGATTCTGTACTGTACTTGCTATCTCAGACCCCTGACCTCTCTTTCCGTGTTGTTTGTTTGTCAGTCTTGTCTCTGCACAGTGTCTGCACCATGGCTTAGGGTGGGATGTGTACAAAGTTACTGCACAAAATTGAGGGTGATGCCATATGTTGCCTTTTTGGACCATTTTAAAGCATGCCTTTTCAGTCCATTTAAAAACACATGATTTTTTGAATGTTTACCATGTTTGGCTGGTTTTAATCTGTTTCACAGCTAGAATTCTAGATTCTAGAAATTAAGATAAACAGGTTCAAAGCAGCCAAACGCATGGTAAGCATTCAAAGATGCATGTGTTTTAAAACGGATTTAAAATGCATGGTTTAAAAAGGTCCAAAAACGCAACATGTGGCATCAACCTTAGGGTGGGGTCAGTAAGTAGGCAGCTGAAAGCTTGTAGGACTCATCTTAGGGCTAACTGTCCTGTTTGTCCGCCTGCGCCCCTTGCCAACCTCATTACAGAGTACGTAAATTGATAGACATGGCAACCCCCTGTTTGAGGTTGCAGCCTTTGCAGATGTTAATGGCAAAGAGCACCAAATAGCTCAGTTTGCTTGTAAATTAATCATCTTGCTCCTATGTCTGCTAATGTTTATATACAGGGACAACACCATCCACTCACAAAAGATTAATAGTAAATCTTTGCACAGGATGTTTAATGTCTTCATAGATCAATAGACTGCTGGAAGGCTTTTTTAAAGCAATTGGGAGAAAAATAAATAAATAACGCAAATTTCCAGATGATTACCTCTACCTATTACTTAGCTGGGTGAGGAATAAGGGGGTCTCTGTTATATATAGAAGGTCCTTTATTGTTCAAAGGCCATGTGCATATCAATAGAAAGCTGAAGGTGAATGTGAAATAGATCAGACTTGATTCGGATACACTGCTTGGATTGGCTAACAGCCATTGTTATGATTTAAAAATTAATATGTATTATTTTCTGTATATGACGATAATCATTTATCCCTGCTCAAGCAGATTGAAGAATTCATTAGCAGTGTTACATTTAGATAAGCGACAAACAACTCTGGGGCTAACTATTTTACAACTTAACACCTTAAGGTTGGGAACATATGGGTAGAATTTGCAGAAGAAATGTGGTCACCATGTGGACCATCTGAATTATTCACCAAATGTGGCAACTACTCCATGCAGTGGTAATCAAGTTGCAAAATCCAAGGTTGCTGCTTCTTTTCCATAATTTTTTTAATATTGTATTTTCCAATATTTGTTAATTTTACCTTAAAGAAAACAATTAATCGTCTGGTGGGGTGGGGTGGGGGGGAGGGGTTGTCTAGAGTTTTCTGGAATAAGACTATGGTAAATCACATCAATTAGGAATGAATGAATCATCAATGATTCCATTAGTAGAAACATTGTCGAATTTTTTTTTAAAAAGATTCTTTTCAGGTCTAAATCAAATTGTTCCAAACTGCTGTTGCTCTGTAAGTCCAGGAAATTTTTATAATATCCCCTAGTACCAGCATATGATAAATCTCCCCCATCTATTTAGATTCGTAAAGTAAGGCCTTCACAAAATAAAGGAAAAACATTTTTCATAGCGTATGACATAGGAAAACATATTCTTTATAAGTAGTGAATTTCGTTGAATTTAGAGAGAAGTGAAAAAACATGTGAGATGGTATTTTTCTTAATTTAAGGAGAGCCTGGTCTTCAATTGCATTTAGTGTTTTAGAGTTGCCCTGTTAATGTTGTATTTTTCTTCCCCTAAAATTAAGCATAATAGACAACCCGGAGCTACTGGTCTCCTAAGTCCATATTAATCACTCAGTGGACCTTTGTAGTCTGCTTTAAAATCAATTTGTATCAGCGACAGAGCGTCTCAGCAAACCATAATAATTACAGTATGTATTCCCTACCTACGCAGACACATTGCTCAACTTTTCTGAAATCTTAGAGAAAGCTATTACTCGTAGGATTTTCTTTGTTTGTGTAATTTACAGTTTCATTGGCACTTTAGTCAGTACAAACAATTCTCAGCACTGGCGGGATTGAATAATGCATTATGTATCTGGTTATGGAAAATGTGTATTCATGAGTCTTGTTTGGCTTTTGTCAAAAAGAACTGTGAAATATTATGATGGAACCATCTTCATTTCTGCCACATTGTTTTTAAAAGCATGTTTTTAACTGGGAATTGTGAGTCGTAAGAATTACTGCATAGTTTATATAACTTGAAGGTAATTTAAGTGAAAAGGTCTCTCTGCTTTTTACTGGAAGATGTGACAAGACACCTTAAGCTACAGCGAATGGGAAGAATAACAAAAACACAAAACTTTGGAGAAACCTTTCAAGTATAATGTAAGGCTTCAAGACACTAGGGGGTCTGGTTTTCAAGGTTTTCAAAAATTCCCATTATGTCTTGAGAATATTTGCACAGTTTACAAAGCTAAGTTTGCTCAAACAAAACGAAACATAAAGTTATAATATACAGAATTAAATAACACCAAAAATATTCACAAACACAGATATTTCCTTTAATACTAATAATCTGTACTTAGGGTGGAAGATGGATATTAGATAGGCAGGGGTTCAACTAAAGGTGATTCCTTGGTCAACTGATTCACTTGATCGGGGGGGCTCGGTTTTTAGTCAGGACTAAGATTCTTTGTATGAATTTGATGGGGGCACAGCGAGGGGGAAGAGGGAAGGAGCACCCTGCAGCTGCCAGGATTTTAGTTTTCTCATTGGCCCCTTTTTGTATGCTATAAAATTTTCGCTTTTTTCAATATTGGGGACGTGTGATGGCATTTTTTTTTTGCGGGATGAGATGCTTTTTCCAATATTACTATTTTGGGGTTAGTCAAATACAATATAGAAATATTTTTGGGGGGACAGGATTAGAAAAGCATCAATTCACTACTGGATTTTTTACTATTTTTTTGGTATTCACTGTACATCCTAATAATCATGGTGTCTTTATTCTATGGGTCAGTACAATTACAGGGATACCATATATGAATATTTTTTCTTACATTTTACTAAATTTGACAAATAAAACATAATGTGGGGAAAAATCTATCCTTTTTACATCGCCGTCTTCCAAGTGGCATAACATTTTACTTTTTTGGCTACGGAGCTGGTTGATGGCTTTTTTGTGGGACATGTTGTACTTTGCAAAAATATCATTCTGGAGTACATATGTTATTTTGATTACTTTTTATTGCACCTTATCTGGGATTCAATAGGTAAAATTCATAATTTTGTGAGGGTTTTTAACAGTTTTTTTATCGGCATTCATCGTGCAGGTTAAATAATTATGTACTTTTATTCTAAGGGTTATTACAGATGCGGTGATACTATATATGTGGGGTTTGTGTTATGATTTAGCCTTTTTTTAGTGTTATATGTCTCTTTATATGTTATGGGGTTGCAAGCATTTTTATTGATTTATTACTTTATTTTTTATTGAAAAACATTTATTTTTTACTTTTTTACATCTGATTGCTTGTTTTCTGGTGCCGGCTCCACGTCCGCGCACTCCATGCGCACAAAGCTGTCACGGAGCTGGAGCCAGCACCCGCGCACATGAAGCTAGAAGTTGAGCTGTCTGGGGTGTCAGAATAGTGAGTACTCTGTTTATTTATTTATGTGCTGGCCATACTGGGGATGGAAGGCTATATACTACATAGGGCTGACTGGCAGGCTATATACTACACGGGGGCTGGCTGGCAGGCAATATACTAAAGGGGGCTGGCTATATACTAAACGGGCTGGCTGGCAGACTATATACTACATGGGGCTGGCTGGCTGGCAGGCTATATACTAAAGGGGGCTGGCTGGTAGGCTATATATACTAAAGAGTCTGGCTGGCTATAAACTGCATGGGAGCTAGCTATATGCTCCAAGGGCTGGCAATATACTACATGGGGCTGGCTATATGTTACAGAGGGCGAGCTATATACTACTGGGGGCTGGCTGGCTATATACTACTGGGGGCTGGCTGGCTATATACCACTGGGGGCTGGCTGCCTACATATTACTGGGGGCTTGCTGGCAATATACTGGGGGACAGGGGCTGGTTGGCTATATACTGTGGAGGCTGTGGCCAATGCATTTCCCACCCTTGGCTTATACTCGAGCTAATAGGTTTTCCCAGTTTTTGGTGGTTACATTAGATACCTTGGCTCTACTCGGGTTGGCTTATACTCATGTATATATGGTATGGTTTAATATAATTACTTTCTATAAAACATCTGTGGTGGTATAAAGCTCAATATAAACCTTGATACACTTGAGTGATGTCGTTTTAAAAACAGGATCATTTATAGTGTGGTTCACTGTTCTCGTAGCTCAAGAATAGCTCAAATATATAATTGCACCTGAAAACAATCATCAAAATCTGCCCTCTAAAAGCTCAATACCTACTCCATTTTGCGCTCTGCTGTGGGCCCCTAAAGTAGTTTACCTTTCCATGTAGGGTATGGCCCTACTCGTAAGAAAATGCAACAAATCTGAGATGTGTTTTCTCATTTTATCAGGCATCAACATGTACATTTTAGGACAAGATTATCATTTTATTGTCAAAATTTTAAAAAAATTCCAAATAGAACCTCCATTTTAAAGAAATAGTTTGAAGGGTGCAGTTTTAAAAATGAGGCACCAAATGTGGGGAATTACGAATAAATAGAACTTTGACAAACCTTATGAATATGAATTTTCCTGAAATGTATTTAAAAATTTGGAAAATCACTGTTCATACTGTAAGCCACCTAACATCTTGATAAATAAAATAACATAGTAAAAATATTATGTCAGCATAAAGCAGACATATGGTTAATGTGAGTTAGGAACCAATTTGGGTGGCTAGACTAATGTATGATAAGCATAACATTTATGAAAATTGCTACATTCCTCAAAATTTAATTTTTTTTTGCAGATAAGTGCTAAAAATTAAAATATAGCATAAATGTAAAGTGCAATATGTAAAAAAAAACTCTCTGAAAAAAGTCTGAAAATAAAATTCTGTAAAATAAAGCATTCAAAAGTTATAACTGCATATCGTGACAGAAATTGGGCTCTGATCGGTTGCCATGGGCACTATGGCACCATGCGCTACCCTTTTACTGCATAACACCCAACACTTATCCATTGCCATTGTATACATTTGTGGTAAATATCCAACTAACATATTTTCGATAGCAAAGTTGCAGAAGCTGGACATTCATAGTCTGTGTTTTATATACATTTGTGAGAGATGTCTTCAAAGTTTTACACATTTTGTAGCCAACAATAGACAAGAATTATCCGTTATCATAGCCAGCACCAGGAGCCATAACAGTATGCCATATCAGTGGTACCACATTAAACTAAGCGACTGCATAAAAACGTGTTCAGCCTGTAGAAACAGACAAACATGCTAGTCCAATCCCAGTGACTGAACATATTGCACAGGATGGGTCAAGGCAATAGTATCATACAGAAATATAATGCAAGGAATCCCTGTCTGCCGGCTGAACTGTAGTGGCGACACTGTAACAACTGTTCCAATACAGTAAATACAGTTAAAACTTTAATTGCTCCCAAATATGGGATAATAGTTGTGGCCACAAAAGTGGTGGTTGGAGTTAAATTAACATGAAACCTGTTTCACATCTCCAAATAAAAATCATTTTCAGAAGGCTTGTTAAAAGCTTTTGCCTCTATCGATTCCCCTGTGTTTGTTGGTCTACACCTGAAAGATTCCCAACAACTAAAAGATAACAAGCAGATAAGGTTTCAGTTTTTTAAAGGAAATCTACCACCTTACACACGTAAAAATCACACCTACTCTCTTCTTCTTCTTGATCTCAGCGCTTGTCTTTGCTAATCTTGACACCCAGGGTCAACTTGAAAGTCTTAAAAAGCAGCCTGGAGCACGATGGTGAGATGTCCTATGCTCCGGCCTGCTAAATATTCACGCCTCTCACAGGATGCCTCCATCTCCCATGTTGGAGAGGGAGTGTGACATCACGTTGCAGCCTGTGAAAAACTAGCAGCCTGGAAGTTTAGTCTTGGGTAGAGATGGGCGAATTTTTCCAAGAATTCGAGTCATCAAGTTCGCCGAATTTACCGACAAAATTTGATTCGACCCGAATCGAATCATAGCGGATCACATTAAAAAACAGGTATTTCCTGGCTGCAGAGAGCCTGTAGGGTGTTGTAGAATGTTTTGCCATGCTCAAATATGCATAGGGAGCATGGTTTGGTCTCCAAATAATGTGTTTTAGTATGACTTGCATAAGACAGCTGCCGCTCTTAGAATCGCTTCACTCTTCACTTCCATGTGCACTAAACAGGGGCCAACTTCACCAAATAGATGAAGCAGGAACATAGCCTGACAAAGTAACGTCTGTGCCAGCTTGAAAGGACTGAGCTGAGGGCCAAGATCCCACTATACCATCAACACTGACATCAGATGATTCCATAGATTATGACAGAACCTGTTCTGTTAAACGAGGATACATGTAGAACCCCCCCCTAAAGAGTGAAGAGGGTGTCGGCAGTAATTTTTCGTTGACGTCACTGATCAAATTGCCCTTCTTTTCTTCCGTCAGTGTCCGCTTTCAAATGGTCAATAATCCCTCAGCATTGCTAAAGCTAAAAACAAACAGGAATTGATTAGAGATGAGCGAGCACTAAAATGCTCGGGTACTCGTTATTCGAGACGAACTTTTCCCGATGCTCGAGTGCTCGTCTCGAATAACGATTTGTATAAGATCAAGTGTAGTAGCGTTCTTATAAGTTTAGGATATGGCGGGTGAGGGGAATGTAAACAGAAGCGCAAGAAGCGCTGAAATAATATTGGTAAATGATAAAAGTTTGCCAGTATATTTTGTGGATAACACAGCTGGGTGGCGACAAAGTTAACAACTTTGATGTGGAATCCATGAAAACAACCCAAATTTCTGCCTGACACACCTCGTTTGATAAAGGGACGATGTATGGAGGCAGCTATATGGACGACTTTTGGAGGTAGCAATGGAGACAACGTGTGGAGGCTGCTATGGAGACAATTTAATTTGGATAGTGCCTGTATGTGGCAGTCCAAAAAAGTTTTCAAACCAGAGGAGCAGGTAGGTGGCCCTCCAGAAAAATGGAATAGATTGAGTGCCTGTATGTGGCAGTCCAAAAAAGTTTTCAAACCAGAGGAGCAGGTAGGTGGCCCTCCAGAAAAATTGAATAGATTGAGTGCCTGTATGTGGTACTCCCAAAAATTGTTTAAAACAGAGGACCGGGTCGGTGGCCCTCCAGAAAAATTAAATGCATAAAGTACTATAGCGCACATCGGGAAAAGTAGTGGCGGCTGGGGACCGAATACCGAGGGGCGGCCGCCGCCATGAGGTTGCGAAAGGCCTCGGTCTCTACTAGCCTATAGGGCAGCAATCTGGAGATGTGGACATTAAGGGCTTGGGCGTGCGGGTGGGTTGCACTATATTTCCTTTTCCGCTCCAGCGTCTGGGGTATGGAGAGCTGAACGCTGGTGGATGCTGTGGAGGATCGTGGAGGCGACGATGGGGTTTTTGTGCCAGGGTCCTGGGCAGGGGGCTGACTAGCAGATGACACAGGGGAAGGAGCAGTGGTGTGCACGGCCGGAGGTGAACGGGCTTGGTGCCACTGAGTGGGGTGTTTAGCATTCATATGCCTGCGCATACTGGTGGTAGTTAAGCTAGTAGTGGTGGAACCCCTGCTGATCCTGGTTTGGCAAAGGTTGCACACCACAGTCCGTCGGTCATCCGGTGTTTCCTTAAAGAACCTCCAGACTTCTGAAAATCTAGCCCTCGCCGCGGGAGCCCTCGCCACGGGAGCTTCACTACGTGACACATTTGGCGCTGATGCACCTGCTCTGGCCCTGCCTCTCCGTCTGGCCCCACCACTGCCTCTTCCAACCTGTTCTGCTATAGGACTCTCCTCCGTCTCAGAAGCACTGTGTTCACCCGGCCTCTCAACCCAGCTTGGGTCTGTCACCTCATCATCCTCCGATCCCTCAGTCTGCTCCCCCCTCGGACTTCCTGCCCTGACAACAACTTCACCACTGTCTGACAACCGTGTCTCCTCATCGTCGGACACCTCTTTACACACTTCTTCCACTACGTCAAGAAGGTCATCATCACCCACAGACTGCGACTGGTGGAAAACCTGGGCATCGGAAAATTGCTCAGCAGCAACCGGACAAGTGGTTTGTGAGTGTGGGAAGGGTCCAGAAAACAGTTCTTCAGAGTATGCCGGTTCAAATGCCAAATTTTCCTGGGAGGGGGCAGACTGGGGGGGAAGAGGCTGAGGTGCAGGAGCTGGAGGAGTGCCGATATCGGTGACATGGGTGGACTGCGTGGAAGACTGACTGGTGGACAAATTGCTCGAAGCATTGTCGGCAATCCACGACATCACCTGTTCGCACTGTTTTGGCCTCAACAGTGCTCTCCCAGTAACTTCAGACATGAACCTAGGGAGTGTAGCTCTGCGGCGTTCCCCTGCTCCCTCATCAGCAGGTGGTGTCTCACCCCGCCCAGGACCACGGCCTCTGACCCCTGCAGTAGTTGGACGCCCACGTCCCCGCCCTCGTCCTCTACCAAAAAATACCTTTGTGGATTTATTCCATGTGAAAGAGCAACGTTTCGGCTCCAAACAGTGAGCCTTTCTCAAGCAAGGCTTTTTTTTCCCTTTGTCTATATAATTGAAGGACCTGATGCCCGGTCCTCCTAGGCGTGCACCCGCTTTTTATTTTTGTTTACTCATTTTCTGTTTTGATAGTTTTACCTGTTTACTTTTTTTTTTTCAAATTCCTTTATTGAGCATTAAATAGGTTACATACATATATTTAGTGCATAAAAATTACATATTATCAGGTTATGATGATACTGTTTAAGTAGCTTCATAAGGTTAGTACACTTGTTCCTGGAGCACTTCTGGTTTGAACACTTTACAGCAAACAAATCAAACTGAGGGATAGGGGAGGGAAGACGGGGGGAGGATAGAGGAGGTGGGAAAGGGTTGGGTAAAGGGTTCTAGTCTGTCAATGCAATGTATTCAGGGGAGTTCACAAAATTCCGGGTGTGGTTTCCCCCTGTACTATGAAGTTCTGCGGCGAGTTCCTCCATCCTCTGCACATGTAAGATCTCCGCAAACCAATCCGACGTGGATGGTATTCTTGTGGATTTCCATAATCTGGGGATCAAGGTGCAAGCTGCAATTAAAAAGAAACCAACTAGGGACCTTTTAGCCTTCACGGAGGGAGGGGGGGGGGTTGGGATCTTGGACAGCAATAGTTGGGCTGGGTTGTTAAACGAAACATAAAGTTATAATATACAGAATTAAATAACACCAAAAAGATTCACAAACACAGATATTTCCCCTAATATTGATAATCTGTACTTAGGATGGAAGATGGATATTAGATAGGCAGGGGTTTAACTAAAGGTGATTCCTTGGTCAACTGATTCACTTTATAGGGAGGGGTCTGTTTGTTATTCATGACTAGAGAGTTCATTTGTATGAATTTGATGGGGGAACAGCGAGGGGGAGTAGGGAAGGAGCACCCTGCAGCTGCCAGGATTTTAGTTTTCTCATTGGTGCTATGGAGACAATTTAATTTGGATAGTGCCTGTATGTGGCAGTCCAAAAAAGTTTTCAAACCAGAGGAGCAGGTAGGTGGCCCTCCAGAAAAATGGAATAGATTGAGTGCCTGTATGTGGCAGTCCAAAAAAGTTTTCAAACCAGAGGAGCAGGTAGGTGGCCCTCCAGAAAAATTGAATAGATTGAGTGCCTGTATGTGGCACTCCCAAAAATTGTTTAAAACAGAGGACCGGGTCGGTGGCCCTCCAGAAAAATTAAATGCATAAAGTACTATAGCTAGAGCCAGTGGGCCCTGTCAAAAAATAGCCAGTTTCCTCTGCTTTAGTGTACAAAGAGGAGGAGAAGGAGGAAAATGAGGAGGAGGAGTGCATAAATTATTCAGGTTGAGCTTCCTTCACCTGGTGGAGATTGGAAATTAGGAGGAGGTGGAGGAGGGGTGGGAGGAGGAGGAGGCATAGTAGGCCTTTGAGACCTGGACCGAGGTAGGCCCCGCAATCCTCGGCGTCGGCAGTATATGACCAGCCCCAGGGTCAGACTCGGTCCCAGCCTCCACCAAGTTAACCCAATGTGCCGTCAGCGATACATAGTGGCCCTGCCCGGCAGCACTCGTCCACGTGTCCGTGGTCAGGTGGACCTTGTCAGAAACGGCGTTGGTCAGGGCACGGATGATGTTGTCTGACACGTGCTGGTGCAGGGCTGGGACGGCACATCGGGAAAAGTAGTGGCGGCTGGGGACCGAATACCGAGGGGCGGCCGCCGCCATGAGGTTGCGAAAGGCCTCGGTCTCTACTAGCCTATAGGGCAGCATCTCCAGGCTAAGCAATCTGGAGATGTGGACATTAAGGGCTTGGGCGTGCGGGTGGGTTGCACTATATTTTCTTTTCCGCTCCAGCGTCTGGGGTATGGAGAGCTGAACGCTGGTGGATGCTGTGGAGGATCGTGGAGGCGACGATGGGGTTTTTGTGCCAGGGTCCTGGGCAGGGGGCTGACTAGCAGCTGACACAGGGGAAGGAAGGGTCTGGCAGGCTATATACACTGGGGCAGGGGCTGGCAGGCTATATACACTGGGGCAGGGGCTGGCAGGCTATATACACTGGGGCAGGGGCTGGATGGCTATATACACTGGGGCAGGGTCTGGCTGGCTATATACACTGGGGCAGGGGCTGGTTGGCTATATACACTGGGGCAGGGGCTGGCTGGCTATATACACTGGGTCAGAGCCTGGCTGGCTATATACTGGGAGGCTGTGAACAATGCATTTCCCACCCTCGGCTTATACTCGAGTCAATAGGTTTTCCCAGTATTTTGTGGTAAAATTAGGGGCCTCGGCTTATACTCGGGTCGGCTTATACTCGAGTATATACGGTAAGTTGTATAGAGTCTCAACTCATCAGATGATCCGGCCCAACTGCACATCTCTAGTTTCTGGAGCGGGCAAATGCCATTTTGTGAGGCTCATACACCATAAAAGGGTTCGAGTAGAACATTGTCCAAAACAAAAGTATGTTAATAAGCAAATTTGTATATTTTTTAATAATAATGTAGAAGATCACATGTGGTAAAGGAAAATGAAGCATGTGGTGTTAGTTTTCCATAAATGCCAAGTGTAATTCTAGGTATAGGGAAGGAGCACCCTGCAGCTGCCAGGATTTTAGTTTTCTCATTGGCCCCTTTTTGTATGCTATAAAATTTTTGCTTTTTTCAATATTGGGGATGTGTGATGGCATTTTTTTTGCAGGATGAGATGCTTTTCCAATATTACTATTTTGGGGTTAGTATCCCCTTTTGTCAAAAATATAGGAATATTTTTTTGGGGGGCAGGATTAGAAAAGCATCAATTCTGTACTGGATTTTTGACTTTTTTTTTTGGTATTCACCGTACAGCCTAATAATCATGTTATCTTTATTCTATGGGTCAGTACAATTACAGGGATACCATACATGAATATTTTTTCTTACTTTTTACTAAATTTTACAAATAAAACCTAATGTGGGGAAAAATCTATCCTATTTGCATCGCCGTCTTCCAAGTGGCATAACATTTTTACTTTTTTGGCTACAGAGCTGGTTGATGGCTTGTTTTTTGTGGGACATGTTGTACTTTGCAAGAATATCATTCTGGAGTACATATGTTATTTTGATTACTTTTTATTGCACTTTTTGTGGGATTCAATAGGTAAAATTCATAATTTTTGGAGGGGTTTTTAACAGTTTTTTTAAGGGCGTTCAACGTGTGGGTTCAATAATTATTTACTTTTATTCTACGGGTTATTACAGATGCGCTGATACTATATATGTGGGGTTTGTGTTATGATTTAGCCTTTTTTAGTGTTATATGTCTCTTTATATGTTATGGGGTTGCGAGCATTTTTATTAAGTTTTTTTAAACTTTTTTACATCTGATTGCTTGTGTGCTGGTGCCGGCTCCACGTCCTCGCACTCCATGCGCACAAAGCTGTCGCGGAGCTGGAGCCAGCACCCGCGCACATTAAGCTAGAAGAGGAGCTGCCTGGGGTGTCAGAATGGTGAGTACTCTGTTTATTTTTTATGTGCTGGCCATACTGGGGATGGAAGGCTATATACTACATGGGGCTGGCTGGCAGGCTATATACTACACGGGGGGCTGGCTGGCAGGCAATATAGTGAAGGGGGCTGGCTATATACTACACGGGGCTGGCTGGCAGACTATGTACTACATGGGGCTGGCTGGCTGGCAGGCTATATACTAAAGGGGGCTGGCTGGTAGGCTATATATACTAAAGAGGCTGGCTATAAACTACATGGGAGCTAGCTATATGCTATAAGGGCTGGCAATATACTACAGGGGGCTGGCTATATGCTACAGAGGGCTAGCCATTTACCACTGGGGTCTGGCTATATACTACTGGGGGCTGGCTGGCTATATACCACTGGGGGCTTGCTGGCAATATACTGGGGGACAGGGGCTGGTTGGCTATATACTGGGGAGACTGTGGCCAATGCATTTCCCACCCTTTGCTTATACTCGAGCTAACAGGTTTTCCCAGTGTTTGGTGGTTACATTAGGTATCTCGGCTCTACTCGGGTTGGCTTATACTCAAGTATATATGGTATGGGTTAATATAATTACTTTCTATAAAACATCTGTGGTGGTGTAAAGCTCAATATAAACCTTGATACACCTTGAGTGGTGTAGTTTTAAAAACAGGATCATTTATAGCAGTGGTGGCTAACCTATGGCACTGGTGCCGGAGGTGGCACTCAGAGCCCTTTCTGTGGGCACTCAGGTCATCACCAGAGATGACTCCAGGTATCTTCCTGCAGTCCCAGACAACCCAAGACTTGCTGTTCACAGAGCTATTTTAAAGTGACAGCACTCCCTGGGACTACTGGAGGGATGGGAAGGTGTGGACAGATCTGGATTATCATTGTAGCTCCATCCAAATTTCTTCTATTTTCTGCTTTATTGGTGTCCTCAGGGTGCCGGCATCAATGAAAGCTGTGACAGAGAAGGGAGTATAAATCACTAATTAAATTTCTGTGTTGACACTTTGCGATAAATAAGTGGGTCTTGATTGAAGTTTGGGCACTCGGCCTCCAAAAGGTTCGCCATCACTGATTTATAGGGTGGTTCACTGTTCTCGTAGCTCAGGAATAGCTCAAATATATAATTGCATCTGAAAACTACCCTCTGAAATCTGCCCTCTAAAAGCTCAATACCATACCTCTGTAGTTTACATTTACATGTGGGGTATTGCCCTACTCGTAAGAAAATGCAACAAATCTGAGATGTGTTTTCTCATTTTAGCCAGCATCAACATGTACATTTAAGGACAAGATTATCATTTTATTGTCAAAATTAAAAAATTCCAAATAGAACCTCCATTTTAAAGAAATAGTTTGAAGGGTGCAGTTTTAAAAATGAGGCAATTTGTGGGGAATTACAAATAAATAGAACTTTGACAATCCTTATGAAGATGAATTTTCCTGAAATGTATTTAAAAATTTGGAAAATCCCTGTTCATACTGTAAGCCACCTAACATCTTGATAAATAAAATAACATAGTAAAAATATTATGTCAGCATAAAGCAGACATATGGTTAATGTGAGTTAGAAACCAATTTGGGTGGCTAGACTAATGTATGATAAGCATAACATTTAGAAATCAGAAAACTGCTACATTCCTCAAAATTTTATTTTTTTACTGATAAGTGCTAAAAATATAAAAAATAAAATATAGCATAAATGTGAAGTGCAATATGTAAAAAAAAACTCTGAAAAAAGTCTGAAAATAAATTCTGTAAGATATAGCATTCAAAAGTTATAACTGCATATCGTGACAGAAATTGGGCTCTGATCAGTTGCCATGGGCAAATCCCCCCAATTGAGTCCGTGCGCTACCCTTTTACTGCATAACACCCAACACTTATCCATTGCCATTGTATACATTTGTGGTAAATATCCCCAACTAACATATTTTCAATAGCAAAGTTGCAGAAGCTGGACATTCATAATCTGTGTTTTATATACATTTGTGAGAGATGTCTTCAAAGTTTTACACATTTTCTATGATAATGCAGCCGACAATAGACAATAATTATCCGCTATCATAGCCAGCACCAGGAGCCATAACAGTATGCCATATCAGTGGTACCACATTAAACTAAGTGACTGCATAAAAACGTGTTCAGCCTGTAGAAACAGACACACATGCTAGTCCAATCCCAGTGACTGAACATATTGCACAGGACGGGTCAAGGCAATAGTATCATACAGAAATATGAGAAATATGATGCAAGGAATCCCTGTCTGCCGGCTGAACTGTAGTGGCGACACTGTAATAACTGTTCCAATACAGTAAATACAGTTAAAACTTTAATTGCTCCCAAATATGGGAAATAGTGTGGCCACAAAAGTGGGTGGTTGGAGTTAAATTAACATGAAAACCGGTTTCACACTCTCCCAATAAAAATAATTTTCGAAGGTTGTTAAAGCTTGTGCCTCTATCGATCCCTTGGTTTGTGGTGAACACCTGAAAGATTCCCAACAACTAAAAGATAACAAGCAGATAAGGTTTCAGTTGTCTTAAAGGAAATCTACCACCTTACACACGTAAAAATCACACATACTCTCTTTTTCTTCTTGATCCCAGCGCTTGTCTTTGCTAATCTTGACACCCAGGGTCAACTTGAAAGTCTTAAAAAGCAGCCTGGAGCACGATGGTGAGATGTCCTATGCTCCGGCCTGCTAAATATTCACGCCTCTCACAGGATGCCTCCATCTCCCATGTTGGAGAGGGAGTGTGACATCACGTTGCAGCCCATGAATAACTAGCAGCCCGGAAGTTTAGTCTTGGGTAGAGATGGGCGAATTTTTCCAAAAATTCGAGTCATCGAGTTTGGCGAATTTACAAAATTTGATTCGACCCGAATAGAATCATGGCGGATCACATTAAAAAACAGGTATTTCCTGGCTGCAGAGAGCCTGTAGGGTGTTGTAGAATGTTTTGCCATGCTCAAATATGCCTAGGGAGCATGGTTTGGTCTCCAAATAATGTGTTTTAGTATGACTTGCATAAGACAGCCGCCGCTCTTAGAATCGCTTCACTCTTCACTTCCATGTGCAATAAACAGGGGCCAACTTCACCAAATAAGTGAAGCAGGAACACAGCCTGACAAAGTAACGTCTGTGCCAGCTTGAAAGGACTGAGCTGAGGGCCAAGATCCCACTATACCATCAACACTGACATCAGATGATTCCATAGATTATGACAGAACCTGTTCTGGTAAACGAGGATACATGTAGAACCCCCCTAAAGAGTGAAGAGGGTGTCGGCAGTAATTTTTCGTTGACGTCACTGATCAAATTCCCCTTCTTTTCTTCCGTCAGTGTCCGCTTTCAAATGGTCAATAATCCCTCAGTATTGCTAAAGCTAAAAACAAACAGGAGTTGATCCAAAACAGAGATGACCATTAAATAGGATTTTTGCTTGTCTTCTGTGTTCTCTATCCGCTTCAGCTTTTGGCTATTTGGCTTTTGGCTATCTGATGATTTTACACTAATTTCTTGACATCAAATAATTGAAATTTGGGGAATACAGAACCCCAAAAACTGACACCCAGGACTTTGAGAAAAAAATCACTTCACCAACTACGTAGATTTGACATGGATTTATTAATATCTACTTTAACAACAAAAAAGAATTGAAATTTGGGGTATGCAAAACCCCAAAATGGACACCCTGGACTTTGAGCAAAAATCACTCCATCAGCTACTGAGTACAAGAAGCTAGATGCTAGAGACAGTACATGCAGTGTGAAATGACGGGACTACAAATGGCCGACTGTTTTCATAGGGCTGTGACATCACATAAGCCTGCCAGTCGCTGATTGGCTTACAGGTCTGCACTTGTGATCAAGGGTGTTTCTTTCTTCTGCCCAGGGTTATCTGCCCCATGTAACACACTGTGCTCACGGCCAAAAAATTGTTCCCACGAATCACTGTAAACTTCGGTTTCGTGCAGAACCAAAGTTTTCCTGAAATTCTAAACAAATTCCACTTTGTTGGTATCGATTCGCCTGTCTTTAGTCTTGGGGCTTCTGATTATTTCCTCTCAAAAGTGCATAACATATTTTACATTCTTTCTCTACCTACTCCGGATTGACCTTGCTTATGTAAAAGCTTATCCAAATAATATATGTGAGATTACTGTTATATATACTTTTTTTTTTTCAATCAGGAATGTGAATCTGTTTTATCTGCCAAGATTGCTTAAGTCTGTTTTGACTTCATCCCTGTAATATCGGACTGTAATGCTAACGTCTGGAGGTCTATGAGCCTGATACTATGTTGTCCCAGCTGCGAGAGTCTGATCTTTGACTTGCTAATCATCTCGCTTTCATTTCTCAAACATGAAATTCACAGTGTCTGCACAATTCCTGCACATAAAAAATAAACTGTACAAGACGTAAGGAAAAAAAATTAGATTTTTCTCAACAGTCACGTAAATCATTTGCTGCTTATGATTCTGGAGTGTTTTTCTATCTTAAGAAGATTTTAAATTACAGTGTGCTGGACATTCACAGAGAAGATGAAGCCATCCGAAAACTTGAAAGGAATAGTTTTCCTTGATAAATTAAGTATAGGATAGAAATCTACAGTGAGGCAATATTTAGGATCCGCTTTGCAATTATTTGACTTTCCACGCGAATGGTCTTAAAAACATGTAAAGGATTATTTAGGATGAGTATTATTAAATCAGCAGTTATAGTAGCTGTAACTTTATAGAGGTTTGCTCTATACTTAATGTTATCCTCTATTCACAGTTTACAGGACAACATGGTGGGACAATGTGGGTCCCCATGATAAGCATGGAAATGAGATAATTTTCCCTCAAATTAATGAAGGGACAGATTAGTCATGTCCTGAAGCTGTATAGAAAAACTGAATTCATGGTCCAGGCAAACTGAAAATATGAGCCTTCTCTTATTGTAGTGAAACCAGGTATACAGTACTACAGTGACGTGCACCATAGGCCTACGCGTTTCAGACAGTATACCCATCATGGTCATGACTAAAGACTGGTATACTCTCTGAAATGAGTTGGCCTATAGTGCATGTCACTGTGGTATTGTATACATGATTTTATTACATTAAAATAAGACTTGTATTTGCAGTTTGGCTGGACTGTGAATTCATTTTTCTACAAAGTTCTGCTTACCGGTGCTTTGCTAGTTGCGCCTTTGGGAGAGATAAGTAGGCATTTGCAACCATATAGTCCTGAAGGGGATAAAGACAGAACATGCAACTGGAGGTAAAATAAGTGGCTATTTTATGGTTTTACTATATGAGCAATGTAGGATGTATATAGTTTCACACTTTGGTTAAGTCACATTGGAATCATTTTATTTATTTTGAAGGACTAAATAGTTTGCATTGTGTAATTATTAATCTTTATCTTCTTCAATGTCAATATAAGTCAATCCTTTCTATTTTAATAGGTTTGCCATACAACTTGATACCTATGGTGTTCAACTGCTGATAGCCATAAGGGCTGGAGAAGTGATGATCTTGTATGTCCACAGCTCCATTTACTTATATGAGACTGTAAATGTGACCCCTTTTACACTAGACAGAGGTCATAACCTTTTTTTGAGCAGTCAATGAAGTGTCAGTTTCAGAACATCCATATAACTTTCAGCTCATGATAAAGCTTTCCCCCGCTCTGAGGAACGATGTATAAAGATGGATATAATTGCACAACATAGATATCAGACATTTTGGCCCAGAAGGCTGGTTATGATATAGTATGTGAGATACAAATGACTCCATGACCTCGAGCCAATGTTATTTATCTTTATTGTCTCTATACTCCTTTCATTTCCTTGTAGACCTTTGCATTTTTGTTACAGTCTTTTCATTTCCATCTGGCAGCTGTTATAGGGGATACATAGTGCTGAGCCCCATCTGGATAGCATTGAGATTTTTATATACACTTATACATCTAATGCTACCCTGCATTCTTTGGTATATACATATATATATAGGTGTGTATAAATATATATATATATATATATATATATATATAAATATATATATACATATATATATATATACATATACATATATATACAAAGGAAAAAAGGCAGCACACCAGATTGTAGTGAAAAAATACCTTAGTGGATTTATTCCATGTTTAGAGCCGAAACGTTGCTCTTTCACATGGAATAAATCCACTAAGGTATTTTTTCACTACAATCTGGTGTGACTGCCTTTTTTCCTTTGTCTAGATAATTGAAGGACCTGATGCCCGCGTCCTCTTAGGAGTGTACGCATTGCCGGCTTATTTATTTTTCAGGTCCTTTTTTTTCCGATAGGTAATTATTCTGATTTTAGATATGCGATTAGGCGTTTGGACCGATGCAGTTAAGGAGTTGCTGCCTCCTCATAATACTCATATGTACAATATGTTTGCGTGTTGCGCGGCACCGCTACCAGCGAGGTCATGTGATAATGGTTGTATTTTCTTTCCTTTGTGCCCGATATACACTACTACTATACCTCCTATTTTATACTACTTATTTATATATTTTATATATATCTATTATATATATATAAAAAATTGAACAGTTCAGAGCTGCACCACAATGCGGTGGGTGCAAAGTCCAGACGCTCTCTGGCACGAGAGCCTCAGTAGTAAATTTTCAAAATAAACTGGCAGCACTCCAAAGTAGCATCAAAAGTGACGGGGGGTGTCTTTTATTCCATGTGCAACGTTTCAGCTCACAAGGAGCCTTTGTCAAGCATGATACATAGATCAGTATGCAAACATATAAAGGCCAGTGATACATCTCATTGGTCCATACAAGGACCGTATAAAACAGTGCATATAACAATCATTTCATAAGTATACAAAGTGTGTACGAGAGTACGTGGTAAGTAAGACCTGATCGGTTATTAGTACAGTGAAAATTTGTAGCAAATTTGTACCCTCCCATCGGCGTTCGGACTGCCCACAGTCTCGGCTCTTCATTCATAAGTTCCTGATGTGGTGCAGGATCAGCTGTGTTCTGGTGCCAACCTCTCTCTGGTGTAGAAGGAAGTCGGCTGTGTGTAGTGGTTCCGCTCTGTATAAAACCGGAAGTGACATGTTGCCATGACGACCGGACTGTGCAGAAAGTTGGCACATACGCACTCAGATACTGAGTGCCGGCGGCCATCTTGGATTTGGGCAGACCTCTCACTGCATTCTATTGGGAGCCCCTAATGTGTTCTGAACCTATTGATTGGCCGGTAGAGGCCATGTACAGTGACTAATATTGTCTCCAGGTCCTGGGTGCATATTTATGATCCCAACAGTTAAATCACCGTTGGTTTCACTACGCCCGGACTAGGCTATTGTGTCACGGATAACCGCCACACTTTGCCCTTGTCCTGCCCGGATCTAATGGAGATATAGTCACAGAGGAAAAAACCTCATAGTGTCTGACACCAGGGTTCCCGGTGGGGGGGTCGCCATTAAAAACTGATAAAAAGATGAAAAAAGCGTAAATCTATACACACTATTAGACAAAATTACACAGTTGTGTTCACTATGTGCTCGAGACTGATGGGGGGATTTGATCCAGCCGATGGGGGTCGGTGATTCCAATTCAATCTGTAAAAAATGAAAGAGAGAATGAATATATTTGTAAAGCTGTGGATACAGCGTCAATATCGTGTCGATAATTCACTAGCGGAGAAATATCTCCAAAAAACCTACAGATGAGGCCGCAAGTGGGCTAAATAGGTATTGGCAGGGCGGCAAACTTCAAGAGTCACCAACATAGACAACAAACCCATAATATCTAAATAATGCTGTTCAAATTGTATTCAATATTTAAGCCATTAGGCTGTAGAGTTCCCAGCCTATGTATCCATCTCAACTCCTGTTTTCTGAGGATAGCTTCCCTATTACCGCCTCTCCTAGGTATAGGGATATGGTCAATAATCCTGAATTTTAGATCGCTCTCTTTATGTCCAGCCTCAGTAAAGTGTCTACTCACGGGTAAATCCTTCCTTCTTTTACGTATGGTGTACCCATGCTGTACAAACCTTGTTTTGAAGCCTAGTGTTGTCTCGCCCACATATTTCAAATTACATGGGCAACTCAACAAATAGACGACAAAGTCACTATTACAGTCGAGATAGTGTTGGATTTTGTACTGTTTGTCGTTGTGAGTAAAGGTATCTCCTTTCAGCACATGTGAGCAGTTAATGCAAGCTCTGCATGGAAAGCATCCTTTGCGTGTGGGACCACTTGTTCCTGGAGCACTTCTGGTTTGAACACTTTACAGCAAACAAATCAAACTGAGGGATAGGGGAGGGAAGACGGGGGTAGGATAGAGGAGGTGGAAAAGGGTTGGGTAAAGGGTTCTAGTCTGTCAATGCAATGTATTCAGGGGAGTTCACAAAATTCCGGGTGTGGTTTCCCCCTGTACTATGAAGTTCTGCGGAGAGTTCCTCCATCCTCTGCAGATGTAAGATCTCCGCAAACCAATCCAACGTGGATGGTATTCTTGTGGATTTCCATAATCTGGGGATCAAGGTGCAAGCTGCAATTAAAAAGAAACCAACTAGGGACCTTTTAGCCTTCACGGAGGGAGGGGGGGGGGTTGGGATCTTGGACAGCAATAGTTGGGCTGGGTTGTTAAAAATGTTTTAAATATGAATAGTTAGTTTTACCTTAGTTTTAACCCTAGGCAACATTGGAAATGGGGGCCTCCAAACTACCATGTGAACATTTATGGCATAAATCTAGTGACTTATTTCTTAGGCACCACAGCAGAGTTGTAGTCCCTAATTCTGTACATTCAATAGATACAGTTCATAGAATGTTAAACCATATAAATAAGACAATGAAAGAAGTTATCTATGTGCTTACCTGAACTGCATCTACAACTCTAAACAGTTAAGGAGTGAAACAGATGAATGATTGCAGAAGGCTAAATAATAGCCGATAAAATGTCTACAAATAGCAAACATGCCACAAGCAGAGCCCTAAGGTCACCAAGTTAAAGAGAAAATCTGCATAACAATCAATCCCCAGACACAAGATAAACTTATTGCTTTGGGATAAGGGGCCAATATAAAAAAAGCAGAAAGCACTTTTGATTTTTTTTTTATTGTCGCTTTGTGTCGATGTTATTGCCAGTGACATCTGTGAAACCGTTTCAAAAACTCCCCATCTGCCTTTTCAGAAAGATGACTTTTTGTTGCTGATTGCCATTAAAAACAGAAATTTGAATATACATAGACAAATGTCACTTTCACAGATAATTGTTTCATAAATCTAACAATATTCTTCCTGGAACATATAACTGCTATGAAAATGTGAAAGACATTCATGGAGACTGAGTTTCCTCATCCTAGAAGTACAAGGAGCAGGGGAAAAATGGAGCCAATAGATAACAGGTACACTGCCTTTGTATGTTAACCAGGTTTCCTGTGCTTGTTTTTGTGTAACAAATAAGTTGGGAGACAATAAACTGTCTAAATTAGGTGCATTCCTTGATACAAATCTTACTCCTCTGTCTAGTATTTGGCAACATTTTTCATCTTCGTATAGAGTGGGTATATGTTTTTTTACAATACGTTTACCGTATATACTCGTGTATAAGCCGAGTTTTTCAGCACAAAAAATGTTCTTAAAAAACGTCCCCTCGGCTTATACACGAGTCTATTATTAAAAAAAATTACCCAGTTAAAAAAAAAATAAACTTAAATACTCACCCTCCGACGTCAGCGCGACTCCCCGATGTCGGCGCGGCTTACCAATGTCCCCGATGTCAGCGCGTCCTGTCTTCTTTCTTCTCCGCGGCTCCTCTTCTCTCTTTTTTCTTCCGGCATGGACGCGGCCGCGTCATAGTATGCGCATGCTAGAAGAAAACATGGCCGCGTGCATGCCGGAAGAAAGAAGAGGAGCCGCGGAGAAGAAAGAAGATGGGGCGTGCTGACATCGGGGACATCGGGGAGCCGCGCTGACATCGGAGGGTGAGTATTTAAGTTTATTTTTTTAAGGTCCGTGGGGGCAGGCTGCTGTATACTACTAGTGGCTGCTGTATACCACTAGGGGCTTGCTGTATACTACTAGGGGCTTGCTGTATACTATTAGGGGCTGCTGTATACTACTAGGGGCTGCTGTATACTACTAGGGGCTTGCTGTATACTACAAGGGGCTGCTGTATACTACTAAGGGCTTGCTGAAATCAGAAAGGTTCAGCTCACCTTATGTAGAAAAACCCCTTGCGCACGTATAACAAGGTGAACCCCACGGACTCAGGGTCTATGAAATAGTATCAAAAGGAAGAACGATCCAGCGTCTCAGGGGAGTTTGATGATAAAACTTTGCTTTTATTCCAGTTCCAAAAGACATAAAAACATTAGGCAAGGTATACAGCCTCTATTATCATGGCATGCAGGGAATGACCTACGCGTTTCGCTCAGGTGAGCTTACTCATGGTCTACTTACATAGTATGTGTTACAGCTATTTAAAAATCGCGGTTCCCTTCGGCGTGTGACGTCACAGTCACGTGGCACCTGATCAGGCATGTGACGTCACGGTCACATGACCCGCGTCACATGACCAGACAGGCTCCGCCTCCAGGAAGATCGCGATTGTATACAAAATTTAAAAAGACTAATGAAGTATTAAAAGAAAAGAGTGCCACTAGAGAAAGGTGGGTAAGGAGATCAATGGATACATAAGCAATTATTGTGTATTGGATTTACATGCAAAACATGAAAAATATTGCAGATAACAAGAAAGAGGAGATTAGTTAATTAGATTTCTTATCATACCGGTCATTTTAAGTGAATTTTCAAAAATTGAACTATATAGCCATAGAGAAAAGTGACATGGTGTTACATTAGGGAATTTCAAAAGGTATAGAAGGACAATGCACTATATTTAATAACACAATATTAGATCCTGTCTTAAGTTCATACCCAAAGGTTGAACAGTTTTCAGGATAAACATCCAATAAGTCTCCCTATTGGTAAGTTTTTTCCTATGATCTCCACCTCTTATTGGTTTCGTAACTTTTCAATTCCCTGCCACCTAAACGTGTCACAATTCCCGTCATGTAGATCGCGGAAATGTTTCGAGGCGGCCGACATGTTAGTTAAATTGGTGTTCTTGACATCTGAAAGATGTTTTCTGATACGGGTCTTGAGGGAGTTAGTGGTGCATCCTATGTATTGTTTCTCACATGAGATACAGGATATTAGGTAAATGGTGTGAGTTGTGTTACAATTGAAGTAAGTAGTTATATTATACTTCTTTTTGGTTGTATATGAAAAAAAGGAATTAGTGGTAGTCAAAAAGCCACATACTATACATCTGGAGTGTCCGCACTTATGGTTGCCTGGATGATGCAACCAGCTGTGGTTGCATTGTTTATCCTTTTTACTATGGAACAGGCTTGGTGATACAATTGTCCCAATTGTGGGTGCTTTTTTTGAAATATACCTGACTCCATGGGAGAGACATGTTCTAGCTCTGTTGTCTTGCTCCAAAATTGGTATAAATTTATTATCAATGTTTCTAATTTGATTGAACTGTTTGCTGTATGTTGTTACAAATGCAATTGGTTTGGTACCAGCCCTTTCCTCCTGACTTCCCTCTCTCACAGGTTTATTTTTTAACAGATTTTTACGGTCAATATTTTTAATTCTATTTTTAGCTGAAGACAAAACTCGCTGTTTGTATTTTCTCTGTACTAGTCTATTTTCCCACTCCATGACGTGTTCATCAAAAACTATATCTGTGGAGCTATTCCTACGAAGTCGGATCAACTCACCGTAGGGGATATTGTCCACCACATGTCTAGGATGGCATGAGGTGGACAATAGAATAGTATTGCCTGCAACTACTTTGCGATAGGGCGACACCAATACTTTGTCACCCTGCCCTGTTAATGTGACATCCAAGAAATCGATCCTGTGCCCACCAAAATGGGAGGTGAATTTCAAATTCATGTTATTGGCATTGAGGTGCCCCACAAAATCCAAAAAATCTGAGTGATTACCCTTCCAAATCCACAACAAGTCGTCTATGAAGCGGCCGAACCACTGCACAGACGACTTGTGAGGATTGGAATCCGAGAAAACAAAACATTTCTCCCATTGAATCATGTAAATATTAGCAAGGGAGGGGGAAAACTTCGCCCCCATGGGGGCCCCCTCCACTTGCATATAGTATTGAGCATCGAACATAAAAAAATTGTTCTTAAGGAGAAAGTCAGTCGACATTAAGATGAATTCCTTCAATTCTGCAGAGTAAGTGCTAAATTCCTCTAAATGCCTGGAAAGAAAAAATAGGGCCTGCTCATGCGGGATTGAAGAATAAAGGGAAATTACGTCACAGGTTGCCCAACTAAAAGTGTTCTCCCATTTAATATGTTCCATTACCTGCAGTACATGTTTGATATCTTTTAGGTAACTAGGGGTTACCATAACCAATGGCTGTAAATAGTGGTCTAGCCAGTCCCCCAGTCTCTCCCCAAGACTACCAATTCCCGCGACAATAGGTCGACAGGGAGGGGGGAAAATTCCCTTGTGTACCTTGGGGAGAGAGTGGAAGACCGGCATGACTGGAAATCTATTCACCAAATACTCCCTGAGTTTTCATGTTTTGCATGTAAATCCAATACACAATAATTGCTTATGTATGCATTGATCTCCTTACCCACCTTTCTCTAGTGGCACTCTTTTCTTTTAATACTTAATTAGTCTTTTTAAATTTTGTATACAATCGCGATCTTCCTGGAGGCGGAGCCTGTCTGGTCATGTGACCGTGACGTCACATGCCTGATCAGGTGCCACGTGACTGTGACGTCACACGCCGAAGGGAACCGCGATCTTTAAATAGCTGTAACACATACTATGTAAGTAGACCATGAGTAAGCTCACCTGAGCGAAACGCGTAGGTCATTCCCTGCATGCCATGATAATAGAGGCTGTGTACCTTGCCTAATGTTTTTATGTCTTTTGGAACTGGAATAAAAGCGAAGTTTTATCATCAAACTCCCCTGAGACGCTGGATCGTTCTTCCTTTTGATACTATACTAAGGGCTTGCTGTATACTATTAGGGGCTGCTGTATACTACTGGGGGCAGACTGTATACTACTAGGAGTTGCTGTATACTACTAGGGGCTGCTTTATACTACTAGGGGCTGCTGTATACTACTAGGGCTGCTGTATACTACTAGCGGCTTGCTGTATACTAAGGACCAAACAAGGTCCAAAACGTGTCAGACTTGCTATGCCATAGGACGTCTTATCTGTTTTTAACTCCTTCCCGACGCGCGCCTTAATAGTATGGCGCGCGCTGAGTCCCGGTGCATGGAGAGGGCTCGCGGGCCGAGCCCTCTCCATAGCCGGTAAGTCTTTGCTGCATATATTGCAGAAAAGGCCTACCGGTAACACCCGCTCTCGGTGCTAGCACCGATCGCGGGTGCTTTCACGGCGATCGCCGCTCCCCCATGACGTCACGGGGAGTGGTGATCTGTTGCCATGACAGCTTCAGGTCTCAAGAAAGGCCCGAAGCTGTCTCGTTTTAACCCATTCATTACAATGTGCTCAGTTGTCTGAGTCATTTGCAGTCTCAAGTGTCAGTGTCAAGTGTCAGATTCAGGTGTCAGTGTTAGGTATAATGGGTAAGCTGTTATATAATCATGTCTTAAAATGGACATTGTAGCACATTTTACTTTATATACAAAATAATATACTAATTTAATTCATATTGACCCCTCACTAGAAAGGGCCCAGGTCATCTTTTCTCATTGGAATCTATTTTGTCCTGTAGGCACATTTATTTTAAGGAGAGCATAAAATTATATGCAAACTTCTCGACTGAAAAATATTTAGCCACTGTATATAAAATTTCTGTTGCGGAGTATCTTATGAAGTGTGAAAGCACAAACCTGTGCTGATGGTGTGTGTAGAGGTGTGACTGCTGATGGCAAAGATTTGCATGTTGGTGCAAAGCTCTGTCATGTGAATGGGGTCTCTCTGCAAATCTCTTTGAACTGAGGAAAAATGTTTTAGACTTAGAATACATTGGGGTTATATATTTAGCTTTCCTCTATTTTTTCCCTTTCAAAGTTAGACATGTCTTGTGCCTTTAAAATCCAGTTGTGGACGTATTAAAATTGGTGCAATTTTGGTGCAAATCACTGTAAAATGGCATAAATAAACTCCATTCCTTATCAAGCGTAGGAACAATTGGGGGTTGCAGAAAAGTTTGCAATCCTACAGACTTAGCTGCCTTATATACAGTATCAACCACTAAGATAAATCAAACAAATCCAAAACACGGAATAACCTTAAAACAGACATCCACAATTGTCCTGACTGCAATCAATAATATGGTAACTTGACCATTTCATAGAAGACATTGGGGGGGCTTCAGCCCTGAAATAATCATGAATGCAAGCCCCTGGCTGGACCGAGCAGTTTGCCTGTCAGCCTATCATAGTATATAAGGCTGGAAGGAGACGCAAGTCCATCAAGTCCAACCTGCGTAGTAAGTGCGTAGGCTGAAATTACTAATGCACTGCAATACATGGTCATTGCAGTGTATAAGTATGAACATTAACATGCAACATTATAGGAGAAATAAAGAAAAGTTAAAAACACAAAAACATTTTTTTAAATATTAATTTTTTCAATAAAATGTCCCAAAAGCCCCCAACACACATAAAACAATACATCAAAATAAAAATAAAAAACACAACACATTAGTTATCACCACGTCCCAAAATTCCCAATGTATAAAAATATAAACATAGTTATTCCCGGCGGTAAATGGAAAAACACACCCAAATGTCAGAATCACCCCTTTATTGCCATTTTGCAACACTTACAATTTGAATTAAAAGTTTTCAAAAGGTTGCACTGTCCCCACTGTAGCAATGAAAACATAAGCTCATCCTGGAAAAAAATTACACCCTACACAGCACTGGACACCTAAGTATAAAAAAGTTATTGGCTTCAGAATATGTCAAAAAGAAGAAATTTTATTTTGGTACAAAATGTTTTACACCTAATAAAACCTATATAAATTTGTTATTACTGTGATTGTACCAAGCGAAAAAACAAATTAGAGATGTCAATTAGGGTGCACAGTGAAAGAAGTAAAAACAGAGCGCACAAAAAAATTGTGCAAATGTTGGTTCTTGTTAATTTTACCATTTTGAAGTTTATTTCCGCTTTCCAGGATACAGCATGAGATATAAAATACCATCACTAAGTTGTACAATTTTTTATGCAGAAAGCAAGGCTTTATACAGCTCTGTATGCTGAAAAATATAAACGGTTTGAATTTTTGATAGTGGGGAGCAATAAACAGAAAATAAAATGGAAAAAGCCCATCAGTGGCAAAGGGTTAAATTGCCCCCTATACCACAAGATTACAAGTTTATACAAGTTTACTAAATGGAGAAATTCTCTGAGATAAGGGGTTTGTGGTACCTAAGGCAGCATCCACACATGGGATTTTGTTTTGCATTTTGAAATGGAATGCAAAGGCTTCACCCGTGATCACATGCGGAGGTAACATTACTTTTCCAGTGCGTTAACTAAATGTGAAGGAAATGCGATCTTACCTCAACATGTGATTGTAGGGGGAGCCGTTAGATTGCAAATGAATTGCCACAGGTGAACATTGCCAAAGGGGCTCTGCAAACATCTGCCCTGCAAAAGTTTTCTCCTTCCCTTCTCCACCATGTGCAGGTTACATCCACACATGGGGTGTCCTCGTACTCAGGAATGTATTGATGATGAAATTAGTAAATTCTAAATCAAACCTTCATTTTGTTTGACGTTCTGTAAAATACTTAAAGGGTTAACAAGCCTATGCACTGTTGTCAATAGTTTGAGGGGTGAAGTCAATATAATGGGGTGATATGTGGTTTCAAAACCCCCTATAGCAGTGATGGTGAACCTTTTAGAGACCAAGTGCCCAAACTCCAAACCAAAGTCTATGTAATCATCGCAAAGTGCCAACATGTCTATTTAGCCTAAAATCACATCATACCACTCTATAAGGGACACATAATACTGCCACATGATGACCATTACCAGTACAACAAGATAAATACCACCATACTGGTAATAAACAGACCACTAAAGAAAGTCCAACATCACCAATAATATCACAAAGCAGGAGCAAATACAGCGGAGAACACTGCCCCCATACAGTGAGGAACACTACCCCCATCCAGTGAGGATCACTACCCCCATCCAGTGAGGATCACTACCCCCATCCAGTGAGGAACACTACCCCATCCAGTAAGGAGCACTACCCCCATCCAGTGAGGAACACTACAGCCATGCAGTGAGGAGCACTACCCCCATCCAGTGAGGAGCATTACCCCCATCCAGTAAGGAGCACTACCCCCATCCAGTAAGGAGCACTACCCCCATCCAGTGAGGAGCACTACCCCATCCAGTGAGGAACACTACCCCCATCCAGTGAGGAGCACTACCCCCATCCAGGGGCAATATGAAGGATTGTTGAATTTGGCAGGGGGTGTGTAGGGTAAAGTGTATGTTGTAGGGTGGAGGGTGGGTGCACTGAGCAGCAAATCTACATGGAATCAGGCAGGTGAATTTACCATCAAATCACCACATATGACACATGTCTGTGGCCACACACACATATATACATATATATATACTGCCCTTGGTCTGGAGCTCTGGGCACCTGTGCCATGCTGTTAGTAAGGGCAGTGTAGAGCACCCCAGGGTCACTGCCAGCATGGCACAGTGACAGGAGATCTGGACCAAGGGCAGTATATCTGTGGTAATAGACATGTGTCATACAGGGCAGTTTGGGACACTAAGCAATAAGCACCTATAGTTGTTTAGTGTCCCATAGCTGCCTGCCTGCTGCCTGTGACATACACACAGAGCAGCTCCTGCCTGATCCCTCCTGTTGCACTTATCTTTACTCGGCGCTGGCTGATGCAATATACTCTGGCAGTCCTGTCTCTCTCCTCGTGTTCCCGGGCTGAAGGGGGAGGGAGTGGAGGGGCGGGCACTGACCTGCTACTGTGTCTCTAGGCAGCACTGTTGAGCAGGTCTGATGCAGCCCACAGTAAGAGAGATCGCTGGAGCTCTCGGCAATCGTCAGCTTTTCCTGCCTGGCCAGTTCTATAGAGACGGCAGTGGAGATAGTACGTGTGCCCTCTCTGGCACGCGTGCCATAGGTTCGCCACCACTGCCCTATAGAAATAAAATGGTCCCTAAAATGATTGATAACATTTTCATTAAAATTTTAGAAAATCCTTGTATTAGAAAATCCTTTGTAATAAAACAAAAGGACACAAAACTAAGATATGGTAAATGTAAGTTAGTAACTAATTTGGGTATCAAGACTATCAGTTTGAAATTTTTACCAAATTCCCCTTTTTTTATAAATAAATTCTAAATACAGTATATCCCACTAATTTCCCACTTACTTGATGTACAATATTGTCACGAAAAAAAACAGTCTCAAAGCCACCTGGTTAAGTTAAAGTCTTGTAAAGTTATTACTGGATAAAGTGAGACACGCAAGTTATAAAAAATATGCCATGGTCATCAAGGTGCAAATGAGCTTGGTCTCTAAGGGGTTAATAGTTTAGAGGAGTTTTTATATAATGTACTTAGATCTACTACAAAATTTACGACGTCCTTCAATTTCTTAGGGTGAGAATATTTTAGTACTGGAGAAGTCTATGATCTACAAAATCCAGTATTTCAGCTAGATCCAAGGAAAGTGCCAGGTTTCAAGATCACAAAAAATGTACTCTTTTATAGAACATATGGTTCAGAGGCATGAAATGAGGAGGAGGATGATGTTATACCAGGCATTAAATATTCATTAAAGGGCTTCTATTGGAAATAATAATAATAGTGTTTACTCACCAGGGTACAGGAGGGTACAAAATACATTCTACTTCACATGCAAAGACCCAAACCAATTGGACATACACAGGGGTGGGATCTAATAGGCTCTCTTTGAATTTGCCAAGTCAGCTGTTAAATTTACAGCCAGCTCAGTGAGCCGGGAGAAGCTGTGCTCGGATCCAACTCCCTCTACTAGTAGGCTGCAGAGAACAGCAGCCTGTAGCTCCATGCTCTGCTGCTTCCCATTTCGCAGACTTCGGTCAGTTTGTGAGTTAGGAAGCTGCTGGTCCCTTCCTGCATAGAAGACACGTAGGTAGAGATGGGCGAATCGATTCTAACGATTCTAAATTAGTTTAGAATTTCAGGAAAACTTTGATTAGTCGCGAATCCAAAGTTTACAGTGATTCGTGGGAACAAATTTCGAATTAAAAAAAATAAATAAATATTTTTTTCTTGTTTACCCCTTTTATTAGGAAAAATGGCAAGCACAACATGTTACATGGGCCAGAGAGCTCTGGGAAGAAGAAAGGAACATGGCGGTACTGTACCTCACTCTATGGGAGTAGTGTATCTCACTGTATGACGGCATTGTTCCTCACTGTATGGGGGTAGTGTCCCTCACTGTATGAAGGTAGTATTCCTCACTGTATGGAGGTAGTGTTCCTCACTGTATGGAGGTAGTGTTTCTCACTGTATGGAGGTAGTTTTCATAACTGTATGGCGGCACTGTTCCTCACTGTATGGCGGTACTGTTCCTCACTGTATGGCGGTACTGTTCCTCACTGTATGGGGGTAGTGTCCCTCATTGTATGGGGGTAGTATTCCTCACTGTATGGCGGTAGTGTTCCTCACTGTATGGCGCTAGTGTCCCTCACTGTATGGCGGTAGTGTCCCTTACTGTATGGCGGTAGTGCCCCTCACTGTATGGCTGTAGGGATACCGAATTCATATCATTTTTATAATGTTTTGATACATTTACAAAAATTAAAACCACCTGTACAATTTTTTTTTTATTTTGCCATCTTCTGGCGCTAATAATGTTTTCATACAACGCTGTATGGAGCTGTGGGTGATGTAATTTTTTGCGACTTTTGATGACGTTTTCATTGCTATATTTTTAAAGACTGTACGACCTCTTGATCACTTTTTATTGAATTTTTTTATATTTTTCAAAATGGTAAAAAAGTGCGATTTTTGACTTTGGGCGCTATTTTTCGTTACGGGGTTAAATGCAGTGAAAAACCTTTATCATATTTTGATAGATCGGGCATTCTGGACGTGGCAATACCTAATGTTTTTATGATTTTTACTGTTTATTTATTTTTATATCAGTTCTAGGGCAAGGGGGGTGATTTGAATTTTTAGTTTTTTTTTTAATTTTTTTTTTAATTTTTTAATTTTTACTTTTTTTCAGACTCCCTACTTTAGGGTACTTTAACCCTAGGTTGTCTGTTCGATCCTATCATATACTGCCATACTGGCAGTAAATGGGGATTTCCCTCATTCATTACAATGCGCTGATCGCACATTGTAATGAAGGGGTTAAGCCGAGGTAGCCTCGGGTTGTAATGGCGACAGATCGATTTTCACAAATTCGCCCATCTCTACACATAGGCCCACATGTATCAAAAGTAGTGCAAACTGCACTATGTGCAGAGTGTGAATGCCACCCCTGGCCAATCAAAGCCATGGCAAGTTGTTAGGGGCATTAATATGCAATATTGGCTGCTCTGCAGCCAATTCATCAGTATGTTTGGGTCACGCAGTGCACAACAAAACCACGAACCTGAAAGGGAAGTTCAGGTCTGAGCATCTCTAGTCACAACCCCAATCCCACCACTGTTTAGATGCTGTGGTTGGGTTTCCTAATTCTACAAAACCCCAATAGTTACAGCAGCACTGTATTTCTAGACTTTATTTCCCATTCATGTAAAACATTTACTTTCTATTATGTTACTTTCTGCAACCGGCAATAAGAAAATAGATTTTTTCATAACCTTAGACAACTCAAGAATTCACATTTACTAATATATTTTTGGTATAAGACTGCAGTGCTGCAGAGCCACAGTGGTAAGCACTGGTTCACGTTCACAGTATGTAGTTAAACTTGGTACTGAGTGTCACATTCCTTATTATATAGATAGTAGAAATATGTCAAAAAGAGATTGCTGCACTTTAACCATATCATCTCGACTCCTATACTTCATGCAGCCGCAGGTGATTTACTGGTAAAATAACAGGAGGGCAAACTTGAAGATGACATTTTGTGACATAGTGGAGGTATACGGGCAACTTCATGAAGACACTTCACAGGCAAACTATAGACCTGCCTAATAAGTAAGGTCTATGGAAGGAAGGTGTTGTCATGTCTCTCTCTCATTTGGAGGCAATGCTGTAAGACAATCCAGCTTCACAACACTTGCTGCTTGTAAGCCATACTGCAGTGATTATTAAACCTGACAGGAGGAAAATGTAGAAGATATTCAGAAACTGCAGTCCAAAGTTTCTGAAACAGCAGTATTTTGCAATAAATACAAAGAAAGATGCTGCATTATATATGTTCATCCCACAGCCAGATTGTTGACCCCACTGATCTGATATTGATGATTTATCATATTGTTCATTAAAATCAATAAATAAGATAGAAAAACCCTTTGCATCAAGAATAAGCCTACATAGTGTTTTTAAGTAAACTCCAGTTGTGATCATGGCATTAGTCCAAATTCAGAGGCCGAGTGCAATACCTTGGGTCACACTGTAAAATTGCAGTACATCATTGCAGTTACCATGAATATATGGCGATCTTCATCGTCTACATCCCATTCAAAGTTTAATATCTTATTTTTTTTTAAATAATGGGAAAAATGTTATCTTGGCATTTGCCCACCAAGTGAAGAAAAGTCCCCAAAGAAATCAACAGCAAATCTTGTAAATGAAACAGGGTTTAAGACTGAATACATTATTGTAGACTGGGATTTCAATCCCACCATAGTCAGTTATTTCCCTGACAAAATCTGAACTTTATATGTATTAACTACAGCTAACAATTTAATTTCAATAGTTCTTAGGAAAATTGGTATATTACCATCAAAACTCATCTTCAGTGTTAATTATCTCAATATTTATCTCGTTCAGTATGTAAATGACGGCATTGCAGCCTCATTAGTGTCAGCTGTGTGTTTTTTAAACTCTGCTCAATTTCTATTTCTTGCCGCTAAAACTGGAGATAATAATTTGATCCTAATATTATGAATTAGAATATCTCTACTCAAGATATTGATGGATTTAACAGGTTTCAGTTCCCATGCGCTTGGGAAAAAGTGAGTGTGGAAAAGGCACTGGAAATTGGAGAAATATTACAAGCAGGTAACAGCTGTAACAACACACTTAAGATAGTTTCATATCTAGAATTCAATGGGAAAGAAGGTTATCTTAGGCTTTGATTCTTGTACTCACTGTCATTGGTTGTTTGCCAGATACATGATTTATCCCATATTGCATACCTGTTAGCCTATAACTGTCTTTAATTTGGAATTGTTTCATTTTGCTGTCTCTACGCCAATAGGGGTCAGGAGTAATTTTCAGACAAATCATGCACCTATGCAGAAAGTCGCATAAATCTCGCACTGGGAGTAGCTATAGAGGATCAGTATTCAACCCCCCACCCTTGGGAAACTGCTCCCTCATGTGTCCTTGTCAAATATATGAATAACTCCCATCACTCGGGAACAAATGGGAAAGCGGTTTCCCAAGGGTGTGGGGGGAACTGCTCCTCTATAACAATCCCAGGAAACGAGTGCCTAGTCAAAGAGCACATGGCATTGAAGGGTTCTATCTAACATATCTTTCCTTCTGTAAAACCTATGTTTTTTACAAAAACTATTTGCCGTGTTAACTATGCTCTGTGTGGACTGGGGGGCGTGCTAAAAATGGGTCTCTGGTGACAGTTTCCTTTAATGTTTGAAGTTTTTTCTAAATATATATATATATATATTATATATTTATATATATATATATATACTATATATTATATATATATAATAATATATATATATATATATGGAAAAGCATTTGGTGTAAAAAAAATTATATATATATATTATATATATACAGGCGGTCCCCTACTTAAGAACACTCAACTTACATACGATCCCTAGTTGCAAACGGACCTCTGGATATTGGTAATTTATTGTACTTTATTCCCAGGCTAGAATGATCAGCTGTAACAGTTATCAAATTTAACTGCGATGAAGCTTTAGTGTTAATATTGATTTTTCTGACAACCCAACATTTTTAAAATCCAATTCTCACAGAGACCAAAATAGTTCTGGCTGGGATTACAATGATAAAATATACAGTTCTGACTTACATACAAATTCAACTTAAGAACAAACCTACAGACCCTATCTTGTATGTAACCCGGGGACTGCCTGTATATATATATATTTATTATAAAAGCATTTTATATTTCTATTGTGTTTGTGTATCTCAGATATGATCTTGTATATGTCAGGAGTTGTGGTGGAAGACACATGGAGCTGATAGTCATCACCTAGAAAACCAGTTCCGTTGTGTATAAATCTTTAAAAAAATCCAGACTTGTAGCAGCATAGGGACAGGTCATAAAATGTAAAATAAGGAGGACATAAGCCAACTCTCTGTATTTGGATTTATAAAACACATTCCATCATAAATTACATTGATGCAATTATCTATGGGTATGACCATTCAGGATACACCATACTATTGTCTATTCCGAAATTATGGATAAAAAAGAGCCCAATGGTTCATCAGGTATGTGGCCAATAAGGAAGGAACACAGTGTGGCCCCATCAGCAATGGGAACTAAGAAGCAGAGCCGTACAGCTGTGTAGGAGGAAGACAGCTGGACAGTAGATATGATCACACCATTATAGCTATAATACTGTGATCATATATTTTAATGTTTTGTATGTTTTATTTGTTTACTGTAGGTAGTAAATTTAATGTTGGGATTTATGTCATCATTTCAATATAATGCATGTTAGTTTAAACTGTTAAGACCTTGGATGACGTGACTGATAAAGTTGTTAATTTGAGCTCATTGATGTAGTTCTAAACTCTAATAATCCCAATATTGCTGTAGGTATCCATGTGCTCTAACATATAAAAACAAAAATCCATAAAATCAGGTGATCGCTGTCTGTAAATGAATGGAGCTTTGTTGAAATAACACACATTATCCATAGTCATGAGAGGATCTATTTTTAGGAGAAAGCAGACATTTTTTTAAACCCTGGACAATCCTTTTCAAACCTACCTTCAGCATGAACAAAAGGATCTGTGGTAAGTCATCCAAAATATTTAGAACAAGCTTCCTGCAGAGAACCTTCAAAAAAATTGTGTGCTATTATGCAGAATCATAAAATGGGGTTAGAAAACCAAGAAAAAGGCTGGCACGGCGCTATTATGGAGAGGGTCTTCTGGTAAGTTCTGAGCAGGCGGGACGGATGAGAGCGCGGCTTTGATTGGCTCTTGTCAGGCGTCTCTTCATGAGGGAACATTGCAGAGTGTTAGGCAGACAGAATTTTGCTAAAGAGTCTTCTCATTGCTCAGTTGTAGTGACAATGGATGCAGAACTCCCATCCAGAGGCAAATCAATACTTCGTCCAGATGACGATGTAAGGAACATTTAGAATAAATAAAGAGCTATTTCCATTTGTACTTGAGTAAGGGCGTTCCGCCCGAAACGCATTTACAGTTTTTGGAATAAACAATTTAAACTTACCAGAAGACCATCCCCATAATAGCGCTGTGCCAGCCTTTTTCTTGGTTTTCTAACCAAGAATTTTATGCTTGTGACACCGGTTCAGCCTTTGCATAAAGCGAATACCGGCAAGCTGTTGGGCAGCTTTTGGAGTATCTCTACAATTGATTTAAGCTATTTAAGGTGAGCGCGATTCTCAGGGGGAGTACTGTCCATACCCTCCCTCTCTATACAAATCCCTTGTATATTTTAATTTCAATTTAATTTACTTTTGCCCATTTATCCTACGATAATACACGAGGCGCCGTCCTCTTTTTTTGCCTCTCCTTTTTTTTTGGTTTTCATTATAGTATTATGCAGAATAATTGAGACTGTAGTGGAGGCAAAAGGTCTGATTTAGAGATGGCATACTCGGACCGGCTCGTTGCTCGGACGAGTATCTCGAGATCGAACATTAAACTAATAAAAGACAATGAAGAACAGTGTTTTCAGTGAAGAATAACACATTACACATATTTACAGATGTTTTCCTTGTAAGAACACATTGAAAGAGCACTATTCTTCACTTTGCAGGTGTTCGCGGGTGTCTTCCGCTAAGTTAGGAGATTCTATTCTCCACTTTGAAGATGTGCCCGCACATCTCCGAACTTATCGGAAGACACGCGCGAACACCTGCAATGTGAAGAATAGTGTTATTTCAATGTGTTCTTACAAGGAAAACATCTGTAAACATCTGTAATGTGTTATTCTGCACTGTTCTTTTAATGTTTTATTTCAGTGAAAAAATGCTCGGGTCTCCCATTGACTTTAATGGGGTTCGTTATTCGATACAAGCACTCGAGCATCGGGAAAAGTTCGTATCGAATAACGAGCACCCGAGCATTTTAGTGCTTGCTCATCTCTAGTCTCATTTAAATTAATTTTTTCAAATTTAAATGATGAAAATAAACTTATATTTATGTAGCCATTTTTACTCTGTATATGTGATAAAATGATCATCTGATAATCAAAACATTTTGGAAGTTGTTTAGTGTGTACAAGTCCCTCCATCTTCAATTATCTTGCAGTGTAAATGTCTATTACTAACCAAAAGTTAGTGGTCTTCTCACAGGGTCTCTTAACAGAAAGAGTCAGAGGCAAGGGATGGACAGCAAATTACTGCACGGTCATTGGTTGCTATGGGAAACAAGGGCAATTTTTCTTTTAGACTGTTTCATGAATCTCACTATGTATTAAATTCATCATTCGTGTTTCTCATATCATTTTTGTGATTAACAGATATACAGGGACCAAAAATACAGTGCTTAAATATTACTTTCATACCGTTACTATACAAAATTCCATTATCAAGCATACTTTACAACTCTTAACAAGGGGGACATGAAAGCCATTACTCAACGAAAAGGCACTGGAAATTGGAGAAATATTACAAGCAGGTAACAGCTGTGACAGCACACTTAAGATAGTTTCATATCTAGAATTCAATGGGAAAGAAGGTTATCTTGGGCTTTGATTCTTGTACTCACTGTCATTGGTTGTTTGCCAGATACATGATTTATCCCATATTGCATACCTGTTAGCCTATAACTGTCTTTAATTTGGAATTGTTTCATTTTGCTGCCTCTACGCCAGCAGGGGTCAGGAGTAATTTTCAGACAAATCATGCACCTATGCCGCATAAAAGTCGCATAAATCTCGCACTGGGAGTAGCTATAGAGGATCAGTATTCAACCCCCCACCCTTAAGAAACTGCTCCCCCATGTGTCCTTGTTAAATATATGAATAACTCCCATCACTCGGGAACAAATGGGAAAGCGGTTTCCCAAGGGTGTGGGGGGGGGACTGCTCCTCTATAACAATCCCAGGGAACGAGTGCCTAGTCAAAGAGCACATGGCATTGAAGGGTTCTATCTAAACGAGTGCCTAGTCAAAGAGCACATGGCATTGAAGGGTTCTATCTAACATATCTTTCCTTCTGTAAAACCTATGTTTTTTACAAAAACTATTTGCCAGTGTATGAACTATGCTCTGTGTGGACTGGGGGCGTGCTAAAAATGGGTCTCCTGGTGACAAGTTTCCTTTAATGTTTGAAGATTTTTTCTAATATAATATATATGATCGGAAGACACGCGCGAACACCTGCAATGTGAAGAATAGTGTTATTTCAATGTGTTCTTACAAGGAAAACATCTGTAAACATCTGTAATGTGTTATTCTGCACTATTCTTCTTTTAATGTTTTCTTTCAGTGAAAAAATGCTTGGGTCTCCCATTGACTTTAATGTGGTTCGTTATTCGATACGAGCACTCGAGCATCTGGAAAAGTTTGTATCGAATAACGAGCACCCGAGCATTTTAGTGCTTGCTCATCTCTAGTCTCATTTAAATTAATTTTTTCAAATTTAATTGATGAAAATAAACTGATATTTATGTAGCCATTTTTACTCAGTATATGTCATAAAATGATCATCTGATAATCAAAACATTTTGGAAGTTGTCTAGTGTGTACAAGTCCCTCCATCTTCAATTATCTTGCATTTCCTGCAGTGTAAATGTCTATTACTAACCAAAAGTTAGTGGTCTTCTCACAGGGTCTCTTAACAGAAAGAGTCAGAGGCAAGGGATAGACAGCAAATTACTGCACGGTCATTGGTTGCTATGGGAAACAAGGGCAATTTTTCTTTTAGACTGTTTCATGAATCTCACTATGTATTAAATTCATCATTCATGTTTCTCATATCATTTTTGTGATTAACAGATATACAGGGACCAAATATACAGTGCATAAATATTACTTTCATACCGTTACTATACAAAATTCCATTATCAAACGTACTTTACAACTCTTAACAAGGGGGACATGAAAGCCATTACTCAACGCACACCAATACATTTATCATGGATAATCTTTCACCTTTCCCAAGCATGCCCAATATTGTGATGTTAAATGCACCTTTTATTAATCTACATTCTGGTCTCAACCCTTTTACAAAATATGACCAACACATAAAGTGCCTATGTGAAACAGTTACACAGACAACTGGAAGGTACCTGGGAGTACCCAGGAGGAAAGTCTTTATGGGAAGTGTCCGGAGGGAGGAGTCTGAGGACCAGTGGACCCTCTGGACCACCGTGGGAGATGGAGGGAGAGTACTTAGCCGGAACCCGGGACCAGAGTCTAAGTGTGACCCTGGTCTTCACCAGAGCCTGCCAAAAAGCGGGATGGTCTTGCTGTGGCAGGGTGCTACCAGGTCGTTCCACAGGTGCGACTTGGCTCGTGGTGGCAGCCAGGGATGACAGGAACGTAGGACTCAGTCCGAGCCAGGGATTACAGCAGGAAAGTGGCTTGGAAGAATGAGCTGGAACTCACGACAGGCAAGCAGACAATAGCTGGCAAAGAACCCAGGCGGGCAGGAATGGGGAGGTCCTTGGAGGAGAGTTGATGGCTTGGAGGTGTCTGGGGACGCTGGAAGAGGGGATCCACCAGGAGCATCTGGAAACGCTGGAGGAACATGGAGGCGTTTGGAAATTCTGGAGGAACACGGAGGCATCTGGAAACGCTGGAGGAATAGGAGCGTCTGGAAATGCTGATGGACAATCACTTCAACAGGAACCACTGTGGGAAGCGAGGTGTGGAAACCTTGAAAGTTCCATAGAATGCTGATGATCCGGCCAGGAAGTAAGGGAGATGCCGGATTATAAGGGCTGAGCCGGATTTAGCCAGCGCCAATCAGGACGATGGCCCTTTAAGGCTGGGACGGGGGCAAGCAGCCTCGGCAGCAGAAGTGAGGATGCAGCCTAGTCAGGAAGCAGGCTCTTGGAGAGGTAAGTCCAGGCCGGGAAGCGCAGTGCCCGCGATACGCGACAAGGATCGCGGGCGCATTTGTGACACTAAGTACATATAACATTTCTAATATCCATACAAATTAATAATAATAATAATAATATTATTATTATCATTGATATCATTATTATAAACCCTTCTGCTGGTCCTAGGAGATATGCACACTCCCCAGGACTCCAGGAGGTCTCTCCTTTCTATCACAAAATTCCCAAACATTCTAGGAGAGTTGTCATGTCATAAACAATTTCACATTAATAGGCTAAAACAATAGCACTGAACCGTTACCACTATATGTTAAGCCCTGAACTGGGGTTTGAAGATGTAAGATGAAAGCACAGAACTAAATTTTTGTGCTGCGTGAAGGAAATCCTAGTAAAGCTACAACTTTACTGTGGGCCTTGCTGTTTAGCCATGTTGTCTCGCATAAGGTCATCTTGAAACACTTGCAGAATAAGCATCAATTACATCTGGTCCAAGGGAGTTATAATTTTTTTTATTGCAATGTATCTTAACAATTTACTAATATGCTTCTACAAATGTGAAAATGTCACAAACAGAAGAAAATAATGAGGCCAGTGTAAAAAACCCAGCACCCGCAATAGTTACACAGTCTCCTAGTCTGCAGTAAATAGATTTTCTAAAAAGAAATTCTGTTTAGACTCAATCTGCTACTTCTGCAGAAAAAAATATAAGGCAGAATGCAAATAAATGTGACATTATCATCCAGAAGTAGAAATACAAAAAACATATGAGGCAGCAGAACTGTTACAAAATCCTTTGAATATAAAAGGGGAAATTTAAGCAAGTATAAAGCTTTTAAGAAGCTTTGTCAGGATTTAATGCCAAACGGATCCAGATCTGTATTAAAACAATGATTATCTTACATGGAAATATGCAGATTTATTTCATTTTAATAACTGTCATTAATAGGAAAGTTCATCGTAGTACTTCTCAGTTAATACAAAGAGGTTGTAATTGCAATCATGCTTGCTTTAGGAATTCATTAGTATCTTTTGATTTGATTGCACTTAATGCCGCTGCCAGGGCAGATACCATAAAGTTTCTACCCAGCTTTCCCAGATGTATATATAGTGAATAGTATAGTATAGTAAATACGTATAGTAAATAGTATAGTATAGTAAAGAAAATGGCAGCACTCTGAGATCATGACGTAAAACAAGCGACGTTTCAGCTCCTATGGCCTGGAGCCTTACTCATGCTAAGCTGCATACAAACTGTGTTTAAATTTATTCAAAGTCTAGAGGAAGTGGCATCACTTCAAAATTTCATATAAACATGTGACATCATCAATTAATAAACTAACATTATTCAAATCCATATATTAGATTATGCCACACATAAATTCATCTATTAGTGTCCACATCCCATTCTTTGTGTATACATACAATCCCGATCTACATGATTATCAATAAGTGCATAAGTGCATGTATTTACATTATTGATGAAACACTCACAAAAGTATCAGTTATATGTCAGTCGGCGTACTGCCCTGATTATTGAATATGATCCCTGTCACATTGCACAAAAAGAAAAGTAGATTGATGCAATAGATGACCAAAAATACAGAAAAAATACAAAAATCTTTTTTGAGTATTGCACAACATACACATAATAAAACCACTTAAAAAGATACAATGATCACATTGCAATATACCAATGCAACAGAGAGTACAAAGCAGTGCCCCAGGCAAAACTCACCTATACCTATGCCAACCACATGGCAAATTATATAATCAAATTCCACCCCAAAAATACTGTAAATGTACTGTATCAGTGTTAAGTAGAAAAAAGGGGGAAACAAATTAACAGTGGCTCACAAGTGGAAGAAGGCAGGGTAGGGTGAGGCAAATCCCACGCATTTCGTCAACAGATGTGATCTCCTGAGGGGTAAAGTAAGTAAAAAAACTGATCGTGTGTTGGGAATATAAGTAGTATACCTGCCGCCCCCATGTGAAAATATACTCCCCTTCCTCTCTAGGATTAATAATATTGCTCACCTGTGGAATAGTGTCGCAAGTTAGCTGGATAGGAAGTTACATCACAGGAAGTGACTATTCAGTTAACTCGTCATGATAGAGCACTAGGACACGAATATGCGCATATGCACAACCCGGGATCACGCAACGACGCAGTACAATTGAGAGGTCAGTCTCAATCAAGTAATTGAAACGTCATATCCAGAGTAGGTGCATGCGCACATAAATCGTAGCCCGGTGTAATGAGGGCTCAAGTTGATTTATCCATATAAAGTGCCGCAGGTATATTTATGCGCAGATAGTTATACATGGTAATTCTGCAGAACACCAAATTCTAATACAAATAAGAGGAAAATAAGACATCAAATTTATACTGATGGGTGAATCGCAGGTCCCTATGAAAAATAGAAAGTATATAAGAAAATAATAATAAATTTAGTACATACAAATGTTATATTCGTAAGTGATGAAAAACAAGAAAAAATTAAAAAATTGTGATGTGAAAAAATGTGAGAAAGGATAAAGGAAAAAATATATGAATATACTAAGGGTAGAAAACTATAGTAACTAAAATAAAAAGAATTTATTAGCTAATAATCAGTGATCATCAAAATGAAAATAAAAACAATACCACATATTACACAATTATATTAGACAATTAATAATAAAAGCACACATCAATGATTTAAGTGTATTTCATAATAGAATTGTTATTATTATCAAACATGTAGTTCAAGGCGCAAAATACTGCATGATAAAAGTGAGATGAAAAGAATTTATCTGAAATTGACAACAATAATAGCTCAACATTGGTTGAGACACGCTAAGTGAACAAAGATGAGTGATAGCAGAGGCTCAAAAGCAGAAAACGATATAAAGTAAATTAATATAATTCAAATTTAAAAATTATAAATATATGTCAGATGGTGCGGAGGAGCCGAGAAGGACACATGTAGGGGGCAGAAGAAAATGATACAAATTGTACACGTAGGCATTATGGTAGAAAACGGTCCAAAGATCGCAACCCAGCAGCCAAATAAATGAAGTCCCCAAAATATAGGATCATAAAGAGTAAACGAAGAATGGCATACACAATTTTTAGAAAACAAGAAACAAAAGTTACTGGAATATCTGGCACATAGATAAACCGGCCAAGTATCCTCAATGGGATATATTGTTTGGCCAAGCACTCAATGTGAATTGCTGGATAAAGGACCCTACTATAGAGACAAGACAACATAATCCATGTTATTAAGCATAGAAGAATACCATCAATCTAATCTACTATTTGGTAGTACAAATATCAGCCATAGCACAATGGTCAAGAGCTAATAGAGACACGGTCCAGGTATGGTAGACTACAGTAGTTCTAATTTAGTATCCAAGGTAATGAGTTTTCATCTTTTGCTTAATTCTTTGCTTCTTTTATAGTCCCTCTTTACATAAAGCATATCTTAAGATAGTAGACTATGCAAGGCTTGGGAGCCCCACCTGTTAATTTTTTGGGGGTGGTGCTCTTTACTCACCTTTTTACTTTCATTTCCACTTCCGGCTTTTGGAAGTCCTATATATATGCTTTGTTATTTTTTGGGGGGAGCCTTATTGGTTTTGTGTTTTTTTGGTCCCCTTCTGCACATGCACATTCTTTCATGTTCCAACTAATTTTCACTGGTACATTCTTTTTGGTGTTCGGTGACCTCTTGACTATTTTGTATCTTGTATGCAAACTGGAGACTGCATGTATTAACCCCCTAAAGACTCCAGTTTGTAAGTTATTGTAATCTAACATGTTATCTTTATTCTATGTAATATGATTACAGCGATATCATATTTAGGTATTGTTTATGTTTTACTAGACTTATAGAATAAAAACTAATGTGGGGAAATTATCTATAGTTTTTTCCAAAATATGTACCACTTTTATTGTCTACGGAGCTTGTTGAAAGCTTGTTTTTTGCATGGCATTTTGTACTTTACACTAGTATTATTCTGGATTACATACATTTTTGATCTTTTTTTTTTTTTCTTTTTTTGAGGGACAAGATAGGTATAATCATAATTTTTGTTGAGCTTTTAAAAAAAAGAATTTACTGCTTCATCATGTGTGTTCAATAATGATATAGTTTATATAGTTAACAGGTCTTTAGGGACATGCTGATACCAAATATGTGAGATTTTGTGATGATTTTCACTTTATCTTAAAACATTTTTATTTATTTTTTAAAAAAACTTTTTGCACTAGTCCCACTATGGAACATGCGCAAGCAATCATCTGATTGCTTGTTCTTTTTAACACCCGGCAATACTGAAGTATTATTAATGTCAGGGCAGCACATCCCCTAAAAAGGTGTGCGGGGAAGGGACCCCCTGAAGGTTGACCATGGCATTAAATAGGTTAGCACGTGGGGAGGTCACTCCGATTGCAGGTGTTACATAGGGAGGCCAGCCAAAAGTGATTTTAGGGGGGGATAATATAGCCAGAAGTTCACTAGTGACTCCCTCAAGGCACTTAAGATTCATTTTGTAAAGTAGAGGAGCAGAGCTCCTGATATACATATAATACTAATCACACTTCTGGGATTTACCCAGGAGCGTTAGTCTAATATATAAAGCTGGGCTGTGTATGTACTGTATGTATGTATGTGTTCACTAAAAAAATCTGCACCGTTCATTTACAATTTTTCATAGCCACTCCCTTTGATTCAGGAAAAGTCATAGTCTAGGTTTTGAGTTGAAATTCTTTACTCAATGCTTTTCAAAATCCACAAAAACCACTATGTACAGAAGCCATTGGGGGAGATGTATCATAAGTCTCTTAGACCAGAATCAGAGCTTAGCTTTCATTTTCCCACAGCTGTTTATAAAATTAAAGCTGAGCTATGATTGATTTCCATGGGCAACTACAACAGTTTTTCCTCGTAAACTTGATGATAAATCTCCCGCTATTGTCTGCTGCTGTGGCAGTTAGAAGATTAGCTGTGATTGGTTACTATAGGCAATGAGTATAAGACAACTAAGAGACACTGAGAGACACAGAGATAGACACGAGAGAGATGGAGCGAGAGAGACAGAGATAGATATAGATATATACAGAGAGATAGGTAGATAAATATAGAGAGAAATATAAATAGATGTAGAGATAGGTATAAAATTTTTTTTTCTTAACCCATACTATTTTGTTATAAGAGCAGTTATTACTAATGCCTGAGGCTACATCTAGTAGTTAATAATGTGGAAATGTGATGATGGGTTACCTTTAAAAATGAAGGTTTATCATAATTGCATTGAGATATACACTCACCGGCCACTTTATTAGGTACACCTGTCCAACTGCTCGTTAACACTTAATTTCTAATCAGCCAATCACATGGCAGCAACTCAGTGCATTTAGGCATGTAGACATGGTCAAGACAATCTCGTGCAGTTCAAACCAAGCATCAGTATGGGGAAGAAAGGTGATTTGAGTGCCTTTGAACGTGGCATGGTTGTTGGTGCCAGAAGGGCTGGTCTGAGTATTTCAGAAACTGCTGATCTACTGGGATTTTCACGCACAACCATCTCTAGGGTTTACAGAGAATGGTCCGAAAAAGAAAAAAAACATCCAGTAAGCAGCAGTTCTGTGGGCGGAAATGCCTTGTTGATGCCAGAGGTCAGAGGAGAATGGGCAGACTGGTTCGAGCTGATAGAAAGGCAACAGTGACTCAAATTGCCACCCGTTACAACCAAGGTAGGCAGAAGAGCATCTCTGAACGCATAGTACGTCGAACTTTGAGGCAGATGGGCTACAGCAGCAGAAGACCACACCGGGTGCCACTCCTTTCAGCTAAGAACAGGAAACTGAGGCTATAATTTGCACAAGCTCATCGAAATTGGACAGTAGAAGATTGGAAAAATGTTGCCTGGTCTGATGAGTCTCGATTTCTGCTGCGACATTCGGATGGTAGGGTCAGAATTTGGCGTCAACAACATGAAAGCATGGATCCATCCTGTCTTGTATCAATGGTTCAGGCTGGTGGTGGTGGTGTTATGGTGCGGGGAATATTTTCTTGACACTCTTTGGGCCCCTTGGTACCAATTGAGCATCGCTGCAACGCCACAGCCTACCTGAGTATTGTTGCTGACCATGTCCATCCCTTTATGACCACAATGTACCCAACATCTGATGGCTACTTTCAGCAGGATAATGCGCCATGTCATAAAGCTGGAATCATGTCAGACTGATTTCTTGAACATGACAATGAGTTCACTGTACTCAAATGGCCTCCACAGTCACCAGATGTCAATCCAATAGAGCATCTTTGGGATGTGGTGGAATGGGAGATTCGCATCATGGATGTGCAGCCGACAAATCTGCGGCAACTGTGTGATGCCATCATGTCAATATGGACCAAAATCTCTGAGGAATGCTTCCAGCAATTGTTGAATCTATGCCACGAAGAATTGAGGCAGTTCTGAAGGCAAAAGGGGATCCGACCCGTTACTAGCATGGTGTACCTAATAAAGTGGCCGGTGAGTGTATGTCTTTACAATGATCATTTCTAGAAGATCCATACTTGAACCTGATAATATATTTGTGTCTTACTTTAAATGATAATGCCCAGGTTTGTAATAATTCCTATCAGATTTCTATATATATTCCTCTCGGTCACAGTGACACAGTCAGCAGCTATCACAAGTGCAGACATAATCTAATCTAATAACTGATTGCCGAGCTCTTTCATATATTATCTTACAATTTGACAGTACAGTCCCATTGATTAAATCTGCTTGCCGCACAGTTACTTTGGTGTGTATATAGCTAAACAAATCTTCATTAAGACGGTACAACTGTCTTTGAAGGCCAAAATCCATAATTTACAAGAACCTTTGACTCCTCTAATTAATTGTTGGAACAATTTAACATTTATTACATGTTGCTGACACTAGTCCCTTACACAGAAGATCAAGCCAGCAGTGTGCACTAACCTTTTAGAATTGTGCTAAATTTATACACAATTAGACATTTAGGATGAGATCTTGCTGATCCCTCTGGGAAACTTCTTTTGCAGCTACTGCTGTATAGTGAGCCATGGTCTTCTATATCTGTACTAATTAAATGACCCATTTTTCATTGACCCTTCTATCTTACTACCCGTTGTCATGCCACGTGTTTGTACAGCCTGACCAGTCTGTAAAAGTGAACACTTGTGACTGACTTCATAAAAAGTTTGACTAAAATTCTATATAATTGCATTGTACTACAATAAGCATGTAGGGAGAGCACTTTTGGTGCTGCTAACTTTCACAGAGAACTTGCCTTAATTTTATGACAGACTAAGGTTTATCAGTAATCTGATATAGGTTACTGCCATTAGGGAAAATAAATGTGCATCACTTTAAGCAAATGCCACTTGATGGTGTCCAGTTATGACACTTTCTGGTGCTACATTAGCATTGAACTCTGTGTAGTGAGCCATATACCGTATACCTCCTTTGTCATCACTTATAGAGTGTAAGCTCTTGCAAGAAGGACCGCCATTCCTTTTGTTTCATCTGATGACTATTTTATGACCTTGTAAAGTCTTAATTTGCTTTTGTATGTACCCCATGATATGTACAAGGCTGTGGAATATAACGGTTCTGTATAAATAATCAAATATCATTTATGAATCCTGTATTTTCTTATTTAGCACTTTATAATTTATTTTATACACAAACAGCAGCAATCCAAGATAAAACTAATATAAGGAGATAATTTCCAGGAAGTCAAAAATTATATGTATATATATTTTTCTTTTTTTTTATTTATTTATTTTTTTAGAGAAATTGAAACCTTATGTACAAAAAAATTTCGTCATTTTGCCATATTCTGACGCTGATAACTTTTTAAAAGTTTTTCGTATGGAGCTGTCAAAATAATTCATCTTATTCAGTTAATAGAGAAATAGTTAACGCAATAAACTTATCAGCTTCTTCACTACATTTACGAGTGAACTTTGTACACAGTGACAGCATAGGACACAGGAGTATGGTTTGTGCGGCTGGACAATAGTTAGCCTTGAGCCTAGTTAAAATTATGCCTGTGAGAAAGGATACAGAATGAGTATAATGCAATGTCCAATAACAATATGATGACCTCTGTATGCTTCCTTATGTGGAGACATTTTAATTGTTTGGCAGTTATATTGTTCACATGCTATTCTTATTCTGCAATGTTTTTGCTTATCCTTGTATGGTAACCTGTCTTGAGTACTTACGTATAACCGACAAGCACGATGCACGACGGTCTTATCAGATCTCCGTGGATACAACTAAATTTGCTTGTGTCTATGTTATTGGCCAATCTATTTAATTAATTACTTTCTGCCTGCTTTCATTTAGATTACTCTGACAGTGCTGTATAAGGTGTAATTTTTTTGCAGGATATGATTATATTTATAATGTTACCATTTATGGGATTGTGTGACATATCGATCTCTTTTTATTAAAATTTTTATGAGTTGCAAAATTATTAAAGTGGACATTTTTTGGATATTTAAGGGTTCAAAGGCAGTAATAGCTGTTTTTATATACCATATTTTTTGGACTATAAGATGCATCGGATTATAAGGCACACCATCAATAAATGCCTGCGAACTTGTCTATGTTCATATATAAGGCGCACCGGATTATGAGGCGCACCTGATTATAAGGATGAAAGACCTGCAGGTGGCAGACCTGTGCACAGTTCAGGGAATCTGTTTTATGTATGTATGTTTCATATATAAGGTGCGCTGGACTATAAGGCACACCTTTGATATGACCATGCTGTCATGGCGACGGATCATTATTCCCTGATGACATCACGGGGAATGATTATCACAGCCAAGATGGTGGCACCCATGTGTCACCAGCTGCATGTTAAAAGTTAACACCTGCAATATGCATCAAACAACTATTCTGCATCCATACACCTCTTGCAGTAAGGGGTTAAATCATTCTCTTTTACTTATTAAAAATAAATCTCTTAATACCTTGCCCATATCAGTGTCAAGTGTCTAAGATTAATTCATTAGCTTATCTGTAAAAGTAAAAACAGTATGTTAATTCTTACTGGAGATCCAGGTTCGATGGGAAACCTCTTAAGTAAAATTGCCATGAAAAAGGGTTTTAGTGGTACATTTCTTCCGCCAGATGGTGTTGTGTTATGACACCATATAGTGCTAACTTCGAATTTTATTGCAGAATAAATAACTGATGATCTGCAATATCTTTATACTTCAATGTGCATTAAAATGTTGTAAGACTCCATTCCTGGAAACCTATTTCAAATTTTCAAAAGATTTGGTTTTGGTCTGGATCTATTTGTCCAGAACCAATTTTGCTCTAATGGTCCTTAAAATTAGTAAAAAAAAAAAAACTCCTCTAGTCCCATATTTTTCAAGAAAAGCTGATATTAGTAGCTAGCTGCCAATTTAAATGATTTGTCAAAGGTTCAGATTTTCTTTAGTGCATGTAAAATAGCAAACTCATACTAAATCTACGAACCAACAAATAGATTCACTCATCTCTATTCAGCTGCATTTACAACAGCAATAATCCAAGATGAAACCATAATGAGTATAAGAGGAGAATTTTGCCAGAAAATGATATTAAAAAAAAATTTGCGAGTAAATCTGTCTACATAAGAGATTGCCAGCATGAATGATTATTAATTGATTCTCTTATTCTCACTTATTAAAAATAAATCTCTTTTACAAAAAAAAGTCCTTGGCATTGATGAAGCAACCGCAGAAGAGTTCAGCACTACAGCAGTGCTACTTCCGTCAATGTTAATGAGATCTATTTTCAAACATTACTAATTTCCCCTGCAAACGAAATATGAAATCATTAAGTGTCCCAGCGATAGACGAATCTTAAAAGTATTACATATGTATAAAGTCACAGCTTGGTTCCCTCGCAGGACTTGCACAAATGCTATGTACAATTTGGTATATTCTTTGAGGTTTAACAAAACAAATGATGTGTGCAGTGTATAGTCATATTTCATATCCAGCTGGGCCCGCCATTAAATATGCACCTGTAATAGGGTAATGAGAAAAATGTCCCTTCAGATTTTTCAGCAAGTGACTTAAAGAAGCTCCCTACTGAACTTGCAAAGAGCAGATGATCTCCAGAGACAAGTGGATTTTGAGCAGTTTCATTAAAAATTAAACAGGAAAAGTATCTTTGATGAAATCGATTGGAAACTTGCTCCTGGTGTACGGCCCTTACAAATGTCATCTTATTTAAATGAAAGCAAGATGGGCAGCTGGGATGGAAGTTTAAGTATTTACTCTACGGTAAGTCAGGAAACAGTTTAAACATGGAAAAAAGAAAACACATAAAATTAATATAAATATATAATTAAAAAGGTAACTTAAATACCTCGCATTTTATACTTTAACACTGTCTATTTTTGGATTTAAAAATAAGAAGTTTAATGTAGATGTATCCTCACAATGATTTTTTGCAAATCTGTGGCCCACATTCATCAAAAAGTGCAAACTGCACTAGGACCAGTTTTCCTGTGTAGTGTGCAGAGTGCGCCAGATTCATGAATTGTGTTGAACATTCTTCATGAATCTGGCGCACCCTGCAATGCTCTGACAAAAGGCACCAACATTTTTGGTGCCCCTTTAACATAGAGCGTCCAACAGAATTCTGTCGGACACTGCGTGATTGCTGTGGCGCACAGTCCAAATGCCCCTTTAAGTTAAGAATTTTGTTGCATCGGTTAGTGCAGCCCTTATAAATACATGTGCAAGCAGTTTGCACTAAAAAGAAAGTACAAAGTCAGACAGAAACTGGTGCAGGGGCCTTAATAATTGAGTCATTGTAGGTTATTTATAATTGGTTTTCCTGACCTTTTTTGTCATGAAAAAGTCTCAAAGTAGTCACATTGAGGGTTTTTGAGTCTTTTCACTGCTAAAAAGTCTCCCAGGACTATACATACCTCTTTATTAATAAGGCCTAAACATAGAACTACTGCGACTGCAAAACTGTGCAAAGTCCAATTCTTGACTTGAGACTTTTACAAAAAGTCTCATAAAAAGTCTGAAACTTACTTTAGTCTCCTACTGCTCTATGTGCTGGGACTTTTTATGTTTTTTGAGACTTTTGAAAAAAAATCACAGGCAGAAAATAGACCATAAAAAATTTTTATTAATGGACCAAATCCACTTTAATGGATCTGATGGGCAGCGGAGCTCCAAAAATAGACAGAACTGTCTCAAGGAGCTGGTCTAATGATAAATAACCCCCATTTTGTCTTTTGGGTGGATATTTTTGGCACTCAATTTCCAAGCAAAAACAACTATCCATCCAGAAGACACATACAGAAGATATACTAAAAGCCCTTACTTGGATACATATTTGTTAAATTTATTTTAAAATCTAACTATTATACTCGCTTAGCAGATTAACCATTTGTAATCGGTGATTGAGGATAGGCATCTTATAACCCTGACTACCATCGGATTAGGGATCTCATGAAATTTGGATCCTTTGCTTAATCCCACAGATGCCTCACCGATGAATATTTTTACCCATTCCTCATTTTGTCAATTGTTTTGCCAAATACCTCTGAGTTATGATTATATGAGTTATGAGAATATATAAACTAGTTTGCCACTGCCCAGGGGACCCGTGGTGAAAATTTGTTAATATGTCATTAAAAATTGATAGAACATCACAGTATGCTAGCAACAACTTTAACAGTTTTTTTTTTTAATTCTGGATTTAGGAAGGAAAAGAAGGCAGATATGAAATACTGTTCTCAAAGGGATAACTGGAATTTCCAAACCCTGATTAATAGTGTCTGCACCTGATATGTAATTTACAATATGATGCTTTGGTATGTGGAGGAGGGCACTAAGGGCATCACCCAGAGCCTGGACTGAGTACAACTGTCACCTTTATATCTGTTTTCTCTAAGCTACTGTTTGAAGTAGATTTTCAATCTCTGAGAAATATAGAAATGCCATCATTTGATAAAGATGACTGAACTGAAAGCTCTGAAGTGTAAGATGCCCATATGGCTCCCTAGTTGTAAATTAAACTGCAGCAGTGGAAAACTTACCAGTGTAGCACAAGTATGATGGTATACACTACAGCTCTCCAATGAAACCTGTAGATGCATGAACATATAATGACAATTTATGAGCCATATGATTTATAAGGTTGAAGGTCTTTTTGGTCTTCATGGAAAGGCCCAGACAAGGGCATTCCATATTATGAGCTCCATAAATCAAGAATCCATATCAATTTTAGCAACATTGAATTACTTGACTGAAATAATGCATGCTTAATCAAGAATCATGGAAATTTGATATAAATAAATCTATTTCTTTTGTTCCCTGACCCTTTTATGTTCTCAATTATTGCACGTCTAATTTTATTGTTTTAAGTGGAATTATGTAAAGTAAGCCAATTTATGGTCTACAACTGTGTCTTGTTTCATTTTTTTCCATGTTTTTAAAAGAGGAGTGGTATAGTTTTTTGAGACTATAACATTTTAAACCTGAAATATACTTTTTGTTCCAGACATGTGTTCCCGCTAATAAAGTTTAATCCTACATCCCATAATCATTATGAAAAATTATTACTTTATCACGGTTATGACTACATTTGACTCCATCAGTTCTCATTGTGTAGAAGATGTTTATTTTTTAAAGCATAACTTTTCTTTCCAAAGTTATGGCATTGTGTTCTAAAAGTGTTTGGAAAAAATCTTGTTCAGCAGAAGTGAAGTGGGTGGAGACTAAAATCTTCCTGTATCTGCCCTGAAACTAAGTCAAATTCACTCTGCCCACATTTCCCATGATACCTTGTTTTCTTTCATTCAGTAATTTTGCAGTAAATCCAGTGAGATTCCTATAAGTTATTCCACTGAACACTGCAAAATGCACACACAGGATGTATATGGTGACTAGCCTGGCAGCTTTCATCACATGGAAGAGCAAGAAGCATCTAATAAGTGGTAGAAATTATAAGTAAGAAAGTTACATGAAGCATATAGTCTGTTCGGTGTGAGCACTAAGGGTTAATAGCTTCTCTACACAATGCAGAAAGTAATAGGAATGTAAAAGAGACAGAACAGGTGCACTCACCACCAGGTGCTCAATCCAGGAAAGAGTCTTACACTTTCACAAGCAAATGCAAGTCCAAAAAAAGGGAGTTTGATTGGCACTCACCAGCTCCGTTAAAAATAGTTCAGCTTTATTCATCCAAGATGAGACAATATAAAGTGCAAGGATAAGGTGCAAAAACGAATAACAATCTTACTAAGGTCCTTAATCATAGATATCCCTGAATGTTTGAGAGCAGTCTAATATGCTGGGCAGACCGGAAGTGGAAGTTTCTACCCAGGTGCCGAGCAATTAGTGCATCTCAATACTATCAAAATCAGGGTTCCATAAGAGATACAATAAACATACATGAAAACAAAAAAAATGTGAAAATATGTGAATATGTACAAACAGGTTCATATTAAAACGTATCAATAATTTAAAATCAAGTCATTTCTAACATTAAGACCTTTAGGGAAATCCAGTATCCTTCTCTGTTTAGCAGCTTTCTTCATAGATTACCTCCCCTTTTGTTAGGCTTAACCCTTTCAATGCCGCTGAAGGAAAACCTAGCAAGGTCTCCATGATGTTGGATGGAAAAATGTCTGGCGGCATTGGAAGGGTTTCTGGCATCTGGATTAACCCCATTAAGATGTTCCCGGATTCTCTCTTTGAGACTGCGACTAGTGCAACCTACATAATCCACATTGCATGCATTACAGGTTATACAGTAAATTACATTGTGAGTATTACAGTTTATAAATTCCCTAATTGGGTGCTGTGTATTATGAATTTTGCTTGCTATCTCTTTCCTCGGTTGTGCAAAGGCACAACATCTGCATATTTTGGCCCCGCACTTAAAAAAAACCTTTAGCAGATAGCCATGTGTTGGAAGGTGCTGTATTGGCAACATTGATGACACTAGGGGACAGTAAATTTGCCAGGGTTGGTGCCCTCCTGGTAGAAAAACTACATCCTTCAGCTAGAATTTTTCGTAAGTTGTCATCCTGAAATAGCATGGGTAAATATTTTTTGATTAAACTTTGTATTTTATTATATTCCATGCTAAACGTGGTGACAAAAGTCGGTATAGTCTGAAATTTTTTTTGTCTATTAACAATTTTGCGTGTGGATAGGAGGTCTCTTCTAGATTTAGTGGACTTTATGTTATCAGCTCTGTGTAAAATCCATGAAGGGTATCCCCGGGCAGAAAGTCTATTAGTGATCTGAGATTTTTCAATTTGAAACGAAGTGTCACTGGAGCAATTGTCACCTATAAAAGGGATGCCTTTTATAGTGTGGTTAGGGTGGCATGAGGAACCATGTAAAATGGTATTTCTAGCTGTATCTTTCAGAAATGTGGAAGTGCATGTGCAACCACGCACCACGTCTGAATAGAGTTCTAGATATAAGAACGTTACACTGGTGGGATGCCAATAATGTGTAAAAAATAAATTGAAGGGATTACTGTTGAGGTAAGACAAACTCTGAAATAGATGACTCATCAGAATCCCATATTATGATGACATCATAAATGAAAAGGCCCTATCTGGCCACCTGAGTCATGAAGGGGTTAGAATCAGTAAAAAGGTAGACTTCCTCCCACCAGGCGACAAAAAGATTGACTAGCGATGGGGAAAATTTAGCCCCCATCGTCGCGCCTGACTTCTGTAGGAAGAAGTCTCCTTCATACTGAAAATAATTAGACATAAGTAAAAAATGTGTTACTTGTTGGATGTAATTTTTTAGATCAGGAGAGTATTCTGAATATTTGTCTAGATGGTAAGTCAAGGCTATAGGTACCAGGGAGTGAGGGATACTAGTGTACAAAGCCTCTATGTCACAAGTAAGCCATGAAAAATTATGGTGCCATACAGTTTGTTCAAGTATAGACAGTACATGTTTGCTATCTCTCAAATAGCCAAAACATCTCGTGACCAGGGGTGTAAGCAATGAGCCAAGCCAGGCTCCGAGATGTTCAAACAAGGACCCGATGCCAGCCACAATGGGGCGCATCGGAAGGGGAAATCTATTTTTGTGCAGTTTGGGTACTGTGTGGAATATCGGAATCACTGGATCAGACACATAGAGAAACTCTGCTTCTTTTTGTGATAGAATACCCAAAGATAGCCCATCTTGTAGCACTGCGGACAATTGTGTTTTATATAGTGCCGTTGGATTGGAGTTCAATGGTATATAGTTAGATGTGTCAGACAAAAGAATTCTCATCATTTTATCATAAAGGCCACAATCCAAAATCACTATTGCCCCACCCTTATCCGCCTTGCGGATTACCAAGTCTGAATTGGCTCTAAGTGATGCGATGGCCATTTTTTCACTGTGCGTCAGGTTTTGGATAATATTATGATCTGTACGAGTGTGCAATTCAATTAGCTCTGTCTGTATGATTTCTTGAAATTTATCCAGAACCTGAGGCTTTGAGTTTATTGGATAGAAACTCGAGTTAGTGATATTAAAGTTCTCTGCATGAGTTATTGGGGGATGGGGTACTGACTGGCCATCATTAGATAAATCACATAAGCTATCTAATACTACAACATCTTGGACAGAAGGAAAATCAATATTAGTAGTTTTGCATGCATTGTCAGTATAATCTTTAGAATCATCTCCATTTCTATCAGGTTGATCAGCATTGTATTGTCTCATCTTGGATGAATAAAGCTGAACTATTTTTAACGGAGCTGGTGAGTGCCAATCAAACTCCCTTTTTTTTTGGACTTACAATGCAGAAAGTGCAGAATACAAGGAGGTGGTGGAATAGGGATGCAGCATGTGATGAAGATGGAGATGGAAAAAGTACTGTAGAATCACCACAGACAGAGATGAAAGGACTGATAGGGAACAGGGTAAATCTTGTACCTCACTATACTGTGTGGGAGACATCTGTATCCACAGCACTGAACACATAAATCTCTGCTATACACACAGAGAGAACTGTCACCTGACCTCCCCCTCCTTCATCCTCTGTGAGCGGGGAGCAGCAACCCCTCCCCTCTTTTACTCCATATCTTGATTACAAATGTACGGTGTAGAAAGGCACAAGGTGTTGTGGTGGATGGTAGATACGTGTCACCGTGGTGCCTGGCCTCGGTGAAGTAAAAACCAGTATTGCTGGTGTCAGCGGCGTTCGGCCACTGACACATTTTTGTTATTTTAGCATAGCTGCAATGCAGCTGATCCGGGACGGGTTTTTTCTGGAGCAGTCACAGTGCTGGGTGGGATGGCTGCTCCCACGTTCCAGGCCAGGGCTTGCAGCCCTATGTAAAGCCACCTGTGTCAGGAGAAGTGGGGGTGGTTCCCTACCTGTGTGTAGCTGAGTGGAACACAGGGAATAGCAGAGCCAGAGCTGAGCCTTGCTGTGTGGGGAAGTCTGAGGACTGAAAAGGTTCTCCTAACCCAGGAGGGTGAAGTACGGTACTGTGTCTGTGAATGTGAACTGTGCTTGATAACATGGACTGAGATTTATCATATGGACTATGCATTTTGTTTTGCTGGCTGGAGCAAGCCCTTTTCCCTGTTATTTTTTATGTCTAAATAAAGACACCTGTTTTGTTCACCTGAAAGACTGCTGCCTGGCGCTTCTCTAAAGGCTACCATTTGAGTGAATCCCTACAATTGGTGGAGGATGCGGGCACGATTCCCCTTTAAAAGACTGCATGTCCTGGGTTAAGGCTGCTGCTGACATAAAAGTCCACAGAGAGAAAATGGAGGACCTTGTAAAGCATTTGGTGCAGGCCAGCGCTCAGCAGCAAGAGACAAACCAGCTGCTCATTAAACAGATGGCCATGATGGCAGAAGCAATCAGCATCAAGGAGACCACAGCGCCACCTAGCCAGGTGGATGGGCAGCGTTTGAGAAAGGCAGTACGTGAGGCATTGCAGAAAATGACTCCAGAAGATGACGTGGAAGCCTTCCTTACAGTCTTTGAGAGGGTCGCTGAACGTGAGAGACTGCCAGCTGAGCAATGGGCTGAAGTCTTGGCCCCGTTTCTCACAGGTGAGCCACAAAAGGCCTACTATGATTTGTCTCTGCAAGATGCCCGGGAATATGAAAAGTTGAAAGCTGAAATTCTGGCACGACTTGGTGTAACTGTTACGGTTCGAGCTCAGAGAGTGCATCATTGGGGTTACAAGAGGGACAAGCCACCAAGGTCCCAAATGTTCGACCTTCTGCACCTTGTCCAGAAATGGCTACAGCCGGATGTCTGTTCTCCAGCAAAAATGGTGGAGCGTGTGGTGATGGATCGCTATGTTCATGCACTCCCCAAGCCAGTGCAATGCTGGGTTGCACAGGGAAATCCCCAGACCGCAGATGACTTAGTGGGTCTGGTGGAGAGATATCAGGCGGTTGAGAACTCTATTGCGGACCCAGCACCCCTGACCTCTCCTTACTGGTGTGCCCGAAGTGACTCTGGAGGCCAAAGGAAAGGAGCCAAGCCCTCTCGTGAAGGACATTCCAAGGCCAAGAATGTACTTGAGACAACATCTAGACCCACCGTGAGAGAAATCATCTGCTGGAGATGCCATGCTCTGGGTCATATGGCGGCTCAGTGCCCTCTCAATGCGGAACCCATGGATTGTTCCGTTGGGAGGCGGAGCTCTATGTTTGCGCATCTTGTGTGCAGTGCTGTGCCAAATATGGAGAAGGGACCACTTTGTGCAATCAGGGTGAATGGTACCCCCATCATCGGACTACTTGACTCAGGGAGTCTGGTAACACTTGTGACAGCCTGTATATCTCATGAGTTGGTCCCAGGGAAGACTTTGGGGGTCACTTGTATACATGGGGATACCAAGGTGTACCCAGTGGCCCAGGTTACCTTAAAAACAGATGGGGGTACAATATCCCACCAGGTGGGAATAGTGCAAGGACTGATGCATGACATAATTGTTGGTCGGGACTGTCCTTTGTTCTGGGGTCTTTGGGATAAGGTGGTACAGCCGAGACTCCCAGAGGAAAAGGACAGCCCCTTGAGCACAGACCCTGAGGTAGTCCCTGAATTTCCATTCTCTGTCATGTTGGGGGACAGGGAGCAAGAGTTAACTGTTGAAGATACTGTCCCAGACCTGGAGGTGTCTAGGGGTAACTTTGGGACGGCCCAACTTCAAGATGAAGCTCTAAAAGGTGCTTTTACTAATGTAATGGTAATTAATGGGGTTCCTCAAGAGCTAGGGGCAGACAAAAGATTTCCTCATTTTGCCATGAATGAAAATTTGTTGTACCGAGTGACTAAAATCCGTGAGGACATAGTGGAACAGCTCCTGGTTCCCAAACAGTATCGGCGCCTGGTCATGGACCTGGCACATAACCATGTGTTAGGAGGGCATTTGGGGGCAGATAAGACAGTAGAGAGGATTCTACGCAGATTCTACTGGCCGGGATGTTACCGGGAGGTCAGAGATTATTGTCAGTCATGTCCTACGTGCCAAGTAACTTCCCCGGTGGCAAACTTTCGCAGCCCCCTAATACCATTGCCGATTATCGAAGTACCCTTTGAGAGGGTTGCCATGGATTTGGTAGGGCCTCTGGTAAAATCGGCTAGGGGTCACCAGTATATACTAGTGCTAGTGGATTATGCTACCAGGTATCCAGAGGCCGTACCCCTGAGAAAGGCCTCATCCAAGGTTATCGCCAGAGAATTGTTTCAAATATTTTCTAGAACAGGGCTACCTAAGGAGATTCTGACTGACCAAGGGACTCCATTCATGTCCAGGGTCATGCAGGATCTCTGTAAGGTACTGAAGGTTACTCAACTACGCACCTCTGTTTACCACCCACAGACAGATGGGTTGGTGGAACGTTTCAACAAGACCTTGAAGGCTATGTTAAAGAAGGTAGTTCAGAAAGATGGTAGGGACTGGGATTACCTTTTACCTTACCTGTTGTTTTCCATTAGGGAGGTACCCCAAGCCTCCACAGGGTTCTCTCCATTTGAACTGTTGTATGCCCGACACCCACGAGGTCTGTTAGACATAGCAAAAGAGACATGGGAGAGCGAAGTTACACCCTACAGAAGTGTCATTGAACATATTGCCCAATTACAGGATCGGATAGCTCAGGTCACTCCTATTGTCAAAGAGCATCTCCTGCAGGCTCAAGAAGCACAGGCTAGAGTCTATAACAGATCGGCTCGTCTTAGACAGTTTAGTCCGGGGGATCGAGTTTTGGTGTTAGTGCCTACGGTGGAGAGCAAATTCTTGGCGAGGTGGCAAGGGCCTTATGAGGTTGTCGAGAGGGTGGGCGAAGTTAACTATCGAGTACATCAGCCAGGCAGAAGAAAACCCTATCAGGTCTATCATATTAACCTGCTTAAGCCCTGGAAACATAGAGATGCCCCAGAGGCCTCTTGCCTTGTGACCCAATCAGAGGTCAATACAGAGAATGTGAAGATAGCAGAGACCCTGTCCTCCTCTCAAAAACACCAGTGCAGACAATTGTTGGAGAAAAATAGAGATCTGTTCACAGAAGCACCAGGGCTAACTAATGTAATTGAACACGAGATAGTTACTGAGCCTCATGTGAGAGTGAACCTAAAACCATATCGAATTCCAGAGGCCAGGAGGGCAGTCATCACCAAGGAAGTGCACAGAATGCTGAAACTAGGGGTCATTGAGGAATCTAAAAGTGGGTGGTCCAGTCCCATAGTGCTAGTCCCAAAGCCCAATGGAGAGTGGCGATTCTGTAATGATTATCGCAAATTAAATGAGGTGTCAAAGGTAGATGCATATCCCATGCCCAGGGTAGATGAGCTTATTCAGAGGCTAGGACCAGCCCGGTATATCACTACCTTAGACCTCACCAAGGGGTATTGGCAAATTCCCTTATCTAAGGAAGCCAGGGAGAAGACAGCCTTTTCCACACCTGAGGGATCCTTCCAGTATGTCAGGATGCCGTTCGGTTTACAGGGGGGGTTTACAATCCAAGCAGTCCTGAATGCGCTTAGAAAGGCCGGTTTTACTATAAATCCAACTAAGTGCGCCATTGGGATGGAAGAAGCCAGATACTTGGGCTATGTCGTGGGGAGAGGTGAGATTAAGCCCCAGATAAATAAGGTAGAAGCCATCCAGGACTGGCCCCGCCCACTTACAAAGAAACAAGTGAGGGCATTTCTCGGTATTGTGGGATATTATAGGAGATTTATCCCAAACTTTGCTGAAATAGCAGTACCCCTTACCGACCTTACAAAGGGAAAAAAAATGGCCATGATCAAGTGGTCCTCAGAGGCTGAGGGGGCTTTCCAGAAGCTTAAGGTTGCTCTCTGTAGACAGCCAGTGTTGATAGCCCCTGATTTTTCTTGTGAGTTTGTGGTGCAAACAGACGCATCAGAGGTAGGCCTAGGGGCTGTAATGTCGCAGGTGGTAAATGGGGAGGAACATCCGGTGTGCTATCTCAGTAGAAAGCTGTCCCCAGCGGAACGTAACTATTCAATAATCGAGAGAGAATGCTTGGCCATCAAGTGGGCCCTAGATTCGTTCCAGTACTACCTCCTGGGTCGAAAGTTCAGGCTGGTATCAGACCACGCCCCTCTGAAATGGCTAAGGGAGAAAAAGGGTAACAATGCCCGTGTGACCCGTTGGTTCTTGGCTTTGCAAGACTTTAATTTTACAGTGGAGCATAGGCCTGGAAAATTACAAGGTAACGCAGATGCGCTGTCTAGGGTTTATTGCATGCTGGCTGAAGGTGCCCAGACCCCCTGTGTTGGGCAGAGGGGGGGGGGGTATGTAGAAAGGCACAAGGTGTTGTGGTGGATGGTAGATACGTGTCACCGTGGTGCCTGGCCTCGGTGAAGTAAAAACCAGTATTGCTGGTGTCAGCGGCGTTCGGCCACTGACACATTTTTGTTATTTTAGCATAGCTGCAATGCAGCTGATCCGGGACGGGTTTTTTCTGGAGCAGTCACAGTGCTGGGTGGGATGGCTGCTCCCACGTTCCAGGCCAGGGCTTGCAGCCCTATGTAAAGCCACCTGTGTCAGGAGAAGTGGGGGTGGTTCCCTACCTGTGTGTAGCTGAGTGGAACACAGGGAATAGCAGAGCCAGAGCTGAGCCTTGCTGTGTGGGGAAGTCTGAGGACTGAAAAGGTTCTCCTAACCCAGGAGGGTGAAGTACGGTACTGTGTCTGTGAATGTGAACTGTGCTTGATAACATGGACTGAGATTTATCATATGGACTATGCATTTTGTTTTGCTGGCTGGAGCAAGCCCTTTTCTTTGTTATTTTTTATGTCTAAATAAAGACACCTGTTTTGTTCACCTGAAAGACTGCTGCCTGGCGCTTCTCTAAAGGCTACCATTTGAGTGAATCCCTACAACGGTTACTAAGAGTAACCAGAAATGGCAGGAGACCCAGCTATTATAGAGCCAGGGAAAACTGAGGAGGATAGCAACGAAACTGCTAGTTATAGGAAAGAAAAATAATAGTCAAAGTTGTTCTGCATCCCAAGACCTAATGATTTGTGAAAAAAATGTTACTGTTGTGCTTTAAGACTTTTTTTAATAACAAGAACATAACCTGAAAAACAGCAATACAATATAAGGCAGAGATACAGATATTGAAATATCTCCCATTGGCTTTGCTGACTGGAGGCTCAAAATAAAGGTGACAAGGTCCAGTGTTCTGATATGTCCAATTGTTTGTGAATAAAGGAGTATAGAGCAGTGACTTTCCAAAGCAGTCCATAGTGTCCAACACCCAAAAGGATGGTGTCACTATCATACAATGGAAGAGTTTATCTGCTATGACCTGTGGCAGTGCGGTTGATGTATCCTGTAGTATATTAGACTGGCTGAATTTAGCCTCAATAATATAAATGTGTACAAGGCTACTGGACAAGATGTTCTGTTATTGCTGTGTGCCTGTTTGTGACTGGTACAATGCAAATGTGGTGCCAATATTCAAAAGGGGCCCTAGATCTTCTTCAAATGTTTATAGGCCTGTATGATTGACGAACATCTACCACCAGAATAAAGACTATATGCAAATGAGCTTAAGGGGCTCCAGGCTCCATTAACACCTATGCAGCCTGGAGCCCTTTCAGATTCATCTTCATACAGTCCTTCATCCTGGTGGTAGATGCCCTTTAACTTTCATTGTGCATAAAATATTGTGAGGGTTACTACAAAACTACATACAAGAGTATGTGGCTTCACATAGTATAATAAGTGACAGCCAGCATGGGTTTACTACGGATAGAAGTTGTCAGATTAACCTGATCTGCTTCTATGAAGAGGTGAGCAGATTACTAGACAGAGGAGCTGCTGTGGATATTGTGTTCTTGGACTCTGCAATGGCATTCGACATTGACCCTCATAGACGCCTGATGGGTAAAATAAGGTCTATTGGTTTGGCAGGAATAGTTTTCAATTGAAACTGGCTGCAGGATTAGATCATACCCATAGAGTTGTGGTCAACAACTCCTACTCAGAATGGTCACCAGTTAAAAGTGGTGTACCCCGGGGTTCTATGCTCGACCTACTACTATTTAAATAATTTAGTAATGATATAGAGGTAGGAATTAATAGCACTGTGTCTATTTTTGCAGGTGAAACAAAGCTGTGTAGTGTAATAGAGTCTATGGAGGATGTTAATAGGCTGCATGCTGACTTGCACATACTGTGGGTCATTTAACATAGTTCTTATTATTTATTTTCTAATTTTTCCTTTTTAAAGGCAATATACCTTTAAAATCCAGCATAATAAACTAGGGACACTTACTCATAGATCCAGGCACCATGACTGTGGTAATCTTCTTATATGTGTTATCCACGGCCTCCTACCTTCTAAAATCAACTTTTAAACTACGCTAAAAAGCCTGCCTAAAGGGCTAGCCATTTGTGATCTATCTTTAAAAATTGTTATACTTTCTGCCCCCCCCCCCTCCTACCGCTGCATGATCTGGCTCTGCAGAATGTTACACGGTCTCATCGACGAACTGCACAAGTGTTAAGGAAGCAGGGGAAGGGTAAGACAGTGTAACAGTCTGTAAAGACAGATCACAGAGCGGCTACAGCAGTCCCTAAGGCTCTTTAGCATAATTTTAAAAGTTGAGAAGTAGGCCATTGATAAAAAATATAAGAAGATTACCACAATCATGGTGTCTGCATATTTTCAAAACTTTACGCAAATGTGCTTGTTTGATTTGCCCCTTTATTGGCACAAATACACTGTATTGCACCAAAAACTTAGCCTGCCTTGCTTGGACCACTGTGTATCCTGCCAATCCTTACTTGTCTTGGACCACAGTGTATCCTGCCAAGCTTGCCTTGCTTGTAATTATGTGTAATCCTGCCAAACCTGCCTTGCTTGGACTCATGTGTATCCTGCCAAGGCTGCCTTACTTGGACTCCTATGCTTTGAACTTTTTTTTGCTACGCCTGCCTGGGAACCCTGTATCTTGCCATGCTTGACTCCTCACCCTTCCATTCAGCTTTGTAATATACTTTTGGTTTCTTGGTTCTTGTGTTTCTGTTTATTTTGCTGATAAAGGTTTTTTATTAATAAAACATTACAATTAATTTATATAAATATATGAATGGTCCATACAAAAAATATGGTGGAAAGAAATTCCAGGTTACATCTAATCAAAAGACAAAGGGGCGCTGCCTGCATTTGCAGAAAGCAAGCTTTGATCTCCAGCGGTGTCATGGCTTTTTTACTGTAACGATTGTGAATCTGTGGAATAGCCTACCTCAGGCGCTGGTCACAGTAAAGATCTTTAGGAAGGGCCTATATGTGATTTTTATAAATAACATTGATGGTTATGTTATAATGTAGAATGTTGTGTTCCATTCCATTACTTGCTTATCCCTTCCCTTGCATGGTTGAACTTGATCGAAATATGTCTTTTTTCAATCATACTAACTATGTAACAATATACATAAACAAGAAAATATAAACAGACAGAAAAAATCTGAGAAATGTGACAGTGACCTTCTACAGTGATGAGGAAAAGGGAAAAGAATTAAAGAAACCAAATGAACACTGGGACCACCCCTTTGATAAAACAATAAAATTATGAGCTACTGTCCAATCAAACATACCAGACTGTAAAGAATTTACTGTTATTTTGGTGTTCCCAGTTTGTAAACATCTCCATTTTGCATAATTGTTACACCTTATAATCCAATTCCCTTTTAGTAGAAAGGGGTCTTATGTGCCCCAATGGAGGAAATTGAGTGCCGTTGTTGAAGCAGGAAGGATGAGCAGTTTGCCGGTCAGCCTATGTAAATGCATAGGTTGACATTACCATTGCACTGCAATACAGAATCACCACTTTTTGCCATTTTGCTACACCTTAAATTTCAATAAAATTTAAGGTTGCAAAGTCTCCAAAATGGTAGCATAAAAAACATCATTACATCCCACAAAAAATTAGACTTTACACAGCTCTGTACTCCGAAGTATGAAGAAGTTATTAGCGTGAGAATAGGATGAAATAAAGACATTCTCTGTTTGTTTAAAACCTATATTATCTCCGTCAGCTCCATTGAGATGCAGCCGTCTGCTCCATTACTCTCCAGGAGCAACAAGGGGTCCAAATGAGGTAACTGGAACCCCATTGGAGCCCTCGTTTTCGTTTCCTGTGGATAAGGCCTAACTTTGATTTGTGGGAAAACCCCTTTAATTAGAAATTTGCAAATTAAACTTTCATTTTGTTTTAATTTCTATAAAATACTTAAAGGGTTAAAAAACTTGCTATGTGCTGTTTTAAATAGTTTAAATAGTTTTAAATCATTAGAATGGGGCTATTTGTGAGGGGTTTCTATTAATAACTTCAAACATTTTCTTGAAAATTTGAAAAAAATGCTGTTTGATTTGTGATCTTTCTAGTATTGAAGCAAAAGAAAAGGATGCCAATGCAAAGCCGAGATATGATAAATGTTAATTAGTAACTAATTTGGGTAGTAAGTAGACAGAACATTAAGAACATTCAAAACGTTTGCCTGGGAACATTCCAAATTTTTGCCAAATTCACCTTTTTTCATAAATAAATACAGATTATATTAACCAAAATTTCCCACTAACTTGGAGTACAACATGTGATGAAAAAAAAAAATTTCAAGATCAATTGGGTAAATTAAAGTGTTCTAAAGTTATTACTGGATAAAGTGATATGTGTCAGTTTTTAAAAATAGGGCTTGGTCATGAAGTCACAAATGAGATTGGCCACAATGGGGTTAAAGACTGCTGAGATTATTTCTAGGACGACTCCTTCTACTATGAGCCCTGACCAGGGTCGGACTGGCCCACCAGTGGACCAGTGGTTTCACCGGTGGGCCCCAACACCTATGCCAACAGAGAGACATGGCAGAGGCCTCTGCGTACAATGGAGGCCCCTGCCATTGATAGCAAATTGTACTTAATGCAACCGGAATTGGCTGCTCGAGTTTTATCACAGTGCTGAACACACAATGCATCTGCGTCTTAAGGCGTCTTGATAAAACCGTAGAAATTGTATCAATGAATTGTGCAGCTTTGAATTGTAGTAAATGAATGGACCCAAAATGTAATGTAACAATTTTGGGAGGGGGGGGGGTGTCATTGTAATGAACTAATTTGAGGTGGGGGGGCTATATGTGTAATGTATGAATTTTGGGGGGCTATGTGTAATATAATATTTTTGGGGGGTATTTTATCTAATAAAACTATTTCGGGTCTATATGTGATGAACTAACTTGGTGGAGGCTCTATATGTAATCTATGAACTTTGTGGGCTATATGTAATGTAAACATTTTTTGGGGGGGCTATATATAAGGTAACAATTGAGGATGATACGGTGACACAAGAGTTTACAGTCTATGCGGATTAGGGGATGACGCAAGAGCTTACAGTCTATGAGGATGATTCGGTGACAGAAAAGCTGACAGTCTATGAGGATGAGGGGGTGACAAAAGGGCTTACAATCTATGAGGATGAGGGGGTGGGACAAGACCTTACAGTCTATGAAGATGATGGGAGACACAAGAGCTTACAGTCTATGTGGATGAGTGGGTGACAAAAGAGCTTACAGTCTATAAGGATGAGGGGGTGAGACAGGAGATTACAGTCTATGAGGATGAGGAGGTGACACAAGAGGTGTAAGAACTTTTATAATGGTCTAGCCATTTTTATAAGGGAATGGAATAAAAATAATTTAATACCTTATATACTCGAGTATAAGCCTAGTTTTTCAGCACAAAAAATGTGCTGAAAACCCCAAACTCGGCTTATACTCGAGTCAAAAAAATAAATACCCCTGCATATCTTCTGTGCGATCTGTCCGCCAGCTGCAGCAGGCTATATACACTGGGGCAGGGTCTGGCAGGCTATATACACTGGGGCAGGGTCTGGCAGGCTATATACACTGGGGCAGGGGCTGGCAGGCTATATACACTGGGGCAGGGGCTGGCAGGCTATATACACTGGGGCAGGGGCTGGGGCTATATACAACCTGGGCAGGGGCTGGCTGCTATATACACTGGGCAGGTGGGCATGGGCGCTGGCTATATACTGGGGGGCTGTGACCTATCATTCGCTTTCCCACCTCGGGCTTATACTCGAGTCAATAGCTTTCCCTGTTTTTGTGTTTAAAATTAGGGGGCTGGCGTTATACCAGGTCGGCTTATACTCGAGTATATACATAAATAAAAATGCGGCCATCAGCTGCATCCTCCATACAATCCAAAGGCAGTTGTACTGCAAGCATTGTCCAGATAACAAAGGAGGGTAATAATAGTAACAGTTGCATGCAGTTAGTGGTGTGTATAAGCCTTCCTAATAATGTTTTAAAAGCACATTGAAGCTCTGGAGGTTGGGTATTAGTCTGATAGACCAGAGTAGGCACTCCAGAGAATTGGTGCAGCTCAGGAGCATCCTGAAGATGTGAGTGGGAGTTAAGTATTGAGAAGAGAGAATCTAATATCACTGGCAGATTGAAGAGCGCAATTGATATAGACTGAGATAAAGAGGACATAGAAAGTGCAGCAATGTAATGAAAAATTTTAATGTCTAATTGGAGGGAGCCTATATGTAATGTACTATTTTAGGATGAGCTATATGTATAGTATTATTGAGCGGCTATATGTATGGTGGTTGAAGGGATTTTGTAGGGAACTATATTGTGAGGTCACCTCAGTATAACATACACTCACCGACCACTTTTTTAGGTACACCTGTCCAACTGCTCGTTAACACTTAATTTCTAGTCAGCCAATCACATGGCGGCAACTCAGTGCATTTAGGCATGTGACTGGTCAGACAATCTCCTGCAGTTCAAACCAAGCTCAATATGGGAAGAAATGTGATTTGAGTGCCTTTGAACGTGGCTGGTTGTTGGTACCAGAAGGGCTGGTCTGAGTTTCAGAACTGATGATCTACTGGGATTTTCACGCTCAACCATCTCTAGGTTTACAGAGAATGGTCCGAAAGAAAAACATCCAGTAGCAGCAGTTCTGTGGGCGGAATGTCTTGTTGATGCCAGAGGTCAGAGAGAATGGCAGACCTGTTTCGAGCTTATAGAAAGGCAACAGTGACTCAAATTGCCACCCCGTTACAACCAAGGTAGCAAAAGCATCTCTGAATGCACAGTACGTCGAACTTTGAGGCATAGGTTACAGCAGCAGAAGACCACACGGGTGCCACTCCTTCGCTAAGAACAGAACTGAGGCTACAATTTGCACAAGCTCATCGAAATTTGGACAGTAGAAGTTGGAAAAACGTTTCCTGGTCTGATGAGTCTCGATTTCTCTGCGACATTCGGATGGGGGTCAAATTTGGGCGTCAACAACATGAAAGCATGGATCCACCTTCCTTATATCAACCGTTTCAGGCTGGTGGTGGTGGTGTCTGGTTGGGGAATATTTTTTGGCTCTCTTTGGGCCCCTGTGCACCAATTGAGCCTCGTTTGCACACCCACAGCCTACCTGAGTATTGTTTGCTGTCCATTTCCGCACCCTTTATGACCACAATGTACCCAACATCTGATGGCTACTTTCAGCAGATAATGCGCCATGTCATAAAGCTGGAACATCTCAGACTGTGTCTTCTGAACATTGACAATGAGTGTTCACTGTACTCAATGGCCTCCACAGTCCCAGATCTCAATCCAATATAGCATCTTTGGGATGTGGTGAACGGAGATTCGCATCATGGATGTGCAGACGAAAATCTGCGGCAACTGTGTGATGCCATCATGTCAATATGGACCAAATCCAGCACCTTGTTGAATCTATGCCACGAAGATTGAGGCAGTTTGGCAGGCAAAGGGGTCCACACCCGTTACTACATGGTGTACTTATAAAGTGGCCAGTGAGTGTATATAATATAATTATTCATCGACCTGTGTTATATAATTATTGGGGGAGATACGTATTGTGTGTAATAAATGGTCACAATGTGATCTATTTTATTATAGGGGCATATGTGTGGGTGTATAGTGTTCAGTTTGTGTTGTGTGGGTAATGTTGTTTTAGTTTAGGGGCCTATCGTTTATAGAGGGGACACTATGCTGTAAGTCACTGTGATATTTTTAGTTGCACAGTGGAGATGTCCGACTGGAACTGAAGACATCTGGAGAAAATTCTGCAGCGATAAGTCATGGAACTTCTGGACCTAAAGTTGTTATGAACTACTTGACAAAGGAGAAGACTTGTCACTTGTAAGGTACCAATGCCCACCATCCTTTCCGGTAATCACTCTGATCACAATCCGACCCAGGCCCTGACTTCTCCCATTTTCTCCCCTAAATGTTGCTCAGTCCCCAGGGTAGAACCAGCAACTTCTTTCTCATACTTCAGACTTTATGGCTGTCAAGTTAGTTAAATTCAAAAGTTCAGAATTGATACCACAGGATAAACGTTTATAATCTCCCATTTAACTTGTTTCAATTGCCAAACCACCCTATTACTTTTTAATTCTCCTTTCTCTTTTTGTTTTGGTGTTTTTCCCTTCATTTTAGAATGATCCAGTAACTAAGAGGATTCAGTCAAATGGTAAGAAGAATATTGTATCTGGGTGATAATACATGGTGGTCTTCTAGAAAACGTTTTAAGTGATTGAGCAGTGATTTATTTGTTATATCAACCACTGATTACCAATTGCTGTTGTTTGTAACATTATACTACAGAAACATTGATAAACCTAGGTAGACTATATACTATATTTTAAGAGAGACTTTTTCCAGAACATTCTACAGTAGTACAAGGTTTGAAAGCTATACATCCATTTTCACGCTGCTTTAAGTAACCACCCCAGATTCCCACGGGGTATGTCAGGGAACTTTCTGTCAAGCCTAGAAAATAATGTAAATTACTGGTTTAACTTTCCACACAAAGTCTAAAATCATTTTCACAGTTGAAAAAGTATAATTCGTTCTGACTCTGAACTCTGGGGATACAGACACATTTGCCACATTGTCTCTACATACAAGTTAAACAAAATGTCTACAGGGAACAGAGACTTTGAAAAATTCTAACACACAATACATTCCTGAATCATTTGAAGGATTCATTCTTCAGCTCCTAGACAGCGATTCTTAACTATTTAAGTCATACATTTGCAGATTATAGGCAACTTTACCTTTGTATATTTCTGTTGTTCTTTGGAAATTCTTTGTAAATGTTTATTTAAAGAATCGTTATTTTACACTTTATTCTTTTAAACTAAAGTAGTTAAAGGATTTCATGAATATACCCCCCCGCCCCCAGGAGACTGGGATTCGAGGGTTTAAAGCACCTACTTAGCACCAGATCCTATTCCTGTCACTCTGGTACTCTGTACTCCTGTTTTGTCCTGTGCCTGACCCAACATTCTGAGTACTCATGAGAGCCACTTCATCCAATATGGCCTACTGGAATCACTTACATTTTCCTGAAGACTTCCCTTTCTGTTTTTTCCATTTCCAAGACAGTTGAGTAAAAGTGTCTTAAATATAAATATAGGAGTGACACAAAATAAGAATGGGAACAGGGCATATAGTTTTCCATAGATAAAATAAATATATTTAACCGCCCGATGAACGCTGTAAAAAAACTGTTACCAGCTGTTAACACAACATTCCAAAATTATATTTTTTATGTCGACATGAGGGTTTCTCTGTACTCAGGATAAATGCATACACATTTTAAGTGGGTTTTCTCAACTGGAAATGTGTAAATTATGTGCACTAAAATGATAATTTTACTGACAGAATAAGACCATTCTAAATATTCACTCTTCATTTTGATTTAATTATATGAAGATTCAATCTTCTTAAAAGCTGTTTCTTATAGTTTGAGGGTGCAGATTTGAAAATGGGTTGAAATATAGAGGGTCTCTAATATTATATATTTCAAATTCACTACAAACAAAAGATCCCCAAAAAGTCAATTCTGAAATCTCTGTAACCCCTCCCCCGCCGACCACTTTCAACTTTCTGACAATGCCATTCTGCCCTGTGTTTAACTAGTGGTATAATTTCGGAAACGCTTCAACATATCAAAGTGATTTGAAATTATTTTCTTCAGGACACTTTAATGTAAATTGAAAAATGTGGTGTTATTGTTTTGCATTTATTTATAAAAAAAACAGATATTGGTGTAAATTTGGATAAATTCTCGATTTTTCAAATTCAAAATGTTCTCCTTTTTCAAAAAAGTATAAAGCGCAAAAAAAACTTGATAACTAGCATTTACCAAAATGTTTATGGATCCTCTCATTTTTCTTGGAAGGTTTATGCTCTGAACTTTGGTGTCATTTTTCACATTTTAATAAAAAATGCCAAATCCTGCTATTAGGGATCTAAGGTCAAATATAGTAAAACCCCATAAATACCTACCCCATTATAAGAAAATAAAACTGACATTTTTGTTTCCTTTTTTTTGTATTTTTTTTTTGGGGCCGTTCACTTTAACATAAAAAAATAAACATATTACCTTTATTATATATATCACTACTATTATGGTGATACCTCATTTATGGTTGTTTTTTGTTAATATTTTACAACTTTACTAAAGATAATTTAATTTATTATCGTATCGCACATCTTTTCGGAGACACACTTTTTATTTTTGTGGTGACAGGAGCGGGTTTAGGGCTTATCCTTTTCAGTGGTACCATTTTGGTGAACATACTTTTTTTGATCACTTTTTGGAACCTTTCTGTAAAGGGATTTTATGATAAATGTACATTTGGCAAGTTGTTTGGGTTTTGTTTATACGACGTTCTCGGTGCGTCACTAATGTTTACTGATTATTAGTACAGATTGTTACTGATGTTGCCAATAACCAAATATGTGGGATTTTTTATTAGGTATGTATAGGGAATGTTGGTGTTTAGGGACTTTGACTTTATTTCATTAATTGTTTTTAGTGTTTTTACTATGGTTTTAAACATTTTTTACTTTTACAGTTGGATTGAACAACGATGCTCTGATTCTTTTCAAGCTCTTCTCAAAACACGTGTAATCAGATGTATTACACTTGTTTAGTAACCACTTAGCACGCTGGCATTGTCATGTGTTCAGCCAGTTCTGCTAGGAAGCTCCCAGAGAAGATCTTGCAGCCCCAGGGCCCCCAGACCCCAGGGCTGACATCCGAGCAGCAGAACCCCTGTTCCCACAGTGGGGATCCAAATCACCACACTGGCCCTTTCCGTGTAAAGGGTTACACCATGAATGGGAGGAATCTCCGATGGTCAGTTGTACCGCAGTTGTCGGCTACAACATACAAGTGTAATTCAGCAGTCAATGCCAGAAGCGCGGACATGGTACTACGTCACAATGCGGCAAGTCCCTGCTTCCCAGTGACCTAGTCCAAAAGGGGTTAAAAATACGGAAAACAGGCATGGTCTTGTGGGCCCGCAGCAAGATGGCCGCATAGTTTTGTAGCTCCGCTTCACACACTGCCAAAACCCCTAACTCTTGCCAGGGCTTCTAACACACCTGGTGAGCTTATGGCAAGAAGGGGCATTGAGAATCCAGCCGGACGGTCCATCCAGCGTTTTTTTGCAGCGTGACGCGGCACAGTAATGGCGCCGAAGCATCCGCATAGAAACCTTTGCAGCCGCTGCAGCTTCATCCTCTAGCACAACAGAAAGAGAGCCGTGACACCACACAACTCTCCCTATACACATGGAAGACCGTACCGCGACAACGTCCTACCTGGCCATACAGCATCTCCCACCTTTGCTGTCCCACAAAGTGGTAGACTCACGTTCCTAAAGGGCCCAAGATGCGACCCCCTAGCTTTGCTCTCAAGCAACGAGGAAGATACAAGCCCGCAATCCACCAGACCGTCACACCACTGCCTCCCATGGCGCAACATAATGGAAAATCGCCAACATCTACCCAGCAAAACAGCGCAGAAAACTATGCTTCCAAGCGCCCCACAAATCGTGATTACACCAATTGATAATGATGTCACCTCCGCACAACCATTTGCAAGCGTTTCAGACCTCATAAAATGGTCTCACGAAAATATGTTAAAAGATTTGCTAGAGCACTGAAAGTTCTATAACACAGAACATGTTACAGATGGTGTCCCCATTTCAAACAGTACAGTAACAGAATTTACAGTCATCAGTGGCCCATGTGGAAACAAAAATGGAGGAAATGCCTGCTTTCAACAACTTAGCGATGGCACCTGGCATGGGAGGGCAAAGTTTTCCACCTACAATCTAAACTTTGGACCTTGAAGATCGCAATAGGTGTATAACTTAAGTTTTTAGGGGCATACCGGAAAATATCCACCCCACAATTTCTGGAGTACATCAACAGCTGACAAAACATGCTCCCGAACCTTACTGAATAGAGCTGGAAATTGACAGAGCACACAGGTGCCGAAACTAAAAACTCCCTGACATGTAATCACTCCAGTAAAGACGGTCCTGCAAACTGTTACCTCTGGACATACTCCCCAGCAAGCGGGCTCTCCGCCTCAGAAGGGACTGAAATCCTAATGTGGTGTAACATTCCCAGACAAAATGTTTTATTGATATTTTCTTTTTTTGTTGTTTCTCTTTCTCTTTACTTATAGGATCCTGTCCGATTTTCATATGTTTAGAGTGCACCCTGTGCTGATAATTGTATATGCAATAGCCGCAATACCTCTTTCCATTTATTGAGTATATGAATAAGTGTACCTAAAGATAACACAGTTTTATATCTAATTTGCAACTGTTGTTTGTTACTAATCCTTCAACTTACTAACTTACTTACAGGGAGATTGTGTAACAGGTAGCTCCCAATAAGAATCTACCACCACCCTAACTTCCTCAATTTGTATTAATCCAGACACACATAACCCTTCCCATGGGCCCCAAAATCCTCGCCCTCAACGTAAGGGGCCTTAATAGCCCATTCAAACGGTCACTACTCTGCGCGGAAGCCAAGCACAGAAAGCTCCATTTTCTGCCCACAAGAAACACATGTGTCACATAACTCTCCCCCTCCAATATCGTCCATCATACGCCCGTCACACTCACACTTACAGATCACTCCCCAGACACGACTTGTGTGGCGACTCCTCCTTTCTAGTGGCCACGAAGCCACTCACAAAAAATGAGACCTTTATTACTGACTATTTCAATTGAACAAACAGATGATAACTGACTTAACAACTCTCTGGGCAGCATATAGGTTTATGTCGAGACGAGATCTCGAGGTTGGAGGGAAAGTCAAGAGGAAAGGGAAAAAGAATTACACACAGCACAAACAAAATTCACCAATTAGAGGCATTAATAAATCCAACCCATCCCCTAGAGACCATGATGGCGAACCTATGGCACGGGTGCCAGAGGGGCCCTCCAGACCCTTTCTGTGGGCACTGCATGGCCATCACCAGAGATGACTCCAGGTACCTTTCCTCTGCAGTCCATGCGCCAGGACTTGCTGTGCAACAGAGCGATTTTAAAGTGACCAGAATATCTGGGATTATTTTCCTGCTTTATTGGTGTCCTCAAAGTGCTAGGTATCCATGAAAACTGTTGACAGATAAGTGGAGTAAAATCATAATTACATTGTTTCTTGTGTTGGCACTTGCGATAAATAGCGAGTCTTGTTGTAGTTTGTGCCCTCGGCTCTCTAAAGTTGTGCCCATCACTGCCTTAGACTAACCGACTGAATAAGAAGACGAAGACTCCCAATCGTTAGAAATATCCTGTATGGAAAAACATTGACCACAATTCAAAACTTAAGTTAAAATGCTACCCCCAAATAACACAAGTCTGGGGCCGCCTTAGCCCTAAATTGAAAACAATGCCCAAAAAAAAGAATCCCCTTTACAATTCACCAAAACCACAAAAAACGTCTTTTAAGCTCACTAGAGAAATCGCCAATGCTTTTTAAGGTTATATAATCTAAATTCTTTAGTATAATCTAAAAGTAGCCCACACAACCCTAAACCCCACCAAGGAGGAATAGACCCTTTCTTCCAAACCTAGAACACCCTCATTATACCCCTTCCCAACTGCAAACTCTAATCAACCAATCACCTACCTGAGATTCTTAAAAATCGATCAATCCTTCCCAAACATAAAGCCCCGGGCCAGATGTGGGTAGTTCAAATGAATATTTCAGAGAAGTCTGCTCATTTACTAATATCCCAGACTTCTCAAAGAATACAATAAGCATGGAAACAGGAGCCCTCCCCCCAGAAGCCTTCTGGCAGGGAAACCAAAAGCAGGGAAACCCCCTACAGACCGGCCAATTTTCCGACCAATTTCTTTACTACCACTGATGTTAAGCTTACGCAAATCTTGGCTGCCAGACGTTTGGAGGTTGTCCCCTGCCTTGGTCAAGATATACCAGGTTTGGGATTTACCAAAATTAGAAAGCTCCCCTATAACCCAGGATACTCTAACATTGATGCAATATGGTCGAACAAAACAAAATCCCTGTCAACCTTTCTAACAGTAATGCCTGAGAAGGCTTGACAGGGTTAATTGTCTTTGGCCTTCTCGGCCTGCGAAATTTGGCTTCTCTGGATTTATTTACTTCCGCAAGTCAAGCTCTACGTTACTCGTGCCCTAATTGCATTCGGTCTTTGTTTAAACGGTGCGCTCTCATCTCACTTTTCCACTACCAACGATACCCGCCGAGGGTGTCCCCTCTCCCCCTATTTTTGTTAACTTATCAATAGAGCCCTAGCAGAAGCCATAGATGTCAACCCCTCGCATTAAGGGAGGTAGAGCTCAATAAGTGTCCCATAAATTGCACTATTTGTGCCGAAACTGACAAATAATATACACACAACCGGCTTCCCATTGAATATGTTTCCCAACAACTAGAGGATACGTGGAGTTTGCGTCATTAAAGTCAATAACTCTAAATCCCAGATCCTTCCCAATGCCATCCTCTAGAACAATTAAAAGTTATACAAACTAAATGCCCTGTAGACTGGCAAACGTCACCATCTCGTAGCTGGAGGAATCTACCTCATCCTTCCAACTACGCCACACTATACAAACATACTTCCCCCCCTTGATGACCAAAATAACTCAGGAGCCGTCATCGGGGGGCCGTCTATAGTTGCTATGAAAACCCTGGGTCTGATCAGGTCCTCAGAGCTGCCTTTAGGGAACTATCCTGAAGATGTGCGTCTATGCCGTCATCTTAAAGGCACAGTATCAGCTATCAATGTGCATAAGGCTGACACGCTAATGACCGCTGCAATCACATCGTATTGGCAGAATATTATCATGATCAAAGCAATCAGTAGGATTGCTTGACATCATGTCCCATGTGTTGGAAACGAAAAAAGTGAAAAAAAAATTATTCATAATAAATAACAACTAAAATCAATAAAATGCCCATAACCCCATAACATATAAAGAGACTATAACTATACAAAATGTCTAATCATAACACAAACCCCCGTGAATAAACAATAAAAATATTCATTGATATGGATTTTCTTCTCCAAACTCACTACATAGGGTTGGTTCTTATCCGTTTCCTTCAATTGAGCAGTACATCTGTGTCCTACACTGTATATCTCCAGACATATCCTCAATGCAACCGTCCTAAGATTGCAGATCACATATAAGTAGAACAGGTTGGACTCTTGGGATAAGCGGTTAAATGTCCAACCAGCAATAAAATTTTAAAAACCTACGTCTCTTTAATTTATTCATTCAAAAAAGGAACACAAAGAAACATATAGGGTATGGCCAAAATCTATTCGGACTCCAACTCTATCTAATTATATGGGATCCGTAATGCATGGTCCTAAAAGCTTCTAAAACTACACGTATAACACATGGTTAATTATCATTGTTTTTCTATGTTTGGTTTGTTTGGTGGCATTAGTACAAATGCTGTTTGTGACTTTACATTGTGCCAATATGAAATAGGACGTGCAAGTCACTATGACAATAGACTCAATCATTTTGCATTGAATTGGCTTTTCACACTACTAACTGAATTCATGATTTTTGACTCTCTGGGCAATTTAGAGACCCTCTATAACCCCCCTGTTCGTATTTTTTTGTGACTTTTTATGCAACACCTTAAAGGGTTTATCCGGGTTTAAAATTAACGAGGGCCGCTGGGGCGGCTATTTAAAACATATGAAACATGTGCTTACCCTCCTCCCCGCTCCACCGATGTCCCGTGCCGTGGCCCTTAGATCCATGCCCCTGTTTGTTTACAGGCACAGAACTTGCACACGTAGCTTCCATGCGGCATGTGGCCGCCTCCTCCACCGGTTCACGTTTGGTTCTTTGTGAGATTAGCCACCCCAATCCTCAGTACATTTTTACGACCCGGAATAACCCCTTTGAATATTGTGACTGCAGCAGAAAGCAAAGACACGAAACATCAAGTGAAACATCATAAGGACGGGTTCTTATGATATGAATTGTTTTATGCCCGTTGTCAGTGCCGTTATGCTTTGGTTTCATTTCAAATATTTTTCATTTTTTATTGTTTGGATATTTAGCAAGCAATTTTCTTCCCACAATAAAATAGTTTGACCAGATATCTCGTGTTTCTTATGCCAACCATTATCATGTATAATTTAGGTATTTTTCAGGGATGCCCTGTAACTTTTTTCACCTGTTACCACAGGCTATGTTGAAGTGTGTTTGCCCTGGATGATTTGTGCATATCCCCCTCTCCTATGAACTTTGACACTCTCCGTAATAAGTATACCCATGTCATTTATAAGCTTTATACCATGATTAACGACTTCTGGATGGTTAGGGTGTCTAATAGGTCCATGGGCTGGGAGTGCATGCCTTCGGTCTACCTATGTATGCTTTGCCTCCTTTTTTTGAGTAACTTTTCTTATTATTCATCTAAAGTGCTGGAGACTTAGTATATTTTTTTTGCTGTCTTCGCATTTAAACCCTGCGGCAGAATGGGGCCCCTTGTTCAATAGCACAATGGGGCTTTTGCCCTACCCCTTTCCCCTGCACCCTACATAACTCGTGATCCGCCAATCTACTTAGTAGGTGGAACTTTACAGATACTCACTTTCTCAATTAAATAGTAACCACTTTATAATAGGCACTGGTTCAGCTACTGTATATCTAATATGAAAGGTTACTAAAAGTTCATAAAAGAGATGTCCTTGAATTGTCGAGGGTAAAATCAACCAGAAAAATATATGGAATATACGGGATCTCAGTTTACAAGGATTAAAATAATTAATCACGTTTCTGTTTTGGAGAAAAAATCGCACCAAGACGGTATGCATCATTCTTAATATATATAATAGTCTGTTTAATAAAAAGTCAGAAAATCTGTTCCATCCTGAATCACCCTCAATAAGCTCTGGTACTTACTTTTGCTGTCAGAAAATAAAAGATTTAAAATCGTGAGGTGCCAAGTTACCTTGCTGTAAGACTATGAATCTTGTGGAATAGCCTGCCTCAGAGCTGGTCCCAGCAGGAAAAGCAGAACGTCAAGCCAGTATATGAGACACATTTTATCATTTATCTTTTTCCCCCTCCCCTTTGCCTTCCTTCCTGGAACATGAACGAGAACGTGATGGACTAGTTATTTGATCAATCCTAACGCTCTATTGTGGCTTCAAAGTCTGGTTTCTGCTATATCAAATTGTATAGGCTCAAGTAGACTTTGGGTCATCACATCCCTATGCACTAAATATCAGATCGCTTTAGACGTTACTGCTATATTGCTAAGCAGTCGAACATGGCTTAGTTGAACTTAATAAATAGTATAAATATATGTATGATTAATAGTATAACAAAAAATAAGATATGATAGGTTGTGTTGTCTCTAAATAAACTAAACATGATCAGAAATAAATCCCAGGTTTTGGATTTTTCTACGAGTAGTTGTCCGAAGTCTTCCACCCAACTTATCTATATAGGACAAATTTTTCTGGCATTGCCTTCAACTATTCGCATATAATACAATATTCTTGGCCTTTAATGCCAATTTTTTTTTTTTTTTTCTTTTCCCGACTGGTGAGCAAAACTAATGCACTTAAGCGATAAGTTACAAATCAAAGATCAGCATAGCAAAATGCAAAAAAAATGCCCTCCTGTGTGGTACACTTTGTTGCAAGACTAAATGGCCGAGTTTTTTCATTGCTCGGTTTGAAGTAGTTGAATCATACAATGAGGAGATTTATGTATCCATAAGACGACTTTTATTAATAATATATTGTTTTTACTTTTCCCAGACCTACTTGTAATTGTATTATAATGGTAAAATATGATGTATTCTGGTTTTAATACATGCTTTCATGTTAATATACTGTATCTTAATTTGGCAATGCTTTCTCTAAATTAATCAAGCACCCCGTTATTCAACCTGCACCCAATTATATTTTTATTATTATCTTGTTAATATATTAATTAATTTATAATCTAGCTCTCAGTTTAGATGTATATCTTTCATGTCAAACATAAAATTATTGTAATCATGTAATTTGCCTATCAATCCTGCCCAGGCTGGCCAATTTGAAGTAATAAAACCACTGTGTTTTTTTATTTAGCATAAAATGTCGGCCTACATTATTAGTGGTGTTTTTGTTTTTTTTTTTTTTTGTTTTTGCTTTTTTAATTCCACACACCATAAGAATCCTCCCTAAAGGAGTACCTAATAAAGGGGGTGTAATTTAACATAAAAATTGGCACTGATGATTTGGCCTGTACTTGTGATTTCCGATCCCAGAATAAGTAACATGTCACTTATTTTGGGATTAAAAAGCAGCGAAAGATTTTTATTCACCCTGTGTCCATTGCTCATCCGTTCTTACAGTGACGTTCACTGACAACTTTTTCGATCGTAGGTGTGGTCCAGCCACCGCCGGGCTCCCGTTGCCTAACCGATTCTTTCCTTGATGTTACTACAAGTGAATAACGCAGAACAATAAATCGGCTATTTACTACATTGGTATCGCCGATTATGCGGCTCCACATTGGCGACAAGTCTCCTCGGACATAATACCCTCTCCCCACTTGAATAAGGTGGTGGGAGTGGAGCTGGGAACGAACAAGCAATTGTTAGTTAGCACAGCTTATATTTGTTTCACTCTGAACATAAAATCCCTCTGGCCTGGGTTCCGATACTTCTCACCCTGCCTGGGCCACACCCACAGTTCTCTACAATTTGGTACAAGTGATCTGCCAATGTACTGTGTACCCACACAATGTTGTGGGGATGAATTGTGATCCCAAGTATGTCATTGGATACACGATCATTCCCCATAATGGCGGTGCAAAGCATTGCCAGTATGTAATTTTTCCATAACAGAGCGTATGTCTGATGAAAGCTCCTGTTCGGAGCTGAAATTCGTTGGCAGATATTTGTTGTGCAATAAAGGAAACCTGTTCCAATACATCGATCGCCCTGTGGATTCTACAATAGTCACCATCATGACCTCTCCTCCAGGTTGCTATACAGTTTTTCATTTTAGTTTACGACCTTGAATAAGGCAATTTTTTCTGGACAATTGACATTTCATTGCCATACTTTTGGGGTATTATGACTTGTGGTATCACTATATATTTCCAATTTTTGCAGAAAAAAGGTTGGTAGATAACGGTAAAAAAGGTTTGCATTATTGCTTTCACCGCAGAGAATACCTGTTTTTTATTTAGATAGACTGGATATTTTGGTACTAACATGTTAATTGATTTTAATTTCTTTCATTTTTATATGTGTTCTAGGGAAAGGGGGATTAGAACTTTGATTTAATAATTTTTTTTTTTCTGTCTATATTTTTTTTCTCAGCAGTCACCTGTTGCATACTGGAACACTTGAAGGGTGCTGATCGCTTCATCCACCACTGATTCACTTATGACCGATCCCCATTCTTCTCCAGGCACAGGAGACCTACGTAGTAAGTTAAAGAGAATTAAGTTTACTGGTATTTAGGAGGTGGCTTATCTTAAGCTTCTTGGTGACGCACCATCAAATTCCAGTAATGACATTCAAAAAGAGCGTATTATCCGAGCCATAGCATAATCCTCCCAAATGGTCGGTTCCTTATAATATTATATATTTTGTTAATTATTTTATAGTTTTCTTCCTATATATCCGTGAACCATCTCTAAGAGTTTAACTGTATGAATTTTATGTACTGTACCAAACACAATGCTATCTACATATTGGCACAATCAAATATACCGTCAGGTGTCAACCCTGCTCTTGGTTGTGACTGATACACTGGGGCAGGGGCTGGCAGGCTATATACACTGGGGCAGGGGCTGGCTGGCTATATACACTGGGGCAGGGGCTGGCTGGCTATATACACTGGGGCAGGGGCTGGCTGGCTATATACACTGGGCAGGGGCTGGCTGGCTATATACTGGGGAGGCTGTGACCGATGCATTTCCCACCCTCGGCTTATACTCGAGTCAATAGGCTTTCCCTGTATTTTGTGTTAAAATTAGGGGGCTCGGCTTATACTCAGGTCGGCTTATACTCGAGTATATACAGTAAATAAAAATGCGGCCATCAGCTGCATCCTACATACAAATCCAAAGGCAGTTGTACTGCAGAGAAGCATTGTCCAGATAACAGAAGGAGGGTTAATAATGAGTAAAAGTTGCATGCAGTTAGTGGGTGTGATAAGCCTTCCTAAATAAATGGGTTTTAAAAGCACATTTGAAGCTCTGGAGGTTGGGTATTAGTCTGATAGACCAGAGTATGGCACTCCAGAGAATTGGTGCAGCTCAGGAGCAGTCCTGAAGATGTGAGTGGGAGTTAAGTATTGAGGAAGAGAGAATCTAATATCACTGGCAGATTGAAGAGCGCAATTTGGATGATAGACTGAGATAAGAGAGGAGACATAGGAAAGTGCAGCAATGTAATGAAAAATTTTAATGTACTAATTGGAGGGAGCCTATATGTAATGTACTAATTTTAGGATGAGCTATATGTATAGTATGTATGAGCGGCTATATGTATGGTGGTTGAAGGGATTTTGTAGGGAACTATATTTGTGAGGTCACCTCAGTATAGAAACATACACTCACCGACCACTTTATTAGGTACACCTGTCCAACTGCTCGTTAACACTTAATTTCTAGTCAGCCAATCACATGGCGGCAACTCAGTGCATTTAGGCATGTAGACATGGTCAAGACAATCTCCTGCAGTTCAAACCAAGCATCAGTATGGGGAAGAAAGGTGATTTGAGTGCCTTTGAACGTGGCATGGTTGTTGGTGCCAGAAGGGCTGGTCTGAGTATTTCAGAAACTGCTGATCTACTGGGATTTTCACGCACAACCATCTCTAGGGTTTACAGAGAATGGTCCGAAAAAGAAAAAACATCCAGTGAGCAGCAGTTCTGTGGGCGGAAATGTCTTGTTGATGCCAGAGGTCAGAGGAGAATGGGCAGACTGGTTCGAGCTGATAGAAAGGCAACAGTGACTCAAATTGCCACCCGTTACAACCAAGGTAGGCAGAAGAGCATCTCTGAATGCACAGTACGTCGAACTTTGAGGCAGATGGTTACAGCAGCAGAAGACCACACCGGGTGCCACTCCTTTCAGCTAAGAACAGGAAACTGAGGCTACAATTTGCACAAGCTCATCGAAATTGGACAGTAGAAGTTTGGAAAAACGTTGCCTGGTCTGATGAGTCTCGATTTCTGCTGCGACATTCGGATGGTAGGGTCAGAATTTGGCGTCAACAACATGAAAGCATGGATCCATCCTTCCTTATATCAACGGTTCAGGCTGGTGGTGGTGGTGTCATGGTGTGGGGAATATTTTCTTGGCTCTCTTTGGGCCCCTTGGCACCAATTGAGCATCGTTGCAACGCCACAGCCTACCTGAGTATTGTTGCTGTCCATGTCCATCCCTTTATGACCACAATGTACCCAACATCTGATGGCTACTTTCAGCAGGATAATGCGCCATGTCATAAAGCTGGAATCATCTCAGACTGGTTTCTTGAACATGACAATGAGTTCACTGTACTCAAATGGCCTCCACAGTCACCAGATCTCAATCCAATATAGCATCTTTGGGATGTGGTGAAACGGGAGATTCGCATCATGGATGTGCAGACGACAAATCTGCGGCAACTGTGTGATGCCATCATGTCAATATGGACCAAAATCCAGCACCTTGTTGAATCTATGCCACGAAGAATTGAGGCAGTTCTGCAGGCAAAAGGGGGTCCAACCCGTTACTAGCATGGTGTACTTAATAAAGTGGCCAGTGAGTGTATATAAATATAATTATTCATCGACCTGTGTTATATAATTATTGGGGGGATACTGTATTGTGTGTAATAAAATGAGGGTCACAATGTGATCTATTTTATTATAGGGGCATATGTGTGGGGTGTAGAGTGTTCAGTTGTGTTGTGGGGTAATGTTGTTTAAGTTGAGGGGCCTATCGTTTATAGAGGGGACACTATGCTGTAAGTCACTGTGATATTTTTTAGTTGCACAGTGTGGAGATGTACCGACTGGAACTGAAGACATCTGGGAGAAAATTCTGCAGCGATAAGTCATGGAACTTCTGGACCTAAAGTTGTTATGAACTACTTGACCAAAAGGAGAAGACTTGTCACTTGTAAGGTACCAGATGCCACTTCATCCTGTGTTAGATCACTCTGATCACAATCCGACCCAGGCCCTGACTTCTCCCATTTTCTCCCCTAAATGTTGCTCAGTCCCCAGGGTAGAACCAGCAACTTCTTTCTGCATACTTCCAGACTTTATTGCTGTCAGAGTTAGTTAAATTACAAAAGTTCAGAGATTGTATACCACCAGGATAAACGTTTATAATCTCCCATTTTAACTTGTTTCAATTGCCAAACCTACCCTATTACTTTTTAATTCTCCTTTCTCTTTTTGTTTGGATGTTTTTCCCTATCATATGTTAGAATGATCCAGTAACTAAGAGGATTCAGTCAAATGGTAAGAAGAATATTGTATCTGGGGTGATAATACATGGTGGTCTTCTAGAAAACGTTTTAAGTGATTGAGCAGTGATTGTATTTGTTAATATCAACCACTGGATTACCATTGCTGTTGTTTGTAACATATATACTACAGAAACATATGATAAACCTAGGTAGACAGTATATACTATATTTTAGAGAGAACTTTTTCCAGAACATTCTACAGTAGTACAAGGTTTGAAAGCTATACATCCATTTTCAACGCTGCTTTAAGTAATACCAGCCCCGATTTCCCACCGGGTATGTCAGGAACTTTCTGTCAAGCCTAGAAAATGAATGGTAAATTACTGCTATTCCATTTACTTTCCACACAAAGTCTAAAATCATTTTCACAGTTGAAAAAAGATATAAGTCGTTCTGACTCTGACATCTGGGGATACAGACACATTTGCCACATTGTCTCTACAATACAAGTTAAACAAAATGTCTACAGGGAACATGAAGACTTTGAAAAATTCTAACACAAATACATTCTGAAATCATTTGAAGGATTCATTCTTCAGCTCCTAGACAGCGATTCTTAACTATTTAACAGTCATACATTTGCAGATTATTAGGCAACTTTACCCTTTGGATATTTCTGTTGTTCTTTGGAAATTCTTTGTAAATGTTTATTTAAAGAAGTCGTTATTTTACACTTTAGTCTTTTAAGAACTAAAAGTAGTTAAAGGATTTCCATGAATATTACCCCCCGCCCCCAGGAGACTGGGATTCGAGGGTTAAAAAGCACCTACTTAGCACCAGATCCATATTCCTTTGTCACTCTGGTACTTCCTGTTTTGGGTCCTGTGCCTGACCCAACATTCTGAGGTACTCATGAGAGCCACTTCATCCAATTAATGGCCTACTTGGAAGTCACTTACATTTTCCTGAAGACTTCCCTTTCTGTGTTTTCCATTATCCAAGACATTGGAGTAAAAGTGTCTTAAATAGAAAATATAGGAGTGACACAAGAAATAAGAATGGGAACAGGGCATATAGTTTTCCATAGAATAAAAATAAATAATTATTTAACCCGCACGATGAACGCTGTAAAAAAAACTGTTACCAGCTGTTAACAGCAACATTCCAAAATTATGATTTTTATGTCGACATGAGGGGTGTCTCTGTACTCAGGAGAAATTGCATAACACATTTTAAGGTGGGTTTTCTCAACTGGAAATGTGTAAATTATTGCACTAAATGATAATTTTACTGACAGAATAAGACCATTCTAAATTTCATCTTCATTTTGATTTAATTAATATGAAGATATCAATCTTCTTAAAAGCTGTTTCTTATAGTTTGAGGGTGCAGATTTGAAAATGGGTTGAAATATAGAGGGTCTCTAATATTATATATTTCAAAATTCACTACAAACAATAAAGATCCCCAAAAAAGTCAATTCTGAAATCTCTGTAACCCCTTCCCGCCGAAGCCACTTTTCAACTTTCTGACAATGCCAATTCTGCCCTGTGTTTAACTAGTGGTTATAATTTCGGAACGCTTCAACATATCAAAGTGATTTTGAAATTATTTTCTCAGGACACTTTATGTAAATTGAAAAAATGTGGTGTTATGTTTTGCATTTATTTATAAAAAAAACAGATATTTGGTGTAAATTTGGATAAATTCTCGATTTTCAAAATTCAAAATGTTCTCCTTTTTCAAAAAATAGTTAAAAGCAAAAAAAACTTGATAACTAGCATTTACCAAATGTTTATGGATCCTCTCATTTTTCTTGAAGGTTATGGCTCTGAACTTTAGGTGCAATTTTTCACATTTTAATAAAAAATGCCAAATCCTGCTATTAAGGGATCTAAAGGTCTAAATAATAGTAAAACCCCATAAATTACCCCATTATAAGAAAATAAAACTGACATTTTTGGTTTCCTTTCTTTTTGTATTTTTTTGGGGCCGTTCACTTTAACATAAAAATAACATATTACCTTTATTATATATATCACTACTATTATGGTGATACCTCATTTATGTAGTTTTTTTTATATATTTTTACAACTTTACTAAAGAATAAATTTAATTTATTATCGTATCGCCATCTTTTCGGAGACACAACTTTTATATTTTGTGGTTGACAGAGCTGGTTTAGGGCTTATCCTTTTCAGTGGTACCATTTTGGTGAACATAACTTTTTTTGATCACTTTTTGGAACCTTTCTGTAAAGGGATTTTATGATAAATGTACATTTTGGCAAGTTGTTTGGGTTTTGTTTATACGACGTTCTCTGTGCAGGTCCAATAATGTTACTGATTTATTATACAGATTGTTACTGATGTGCCAATACCAAATATGTGGGATTTTTTATTAGGTATGTATAGGGAATGTTGGTGTTTAGGGGACTTTGACTTTATTTCATTAATTGTTTTTAGTGTTTTTACTAAGTGTTTTAAACATTTTTTACTTTTACAGGTTGGATTGAACAAACGATGCTCTGATTGCTTGTTCAAGCTATTCTTCACATAACACAGTGTAATGCAGATGTATTACACTGTGTTATGTAACACACGTAGCACGCTGAGCATGGTCAGTGTGTTACAGCCAGTTCCTGCTAGGAAGCTCCCAGAGAAGATCTTGCAGCCCCAGGGCCCCAGACCCCAGGGCTGACATCCGAGCAGCAGAACCCCTGGTTCCCACAGTGGGGAGTCCAAATCACCACACATGGCCCTTTACGTGTAAGGGGTTAACACCAGGAATTGGAGGAATCTCCGATTGCAGTTGTTACCGGCAGTTGTCGGCTACAACATACAAGTGTAATTCAGCAGTCAATGCCAGAAGCGCGAGACATGGTACTACGTCACAATGCGGCAAGTCCCTGCTTCCAAGTGACCTATGTCAAAAAGGGGTTAAAAATACGGAAAACCAGGGCATGGCTTGGCCGCCGAGCAAGATGGCCGCATAGTTTGTGAGCTCCGCTTCAGCACAACTGCCAAAGACCCCTAACTCTTGCCAGGGCTTCTAAACACCCGGTGAGCTTATGGGCAAGAAGGGGGCATTAGAAATCCAGCCGGACGGATCCATCCAGCGTTTTTTTGCAGCGTGACCGGCGCACAGTAATGGCGCCGAAAGCATCCGCATGAAGAAACCTTTGCAGCCGCTGCAGCTTCAGCCTCTAGCACAACAGAAAGAGAGCCGTGACACCACACAAACCTCTCCCGATACATCGGAAGTACCGGCACCTCCCTACCTGGCCGATACAGCATCTCCCACCTTTGCTGTCCCGACAAAGTGGTAAGACTCACCGTCTCCTAAAGGGCCCAAGATGGCGACCGCCCCTAGCTGTGCTCTCAAGCAACGAGGGAAGATACAAGGCCCGCAATCCACCAGACCTCACCAACTGCCTCCCAATGCGCAACATAATGAAAAATCGCCAACATCTAGCCCAGCAAAACAGCGCCAGAAAACTCATGCTTCCAAGCAGCCCTCACAAATCGTGAGTACACCAATTGATAATGATGTCCTCCCAGCACAAGACGCATTTGCAGCGTTTCAGACCTCTGATAAAATGGTCTCCGAAAATATGTTAAAAGATATGCTAGAGGCACTGAGAAGTTCTATAACACAGAACATGTTACAGATGGTGTCCCCATTTCAAAACACAGTAACAGAATTACAGTCATCAGTGGCCCATGTGGAAACAAAAATGGAGGAATATGCCTCTGCTTTCAACAACTTAGCAGATGGTCACCTGGCATTGGAGGGCAAAGTTTTCCAACTACAATCTAAACTGGTGGACCTTGAAGATCGCAATAGGTGTAATAACATTAAGTTTAGGGGCATACCGGAAAATATCCCACCCCACAAGCTTCTGGAGTACATAAAACAGCTGACAAAACAATGCCTCCCGAACCTTACTGAATACGAGCTGGAAATTGACAGAGCACACAGAGTGCCGAAACCTAAAAACCTACCTGACATGTAATCACTCCAGTAAAAGACGGTCTGCAACTGTTAGCCTCCTGGGACATACTCCCCGAGCAAGCGGGCTCTCCGCCTCAGAAGGGACTGAAATCCTAATGTGGTAATCATTCCCAGACAAAATGTTTTATTGATAATTCTTTTTGTTGTTTCTTTCTCTTACTTATAGGATCCTGTCCGATTTTCATATGTTTAGAGTGCAGCCCTGTGCTGATAATTGTATATGCAATAGCCGCAATACCCTCTTTCATTTATTGAGTATGAATAAGTGTACCTAAAAGATTAACACAGTTTTTATCTAATTTCAACTGTTGTTTGTTACTAATCCTTCAGACTTACTAACTTCTTACAGGGAGATTAAGTGTAACAGGTAGCTCCCAAGATAAGAATCTACCACCCTAACTTCCTCAATTTATTAATCCGACACACATACCCTTCCTCATGGGCCCCAAAATCCTCTCCCTCAACGTAAGGGGCCTTAATAGCCCATTCAAACGGTCACTACTCTGGCGGGAAGCCAAAGCACAGAAATGCTCCATTTTCTGCGCACAAGAAACACATGTGTCACATAACTCTCCCCCTCCAATTAGCTGGTCGCATCATAGCCCGGTCACACTCACACTTACAGATCAACTCCCCAGACACAACGACTATGTGTGGCGACTTAACTCCTTTCTAGTGGCCACGAAAGCCACTCACAAAAAATTGAGACCTTTATTACTGACTATTTCAAGTTGAACACAACAGATGATACTGACTTAACAACTCTCTGGGCAGCTCATAAGGTTTATGTCAGAGACGAGATCTCGAGGTTGGGAGGGAAAGTCAAGAGAGAAAGGGAAAAAGAAATTACACACAGCACAAACAAAATTCACCAATTAGAGGCATTAAATAAATCCAACCCATCCCCTAGACCAGTGATGGCGAACCTATGGCACTGGTGCCAGAGGTGGCACTCAGAGCCCTTTCTGTGGGCACTCAGGCCATCACCAGAGATGACTCCAGGTATCTTCCTGCAGTCCCAGGCAGCCCAGGACTTGCTGTGCACAGAGCTATTTTAAAGTGACAGCAGTATCTGGGATTATTTTCTGCTTTATTGGTGTCCTCAGGTGCTGGTATCAATGAAAACTGTGACAGAGAAGGGAGTATAAATCATAAATTAAATTTCTGTGTTGGCACTTTGCGATAAATAAGCGAGTCTTTGTTGTAGTTTGGGCACTCGGCCTCTAAAAGGTTTGCCATCACTGCCCTAGACTAACCACGGAATAAGAGAAGAGAGACTCCATCTTAGAAATATCCTGATGGAAAAACATGACCACAATTTCAAAAAACTTAAGTTAAAATTCTACACCCAAGATAACAAAGCTGGCCGCCTTTTAGCCTCTAGAATTAAAAACATGTCCCAAAAAAAAAGAATCCCCTTTAACATTCACCCAACCACAAAAGAACGTCTTTTAGCTCCTAGAGAAATAGCCAATGCTTTTAAGGATTATTATAAATCTTTATATAATCTAAAAGATGACCCAACAACCCTAAACCCCACCCAAGAGGAAATAGACTCCTTTCTATCCAAACTAAAACTACCCTCATTATCCCCTTCCCAACTGCAAACTCTTAATCAACCAATCACACTACCTGAGATTCTTAAATCGATCAAATCCCTTCCCAAACATAAAGCCCCGGGACCAGATGGGTATTCAAATGAATATTATCAGAGATTCTCTCATTTACTAATCCCAGACCTTCTCAAAGAATACAATAGAGCATTGGAAACAGGATCCCTCCCCCCAGACCTTCTGGCAGGGAAACCAAAAGCAGGGAAACCCCCTACAGAACCGGCCAATTTCCGACCAATTTCTTTACTTAACACTGATGTTAAGCTCTACGCAAAAATCTTGGCTGCCAGACTTATGGAGGTTGTCCCCTGCCTTGTCAAAGATGACCAGGTTGGATTTACAAAAAATAGACAAGCCCCAGATAATACCAGGAGACTCATAACATTGATGCAATATTGCGAACAAAACAAAATCCCTGCAACCTTTCTAACAGTAGATGCCGAGAAGGCATTTGACAGGGTTAATTGGTCCTTTGCCTTCTCGGCTCTGCGAAAATTTGGCTTCTCTGGATTTATTTACTCCGCAATCCAAGCTCTTTACTCGTGCCCTAATGCCTCGGTCTTTGTAAACGGAGCTCTCTCTCTCACTTTTCCACTAACCAACGATACCCGCCAGGGGTGTCCCCTCTCCCCCTTATTTTTTAACTTATCAATAGAGCCCCTAGCAGAAGCCATAAGATGCAACCCTCTCATTAAGGGAGTAGAGATCAATAAAGTGTCCCATAAAATTGCACTATTTGCCGACGACATAATAATAATTAACACACAACCGGCTTCCTCATTGGAATATGTTTTCCAACAACTAGAGGACTACGGGAGGGTTGCGTACTATAAAGTCAATAACTCTAAATCCCAGATCCTTCCCAATGCCATCCCTCTAGAACAATTAAAATTACTACAAAATAAATTCCCCTTAGACTGGCAAAACGATCACATCTCGTACCTAGGAATCTACCTCTCCCTTCCAACAGCCACACTATACAAACATAACTTCCCCCCCTTGATGACCAAAATAACGCAGGAGCCGTCATCGGGGGGCGCTGATAGTTGCTATGAAAACCCTGGGGTCTGATCAGGTCCTCAGAGCTGCCTGTAGGAACTGCCTGAAAGATGGCGTCTATGACGTCATCTTAAAGGCACAGTATCAGCCTATGCATGTGCATAGGCTGACACAGCTAATACCCTGCAATACATCAGTATTGCAGAATATTATCATGATCAAGCAATCAGAGGATTGCTTGATCATGTCCCATGGTGGAAACAGTAAAAAAGTGAAAAAAAAAATTATTCAATAAAAAATAAAACTATAAATCAATAAAAATGCCCATAACCCCATAACATATAAAGAGACATATAATACTAAAAAAATGTCTAAATCATAACACAAACCCCACGTAGAATAAAATAATATCATTATATGGATTTTCTTCCAAACTCACACATAGGTTATAGGTTCTTATCCAGTTCCGTTCAATTGAGCAGACATCTGTGTCCTTACATGTAATATCTCCTAAGACGATATCACTCAAGGCACCGTCCTAAGTGCAGATCACATATAAAGTAACAGGTTGGACTCTTGGGATACGGATTAAATATTGCCAACCAGCAAATAAAATTTTAAAAACTTCGTCTTTAATTTATTCCATTAAAAAAAGGAAGCACAAGAACATATAGGGTAGGCAAAATCTATGCGAATCCAACTCTATTATATTGGGAGTCCTTAATCATGGTCTAAAAGCTTCTAAATGACACAGTATACACTGGGGGTAATTTATCATTGTTTTGTCTATGTTTGGTGTTGATTTGGTGCAGTTGTAGTACAAATGCTGTTTTGTGACTTTACATTGTGCCAAATGAAAATAGGACAGTGCAAAGTCACTATGACATAGACCAATCATTATTTGCATTGATTGGTTTTCACACTACTACTGAATTCATGATTTTTGACTCTCTGGGCAAGTTTAGGACACTCTCTATACCCTGTTCGATATTTTTTTGTGACTTTTTATGCAACATTAAAGGGTTTATCCGGGTTTTAAAAATTACGTAGGGCCGGGCTGGGGCGGGCTATTTAAAAATAATAAACATGTGCTTACCTCCTCCAGCGCCACCGATGTCCCGTGCCGTGGCCCGTTAGATCCATGCCCCTGTTTGTTTACAGGGGCACAGAAGCTGTGCACACGGAGCTTCCAGGCTGCGATGTGGCCGGCTCCTCCCACCTGTGCACGTTTGTTATTTTGAGATAGCCCACCCCAATCCTCAGTAATTTTTAAGACCCGGAAAACCCCTTTAATAATTGTGACTGCAGCAGAAATCCAAAGACAAACATAAGTAGAACTATCATAAGGAGCGGGTCTTATGATAAATTGTTGTATGCCCGTTGTATGCCGTTATGCATTTGTTTCATTTCAAATATATTTTCATTTGTATTTATATGTTTTGGATATTTAGCAAGCATTTTCCCAAAATTAAATATGTTTACAGATATCTCAGTGTTCTTATGCCCACCTATTTCATGTATATTTAGGTATTTTTCAGGAATGCCCTGTAACTTTTTTCACTGTTTACACAAGGCTTGTGATGTGTTGCTGGATGAATTTGTGCATTCCCCCTCTCCTTATGGATACTTGTGACACTCTCCGTATAAGTATACCATGTCATTTAGAAGCTTTTAGACCATGATTAAAGACTTCTGATTTTATGGTGTCTAATAGGTCATGCATGGAGTCATGCAGCTTCTGTCTACCCTATGTATGCTTTTGCCTCCTTTTTTTTAGTAACTTTTCTTATTATTATCTGAAAGTGCTGGAGAGCTTAGTATATTTTTTGCTTGTCTGTCTCATTTAACCCTCGGCAGAATGGGCTTGTTCAAGAGCACAATGGTGCTTTTGCCCTACCCCTTTCCCCTTGCACCCTACATAACTCTGTGATCCGCCATCTACTTAGTAGGTGAACTTACAAATACTCTTTCTCATTAAATATTACCACTTTATAATGCACTGGTTCAGCTACTGTATATCTAATATATAAGGTTATAAAAGTTCATAAAAGAGATGTCCTTGAGTTGTCGAGGGTACAAATGAGAACCAGAAAAATAATAAGTGGAATAGGGGATCTCAGTTACAAGGATTAAAATAATTAAATCAAATGTATTTAGTTTTGAGAAAAATCGACCAAGAGAGGTAGCATCAATTCTTAATATATAAATAGTCTGTTTAAAAATCAGGAAAATCTGTTCCATGCTGAATCACCTCAATAGACTATGGACTTATTTTGCTGTCTAGAGAAATAAAGATTTAATCTGTAGAGGTGCCAAGGTTACCTTGCTGTAAGAATAGTGAATCTGTGGAATAGCCTGCCTCAGGAGCTGGTCACAGCAGGAAAGGCAGAACGCATAGCCAAGTAATATTGACACTTATTATCATTTATCTTTTTCCCTCAGCCGTTTGCCTTGCCTTCCTGGAACATGAACGAGAACGTGATGGGTTATTTTATCATCCGTAGCCTCTATGTGCTTCAAATGGTTTCTGCTATATCAAATTTATTAGGCATCAAGTAGACTTTGGGTTCACAATCCCCATATGCACTAATAGTCAGAGATCTGAACTTTAACGTACTGCTATATTGCTAGAGCAGTCGAACATGGCTTAGTTGAACTTTAAAATAAATAGTATAAATATAGTATATTAATAGATAAAAAAAAATAGATAGATAGGTTGTTGTTGTCTAAATAAACTAACATGATCAGAAATAAATCCAAGGTTTTGGATTTTTCTACTGAGTTGTCCGAAGTCTTCCACCCAACTTATCTATATAGGAATTTGGCATTGCCTTCAACTATTAGCATAGTAATACTAAATATCTTGGCCTTTAATGCCATTTTTCTTCTCGACTGTGAAGCAAAACTAATGCACTTAAGCGATAAGTACATCAAAGACAGCATAGCAAAAGCAAAAAAAATGCCTCCTGTGGTGGTAAACTTTGTATGCAAGGACTACAAGCCTGAGTTTTCATTGCTCTTTGAAGTAGTTGATCATAACAATGAGGAGATTTATGTATCCATAAGACAACTTTTTAATAATATATATTTTTTTACTTTTCCCATAACCTATTGTATTGTATTATAATGTAAAATTATGATGTATTCTGTTTTAATACAATGCTGTCATGTTATATACTGTATCTTAAATTTGCAATGTCTTTCTCTGAAATTAATCAAGCACCCGATTATGCACCTGCACCCAATTATATTTTATTATTATATTTTAATATATTAATTATTATATAACATACAGTCATCAGTATTAGCATTATATCTTTCAATTCAAACATAGAAATTATTGTATCATGTAATTTGCCTATCAAATCCTGCCCAGGCTGCCAACTTTTGAAGGGAATAAAACCTCACTGTGGTTTTTATTTAGCATAAAATGCGGCCTACATTATTAGTGGTGTTCTGTTTTTTTTTTTTTTTTTTTGCTTTTTTAATTCCAACACACCATACCGTCCCATAAAGGAGTACCTAATAAGGGGTTAATTTAACATAAAAAATTGCACGGATGATTTGGCCTGTAATTGTGATTTCCGATCCCCAGGAATAAGTAACATGTCACTTATTTGGTGAGGATGAAAAATCTGCAGCGGAAAGATTTTTAGTTCACCTGTGTCCCATTGCCTCATCCGTATCTTACAGTGACGTCACTGACAATTTTCGATCTAGTGTGTGGTCCAGCCACCGGCCGGGCTCCCTTGCCTAACCGATTCTTTCCTTGGATTTACTACAAGTGAATAACGCAGAACATAGAAAGGGCTATTTACTACAGTGGATATCTCCGATGATTGCGGGATCCACATTGCGGACAAGTCTCCTGGACACGATACTCTCCACATTGAATAAGGGTTAAACCAGGTCAGTCAACCGATTAATTTGTTACAGTTAGCGCAGCTATATATTTGTTCACTCGAACTTAAAAATCCCTTCTGGGCCTGGGTTCCGATACTCACCCGGCCTGGGCCACACCCACAGTTATACTTACAATTGGTAAGTATCTGCCAATGTACTGTGTACCACAATTTTGGGGGAGAATTGTGATCCCAAGATGTCATTGGGAAGCACGATCATCCCCATAATGGCGGTGCAAAGCATTGCCAGTATGTATTTTTCCATACACAGAGCTGTATGCCTGATGAAAGCTCCTGTTCGGAGCTGAAATTCGTTGCAATATTTGTGTGCAATAAAGGAACCTTTTCCAATACATCGGATCGCCCTGTGAGTCTACAATAGCACCATCATGACATCTCCTCCAGGTTGCTATACATTTTTCATATTTCAGTTTACAGACCTGTGAAATAAGGCATTTTTTTCTGGGACAATTTGACATTTTCATTGCCATACTTTGGGGTATTATGACCTTTTTATCACTATATATTCAAATTTTTGCAGAAAAAAAGGTTGTAGAACGGTAAAAAAAGGTTGCATTATTACGTTCACCGCAGAGAATAACTGTTTTTATATTTAGATAGACTGGATATTTTGGTACTAACATGTTATTGATTTTATTTCTTCATTTTTATATGTGTTCTAGGGAAAGGGGGATTAGAACTTTGATTTAATTTTTTTTTTTCTGCTATATTTTTTTTCTCAGTCAGCCTGTTGCATACTGGAACACTTGAGGGTCTGATCGCTCATACCATCTGATCACTTAGGACCGATCACCCATTCTTCCAGGCACAGGAGACCTACGGTAAGTGTAAAGAGATTAAGTTACTGTATTTAGGAGGTGGCTTAGCTTAAGGCTTCTTGGTGACCACCATACAATTCAGTAATGACATTCAAAAAGAGGTATTATCCTGAGCAATACCAGTAATCTCCCAAATGGTGGTTTCCTGTATAATATTATATATTTATTATTATTATTTATATAGTTTCTTTCCTATATATCCTTGAACCATCTCTAAGTTTAGAACTGTATGAATTTTATGTACTGTACCAAACACAAGCTATTACATATGGCAACAATACAAATATTACATTTCAGTTGTCACCACTGCTCTGTTGTACTGATACTAGTGGTTGCCGGTAATATCAGGTCTTCACCATTTTTTCTTTGTTGAACAGTATAAAGTTGTAGACTCCAAAAATCTGTCTCTCAGTCAGATCACTGCACCCAAAATATATGATCCTATTATCTCCTCTGTGTCATACTCAGCCAACATTGTAAGCTCTTTGAGGGATTTCGCTGACATCTAATGTGCCTGTGTGACTGCAATAGTTATGTCTTTTCTGCTAGATCCCACTACACATGTGATTCATAGCCCTGCATGGCTGCCATTTCTATGCAAATAAACTGGAGACAAATGCGGCTTACAGGGATTTGCAAGGAATATAAGAATCCCTTCCAAACCCTTTTTGCAAATGATGTTCAGAAACAAAGCAAGTACTAAAGTAAGTGTTACATTGGGTTTATTAATGATGTCACTGGCTGCTATTCTAAGATAGCACAACTTAATTTTATGACATGATAAATGATTCTTTGTAGTCAGAGGATTTATCTTATTAACTGATGGGAGGAAAATGGGCGGAATCCTGTATGATGTCATCTCGGTGCCTACCAAGGGCGGACATGTTTAGGTATAATAAACATAAATAATTGTAAATAATTGCAATAATTATATGTGACCCCTTTGCTCTCTTTCTTCTGTTATATCTCCACATTTGCTTTATTATTTACAGCACTGTAACATTGGTAAGAATTTGAGACAGAATAAGGAAGGTGGACATTGTTTGATCAGTTGTGGGCTAATAAGACAAAAACTTTGATTGTCAACACAGGCAAAGTGGCACCTCTTTATAAATACAGTGTGCCCACCGTATAGCATGTCTATACTATATCTTTTGAATGTTTATCTGTTGCCTTACCTTTCCTAACTAGATATATGAACTGCACTAATATACTGGGCTGTTCTGGGGGTCTAGATAAAGGTCTAGATAAAGTATATGCTCATGTGACCCTCAGGACGTACAAAGGACACAGACCTGTAGTCACCTTGAAGAAGTGTCACCTTTTTGTGACATTTTGTAAGCACATCTGCAATTACATAAAAATAGAGAGTATGTGGCAGTATTATTAGCATTTTAGTGGAAAGGTGATCAACCCCTTTAAAGCTCAACCCCATTTTTTGTAATTTGACATGCATTGTTTTCTATGGTTATGACTTTTGAACGGTTGCGTGTGACACAAATGTAATGTGTCTATTTCTTAAATACCTGTGCAAGCAGTTTGCACTGAAAATAATTTGCAAAGTCCGCTAATAAACTGGCACGAGGAAATGTGTATGTACCACATTACCTTTATTCTAGAGGGTCAGTTTGATTACAGCAATACCAAATTTCTATATTTTGTTGACAATTAACTAAATCTATAATTTTTGCATCAGCGACGATTAATGATCCCCCCGGAAATACTTTGGTGGGCACAGATTGAGCAGGGAATCTTCTTGCTGGCATTTAAATTCCGCAGTTGTGTTGTTCATGACATTTAAAGGGACAACTGTAATCGGAATTCGCTCCGACGACGGGTGTTTTACGTGGGGATGTCAGCAGTAAATTACCAGTAACACCCTGTGTTTCCCAATGACGGTTACGCTCCGCCAAAGAGCTGAACTGGCATTGGGTCCATGATGTGATATTATATCAAGGAATGGCAACAGCTTAAACATATGTTTTAAAAAGCAAAAACAAAACATTCTGTATAATCCAACACTATATTAAAATATATAACATTCTGGATTTAGCATTTCAGTGTTATACAGCAAAGCGTAAAAAGATTGCTTGTTCTCATATTAAAATACGGAATTGAAGATATTATTTTGAAAGCAAAGTGACAGATCTGCCTCCCTTGAGATCAAAACTTGAAAAGTAAAGATAATTCTCAGCCATAGTTTTCACCGATGTCTACTGAAGATAGCTAAGTATAGACTATTAACTTATCACATGTGAAACTCTGCTTTTGTCTGAAGCTGATCCAATCTAAGATCTCAAAGTCTTACTGGCTGGCTCTACAGTGGATAAAGACTTGAATTGTACTGTACCTTGTGTTGGCGCCAACTCCATGGGGTGTTTGTCACACAGTGAATAATAAATTGTAAGTGTGCAATTTAAAACTCTAGTGCCCTCTTCAGTCGTCTCTAGCCTTGTTACAAGATGGTATACAGTTGGGTAAGGAGGCAAATACGTTCTGTATGTTACCTGGAGTTCAGGAAGGCTACGGAAAGGCTGCATGCTGGGGAGCAATAATTCGCTGACAAAATGCCATCTATGTTCCTGCTATGTCATTGCACTGCATATAATCTTCTGGACACGTCCACTAGATTTTTTGCCCAGGTCACTGTACTGATATTGTCTCTGGTATCACTACTAGGGGTATGTGATTATCAAATATAATGGCTCTGCAGATTATCACACCAGCAGTTGAGACAACAGGCTGGATTTATCAAAAGTGATGCAAATTGCATGAAGTGCAGTTAGCCTCACTAATGTGCAGAGTGCGCCAGATGATTGACTACTGGCACACGGTCTTCAGTAATATGGTGCACCAAGCACTGCTCGGGAAGAGAGCATAATCCTTTTTTTTGGCAAACAATCCTGTGGAATCGCTGTAATAATTGTGGTGCATGGCCCAAATCGGCACCAGAATACCCCTTTAGATGCAGAATTTTGTATCAGAGTGGATACAGGGCAGCCGCACCACAAAACTGGTGCAGACACTTCATAAATGAAATTTCTAGAGTAGAGCTCCCTTAAAAAAACTCTATACTTACCTCCAGCTTGTTCCCCCCAGGAGTAATAAATTTAGTGCAAAATAGGAACAAACACCAACATCTTTAGATGCACAGTTTTCAAAAGTGTCGGACAAAAAGTGGCATAAACATGTACAAGCTCCAAAGACACTTTTTTTAGTGCAAACTTAGAGAGGAAAAACTGGCGCAAAACAATAATATTTCTTGGCCGATGTGTGTTTCTGCATCTATGTATAGATGTCCTGATTTATCATGACTTATTTATTATCCATTAGTCACATGCATTGAGAATGTAAAATGTATGCTCTCTTGCCTCAGACATGAAACATCAATAGAAATTGCCTTCCACTGATCTTTTGTGACTCTCATTTTAGAGTTGTTCTTTCATCAGGCTTCAAAGCTTGGTGTCATTTGTGTAGCTTTTCCAGTGCCCCAGAAAGAAATGGGTGATGCTATTGGTGAGCCGTATGTGGAAATCTCAGCTTGCCGATAGTTGCCAACTACACACAAAAGCATACTATGGAAATTATACAGGGCACATAACTCCATTTTACATGTTCAGTGAAAAGGGTCCATGTGATGGCGCAGCTGACAAATTGATCTTTCTAACATATTCCTGAACATAAAAGACAGATTAAACATAATTGTTGGAGGTTCCCGCAGCAGCACCAACCTGTGATTAGATTTACCATGCAAGAAAAATTTATACTGTTCGGAATGAATAACACTTTTAAAGGGGATAACTGGGATTATCTAATAATGGTCCATTAGCAGAGGCTGATATGAAAACATGAAAACAGCCTATACTTTTCAAAGAGCCTATAATTACTGTAATTCTTTCCTCCTTTTTGGCCTGGTACAGCAGCTCCTGTCATTCCTGGGCTCTCTTCATATACAGAAATTACAGTGATGATGTCAGATCGATGGCACATGACCATTGCAGTCTGTCACGGTTGGCCAGAATTTGGTTATGGCAGTGACAGGAGTCACTGCAGTAGACCAAAAGTTAGGAAATAATTTAGTATAGACTCCTTCTTATTTCCTGGTAGATTGAGAAAAGAAGCATACAAATTTAAGGCTGCATACAAATGACATAAGTAGTCAGAGCAGAGTTTGGGTGGAGAAAAGTAACAATGACCTATCTCCTCCATGCTTAGATAATGTTCCATCAAATCATCATTTACTACATTCAGTAGCATTTGTAATGCTCTACCGGGACTCTAGGCCATCAACTAATTCAGGTGGAGACATCCTAGCAAGATTCTTTTCTGCCCTTGACTCTTACAGCATTCAAAGTTCATCTTCTGCATTCTACAATTAGTTAATTTTTAGTGTAAATCCATACATTGGATAAAAATTCTATCTATAGGCAATACTTAGTTAATAGTGTAGATTGGCCTAAAGGTTTTTCTGTAGAGGGAGGAATGGAAGTCCAGTGTCAAAAGCAAGATCCAGAAAAATGAATATAGAATAGTCACCTTTTGATCCAGCTGTAAAGAGTTAATTAGAGACCTTAGGAAGTGATGTTTTGAAGATTTTTTTGCAGAAACCAAATTAAGTCAAGAAATTAAGCAGAGAGATAAAAGCTTAAACCAGGCCAGGTGCGTCACTAGGTTGAATAGTCTGGGGCATGGGCCCTGGATCTTTTGCAGCAATATTAAAGGAAATCTACCACCATAATGAAATACTGTATGCAAATATGCCTGAGGGGCTCCAGGCTCCATTAACACCTTCATCCTGGTGGTAGATGCCCTTTAAGTCAGTTAGAAAGAAAAACAAATTTTCACTTCCATGCCATTATCCTCTTCTGTCCGCAGAAGGCGGCTTAGAAGGCAATAATTCTCTTCTGTGTTCTGTGTGTGTGAACTAAGGTTAAGGTTTCTGCTGTTTTATGATGATTAAGCCACACCCAATTCACTGCTGTCCAGCCCTCTCCACCACAGGCTACTAGAGGGATGGACAGTTGATTCAGTAAGGTTCTGGAGGTGCCATCCAGCAACTCCTTTATGTATATACCCAGTTTCATTACAAATTGCTTGTTTTGCTAGCCTCTCATAACTGTTCCCTGTGATCTTGTGTTATTTCTTGCTATTCTGCATATCCAACCTCTGCTATGTTTACTCAACCTCTCTCTAGTGACACGATTCTGTGCCTTCACTGCCATCTTGGTTTTTATGTGCTTTAGGCAGTTGATAGCCTGCAGGGTGAGGTCGCCACCACTTACCTAGTCTGACAGCTTGCAGGAAATCTGGTTGTGGACAAGTCTCTTTGCTGGACAGATGTTTGACACCACTCCTGGAAACCCTTCACACTAGACTGTGCCAAACTTGCATCTGCAGACTGACAACATTTACTATCTAAATGCCTTGTTCCACATTTATCAAGGTTTTTAGACCTTTTTTTTACACTTTTCCATCTTGTCCCGCTTAAGGCAGCGTGATCCCCAGCAATATCTGTCTTTTCTTGGGCTATGCATTTCACCACTTGTTTGGTGACTTGCACAAGTACACTGAAAAACAGATATTGCTGGTATGTGTTTCCTGTCTTCTGTGACTACCTAAATCAGTGTCAACTACTTCCTGACATTTTGTAGCTCTACATTTAATAAAAATGTGCTAAAACACTTCAATCTGTGAGATAAAGCTTGTAAAATAGTCTTTTTGTGCAAATGATGCAGCATTTTGCCTAATTTATCTCCTCCCCTATGTCTGATAGCAGGATTTTTTTCTATAAACAAGATTAACCAATAGATAAAAATTACTCAAAACTAGTAATTAAAATGAATGTCATGAAAATGCACTAAGAATTAACATAAAAAGTCTTAAATGTCACATTCAGCTTTGCTACATGAGAAGAAAACCTATTGATAAAGGAAACATAACTGAGATTCCAATGCATTTTGAGAAAGCTGTAAGTCCATCCACTAGTAACATCTGCTGCTGAAATCTCCAAAGACTAAAATTAAACAGAATCACCATCAATTCTTTGCAACATACACGCAAAATAAGTTTGACTCAAACAGAATCGGAGACATCCCTCTGATGACTGGTACATACATCTGCAGGATGTGGATGTTCTCCCTTAATGTCAGCCGTAAAAGCTCAACAATTATATCTTCTAATTCCCTGCATTTATTTGCAATAAGAATTACCAGCCATCTTCAGCTGCCAGGCTTGTGCCTCTGCATGAAAATGATGCCATTATCCTCCCCGGCTGTGACTAAAATATAAAGAATATAAAGATCACGAATGATATAATAAAGTAAAGCTATATACAAAAGTCGAGGAAAAAAAAAGACCAAAGAATCATGTTATAAAGCAAGTGAGATACTGCTACAAAAGACAGGCCGTCTAGAAAAGAAGAGTGATATTATAGAGGGTGTATGCCAATAGAATTTTTTTTTTTTGCTTTTCCAAAGAAACAGAATGGTGACTGGTCAAGTCTGGCATTGCAGGCTAACCACATGTACAGTATTTGAAGGAGCACCTCTCCTGTTTATTGCAGCTCATCTCTATCTACAGTCATGGCCATAAGTTTTGAGAATGACACAAATATTATATTTTCACATGATCTGTAGCCCTCTGGTTTTTATGTGTGTTTGTCAGATGTTTTTTTATCACATACAGAAATACAAGTGCAATCATATTATAAGTAACAAAAGCTTTTATTGACAGTTAGAATGAGTTAATGCAGAAAGTCAATATTTGCAGTGTTGACCCTTCTTCTTCAGGACCTCTGCATTTCTCCCTGGTAGCTCTCAATCAACTTCTGGACCAAATCCTGACTGATAGCAGTCCATTCTTGCACAATCAATGCTTGTTTTTTTTCACAATTTTTTGGTTTTTGTTTGTCCACCTGTCTCTTGATGATTGACCACAAGTTCTCAATGGGATTAAGATTTAGGGAGTTTCCAGGCCATGGACCCAAAATCTCTATGATTTTTTCCCTGAGCCATTTAGTTATCACCTTTGCTTTATGGCAAGGTGCTTCATCATGCTGGAAAAAACATTGTTGATCACCAAACTGCTCTTGGACGGTTGGGAGAAGTTGCTCTTGGAGAACATTCTGGTAGCATTCTTTATTCATGGATGTGTTTTTAGGCAAGACTTTGAGAGAGCCGATTCCATTGGCTGAGAAGAAACCCCACACATGAATGGTTGCGGGATGCTTTACAGTTGGCATGAGACAAGACTGGTGATATCGCTCACCTTGTCTTCTCCTAACAAGCTGTTTTCCAGATGTTCCAAACAATCCGAAAGGGGATTCATCAGAGAAAATGACTTTACCCCAGTCCTCAGCAGTCCACTAACTGTTCCTTTTACTGGATATCAATCTGTCCCTGATGTTTTTTCTGGAGAGAAATGGCTTCTTTGCTGCCCTCCTTGACACCAGGCCTCACAGTCTCCGCCTCACAGTGCGTGCATATGCACTCACACCTGCCTGCTGCCATTCCTTAGTAAGCTCTGCACTGCTGGTAGCCCGATTCCGAAGCTGAAACACTTAAGAGACGGTCCAGGTGCTTGCTGGTCCTTCTTTGGCGCCCTGGAGCCTTTTTGGCAACAATGGAACCTCTCTCCTTGAATTCTTTGATGATGGGATAGATTGTTGACTGAGGTGCAATCTTTCTAGTTGTGATACTCTTCCCTTTTAGGCCAGTTTTGTGCAGTGCCATGATGACTGCACGTGTTTCTTTAGAGATAACCAGGGTTAACAGAAGAGAAACAGTGATGCCAAACACCAGCCTTTTTTTAAAGTGTCCAGTGGTGTGATTCATACTTATCGAACAGATCCCAAAAAATCACCATGATCGAGCAAACCAACTAACCAGAAGAGAAAACTTCTGGATTTATAAATTAAATACAATGTTCCCATACGGTCTCAATGAGACATTAGAAAAGATCTGAAGTCACCCTCTCAATGGCTCTATCTCCCTCCTGCCCCCCTCCCTCCATACTCCCCGAATGTTCCCATCCCCCAGGCTCTTTATTATACCAATTACCATCATTATTTCATTATATAATTATAATACCTCAGCCCCCTTATCTGGCTACTGAGATTCAAATCGGTCCACCTGCTTTGCACCTATTAAACTATTAGCCTCATCATCCATACATCACACACCAATCAGTATGGATAAACTATCCACTGATTCTTATACTTACCTCAATCCACCCATCCAGCGCGGCTCTTGATCCATCAGAGATGCACCTCCGTGTCCTGATCTTCTGTGCATGCTCTCAGGACGCATGCGCAACAATCAGCCAGGCAATTTAAACCCGAGACCGAGACGACGGAGCCGTCATTCGCGCTGCTGCCGGCTCGGAGTAAAGATCGTCATAGTAAGTAAGCCGCTTCTCCCACCTCCCCCACTAGCTACGAGTCTCCTATTTGTTCCATATCCTTTTCTTTAATGTACAGCCATCTACAGCTTCCTATACTCCTTGACTCCTGAACCGAGTGCATCACGGTACCGCCTGCTCAGACAGGTGAGTCTCCTCCTCAACTTGACACTTTCGATACAAGAATATATTAATATACTAACAAGACCGACCTCTTACATAGTACCCTCTTGTATGGACGATTGAAATAGGTCTAGGACCCATATCATGAAATGTATACAAAAAAACTTCTTTACTGCACTGTTTGTTTTTACTCTTTTAAGAATATATTTATCTATTTATTTATTTGTTCAATTATACATAAGTTTTATATTTTTAAACTGTTTAATGCATTTACAACGAACCTATTGCCCATAATGTTATATGCTATATCTCATCTTTGTATCTCGTATTACAATTGTATTATATACTCTATCTATACATCCCATATTATTATTGTAACTTTGATTTTTGGAAATTAGAGTATCTGGACCTGAAGAAGGGGTATTCCTCCCCGAAACACGTCTTCCACTAACTATACATGTGTTTCACTGTTCATCTCTGAGCTAAAGTATTGTCAAATAAATGATGTTTGTATAATACCTTTCAGCCATCCATGTGTATCTAAACCTGTACTGACACCACTATACTTTATACGGAAATAGCAGCGCGACTAAACATACTGGTTCCTCCACCCTATCACTATCATACTTAATCATGACAGATTGATCTCCAGCCTTGTCCTCATCAACACCCACACCTGTGTAAATGGAGCAATCACTGAAACCATGTTAGCTGCTACTTTTAAGGCAGGACTGCAATGAAGTAGAAATGTGTTTCGGGGGAAAAAGTTCATTTTCTAGGCAAATATTGACTTAATTAATTGCTGTTAAGCAGGTCACTTTTTATAACATTCTGGAGTACATGCAAATTGCCATTATAAAACCTGATGCAGAAGACTTTGTAAAAATTAACATTTGTATCATTCTCAAAACTTATGGCCATGACTGTATTTTAAAGATTACCGAGTGCCTTAGAAGGATACAACTCCTTGTATGTATACTCAAAGACAGACAAAGACTTAGCACTCCGGGGTAGTTTCTATTAAAGAATCCAAGTTTGTTTATGGAATATATATGGAATTTGGGTTGTTGATGTGAATCGGAGAACACTCTAATGGCACTGGCACACCTCCACTCATTTAGCTCACCTCTCCTTATTAAATCTTTTTCAAACAATCCATGCCTGAAGAAGGTTGTGAGAAAGAACTGGGAGTTGCTAAGTCTTTATCTCTAGTATTGCAGCTAGACCAATTTAAAGGGGTTGTTCAGCCACTCAAATGAAAAATCATGTTTACTGTAATTGAGGGATTACTTGCTAATCAATGGGGGTTCCAGTGGTGGGTCACAAAAATGGGGGTCCATTGTACCCCAAATGAACAGAGCAGCCGATCGCACATGCACCCTTCTACTCTATTCATCTCTAGGGCACTGTCAGAGATATCTTCATCAGTTCTATACATAGTGAATGGAGTGACCATGGACATGTATTGCCTACTTCTCCATTTATATGTCGTTACAACAGACCTTGTGATCTGTGAAGGTTCTATCACTGGGGCTCTTATTGATCAGCAACTGGCACAATATAAGGGTAGCAGCTGAGAGGGGCACAATAAGAGGGGGTGCTGCTTGGGGGGAAGTAATAATTGGGGGAGCTGCTGGGAGGGCAGCTTAATATGAGGGGACCTGCTGGGTGAGCACAACATGAGGGACAGCAGCTGGGAAGGGCACAATATGAGACAGAGTTGCAGAGAGGGGCACAATAAGAGGGAGCTGCTGGGAGGGGAACAATAAGAGGGGTAGCTGCTTGGGGCACAGTGAGGGGGCACTTTAATATGAGGAGATCTACAATGTGATGGGGAGCCACAGGGGGGCACAATAAGGGGGTAGCTACTTGGGGGCACAATACCAGGGGGAGCTTGGGGGCACAATATAAGAGGGTATACAATGTAATGAGGAGAAGGGGGGCACCATGTGACAGAGAGCTGGGGGGAAACAATGTGAGGGAGAAATGGAGGTAACTAAGGTGGTAATTATACTGTTCAGGAGGGGTGGAATAAGGTTGGGAAAATGGTGTGGCCTAGGGTAAAAAAAAGTTCTGCATGCTAAATGTTTTTGTCCCTCATTCACTGCTATAGAAGCTTCCTTGTAATGTAATGTACACTGGAGTCTTTTGTCTAGGGACTGTTTTTGGTATTGCAAGAGGGAAAAAGCAATACTGTTTGTTTTGGGGTGGAAAAATATTAGAGGTTTATTCAAATATTTGAAAACCCCATTGTGTACTGTAAACACATATTTTTATCCCCATCACAATACTTTATTATTATGTACGCACTAATGCATTATTATAGGCACTCTGGTTCTTATGGCATCTCACTGTCTTTTATTTCCATAGCTAACAAAATATAAGTCCTTTACTAATACTACCAGAACACGCAAGGTAACAAGTGTTGTCATTGTGAAATTACATATATAGACATTGTTGGACATGTATGTGAATCACATCTTTAGGCATATTTATACTAATCTTGTATTACTTTACCATAGCACTATTACAAATGTGACTTCTTGCCAATATTAATTGCAGATAGATTATTTTATATATTTGGATGATCATGCTGACAATAATCTATCTATCCATTTATCTATCTATACATCCATCCATCTATCTACAGTTGAAACAAGAAGTTTACACACACTATCTAAAAAGGCACATATGCATGTTTTCTTATTCTGCCATCAAACCACAATAAATCTTTCTCATTTTAGGTCAATTATGATTGCCAAAATTATTTCCATTTGTCAAATTCCAAAATCATGAGAAAGCAAAGCTTCTGATAGGATTACATCTGAGTTAATTAGAGACACATCTGTGGATGTATTTTAAAGCACACCTGAAACATGCTGCTTCTTTGTATAGCATTATGGGAATGTCTAAAGAAATACCCCAATATCAGGAAGAGAATTGTAGATCTTCACAAGCCTAGTTCATCTTTGGATGCAATTTCCAGATACCTGTAGCTGCCTCGTTCATCTGTACAAACAATTATATGCAAGTAGAAACAAGATGGAATTGTCTGTCCGTCATACTGGAGATGGGTTCTGTGTCCCATAAATTTGCTTAGGTTTGAATATATCAACCCAAGAACAAAAGCAAAAGACCTTGTGAATATGCTGGCTGAAGCTAGTAAGAGTGTGTTATTATCCACAGTGAAACAGGTCCTGTGTCAACTTGGGCTGAATTGCCACTCTGTCAGGAAGAAGCCATAACTCCAAAGAAACATAGAAAATCCAGATTAATGTTTACAAATGCACACAGGAACAAAGACCTTCATTAATGTCCTGCAGTCTGATAAACTAAACTGAGCTGTTTGGCCATAATGACCATCATAAGGTTTGGAGGAAAGAGATTGCAATCCTTAGAACATCATCCCAACATGGGGGTTGCAGCATCATGTTGTGGGGTTGTTTTGCTTGAGGAAGGACTGGCATCATGAGGAAAGATCATTATGTGGTAATACTAAAGCAACAGTTCAAGACATCAGCTGAGAAATTATAGCTTGGGTGCAAATGGGTCTTGCAAATGGACAAAGTTTTGGAGAGGCCATCACAAAGCACTTATCTCAATTCTATTGAAAATTTTTGAAAAGTTGAAAAGGCAGCTGCAAGCAAGGTTGCCTACAAATATGGCTCAGTCACACCAGTTCTGTGAGGAGGAATGGTCCTAAATATCCTGCCAACTATTGTCAAAAACTTGTAGGAGGTTATCGAAAACATTTGACCCCAGACATACAGTTTAAGGGCAATGGTATCAAATACTAAGGAAATGTATGTTAAGTTTTGATTTGGCAAAAAGTATTAAACCCTTTAATGACTTACAATCACTGTTGTTTCCATTTTTTTCTCCCTACCTTCAAAAAGGTAGCACACAGAGCAACAATACACAACTAGACTGATAGCTAAAATCACAGTTGGAATGGGTGACCAGTTATTTCATAAGTCAGATAATCAACTGCACTTTTGGTCATAAAGGGAGATAGCGCTAATATCAGGATCTGTTACCAGCTGTTGATTTCACAAAGGACAAGGGGCTGTGTTAATAAAGTCATAGTAACCTTGTGCTTATGAGGCGGTCATCGATCTGATCCAAAAGCGAGAGAGGGCTTTCCAGCACATCAACCATAGGTCAATATGCATCTTTGATTTGTGATGCCGGATTGGCATGAAGAATTTCATGACGTCATAGGGCAAAGTAATAAGAACTCCGCGAGAAACGCTTGTCAATTTAGTATAGCCCCAATACCCTCTGAGGACGCCGGCAACATGTCAGCATGGCTGTCTAATTGTGTGTTAAAATTTTAATAGCAGTGAATGGATGTATGGCACTGAAATTATATTTATAGTGTAGACGGTGGTCATCTCTGAGAGGGAATATAGCGATTAGGGGAGTTTCTTAGCTTTTGAATGTGGCAACCCCGCTATTGCACGCCAACACCAGCGGGGTTAAGCTACTAAGTGCAGTAGACTGATATATTCTATCTTGTTTACTAAATATCTTACTAAGAACAAATACACGCCCCCTATCTACTATCATTGAACTGTAGGCACATACTTAAATAGCTCTTGTTGAATCATAAGCACACAGTTACTACAACGTTATTAACTACCTCCTCTATGACCTTAAGTACACCTGATTATCTGACTTATGAAAGAACAGGCCACCCAATCCAACTGTGTTTTTGTTTTTATCAGTGTAGTTGTGTATTGTTGCTCTGTGTGGTGCTAATCTGCAGCTTTTTAAAGTATTCTAATAAAAGGTAGTTTTTATACACTTGACAAATGGGCTATACCCAGTCAACTAATTCCTTTTGGGATGCCTTTCCCTATTAATCTGTCTCTACATGGCTCCACCTCTCCCGTTTCCTGTCCTAACTGCAGCTAATTTCACTTTCTGCTCTCTGACTCCAGGAGATCTATGTAGGACTGAAGTAAAGCCTAACTCTGAGTATAGTGAGTGGGGGTGGGGTCTTGTGTACTGTGATTGGGAGAGGGGAAGGTGATCCTGTCTATTGTAAGTGTCAAATAGTCCTGTGTGCTGCGAGTGGGGGAGGGCAGATGCCCCGGTGTAATGTGAGTGGGGGATGGGGAAGTAGCCCTGTGTGCTGTGGGTGAGTGAGGAGGATAATGCGCTACTCACTCTATATTTATGTAATGCACTGGTTACACTTCAATATTCATGTAATGTGTTGGTGGCACCACTATATATCTTTTACAACACTTTTTTGCTGCAATTTCATGGTGTGGGGCACAATTTAGCTTTTTTGTCGGAGACAACAAAATGCCTTGTCCTGACCCTGTATATAACACTCCCCCAGGTATACCACTTGACCTGAATTATTTATATACAGTGTACACAAGAATAAAGTATATAATATATTGTTCCTCAAAATTAATCACATATATATATATACAATTTTATACAGTGCCACCCAAAATTAGCATCTTAAAGACTGCCATATCGGGCTTTTACAGCAGTCATTGAGTGTACTTCTTCTGATGCAGTAGGTTTCTATGGCAGCTTATCACAAGACATTTGCAGGACATGGACTGTGATGTATAAGTGGCCTTAGAGAAAGAGGGATCACATTCTCTATAGGCACCCTACGAAAGCGATCAGAAGGCAGCCGGGGGTCCTCTAAAGACCCCAAGGTCTGCTTGTACCTACTTTTCCAGAGGCAGGACCTAAAAGAGTGCATGTCCGTGTCTGACAATATAATATATAAGAAATACAATTTGTATTACAAGACAACAAGTGATCCCATATCAGTGTTCCCTTGGGGGGGGACAAACATTTTATGGAAAAAATAAATAAAAAGAAAGTTTATAAAAAAGGATTGTAAGCTTGATGTTGTCTGTATATGTCTGCTTATGTACCTTATGATTTTTTATGGAGTATATTGGCACTATGCCAATATAGAAATCTAGATTAATAATACACAATTTATGTTTTTATATATCTAGAAGCATTATGTATCAATCGTTACAGTAAAGCTTTAACTGTGTGATTGCTGTCCAACAAGTCTATGATAGAAAACATATAAAAGGTAATATTAATAAATGATGAATATAAATAGATTTTGCAATTTGTATTTGAAAATGTGATGCTATTATTTCATGAAATAACATGTTTCTCTATCTTTTACAGTGGATTCTCCATTTCTAAGGCTAATTATAACAGTGATTAGGACATCATTGACCTCCATAATCAGCAAACAATCTGAAGGCTTCAATGTCAGGAAGTAGGGTAATATTTTATTAGGTTTTACTCCTTTACCAACTAAACTCGGGAAGTATCATCACTCTTTATATCTTTAACAGATTTTTATGTCAAAACTGAAGATGGTAAGATTAATGAAAATGTACCTTATTCGAAAACTCACTCCTTGTACAATTTCTCAGGCTAAAATAGAAAATAACACTGCAAGTCTTAGAGTGACAAGAGCGCCACTGCAGAGTATTTATGCCCCTATCAAACTTCTTCAAGTAGTTTTGAGACCTGCCATAAATATAGAAAGTAAAGGCACTCTGGGATAGTAACATGGCGTTTTAATGTCCAGCAATAAACAACTCAGGCAATGATGTAGCAGTGCTGAGTTTGTGAAAAATAGCTGATTTTGCCATTCAGGGTGGGTTCACACATTCAGTTTTTTAGATGTAGTTTTTGAAGCCAAAAGCAGGTGTGGAATATAATAGGTGAGAACGCATTACTGTTAGAAGCTGTTCCTTCTTTTTTTTTTCCCTGCACTCCTGGTTTGGACATTAACCCCTAACCGACATGTGACATATTAGTACGTCACATGCCGGGTCCCGATGCATGGAGAGGGCTGCTGCAGAGCATATTGCCCAAAATCCCATTTCATTTTATACAAAACCCCAGAGGTGGACCCCTGTCACTGCAGCAGAGATGGAGAAGTATTGGGGCATAATACTTCTTGTGGGGATTGTAAAGAAGCCATCAATCAGGGACTACTGGAGCACAGACATACTGTACCACACCCTGATGCTCCACATGGCGATGAGCAGGATGCGCTCTGAAGCCATCCATAAGTTTTTTCATTACAGCGATAAAACACAGTGCCCACCCAGAGATGACCCATGCTATGATTGTTTATTTAAGGTCAGGCCTTAGACCATTTTAGTGCTAAGTTTGCCCAGGTATATACCCCGACGAAACATGTGGCCATAGACGAGATCCAGGTACAATTTAAAGGGAGACTTCAATTCCGTCAGTACCTGCCCAATAAGAGGTCAAGGTATGGCACAAAGATGAATAAGCTATGCAAAAGCTCAGGGTATATGAAGGGAAGGACTCCACAATAGTACCTCCAGAATGTTCCCCCCTTTTCTGGGTATTATTGCAGAGATAGTGTGGGATTTGGTGCACCCACTGCTGGACCTGGGCTACCACCACTACCTGGACAATTTCTACACCAGCATTATATTATTCAAGTGCCTCGTTTCCAGAAATACTGGGGCAATTTTTACTCTGCACCATTCACTTTGTATTACATTTTGACCAACATTGAGCACCATTTACTTTGCATAAGCATGTTGGGGGTTAAATGTTCACCACAACCCCAGATAAATTCTTTGAGGGTAGAAGTTTCCAAAATGGTGTCAATGCTTGGGGGTTTCTATTGTACTGATTTGAATAGCTCCCCAAACTGCCACCATTTTATACTACATAAAAAGTGTTACTTTTGGGGGTATATAGTACATAAGCCTTTAAAGGGCAATTCCAAAATAAAATGGTCACCAAAAATTTAGCGTTTTTTGAAATTTCTTGAAAATGTAAGAACTTGCTACTAAAACTATAAACCTTCTTACATTCAGAAAAAAAGAAACACAAAACAAACAATGGAAATATAAAGAAGACAAATGGCAAAACGTTTCTACAAAAAAAATTGTGGTTTGACTTTTTGTTTAAAAGGTAGAAAATTTGAAAATGTGAAACTAAATTATTGAATTTTTACCCCCCAAAAAGTAACTAATCAACAAAATTATACTACTAACATAAGCTACAATATCTCATGAGAAAATAAGCTCAAATTCACAGTGATATAAAGTGATGGAAAGTTATTACCACAGGAAAAGGCAATGATCAAATTATTTTAAAAAAAGGACTGAGCCTTAACATACAAACAGATAAATTCTTTGAGGGGTCTAGTTTCCAAAATGGTATAATTTCTCAGAGGTTTCTAATGCACTGGTACCTCACGGGCCCGGTGAACATGATATGACACTCCAAATACAAACGTCTGAAAACGTAGCTCCAGAAGCAAAATTTCACTCCTTCCCTTCTCAGCCCTGCTGTGTGTCCTATTTGTCAATTATTGGCACATGTGTGGTATTGCCATACTCAGGACAACCAGCAGAATTATTTTTGTGGTGTTTGTCTAAAGTGGCATGGTTGGGCACAATATATTAGGCATTAAAATGACATTTTTGAGATAACAAAAACAATTTTTACTGCACAATTTACTTTGCATAAGCATGTTGGGGGTTAAAATGCTCACTATAGCCCTTGATAAATTCTTTGAGGTGTCTAGTTTCCTAAATGGTGACACCTTTGGGGGTTTTCTATCGTACTTTTACTTCAGGGGCTCTTCAAGTACACTGTGGCACCACAAAACATTTGTAGCCAAATTGGCCTTCCAAAAACCCAACCTGGACATCGTTGTGCAACGAAACAGCAGTTGACATCCACATGTCTGGTATTGCCGTACTCGAAAGAAGCAGGGAAACAATTTGGGATGTATATTTACCTTGCTTCTGAATGTGTCCATTTTAGGGCTTGAGAAGAATCTTGTTCAAAAATTTAAATTTCAAAATTTTCAATCCATTTTTGTTTGCTTCCAGAGAAAGAAATAAAGGGTTAACAGACTTCTCAAATGCTGATTTGAATATTTTGAGATATTAGGTTTATAAAATGGTGTTACTTGTGGGGGAATATAGTATATAAGCCTTTATGGGGCACTTCCAAACTGAATTGGTCACCAAAAATTTAGCATTTTTTTTTAATCCCTCGAAAATCTGAGATGTCGCTACTAAAACTTGAAACCTTCTCACATCCGTATAAAAAAATTGAATCGTAAAACAAATTATGGAAGTAAAAAGAAGACCAATGGCAAAAGGCGTCTACAAAAAAATGTGTGGTATGACTTTTTGTCTAAAAAGTAGAAAATTGTCATTTTTTTCAAATTTTTCCCAAAGTATTGAATTCCCCTCCCCCCCCCAAAAAAAGAAACTGATCACCGAAATGATACTAGTAACATGAGCTACAATGTCTACCGAGAAAACAATCTTAAAATCCCAGAGATATGTGATAAGTGTTGAAAAGTTATTACCACAGGAAGATACACTGGTTACATTTTTTAAAAAAGGACTGAGCCTTAACTTACAAACAGGCTGCGTCCTTATGGATTTAATGACATTAAGTTTTGTTGTATTCATTTATGTACTCATTTTATTCCCTGAACACCCCTTTAATTTATACATTTCAAGATTAAATAACCAAAGAATTTTTCAGCACTTATTTGTAAGGAAAGTCATTTTAGAATAGTTATTTTATGAACAATACAAGAATTTTCAAAAAGATCTCTTTGGTCTTAAAAAAAATCTGTTACAGAGCTACTATTTATCAACAATTTACGCGAAGAAAAATTCTGGCTCATCATCCAGGTTTTCAACCTATTGAAAGGGCAGTCTCCTTCTTGTCCCAAGGACAAAATATAAACTGCGCCTTTTTGAAATGTTCTCAATATAGCCATATGTATTTATGTCCTATTTATAAACCATAATGGTTTTCACCTATATAGTCTATGGGAATTACATAAATAACTGAGGCAGGCCCTAATTTCCCAATAAATTTGGATCCTAAAAGTGGGATTTCTTTCTATTCAACATTTGTACCATATCTGTCAGACATTTCCTGTGATTTGTTTTTTCTTTATCTCCATCGAAATTTGCATATCTATAGCCCAGCATTCAATTTCATTTATTTTGATTCATTCTTTTATTTATTTTCATTTTATTTAATGTATTCATTCATTGTTTTGTAATTTTATAACTGGTATAGGAAATGTGTGATTTTTAGTTTTATAGCCTTTAAAAATAAATATCCCTAAACTGCAAGTTTCCTCATATAGGAATCTTATGTAAAGAAAAACTTTCCTCACAGTCTTAGTCAGAATGTAAAATAACTTACAGTAATTCATATGCATTACCAAGTCAGCTTTAACTATATTGAAAAAAAATGGGCACTTTCAATTTTCTGATGGAGGTGAGCAAATGCCAAGGACTACAAAGGGTCTTCTCTACTAATTAAAATCTTCTTCTAACCTTTGTGGACGGTATTTTAATCACTGAGATCTCTGATTGAAATTTTTCTCGAATACAATATGAGTCACTCATCTCCATTTACAGAGGGCAAGCGCCCGGACGAACCTCAAGCTGGCATACGTTGTAAAACACGAGAGGACACTTTGTTACGTCAAGTCAAGCAAAGGAGAATCTGTAGCTCTTAATCTTCTTCTCCATATCTAGTTAATGTTTTGAGACATTTATAATTGAAAGTCCTACTATTCACAAGAGATAATTGATATTTTTGTGAATAATGTTTATGTCACCCAAGCAAAGAAAAATAGCCAGGATTTTTTAGTTTAATTAATAGGAAGATATGAAAGCTAAATTATTAAACCAAATTCGTGTATGTCTGTGTAAGCTGATTATAACATAATCTTAAGTATTTTCCATTTGAAGGTGAGTTTCTCAATTAATTTTTCAGCATGCTGCCATTACAGTTAAGCTCCTCCGCCGAATTCAATAAAACAATCGTTTTAATTTGCCCTGTATCAAGCAGTATAAATTATGTATTTTCTAGTATTATTCTTTTCAAGATCTGAGATTTTCTGCTGTGAGGGCTTTGTGGACTACTGTAAATCTTAATTATGTATTAATTATAGAGGTCTGCCCTGCTATAGTCTCCGATTCAGGTACATTTATTGTGCCTAATTCAGACCATATGTAAAGAAATACTTTTACTATAATACAGTCCCTCATTTACAAGAATATAGCTACCTTAACTGGTTCAGCTGCATGGAGAGGGAGCATTCTCTATAGCCGGTAAGTCTTTGCTGCATATTGCAGCAAAGACTTACTGGTAAAACCCGTGATCAATGCTAGCACCATTCGCGGGTGTTATCACAGCGATCACTGCCGGCAAAGCTGCCAGCAGCCTCAAAAAGATATGACGTCATCGGGGAGCGGCAATTCATCTCCATTATAGCCTTGGGTCTTCTGAAGACCCGGGGCTATTTCGTTTTAACCCCTTCATTACAATGTGCTGATAGCACATTGTAATGAATGGGGAGGAAAATCCCCATATACTGCCATACTGTAGTATTGCGCCGCCATCTTTTTGAAACTGCCGGTAGCTTTGCCAACGGCGATCAGCAGGAAAACACCCGCGATCTATCGCGGATGTTACCGGTAAGCCTTTGCTGCAATATTCAGCAAAGTCTTACCGGCTATGGAGAGGGCTCGGCCCGCGAGCCCTCTCCATGCACCGGGACCCCGGCATGTGACCTGCTAATACGTCACATGTTGGTAAGGGGTTAACTGGTTAATACCCTTGTAAAAGAGAAAAAGAGCAGCATGGCAGATAGACTCCAAATATGTGAAAAAAGTTGTCTTTTTTATTCCATATTCTAAAGTTACTTCATTTTGACTCCATCTAAGCCTTTTTCAAGACAGAGCCCAAATATTGCAACTTTTGAATATGGAATAAAACTACATAGACTACTTTTTCACATATTTGGAGTTTATCTGGAGTGCTTTATCTTCTATTGCTGAAGAACATGATCTAATTAAGTGTGCACTTACCTATCTCCATGTTCTGCTTGTACTTCCCTTAAGAACTTTAATGCCTCTTAATATTTAAAACATCATTTATAACATTATTTATAACATCAAAATACAGCACCCTATTTATAAGACTGTAACTGCTGTTATATTGGCCCCCATGTGCATGAATACTGTAGCAGGTTCTCCAACTTTAGTGTATTGTTCCCCTGATGGTGAAGTGACAACTTATGGGTTCTGGCCTCAGTTATCTGTTTATCTTCATTCCTTCCTATGTGGGGGAGCTCTTAATCTCTCTGTAGGCCACCCAGGGGAATAACAGTTGTGGTTGCAGACGTTGTGAATGGGACCGGGCCCACGGATTGAGGAGGGCCCATTGCTCTTACTGTTTAACAAAAGAGCATCTGCGCTGCACTCATACAGGAAGAACGTGCAGCTCACGGGAAGCTATACTGAATTGTGAGAGAAGCTCCCCCCACCACCACCCCACCAGTCTGACACTCCTGCAGGAAACTCTTTCTTCAACTCAGATGAGAGGCTCAGCCCTCCTGCATGTGCCTTCTGGGGACGTGCCTGTCTGCTAGTGGGCTGTGCCATTTACCATGCTGTTCCCAGCAGTACCACACCAGAATGGATTGAGTGTTACTACTCAAAGACCCTGAGTATATAATATGACTTCAGATACTGAGAGCCAGTTGTTTGACATAGAGGGAGGTAGAGAAGGAGAAGTGTAGAAGATCCAGGAGCCTACAGCTGGAGAGGTATGTAACTATATTTGTGTGTGTATGTATGTAATGTGAGGTATACAGATATACCATGAATAGAAGTGCAAGTATGTGCATTATTGAGAGTATAACACCAATGAAGAATATTGTGGTTTATCCAGCAGCATTCTATTACCAGTAAGAGTCAGGTCATACAGTACAAGCAGCCCCACAAAAGGTTTGAGGTCTACTGCCGTATTTGGTTGTTTAAACTTGCAGGTTATGCTCATTCTAGCCTTTTAAGGAACATGGACCCTTAGTGAATTAATGTACACACACTTTATCATCATTACTGCTGCTCATTGTCTGCCTCCACTTCCTAGTCTGCTCTCACCAATGGGACACAAAAAACTCTTTTAATACCTATTGCAGATGTCTATTCAGTCTGCTAATGGGAGGAAACAGCATAAGCCAAGGCACAGAACATGTGCCTCATGAAAAAGTCCCTTCCTGATGATTGGCAGCAGAACATCTGGTTATTATGAAAGAATAAGTAGTTCTCTTCTTCTAGTCTTCAGGATGGTACTAATATAAGACAGAGTTATTGTATTCCTTAAAATGTCTATTTAGCTATATATGTTAAGACTGTATAAGCTAGCCATGAAAACAGAGGTCAAGAGGACGGGCATAACTACAGTGGTAGCAGTCAAAGCAGCCGCTATGGGGCCCACAATGTCAGGGGGCCCCATAATTCGACCTTACACACTAAAGAATGAAGGTTGCACACCATTATATACACATTATGCTGTAAATTGTACAGTTCACATCTACCACAGTACACAGCATGAATCTGCATGCTCAAATAATAAATATCGGGGGAGCAGGATGACAGGGCAAGGGTTCTTTCATCTCTAATTCATGCCATGTACTTCTCCCATGGGGTCAGCAGCTCCCATGGGGTCAGCAGAGTACACATCCATATCCAGAAAAGTGTGAGCCTGACCCTGTAACATACTGGTGGAATATAGTGCATGTCCTATATTTTTCAGCATACGGTGATACGGTGAGACAGCATATGCTCATCGCACCATGACCAAGCACCATGGGAGTCTATGGGGACTGATAGCCATAAACAAATTGTGTTCGTGTGCAATGGGCCAAAGATTGTATAAATGTGTTAGTATACAAATATGTATGTTTTCCGAGGGGTAGGGTGTCCCATCCAGATGTCTGCTATGAGGTCCTGCGTCTCCTAGTCACACCTGTGGCCAAGATTTTTTTTTCTGACTTTAAACACAGGTGCCATCTGCGTACAACAGGAGACATCATCATCCAAGTAGCAGTTTACCTTTATCCAGGACTGGCTCTAAAAGGAGAATCTCTTCTTTCAAATGAATCTTGAGGATTCTGTTATTGTGTGGCTAATACATTGGCGCAAATCTAAAAGTGACTTTTATTATCTCATTAGCTTGGCTTATGGATATATTATTTATTTGGGTTACCATTGTGTAAGGGTGCAAACAATAATATATCTGTGTGACGCTCAATTTTCTGCAAAAATAGTTTGGTGTCTCCTGTGGATTTTGCTGCATATTTTGGTGAATATGTGATGTGGGGTGTGTGTGATCTCCTCACTTTTTGTTGTTTTAGGAAAGTATATTTTCTTTATATAAGTATCTGGATTTGTACATATTTTAGAGAGAATTTAGAATTTTAATTGCCAAATGCATTGTCTGGTTATCTGATTTCAAAATGATATAGGTTTTATGGCGCCTTTACTTTTTATTCTGTTTTATTGCTATATTTTGCAGGTTGTGACTGTCTTAAAATTTCTAGCTGAAAAGCAGATATCTAGTTATTACAGTTTTAGTGATATTATGTGGATTTATTTGTGTGAACTTATCAATATGAGGCATTTGTGAACTCTACACATGTCCATCTATTACATTTAGGAGATGTGAAGGTAAATATTTTCGGTTTGGAGCACATTTTTTGCCATCAAAGTCACATTTTAAGTATTTTTTATAAAATGTTTCAGTTTGAATCAAAATTGAATAAAGGCACCTAAACTCTTTAATGCAATTATGAAAATGGGGCAAGTGTCTGCCCTCAGGTTTGTTGGATTTAGTTTAATTCTTTTTGCTGTAATTTCGATTTTATTTTTAAACATCAAAATTGTAAAAATTTGTTCTGGTCAATAACACGATAAAATATCCAGAAATGCCGGGCCGTGTAAGGGTTAATACCCCTTTGTTGAATTCCCAGGTGAAGATGCTTATCATCTGTCTAGTTATCTATATCCTATAATCTGACCATTTATATATCTTGCTTTTTCTCTATCTAGTTTTCAATCAATCTTCTATTTCTCTTCTACTGTATTTGTCTCTTATATCCATCTCCTGTATTTACCATCTCCTGTATGAATAATCTACTTTATATTCTGCATCTAGAAATCTCTATCATCTATCATATTTATCTTCTATCATAATAATTATAATTAATAATTCCTTAATTAATTTAGTGCACACAGATTATGCAGCACTACACAGAGATGTCACTTCAGTCCCTGTCCCCAATGGGGCTCACAATCTAATCAACCTACCAGTATGTTTTTTGGAGTGTGGGAGGAAACCGGAGGACCCATACAAGAGAACATACAAAGTCTTTGCAGATGTTGACCAGCGCTGCAAGGCTGTAGTGCTAACCACTGATCCATCGTGCTGCCCTTCAATCTCCCTATCATCTATCTATATCCTGTAAAATTCTCCCATATCACAGTTTGTTTTACCATACTAAAGGGAGCCTCTTGCTGACTGTGACTGGTCATACGATAGTTTTATTTTGGGGCCCTACTTTTAGTTTTGCCCAGGGCCCCACTTTGTCTAGAACCGGCCCTGACTTTATAATTCCATTCTTCTAGCCCACAAAGTGAGTTATCAGACTCTTTATATGCCTGTAAAGTTGTAAATGGTCTAAAGAGGCAAAATCTCCAAAAGGAGTTGAAGGGGCTTTTAAAAAAAAAACACGATTGATGGCAGAATGGCAGGAATGCAGAGGCCCAGCACTACTGGCAGAGTACATGTAGTGTCCTAGAACCGCTGGCCCAACGCTACTGGCGGAATACATGTAGATTCCCAGAGCTGCTGGCCCAGTGCTACTGGCAGGATGGCAGGAATTCAAAGGCCTAGCGCTACTGGCAGGGTAGCAAGAATGCAGAGGCCCAGTGCTACTGGCAGGGTGGCAGGAATGCAGCGGTCCAGCGCTACTGGCAGGGTGGCAGGAATGTAGAAGTCTAGCACTACTGGCAGAATACATGTAGCGTCCTAGAACCGCTGGCCCAGCGCTACTGGTGGATACATGTAGAGTCCCAGAGCCGCTGGCCCAGTGCTACTGGCAGGATGGCAGGAATTCAAAGGCTAGCGCTACTGCAGGGTCTTTTCTTTTTTTAGCAGAGCAGATGGCGCCAGCGTACGAGTGCAGTCAATACCCGAATGTCACTGGCGGGATAGCACATGATTGCAGTAGGTCCAGCGCGACTGGACATGGTTGCAGGATTACTGCACGCAGTCCAGCGCTATGGCAGGGGTAGCAAGAATGCTGAGGGGCCTCAGCGCTCTAGGCAGAGGTGGAGGAATGCAGAGATCGAAGCTACTGGCAGGGTGGCAGGAATGCAGCGGTCCAGCGCTACTGGCAGGGTGGCAGGAATGTAGAAGTCTAGCACTACTGGCAGAATACATGTAGCGTCCTAGAACCGCTGGCCCAGCGCTACTGGTGGAATACATGTAGAGTCCCAGAGCCGCTGGCCCAGTGCTACTGGCAGGATGGCAGGAATTCAAAGGCCTAGCGCTACTGGCAGGGTAGCAAGAATGCAGAGGCCCAGCGCTACTGGCAGGGTGGCAGGAATGCAGAGACCGAATGCTACTGGCAGGATAGCAGGAATGCAGAGGTCCAGCGCTACTGGCATGGTGGCAGGAATGCAGCGGTCCAGCGCTACTGGCAGGGTGGCAGGAATGCAGCGGTCCAGCGCTACTGGCAGGGTGGTAGGAATGCAGAGACCGATGCTCTGGCAGGATAGCAGAGATTACAGAGGCCAGCGCTACTGGCATGGTGGGCAGGAATACAGCGGTCCAGTCGCTACTGCAGGGTGCGGAATGCAGGGCTGAATTCTAAAGGCAGGATTGCAGGATGGCAGAGGTCCGTGCTACTGCAGGTGGCAGGATCGCGGTCCCGCTACTGGCAGGATGGCAGGAATGCAGCGGTCCAGCGCTACTGGCAGGAGGGCAAGGATGCAGAGGCTGAATTCTAGAGGCAGGATGCAGGAATGCAGAGGTCCAGTGCTACTGGCAGGGTGGCAGGAATGCAGAGGTCCAGTGCTACTGGCAGGGTGGCAGGAATGCAGCGGTCCAGCGCTACTGGCAGGGTGGCAGGAATGCAGCGGTCCAGCGCTACTGGCAGGGTGGCAGGAATGCAGAGGCTGAATTCTACAGGCAGGATTGCAGGAATGCAGAGGTCCAGTGCTACTGGCAGGGTGGCAGGAATGCAGAGGTCCAGTGCTACTGGCAGGGTGGCAGGAATGCAGAGGCTCAGCGCTACTGGCAGGATACATCTCAAGCTAACACCTCCACCTATAACCTCCAACATGTTACAAGAAGAGATCAGTGCAAGACCCAGGTGGAGTCTCTCCAATGATCCACTGTAAACATTACTGTAGATTCAAAAACTTATTTGACTGTGTTCACATGATGTGTTTGCCTTGTGTTTTTAAATGCATTAGACAAAATACTTCATTATATAACAGTACATTTTCTTAGTACCAGCATATGTGTGACATTAATACAAAATGAAAAAAAAGAGGTTTCCACAGGCATAGATCAAAAAAATAGTGAAAAGATACATATAAAAAGATTATTAGAAAAACATGTAAAAAACAAAAATGAGTTACATCCTAAAAAGTGTACACTGACAAAAGGTACCTTTTGTCCATGTGTGCACAGTCGCCTATGACCTGAGAATACAGTTGTGGGTGAGCAGAATTTCTTTGTCTATTTATTTTTAGATATGTGTGTGACATTGTTAGTCATCATTATTAAAGGGGTTGTCCCATTGAGCAAGTATCTCCATTAGCTCCATAGAGATTAACCGGATAGACCATGCATGCTCATCGGCTGCTTAGTTCATCTTGGGGAACAACGGGGGTACATTGGACCCCTGTTTTCATGGTCCGTGGGGTCCTATCACTGAGAAGCTCACTGATCAGCAAGTTAGGCCCAATTGGACAACCCCTTAAAATGTTACTTATATAACACACATGTATTTGATGCTAAAGCCAAAAATTTGCATATATCTCTTATGCAATGAGTTCAAAGATCCGACGGGGAACTATGGGGGCTGCCAGTTTTTATGGAAATCCGGAACTGGGCAGCGCCAATCAGCGGTGAGCTGGCCCTTTAAATCTTCGAGTGCCGAGACGCTCTAGGGAGCGGGGACGTGAGCGCAGCAAGGATGGGAGCCGGATCGTCGAGAGGTAAATGTACTCCCCTTTTGGCCTCTTCTTGATCCCAAGAAATCTCTGGAGGAGACTTTGATCCAAAATATTCTCTTTAGGCTCCCAGGATCTCTTCTCTGGGCCAAACCTCTTCCAGTCTACAAGGAAGAACTGCTTACCCCTCACAGTCTTCATGCCTAACACCTCCTTGACTTTGTAGACATGAGTCAGCCTCAGGAGCAGGAGAATGTTGAGAGAAGTTGTTCAAAATGACAGGCTACAAGAGGGAGACATTGAAGGAGTTAGGGATTCACATAGATGGAGGAAGGCAGAGTTTTTAGGCCACTGGAACACAGGAACACGAGAACGCGCTCTCCAAATGCTATTTGGAGCATTACATTGTCCAAACGGCATCACTAGATATTCAAGGTGGCCATCACAGGTGTTAAACGCCATCTTCCACTCGTCACCCTTGCGGATCCAGATGAGATTATAAGCACCACAGCTTGGAGAACACCCTAGAACCGCGCAGCTGATCAAAGAGTTCTGTAATCGACGGCAGAGGGTAGCATTTTTTAACCGTGACCTTGTTCAGCCCGCGAAAGTTTATGCAGGTTAGCAAGGAGCCGTCCTTCTTTGTATCAAAGAAGAATCCTGGAGAAGAGGACTTCCATGTGACCTCTGGACCACCGTGGGAGGTGGTACTAGCCAACACCTGGGACCGCAGTCTAAGTGGCACCTGGTCTTTACCAGAGCCAGCCGCCAGTCTAAGTGGCACCTGGTCTTTACCAGAGCCAGCCGCAAAACGAGTTGGACTTGCTGCAGCTGGGTGCCACCTGGTCGTTCTACAGCCATGGTCGCAGTACAGAATCAGCGTTCAGGCTCACGGACGGGTACAGGCAGGTAGTCAGGGCTGGGAGCAGAGAAGCAGAAGTCAGAGTTCAGGTCCAGGATCAGCAACAGGAGATCAAGGCAAGGCAGGTACAGGAAGACAGGGAACAAGGCAAGGAAGCTGTCTCTTAGGCAATGAGCTCAAATACCCGGCGGGAATGATGGAAGCTGCCGGTTTTTATGGAAACCCGGAATTGGCCAATCAGCGGTTCGTTGGCCCTCTAAATCATCGAGTGCCAGCCCCCGCGCGCCCTAGCCTGTATGGCAGCCAGATCGTGGAGAGGTAAGTGAGGGCCGGTGGGCGCCGCACCGCAGAGAGGGGCATGGATTGCTGGGGCACCCATGAGATGGAAGAGGTCTCTCCATAGACTCCCCGCAGCATCAGGATGTAATACTATGTCCTGGTGTGCGAATGAGTTAAATACAGCATAATTGTGCATGTGTGGAAGTTTTAACGCACAAATAAAGATAGAGCTCACTCTTCCCATCAATACAAATGAAACGCTATCTGATAATGCACACACAGCACAGTATATATACAAATGCAGACTCTTTGCACAGGAATGTGGTGGTCTGTAGATAAAAAATAGCAGACATTAAATAAAAAATGGAGAGGTTGCATGCACTCTGTGTGTATATATATATATATATATATATATACACACTGTGATGTTGCTATCTATTTATTAATATGTACGTTTTCTATAGTGTAGGTGGACATGTTTTCATCTTTTTTATATCTTTTTTTTATGGCGTAGTAGATTACTGTATGATAATTTCTGACTGTGATGTAGAGATCCAGTGCTCTATACTGTCAGATCTACGTTTTCCCTGCCTCACTCTGCCCGAGATCTCAGTACAAGCATTAACACTGACTCTTTGGCCTGATTTGCTGTTTATACGATTGTACGTTCATGTGAATATCGTATTCACTTCTATTATTTTTTTGGGATTTCAGATTATCAGCATTGAATAAATACCAGCTATGTTCTCATGTGGTGGCTCCATTTGCAATAGTCTGCCTTAGATACATAAGACACATATTCCATAAACAAATAATATTTTTTACAGTATTACTGTGGGCATGATGAAGGTAATAGTCCACATATTATACTAATAAAAGCTTTATTGTTACTCCAATCCTTCTGTTTGCCAACGTGCCCATTTTATACCAATCCATTCACTCATTTAAGGGTGCATGTCAGTGTAAAATTGGCAACTTACTAGATTCTATTAAATTTGTTGGAGCCTTATTATGGAGACATCTGTGTGGAGAAGCTGCAAACATTGGAGGTCTATCTGACTACACTTTCATCTCTGGTGCCAGAGTGGAAACTTAACTGTTTTATATTTCTTTTATGTTTGTATTTCTATTTTTGATCTTGTGGAATTTCAGAATGTAAAGTGTAGCAGTAGGTACTATGGGATAGATTAATCAGAAGTGTATTGCTGTCCATGGCAATCTATTAAAGCTCAGATTTCATTTTGCCACAACTGTTTATATAATGAAAGCTCAGAGCTCTGATTGGTGGCCATGGGCAACTAGAACAGTTTTTTTAAAATATTTCTGAGAAATCTCCCCCTTTATAAAAGTTACAAATGTAATCACAATCAGTTATAGTCTACCATTTTGTAGACATCTTGAATATCTAAAGAATGTGTTCCATGCATGCCAACAAACTGGCAAAGAGTCATAATTTTTAGAATTCGGTACTGCATGGGATGCACCAGAGTTATTATAAGAAAATACACAAGAACATGTGTGTAATAGCCAAAAGGAGTAATCTTTATTAACAAATGAAACAATATATATAAAAACGACACACAGGTCAGACACAAATGATTAAAAACATCTAAAAGGGGAGGGGGATACAGCCCAGCTGTACCCCTCACACAAGTATGGACAGAGGGGGGACAGTGGCACCTGATAATACCAACAAACTGTCACCCCAAGGTGACCCTGCTCAAGGCACTGTCAGGAACCCATGCAAGTGCAATGGATAATGTGAATACTACACAAAAAGCAGCTAGTAAGTAAGGGCTTTGCTGGGCACTCAAATAACAAGCAACCTGTCAGGCTGGATAAAGTGTGCAACAAATCGGCACAAGATAAGAGCCTGTTAATGAATGTCCAGAAATAATCTGCACCCCTAACATGCATAAAAGATGAAACTCTGCATAAACACCCAAGCAGAGGGAGTGGATCGCTCCTAACAATAAATACGCTGCTGTGTAAAATGATAATAATTACCATCTGGTCCGGACAGTGCAGGGAGAGACAGGGTCCGAAAAAGACACCCCACGCGTATCGCCGCGGATTGCGGCTTCCTCAGGGGTGCCCAACAAGTGTGGTGTATGCCTATAAATGCCTCTGTGGATGAGTGTACGCTGGCCTGCAGCTGTGTGATGCTGGGAATCCAAGATGGTGGTGCCCATGCATGTGACCAGAAGTGGTGTGACATCACTTCCGGAATGGCCGTGAGGAGGGAAAGCCGGGTGAACGCATGGGTGCTATTGGCTGGTATCTGTGGAACCACCAATAACTGCTGTCAAACATGTTTAAGCAAATGAGATACTATCTAAGTATACAAATCTCTGAGTAAAGTGCTGATAGTGCTCATATATACAGAAGTGGTAAATGGGCAAATAAACGACACATGCAGTATGCAAATATCGTCTGAGAGGCCACGGTGTATGGCATATTAAAATTGAAAAATGGTGATAAAAAAAAAAAAAAAACAAGAAAAAAAAATTAAAAAATGTATTTTTTTTTTTCCTTCTTTCCTTCCCTTTTCCTTTATATATAATAAACTGATGTGTAGAATGTGCATACAAGTGGGAAAATACATATGCAGAGTGAAATGCTTAAATGAGAAATAGATAAATGTCTGCCACGCTAGGGGGGGGGAGGGTCCAGCGGGGGTGTCCCAACAGGTAACCGCCACCACGCTATTGCGTGAGGCGGACCGGAGGGGCAATTCCGGCAGGGCCCCTCACCCCAGCACCACAGCACGGGCAGCAAGGTGAGAATACAGTCAAAGCCTGGTAAAATAATTACATGTTAAGCAAAGGTACTTAGTCCAATAGTTCATGAATAACAGTGTAAAATCACACAACCCACACACACAACCACACGACCATGGGCCCATGCAGAGTCATACACACATGCACACTGTTGCAGCAGAATAATACAGAGAGGAACATATATAAATGCATATAGGTATAGGCATACAGACAATGTATATAAACAGTATACATGTAAGCAGTATATACATATTGTTGGGGTCCAAAAACCAGGCCCACACCAAAACAGAAGCTGAAAGGGGACCAGACCCAAAAAGGCGATATCCGGGAACCATCAGGCTTTCTTAAAGACGTATATTCAAAATTGCGAGGACTAGGATGGACAAATACGGAAAGTAGGTAAGGTAAGACACCAGGTAAAGCCAAAAATACATATCGTGTAGGGATGCAGCAAGACATAAGCACACCTAAGAATAATATACACAAAACATGTATGAGACACAAAGTCGGAGCTATGTGGCGAACAACTGTAAAAGATGACAGGGAATAATATTTCAGCTACGAAAGACAGGAATACCAGGAGTGTACCTGGGGAGTGGATCTAAAACCAAAGAGTGGATACTGTGTAGTGATACGAGAAGTGTGAACTTAGCTCCTTTGAGTCCTGCATGGACTTCATTGACACATTGAATACCAACACGTGGCAAATACGATTAACAACGGTTTTCTCCCGTACAGAAGTCAACTTTCTGGACCTACAGATCTCCATTCAACAGGGGCACATTGAGACGACCCTATATAGGAAGGAAACAGCGACAAATAGTTTGCTCCATTATTCGAGCTTCCATCCACGCCATCTTAAGGATGGCATTCCAATCGGACAGTTTTTACGGGTCAAGAGAAACTGCAGTACACAGGGAGAGTTTGACCACCACTCAAGGGACCTGACACAGAGATTCTGCGACCGTGCCTACCCAAAGAAGGTTATTTCCAAGGCCTATAGGCATGCTAAGGATTGCACCAGAAGTGATACTTTCATCCCAAGACAGAAATCCTTGGATGGGAAGCCTTGCCTCATTACGGCATTTCATAACCAATGGTCGGACGTATACAGGTTGTTGCACAAAAATTGGGGTATCCTTAAGAGCGACCCAAGATTGTTGATCCATATAACTCCACAACCCAAGATGATCGCCCGCCGAGCAAGAAATCTATGTGACTCACTGACCAGGAGTCACTTTCAGAGACCAGTCCGGACGCTGGGCTCTGGCCAGAGACTACTTGGCTCTTACCCGTGTGGAGACTGCACTGGTTGCCCCCTAATGCTGAGAGGTGATCATTTTTTAAATCCTAGCAATTCAAAAAATATTCCACTCCGGACCTTGCCATTCTCGGAACGTCATATACGGCCTGATTTGTCCATGCCCAAAGATATATGTGGGTCAAACCACACAGGAGTTACGAAAAAGGGTCCAAAAACATATTTCTACTATACATAATGCGGAACAGGACTTCAGGAATGGAAAACAACTGTCAACGGTGGCAAAACATTTCCGTAACGTACATCGGGGCAACTCAACAGGTATAAGAATTATCGGAATGGAAAAAATTCAATCCAACATACGGGGTGGTGATATCACACCAGCTCTACTACGTTCAGAAGCCAAATGGATCTTCGATCTGTCATCACAGACGCCACAGGGCATCAATGAAGATATGTTATTCTCCGGCTTTTACAAAAAGTAAGTTAACCATACCCTTTTATACTTTGCTTTCACACCATTCGTTCACTTTTTTTACCCTCCCATTATCACATTGTCAGCACCTTTGCATGCACCCTGGATCACCCCCAGCTTGCTTTATTGTGATCCCATAACATCCTTTTTATTTACCCATTTTTTCTTTTTTTCATTGTTTGACATATTCACTGTTTCCCTTCTTTTCTTTCTTGTCCTATCTTCTGTCTTTCTTTGTCCTTCCGGTTTTCCCTTTTTCTGTCCTCCTTCTTTGTCCCCTTTCCCTTTCACCTTCCCTTTTCTTCCTTGTCCTTTTTTCACGTTCACGTTCCCACTTTTCACTCCTTCCCGATTCACTCCTCACTTACTTTAATGTTTTGACACATTGCTAAGTTCACACTTCTCGTATCACTACACAGTATCCACTCTTTGGTTTTAGATCCACTCCCCAGGTACACTCCTGGTATTCCCGTCTTTCGTAGCTGAAATATTATTCCCTGTCATCTTTTAGTTGTTCACCACATAGTTCCGATGCTCTGACTTTGCGTCTCATACATGTTTTGTGTATATTATCCTTAGGTGTGCTTATGTCTTGCTGCATCCTTACGCAATATGTATTTATGGCTTTACCTGGTGTCTTACCTTACCTACTTTCCGCATTTGTCCATCCTAGTCCTCACAATTTAGAATATACGTCTTTAAGAAAGCCTGATGGTTCCCGGATATCGCCTATTTGGGTCTGGTCCCCTTTCAGCTTCTGATTTGGTGTGGGCCTGGTTTTTGGACCCCAACAATATGTATATACTGCTTACATGTATACTGTTTATATACATTGTCTGTATGCCTATACCTATAAGCATTTATATACTTTCCTCTCTGTATTGTTCTGCCGCGACAGTGTGCATGTGTGTATGACTGTACATGGGCCCATGGTCGTGTGGTTGTGTGTGTGGGTTGTGTGATTTTACACTGTTATTCATGAACTATTGGACTAAGTACCTTTGCTTAACATTTAATTATTTTACCAGGCTTTTGCTGTATTCTCACCTTGCCCATGCTGTGGTGTTGTGGTGCTTTCAAGTTTCATATGCCATACAACATGGCCTCTAAAACAATATTTGCATAGTGCATGTGTCGTTTATTTGCCCATTTACCACTTCTGCATATATGAGCACTATCAGCACTTTACTTAAAGATTTGTATACTGAGATAGTATCTCAGTTGCTTAAACATGTTTGACAGCAGTTATTGGTGGTTCCACAGATACCAGCCAATAGCACGCATGCGTTCACCCGACTTTCCCTCCTCGCGGCCATTCCGGAAGTGATGTCACACCACTTCTGGTCACATGCATGGGCGCCACCATTTTGGATTCCCAGCATCACACAGCTGCAGGCCAGCGTACACTCATTCACAGAGGCATTTATAGGCATACACCACACTTGTCGGGCACCCCTGAGAAAGCCGCAATCCGCGGCTATACGCGTGGGGCGTATTTTTCCGACCCTGTCTTTCCCTGCACTGTCCGGACCCGATGGTAACTATCATAATTTTCACAGCAGTGTATTCATTGACAGGAGCTATTCGCTCCCTCTGCTTGGGTGTTTATGTGGAGTTTCATCTCTTATGCATGTTAGGGGTGCAGATTATTCCTGGTCATTCATTAACAGGCTCTTATCTTGTGCCGATTTGTTGCACACTTCATCCAGCCTGACAGGTTGTTTGTTATTTGAGTGCCCAGCAAAGCCCTTACTTACTAGCTTCTTTTTGTGTAGTATTCACACTATCCATTGCACTTGCATGGGTTCCTGACAGTGCCTTGAGCAGGGTCACCTTGGGGTGACAGTTTGTTGGTATTATCAGGTGCCACTGTCCCCCCTCTGTCCATACTTGTGTGAGGGGTACAGCTGGGATGTATCCCCCTCCTCTTTTAGATGTTTTAATCATTTGTGTCTGACCTGTGTGTCGTTTTTGTATATATTGTTTCATTTGTTAATAAAGATTACTCCTTTTGGCTATTACACACATGTTCTTGTGTATTTTCTAATTGGTTGTTCTTCATGGTGTGTAGATCCTTATATTTAGTTACTTGGTGCCACGTTCCCACCACCCCCTAATCCAGAATTATTATAAGGCCAGGGTGAATCTTGTGAATGCAGGCCTGATGTTAAAGACCAGCTCACAAAGTACTTGTAATGGGATGTCGGGACATAGAGAGGTCAGACAGGACAGTGAGTCCTAAACTAAGCCCCCCAAGTTGTCGCCTGCTGACTTACTGGGTTCCACTGTAAGGGGTGGCCAGTAACTGATCGACATTCCCTCCCTATGCCACAGTGAGGACACAAAGCAGGACTCAGAAACAAACAACACAAAAGAGAGGCCAGGGGTCCATTTACAATGAAGATAGTAGATTCAGCACAAAATCTGAGTCAAAAGGGATAGTCAAAAATATGGAAGCCAAGATCGGAAAACCAGAAATATCAGAAGAACATTGCTCAAGTAGCAAACAGGAAGTTGGGAATTCAATGGACGACCTGTGAATGGAAATATATATATAGGTAGGAAAAGAGCCTCCGCCACAGATGGCTAGTGTAGAGGTCTGTGCATTACAGCTTGTTAACTGCAGCTGAACCAGAGCTGATCTGCAGAGGACCTGGGTGTGTTACAACTAGTTCCAATACAGCCAGCAACATAAACCACAGTTCACACATAAAAAACACAGAGGAAACTCCATGCCTTCAAAGTAGCATTCTGTGGACAGAAAACGATGGTGACACGGATGTCACAGTGTTAATGTTAATAAATATTAAACCCAACATGAACAAAGACTTATTGTGACATGAAAATGTCCAAACAAGTAATAGAAATACCTATTTTTTTCGTATTTGTTAATTACTATAAATTCTATTAACTGGAAATATTTATGGTTATAGTGATGGTTTATTTTTAGTCAATGTATCTCTTAATTACCTTAATTGATGTCAGTTTTGACAAGCATTCAGCCCTCTCCTCTGAAAGAAGAGTCCCTGACGGAATTAGCTTTTTCCATATCGCCCACCTGAATTGGATATTTATGCAATCATCTTTTGAAGTACAATTGTTTTCATCAGATTTATTGTCTGATATGAAAACTTCTGCCCGAAGCAGAAAAAAATAAAAGGAATAATCGGAAAAAATGACAATAGAAAAATCACAGAAATTGTTACACCACCGGGCACAGTTTTTCCAAAGTGGCAAAAAATGACTTGTGTTTTGCAGTTTCACATAAATAGGACCTGTAAGAAATGAGATGAAAGAAAGTTTAGCGCTTAGCTTTGTATTACACACTGTGGTGATGGTGAGAGTGTAGAGAAGAAAAGACGTAGCAATTTAGATTTAAAATATTAGCTAATAAACAAGTTTAACAAATCTTCACAACACTTCCCATTGTTTAGGGAGCTTAAATGAATAATAAATGTTGTTAGCATAAATTAGTTCTGCCTCGGCATGTTGTGAAAATGAATCTTATTATTGTCTTGTTGTGTTGTTCAAGAAAGGAAGAAAGACAGCGTTGATTGATTTTTTTTATTTTTTAATTATCATTATGCTCTTGGTAAGGATTGACAATCTGCTAAGGTGGGCATTTTTGACACATCCCTAGAAGGGAGAAATAAGATCAACACAACAAACAGAATTTAAAAGTAAAAAAATGGAAAAAGAATTCTAATAATCTTTCACATTTTCTTTCTTTTTCTTTATGTGTTACATGACTAAGGGTGTTTTTGAGCAAAATTTCATTATTTTGGTATGTACATCTTAAAGGTGATATTCTTCTCCTTTTCTTTCATAAAAAGTGGTGTTGCTTTTTTCAACACAACTCATGGGGCTTTATAATTATTAACTGGAGATTATATTGGTTAAAGCAGTTGTGAACTTTCAGCAAATAATTGGTATTGTTTGTATAACGAAAAGTTCTACAATTTGCCTCCTGCATGTCCATCACTTGACTATGGTCAGATTTCTACCCACAGGAAATAGAACATACACAGGAACATATAAGCTTTCTATAGAAGGATAACAAGCAGAGAGGAAGTGATACATAAAGTATATTCCAAAACTGTATAACTTTTCCTTACACAAAACATATCAATTAATTGTTGAAAGTGGACAACCCCTCTAAGGTTATATGATTTTTAAGGGATATATGGTCAAAAATGTAAAAAAAGTATTCCATAATTCTTTTGCTGTATATTATTTTTCATTGTTCTATGAATAATATTTCCACCCAAAATGAATCCTGTGAATCTCCTCTGCATGACATACTTGATTATGAGTAAATAGTATTATACATGGCAGCAGTCTGTGAGGAAACTGGAATAGAAGCACTAAAATAATCGGAATTGCAAGTGAACGGCCAGCAATTGGGAATATATCCCCCTTTACGCCATGTTCACACCAAGAGAGAATGCAGGGTCATGAAGGAGGTGCAGATTGCGGGGGAGTTGGCTGAAGTGAGACTTCCTGCCCTCGCCGATGCACTTTTACAACTTAAAGTTTGCCAGCTGCGCATGTTTCCTTACTGGGTGGGATCTGGCGTAGAAATAAATGCAGTACAGCCTGGCCCGCAGATATATCTGGCGGTGCTTGAGTGGTGGGGATTTCAACATACGCTGGTGCAAGAGGGCTAGTGTATGACAAATCTCCCCCTATGTTCCTATTTTAGTGTGAAATTTATTTCTCCGCCTCTATAAAGGGAGATTATTCCTATCTCACAAAGTGAAGGCATTTCACTAGCCTATGGCATCACTTCATGATTAACGCTTGCCCGGCCTCTGATTTAGAACTGTATTAATTTCACAGTTTTTCAAGAGAAGGGGGACATTTAACAGTATTGAAAAGCAACACAGCTCTAGATCACCAATTGGGCCTCTACATCTCAGATCAGTGGCCAATCCAGAGATCAGACTCCCCATAAACTGATTAATTTATAACATGAAAATAATCCTTTAAGATGTGATTCTTAATTAAATAATATGTTTAGTTTGCTAAAAATGTTTAAAGGGAACCTGTCATCAGGGACCTCATTTTCACTAAAGACAGGTTACAGAAGCCCATCATACCTGCTTTGAAAATATGCCTTTCTGCCTTTTCTAAGCATATTTATTAAAATATAATTGTGCGTTATAACTTACCTTGCACCCTGACTAAACCCTCTGTGTAGTCCTAGGGGTTGGTTTTTGTTTGGATGCATTTGAAAAAACAACATGCGACTTGTCTGTGCCGCAGACTGCTCAGCTCTTGGCCCCAATCTTTGTGCTCCTATACAGCTCCTCCCTCTCCCACTGATGTCAGCTCACCAGGCTCTTAGCTGTGTGCAGGAGCAGGAGGGAGAAGCTGTACAGGAGTACAATGGTGGGAGCTAAAAGCTTAGCAGTCTGCAGCACAGACAAGTCATGTGTTGTTTTTGGAAATGCATCCAAACCCCTGGCACTAAATTTGCTGTTAAGTTACAGTCACAATTCAAAAAAAGAGATTTTTCCCTAATCATTTTCACACACAACAGTCAGTATGGGGTAAATGTTAAATGTTGTTAATCAAACAAAAAGAACTACAGCAAGCCCTATAATGTAACTTTAAAAATATGGGCTTCTAACAAAGACTCCCTATATCATTTATAATATGAGTTTCTTTATTTTGCAGAGAAGTTCCTGCACTTAGGCACTGCTAGCTTAGTAACCCTTATAGCAATACTTCTGGAGAGACCCACATAAAACAAAGATCATACATTAGCATACAATATCATTGCAGATATTAACCAATGACAATTAAACCCATGCTCACACTGTTCCAAGGCAATAACACTAACCATTGGGCAAGTTGAATGACATTTGTTACTATTTCATATCGCAAGTGCAAAATAAACGTACCTTCTGGATTTAGATGTATTAACTATGAGGTTTTTTAAAACAATCTCACAAATTGTAACAATTTGATTCCAGGGAAGCAGTGGTAGACAGAATGGAGTAACCTCCAAAGATGCCCCTTATCTATAAAGCTGTTCATAGTTACAATGCTGACTTCAAAAGGTAATTTGATGATTAGCTCCCCACAGTATGTTAAGTGGGCTAATTTTATCTCAGTGCCCAAATTTGATCTATATCTGGCTGAGGTTATTAATATCAACAGCTAAAACAATCCATTTGTTAATTCTTTAGATTACTATCATCTAACAAATATTGATGGCAGACACTGATGACAAGTGGTAGTGAAAGCACTTATGTCTAGTTGCCCAAGGGATGGTGTTCTGACCTTGGCTTCAGCCAACAGAAAATATACACCATTGCAATGTAAAGAATGGCTCTCACACTAATAACATTGCTTGAAATGTAGATGATAAAAAAGAAAATCTAATATGTACCAACCGGTTGGCAAATGCTCGTGATATTGACTAAACAATCCATTTAAATGCAGTTCAATTAGAAAAGTGACTTGCGAATGACTAGATTTGCCAGCTGTCCATCAGGTGTTATTTTGTTTTGTTATCTACAGCTAGAACTCTAGAACATTTTCAAGATGCTGTTGACCTTTACTTTCAATGTACTCAACGGCAGCTTGATTATCAAGAAGATGTTTGTTCGTCAGTTATATTACCCAGAGGGCAGACTATGAATAATTTTGTTATTTGAATACCTTTAGCTGCAGTAAACTCATCACTTTACCAGCTCATATTTATGCATTTTACTTTTAATAGGGTATGGAGAATGACAGACATCAAACACAAGCTCAGTGTTCATAGCAGTGATAAAATAATAGTCTACAGCATTGCGTGTCTCAATATTCAGTGTATTGATGTTTTCCGACACAGTGTTGGATATCCTGCCCAATCCTTCACATCATATGAGTATCTTGTGTTCCAACCTGTGCATGATCTCTTTTCGCATAAGTTGTGGTCTGCATTTATAACCTTTGAGATAAAAAAAACCATAAACTGCACATCCACATTTTAAATATGGACCCATCATTTGAGATGGGCGAATTAGTGAAAATTTGTTTCGACCTGGTTCGACAAATTTTCCGATGGTACGTCACATTCTGGATGCGGGTGCACGGAGAGAGGGCTCACATGCTGAGCCCTCTCCATAGCCAGTAAGTCTTACCGGTAACACCCGCGGTTGGTGCTAGCACTGATCGCGGGTGTTAACCCGCATAACGGCGGCTTCAAAGATATGGCGGCAGGGGAGCGGCAATCTATCGCCATGACAGCCTCTGGTCTTCCGAAGACCCAAGACTGCCTTGGTTTAACCCCTTCATTACAATGTGCGATTTACACTTTGTAATGAATGAGGAGGGAAATCCACATATACTGGCATACTGTAGTATGGCAGTATATGATAGGAGCAATCAGACAACCTAGGGTTAAAGTACCCTAGAAAGTCTGAAAAATAGTAAAAATGAAAATTTAAAAAAAACTTTAAAAAGAAAAATGATTATAAAATAACCTAAAAATTGAAATGACCCCCCTTTCCCCTAGAACTGATATAAAAAAAAACAGTAAAAAATCATAATAACATTAGCTATTTCCATGTCCGAAAATGCCTGATCTATCAAAATTTAATAACTTTTTTTTAATAACTGCGTTTAATCCCGTGACAATAAATAGCGCCCATGTTCGAAAATGGCCCTTTTTTCCATTTTGAAAAATATAAAAAATTCAATAAAAAGGGATCAAAATGTTATACAGACTTTGAAATGATGGCAATGAAAACGCCATCAAAAGATGCAAAAAATGACACCTTACACAGCTCAGTACACCAAAGTATAAAAAGTTATAAGCACCAGAAGATGGCAAAATATATTGTTTTGTACAGGAGGTTTTAATTTTTGTAAATGTATGAAAACATTATAAAGCCTATACAAATTTGGTATCCCTACCACCATGCAGTGGAGAACATTACCGCCATGCAGTGAGGAACACTACCGCCATATAGTGAGGTGTATGATGGGGTATATGGGATATATGTTGGGGATATATTGAAGCTTTTGCCCTAGGTAAAGTAAAGCCTACTTTCATTAACAATTAACAAAAATACATCAACATGGAAAAGTGAATATAATATTTGTACTATTTGTACCATGTGCAACATCCCCCACCCAGGCCTAGCCTCTTCTTGGGGCCTGGAGGCAGCCGGGGCCCAGAATACTGGAGTGGCTGGCGGTTGTGGGTCACGGTGCTTGGTATCGGGACCGGAGACAACCCTGAGGCAACCCCTTAGTGTCTCTCATATATGTCCCCTGGTAATGGATGGGGAAGCCCTTGATGGTACAGCTGTATTCAGGGACCAGACAGAGGCAACGTTGTGCAACGTTGTGCAAAATGAACATACGGTTCTTTATTGGAACAACTTCAGGCAATGGGCCAAAAGATTTTAGAACAGATGCTGGATTATTGGAAAAGTCCGGATTACTGGATTGGTCATGGTGAGTGTTCTTCAGGAGTAAATTCACTAGCCTGGTTGTAGGTGCATTCTGGGAGGTAGCTGTGTCCAATGCTGGAAGCTGCAGCTTTGTCCTTGGTGTTCTGTGTGTCTGTGCTAGTTGTGCATTGACACTGTCTTCTTCTCTCAGTGTGTGTTCTTGAAGATGAGCTGAGGCCTAGGAGGCCTGAAGCAAGAGCTTGTGCTCTAAGGTGATGCTCCTCAGTCAGGAGCTCGACCTAATGAGCTCTCTCTAGTAAGAGAGCTGGCTGGCAAGAGGACTTGCTCCTTCCTGTCCAGGGGTTTTGTTACTCTCTGGTCAGGTGGGTCTCACTCTCCAATCACACTCCAGCTTACAGATTGGAACATCATTGGATAACAAGAATTACATAGTTTTTAACCCTACCACTGCTAATTGCCTTTACAGAACTGTATTACCCTAAAAGTGAGCTGATCAGACTCCTCTAGAGGGATACTACAGATGGAGGGCCTCATTCGCAAGCACTCCCTTGCCTACACGCTGGCAGGGGTGTTGCACATGCATAAATTTGTATTGCTGATAACATTTTCTTTCAGATGTTTTAAAATACTAATGTTTTATGATTTTGGGACTAGCATTTTTTCACAGGGTTTAATCTGATGATTGTTTATACACCATGAAATTATCTTTGTAGGCTTAAATAGTTTCCTTGTGAATATTGGTTTGCATCCAATACTGAAAAACTTCCCAGTTCAGGGATTATGTTATTTCAACTCTTGTAACACAACTGCTACTAATATGGGTCCATTCCTATTGCAGACATTTAAACTAGCACAGAAAATATGGCAATGTGGCAATAGCAGAACAGTGAAACAGAGAAATAACAGAGACAAGAAGATAAAACAGAGAGGTTAGTCAAACTGGGTTCAAAACCAAGATGGCAGAGAGGTAGAAAATTGTAAGGCAGTGGGATATTCAAAAGGTGCAAACAAAGGTCAGAATCACAGATTACTATAACAAGAAGCCAGAAGACTTTAATAGGTTTAGTAGATTAAAATAAGTTAAAATGGAATGCCTGGATTCTGCACTGGAACTGTCTGTGACTCCAACTGACTCCAATGACACATCCCTAACCCAGAGAGGCAGCAAGTTTTCAGTAGCTCAATGCTCTGCAGAGCATAAAACGGGATGTGGAAGTTAGCCTGGAAAACTCAAATTGCAGAACGAGAGCCTGCAGGAGTTCTCACATGTAGAAAGGAAAAAGACTTTACCCACAGAAGTTATTTTACTCATGTTACTATTATTTATTTTAGGGAAAGAAGTTTACAAAATTTTAAAAGATAATATTCTCAAATTACAGTATCTTGCTGCAGATATATTTGTTTCTGGTTAAATTGGTAAGCTATTTATGTCACGGGTTTCCCTGTGACCCATGTCTTGGGTCGAAGGTGCACCCGTATGCCCCTTTGCCTCACTTTCCTCTCCTGGTTCCAGCAGTATCTTCCGCGGCTTGGCACCCGCATCCCCACCTCCTAGGGTGTGCGCGTGGTGGCTGTGCAATATTTAGAGTGCAAGTGTGACACTAATTGGCACTGGCTGGCTGCCAATTCTGTTCAATAGACAGTCCCTTTCTGTGTCCCATGACGGATACTCATGCCTTGTGCCTTAAAGAATGCTGGTTCCCTGTGTCCTCTGCATTTATTGTGATTTCCAGTTGGGACTTCGATTCTGTTCCTGACTTTGCTTCTGTGCTGCCTGTACTGACCTTCTGCTACATCCCCATCTCTGATTCCGTGCTGCCTGTCCTGACCTCCTGCCTGTTCACAACTCTGTCTCTCCCTCGTGATTGTGCACCTCGCCTTGGCCGCCATCGCGGACAAAATCATGCCTGTGGAGCGACCTGGTGATACCATGCCGCAGCAGGTCCCTGCTTTGCGGCAGGCTCTGGTGAAAACCCGGGTGCCACTTACACGCTCTTAGGTTTCTCCACTCTTAGGTTTCGGCTTATGTCATCAACCACGGGGGTTCAGTGGGTCCACTACCCCTGGTCCCTCACAATTAATTTCATTAGCACGGGTGCTAATGCAGTATCGGCATGATTAGGTCTCTGAGGTCCCCAATAGGATTTCAATGTACGTTACTGCCAGAATAGCCCTGCAGACTATGACATTCTTTCCCATTAAAAGCACAAGAATCTCAAAAAATTGGTGCAGGTGCTAACAAATATAAATGTAGTACCTGACTGTGATCATTAGAAATCAGAACACTCAAAAACTTCAGGCTATTTGACCAGTGGTTCCGCAAACTAGCTCCTTAGTGGAGCTGTACTTTATATCAAACAAACACACAATATAAAGTTAATTCTATTTTTCAGAAATAGGATAACAGACAAAATTAGCAGAGTAAATATTGTGAAAGTAACTAAAGTTATCCAGCATTTTCCAGTAACTAAAGCCATCTAGCTCCATCATTAACTGAAGACTCCTTTAGACCAATTTACACAGTTCAGTTCCCATTTTGCATGAAAAGTACCCATATTACCCTTGGCATTGTTCGCATACACAGCAGCATTACCATGTTCTTTTCACCAGCATATTAAAATTGATTAGATTCCATTAGAATTATTTTCCAAGTGAGGTTCAAAAGGGGATTTTTCATTTCAAGTTTTCATTATATCAAACTAGTCTTTGAGCAGGAATGGATAGACTGTGTTATTTGGATTTTCAATTCTGTGGAGATAGCACTCGAAGCTGATTTAGAGATATATTCATGACCTCTTGTATAGTCTGATCATAATTATCCAACTGAATGTGTATTATTGCTTTTGTTCATTGTGTTATGTTGTGTCTTCAGCTCTGAGTTTTAATATTATCCCTTTAGTTCTGAAAGTGCCATAAACATCTCACAAATGTGTTATCTGATGAATGAAATTGCTATGATATGCAGAGATATTTTGAATAATACATCACAGTATATTTGTTATGGAAGTTATTTGGAGAAGTTATTAAAGTAGTTTGGAATCAGTGGTGGTAAGAAGGGATTGGAGTTATTTGGCATAAGTAGGGTAGACTTATGAACTAATATAATAATGAACATAGGTAAGAATGGATCCTGCCTTGGCTTTCTGAAATATATAGTAATAGTCAAATAAGTATCTCTGTCCACTCAGATGCCTATGGACATAGGTTGGATCCAGTGAGTAACATTGAGACCCCCGGAACATTATAATTTCTAAACTAGGTAGAGGAAAACCTCAGTTTATTATATTACCCTTCTTTCTTACCGTGTTTAACCAAAAATAAGACAGTGGGGCTTCTTTACTAATTGTCCGCGGCTGCACTTTTGTCATATTTTCAGACGTTTTCAGGATTTGTGTCGCTGTGACAGGTACTTAACTGGGGATTGTGTTGCATGCGATCAGATTGTGGCGATGATCCGACTGATTCAGACTGAGCGCGGGATTTAACTTTCAAATTTCGGGGAACGTGTCAGGACGGGTAAGTAAATGTGCCCCAGTATCTTACATTAAATTTTGCTCCTTTTTTAGGGGATGTCTTATTTTTCCATGAACAAGAATTCACATTTATTGTTGGACAAAAAAATTAACTTTTCTAACTTCTCCAAACTCTAAATTACATGCTGAATTTCTTGTGACTGCATTTATTGGAATCCTTGGCTCCAATCTCTCATGTTTAGCAATAGCACTTCTTGTCCAGGCAGCGATTTGTATAGCACTTGCAGCCCAACAGTCAGTGATTTTATCCCATGAAATTTTCAGCCATGTCAAAACCTCTTTCAGTATCTAAATGATCTACTACTGCTAATGTACAGCGTGGGGGAGCTGTAGCAATGACTGCTGCTACGTCTTATTTTCAGGGGAGGCCTTAAATTTCTAAGCTTGAACATAATTGTAATAGGTATTATTTTCGGGGGATATTCTGTTTTAGGAAAAACAGGGTAGTAGGGGTGAGAATGGAGTATATAAGGGCACAGAATAGGCCTACTATGAAACAACTAGGGAAATAGATACCATCAGTTAATAACAAACAAACAAGAACATCCCAGTAACCAATGTATCAATTCAGCAACAAAGAAGGATGTTCAAACAGAAGATGATGCAGTATCATCTTTATTATATAGACCAAAATTCTAAAACCAAGTAAAAGCACAAAAGATGTGCACATACAAAGACAAAATTCCTCATAACCAATGAATAATACATATATCTGATGAAATGCAGGTAAGGGTATTGATATAATATACACTGTACATCTGCAAACAGTTTATGTTAGATAATACATATATCTGATGAAATGCAGATAAAGATATTGATATCTTATGTATATTTTAATGTTCAGCACATTTTGCACTCTGGCACCTTAATTACATAATTTTTTATTTATTATATTTTATGTGACACTTTAGATTGCTATTTATTTGCCCACAGGCCCGAGCTCCACCCACCGGCCTGACTGAGTTTTACAGGCTTTAGCATATAAACTGAAACTCCTTAACAGAGATTTTTTGGACTGTCCTTACATATTTACAATATTTACATGCGTTCCATTGTTAAAATAGCTATTGTGAAAAGGAGTTTACTTAGCCCGTCATGCAGTTTTTATAGGATTACGTATTCAACAACCAAACCTTGTAACATTTAGCTGTTCTGTATTAACAATGGATGGTGTCAAAATCTAAAAAGGCTCACTCTTTTGTATTAAGACTTTGAGTGGGATGTGCAGCTCAGATCTAATTCAGGACTAGAGATGGCGAATTTGTTAAAATTCGTTTCGTCCCGATTCGCCGAATTTTTCGAAGAAATTTGATTCGACCCGAATTGAATCAAAACAAATCACGTTAAAAAACAGCCATTTCCTGGCTGCAGAGAGCCTGTAGGGTGTTGTAGAACGTTGTGCCATGCTTGTGACAGTGTTTCAGCAAAAATCACTGTATAAACTATGTGGATTTCACACGTAAATCTGGCTGTAAACTAGAGCCACAATAAGGTATGGCAATGTGCGTTATACAGATAACCCTCAACTGACAGCTCACTACTGCAGATGCATGAATGTCAAACAGATTTCTTCCTATTTGATTTTGTCACTAAATAGAACTGCTATTTGGGGTATACAGATCCCCCTTAGAGAACAGCGAAGGATTGCAGCAAGAATCGCACAGCACAATAGCAGCAGCTGGACGCTACAACATGAAGTGTGAAGTGCTGAGATAGAAAACGGCTGGCTTTTATAGGGCTGTGTGACATCACATAAGCATGCCGGACGCTGATTGGCTTACAGGTCTGCAGATGTCATCGGGGGTGTTCCTTTCTCCTTCCCAGAGTTCTCTGCCCCATGTAACACATTGTTCTCGCGCCCATTTAGCAGAAACATGAGGGGAAAAAAACCAACTTCATTCCCGCGAATCAGCATAAACTTCGGCTTCGTGACAAATCGAATTTTTCCTGAAATTCTAACCGAAGTTAGAATCATTAGAATCGATTCACCCATCTCTATTCAGGACATTAACATTTTCTGGTGGTCTTACAATTCAAGTAAAGAAAGACCTCATAAAAAATGAAAAGCCTTTGTCACTTCACTATACCATTTACTTGTTATTTTGACAAATCCATGGCCATATGGGAGTCGCAGTGGCTAGCTGTATGCTTACGCTGAAGATAAACAAACATGAATTAGTACTCGGGAGGCAATCTTCTGGGTCTCTTTTTGCTAGCCAGATGGAATAAGAGAGAACACTGTGACAATTTGTACACACGTCGCCCTGTGCTCAGTCTTGATGAGATGCTTCAGAAGCCCAGAAATGAATTGTTAAGGTGGTAAACTTGGAAGCCCTCTGCTATGGTAATTGATTAGACAAACTTCTGCCATAAATGTGTTGACTGATTGTTTAGTTTTCATCACAGATCTCTTTTATTTCTAAAGCACAGAAACAAAAGTTGTTTTGTAATATTTTATTGGAATTGAGGGGCCATCCATTTGTAAACAAGCTAGCGTTATACTAGCTACCTAATTAAAGGAAAATATCATCTAATCCAGAGAAATTTGGGAAATAAATTCATTTTGGGAAATAAATTCATTTTCATTTTCATTGTCTTCAGAAAAAAATGTGACAGTATAATAATAATAATAATACTTCTTTATTTATATAGCATCTCACAATCTAAACAACCTACCAGTATGTTCTTAGAACTAAATAAGTGATCATAAAAAATAGACTAGGACTGCAAAAAACAGAGCATGTCAAAGGTATCACCCTTTCCATTTCCAACAGGCGGCTAACTTCCCCCAGTTTGTGACTCGTTTTAACCCCTTAACGCTCTGCGCCGTAGCTCTACGGCGCAGAGGTATAAGGGATGTATGAAGAGGGCTCACGGGCTGAGTCCTCTTCATACAAAGGTGGGGGTTTTTGCATTTTGCAGAAAACCCCCACCGCTAATAACCCCGGTCGGTGCTTGCACCGATCGCGGCTATTAACCCTCTTTTTTACGATCGCCGCGCCCCCGAACGTCATCGGGGGGTGGCGATCGGTTACCATGGTAGCCTCGGGTCTTCTTTTGACACGAGGCTACATGGCCTCATTGCTTATGCAGGTTCGTTACAATGAGCCACTGGCTCATTGTAATGTATGACCTGCAAAAATCATATATGCAATACTGTAGTATGCAGTATATGGTAGGAGCGATCTGACATCTAGGGTTAATGTACCCTAGATGGTCTAAAAATAGTGGAAAAAAAAAAGAAAAAAAGTTTAAAAAATAAAAAATTAATAAAATATTAAAAGTTCAAATCACCCCCCTTTCCCTAGAACGGATATAAAACATAATACAGTAAAAATCCAAACATATTAGGTATCACCCGCGCGTCCCAAAATGCCCGATCTATCAAAAATATAAACGTTTTACGGGCCGTGGTGACCTCCGAGGCGGGAAATGGCGCCCAAAGGTCCGAATGCAACTTTTACACCTTGTTACATACATAAAAATGATCAAATGTCGCACAGACCTCAAAATGGTGGCAATAAAAATGTCGCCTCATTTCACAAAAAATGACCCCTCACATATCTCCGTGTGCCAAAGTATGAAAAAAGTTATTAGCGTCAGAAGATGGCCAAAATTTTTTTTTCTTTTTGTACACATTCGTTTAATTTTTGAAATGTATTAAAACACAATAAAACCTATATAAATTTGGTATCACCGCGATCGCACCAAACCAAGAATAAATTAGGCATGTTATTTGGAGCGAAAGGTGAAAGTCGTAAAAACTGAGCCCACAAGAACGTGACGACGTTTTATGTCCCCAGCCACCATGGATGTGAATCCTTTTACTCAAATTTCCACATCAGGCCTGACAAACCTTCTTGGAAATTAAGGTATTGACTAAGATTCTGTGGTTAGGCTTATGAAATCAACCCTACAGATAATTTCTTCTAATTTGGTGATTACATGTACTTACAGCAAACCGGTATAGACATAAAATTGGCCAATAGATGACAACATTTTCGTGACTAGTTATAGGACTCTCCACTTTTTATCTACAATAGCCTAATGATCCACATTGTTGTTTGTTATAAAGTATTAGCACTGATGTGTAGCAGTACAATCACTTACAACCTCACCTCTATGACCTGACATTATTACTTGCTTATAAAAAAAGACCAAAGTCATGCTGAAGGAAGTAGATAAGCTTACTAAAAGATTTCAAGATCAAAGTAAGCATAATATGGGGCACTAAAGCTAGTTATGCCTATGATGTTAGGGGCTCTCAGTGCCAACACAAAAGAGCCCTGGTAGCTTAACCCGGTTCAAACATGATGGCAGTGTATATAGGCTTTACTTGGTAGCCCTTGCAGCAACGGTATCTTCTGTTTATGGCGACCTCTGGTTCAATTCCCGAGTGGGACCAAAAATTTTGCAAATAAAAAAATATTAAAATCTAAAAAATCTCCCCTAAATTGCTCCATATATTATAAAACTTTCAAACTATATAAAAAGTGAAACCCAGTGAACACTATGAAAAAACACCCCAACAACTGCTCTAAAGTTATCACAAGTCTCATTATCCCCATCATGATCCAATAAGTACAACTTGCCCTGCAAAAAATGATCTCTAAAATGATTAATCAATTAAAAAAATAAAGATGTATGCTACTTAAAAACACGCTGCTGTAGAATCTCTACCTGTAAAATCTGCCCTCTAGAAAACGATTGGCGCTCCTTCCATTCCAAGCCTCGCAGTGCACCCCTACAAGAGTTTATGAACATGTTCTGGTATATTACTGGTTCAGAGACAATAGATGACAAACTTGGTCTGCAATTTATCTTTAACCCCTTCTAAAAGTACAATTTTGGGACAAAGCAAAGATCTAATCAATTTGAGTCATGTTATACTTTCTTCTATGAAACATCTGTGGTGGGGGGTTACGTTCTGGTACTTTTCAAGTAGTCCTGGTAATATACCATGTGCTGATACTTATTAATTGATAATAGCTAATGCTGTGGCAGGGGGAGAGGTGCCGGTTTTAATCTCATTAGTTTTAGCTCAGATATATATATATATATATATATATTTATATATATGCAAAAAAATGTAAGCAGCCACTCCAGGATGTCGGTGTCAAAATTGAGTAGATGAAGTTTATTCCATGTTTAAAGGTACAGCATATTACAGCACGACGTTTCGGCTCAAGAGCCTTTATCAAGCTGGTTATCAAGCTTGATAAAAGGCTCTTCTGAGCTGAAACGTCGCTGCTGTACTATGCTGTACCTTTAACATGGAATAAACTTCATCTACTTCACTTTTGACACCTGACATCCTGGAGTGCTGCTTACATTTTTTTGCATCATTTTGTATCTGGAGGATCCTTAAGCCCGCATCAGTGAGCCTGCACCCACTTCTTTTCTTTTTTTATCTTCAAAGTGTGCTGTTTGTAATTTCTAAGTATATATATATGTATATATATTTTTTTTAGGTAAATTTGTTACTAATATAGGGTAATATAATATACTGATATTAATTGAGTTTCCTCCTGTGGCTCCAGCCATTGGGTGGCCTGCCAGGTATGTATGTTATCTTGTATCACACTGACGATGGCGGAAAAACACAGAACAAATGTCATCTTTAGGACTCAGAAGCATTAAAGTGAACACTGGTACTCATTGGCCTACATCCTCTCCTGTAGCTTGTAGCTTGAGCACCAGTAATATGTTAAGCCACTGTCACAGGAACTATCATCGTGGCCAACATTTTAAAAAGCTTGGTTGTTAACAGAAAATCTCATCTTTAACATCTTCATTTTGAGAAGTACTTTTCCACTCATTTTAACTTATCTTTTAATTGAAATTTCTATTTATTATTATTTTTGGTTGGTATGTGTCGCTTATTATGTATCCACCAGAAGCTTAAGTTCAGAACGCTTATTTTGGCGCGCTAACCTAACTGTAACTGCTCCTGTCCGACACAAGACAGGAAACGTCCTTATTTACTCACACCCAACGTCACGACTATCCCTCTCCCTCTCTTTCAGCTCTTGTTAAAGTGAATCCATTGTCGGCTTAACCATCTTAACTGTGGTAATTTCTCGCATTACACGAATAGATACTTTTAGGATTTTTTAGGTCTTCTTTATTTAACTTTCTGTGACAAGTTGCTGTAAAAATCTGCTTGAAGTCAATGACCTCATGGACCTGTCTCGTGAGAAATGACATAACTATTGTCACTCGTTTCGTCCTAGATTGGTACAAATCCCATGTTGCCTTTCTATTAGTTCACTAAATACGATGACCCTTTCTCACTTCTTTTCGCGACCAATGCTTTACCTGGTAGATACATTTCTGCTAATTGTCCATCACCCTCTCCAGCCTAATTTACTTTCAAGAAGATAACATTTAGGTTCAGACTATAGTTTTTTTCTAATTGTCGAATGGAGATCTGCATTTCAATCTTTTTCGGAGGTATGTCACTTCTATTGACGGATTATGTACTGTCGTTCTCACCTGCAACTAAATTGACAATAGGCGAGTAGGTTGAAGCAGACCACATTGGGAGCAGATTTTCCAAGTGTTCCCTGGAAAGTCAGAATTTTCCAATTGGCCCATGGCAACCAATCACACACAGCTCCCCTTTAAAATATCAATTGAGCACTGGTGAAAATGAAAGCTTAGCTGTGATTGGTTGCCATGGCAACTGGAAAATTCTGATTTCAACTGCTTTGATAAATCTGCCCCATTGTGGGCGAAAGCACAAGTTTACTCACATAAACTTTCCGACATAATTCTTTGCCATTTCGTTGGGAGCTGGCAATGCACGGACATAAGCCATACACACTATTCAGTTGCACAGGGTTCCAAATGGAAGCGTGGCACATATGCTTCTCCTACCCAAGACCAGAACAGATGTGTGCTTGTCGTTCCTATCACTTGTCCTAGACCACTTAATAATACATCCACCACGTGTCTTAATCCAATTACCAGCCTCACACCTCCCATTCACCTACCTCCTCCCTATACCATTCCCTCATTAAACTCTCTGAATACGATTCGTCATTTTTTGTGGAAAAGGCCTAATGCACCATATCTTTTGCAGGTGACCTTACAGTGGGGGCAGAAACATCGTATATGTGAACTAAACCACCGGCTACGGAAAATCTACATGTGATTTTCAATCCTTAATGGGCAACATCTTTGGAAATGGCTTTAGCAACACTGATGCAGAAATCATATTATTGTTTATCCCTATGCTGGTGGTTTTGCTGAAAAACGCCTAGTATTAAATCAGGACTTGGAAACACTACACATATTACACCTGAGCTTTCTGAACAGGCCAAACCAGGATAATCAAATTCAGTGGACACTCCATAACAGGAGCTGGGGGCACTTCGTGTGACATTAATTATTCTGCCTGGCGTGAGACAGTGATTGCAATCATCCTCTGTGATGTGCATAACTAATGTGACGGCAAAGTGCCGAGTCACAGTCACAGAAGGATCGAGCTTTATGTGTCATAATTATATAATTGTTTTGTTTTCAGCAAACCACTCAGCCAAAGGTATTAAACAAGATAATGATTCTGCATCCAGTGTAGCACAGCAATGGATCCATGGTGGCTATCTACAGAGGTGTGTAATTGCAATCTGTATGTCATGTCTATACGTAAAATAAAGACTACTGCTTGATAAAGAAGGACAAACTTTATCAAGAGTTTACCGCAATATTAAAATGTTTAGGCCCTTTGTATAGTCCATACACATGTTGATACATGACACAATCTATCTGACTTTAGAGCAGCTGATGTACATTGCATGCTGTTTATTAATCTAGTCTACTAGTCACCAGGTCTTCCTCAAAAGGGACCCCACAGTAATTTAGTGCCACCCAAAGCATAGTTGTGATCACCTTACTTATCACTTTGAACTTTTGCCAAGGCAGCGACCCACGACACTCAGTTTGTCCACAGCTCCCCCTGCAGGACCTATGAACATCCCATAGACTGTATTACACTATCACTGCTTGATTGTCATTGACAACATGACACAGTGCCATTTATTCCAACCTTCGTATCAGCTTATTAGATAAGTTTAATTAATAAAGGAACCTCAACACGAGGACCCCTGGCGTTTACGTACTTATAATACGGTGACCAGAATTAAGGGCGTTCCCCCTTGGGTGGTTTTACCATTCGATCAGCAACAGCGTAACTTGATCTTTTTTGTAATAACTGGAAACATTAATACCAAATTCCCAATATATTTCCTATTGATTCCTCAAGTGTTTGCTACATCTCTAATTGGTCATTCTACAGGAAGCCTTCATTGTTATTTCCAGTGGACGGAAATTTGCCATGGTCACGATGTGGGCAGTAAACATATAAAAGCTTTTGTAATAATACATTCCTTTAGTTATAATATGCTCTCACAGTATTAAGGCAGTGCTGACCCAGAGCTCGCCAATTTCGTCCCTGTCCCCCATGTCACCCACACATCTACCAACCAAGCAGTATTTTTGGTGTGTGAATGAAACTGGGAGAACCCAAACAAAACCCACCCAAACACGAAAGAAAGAACAAACTCTTGTTGGAAGCAACTCGTTGTTCCAGGCACCTTGTACTTCCATATTTGTTTTAGATCAGCTTAGTTTGGATTAAGTCTAATTCACCGTGTTAGTATACTACACAATGCCTTGAATTTATACCCCGCATCTTCTGCAAAATCAGATTTGTTTTTGATATATTTAGCCATTGGAATACACAATGACCTACAATTGAGAACTCTAGAGATTTGTGGTAGAAGGAACTCTTCTTCCAGGGCCACCATCTTTTCACTAGGGCAGCAATGGGATTCGTGGGCCAACATGTACCCCTAGTTGGTGGAGGAAACTTGGTCTTCTCAAAGGATGCTCTAATAGCCGTTTTGGTGTCCAGAAGGGCTAGGTACGTTGACGATAGTCCTTATGCTTTGACATCGTGTGCAAGAGTTTCCCATAATTTGTTTCAGGAAAAGCCTTGAATGTGAATATCGGGGCTTGCATCCATTAAGGGTTTTGCCATGTCTTTCATATTTTGGATCTAGCTTTCATGCTGCAGGGGTATGCTCTGTAGGAAACAGGTTCATAAAAGATACATCCACGAATGGCTTATTAAAAATGCGAAAAGCTGCCACACCATAATCCCCTGAAGGTTTGCTGACCATGCACATTCCTTTTCTTTTACTGAATTACAGCAACAACAGTTAGAGATATTATCTTAGGCAAGGGATATGGAAACGCACTTCCTTAATATGGGTTTTCTCCTTATTGGTCACAACTCAGGGCATCTGAATACAGCTGACTTTGCTTGTTCACAAAAAGAACCCACCATGGCTTCCCACAATTTGCCAAAGGCTCACTCCTGTCGCAAAGACATGGAGGATCTTCCAATCCAACAAGGAAACAGCAGACATGTATCTCGGAAATGTGATATCTAGGAGGGCAAACTTTAGGGATTGTTGTCCCTAGTTACCTGTAACCATTGAACCCACTTGACTAGCTTGTGCGAATCTTGTCGAAGAACATAAGATGTGGGTGGAGTTCAAGGCATGTTCCCTACATTGCTAAAGAATTCTCGTTCAGCGCATTGTACACTAACACTACATCGTCAGGATCATGTAAGATGCCCTAATATGTATGTATATATCCCTGAGGAGGCAAACTCAATCAGTCCATCAGGCCAATCGGGTGGGTTAGGCCACACAGAAGAGGGGGCAATTGGGACAACCTTATTTGTGCGAAAAAGAGCCCAAATGGATCTTTTGAATTGGAATTGTGACTCAAACCTAACGGCCTTATGGCGTTACTGCTATTTACCAGATTCATGGATAAAAGTATGACGTCATTTTGGTTTTCTGACCTCATTCTTAGTCTGTATTCATCTTCTGGTCATTACATTTGTTGTTAATTGTTCCTCCCCCCTCTTTGTATTTTTTTTTTATTATTATTAGTGTTTCCAAATTTCTATTTATTTACTTGACCCCTTTTTATACTGGCAATTAATATCCTGCAGGGTTATGAGATTGCCCTCATATACCCTACTCGCTAATGATTCCGTATGCTTCTCTTTTCCGAACTCTCCCTCCGTTGCTTTCTCCGCTCCCTCTGCCTACACATCTACCGCCCTCCTACAGTTGACTGAGAAAAGGTTTTTTTTGTTGTTGATCCCTTTTGGTGGCTCTTAATGGGGAGTTTTGAATATGAACATATCACCAGTTTAGTCAACTATTGCTGACTCTTCCATCTGCGTATGATCTGCTAGGCCAAGCCTCTTTTTCCTCACTCTTCTCCTATAAAGGAGACAAGATCAATGAGTGCGCCCTTTTTTGGTGTCCCATTGATACATGAACCAACTTGTCTTGTGGTTTCAATATTCTGTCTTTTCTGGTGTACCATGCTCGTACTATTGTATATGGTATTCCCTGTGTTCCCAAGGCCTATTCCCTTAACTGGTATTTGTGGTACGTTTTGGATGTGTCCCTGCATCCAGGATTCTGGATTCTGCCTGTTTATTATGTTTTAAGGTAGTGTGAATCAAAGTACGTTTAAGCACTATTCAAAAAAATCGTCTTATTTTCCTTGTGATTCAGTCGAATTGTATACGCAATGCACTACTAAATAGGACCAAAAAAAAGTTGAATTAAAGGGGGGTTTGCTGGTCTTTTATCTATAAAGTGAGTGAACATTTGATAAATTAAAAACCTTGTGCCAGTTTTCCCCCCTATTATTCCTTTGCAAACATCAAAATAAATGGGGATCTCCTGGGGATTAGCACAAAAAGCTCTTTAAAGTATTCTGACTAATACCCTACCACGATTTCATAAGTCATACAGGTCCTCCTGCTAAATCTGGGATCATGTATTTTCATTTTCTCTGGCCAAACATAAGTCGATTAATTCTAAATAACCAATTTTTTTCACAATTTTTTTCCTCACATTGCTTACTTCTCTTTAGGGAATTGTTCTGCATTAATTTATCCATCTGGTTCAAAGTGCAAAGAATACAGCTTTGTAATGATGGAAGGCTTGGAGAATCAATGCAATTAGCACCTGAGAGAGGCGTGAGGCAGGCGCCAGTTATCTCTGCAGAACAATGAGGTTTTGTGACTGGAATACGATTTATGGAAAAAAGCATTTGTTTTGTTTTTTTTTGCTCCCACTTTCAACAATGTATCCCGCTATCGCCTATTCACACACGGAATATCTACCCTAAATTAATTTCAACTTTCAGTGTTTTTAAAGCAATCAATGATAATTTGCAATCTAACCAAGTATGCGGGTTATGGTGAGAGAATGCTACATTTTATTTTTTCTGTTAGAGTGTACAATGAAAGAGATGGCTGCATATTGAGAGGAGATGATTTGGTTAATTATGGGTTCTATTTCAATTACAATTTCTTGGCATCGAAGGGAGTAGAGTAAACTCGCTAACTAAATTTAGCATGAACATACACAAAGGAACGTTGCAGCTGCAAAGCCAAACTAGTCATTTAAGTACTGAAGACCACGCCACTCCTCTCGCGTTCTCACGTCTAACTGTATTAACCATTTGCCATTTTCCTTGGGATGCAAATATTCAGCCAATAAGTAGCGAAAAGATACTGATTTGACTAGAAATGGGAGTACCAAAAACCAAGCCTAAAATATACAGAGGATGCTAAATACAAATAACATCAATTAGAGGCCATTCCATCTTCTCAAGTTAGCACAATGTTTAGGCCGGGGACACAGCATACACACACTAAATCATTGGCTAACTGCATCAGACAGTGCCTTTGGACTAATTCCACGGTAATGTCAGTAACATCCTGGATTTAACCGTATTCCAAAAAAGCCTGTAGAATAAAGTAATTAGAGTGAGATATAAAATCCGCATACAACTTACTTCAGTTTATAGCGGCAGAAATTCCCCTTTGCAATGGAAAACCTTCCTACTTTGGGTTAACTTGTAATTGCGTGAACCACTGGTCAATGTTATTCCCAGAGCTTATCTTGGATTCATGTTACATGTTATTAGCATATATGAGAAGATGACTGTGGCTTGTACTAGATCCCCAGGCCTCATACCTTCTTTGGCACACAACACACGATTGCTGGGATGCAGGTTGAAAAGTACTGTTGATTTGGGGCGCCTATTGATGGAACAAGGAACAAAATTCTCACCATTTTCTTATGCAGTTAAGAGAATCCATCCAGGGTAACACACATTGATATAATGTCTAAGATAAAATTGATAACTGAGGTTTTGCACTCACAACTTACAATAATACTGGTTTGCATGAACAGGCATTACGTTGGTCTTCCTTTGGGTTTCCTCTAGTCGCTCCAGTTATCTCCCATTAAAGATTCTAGCATCTCATAGATTAATTGGCTGCTAAACAAAATGGCCCTGTAGTAATATAATCATTGTCTGTGGTGGAGAAATTAGATTGTAAGATCGTGACACAATCGAATTTTTCCTGAAATTCTAACCGAAGTTAGAATCATTAGAATCGATTCACCCTCTCTATTCAGACATAACATTTTCTGGTGGTCTTACATTCAGTAGAGAAACCTCATAAAAAATGAAAAGCCTTTGTCACTTTCACTATAATACATTAACACTTGTTATTTTGACAAATCCATGGCCATATGGGAGTCGCAGTGTCGAGCTGTATGCTTACGCTGAAGATAAACACAACATGAATTAGTACTCGGGAGGCATCTTCTGGTCTCTTTTGCTAGCCAGATGAATAAGGAGAACACTGTGACAATTTGTCAACCACGTCGCCCTGTGCTCATCCTTGAGGATGCTTCAGAAGCCCAGAAATGAATTGTTAAGGTGGTAAACTTGGAAGCCTCGCTATGGTATTGATTAGACAAACTCTCTGCCATAAATGTGTTGACTGATTGTTTAGTTTTCATCACAGATCTCTTTTATTTCTAAAGCACAGAACCAAAAGTTTGTTTTGATATTTTATTGGAATTGAGGGCCATCCATTTGTAAACAAGCTAGCGTTTATACTAGCTACCTAATTAAGGAATATCATCTAATCCAGAGAAATTTGGGAAATATTCATTTTGGGAAATAAATTCTTTCATTTTCATTGTCTTCAGAAAAAATGTGACATAGATAAATAATAATAATACTTCTTTATTATATAGCATCTCACAATCTAAACACCCTACCATTATGTTCTTAGAACTAATAAGATGATCAAAAAATAGACTAGGACTCAAAACAGAGCATTCAAAGGTATCACACCCTTTCCATTTCCAACCAGCCTAACTTCCCCAGTTTGTGACTCGTTTTAAACCCCTTAACGTCTGCGCCGTAGCTCTACGGCGACAAGGTATAAGGGATGTATGAAGAGGGCTCAGGGCTGAGTCCTCTTCATACAAGGTGGGGTTTTTTGCATTTTGCGAAAACCCCCCGCTACTAACCCCGGTCGGTGCTTGCACCGATCGCGGCTATTACCCTCTTTTTTACGATCGCCGCGCCCCAACGTCATCGGGGGTGGCGATCGGTTACCATGGTACCTCGGTCTTCTTTGCTTTGACACGAGGCTACATGGCTTATGCAGGTTCGTTACAATGAGCCACTGGCTCATTGTAATGTATGACCTGCAAAAATGCCATATATTGCAATACTGTAGTATTGCAGTATATGGTAGGAGCGATCTGACCATCTAGGGTTAATGTACCCTAGATGGTCTAAAAAATAGTGGGAAAAAAGAAAAAAAAAGTTTAAAAAATAAAAAACCTTATTAAAATATTAAAGTTCAAATCACCCCCCTTTCCCTAGAACGGATATAAAACAAATAAACAAAAAAATCACAAACATTTAGGTATCACCGCGTCCCAAAATGCCCGATCTATAAAATATAAACGGTTACCGGCGGCGTGGTGACCTCCGAGGCGGGAAATGGCGCCCAAAGGTCCGAAATGCAACTTTTACACCTTGTTACATAACATAAAAAATGATCAAAATGTCGCACAGACCTCAAAATGGTGGCAATAAAAATGTCGCCTCATTTCACAAAAAATGACCCCTCACATATCTCCGTGTGCCAAAGTATGAAAAAGTTATTAGCGTCAGAAGATGGCAAAATTTTTTTTTCTTTTTTGTACACATTCGTTTAATTTTTGAAAATGTATTAAAACACAATAAAACCTATATAAATTTGGTATCACCGCGATCGCACCAAACCAAAGAATAAATTAGGCATGTTATTTGGAGCGAAGAGTGAAAGTCGTAAAAACTGAGCCCACAAGAACGTGACGGACGTTTAATGTCCCCAGGCCACCATGGATGTGGAATCCTTTTACTCAAATATTCCACATCAGGCCTGACAAACCTTCTTGGAAATGTAAGGTATTGACTAAGATTCTGTGGTTAGGCTTATGAAATTCAACCCTACAGATAATTTCTTCTAATTTGGTGATTACATGTACTTACAGCAAACCGGTATAGACATAAAATTGTGCCAAATAATGACAACATTTTCGTGACTAAGTTAGGACTCTCCACTTTTATCTACAATAGCCTAATGATCCACATTGTTGTCTTGTTATAAAGTATTAGCACTGATGTGTAGCAGTACAATCACATTACACCACTTCTATGACCTGACATTATTACTTGCTTATAAAAGACCAAAAAGTCATGCTGAAGGAAGTAGATAAGCTTACTAAAAGATTTCAAGATCAAAGTAAGCATAATATGGGGCACTAAAGCTAGAATTATGCCTATGATGTTTAGGGCTCTCAGTGCCAACACAAAAGAGACCCTGGTAGCTTAACCCGGTTCAAACATGATGGCAGTGTATATAGGGCTTTACTTGGTAGCCCTTGCAGCAACCGGTATCTTCTGTATGGCGACCCTGGGGTTCAATTCCCGGAGTGGGACCAAAGAAAATTTTGCAAATAAAAAAAAATACTTAAAAAATCTCCCCTAAATGCTCCATATATTATAAAACTTTCAAACTATATAAAAAAGTGAAACCCAGTGAACACTATGAAAAAAACACCACAAAAACATGCCTAAAAAGTTATCACAAAGTCTCATTTACCCCATCATGATTCCAATTAAGTACAACTTGCCCTGCAAAAAATGATCTCTAAAAATGATTAATCAATTAAAAAAATAAAGATGTTATGCTACTTAAAAAACGCTGCTGTAGAATCTCTACCTGTAAAATCTGCCCTCTAGAAAACGATTGGCGCTCCTTCCATTCCAAGCCTCGCAGTGCACCCCTACAAGAGTTTATGAACATGTCTGGTATATTACTGGATTCTAGAGACAATAGATGACAAACTATGGTCTGCAATTTTATCTTTAACCCCTTCTAAAAGTAACAATTTGTGGGACAAAGCAAAGATCTAACTAATTTGAGTCAATGTTAATACTTTCTATGAAACATCTGTGGTGGGGGGTTGACTGTTCTGGTACTTTTCAAGTATGTCCTGGTAATATACCATGTGCTGATACTTATTAATTGATAATAGCTAATTCTGTGGCAGGGGGAGGTGCCGTTTTAATCTCATTATTTTAGCTCAGATATATATATTATATATATATATATATATATAATATCAAAAAATTAAGCAGCACTCCAGGATGTCAGGTGTCAAAATGAAGTAGATGAAGTTTATTCCATGTTTAAAGGTACAGCATATTACAGCAGCGACGTTTCGGCTCAGAAGAGCCTTTATCAAGCTGGTTATCAAGCTTGATAAGGCTCTTCTGAGCTGAAACGTCGCGCGCTGTACTATGCTGTACCTTTAAACATGGAATAACTTCATCTACTTCACTTTTGACACCTGACATCCTGGAGTGCTGCTTACATTTTTTGCATCATTTGTATCTGGGGATCCTTAGCCGCGATCTCAGTGACCTGCTGGCCCCACCTCTTTTCTTTTTTATCTTCAAAGTGTGCTTTTGTAATTTCTACAAGTATATATATATGTATATATATTTTTTTTAGGTAAATTGTTACTAATATAGGGTAATATAATATACTGATATTAATTGAGTTTCCTCCTGTGGCTCCAGTCCATTGGGTGGCCTGCCAGGAGTATGTATGTTATCTTGTATCACACTGACGATGGAGGGAGAAAACACAGAACAAATGTCATCTTTAGGACTCAAGAAGCATGTAAAAGTGAACAGCTGGTACTCATTTGGCCTACATCCTTCTCCTGTAATGCTTGTAGCTTGAGGCACCAGTAATATTTTAAGCCACTGTCACAGGAACTATCATCGTGCCAACATTTTAAAAAGCTTGGATGTTAACAGAAAAATCTCAGTCTTTAACATCTTCATTTGTGAGAGTAATTTTCCATCTCATTTTAAACTTATCGAAATATTATTAATTTTTTTAGGATTTTTTTAGGTCATTTTTATTTAAATTTTGTGACAATGATGTTGATAAGATTTGTAATAGAGAGGATCAAATGATCATGACATGTAACTCGTGAGAACAAAAATGACATAGAACTATCTGTCCTGTTTCCTGTCCTAGATTAGGTTTATACAAAATCTCTAGTTTTTGATTACTTTTTATATATTCAATATAAAAATACTATATTTTCACTTTAGCACCTAAGCTTACTGGTAGATTAACACTTGCTAATTCTTGTATACAACAGTCACCTCATTTACTTCACAGACAGATAACATTTGTTTTTTTCTTCTTTGTGTCTATGTAGACTGCTATCTTCTCTGGGTCATAGTATCGGTTAGTAATATGCTTTACAGCAACTAAATGACAATAGGCAGTAGTAGGTTGAAGCAGACACATTGGGGCAGATTTATCAAGTGTCTGAAAGTCAGAATATTTCCAATTGCCCATGGCAACCAATCACAGCTCCCCTTTAAAATATTCATGAGCACTGGTGAAATGAAAGCTTAGCTGTGATTGGTTGCCATGGGCAACTGGAAATATTCTGACTTTCAGACTGCTTGATAAATCTGCCCCATTGTGGTCGAAAGCAAAGTTTACTCAACATACTTTCGACATACATGCTTTGCCAATTTCTGTTGTAGGCAATGGCAATGACGGACATATAGCCTATACAGCCTATTCAGTTGCACAGGGTTCCAAATTGGAGGTGTGCACATATGCTTCCTCCTACCCAAGACCACCACAGATGTGTGCTTTCATTCCTATCACTGTCCTAGACCACTAAATACTAATCCAATCACTGTCTTAAATCACAAATAAAATTACCAATAACCTCCTCCCTACCTGAAACTAACCTATTAATCTCTTGCATAGATATTGTTTTTGTGAAAAGCAAATATGCACCATTATTTGCAGGTGACCTTGCAGATGGGGCAGAAACATCGTCATGTGAACTAACACAGCATAAGGAAAATCTACCATGTGATTTCATGCATTATGGAGCAAACATACTTTGAGAATGCTTTAGCAACACTGATGCAGAATCATATATTGTTTAATCCCTATGCTGAGTGGTTTTGCTGAAAAAAGCAGTATTAAATCAGGACTTTGGGAAAACACTACACATATTACACATGAGCTTTCTGAACAGCCAAGACAGGACTAATCAACTTCAGCTGGATCACTCATAACAGGAGCTGGGGGATGGTGTGACAATTAATTATTCTGCCTGGCAGGGAGAACAGTGATTGCATCATCCTCTGGTGATGTGCATAACTAATGTGAAAGGAAAAGTGCCGAGCACAGGCACAGAAGGGATAGAGCTTTATTGTCATAATTATATAATTGTTTTTTCAGCAAAACCACTCAGCAAAGGTATTAAACAAGATATGATTCTGCATCAGTGTAGCTACAGCAATGGATCCATGGTGCTATCTACAGAGGTGTGTATTGCAATCCTGTGTGTCCTGTCTATAAAGTAAATAAAGAGACTGCTGTAAAGAAGGACAAAATTTATCAAGAGTTACCCGAATATTAAAAGGTTGTAGGACTTTTTATAGTCCATACCACTTTTGATACATGACACAATCATGCTGACTTTAGAAGCAGCTGATTGACATTGCATGCTGTTATTTAATATATGATCTACTAGTACACCCAGGTCTTTCTCAACAAGGGACCCTCACAGATTTAGTCCCCCAAAGACATAGGTTGGATTAACCTTACATTTATCCACATTGAAACTCATTTGCCAAGTGGATGACCAAGCACTCAGTTTGTCCAAGTCCTCCTGCAGGCTATGAACATCCTCCATAGACTGTATTACACTACACTGCTTGGTGTCAATTGCAAAAATAGACACAGTGCCATTTATTCCAACCTCTATATCATTATTAGATAAGTTAATTAATAAGGAACCCAACACAGAGCCCTGGGTTATACTACTTATAACTGGTGACCATGGAAGTTAAAGGGGTTTTACCATTTCAGCAAGTAATTGATATTGTTTGAATAATGAAACATTATACAAATTCCCAATATACTTTCCGTATTGATTCCTCAAGGTTTTCTACATCTCTAATTGCTGTCATTCTACAGGAAGCTTCATTGTTTATTTCCAGTGGACAGAAATTTGTCCATGGTCACAGATGTGGGCAGTAAACATAAAAGCTTTTGTATAATAATTCCTTTAGTTATATAGCTCTCACAGATTAAGCAGTGCTACACAGAGCTCGCCAAATTAGTCCCTGTCCCCATGGCACCCACAATCTAACCAACCAAGCAGTATGTTTTGGTGTGTGAAAGGAAACTGGAGAACCCAAACAAAACCCACACAAACACGGAAAGAACATACAAACTCTTTTGGAAGCAACTCGTCTGTTCCAGGAACCTTGTACCCATTTGTTTAATTCAGCTTAGTTTGGATTAAGTCTACATTCAACCTGTTTAGTATACTACACAATGCTTTACCCGCATCTGCAAAATCAGATTTGTTTTGATATCTTTAGCCATTGGAAATCACAATGACCTCATATTGAGACTCTAGAGATTTGTGGTAGAAAGGAACTTCTTCTTCCAGGGCCACATCTTTCACTAGGTGCAGCAATGGGGATTCCCGTGGCTGCCAACATGTACCTCAGTTGGTGAGAGGAAACTGTGGTCTTCTCAAAGAGATGCTAAAATAGACGTTGTTGGTGTCCAAGTGGCTTAGGTACGTTGACGATATCCTTATGCTTTGGACATCGTCGGTGCAAGAGTTCCATAATTTTGTGGCAGCCTTGAATGTGAATAATCTGGGGCTTCACCATTAAGGTTTGCCATGTCTTTCATTTTTGGATCTAGCTTTCATGCTGCAGGGGTATGGCTCTGTATGGAACAAGGTTCATAAAAAGATTACAGCCACGAATGGCTTATTAAAATGGAAAAGCTGCCACCCATATCCCCTGAAGGTTGGCATACCATGCAATTCCTGTTCTTACGCTGAAATTACAGCAACAACAGTTAAGGACTATTTATCTTAGGCAAGGGATATGGAAAAGCACTTCCTTAATATGGGTTTTCCTTATTGAGTCACAAGCTAGGGCTATGAATACAGATGACTTGCTTGTTCACAAACCAAAAGTTGCTTCCCAAAATGTTGCCAGGAAAAGGGCCCTGGTCAAAAATTGGAGGATCTTCATATCCAACAAGGAAATCAGAGATTGTATCTCTGAAATTGTGATATATAGGAGGGCAAGAACTTGAGGGATATGTTAGTCCATAGTTACCTGTAACCAATTGAACACCCATTGACTTAGCTGTGTAGATCTTGTCGAAGAACATAAAGATGTGGTAGGTAGGTGCAAGGCATGTTCCTACATTGCTAAAGAATTCTCGTTCAGCAGCATTGGTACACTACACTACATCGTCAGGGATCATGTAAGATGCCTCTAATATGTGTAGTCTATCTCCTGAGGGCAACTATAAATCAGTCCACTTTCAGGCCATCGGGTGGGTTAGGCCACACAGAAGAGGGGGCAATTGGGACAACCTTATTTTGCGAAAAGAGGCCCAATGGATCTTTTGAATGGATTGTGACTCACCTAAGGCTCTTAATGGCGTTCTGCTATTTACCAGATTCATTGATAAATAGTATGACTTCATTTTGGTTTTCTGACCTCATAATTAGTCTGTTTCTCTTCTGGTCATTACATTTGGTGTAGTGTTATTTTATTGGAACTTGGTACAAATTTTATTATCTTGGCAATTTAATATCCTGCAGGGCTTATGATGATTGCCTCATATAGCCCTACTGTGATGCCGTAATTGGCTTCTCTATTTCCGAACTCCCTCCGTATTTCTCCTGGCTCCCTCCTGCCTAAAAAGTAGCCCCCATACTACTTGACTGGCATAAAGGTGTTTTTTTGTGTTGATCCCTTTTGGTGGCTACTTAATGGGGAGTTTTGAATATGACAATATCGCCAGTTATGTCAACTATTGCTGACTCCTTCCATCTGCTTATGATCTGCTATGAGCCAAGTCCTCTTTTTCTCACTCTTCTCCTTCTAAAGGAGACAAGATCAATAGTGCGCCTTTTTGGTGCCCCTGAGACATGAACCACCTTGTCGTTGTTGCAATATTGGGTCTTGTGTCTTGGGTAATCTGTCTATTGGTGCATATGGTATTCCCCTGTGTATCACAGAGGCCTATTCCCTTCCCTGGTATGTTGTGGTACGTCTTTGAGATGTGCCCTGCATCCAGGATTCTGGATGTCTGCCTTTTATTATGTTTAAGGTAGCTGTGAATAAAAGTTACGTTTTAAGCACTATTCACAGCAAATCGTCTTAATATTTACCTTGTGATTCCAGTCGAATTTATAAGCAATGCACTACTAAATAGGACCAAAAAAAAGTTGAATTAAAGGGAGGGTTGCTGGTCTTTTATGCTTATAAAAGTGAGTAAATTTGATAAATTAAAACAATTGCCAAAGTTTTCCCCTATTATTCTACTTTTGCAAACATCAAAATAGAATCTCTTGGGGATTAGCACAAAAATCTCTTTAAAATGTATCTGCTAATACCCTCCACTATTTCATCAATCCAATACCATGTCTCTCTGCTAACTCTGGGATCATTATTTTCATTTTCTGCCAATACATGTCGATTAAGTTTCTAAATAACAATTTTTCACATTTTTTTTCCTCCATTGCTTTATTCTCTTTATGAATATTTCTGATTAATTTTATCTCTGGTTAAAGTGCCAAAGAATAAGCATTTGTAATGAGTGAAGGCTTGGAGAATCAATCAGATTTAGCACCTGAAGCAGGCTGTGAGGCAGCGCCAGTTATCTCTGCAGAAACAATGACGTTTTGTGACTGGAATACGATTATGGGAAAAAAAAGCCATTTGTTTTGTTTTTTTTTGCTCCCACTTTCAAAATGTAATCCCGGCTATAGCCTCATACAACACGGAATAGCAATTAACCTAAATATTAATTTCAACTTTCAGTTTTTTTAAAGCAATCAATGATAATTTGCATCTAATACACAGTATGCGGGTTATGTGAGAGAATCTTAATTTTATTTTTTTCTGTTAGCAGGTGTACAATGGAAAGAGATGGTCTTGCATATTAGAGGAGATTTGTTAATTATGGGTTCTATTCAAACAATTTCTTGCATCGAGGGAGTAGAAAATCGCTAATAATTTAGCATGAAATACACAAAGAACTTTGCAGCTGCAAAGCCAAACTAGCATTTAAGTACTGAAGCCCACTCCTGCTGCTGCGCTCACTGTTAATTAACCTATTTGCCCATTTTACTTGGGATGCAAATATTCAGCAAATAAGTAGCGAAAAGATACATTGATTTGATAGAAATGAGGAGGTACCAAAACAGAGCTAAAATATACAGAGGATGCTAAATACAAATTACATACCAATAGAGGCCATCCATCTTCTAAGATTAGCAGCAATGTTTAAGGCCGGGGACACACACTACACTCACTAAATCCTTTGGCTAATGCCCTGCAGCAGTGCCTTTGGCTAATCCACTGTAATGTACAGTAACATCCTGGATTTATACATATTCCAAAAAAAGCCTGTAGAATAAAGTAATTTAAGATGTAGATATAAAATCCGCAACAACTATTACTTCAGTTATAGCGGCAGAAATTCCCCTTTGCAATGGAAAACCTTCCTACTTGGGTTAACTATGTAATTGCTTGAACACTGGTTCAATGTATAGTACCAGCATTATCTTTTGGTTACATGTTACTAATGGTGTATTAGATATATGAGAAGATGGACCTGTGGCTTGTACTAGATCCCAGGCCATCATACTTCTTTGGCACACATCAACGGATTGCTGGGATGCCAGTTGAAAAGATACTGGTTTGATTTGGGGCCCCTATTGAATGGAACAGGGAACAAAAATTCTCCCATTTTCTTATGCAGTTAAAGAGAATCCATCCAGGGATAAACAACATTGATATAATGTCTAAAGACTAAATATTGATAACTGAGGTTTTGCACTCACAACTTAACAATAATACTGTTTGCATGAAAGGCATTACGTTGGTCTTCCTTTGGGTTTCCTCTAGTCAGCCAGTTTCCTCCCATTAGAAGATTCTAGACATGCTAATAGATTAATTGGCTGCTAAACAAAATGGCCCTGGAGTATATATATCTATGTCTGTGGTGGAGAAATTAGATTGTAAGATCCATTGGGATGGTGAGGACTAATGTGTCTGGATGAACCTGTCTGATGTGTCTGGATAAATATGTCTGATGTGTCTGAATACAGTTTTATGAATCCTATTTTCTATGTGATATGCTTGATCTCTGTGAGCAATAGGCATAATAGGAAAAATGGAAGAAGACAAACAAGAAGACTAATGAATTCATTAAATATGTTAATTGTATTAGAAGCCAACAGACTGCCTAAGATTCTTTTAACCCGTTGTCCATTGGACACAACTGTACATTTGTTTTAAAGTACCTAGGAGCAAATGGATGTACAGTTACATCCAGCTTCTGGCACCGGTGTACAAGCAGAGTAAGCGTCGAGTATGACCACGTGGAATAAAGGGATACCATCACATTACCCCGAGATCAGACCACCACAAGATCTTACCGGGAGTATCTGATCTGCTTCAAAGCAGCCCCAGGTCTTTCCAATGACACCTACAGTCATACAGACTGTAATTTGTCTTTGCTTGCATCTGCAAGCAACACAAGCTACACTCTACAGCAATACAGACCAAAGCATCGCTGGTTCAAGTCCAAGTGTATTTAAAAGAAAAAAAAAAGCACATTACCATAGAAATTATTATTGGACCAGAACAGTGAACAACAAAAAAAAACACTTTCAGAAAAAGATGTTTTTCATCAATACCCTTCACAAAAAAATCTTCTAAAAAGTGACCAAAATTAAATTTCTGAAAAGAAAAACTCTTCACACAAAAATAAGCCCTTAACCAGCTTTTTCACCCAAAAAATATTTTGTTTGCATAATGCATAAAGTTATGCATCTGAAAATATGTTAATTCCAAAACAAACAACATATTCTCTTAATTAGTTTTTATTCAGGAAGATTGGGCAAAAATTAAAAAGCTTTCTAATTGAGGTATCATTGTAATTGCAATGACCCATAGAACACAAATAACATATCATTTTTATTATACAATAAACGGTAACAAATAACTACAAATCATAAACAAGAATTGATGATATTTATCTCTACCAAGAAAGAGGAAGTAAAATCTCAACAATAAACTATAGATTCACCAAAATGAAGTACCTGAGAAGTGAACCCGCAAAAAATAAGCCCCTACCATTGGTATTACAAAAAAAATATAGCACTTACAATTTGACAATGCATTTCTTCTCTGAATGGCTCTACTTCCATTGTGCGCCCGGCCGTGCGCCATACAGCAGTTTGCCACCACAACAGCAAACTCAGGAAAATTGGGTATCAAACTTTGTGGAGCTATTTGTCATTTAATCCGTTGTGAATGTTTAATTTTTGGGTAAAAAATAAAAATTTCTAAATCGCACCTCCATTTTATTTAACCCCTGTGGAACATCTAAAGGGTTAACAAACTTTTTTAAACAGCTGGAGTTGTTGGATCGAGTAAAAGATCCTCTTTTTAGTATTATCCCACAAAATCTCCAAGATAGGAAACTAATTATTCTACTGATCACCAGAAAGTCTCAATGACTTCTCCCAAGCTGCACCAATTCTTTGGAATGCCCTACCTGGACTATCAGACTAAGCTTCAAACATGCTCTTAATACACTTCTCTTTAGCAAAGCTTTTAACACTTGCCAACTGCTAACCCATCCTGTGCAATCCTGTGTTAGCTGGCAAACACCAAATACCAAGCTACTGCCTTCTCTAAAGCTCTACTAACCTTAGAAGACTGGTTCAATCATCAAAAATTTTATATCTTAAATTATTTTTATTCTTTTCCTTGTAAAGAATGGCTAGACCAATATACAAGCTCTTATACCTATACCTATCATTCTCATAGACTGTAAGCTCTTGTGAGCAGGGCCCTCTCTCTCATTGTTCAATATGACTTTGTTTTTATTCTGTATTGTCTTATTTTATTTGTATATGGCACTCCATAATCTGTAAAGCACTATGGAATTTGATGGTGCTATATAAATAAAGAATACTATTTGTAAATGAATTTTTGCTCATCCACACCCGCATAGTAGAACTGATTGTACAGTTAGCATTGGCATACCCATTCAAGAGACCATGGATGTTCTAGTTTTGCAACCCAATTAATTCATCATTTATCTTGTGGTTAGGTGATAATAAATTTATTTTAGTATTTAGCAATGAATTGTTATGACACTTTTTTTTCTTGGTCCTGAAGTGACCTAGTCAGGTCTTTACATTATAAAAAGAAATAAAAACCTGCAATAAATAAGAACAGAACTACATTATTCTTGATTCATTTCCTTTGTATTTTTCTCTGTATTCCTCCTGCAGTTCATCAATAAATCTGACTTTGCACCTTTATTCTTTTTGGCCCTTGCTTCATGTATTGATGTGCTAACACATCGTAGTACTAATCTGCGGTCCTTGATTTTGTTTCTTAAGTGTCCTGTTGCTTAGAAATCTTGATTTAATTCTTACTGGAATATAATATCCATTTCCCGCATGCTTTATCAGAATACTTTTGGTTTACTGTTTGTCTGTGTAATAATATTAAAGCATTAAAAGGATTGCTTTCTTGCTCCTGAAGATCCAAGAGGGAGCTAATGACTGCGCTCAAGAGTGATGCATGTAGTAGTGATAACTGACTTTCCAGAAATCATAGCTTTTTTGGTAAAATTACAGAAATGTATGGTGATTTGCAAAAGTACAGCAAATGCATTATGCTATGGTAATGAAAACAAATATGAGAAGGTTATTGAAGGTAAAGGTTATTAGAAGTGTGAATTCCTCAGAGAACATGTGGAATTGATGCCTCTGGGGGAAAAATAGACTGAACTTATTTTTATCTGTAATTTTACAGCACTTAGGGCTATCAGCTGGACATATGTTACTTATCAGAAAATATTACAAGTCAAATCAGGATAGGAAAGACAAACTTGTTTTGAAGAAGTTCTAAATTTCTCAAATATCTAATGCACACAATAAAAATGGGATACTTTCTGGAGCTGCTTGATCCCCAAAAACCTAGCCAATTCCAAGACCTATGTCAGGCTTCTTGGGGAGTGAACCCCCTGGACCACCGCGGACGATGACACAAGCTGACACCTGGGAACGGAATCTCAATGGCACATGGTTTTCACCAGAGCCCGCCGCAAAGCAGGTTGGTCTTGCTGCGGCGTGGGACCACCAGGTCGTTTTACAGGCTCAACTTGTCCACGGGGGCAGCCAATGTTGAGGTACAGAATCAGCAGGCAATCTCGTAGTTAGGGACAGGCAGATGGTCAAGGCAGGTGATCAGGGCTTGCAGCAGAGGAGCAAAGTCCAGAACCGGTCCGGGGTCACAACAGGAAATCAAAACATAAGTACGAGGCACAGGGAACAGCTTTCTCTTTGGCAATAGCATGAAGATCCAGCAGGGAATGGTGGGAGAGACCAGGCCTTATGCATTTCCTGAAAATGGGCAGCACCAATTAGCGGGGCGCTGGCCCTTGAAATGTTCTGAAGCCAGCATGCTGGATGGGAAACAGGAACGAGGAGAGGTAAGACAGAGCGGAGGGGTGCTGGGGCACACCATGGATCACGGGAGAGCCCATGGGAGCACCCATGACAACCTGCTTGTGTTGCTTATCTACCATTTTCATTACACTTTTATCTGCGTTGGAACCACATACAGTACAGACCAAAAGCTTGGACACACCTTCTCAATCAAAGAGTTTTCTCTGATACCTTCTTTGATACCTTCAGTGTGAATCTACAATTTTTATAGTCATGAAAATACAGAAAATACAGAAAAGGTGTGTCCAAGCTTTTGGTCTGTACTATATGTGGTTATAAAGCATATAAAAGTGTAATGAAAATGGTACATAGGCATCACAAGTAGGTCTTAGAATTGGCTAGGTTTTTGGGGATCAAGCTGCTCCTGAAAGGGCCCAATTTTTATTGTGTGCATTAGATAATTGAGAGATTAGGAACTACTTCAAAACAAGTTTGTCTCTCCTATCCTGATTTGACTTGTAATATTTTCAGTAACATATGTCCAGATGACAGCCCTAAGGCTTTATTCAATTAAAGGGGTTGATCAGAGAAGGTGAGAAATGGTCAGAAATGTAAATTATGGTCAGAGAAGAGGAGAGATGACTAATGATGGGGAACAATGGGTAAGAAATGGGAGATGCCTGAGCTAAAGGAAGATCTTGGTAACCAGGGGAGATGTACTGGAAAGATAATGGATGGTTATATATGATAGGAGATTTCAAGGACAAATAAGGGATGGCTAGATATGATAAGTGATAGCCAGGAAGGACATGGATTGGCCAAAAAGATGAGAGCAGACTAAAGGAATAGTAAACAGCCAGAACTTTTACATATTACACTTTTTTTTGTAATTGTAATTACTATTATTTTTAAGAAGCAAACAAAAACTAAAAAATAAATTTTTAGAAAATATCTTGCTTGATTTTCTTTATTTTTTAATGAATATATTGTACAAATGTTTGTGTGTATTGTACCTTTCGTATGTTCAGTAACTTTCTTCAATAAAGATGTTTTTAAAAAATCTTATATCTGAGAAAAATAAAAACTCTTTAATCTGAAAACCTGTTTGTTCCAGCACATAGGTAACCATTACATGCGCTATTCTTCACTTTCTATATGAATCAGTTGTGTGTGCAGGTTAATTTTCCTGATCCAGAGCTTACCCTCGGAATTAGCTACATGTTTTCCTCATATTCTTCCTTCTTTGCACCTCGTCTATCTTTCAGATCAATTGCTGCCTTCATCCTCCTGGTCCCCTTTGGTAATGATAGCAATCTATATCCGTACAGAAAATAATTTACAAAGACGCCAACCCAATTGATAAATTCACATGTGGATATTTCGGCTAGAGAAATATTATTGCTTATTTGCAGGGCTGTCAATACAAACGCAGTTATATGTTAAACCCTTTGGGAGACCTCCATGATCATGGATTAGATTTTTAGCTTCCTTTTTTTCAAAGTGTATTTTCCTTATTTTCACTTTTTTATCAGTACATGTTTTCCTATTGACTTCCCCTACATGATTTTGTTTACTTACAAGCTCTATAATTGTGCTTGAAAATTCCCTTTAGGTCAAACACTATAAAGTCCTGAAGACATCAGATGAAAAGAGAACTTAAGAGTTGACAACATACATCATATGGAAAATATGACATGCTACACTGAATACAATACCAGTGTAGGTGTTTTCAAGGACGCAGCAATAGAGGTGGTGTGGAAACAGTTACATGCAGACATTGGTAGCCACATCTGGGTCCAGGAAATTTACATTATCCTTTACTTTGTATTTACCTGTAGACCATATGAATCTAAGAGAATGACATCCTTTATTTTGTACTTTATCCTCATTAAAATCCAATCCAACAGTCACAAGCATTGTTTCTAGCTGAAAACAATCTTTGGAGTCCAAGTGGGTGCCCAAGCAAGACAACCTCTTACTTGTGCTAACAGTCTTTTAGAGTTTATTATTATTACTACTACTTTTATAATTGAATTGTTGACTTAGGGACCAGTTTTTTGTGTTTTTAGGTTTTTTTTCACTCCCCTCCATCCACAAACCATGTCTTTTTTATTATTCTGTATGCAGTTTTGCATGATGGCTTGTTATCTGCAGTGTTTTCTGATGGGCTTTGTTTTTTACAGCTTTCACTTTACAGTCCAGATGATACATCGAATTTATTCTTTGGGTCAGTACAATGTATATATTTATTTTGGTTATGTTTTAATACCTTTAAAAAAATCTATGTATTAAAAACATTCTAGTGTTGCCATATTTTGACATGAGTAACTTTTTCATACTCTGGTGCATGGAGTTAGTGAAAGGTGTCATTCTTTGTGGGATGAGATTATGTTTTAATGGATACCATTTGGACAACTGTGCTGGACAACTGCATTGTTATTACTGCTTCAAATTTTTTATGGGAGTCAAAAAGGCAAAAAAGTGTCAATTTCGTATTTGTTGACATGTTGGAACATGTTTATGATTTTATTTGTTTATTTTTGCATTTGTTTTATTTACTTTTACTTTCTATTTTACTAGGGTAGTTGAAATATAGAGAGTCTATTCTGCTTTCCTTTATGCTTATTTATAGCTGTGGAAACCTCTTTTTTTAGTTGATTGACTATGCTTACTTTTGATTTTGGAATACAACAAATGAAGCATGTGCTATTCTCTCTTTAACACTAAAGAGAGAATAGTGTTAAATATGAAACAAATATGAAACAAGTTAAATATGAAAATCTAAAATGTTATGCAGGCACAATTTACTCCACAAGGGCTGGGGTAACCGTGCAGAGCCCCCTTTTGTAAACAAAACCCACTCAGCAATAATAAACCAAACCCAAAAGAAAAGTGTGTTCATGGTTCTAAAAGTAAAAACTTTTATTTATAATCAATTATAAAAACTGCACAAATATGAAAAACACAAATATAGAATTGATGTTGTCAATGATACATGCATATGCCTCACCGTCCAACAGACTACAGGTTTATGTTTATAAAAATGATAATATGATCAAGCCAGATATATCTAACGTGCTAATGCAACAGAATAAATAAACCAAATGATCTAGCTGGCTAAAACAGCATAAGTTCACATCAGGGCTGGATTATGCCATAGGTCCTGGGCTGTATGAATATTATAGCGCCTACTAGTCTGGAATTCATTTCCTACATATGGTACTAGAATCAGAATCAGCTTTTATTCCCTTCTTCTCCTTTCAATCTGCAGTTACATGGCATTAGGAGGACCTTCAATGGTCCTAAAATGGCTCTTGTATACATCTGCATTGAGAGCAGGAACAGATGTTCAAGGATTTCATGAGGGAAGGTCCTTCTCAGTATAAAATGTGATGGGTGGTTTGGTTGTCCTTGGGCCCCCTAGAAGGCTTGGCTTGGCTACCACCCTGACCACCTATATTATAATCCCTAATACATTTAGTATTATGAAAAGAAGAATTGTGTCTTACCCATGATTTAAAGGAAACATTTGTTGAAGTAAGGACTCCAATGCATGTATTGTGTACCCATGCTTCTTCAGGACATTTAGAAATGCTTGCAGTGGTGTCGGCCTTTAAAAAGAAGAAGTGGGGTGCCAAACGTGGAGACACAAGTATTTAAAACAAGTTAAAAATGAACAATTTCTAAACAGCTCCCAATATAATGCTTATAGTATTTCCATGAATTAGAAGTACTTACTGATATAATAGCATGATACAGTGTGCATCTGGAATCTGTATTGGCCTTAGAGAAATAAAATATATGCATCTATAAAGCAATTCCACTAACCTTCTAACACATTGTCTCAGAAGACGTCACACCCGTAACATCAACCCTATCACAAACCCTCTTACCTAGAGTACTCACATTACATCTGTACAATTGGTTTGTATTAGTATGTTGATTTAATGACTCATTTCTTTCCTTGAGGAGTTGGCATCATATACAGTTTCATTAAAAGATGGTGAATGCTGCTTAGAATCTAAAAATCCTGACGTTGATTCCAGGAGTGCCTTTATATGAATCAATTTAATTGTATTACAGAAGCCTAGAGCGGACGATAACACGGAACAATGTAAATTCTAAGCAAGAATCTCAAGCTCTTCACAGCCGCACAATTAGAAAATCAAATCTGACTCTTACTGAAAGTCTGCTGAGCTGTGAAAGCCCTCTCTTTTGTTATCAGCAGAATCTTGCATCCGTAACAATACCGAGGAACGTGCTTGATTACCCGGTTGCTGACATGGTTGACTTGGCTCTAGAGAGAAGCCGCATACTGTAAAAAATGCATCTCATATTTATAAAGCCTCTTCAAGGTAAGGAAAGGCAATGTGTTACCTCTATCATAGGAAGATATCATCTGAATATTGTTAAAGCCCCAAAAGTTACATAAATATAAGTCAATTTCATCTTTCTGATCTGGGGAAACTTTATGGTCCCTGGTGATTGCTAGCATTAAATACTATGAAATGTGCCATGTCAATTCATCTACTGTGTATCCATACTGATGATCATCACCTGGAAAAAGCCAAAAAGAATTGGATTTCACATAGCACAAATTAGGCATAGATATGCCAACAATATGAGGCAACCCCTTTAAATCAAAGTGCCTTCTGACTTCCTTTTGACTAGTTAAGGTTTTATTCAGGATTGCTATAACAAATACTTTGACACCCTCTATAACTTTTATTTCAATAAGGTTTAGACATCAACTCACTTGAAATTTTTAAGGGGAATTTGTTGTCATTATTTGCCACATACTGCCATTTAATGATATGATAATTATACCACTTCCCGGGGCAAGAGTTATCTTGCTGCTTTTGTTGCCCCCTGCTGCTTAACATCTTCTGCCAATGCTGTATAATCTTATTCCTGGTTGGCAGTTTCTGCATTCTAAATTGTGAATTTTTTTCCTGAAATTCAAAGGACCATTATATCCTTACCAAATGTCTTTCCTGGTCTAAACTACTTAAATGAAATGGTGGGTCGAACATGAGTCCCGAGGAGCATTGGAAATGGGTTAGTATGCCATCTACTTTTGTACACTTGCTGTAGAGCTGGCCTGGAAAAATTAGACACTTGTTGCTACATATGGGTTGGGTTAGTTGGTTGTTATCTACCTTCTACCCTGGATTCGTGATTGCTCTGGCTAGCTGTGTAGACCTGCATTTCACTCAGAGAGCTAAGAAGTTCCATAAGAGATGGAGGGGATGTGTCCCACCGTGCTAGTGCATGGCCTGCCCAAAAAGGAAGTAGGCGGTTTAGGCAGGTCGTTGTTCGATGGGCACACTATGTACCGCTCTTTCAGAACTAGGAAAGGATAACACATGGTTACAGCCAGGGGAGTGATCAAATGTCTTCTATTTATCCTCAACCACAAGGACTCTGTATTTACCCCTAAGAAAGCCACAAGGAAGGGTAGTGGAATGAAACAGCCAGTTTACCACCCTGAAAACCGGTGAAATTATTCTTATCTATTTACTCTTTGTCTATCGATGCATTCTTTCTGTATAATATTGTGACATCATGCTTGTCATTGTTTTGTGCATTAATTTAGCATTTACTATAAATATTTTTGCTGATATTAGCAGGTAGCACTTAAATAGCACATACCATTGCAGGCATCAATTTTCACCCATACTCGCTTTTGGGAGTTCAAGAACAGCGTTTATATGTATACCACCTGAGTTTCGATACATAGTATTATTTTTTTTAATTGTTTTTATTCTTGTCTGTGTTTTTTTTTTGTGATCTAATAAAAAAGTTTTTTTAAGTAAAGGAATAGGAGCAAACAATTCAAAAATATACACAAATGTATTTATCAGGGCATATTTAAAGGGCAGTGCTTTCTGACTTTACTTTCTCTGTATGTAATTTGATGTGGCATGTATAAATTAGTCATCTTGTCATGTTACCATAAGAGCTGGACCCCACACCTGGGTTGGGGGAGCATTTATTATACAATAATAATAATAATAATAATAATTATAATTATCTTTATTTATATAGCACCATCATAGGGGATATATACAAATATAATATTACATTACAAAGAACAAACAGTCATATGGAACAATAGGGGCACTGTGAGGGCACTGCTCACAAGAGCTTACAGTCTATGAGGATAAGAATGTTGACACAAGAGGTTGTAGAATGGTCCAGCCATTCTTTATAAGGGATCAATATAAAATAATTTAATAAATAATTTAATAAATAAAAATTCTGCTGCTTGAACCAGCCATCAGCTGTCATCTTATTTACGGGGTCCAAGGGGAAAAAAGACTACAGAGAAGTCTGGAGCTTGGTATATATCTGCTGTTTCCTGGATAAAAGACAGGAGTTGGACATAGGATGGATTAGTAAAGGGAGAGTTGACCATTCATGCAGTTAGCGAGTGTGATAGGCTTGCCTAAAGAGAGGGGTTTTAAGAGCACGGTTGAAGCTTTGGAGGGTGGGTATTAGTCTGAGAGTCCGGGGGAGGACATTCCAGATAATTGGAGCGATTCTGGAGAAGTCCTGGAGACGTGCATGAGAGGTTTGAATTAAGTTAGAGATTAATCTAACATCACTGGCAGATCGAGATGAGAGAAGAGAGGTATGGAGGTGCAGCATTATTCAGAGCTTTTACAGAAGGAAACAGGCTGCCAGTGCAGTGATTGGCACAAACTGGAGGCATCCATGTAGCGTTTGGTCTGAAAGATGAGCCAGGCTGCTGCATTAAGAATTGATTTTAGAGGAGAGAGTGTAGTGAGTGGAAGACCGATTAGTAGGGAGTTACAGTAGTCTAGTCAAGAGTGAATAAGTGCAACAATTAGCATTTTAGAAGTTTCAATTGTCAGAAATGGTCAGATTCTGGAGATGTTTCCGAGATGCATCCAGCAAGAGCGAGCAATAGATTGAATATATGGAGATCAGGGTTGGGTTGGTTAGTAGATGGTGGAAAGACAAGAAGTTCAGTCTTAGAAAGATTAAGTTTCAAGAAGAGAGAGGACATGATGTTAGAGACAGCAGGGAGATATTCACTAGTGTTCCTGATTAAGGCAGGGGTGATGTTACTGCAGAAGTATATATCTGGGTGTCATCAGCATAAAGATGATACTGGAAGCCAAATCTGCTGATGGTCTGTCCAATGGGGGCAGTATAGAGGGAGAATAGATGAGGACCTAAGCGTGAGCCCTGAGGAACCTGACAGGAAGGGCTGTGACAGGTGGCTGCACCTTTGGTGTTAGTAAGCAGTGAAGTGTATATCAAAGATCCTTTTGGGGTTGTTAGAGAGAGAGGATATTAGATTAGTAAAATAGAACTGTTTAGCAAGGTGAAGGGCAGAGTTATACGTTTTTAGCATAATATTGAAGCGTAAAAAGTCTGCTGATGTGCCAAGGTTGCCTGCAAGGGTGTTGAAAATTTTGGATAGTGAGTGGTGCCATCTCATCTAGCGCGCTTCTGACAGTGTGATTGTAGTGGTTAGTAGCCAGGTTTGGACAGGTGAAAGAGGAGATGGGAGATAGTGCAGACTGTAAGTTTTCTGTGAGTTGGTGAGTATCTATTGCATGTGGGTTCTGGATGTTGGGTGGAAGGATTCTGAGAAGGTGAAGGATTATTGAAAGTAAAAGAAAGGAGGTTATGGTCTGAAAGTGGAAAGGAAGAATGGGTAAAATTAGATATTGAAGATGGTTGGGAGAAGATCAAATCGAGGATGTTTCCCTCACTATGAGTGGGGGAATCGCAGAGTTGTGAAAGACCTAGAAAAGTAGTTAGTGCTAAGAGCTGAGAGGCAGGAGGGGAAATGGGAGTGTTAACAGGGATGTTGAAGTCTCCCATGATGATGGTTGGAGTGTCACAGGATAGAAAGTGAGGGAGCCAAGAGGCAAAGTGGTCAAGGAACTGATAGGGTGAGCCAGGAGGACAGTAAACTACAGCTACATGAAGAGAGAATGGGCGGAAAAGTCTGAGGGTGTGAACCTCAAAAGATGGGAAGGTAAGAGAGACCTGGAAAATGCATTGTGCAGAGACTAGTATGCCTACCCCTCCTCCATGCCTATTCTCAGGTCTGGAACAGTGAGTAAAGTGTAAACCGCCACAAGAGATTGATGGCTGGTAGGAAAGTAAAACAACCATAGAAAACAGAGCGAAAATGGAAAACATTTTTAGACAAACATAATTGTTCATTTTTCTCTGCCATCTTACCTGTCTCCTGCCCTGTCTAACTACAATGTATAACTGCAGCATACTTGTCAGAATATTATTATACTCTGCCGAATATTATGCTAAGCAATCCAAGAATGCAAACATCCTATACTATCACTAAATTTATACCCAGAGAAGACAAGAGTCCTAGCCCTCATTAAGCTCGTAAAACAATTAATCTAGGAGACTTAAAGGGTTATTCCCATTTCAGCAAATTAAAGGTATTGTTTGTATTGGAAAAGTTATACAAATTTCCAATATACTTTCTGTATCAATTCTTCATGTGGAAAGCTTCTATGTTTATTTCCAGTGGACAAAAATCTGACCACGGTCACACAGGTGCACGGCACATTAGCATCATAAAGAGTAAGAGTTTTAACCCCTAACGCTCTGCGCCGTAGCTCTACGGCACAGAGGTATAGGGAATGTATGGAGAGGGCTCACGGGCTGAGTCCTCTTCATACAGAGGTGGTGGTTGTTGCATATTGCAGCAAACCCCCACCGCTAATAACCGCGGTCGGTGCTTACACCAATTGTGGCTATTAACCCTTTCGTTGCTGGAAAGTTACAGGAAAGTAAAATTTGTTACACACAAAATAAGCCCCCACACAGGTTAGATGTGCACCTGTGTGACCATGGTCAGATTTCTGTCCACTAGAAGTAAACTTAGAAGTCTTCTGTGGTAGGACATCAAGCAGAGATCTAGAAAACCAAAAGAAATTGATACAGAAAGTATTCTGTATTGGAAAATTGTGTAAATGTTTATGGTAAAAAAATGTAACATTAATTTGCTGAAATGGGAATACCCCTTTAACACATGTGGATCAAGTTCTGAACAGAGAAAAACAAACTCATTGAGGGGCATAGATGAACATTAAATCAGGTTAGATGGTTAAAGGATTAGAGCATGCTTCTAGGCGAACATATCGTCGAAGTTGGATGCCGTGTTCGAGCAGTGCGTACTCGAAACTATCGTTTGCTCAGACGAATACTTCGCGTCCGCTGAGGAAAATGGCATCTCCCGCCGTTTGGCTTTTTGGCGGCCAGAACAGGCCAATCACAAGCAAGGACTCTGCACCCACCCAAGCATGAGGGTAACCCTTACATAGCGAAGCAGTGGTTGGCTGGCAGATCAGGTGACCTGGAATAGACAGCCTGACTGCGTGCTCGGATCATTGGTGTCTGGATGCCGATAGGGATGAGAGCTTGCTGCTGGTCAGGAAAGCTGTTGGCTGTGTTGCAGGGGGACTTAGCGACGTTTTGGTAGCTCTTAGTGGACACGCATCCACTCAAACACGAAGGGGACACATTATTAGGGGTTTGTTGAGTCAGTTAGGGCAGGTTGTGATTTTTTTTTTTTTAGTGTATTTCGATTTATAGCTCAAATCATCTTGCAAAGCAGTGTGCTTCATTGTAGGACAAATTAGCTCAATAGGAGACCCAACGCTTACTAGGCTACAATAGCGTATATTTTCTTTTTGTTTGTGGCTTGTGGCCTGGGCTGCATGGCACTATGGGTAGTGCAGCTAGTACCATACTGTGAGGGATGATGCGGGGACTTGCGCACCAGTGTTGTTGAGCTCTTGCAGTGACACGCATATCCACCTCAAACACGAAGTTGGGACAAATTCTTTAGGGGTGAAGTAGATTAGCAGAGTCTGCTGATTTTTTTTTTTTTTTTTTTTACCTTATTTCATTTTTAGCTCAAACTCATCTTGCAAAGCACAAAATCCAGTTGTGTGCTGTCGTTAGGTTAAAACTAGCATAGCAATAGGATAGCAACTAAAAAAAAAAAAACACAAAAATTTTTTTTTTAAGTTTCACAAACTAATTTGGAAATGTTTAACCCGAGGGCTAGCGGTTGAGGTATGAGGGCGTGGACGTGGGGTCCAACTATGCAGGGGTCAGAGCGCCGGGTCCGGCGGGGGGGTGAGACACCAGCCTGATGGATGAGGGAGCAGTGGGACCGCCCAGAGGTACACTCCTAGGGTCATTCATGTCTCATCGTACAGGTTTGACTGTGGACTTGGTATTTAGAGCGACTGTTGAGGCCAGCAACCGTGCGAAGAGGTGATTTTGTTGCTAGGATTAATTGCCGGGACAATCGATCTTAGCCCATGGTGTCCCACAGTCAGTCTTTCCACGACAGTCCACCCCATGTCACCGAAATAGGCACTCACTCCAGCTCCTCCACTAACGCCTCCTTCCCCCCAGTCTGCCCCTCCCACCAAAATTGGCCATTTAAACACGGACATACTCTGAGAACTGTTTTCTGGACCCTTACCCACAGTCACAAACCACTTGTCATGCTGCCTGCTGAGATATTTCTCCGATGACCAGGTTCACGCGTGCAGTCTGTGGGTGATGATGACACATATTCAGTATGTTGGAAGAAGTATATAAAGAGCGTGTGTGGACGATGAAGGAGTCACGGGTTGTCAGACAGTGGTGAAGTGTTGTTCGGGCAGGAAGTCCAGAGGGGGGATGAGACAGGATGAGGATCGGAGGTGATTGAGGGTGGTGACAGACCCAATGTGGGCTTCATATGGCGGTTTTCATGAACACAGTGCTTTGCTAGCGGAGGATGAGTCCTATAGCAGTAAAGGTAGAAGAGGCCGTGGTGGGGCCAGACGGAGAGCAGGGCAGAGCTGGGACAACCAGCCGCTCAAATCTTGCGCGTAGTAAGCTCCCGTGGAGAGGCTAGATTCTCAAAGCTTGAAGTCTGGTTCTTTAAAGACAACACGCGGATGCCGCGGACTGTGGTGTGCAACTCTTTGCACAAACACAGTGCATCCAGCAGGGGCTTCCACCACTACTAGCTTAACCTACCACAACAGTATCATGCGCAGGCATTGAATGCTAAACACCCCACTCAATGGCACAAAGCCAGTTCACTACTCCGGCGGGCACACCACCTTCTTCCCTGTGTTCATCTGTAGTAGGCCCCTGACCAGGCCACGCCAAAAACCTTCCCGTGCGAAAACCACCATCTCTTCGCTCACACGATACCTCCACGCAGCATCCACCCATGTTCAAGCGCTCCATACCCAAGACGCTGGAGCGCAAAGGAGGGGTAGCGCAACCACACCCACACGCACAAGCCCTAACGTCCACATACTCCAAGTTTGCTTAGCCTGAGATGCTGCCCTATAGGCTGGGTAGAGGACCGAGGCCTTTCGAAACTTGCATGGTCGCGGCGGCCCCCCTTGGTTATGGTCCCCAGCGCCACTAATTTCCCAGATGTGACGCGTCCAGCCCTGCACAGCACGTGTAGAGAACATCCTCCGGACCTGACCAACGCCGTTTGCGACAAGGTACACGGACACGGACCGTGAGCAGTGCTGCCGGGCAGGGCACCTATCAATGCTGACGGACATGGGTTTGGTTAACGTTGGTTGGAGGATGGGACCCAAGCGGACCATGGGGGCTGGTCACTATACTGCGACGCGAGGATTGCGGGGGGCAGCCTACCTAGGTCAGGTCTCAAGGCCTTACATGCACATCCCCCACCCCTCCCCACCCTCCCACCTCTCTCCTACTGATCATCTGTGGGCATGCGCCAAACCGTCGGTGGTAGCTTAGGCACGGTCAGCAGTGACATACGCTAGACGACAGCAGGCGGTGCTCAGACATGCTTGAGCCTAGGCCATTAAAATGGCACACCGTCACCGAGTTATTACAGGGCGATCCGGAGCCGGGAGACTGATCTGGAGTGGCACCGCTTTGAACTCTGGAAAGCACAGGCAATGGTTGTGTGTGCACAACGGCCGTAACCTGGTGGCAGCTCTGCAACTCGGCACGAGCTGAAATGTGACCATGCACTGGACACTCATGCTGTAAATCTCATCGTTCAGCTGGTTCCTCAAGACTACCCAATCTGTTGATTGACTCCACGAAGGTGCGCTCGACTGTGCGCATTTCAGGAAGTCCAGCACAGATGCCTGCCACCTCCAAGGCAGCGCCAGCGCGCCCTCAACATGCCCGCTACACCGAATGTTGTGCGACGTGCCCACTGATGGTGGAATCAACACTAAACCATGTTATCCAGAGTTCAGCAGCGCAGAGACGATTGTAGACTGCCAGCTGTCAACTTCCACCAAGAAACCTGGTAGTCAGGTAAGTCAGACTTCCTCAAGTCTACAATGAGGAGTGGCGTGATGATGTACTGGATTCTGTTGGTGATGAGTATCTTTGAGGAGTCAACACGAGGACAGTGGTGATGCCGCCTATCATCAAGCCTCCTCCATCCCGCTGCTTGGCTGGATGAAAAACTTCTGGTCAGCATGAAGTCGAAAGGCTTTGGCTGTCACAAGGGACGGTGGAAGCAGATTCCCTGTGATAGCCAAAGCACCTTAGGTATCTGTTCTCAGCGCATATCGGAGGAGGTGGAGGAGGAAGAGAGAGGAGAGTGTTGGCGAGACAGAAGAGAGGGACCATTGTTCAGTCCTCACTGTTCAGCGGTATGGGAGAAGAAGAGATAGAGGTGTTGGAGGAGGGAGGAGGCAGGAAATGGACAGTCAGGCCGTTGAGGGGAGGAATTCTGCGTGGGGACTATGCGCGCATATGGCAGATCTTCATTGCTAAGCTGGCTATCTAGGGACCCTCGCGTTCAAAGAATTTATTCCAGCACAACGATTTATGGGTATTCACTTCCTGGACCACTGGCAGGTACAGCAAAATCTTTCAACTTCATCCCTGGAGAGGATAGGTGTTGAGGTGGAATGCATGATACCAAGCTAGGCCCTGGGGCCAAGCTGAAAACAGTAGTTCCCATTCTGGCAAGTCGGTAGCGGCAGTAGGGCCGTACTTCGCGGGACAAGTGCAGGGGAGGGGAGAGTAGGGGACCAGGCAAGCTTTGTCCAGCAATGGCAGGGGTACGCCTTTACAAGGGCCTTGCCAGTTTTTATGTAACCCACCAGACAAGGACACTGTCACCTTGTCCCCAAGTCTCCGGCAGGCGTAGGAGCTTGCTGATCTTACAGAAAGGATGGTGTTGAGGAGAACGTACTAGCGACCATTATCATCGTCCTAAATGATCACACAAGCTCCCTACAACTACTGGGTTTCAGCTGGGACTTGGGCACGAACTGGCGCTGTACTGCCTTGGCAGGTTCTTGCCTGCCACTGCGCGTAGCTGTGTAGCAGAGGGGTTTTCAGTGCAGATTGGTGGCATCAGTACACGATTAGCCGTACCACCTGTCGACTTGAGCCAGCGCTGACAGTTGACCGCTTATCAAGATGACAAAAAAAAAGCTGCTGGATTTCTCCGCATTTCCATTTCCAACCAGGTGAATAGAAAGAATGAACCGAATAATATAGCGAACTCTCTCCTCATTGACTCCTCCCGTCTCTCCTCTTGTAACAAAGCCGAGGAAACTGGCTATTTTTTTGCCAGGCCAAAATGTCTGGATATTAATTATGTAGTTTTAGTTTCTGAAGGGACAACTACCCTGTCCTATTTTTAAACAATTTTTGGGAGTGCCAATACAGGCACTCAATCTTGTAATTTTTCTGGAGCGGGACCGCTACCTGGACCTCTGGTTTGAAAAATTTTTTGGATGCACACATACAGGCACTCAATTTATTTATTCTTTTTGGAGGACAATGCTACCTGCTCCTTTGGTCTTGAAAATTTTGGGACTGCCAATAAGGCACTCAATCATGTAATTTTTCTGGAGGACCAGCTAACCATCTCTGGTTTGGAAAACTTTTTTTGGACTGCCCACATGACAGCGACACTCAATCTATTCTAAATTTTTTGGAGGGCCACACTACACTGCTCTTTGTTTGGAAAACTTTTTGGACTGCCACATTACAGGCAGTCAATCTATTCAATTTTTCTGGAGGGCAATCTCACCTCCCTGATCTCCTGGTGTTGAAAACTTCTTTGGACTGCCACATATACAGGCATTAATCCTATTCTAATTTTGGATGGGCCACCTACTCTGCATCCTGGTTGAAAAACTTGTTGTGGACTGCCACATACAGCACTATCCAATAACATTGTTTCCATCAGCAGCCTCCACACGTAGTATTCTTTTAGCTTCCTTCAACTTGTCATCACCATTATCCTCCACACAGTCATAGCCATAGTTGTCCTCCAAAAGTGTCTATGCCTTATAGCTGCCCAACATGGTTTCGCCTATAGTCAAACGAGCATTGTTGTTCAAGGCAGGATTTTGGATTGTTTTATGGCCGTACATTGTTAACTTCTGGCGCCCCATGCTTGCTGTGTCATCTCACAAATATTATACTGGCAAACTTTTAGTCATAACCCATACTTATTTCAGAGATTCTTGCGCACTGTTTACATTTCCACTCACCGGACCAGAACCCAAATTATATAAAACGATATCAAACTGAATCTTATAAAAAAAGGGCTTCAAGAAGGACTGTTTGGGTGAGTAGCCTAGAGAAGTGGGCGGCGAGTCTGCGACAAGTCGCCTGGCGCGGCAGCGCCCCCAGCTCCATCCCACGATCAATAAACATAGTTTTAACTGCAGCAACCTTTAAGTTAACTACTAGTTCACTGTCCTCCATACATGGTTCCCCTTATCAAACGAGCTTGTGTTCAGGGTCAGAATTTTGGTGTTTTCATGGCTTCTAATCCAAACTGTAACTGTCCCCCCACACCTGCTGTGTCATCCACCAAAATATACTGGCAAGACATTATCACTTTACGATTATTTTTGAGCGCTTCTGCTAACTCACCTCTTTGGTTCCTCTTAGCACCATTGGTTTTAGCCTGAGTCCCATTTGGGGTTAGTTGCCCAAGACACTCTCTAAGCCGCCGCGTGCTGCCGAGGCCATCGCATAGGGGTACCCTAACCGGTCAGGGGTCAATTTCAATTAGTGGATGTTAGATGCTATCTAGGCATCATTCGGTCCACTCGTCATTGCATGTGGTGCCCATACTTTTGGCATAATGTGCGATAACTACAGAGCTCAGAGGCATCCCATGCTGCGTTGCCCCATGCTGTTTCTGTCAGATTACGTGGTGTTTCAATCCTTTTCTGAGGTTCCAAGTGCTCTGGCACAAGCATTCCTGTGTCAGTCTTTGGTTCCCCTTGAAAAATGCTCGGTCTCCCATTGATTCAATGGGGCTCTTATTCGAACGAGCACTCGAGCATCGGGAAAAGATCCTTCATTCTCATTTAGTGTCGACTCATCTCTTTTAAGGATCAAATGTTACAGAAAGAAACGAGACACATGCAATACTTGGGAAATTAACAGATATATACCATTGCAGAAAGTGAGACTGGATTTAAAGACACAGTAGATGGGTGAAAATTGATTCAGCAACCAGAGATATATACCATTGCAGAAAGTGAGACTGGATTTAAAGACACAGTAGATGGGTGAAAATGATTCAGCATCAGAGATATATACCTGTAGAAGAGAAGAGAGTTTGATGTTATATCCATTCAATGTATAACTGATAGTCGCAGTGTAGAATTTATTTAAGTGACATCAGGGGACAATGCATCAGTGCCTGCCCTAGATTATAGATGCTTGGAGCTGGAGGGGTTTCACACTCGTTGTCGGAGAATGACCGATTAGTTTGTGGTGGTGGGAGAGAAGAGAAGAAACAGCGCTACCTCGTGAAGAAAGTAATGCCACGGGGGAATGGGTATGGGTGGATAGGTCACTCACCTATTCACATATGCAATTAGCACATGTAGGGTGCAATTCCAGCAGCCAGTGGTCTCCTGTGGATCGACAGTACCCGGGCCAGATCCCGGGGCTGAAGAGAATCAGTGTGCAAAACCCAAGGGAGGACAGGAGTATCGGCGCTCAGAAAATCCTCACGGATCCAATGGAGTTAGCTCATTCAGAGCGATGAATTTATTTCTTCATCGCTGTGAATGAGCTAACTCCATTGAATCCGTGGGTAGATTTTCTGAGCGCCGTTACCCCTGTCCTCCCTTGGGTTTTGCACACTGCCCTAGATTATAGTGCTTTTTATGCCAGGCAGAACATGGCATAGTATTAATCCAGTTGCATGGTTGTGATCAAGATTTCAAAACTTACACTCTCACCAGTACCAGCCTCCATTAAATAGTCCACTTTTGGCAAGAACTGGATCTCAGTGACTGTGTTTGTTGACTGGCAACTTCATTCCAGAGACCTGTTGTTACATTATTCAACTCCTAAAAGCCTCTGTCTCTCTCTGTTAATAGAGAGGGGGCACATTTGTTATGACAAAACATTTGATACTTGGGAATCTCTGGCTTGCTAAGCTATTATCTGTATTGGGACTACTCTGAAAAATAGTGGCCTTTGTGACAGTGAAGTCTATAACCCTGTATTGGGGTAAAGGGTTAATATGATGGGTACACTTGGATAATGCCCTGGAATTAGCACAAAGCCAAACTGGTTAGGTAAAAAGTGATGCTACTGACTTATTACTATCCTTTTTACCTATATTGGATATCACTGTGTTAGGGGGTCGTGGTTGTGGTCCTTTAAACAGCTGCCAAAAATGATAGCACAAGGGTTGTTGTCACTAGTTGTTTCAACAAAATTACACTCTATTATATGATCTATATAATAACCTGACTGAAAGCAACACTGTATCAGTGTGGGTGTACAAGTGAGCTAGTGTAAAGCCTCATAGTTATTGGAGGAAGATGAAAAAATGTTAAATGCTCTGGAGAGCTCTTACCTTTCCTATTATACAATATGATTATTGGGCAGCTTATGATCTCCATTGTTATGTAAGAGCAGAGTCATATAGTGATTTCCTGACACAACAGATACACCCACTATTTTACTAAATTAGAAATCATTTCACAGGTGTTAATGTTATTACCCAACGCTGGAATGAGTTTATTTTAAGCTGATGATGGTGGAAAGTTTATGGATCAGGTGTAATGAGACTTCTTTGGACCAACTTGAAATGAGGAGCAAACCCAAAGCAACAGAAATGATCATTTTTCTTTTTTGGTTATCATTGACAAAACCTCTTTGACATGTACATAATGGTTGCAACAGGGGTATAACAAATTATTGGTGGGGTACAGTGCAAGCCTTGCAAGAATGTTCCATATAGCAATGACCTCATTACAGCTAATGCATAAATGTTGTAAATACTATAAACATTACTTTGTTTACTGGGACTTTTCTTCCTCTTGGACTTTTTTCTGTTGCATTTTACTACACTGTAATTTTTCTACCATCATCTGACGGTAGTAGCTAAGGAAGCGCTGATCGGGTCATTTTTTTTTACTCTGACATTTTTAGTTTGAACAGTGACTACCGGTAATGTTTCTGGCTGCATTGATTGGTTTTCACCACCACCCATCACTCTGCTCTCTGCTCCAGTTCATCAACAGTAACATGAGTGAATGATGAACTTTGCTCCAATCATTGCTGGGACTGGACTCTGACTTCACATAAACCATCTGCTTACACTTAGTTCAGTACATAGACCTTGTTCATAGTTCGCTCCTTGTAACATGTATTTTCTGAATTTAGTATTTGGTGCTGTGAACCTCTGCTTGAATTCAGACCTGTCTTCTTCCTTGTGGTTCTACACTGCACTTTCACACTGTGTTGTGACTTGACTTGAGATTATTCTCTATGTTTGTTTTTTCTTATCTCCGGTTTCTGTTTTTGCACTTGGCGTAGGGAGGGAATTATTCTAGTTGTCCTTACCATATAGGGGAAGTCAAGGAAAGTAGGTAGGGATAGTTGAGAAGGATAAGTTCAATGGGCCACTCTGTGCCTTAGATGTTCCCATAACCAGTGTTACATAATCTTTTTCCTTATCTAGGTCAGATATTACTTACAAATGTAGTTGGCTCCTGCTATAAGGCCTATTGCAGTTCACTACCCTAAGGTATGATCATGTAATATATAATAAGATTAAGGCCAAGCTCACTGCATTTGAGGTTGAAATTTTTTATGGAAGCTGAGAGTTGCAATCACATTGCAGTCACCAGACATGGTGGGGTGATCTACTATGCCTTGTAAAGCATGTAAAAAGGAACTTTTGAGACAGTTTTGTACATAGATATTGTACTGTACACTGAAAATAAAGTCATACCGAACACTAGCAAACAATGGTGCAAAGTTTTTGCTACTATTAAAAAAGGTCATGTACTAAGATTTTTTTGCATAATCAGAAGATAACAATAACTTTAAATTACTTTTTTGTGATGGTAATTAACATTATTTTTACAGTTCAGTCAATGCTGCTAATGTGTTATAATAGTGAAATAAATAATACTAATTTATTTTTGAAGAATTTTTGGCTAGGTTTTACTGAAACAAATTAAAGGGGAAGTTGTCAGTTTTTGGCATTGAATATTAAGAAACAATCCATTATTTCTCCCTCTAAATCAGCATTGTGCATGGAATCTACAAATTCTTCTTACCATAGCTTTAAAAAAACAACTTAAAATCACACATCATACATTTTATCTAGAGATGAGCGAGTAACTCGTCCGAGCTTGATGCTCGTTCGAGCATTAGAGTACTCGGAACGGCTCGTTGCTTGGACGAGTATTTCCCCTGCTCGAGATCGAGCATTTAATGTAAGAAAAAGACAGTGAAGAACAGTGAAGAATACAATTAAAACAGTGAACACAGTGAACACGGATCATTTAAGTGAAGAACACAGTGAAAAACACAGTGAAGAATAGATTACAGATGTTCCGAACATCTGCTTACTTAGCTGAAGACACGAGCGCAGACGAAGGATCAGGCACGCAGGAGCGGAGGCTGATGTGGAGGAGCGGGGCTGGAGCGGCATCACCGAGCAGTATGGAGGAGCGGAGCGAGCGGCCATGGAGGATCAGAGCAGGCTGGAGGAGCGGGCATCACGGAGTGGAGCGGCATCACGGAGTGGAGCGGGGCTGGAGCGGCATCACGGAGCGAAGCGGCATCACGAACTGAGCAGGCTTGGAGCGGGCGTCATGGAGTGGAGCGGGCATCACGGAAAGGAGCGGGCTGGAGAAGGCATCACGGAGAGGAGCGGGGCTGGAGCGGGCATCACGGAGTTGAGCGGGGCTGGAGACGGAGCGGGCTGGCGCTGGCATGGAGAATCGGAGAGGCATCACGGAGCGGAGTGGGCATCACGGAACGGGGCTGGAGCGGGCATCAAGGAACGGAGTGGGGATGGAGCAGGCATCAGAGCAGAGCGGGCATCACGAACGGAGCGGGATGGGGCGGGCATCACGGAGTGGAGTGGGGCTGGAGCGGGCATCACGGAGTTGAGGGGGCTGGCGCTGGCATGGAGAATGGAGCGGGCATCACGGAGCGGAGTGGGCATCACGGAACGGGGCTGGAGCGGGCATCAAGGAACGAGCGGGGATGGCAGGATCACGGAGCAGAGCGGCATCACGGAACGAGCGGGGATGGGCGGGCATCACGAAGTGAGTGGGGCTGGAGCGGGCATCACGGAGTTGAGCGGGGCTGGAGCGGAGCGGGGCTGGAGCAGCATGAGAATCGGAGGGGCATGGAGGAGCGGGCATCGCGGGCGGGCATCACGGAACGGACCCAGTAACAGAACAAGTTATGAACAATAGGGGCAGATTTATCAAGTGTCTGAAAGTCAGAATATTTCCAATTGCCCATGGCAACCAATACAGCTCTCCCTTTAAAATATTCATGAGCACCGGTGAAATGCAAGCTGAGCTGTGATTGGTGCCATGGGAAAACTGGAAATATTCTGATTTTCAGACTGCTTGAGAATCTGCCCCTATGTGGAGAACAACTTGCAGATGTTTGGAAACATCTGCAAGTTGTTTCTCTACGCATATTGTTCTTCAAATACTATTGCGGAGAACACCGATCTGCACGCGTGTCTCGGACACAGATCGCAGATGTCATGAACATCTGCAATCTGTTCTGCACTGTGTTTTTCACTGTTGTCTTTCAGTGGAAACATCTGCACTGAACAGTGCTCGTTCAGTTTGTATTTTACTGAAAAATGCTCGGGTCTCCCATTGATTTCAATGGGGCTCGTTACTCGAAACGAGCACTCGAGCATCGGGAAATGTTCGGCTCGAGTAACGAGCACCCGAGCATTTTAGTGCTCGCTCATCTTTAATTTATCCCTTTACTTATAAATTTAAGAACAGTAGTTTCCTTCACATTAAAAGAAAAAACTAAGAAAACAGAGATGGTAACTCTAATAACATTATTAAGAGGTGTATCAAATTTCTGGAAAAATATTAAGCAGATCACTCTCCAGAATGCTTCAACATGCACAGGATTGGCAGCCATGTATGAAGAAAAAAGAGTGCAAAATCAGTTGAAATGGAATAATGAGTGCCTGAAAAAAAATGTTGATGTCAGTGGACAAATTATTAGCAAATTGCATTGATTAAAAAAAGCATTCCCCTTGCCCTCCTCTCTTTTATCTGATCCTTACAATTTAAGTTTTCCCCACCCACAGGTCACATCAGACAGTGCCACACTGTCCATGATGCAAGGTAGAGACTTTGCCTCAGGCGTGTTTTCATCTTGCCACGCGGGCAGCAGGTTTTCGATATAGACAGTTCAGTAATCCACAGACTGAAGTTGGCTCCAGCAGCTGTGAGGAGTGGGGCTGTAATTTATGGAGAGAGTTAGATACTCGGCACTGATCTTTCTGGAATTATTTCTCAAAGGGAAACCTGACTGTTTCCCTGCATCCGGACAGTTGTGTCATGCAAGGGGTGAAAGAAAGGAGGGTGTTAAGTGCCTGTACATTGTGACCTTAGGAAAACTGCTCAGTACAACTATAACAGTACTATTAGCCCTGTGCTGTGTCATGCTAATATGCTGTCATGTAAATACTAATTCATTTTGTCAACATTCATAAACTGACTATGGATGGAGACTTGAATATCTGATGTTTGGAAATGTTACCTCATCCTGCCTCTTTTTCCAAAGAGGGTAGACTTCACCATTTTTTTTTAAATTGTAACTAAATATTTGAAGCTCTTTATTATTTTAGAGAAGAATATTGCAGGTGATAAAGTAAATCTTGTAATATACTTATAAGGTCGTTTTGTCCCATCATCCCCTCCTCTTCTTCTGCAGTGAGACGTGAGCAGTTCTGAAGTCCATACACAGCAATAGATGAGGAGAGGAGGCTATAAGTTTAACTCCTTACAAACCCAGAGAATATTTCACTAGATAATTCAGCCCTGTAAGGGCAGGTTTCTCACTGTGGCCACATAGCGGGTCAGAACCTGCTGATGGGCAGAATGGAGGATCGGGAAAATTAATTTAGACATGTTGATAAATGTAGGGGAGAGAACAAATAGTACTGAGAATAATTTGTCTCTAATAAAGTATATCCAAAAATTACACCATATCTGTTCGAGAAAGCAAGCAGAGAGTATACCCACAATGAGAGGAGAAGTGACAGATGGGAGGAGATTCTCTGTAGACGACGGCTCCAGGAGACTCCGCTCACATCATTCATAGGCTTTCGCTGGATTATTGGAGGGGTCCAAAGTGCCGCCGCCTTGTAGCCGATGCTCTTTTCATATAGGAGGAATCCACCAACGGCAGCAGCAGCAGCAACACAGAACGGCGACCACCGCAGCGATGACCAGCAGGATGGCGCCAGAGCTTCGGCTTCATTGGTTATGTGATGTGATGCGGTCACCATTTTTTTTCTGCTTTCAAAAAAAAAAGAAAAAAAATTCCTTAATTATTTAGTGCAGTTTCAACAGGGACATCACTGCCAAAACTGTGGTAAAAATTAAAGGGTGCTGTCAGATTCCACATTTACATGCTTTTGTGTCATTGCCAGTGTTGTCATTCTTGCAGGAAGTCCCTGCATAATGCGTTGGAATTGGGAGTCTAAATACAATCAAAGTGCAGTGTATGAACTCAGCCTTATGTCTCAATTGAAAAACAAACTCATTGAGGGGCATAGATGAACATTAAATCAGGTAGGATAGTTAAGGATCAAATGTTACAGAAAGAAACAGACACATGCAATACTTGGGAAATTAACAGATATATACCATTGCAGAAAGTGAGACTGGATTTAAAGACACAGTAGATGGGTGTAAATTTATTCAGCAACCAGAGATATATACCATTGCAGAAAGTGAGACTGGATTTAAAGACACAGTAGATGGGTGAAAATTGATTCAGCAATCAGAGATATATACCTGTAGAAGAGAAGAGAGTTTGATGTTATATCCATTCAATGTATAACTGCAGTCGCAGTGTCAGAATATTATTATACTTAGCAGAATATTATGCTAAGCAAACCAAGAATGCAAGCAGGTGTGGTCTTCTGCTGCTGTAGCCCATCTGCCTCAAAGTTCGACGTACTGTGCATTCAGAGATGCTCTTCTGCCTACCTTGGTTGTAATGGGTGGCGATTTGAGTCACTGTTGCCTTTCTATCAGCTCCAACCAGTCTGCCCATTCTCCTGTGACCTCTTGCATCAACAAGGCATTTCCGCCCACAGAACTGCCGCTCACTGGATGTTTTTTTTCTTTTTCGGACCATTCTATGTAAACCCTAGAGATGGTTGTGCGTGAAAATCCCAGTAGATCAGCAGTTTCTGAAATACTCAGACCAGCCCTTCTGGCACCAACAACCATGCCACATTCAAAGGCACTCAAATCACCTTTCTTCCCCATACTGATGCTTGGTTTGAATTGCAGGAGATTGTCTTGACCATGTCTACATGCCTAAATGCACTGAGTTGCCGCCATGTGATTGGCTGATTAGAAATTAAGTGTTAACGAGCAGTTGGACAGGTGTACCTAACAAAGTGGCCGGTGAGTGTATATATATATATATATATATCTATAGCAGATTAATGAAATTGTATGTGAATTCCCAGGCAAGATTAACCCTTTGACAAACTTCATAAAATCCCCTATATTTTTAGGGGTGTAGTTTCTAAAATGGTGCAACTTATTGGGTTTTACTAGTATTTGGGTCTCTCACAATGACTTGAAAGCTGAGCAGGTCCCTCAAAAGAATGATTTGGCGTTTTTTTTATGAAAATGTTAAAAATCGCACCTAAAGTTCTAAGCCTCATAACTTTCTACAAAATTAGAGGATGCATTAAAAAACATGTAAACATAAAGCAGACATTCAGTTAATGTTAGTTATCAAGTTATTTTGATGTTATGTCAGAAAAGTAGAAATTTTAACATTTCAAAATTCACCCAATATCAAATTTTTTCAACTAATATGAAGTGCAATGTGACACGAGAAAACAATCTCAATATCACCTGGATATGTTAAAGCATTTTAAATTTATTGCCATTTATAGTAACACATGTGGAATTTTTTAAAATTTGGGCCATGTCCGGTAAGTGCAAAATGGCCCTGTCATCAAAGGGTTAAGTAACTGTAATATGCAGTCACCTCATACAATATGCCTACTATATTTAATTGTTTTACTGTTTGTAAACACGTTAAGTATATTGTCAAAACTTACACTCTCACCAGTACCAGCCTCCATTAAATAGTCCACTTTTGGCAAGAACTGGATCTCAGTGACTGTGTTTGTTGACTGGCAACTTCATTCCAGAGACCTGTTGTTACATTATTCAACTCCTGTAAAAGCCTCTGTCTCTCTCTGTTAATAGAGAGGGGGCACATTTGTTATGACAAAAACATTTGATTACTTGGGATATCTCTGGCTTGCTAAGCTATTATCTGTATTGGGACTACTCTGAAAAATAGTGGCCTTTGTGACAGTGAAGTCTATAACCCTGTATTGGGGTAAAGGGTTAATATTGATGGGTACACTTGGATAATGCCCTGGAATTAGCACAAAGCCAAACTGGTTAGGTAAAACAGTGATGCTACTGCTTATTACTATCCTTTTTACCTATTATTGGATATCACTGTGTTAGGGGGTCAGTGGTTGTGGTCCTTTAAACAGCTGCCAAAAATGATAGCACAAGGGTTGTTGTCACTAGTTGTTTCAACAAATATACACTCTATTATATGATCTATATAATAACCTGACTGAAAGCAACACTGTATCAGTGTGGGTGTACAAGTAAGCTAGTGTAAAGCCTCATAGTTATTGGAGGAAGATGAAAAATGTTAAATGCTCTGGAGAGCTCTTACCTTTCCTATTATACAATATTGATTATTGGGCAGGAGCTTATGATCTCCATTTGTTATGTAAGAGCAGAGTCAATATAGTGATTTCCTGACACAACAGATACACCCACTATTTTACTAAATTAGAAATCATTTCACAGGTGTTAAATGTCTATTACCCAACAGCTGGAATGAGTTTATTTTAAGCTGATGATGGTGGAAAGTTTTATGGATCAGATGTAATGAGACTTCTTGTGACCCAACTTGAAATGAGGAGCAAATCACAAAGCAACAGAAAAGATCATTTTTCTTTTTTGGTTATCATTGACAAACCTCTTTGACATGTACACAATGGTTGCAACAGGGGTATAACAAATTATTGTGGGGTACCAGTGCAAGCCTTGCAAGAATGTTCCATATAGCAATGACCTCATTACAGCTTATGCATAAATGTTGTAACTACTATAAACATTACTTTGTTTACTGGGACTTTTCTTCCTCTTGGACTTTTTTCTGTGCATTTTACTACACTGTAATTTTTCTACCATCCATCTGTAGAGTACAGCTAAGGAAGCGCTGATCGAGTCATTTTGTTTTACTCTGACATTTTTAGTTTGAACAGTGACTACCGGTAATGTTTGCTGGCTGCATTGATTGGTTTTCACCACACCCATCACTCTGCTCTCTGCTCCAGTTCATCAACAGTTAACATGAAGTGAATGATGAACTTTGCTCCAATCATTGCTGGGACTGGGACTCTGACTTCACATAAACCATCTGCTTACACTTAGTTCAGTACTATAGACCTTGTTCATAGTTCGCTCCTTGTAACATGTATTTCTGAATTTAGTATTCTGGTGCTGTGAACCTCTGCTTGAATTCAGACCTGTCTTCTTCCTTGTGGTTCTACACTGCACTTTCACACTGTGTTGTGACTTGACTCTTGAGATTATTCTTCTATGTTTGTTTTTTCTTATCTCCGGTTTCTGTGTTTTGCACTTTGGCGTAGGGAGGGAACTTATTCTAGTTGTACCTTACCATATAGGGGAAGTCAAGGAAAGTAGGTAGGGATAGTTGAGAAGGGTAAGTTCCATGGGCCACTCTGTGCCTTAAGTCTGTTCCCATAACCAGTGTTACATAATGTCTTTTCCTTTATCTTAGGTCAGATATTACTTTACAAATGTAGGTGGCTTCCTGCTATATGGGCCTATTGCAGTTCACTACCCTAAGGTATGATCATGTAATAATATAATAAGATTAAGGCTAAGCTCACTGCATTTGAGGTTGAAATTTTTTATGGAAGCTGAGAATTGCAATCACCATTGCAGTCACCAGACATGGTGGGGTGATCTACTATACCTTGTAAAGCATGTAAAAAGGAACTATTGAGACAGTTTTGTACATAGATATTGTACTGTACACTGAAAATAAAGTCATACCGAACACTAGCAAAAGAATGGTGCAAAGTTTTTGCTACTATTAAAAAAGGTCATGTAACTAAGATTTTTTTGCATAATCAGTATAACAATAACTTTAAAATTCTTTTTTTGTGATGGTAATTAACATTATTTTACAGTTCAGTCAATGCTGCTAATGTGTTATAATAGTGAAATATAATAATACTAATTTATTTTTGAAGAATTTTTGGCTAGGTTTTACTGAAACAAAATTAAAAGGGGAAGTTGTCAGTTTTGGCATTGAATATTTAAGAAACAATCCATTATTTCTCCCTCTAAAATCAGCATTGTGCATGGAATCTACAAATTCTTCTTACCATAGCTTTAAAAAAACAACTTAAAATCACACACTCATACATTTTATCTAGAGATGAGCGAGTATACTCGTCCGAGCTTGATGCTCGTTCGAGCATTAGAGTACTCGGAACGGCTCGTTGCTTGGACGAGTATTTCCCCTGCTCGAGATCGAGCATTTAATTAAGAAAAGACAGTGAAGAACAGTGAAGAATACAATTAAAACAGTGAACACAGTGAACACAGGATCATTTAAGTGAAGAACACAGTGAAAAACACAGTGAAGAATAGATTACAGATGTTCCGAACATCTGCTTACTTAGCTGAAGACACGAGCGCAGACGAAGGATCAGGCACGCAGGAGCGGAGGCTGATGTGGAGCGGAGCGGGGCTGGAGCGGGCATCACCGAGCAGGTATGGAGGAGCGGAGCGAGCGGCCATGGAGGATCAGAGCAGGCCTGGAGGAGCGGGCATCACGGAGTGGAGCGGGCATCACGGAGTGGAGCGGGGCTGGAGCGGGCATCACGGAGCGAAGCGGCATCACGGAACTGAGCAGGGCTTGGAGCGGGCGTCATGGAGTGGAGCGGGCATCACGGAAAGGAGCGGGGCTGGAGAAGGCATCACGGAGAGGAGCGGGGCTGGAGCGGGCATCACGGAGTTGAGCGGGGCTGGAGCGGAGCGGGGCTGGCGCTGGCATGGAGAATCGGAGCGGGCATCACGGAGCGGAGTGGGCATCACGGAACGGGGCTGGAGCGGGCATCAAGGAACGGAGCGGGGATGGAGCAGGCATCACGGAGCAGAGCGGGCATCACGGAACGGAGCGGGGATGGGGCGGGCATCACGGAGTGGAGTGGGGCTGGAGCGGGCATCACGGAGTTGAGCGGGGCTGGCGCTGGCATGGAGAATCGGAGCGGGCATCACGGAGCGGAGTGGGCATCACGGAACGGGGCTGGAGCGGGCATCAAGGAACGGAGCGGGGATGGAGCAGGCATCACGGAGCAGAGCGGGCATCACGGAACGGAGCGGGGATGGGGCGGGCATCACGAAGTGGAGTGGGGCTGGAGCGGGCATCACGGAGTTGAGCGGGGCTGGAGCGGAGCGGGGCTGGAGCATGCATGGAGAATCGGAGCGGGCATGGAGGAGCGGGCATCGCGGAGCGGGCATCACGGAACGGACCCAGTAACAAGAACAAGTTATGAACAATATGGGGCAGATTTATCAAGTGTCTGAAAGTCAGAATATTTCCAATTGCCCATGGCAACCAATCACAGCTCCCCTTTAAAATATTCATGAGCACCGGTGAAATGCAAGCTGAGCTGTGATTGGTTGCCATGGGAAACTGGAAATATTCTGATTTTCAGACTGCTTGATAAATCTGCCCCTATGTGTGAAGAACAACTTGCAGATGTTTGGAAACATCTGCAAGTTGTTCTCTACGCATATTGTTCTTCAAATACTATTGCGGAGAACACCGATCTGCACGCGTGTCTCCGGAACAGATCGCAGATGTTCATGAACATCTGCAATCTGTTCTGCACTGTGTTCTTTCACTGTGTTCTTTCAGTGGAAACATCTGCACTGAACAGTGCTCGTTCAGTTTGTAATTTTACTGAAAAATGCTCGGGTCTCCCATTGATTTCAATGGGGCTCGTTACTCGAAACGAGCACTCGAGCATCGGGAAATGTTCGGCTCGAGTAACGAGCACCCGAGCATTTTAGTGCTCGCTCATCTTTAATTTTATCCCCTTTACTTATATAAATTTAAGAACAGTAGTTTTCTTCACATTAAAAAGCAAAAACTAAGAAAACAGAGATGGTAACCTTATAACATTATTAAGAGGTGTATCAAATTTCTGGAAAAATATTAAGCAGATCACTCTCCAGAATGCTTCAACATGCACAGGATTGGCAGCCATGTATGAAGAAAAAGCAGATGCAAAATCAGTTGAAATGGAATAATGTGAGTGCCTGAAAAAAAATGTTGATGTCAGTGGACAAATTATTAGCAAATTGCATTGATTAAAAAAAGCATTCCCCTTGCCCCTCCTCTCTTTTATCTGATCCTTAACAATTTAAGTTTTCCCCACCCACAGGTCACATCAGACAGTGCCACACTGTCCATGATGCAAGGTAGAGACTTTGCCTCAGGCGGCTGTTTCATCTTGCCAACGCGGGCAGCAGGTTTTCATATAGACAGTTCAGTAATCCACAGACTGAAGTTGGCTCCAGCAGCTGTGAGGAGTGGGGCTGTAATTTATGGAGAGAGTTATGATTACTCTGCACTGATCTTTCTGGAATTATTTCTCAAAGGGAAACCTGACTGTTTCCCCTGCATCCGGACAGTTGTGTCATGCAAGAGGGTGAAAGAAAGGAGGGTGTTAAGTGCCTGTACATTGTGACCTTAGGAAAACTGCTCAGTACAACTATAAACAGTACTATTAGCCCTGTGCTGTGTCATGCTAATATGCTGTCATGTAAATACTAATTCATATTTGTCAACATTCATAAACTGACTATGGATGGAGACTCTGAATATCTGATGTTTGGAAACTGTTACCTCATCCTGCCTCTTTTTCCAAAGAGGGTAGACTGTCACCATTTTTTTTTAAATTGTAACTAAATATTTGAAGCTTCTTTATTATTTTAGAGAAGAATATTGCAGGTGATAATAGTAAATCTTGTAATATACTTTATAAGGTCAGTTTTGTCCCATCATCCCCTCCTCTTCTTCTGCAGTGAGACGTGAAGCAGTTCTGAAGTCCATACACAGCAAATAGATGAGGAGAGGAGGCTAAAGTTTAACTCCTTACAAACCCAGAGAATATTTCACTAGATAATTCAGCCCTGTAAGGGCAGGTTCTCACTGTGGCCACATAGCGGGTCAGAACCTGCTGATGGGCAGAATGGAGGATCGGGAAAATTATATTTAGACATGTTGATAAATGTAGGGGAGAGAACAAATAGTACTGAGAATAATTTGTCTCTAATAAAGTATATTCCAAAAATTACACCATCATCTGTTCGAGAAAGCAAAGCAGAGAGTATACCACACAATGAGAGGAGAAGTGACAGATGGGAGGGAGATTCTCTGTAGACGACGGCTCCAGGAGACTCCGCTCACATCATTCATAAGGCTTTCGCTGGATTATTGGAGGGGTCCAAAGTGCCGGCCGCCTTGTAGCCGATGCTCTTCTTCTTATATAGGAGGAATCCACCAACGGCAGCAGCAGCAGCAACAACAAGAACGGCGACCACCGCAGCGATGACCAGCAGGATGGCGCCAGAGCTCGGCTTCATTGGTTCATGTGATGTGATGCGGTCACCATTTTTTTTCTGCTTTCAGAAAAAAAAAGAAAAAAAATTCCTTAATTATTTAGTTGCAGTTTCAACAGGGACATCACTGCCAAAACTGTGGTAAAAATTAAAGGGTGCTGTCAGATTCACATTTACATGCTTTTGTGTCATTGCCAGTGTGTCATTCTTGCAGGAAGTCCCTGCATAATGCTGTTGAATTGGGAGTCTAAATACAATCAAAGTGCAGTGTATGAACTCAGCCTTATGTCTCAATTGGGACTCAAAGTAGCCCTGACCTTATAAAATAGACCTTGCCGTCTCACGTTAAAAAAACAGCTTGTGAAATGTGTCTTACTTGGTCACGCTACTTATTTCTGTGTATTATTCTATGTACCCAACTTTATTTTAACCCCTTCCTGACATAGGAAGTAATAGAACGACAAGGAAGGCAGTGACTTACCGACCAGCCCTATACTATTACGCCCTGCTTCTGGCACCGGCTCCCAAGTGTATGTTACATCTGACACCCGCCTGTAACACCCGCGATTACTCTTCTGCTTGTAACGGGCTTCTTATCACTGGTGGTATCCAAACCTCTGATGACAATCCTAGGACAATTGTTGGGTGTCTCTGCGCACAGGGCCCTGCCTACAGTGCAGCATGCTCAGTGTCTTACATAATACAGTGCAATACATTTGTATTGCACTGTGTTAACTCAACGGGGCAGATTTACTTACCTGGTCCATTTGCGATCCAGCGGCGCGTTCTGTGCGGTGGATTCGGGTCTTCCAGCGATTCACTACGGCAGTTCCTCCGACGTCCACCAGATGTCACTGCTGTGCTGAAGTTCCCCGAGGTCCGCCAGAGTGCACCATCCTATACTTGGTGAAGGTGAGCGCGTGTGCCGCAACACTTTTATTTTTTTAAATGCGGCGGTTTCTCCGAATCTGTCGGGTTATCGTTCAGCCAAGCCCCCCGATTTCCGTCGGGTGCATGGCGGCGCCGATGCACCACAATCCGATCGCGTGCGCCAAAAACCCGGGGAAATAAAGGAAAAATTGGCGCATATCGGAAATATTCGGATAACACGTCGGGAAAACGAGAATTGAGCCCTTAGTAAATGACCCCCATATGTGCTTGAAAAAGCTCTGAATGGTGCAGCTTTCCTTCAATTTCATGGCCTGTGCCCATACAGCAAATTACCACGTATTAGGTATCGGTATTGGTATACTTGGGAGAAATTGGGTATCAAACTTTGTGGAGCATTTAAATGTTTTATCCACTGAGAATTTATTTTCGAAAAAAAAAAATAATTGTTTTAATTCCCACAGGGCATTCACATTTAATTTAATTCTTTTGCTATATGTAAACATTTCTTCAATTGTTCCTGTGTGAAGATAATTTGTAATAAATGTAGCCCTTGAAAACAAGATAGCTACCTCAGATATGACCACCACACACTGTGGCAGCGGTGGCCAGACATGCGCTATTGAGCCCTGCCTGACCACAAGGATTCATCAATCATTACCACAGGATGGATGTGCGACATGTAGTAACTTCTGGACATTTCATATACCCCATATATAACCCTTTGACAAACTTCATAAAATCCCCTATATTTTTAGGGGTGTAGTTTCTAAAATGGTGCAATTTATTGGGTTTTACTATTATTTGGGTCTCTCAAAATGACTTGAAAGCTGAGCAGGTCCCTCAAAAGAATGATTTGATGTTTTTTTATGAAAATCGCACCTAAAGTTCTAAGCCTCATAACTTTCTACAAAATTAGAGGATGCATTAAAAACATGTAAACATAAAGCAGACATTCAGTTAATGTTAGTTATCAAGTTATTTTGATGTTATGTCAGAAAAGTAGAAATTTTAACATTTCAAAAATCACCCAATATCAAATAAATTTTTCAACTAATATGAAGTGCAATGTGACATGAGAAAACAATCTCAATATCACCTGGATATGTTAAAGCATTTTAAATGTATTGCCATTTATAGTAACACATGTGGAATTTTTTTAAATTTGGGCCATGTCCGGTAAGTGCAAAATGGCCCTGTCATCAAAGGGTTAAGTAACTGTAATATGCAGTCACCTTATACAATATGCCAACTATATTTAATTGTTTTACTGTTTGTAAACACGTTAAGTATATTGTAGGTAACATTAATAACATCAGGCAGGAAATAGTAGATATAGCATGTGTACAAAGGAAGCTTCACTTTTCAAAAATGCCAGCACACAGAAAAAAAGTAATGGAACTCTTTCATTCGAAGCAGCAGGTACACAATTCGCACATCCCTGAAAGTGGATCTTGTATGTCACGTATTTCCATCATCCGCCCATCTCAGCTGCTGACTGTTGCACTTTTTATATATTATTTCAATGCTTTGAGGTAAGATTGAAAGTTTGGAGTGCGCCCGTTTTAAATGAAAGTGGCGTGTCGACATACACTGACAAAAATCAAAGCAATCTTTTGTCAGAATTTGAACATTGCCCTTGAGCTGTCAGTTTTGCAATCAACCTGTATTTTCAGAGTGAAAACCAGAAAAAAAGAATATTAAGGAATAATGTGAATCTGGGTTACTCTGTGCTGTACTATATTTTGTTTGACAAGGCAGAAAGCCTTGCCAACAATATATCCGTATGAACAATTATTTAATGATGATAGATTGAGGTGGGTGTTTTTGACTTTTTTTCCCTAGGACTTGAATATTCTGCTGCTAAAATAAATAACTTTATGGACATAACTTATAATGAAAAGGCCAAAGAAGACAGGGAGAACATTTATTACTGAGTCAGACAGAGGAGACTAACAAAGCAAAGGCCAATCATACAAAACAATGTAACCAAATACAATAAAAGAAACAATTCTTCGAATTGTGTTCCGTAGTCCTAATAATTTGTCTTCAAAAGAAAACCAAAGGATTTGTCCTCCTGTTCTATTACTTCCATTTTTTCTCCTGTTTGATTGTCCTTTTTATATAATGGCATTTTTTATTTAGCCCAACAAAAGAAAAACCATCCTAACAAATACTATTGTTAACCCCTACTAGAGGATGCAGGGCAGGAGTTTTCATTATTTATGTACCTATATATATTGGTGATTTAATTAAATATGTTTTGAAATTTGGAGTTTTGGAGATACCGGGGTCTGGTCTAATTTTTAAGTTACATCTACATTGAAAGGACTTATAGCTCTTGTGTGAACCTTCTATGACATTGTGGGTCAAAGGGAGCTTACCACCTACCATACAATGGCCCACGTATATAGCTTGAAGCTCAGTAGGCATCTTCACTCACAATTGTATGTGTATGGCATCCATAGCATCCACATTTAGCAGAAGAGCTATTAACATAAAAATAAGGGATTCCCTTTTTGTTGTGTTAGGCTTTTACACACTAGAGAGTATGTGACATTCCAGCCAGCGCACGCTGAAAGTGTGATGCGTGTTTGACATATCACACTCACTAGTGTGTAGGGAGCCTAAGTGATTCCACTTAAAACAGAGAGTTTGAGTGATGCAATACAATAGTGCACATACATAGGAGTACCTGCAATTTTTGTGTATTGTGTTCCAATACAATTACAAGAAATGTGGTAGCACTTGGATATTAGGGCAAATATCAAAATATACATTCTTGTTTTTTAACTTTTTCTTCTCTATGGCTATTTAATATAAGCTATGGGTTAACAAAATTATCCACTTGTTAAAATTTGGAAAGTGTCCAGTAGCAATCTTTCTACATAAATTCATACATTACCATAATCAATATAACTAGAAAGATACACTGCCAGAACAAAGCTTACTACATAGACACTGCTAGAATGAGGCTTAGTACATTTAACTCCAGCTCTAGAATTTATCTGTCTCTCAACCTTTTATACCATGGCCAACCTCTTGAATAGAATAATATTTTCTATTGATGATCCATATCTTTAAGCCAGAGTGGAGAATGTTCTGCCACAAGAAGGGGATCTGTCACTGTGGGGCCTGTCAACTACTGCATAGGCATCATTTCCCGTGGTGGTGCTGCAGGGAAATTGAACACTAACTGATACGTAGATATCATCAAACATTATAGCTGCTCATTTGGTGTCTCAGCAGGAAAGGGTAGTATCTTTTGGCAATATTATTGCAGTGGACCCTTTTAAATAGTAGTAATTGATCAAAATAGGGATCTGTCATCTCAATAAAATGTAATCATGTCTGTGCCCAATCCTGCTGAGTTGTGAATGCAGATTTCGGCATAACCCTTCACAAATTAATATTCATTCTGCTGGCTGTACATTCACCTGCCATTCAGCCCCATTATTTGTTCTTAAGTAATCTGCACATTACATAAAACATATGCAATGTGCCTAGAGGCATTCTATTAGATAATTATTTATAAAACATCATTTGATGCTCCACAACCACTTTCATCCTACAATTAAAGTCTTGTACTTTTAATTCATGATAAAGGGCTCATAATAAGGTTCACATAACTCGAAAGAGACATAACCTATAGCAAACATCAGCTCTTCCCTTTTGATTCACCTTAATAGAGTGATTAAAAAAGCCATCCACCGAGTGAATGAAAGTCACATTTTTGTGATATCTACTTAACAACATTATTAAAACATTCAATTTGCTTTGCTCTTGTATTTGGAACAAAGGAAAGCAACACATAAAATAACCTTGATTATTGAGTGTTTTTGCCACCTACGCAGAGCTATGTATCTCCATGGTTAGTGATCGCCATACCGAAACATGGCATGTGGGACATGTTACCATGCTGTAAAAGAGGTAGGGTCATATGTCCAGGTGCCATTGCAGACAGGTTGCTGCTCTTTCGGACAGACAGGGCCTCATCAAAAACAAACAATTGCTCTTCTAGGGGTTGATAGGTATAAAGTGAAGGCTGCTGTGCTTAGGGACAGGGGGGATCTGAAATAATTGCCCTTTTCAGGGCACTTAACATATTTCTTCTCATAGGCTGCTCTAGTGTCATCAGCTCTGACCAAATTTCTTTGGTATTGGGAGAAATGTCTGCACAAATGTCCGCATACAGGCCAACGCATTAGTGGTAAAGTGATGATGTCAGTACTTCGACTCCCCAGAGTGTTCTGTAACTGAAACTCAACTAGTACCTGCTACTTCTCACACACCCTTTCCAGCATATGTAAAGTGAAATTCAAGTTGGTACATCATATAAGGTTGGTGGAAAGGCCAAAGTTCCTCAGCATTGCAGATGTGTAAAGGCAGAAAGTGCACACTGAAGGCAGGTCACACATGTCTGCAAAATTGGTCAAGAAACTTTGCACTACAAAGTTTAGCACATGCGCAACCACAGGATGTACCTCAAACTGGCATAGGATGTTCTCATGCCAGTGGTATAGGAACAAAACATTTTATAAATAGTTTATATTTATGAATTTAGTTTTGGTTTTCATAAAAACGTTTCAGTTTTTCTAAAATGTTTCTGTTTTTTTAAAGTTTGTTTATGTTAACAGTTTCAGTTGATCCAGGGAGTTACTCTAGGGATCGGGAGAATTTTTTTTTTGCTATGTTGGGGGGTGTGTATCATCTTTTTCCCAGACAGATGAGTTTTAACACAGCCCGCTGCCAATTCCCTATGCCTGTGCGGAAAATGATGGTGAAGGCTGACTGGATGAGGAGGCAGGAGAAGAGAATATGGAGAAGAAGGATGAGGCAACTACAAGCAGGGAGTAATGTCCGGCATTCCTTAGTGGTGGAAGTATATGCATCACAGCAATTCCTCCCTGGGGTCTAGCCACCACCATTAACCCAGCAGAAAAATAAAGAGATGTAACATTCCTCAAGCTCATTTGTCCACATATCACTTGTAATGTGCACATTGCATGCTGTATTTTATCCACAACCTGTAGATGCAAAAGTGGCATGGTGGGCAGTAACAGGTGACGTTGTGGGCTGCCCAATGTGCCTTTGTATCATTCTGCTTCTTTTGCTGGCTGCCTGAGGCTTTGTGACCACCACTATTTCCCTCAAAATATCATTGCATTTGAGTCATCATTCCTCAGATCTTCTTCCACCAAGCCCTCATCACTTCCCTACTAGTCAGTTTCCACATAGAAAGTCTATTTATTTATTTATTTATTTATTTTAACATTTTATTGAACAAAAGAGAAGCATACATATAATAGACCATCATCTGTTCTGACAAGTTACAGGGTTCTTTTTTAAACATACATGGAATGCTGTTGAACTGTACAGACAAATATTTAAATCCAGAAGCGCCTATTAACATTTTCTCTGCTGTTAAGTGTTCACTAGCTTGGTTTCCGTAGGATGTCTACTGTCAGTTCATGATGGAACAATTTGCCAATAGTGCATCTTTCCAGCGTAATCCATGTTTCCAAGGGAGGTTCTGTATTCTTCTCAAATGGAAATAACTCATAGAAAGCACAAACAATAAACATACGAATCATAAACAGGGGTAAGTAACCTTGCTCATCTGTCTCAGGGGTAGGACTAATTTCTACTCCTGAAAGTAGCTAGAGGCTGTCCGGATATCCCATTGTCTCGTAAAGACAGCTAGAGAGTTGTGTTGATATGAAACTGCTTTCTCAAAAAAGTAGTTTGTGTTGACCTGAGTAGTAACCTCATGTATGGAAGGGCAGGCCAATTCCTTCCAGTGCCTAGTCAGGATTAATTTAGTTGACATCAATATATGTGCAACTACTGTTTTTACCTTAGGAGAGAGTTTGTCTATATCAATAAGGAGGAGAGACTTTTCTGGTGAGTCCAGATTTTCTGTGACACCCAGCTTAGCTATTATTGATAGGGCCCCATTCCACAGTGTACGGATCTTGGCACATGTCCATAATGTGTGGATAAGGGTTCCTCTTTGGCCACACAGCCTCCAGCAGCCTGTGGGGGGTGGGGGGTATATGGGAATATCTTATGTAAACATAAGGGGGTAAAGTACCATCTCATTTGGGATTTAATTATAGCTTCTTGGTGTGCTACGCAGCGAAAGGAAGAATATGTAAATACCATTGATTTTTGCCATTGGGTGATAGATAAAGAGATATCAAGATCTCGAAAGTCTGTTTCATCCTCATTTTGGTAGATGTCCTGCAATAGTCCGCTGTCAACACTCTCATCCACCAACACAAACTGCTGGGCATCTGGGAATCCTATGTCTGCAACTGGGGCAGTGGCAGGTAGATGACATATAGAACCCCAGCTAGGAGAGTTATCATTGCGTAATAGTGACATCTGAGACATCCTTACTGTTTTGAATGAGGTAGAGGTCTGTACACATAAGATGAGGAGCGGGTTGACAATTTGATGAAACTTGAGGCACCCTGTGAATTATAATTGACCAATACCTTAACTTTCTCTGGCCTTTTCATTTTGGGAATATACACAAAGTACTTCAAACTACCTTTCTAGCTGTCATTCTAGATGTATTAACCCACAAATACTGCTTATTGGGTCCACTTATCAACATCCATACTGTCTTCAAGTGCAGTAACATTAACCCATTAAGAACGTAGTGTTTTTTCATAAATTTTTCGCTTTCCACATTCAAAAATCTATAACTTTTTAATTTTCTGTGTACAGAGCTGTGTGAGGGCTTATTTTCTGCCTAACAAATTTTACTTCTAAGTGATGTTATTTATTACTCTATGGTGTGTAGTGGGAAGCTGGCAAAAAATTCCAAATTTGATTAAATTGGCAAAAAAACGCTTTTCCGTCATTTTCTTGTGGGCTTACATTTTTTTGATAGATCAAGCATTTTGAGATGCGGCGATAATTAACATGTTTTTTTATTTTTAGTGTTTATTATGCCTTATATCAGTTCTAGGGAAAGAGGGTGATGTGAATTTTCAGTTTTTTATTGTTTTTAAAGTTTTTTAAAACTTTTGTACATTAACCCTAGATGGTCTGATCATTCCTTCCATATACTGTAATACTACTGTACATTTTTACACAGTATTCTTTACAGTGGCTCATTGTAACTAAACTGCAGATGCCAAACTGCTGAACTGATGAAGCACCCGTGAGCCCTCTTCATAAGAGTCTGCACCTCTGCTCAGAGTGTGAAGAAGATAACAGCATTTTAATTTTTTTATTTATTTTTTGATGTTATGTTATTATTTTAAGCACTTTTCCTAGCTCATTTTTATCAGATCTACTGCCTTGTTATTACCGCCATTATTCTTCCCTCTTAACCTTACTACCTTCCTTTTAAAGCCATTGTTAGGTGTCAAAATTCAGGTCACCATTGGTCAAGGTCAGTGGGCCAAGTCCAGGTCTTGAACCTAATTTTTTATGGATGTTTAGATCCAAATTTTGACCAAACTGCTCATCACTATGCAGGGTTACAGACGTACATACTACCTTCCAAATTCCACAAATTATGCTGACCTATGCAGCTGTCCAGCAAACCGCGCAACCACAACCAGGCTTGGCGCTAGCTGTCAGACTAGGTAGGTGGTGGCGAACTCACCCTGCGATGTCCCTGCGGGCTAAGGCCCCACCTAAAGCAGATATACCGCCCTTATAAGAGCAAACCCACTATAAGGAACCTAACTGACGGTCCCTGAGCGACCCTACAAGATGACAGAGAAAACTTACTTTGTCTGGCAACTGCTGGATGGTGGAGCAGACAGGTAACCGGAATACAGGAATAGACCAATGTTCACACTGGTGCACAGAATACCAACACAGGTCTGAGACAGGGACAAACAACAGATATATACAGGTCTTCAGGAGGGATATACACAGGTCAGGTCAAGATCAAGAGGGTATATACAGGTCAGGTTCAGATACAGACAGACAAGTGGAGACAGGTCAAGATCAAGATGGCTGCAAAGGTACAGAATCAGATACAAAACACATTATGCCAAGCAGGATAGCAGGATCACTAGATACACAGGTAGGACTTTAAGATAACCAGCAAGGTATGATGGGAATAGGCAGGTATATTAGGCCGTTCCCGAACACGCCTCCAGCAGTACACTGGGGAAACTGTCCATCAGGCTAGTAACCCTTGCTGGGCAGGACTAAAATGCAAGGAGCAGGGTGTGGCTCAGTTAATCCAAACAAACGCTAAGCCACAGTTCACACATAAATAAACCCCACCTATTTCACAAACTGAATAGTGCAACGTTCAGGCACGGACGTTACACCTACCTTCTGTATATAATGACAAAGCAGAGGATTGTGGTTAGATTTTAAAGCACAATTAAATTGTGGGCCAATTATGGTTTAGGAATGTGTTAGGAGAAGAACATAATTTTGTTCACAAATTATACCTTGTTTAAAAAATGGCCTCAATATTTAGTTATGTCGAACTTAAGGTAGATTCCATATAATATAATGTAATCGCTAAAAAAACTAATTTTGATTGAAATTCAGAATTGAATACATTATTGGAAGAGCTAAAGGTGAAATAACCAACAATAACCAGGGACCCATCACCACACAATATATTCATTAAAATCTCTGTTATGATATTATATTTTTTAGAAGGTTTTTAAGGGTTTCAGAGAAACAGCACCACTATACATTGCGTTTACTATTACAGCTCACCAATTTCACCATTGACAGAAGTGAAATTATTTCTGTACTTTATTTCATTCCCAGGAACCCATATAATCCTAGGAAGAGTGAAAAAAGATGTATGGTACCAGTGGCTACTTAACTGAGAGTTGACCACAGAATCATGTTAAATTCACAAACTTCTAACTTTTCTCTCCCCAAAACCCCATATTGTGGGATTTTGTGCTACTCCTATTTAAATTAGTTGACAGCTGGATTCTGAACATGATCAATGAGCTATTTGACAATGTATCTGGGTCATGTCCCTAGATTTGGCTCTGAGTACTCAACTAAAAAAATGTGACTTTACATCAAAATGATCTAAACAGACAATGTGAAGGTAATGGCTTATATGTGCTGCAGTAAGAGGGTGAAGGGGAAGGCAGATGTGGTAGTGTGGAAGAGTCTGAGCTATTTGTCATGTCTGCGGTCGCATCTGGTTTCTGTGTAGCTCTCATCTCATCTGATGCAGCGGTGTATACTTTACAATGCATTCTTGTTCAGTTTGGACGCAGGATAATTCTTTAATACATCTCAGCTGCAGCCATTTCCTGGTAGCGAGTGAAGACTTACCTGGCATAAGCCCATCTGAAATACTTTTCAACCTCAAAACAGCATCAAGAATATCTGGCTACAGATGTAAAATGTGTCTCATAGATCATTTTCTGTACATTTAACTACTCTCTTTCTACTTAAAAGGGCAAAAATAGTATTAGTAAAAATGTATTCACATTTACAGATATGATCGAAATTAGTTTTTTTTTAAATGTTACAGCCTTTTTATACATTTCTATTAATCACATTACTGTACATCCACCTCTACTACATATATTGGTTTGAAGGGGTTTTCTCATCATGTGGACAAGGCGCGCCCAATCTCTTTCCCACTGCTGCAGTAAGTGGAGATGTTACCATTCATGCTTGGCTCTTTCCATTCTCTTCTATGACATCTGTAAGAGTCACTGTGCCTGCCATAGAAGTGAGCATTCTTGAGATAGATGTTGGTCCCATAGGTGGTACTATTATCTATCAGACTTCTTATAGATATTCTATCAATGTCACAGATAGACTTACTGCTTTTCTTGTTACATAGAAAATATGTACTAGTTTAATACCATCTAGATTTTATTGCTACATGTTTTAATTCACTGGGCCAATTGAATACCCCTTCTGGTTTGTAAGTTCTCATTTTCGGATATCTTTGGAATTCTGAGTTTTAGGGTTTTTTGAACCCTGCTCACCACTTTAATAAAAAGTGAGCACTTGGCTAGTGTAGATTAAAATTTTGCTACAAGCGATGGAATTATTGTGAAATCGGAGCCCCTTCATCATTCAGGTACCTGTCTCGCATACAGATCAAGGCTTAAAACCAGTGAAAAAACCATAAATAAGAACTAAATGTCTACCTTCGAAATGCATATCTCCTCCGAGATGTGCAATGTAACCTTCTCTTTTTAATAGATACGAAATAAAGCAAGAATTTTTAGCAAATTCGAGTGCTGGTCATACCCTACTTTTTTCTTGGATATTATATGGGCCCTCCGACAAGCCTCTTACAAGACTCGTGCACCGGGACTACGCAGAGGATTTTATTTACCTACCTTCAGCGGACTACGTGAGCAAGCGCATAGCTCAAAAAACCTTTTTGCACTTTACCAGTGAAAGAAACCCTATTGACTTTGTTTGCCGTTTTAAGTACATTTACAGTAGTTATAGGTGGAGATGTGGTCAAAGAAAATTAAATTGGTGATAAAAGAAAAATATGAAGACTTCTTTAAGATCCCCCCACTTAAGCAGTATAATGTCTGAAATATATAAAACTTTTGAACTAAGAACTCAGATGATATATGAGGGTCTAGGGCAGTGGTGGCTAACCTATGGCACTGGTGCCAGAGGTGGCACTCAGAGCCCTTTCTATGGGCACTCAGGCCATCACCAGAGATGATTACAGGTATCTTCCTGCAGTCCCAGACATCCCAGAACTTGTTGTGCACAGAGCTACAGTATATTAAAGTGACAGTGCTACCTGGGACGACTGGAGGAGTGGGAAGGTGTGGACAGATCTGGATTATCATTATGTAGCTCCTGCTCCAGCCCTGACAGTTCTTCGTGTTTATGGGACCCTGGAGGGAAGCGACAATGATCATCCAAATTTCTTCTATTTTCTGCTTTATTGGTTTCCTCAGCGTGCTGGTATCAATGAAAGCTGTGACAGAGAAGGGAGTATAAATCACAAATTACATTTCTGAGTTGGCACTTTGCGGTAAATAAGTGGGTCTCGGTTTTCCCTGAATTGCCCCGGGATCGGTTTGCGGCGCATTGGCGCTGGCATGCACGCGACGGAAATCGGGGGGTGTGGCCGAACGGTAACCCGACGTATTCGTAAAAACCGCTGCATTTAAAAAAAAAAAATTGGTCGCACGGACCATACTCACATGCACCACGTTGAAGATGATGAACTCCGGGGCACCGCGGCAGACTTCGGCGCAGCAGCGCCACCTGGTGGACATCGGGCGCAGGACCTTCATGAATCGCCGGAAGACCCGAACGCTCGTCAGAGAAGCCACCGCTGGAACGCGAATGGACCGGGTAAGTAAATGTGCCCCAAAGAGCGTGTGCTAAGAAATATATTAGAACATTAGAGCACAGAGTTATGGAACATTGAGGTCCTATGCAAAATCAGGTAATATTAATACATAACTGAAGATGTTCTCATGGAAACCTTTGACAAAAATAGACCATCTTTCTTATGGTTGTAGTGATAGTGAGTCTATAGATTTTGGCTTCTTTTTGAGACTTTTTATTGCAAATGGTCACAAGCTATTTGAGGGCTGATATATACAGGAGTGAACACTACTGTAAATTTTGGATTTGAGGCCGTGTCCAGCCCTTTTAAGAACTTTAGTCACAGCCCAGGGGGATGACGACATATGAGGTTGCAGTCACATATGATGTTGGGGCACATGTACTTACCCAGCCCTGTCGCAATCCTCGCTGTGTGTTCTCTAACGATCATGGACTCCGGCGCGATTCATTAAGATTGTGCGCCCGGTTTCCTGCATGTTTCACTTCACTGCTTAGTTCCGCTGGAGTTCACCTTCTTCTTCCTGGTGCATGTAAGTGTATGTCTCGGGACACAATTTAAATGTTAAATCCCGCGCTCAGGCCAAATCTGTCGATTGTCCAACGGCACGCCCCCGATTTCTGTTGCATGAAAGCCGGCGCCAATGTGCCAAAATCCGATCACGTGCAACACAATCCCCTCCTAAATGCCTATCCCGGTGGCACGATCCCCAAAAAGTCAAAAACTCTGCGGAAATGCAGCTGCGGGACCCTTAGTAAATTAGCCCGATTGTGGTTTGGGTGCATTTTGCACTACTGTTAAGGTGTGTTTCCAAAACTCCAAGGACATCTACCACCAGAATCAAGGATTGTTAACCAAGCACAGTGACATACTGGTGTGTTCCCTCCCTTGCAGGATCTGTTCTTCTTTAACATTCCTATGCCCTTGGTTTTAGGAAAAAGAAAGGCTTTAAATTATGCAAATCAGCTGGAGGGGCTCTGAGAAAGGCATAAGTTCCTGAAAGAAGAGCAGATGCTGCCAGAAGGGGCACAGGCCAGCGTGCCAGTGTGCTTGGTTTACAATCTTTGATCCTGGTGGTAGATTTATAGTACATTTTGGCTGTATCACACATACCGGTTTAGTGTAGTCTGACGCAAGGCTTTCAGTTACATTTTGTGATGCAGGCCTTTTTTCTGCATTGGAGAACTTTGGCTGTGGACGACTCTTATACACATAACATAAATACAACTATTATTGGCATAAAAGGACATCTACCACTAGGATGAGAACGTGTATTGGAAAATTGTATAATATTTCATTACACAAACAATACTAATTATTTGCTAAAAGTAGGCAACCTCCAAGATGTTTAGAACAACTTTCTTTGCCAAGTTCCTTCAAATAACTGATAATGGGGCAGATTTACTTACTTGGTCCATTCGCGATCCAGCGGTGCATTCTCTGTGGAGGATTCAAGTCTTCCGGCGATTCACTAAGGTAGTGCGCCCGATGTCCACTAGGTGTTGCTGCTGCGCTGAATTCCATCGGAGTTCACTGAAGTTCACCAAGCTATTCCGGGTGCAGGTAAGCGCATGTCAAGCGACACTTTTTTTTCAGAATCAGTCGGGTTTTCTTATGGCCACGCCCCCCGATTTCCGTCGCGTGCATGCCAGCTCCGATGCGCCATAATCCGGTGCAATTCAGGGAAAATCGGCACAAATAATACGGTAACCCGACGGAAAAACACAATTCGGGCCCTTAGTAAATGACCCCCAATGTGTCCAAATATATGAAAACTGGTGTAATCTGCCTTAGTGCACTTGGCCGCAGTAATGTGCAGTTTGGGCCAAATAAACCAATAGTGGCGCACACTCTTCGTTAATTTGGTCAGTTTTCATGATGTGACACAGCTGCACCTTTTTTTTCTTTGTGCACTTTGCCTAATGCTGTTACGACACAATTGTGGTACAGCTCAGTAATATATATGTTGCACACTCTGACTAAACACTACAATACCGCTTTAGGTGCACAGTTTTTACACAAAAGTGGCACAAACACTTTATAAATAAATGTGCAATCCCCAATGACACTTTTTCTGATGCAAACGTAGACAAAAACCTGGAGTAGACAATATTTTTGATTTTCAGCGTTTTTTTGGCCCCTCCTGCCAAAACTTTTGCACAGTAGTCAATATTCCGCTCTAGACAGAAGTGCCTGATAAAACCACATGCCCTCACCATTGTCAAGTTTTAAAAAATATTTGAAAAAAACACTATATTTCCTGATTTACAAAATGCCAACATTGTGCTCTTTAACTTTCAAAATACTGCCCCCATTGTACACTCTAAATGTATACAGTGTTGATAATCTTCTGTTCTCAATGTCATGCAACCCAATCAGACTCCCCTATTCCTAAAGTGCAAGCATGGCTATGTTACATCCTAAGGACACAAATACAGTGGATTTTAGGAAAGGGGAACCAGCTTAAAGTTAGAAAGAATTATATAGTTACATACGGTTGAAAAAAAGACATTTGGCCATAAAGTTCAACCAAGGGAGGGATTGGATGAGGAAAGGATTTGACGGAAACAATACTATATTGCAACATAATCATCAATGTTATTTAGATGTAAAAAAAAGCATCTAGGCCCTTGTTGAAGCTCTCTGCTGTCCCTACTGTGACCAGCACCTGAGGCAGGCTATTCCACAGATTGGCAGTTCTCAAAAAAGCCCTGTTGCCTCTGGTGATTAATTCTTCTTTTTCTCCAGACAGAGACACTTGTATTTTGATTTGATTTAACCTGGAACAACTTTCCACCATATTTTTATATGGACCATTCATATATTTATATAACGTAATAATGTCCCCTCTTTTCAAAGCAAAATAAAGCGAGTTTGTTTAATCTTTCCTTATAACTGAGACCCTCCACATCATTTTTGTGGCTCTTCATTGTACCCTCTCCAGCTCCAGGGCATCCTTTTTATGGACCGGTGCCCAGAACTGGACAGCATATTCCAGGTGCGGCCGAACCAATGCCTTGTACAGTGGTAATATTACATCCCTATCACGAGGGATAGGGACAAGATCTTGCCGGCTTTAGAGGCAGCTGATTGACATTGCATGCTGTTGACGTTGATGTCTTCAGATATTATTGTTGTTATTACTTTATTTTAAGTGATAGTAAGAACCTCCTCTGTCTCCGGAGGCTCTACAATGTTATTAGCACGCATAGTTGGAGTATCCCAGGATTATGAGAAAGGTCAGAGAAAAACTCTCCATTGTAAGGTGAATAGTTACTGTTAGCCCTGTGCTTCCTTTTCTTCCATGCTCTCCCATGTTACGTGCACATTTTTTTATCCATCTGATTAAAATAATTAATATAAATCTCCGTTTTTATATAAACACCCTGTCTTCCTCCTCCTTAAGCACAGATCATACAGATCATATTTTATGGCTGTAATTTGCAACTTCTGATGTCTGGGCTGTAGCATTGTGGCAGCTCTTTGTTCTCTAGTAATAGATGACATTATGGCAGTCTAATTCTGCATTTAGTGAAATAATGCTTCATTTTCTCTGAGAATCATGGAAAAGAAAAGTAGAAAGTGGGAGGTAAAGTACAGTGTGAAATGAACCTGCTAGAGGCTCCCTGTGGTTTGTAGTCATGCTGGGTAGCTGAGATGAAACAGCCTGCAAATCATCCCCACTTCACCTATTCATGAATGTTCTCCTAGCTGGGTGACAACTCAGCAGTGGGGACATGAGTCAGTCTCATAGTATGCCTTTAGCTCTCATAGAACGAAATCTGGTGTAGTTAGACTGTACTTTGCCTCCTGTTTGGCCTTGTCATTTGCTTCACTGGGTTATTTTGCAACTAACTTTAAAATTCAAAAATAAATTTAAAAAATGGCTCAAAAATAGATATTACTCAGTTTGAATAACTATTAACTAGACATAAATCGAAAAAACAAGTTAATATGATACTTTAATAAATGTGTTTATTATAGAAAAATGCTTCTTTTTTACTTTTATGCTGGAGCCAGACACAATTGTTGACATTGGGTGCAGTGGATCCTAAAGGGAATCTGTCACAAACAGTACCTTCTTCTGTAATTTATACATCCCCTCCAGTTTTTTTTATCATGTACCGTATATATACTCGTGTATAAGCCAACCCGAGTAAAGCTGGGGCCCCTAATTTTACCACCAAAAACTGGGAAAACCAATTGACTCTAGAAGAAGCTGAGGGTGGAAAATGCCAGCCAGCCCCCTTTATTATGTAGCCAGCCAGTCCCCTGTAGTACATAGCCAACACCCTTTAGTATATACCAAGCCAGCCTTCTGTAGTATATAGCCAGCCAGTCCCCAGTAGTACACAGCTAGACCCTTTTGTTATATAGCCAGCTAGCCCCCTTTAGTGCATAGCCAGCCCCCCTGTGGTATATAGCCAGCCCCGTGTAGTGTATAGCCAGTCCCATGTGGTATATTCCCAGCCCCCTGTAGTATATAGCCAGGCCCCTGTGGTAAATAAGCCCGCCCCCAGTTTGCCTGGCACATAAAAAAATTAAACTTACATACTCACTTTAGTGAGTATTGCTCCCCAATGCTCCCGTCCCCTTGGCTCCTCTTCTTTCTTCTCTCTGCTGTAACAGCCGGCAGAGATGTGTCCATGCAGGCCAGTGCACACTATAATGTAATAATGTAATGTATGGCAGAGAGAAGAAAGAAGAGGAGCTGCACGGAGCATCGGGGAGGCACACCATGCCGGAAGGTAAGTACGTACGTTTAATTTTTTATAGACTTGCGTATAAGCCGAAGTGGGGTTTTTCAGCGCATTTTTTGTGCTGAAAAACTCGGCTTATACACAAGTATATATACTATATAAATTGCAGCAGTCAGGCAACCCGGCAGTCAGGTAACCCCATTTCCTGCAGTCAGATAACCCAGCCTCTAGCAGTTAGGCAACCTGATCCCCTGAAGTCAGTTTGCTTTGCCCATGCCATGCATCTAGCATCCCTCTTTTCTTTATCTCTGTCTATTTCTTTATGTCTATCTTTTTATATCTATCTATGTATTTATCGTATTACTTTACATATTATCTCACACATGATCTGTCTTATACTCATTAGGGGTCATTTACTTACGCGGCCCTGTCGCGATGAGGATTCGGGTCTGCCGGCGATTCACCAAGGTCGTGTGCCCAATGTCCTCTATCGTGTTGCTTCTGCGCTGAAGTCTGCTGAGGTCCGCTGGAGCTCACCAACCTATTCCCGGTGAATCTGAGTGATTGATCTTGCGACACAAATTCTTTTTTAAACTCTGAGGTCTTTCCAAATCCGTCGGGTTTTCCGACAGCCACTGCCCCCTATTTTTGCGCCGTGAAAGCCGGCGTGATTGTGCCAAAATTGATCACGTGCGCCAAAATCCCGGTGGAATTTGGCACAAAATGGAAAAAAAAGATTGGGAAACCCGACGAAAGTGCGGCCGTGGAGCCTTTAGTAAATGAGCCCCATTGCCTATAGTAACCAATTTAATTAGTTGCAAGAAGCAGAACTATGATTGGTTGCTTACTCCCACCGCAGCCAGAAGACAATAGCTCCTGTATATGGTGGTTAATAAGTGTATTTTGGAAATCAGGGGGTGAAAATGAAAAAAAATGCAAAATAGTCTACATTTTAAAACCTAGTCTTTGTCATTCCCTGTGTCACAGGGAAGGGCTGTGCAAAATTTGGTGATTTTTGGAAAATTTGGAATCTGCAAAGGTGCAGATTCATTTAGCAGATATAGATACATACATATACACATACATACACTCAGCTTTCTGTATTAGAGATTATATGATCCATATAATACATTCCTGGTGATGCAGGTGTTTATAAATAGGTATCCTATTCTAGGTCTTTTCGTCAATGCTTCATATTTAAATTTTCTATTTATCATTCGATTCTCTGCCAAGTTCTTGCATTTTTTACTAACAAAAGTAAATGTAACAAAAAGCCTTTGACTGCAAAGTCTGATTACGAAAACTTCAAATCTCAAGTGAAACCATAACACTTGCCTATTGGCAATGCTTACTTTTTCCATTTGGAGAAGGATACAGGAATTTGTGCTGGGAATATATATTGTATATGCTGAGAACTGGGTAAGAAGATAAAATGACTAAGCTTTGTTATGTGGCTTTATAAACTATTGACTCCAGCTATTAAGTTTCTTTAGATTATTCTTTTGTTCTTAGTATTTTGGTTTAAATGTTATGATTTTCACCAGTATTTGATTGCTGGAATTTTAAGGTCTAGACTGCACAGGAAATTGAAGTACCATATTTTTCGGACTATAAGGCGCACAAAAAATCCTTTGATTTTCTCAGAAAATAGTCCTTATATATGAACCTAGACTTTTTAGCAGGCATTTATTGATGGTGCGCCTTATACTCCGGTGCGCCTTATAGTCCGAAAAATACAGTAATCCAAATAAAATATTTTGTTCTATGCACATCTATACTATGTACACGTATTTCATCCAAAATATCTTTTTTCCTATTTTAATCTTGTCGGTCACTCAAAAAAAATGTCTCACGACTGCACCAAAATCTACACCAAAGCATGGTTGTTGATTTTTGGACCAAAATGTATTCAATAAAATTTAATATAAATACATACACAAACTGTTTTTTTTTTAAATTATGGAATGCTTACAAAAAGTCATAGATTAGATATATAAAAAGTTCAGAGTGTTTTCGCACAAAAAAAATAAAAACAAATACAAAACTACTCGTGGAAACCCTGGGTATTTTTTTAGTTTTTTGGGGGTAAATGACTAAATAGTATTGTTCTGAGTTTGCTATGATGGACGTATTGAAAAGTCCCTGTTATTATTGTTGCACTGTCCCTTTAAAGATTTTAGCAGTAGATTAAAGTTTACCTTTCTATATGCAGAGATTTGTCCCTTTATCTTTGGGAGTGGCCAGTGAGGAGCGGTTTCTGAGCCCACCCTCGGGAAACCACTCCTTCATTAGTTTATTTAAAATTAAAGGGAACCTGTCACCAGGAGACCCATTTTTAGCACTCCCCCCCCCCACAGAGCATAGTACATACACTGCCAAAGAGTTTTTGTATTAAAAATAGGTTTTACAGAAAAAAATATATATCGTACCCTTAAATACCATGTGCTGTGTGACTAGGCACTAGGCACCTGGGAGTGGCAGTTTCCCAAAGGTGGGATGGAAACTGCTCCTCCATGTGTTCTTTTTCAAATATATGAAAACGCCCATCACTTGGCTTAGTCACGTCTCCTGCTCCTCTACAGCCACCCTGAATGATGGGAGTTATGACATCATACATATCTTACCGCCCATGGCTCCTTTTCTGACTGCGTCAGACAATTTTTGTGTCTGCATGGTCAGCATCTGCAGGCAGACATGCAGAGATGAAGCACAGCCGGCCATAAGGTCTCCACATCAATCTCACTACGCTTGGTGTTGCTAGGCAGTGAGGCGGGTATGAGAATTCCCCATCTGCAGTCAGTGTGCAGGCATGGGGACAGCAAAGCCCCATGCGAGCCCACTCCCTACGAGTTGTGCCCCCCCCAGGCCGTTCATGCTTCACCCCCATGCCCCTCCACGCCCCCTGGCATGGAGGTGACAGAAAGGTGAAATAATCGCAAGTGCTAGCAATAAGCTAGCATTTGCGATTATTTCATGGCTTCTATGCCACAGGTCTGGTGCAGAGGCTGATAAATATCCCCCCATGTGTTCAATGTGTTCCTTTTTAGGAACTGACATTTTACCTTAGATCTATGAAGGACATAAAAGTGCTTGATAATCATAAAAGCAATAGTTAAGTAATGCAACATTTTTTTAATGAAAAGAAAGCACTTAAATAAATTTGTAACTATTTTTGGTGTAGAACCATCCAATCAGCTTGCCTTTATTCCAGATTCATCAGCCATATTTTACTGATCTTGTAGGGAATTATGACTGAGATTGAAAACAATCAGGCCTCCCCTTGCTTTCAAAATACCTCATTTGTAAGTATAAACAGAACAGGCGATAGTCAGACAGAGACGTTTTTTATCCACTCCTTCAATTTGTGTCTTGGAGTATTGCTGCTGCAGTGTTTTTGGGAAAATGATTACAGCAATGATTAGGACCTTGATGATATGACCATTTTGGCAAAGATATTTTTCCCAAGTGACAAGTCCTTGAAATTTCTGCAGCCACTACTTAATGAAGAACTAACAATGTTTTCATTGTACTGTAGATAACAGTGCACACACATGTCCTTTCTCAGGGAGGAAAACAAAATCTTATTTCACCAGTTGCATATTTGTCATATTACAAAAACATATTGGAAAGACACTTTAGAACATGAATGAAAAGCTTTGTAGTTGTTTTTGCAGCATACCAAGCAATCCCAAGATATTTGAAGAAGATAAAAGGAACCCTAACCAAATATTGTGTATCCCAGTGGCCTCCTATTACTATGCAGACCCTATATCTTCGAAACTATATTATACATGGAGTAAGTATCCTATTATACAGAGCGCAAGCCATCCTGAAAAACTAAACTCATTTGGAGTTTTTGTATTGGTCACAATGTTGACTTTTATTTAACATTTTATTCATAAAGGAATGCCCAGGTTGCACAATTTTACCATCTATGAAGTACAAATTATGGTATATCTTATACGAGACAAACACAAGATTGTATCCAACTGGTGTACTTGGCCAAGATACAATATCCCTCAATGCTAGGGTCTGTTAATACAGACCAAAAAAATCACTTTATTAGAAGAGAGCAGCAATCAATTGAGACTTTTTTTTTAATATACCTGCCAATGGTTGGTGGTGTGGTGAAAAATAGAAATATATCAAAATCATGCGAGTTGCTCATCCCCTCTGAAATTCCTCTACTCCAGGCCAGACCAAGCCAGGAAGCTGGGGGAATAAAACCAGTCTCTTCAAGAAACAACATTGTATAATATATTCAATAATTATATACAATAATTTGAAAAAAATGTCTGCAGTGATATGTGTAGATTAAGGTTCCCATGTAAGACAACAAATGTACCTGATCTGAGACATTGTATTATATTAAAAAGTTTGGTCCCGATCTTTCCTATGAGAAAGCAGCTGGCAAGCGCCACCAATAGCAGGTGTATTTAACCCCAAGAGAGATACATAAAAGTAGCAGAAACCTAATAGAAAGCCTGTGTCAGCTCTTTCAGTTGGGTAGAACATTAGCATTATAAAGTTAATTATTGTAGGTCATTGGAAACAAAAGATGCACAACCTGATAGAAATGTATATTGATGACTGCCAAAGTACACATGTCCATGCATCTCCAGTCTCAAGTGCTTATACCTGAAGGGCAATCATTAGCTAGAAATAATTGTCCCGGCCCAAAGAGCTGACCCTTTGTTTTATCCCTGTCAATACTACACGAGCACACTATCTAATTAATCAGGAGATGGCCTCTTGATCTAGTTAAGTCGTGTTCGCCTTATGAGATTACAGGTGACCTTCCACATTGAGTTTAATAATAATTTATAGATGTGTAAACATTTTTAATGACAATTATGTGTCCTGCCTAATGAAATTTTGTTAAAAATGGTCATGAAATGCATGATGGTGTATCATTAATATGGTATTAAGAGCCTACCACTGAGATGATCTGATAAGTTCTCAATAAACACACGCAGTTGGAAATGAGAGATTTCTGGGTAAATCAAGCATTATGTAAGGCAGCACAGTTATAGAATATAAATGGGTGAAGTATAAAGTGCAAAGATTTACAAGAGCAATTAGAGAAACATCAGATCTGCTAAAACTAGATAAGGCAGGGATAGAATGCTAACTATAGTATATTTATCATTTTTTAATATTGGGCTGACGTTTTTGAAAATTTGTGCTGTAATATACTTTGGATAAAATGGATATATTTTGAATTAAAAACACAGCCATACTTCGGATAAACATAAAGTACAAGAAACAAAGCGGCACTCGCCAAAGTAAATCGTAGAATCTTTCTTTGTTTCCAGTTAAAGCATAGAAAAAAAGCCACATGGGGTATTTCTGGAGGAGGGGTTTATAAGGTGACAGCCTTGTCAGCAGTCGGTGCTTTTTGTATAATTTTGATAACATGGGCATGGCCTGAGATCTACAAAAAAAATTCAAGCTTCATCTGAAGGAAATAAAATGTGGAAAAACATACATTTTCCCAAAATTATACAAATGAATGTGTCAACTCATCACAAACAGGCTCAGCAGCTCCAATTTGAATTTAACCCTCAGACCTAATGCACATAAATCAGTGTAGGAAAATTTGAACCAGTTTGCTGAACAAATAATACAGCTATATTTCTACAAATGTAAATGAAAAAGCCCATAGAACTCGATTAAATTCCAGCAATTTTCACATTTTTAAACTGAATTGTTTGAGGGGAATCTGCCATCATAATAAAGTCTGATTAACATTATTCATATATCCAAGCAAAGTGACTGTGGTACTCTTCTTGTATTTGTTATCCATGGCCTCCTTCCTTCTAAAATCAACTTTTATAATTATGATATTAGCTTTACAGGCTTCCACACTGTGCACAAGCACTTCCCCCACCCACTGTGTGCTGATACTTCCTCTGCTGGAAATAAATGCAATATTTGTTGTGATCATCCTTTACCTTCAAAGCAGCATCAATACGTCTAGGTTCCCTTGCAAACAGAAACTTGGCAGGAAAGTTGTTCTTTATATTTTGGAGAATCAACCTCTAATCTTCTGTGTATGAAAACTTGCTCAAATTATTATGTATTTTCATTTAGTCCCAGTGCTAGTCAATAGGTGGGGTAATATTTATCAAGGCCTGTACTGGCGTACAAGCCTTCATAAATACACAATTTGTGGCAGTGCACCATGAATCCCCCTCCTAAAACCACTTCCAATTCAAATGGGCATGGAGGGGCATAGAGTGAGCTTTGCCGGGACAGGAGGGGTACAATGGAAACAATGCACCATTGCTTGATATATCTCCCCAATAACTTGAAGGAGAGGTATTTCTAGTGGCCATATCATCACTCTCTGGACTTCTTGTTCTCCTTTAAAACCTTTGTGCACTTAGACGTACTATTATGTCCTGGTGCTGTGTGGGGTGTATGGAAAGAGCTCACGGGCTAAGCTCTCTCCATTCATGGTGGGTATAACTAACATATGTATAACTTAGCTGGCACCCGCCTGTAACGGCTATGGTCACCAATCGTGGCAGTTAACCTGTTAGGTGCCATGGTCAAACCCAATCGTGGCACCTAATGGAGTTGACAATGGCCCCGTCATCTTGGATGACTGATTGCCGCCCTGTGACGTCATTGGAGGATGGCAATCGGTTGCCATGGCAGCCTACATTATCATAGAGATAATGATCTAATGGCAAGCTATACTGGCAGGATAATGATCTAGTGGAAGGATACATGAAATAAGCAACATTTCTATACACTGCAATACAGTAGTTTGCAGTATATAGTATGAGCAATCAGACCCTGCAGGTCCGAAATAATAGTAAAAAAAAAAATTAAAATGTAAAAATTATTTTAAAAAGTAAAAGCTTAAATCACCCTCCTATCCCTAGAACACATATAAAAATAAACAGTAAAAATCAAAAACTATATCTCTAGGTCCCAAAATGCCGGTTCTATCCACATTTAAAATAAAATAGTATTCCTGGCTGTGCACACCGCAACAGAAAATAGCTCCAAAACTTCCAAATCACCACTTTTTCAACATTTTTCTATCCATGAATATTTGGATAAAAAAATTATCAAAAAGTCATATAGGTCCTAAATTGATATAAATTTAAATGCCAGCATGACACCTTGTATATGTCCTTATACAATAGTTATTGGGCTCAGAATTTGGCAAATCTACTAAAACCTAATGAAACCTATATAAATTTGGTTTCCCTGTGGTTGAAAATGCAGCAAATGTGTTTTTTTAACAATGTTGCTGCACTTTGTAATTTTTTCCCAGCCTTCCAGTACATTGCACGAAATAGTGCAACTAAAAATTACAATTTGTCCTGCAGATAAAAAGCGTAAAAATAAAAAGGTTATGAGGGGAGTAAGAAAACTGAAAGTCAAAAACGAAAAAAGGGTTAAGGGTCCTGTAAAGGTTAAGCTGAATACTGACATTGGCTGATTTTTTGGGTGTTTTCCCCTACTGCAGAATATTTTAGCTAGTGTGTAGAAAATGTATTATGATGGCAGGTTCCAAAAGCTTCTGGCATGTTTACTTCAAAAAAGCCTTTTGTTGTGCATCTGAATAATTCCACTGTTTTTTAATTGTTACTTTGACATTACCTGGCTCCCTGCCATCAGCGTGTGGTGAGTCCCTGGAAGGGGTTGCAGTTCAAACAAGAATTGCTTGTAGTGTTGAGCCAATGTAAGTGGGCAGAGGGAGAAGGGGAGGCTGAGGAAATGGGAGGACCATGAATGAGATGGAGGGGAAGATGGATTTAGGAAAAGATGACTCGTGCCATTTGAACTGCCACACATGTGGAACTACTGAGATGCACAACAAAAGCATTTTTGAAGTAAACATGCTAGAAGCTATTGCAACCTGTCATCATGTTACAATAAACTTCCTGATGACAAGACCCTTTAGCACTTCTATTTTGAAGGCATTCTTCTTAAAGCAATTTTTTCAACACCCTCCAACCACCTTCACACAGTTATGTACTATGCAAAGGGTTAGATTTACCGGCTGAGAGTTACCATGTTAATTTTTTGACAGAACTGGCAACATATTTCCCATATGCTGATTATATTTCATTACTAAATATTTAAATATTAACAGGGCTTTTTTTGGATAACATGAGGGTGAATGTCAGGATTTTTCTATTTTATTGTTTTTAAGTCAGTGATGAAACTTTCTAGCTCCTTGTGTAAAATGTGTATTATGTACATTATCCTTAACTACATGATTTACCATTGGATTGTTGGTGATTGTGCTTGTATGTTTAAATTCATATCCACATATAGCTGTTTGTGTTTTGGTGGCTTTTAATCAAAACTTTTCCTTTTTCAAGAGGGAAATCCCATAATCTCAGCCTATGACAGTAAGACACTGATAAACGGTGCTCCTTGATGAACCAAGGCCAAAAGTTTGACAAGTGCTGACTGTAGATAGAGAATAGTGTCAGCCAATATTATGGATAAGTACATCAGCCGTGTCATTCCTGACAACAATATATCATAGGAACAGGTGAGACAAAACGAAGCCTATACTTATGGAATGCAATGAATACTAAACTTACAGAGTGGGGGGTCTCAATAAAAGCTGAGATATAATAAATAGGGCTTAGTAGAGATTGACAACAGAAAGTCATCTGAATAAACTGGTATGTGTTAAATTTACAGTCTGTCATGAGAAATCCTACCATAGCAGCCTGAGTAACAATTTAATTACATGCAGTGCTTTTCAAAGTGTAATTTATAATAAATGCTCCATAAATCCTTTATTCAATGTAAATTATGGTGTCTGTTTTTCATTGCGATAAAATAAATATGACCTAGAGTTTCTTGTTTATTTGATATTAAGACTACAGTTTAGTAATAGTGACATAACTGTATGCTTTTGGTGCACACACAAAACATTACAATCATAAAAGTGCATGGTAAACAATTTTCCAAATTAGTGGTCTCTGAGGCATGATCTGAGCAAGTCTCAGATTTCCAAAGTGACTGAATTATAGCCTCCACACATCACCCATGGAGACATAGAGCTACCAGGCCTGATAAGCTCACAGACTTCTTTCCAGGTGGTAAAAGCCATGATGACACCTCTTCCCACCACTCTGGATCCTCTTCAACCTCCCGTTCGAGCTTAAATGAGACAGGCACAACAAAGAGCCCTTTACTCACTGGAGAAGATGCGGTACGCAGGGCCCGAATCATAGCTTCAAACCTCAAGCTCCAGGTCACACAAGTTATGTTGAATCCATTTATTGAACATATAATAATACACAAAACAATAGAACAATAGACAATACATCCATAAAATTATGCAGGCATTACTAATAGTGAAACATACATATTGAAAAGAATAGAATATGGCAGAGAACACAGAAATATTCTTCGTTAAAAGGGAAAGATCTTTTTCCTACACACCGTCCTTGACTAAATGCATTGCAAAGCGCTTGATAGTAGGAAGTAAAAGACTCAGATGTAATGTATTTTATACTATACTTCAATTTCCTTTGGTGTAACACAGCCCAATATGGAGTCGCCGCCTCCCTAAATGCCTTAGGAAATTACCCAATGGCATCTGTGAGAGTCTGCCATCTGGTGCGATCTCCAGCCATCTGTCCTCTGTCGGAAAGAAAGAAAGGAAAGAGAGAAAAGAAAGAAAGGAAAGAAAGAAAAGAAAGAAAGACGCCATCTGGGAATCAAAGACTCAGGGGCCGCTCGATCACCTGGATTCAAATAGATCCCTGAATCCCTGAGGATCTTTAAACACCACCCATGGGTCCCACACAGGCAAACTGTGGATCGCCAGTGTCAGGGAATTACTGCCCTGGCCGCAATCAGACAGAACAGAAGAAGACTTTTCTTTTGGAGACCTATAAGAATTGGTAGGCTCGATAGCAGTGCAATATCAGGAGAAGCATTTACCTGCTTACTAGAGATGAGCAAGCACAAAATTGCTTGAGTGCTCGTTACTCGAGTTGAACTTTTTCCGACACTCGAGTGCTTGTTTCGAATAACGAACCCCATTGAAGTAAATGGGAGACTCCAGCATTTTTCAAGGGGACCAAAGCTCTGCACAGGGAAGCTTGGCCAAACACCTGGAAACCTCAGAAAATGATGGAAACACCATGGAAATGGACAGGAAACAGCAGGGGCAGCATGCATGGATGCCTCTGAGGCTGCTTAATCGCACCATTATGCCAAAATTATGGGCAACAGCATGGCGATGACAGAGTGACTGAATGAGGCGAGATAGCATCTAAAACACCCAATAATTGACCCTGACACCATAGAGGACGGCATGCAGAGGCAGAGGAAGCGGCAGGCTAGAGAATGGCATGGCGACATACGCCAAATGGACTCAGGCTTCAAACCAATTTTAAAAATTCCTTTTGCCGAGGATAACTTTAGCACTGTATGTATCAGTATTTTGCCTGGTTAAGGCTACAGAGAGGAACCAAAAGAGGTGAGCAAGAAGCGCTGAAATTATTTCCTATGTGAACAAAAGGTTGACGGTATATTTAGTCGATAACACAGCATGGTGGCGACATAGTGACCAAGTTCCATAACGTATCTGGCCAAACACCCGAAAAATGAGCCTGACACAGCTCGTTTCCTAAGGGGACGCAGCCACGGAGACGACTTCCATTATTAAGAGAGACAGTTTGGGGCATCCATATTGCGCTGCTATGGTTGAAACTTCAGGTTTCCAGCATGGCAGCAACAGATGGGCCGAGTTCCATTATGTATCTGGTGAAACACCCGAAAATGTAGCCTGACACAGCTTGTTTGATAAGGGGACAATGTGCTCTCGCGCTCCAGCGCCTGGGGTATAGACAGTTGAATTTTGCGCATGTAGACATTGGTGGACGCTGTGGAGGATCGTGGAGGCGAAATGGACATGAAACAGCAGGGGCAGCATGCATGGATGCCTCTGAGGCTGCCTAATCTTGGATGGAGCTGGCGGTTCGCTGCCAGGTGAGCTTTCGCCTGACCGAGCCCCTGCCTCTTGGCTCCTCCCCTCCCAAAATGGGCCAGGGGCCAGAAGCGTTTACTTTGAAAAAATTATAATTTTCAAAGCAGACTTCTAAAAACCTTTTGTATAAGGTCAAGTGTAGTACTGTTCTTATAAGTAATTTAGGACCTGATGATATGACCTTTGGCCAAAGATATTTATTCCCATTTTTGCAAGTGACAAGTCCTTTGAAATGTCTGCAGCCATCTATTAATGAGAACTAACAATGCACTTTCATTGGATGCAGAAAACCATGTGCCGCCACACCCCTGTCCTTTCTGAAGGGGAGGAAGGGGAAAACAAAATCTTATTTTTCACGACAGTTGCATATTGTCTCATATTACAAAAACATATTTGGAAACGACACTTCTATGACCGATGATGAATGAAAAGCGGTCCAATTGAACGCTTGTAGTTTTGAAAGCAACGACATACTAAGCAATTCCAGATATTAATTGAAGGAATAAAGGACCGCCTAACGAAGATATTGTGTATCCCAGTGGCCTCCTATTACTATGCAGAGAAGCCCTTAGTACTATCTACGGAGACTATCAGTAATATACCTTGGAGGTAAAGGAACGTAAGTATACCCTATAGTATACATGAAGCGAAGATCCCTCCTGTGAAAACTAAACTCATTTGGAGTTTTTGATTGGTCACAATGTTGAATTTTATGTAAACATTTTATGCATAAAGCGATATGCCTCAAGGCATTGCACCCATTTACCAGTCTATAGAAGTACAATAGGGTATAGGGTATATCTTCTACAGAGACAGAACCACAAGGATAGTTATCTGCGGGGGCATTAGTCTTCGGCACAAAAGTATAGCAATATGTCCGCAAATGAACTGACCGAGGTGTTACTGACCGACAAAAAAAGCACTTATAGAAATGAGAGCGCAGTCAATTGAGACTTTTAGTCTTAATATACATGCCAATGAGGGGTAGTTGTGGTGATGAAAAATAGGAAAATATATCAAGATCCATGCGAGTGCTCAAGCCAGGATTAGATCGGGAGGAGAATGTTCTAGGCGGCAATTTCAAAATCACACGAAGTCTCTTCTACAGAATTACAAAAAACACATACTTTATACATAGGTTTATGTTTATGATATATATGCATGATTAAACTTAATAGTACATAATTTGAAAAAATTATTGTCTGAACTGAGCAGCCAAAGGGTTGGAGATGTGGGTAGTAAAGAGTTCCCATGTAATGGACAATTGCAAAGTGTAGACCTAATCATGTAGACACTTGGTAGGAATATTAAAAAGTGTTTGGTCGCCATACCAGATAGAGAGGAGCGAACATGCTAGTCCGAGCTTGATGGTCTGGTCGATGCAATTGTAGGGTACTCGCGACGGCGTCGGTTGAGTCGGCTACGAGTTATTTCCCATGATCGAGATCGAGATTTTTTGAAAAAACACAGTGTAAATAAGAAACCATGAGAATAGATAAAAAACAGTTGAACACGAGACTCATGTAAGATAAAAAACACACAGGCAGAACACAGTGCAGAATAGGATTACAGATGTTCGGCAATTGCTTAATTGTAGGGCGATACGCGCGGAACGGCTCGCGAAAACAAAATAGCATGTGAAGAGAACAATAGTATAGTGTGAAGAGAACAGAAGAAAACGAAGAACTAGAATTGCAGAAGTGGTTGATTTAAACATCTGCAAATATTGAGTGCGTGTGTTATATGGTAACACCTATATATTGTTCTTCTAAATGCTATGTTGGTTCGCGCACGTACGCGCGCGTACTCGCCGAGCAAGTAAGCAGATGGGCCGCCGAAAATCTGTAATCCGATTCTCAGCGCTGTGTTATGCACTGTGTAGATTATCTTTAAAGGATCACCTGTGTTACGACGCTTTACTGGTTCACGTGTTGACACTGTTTTTATTCATGATTCTTCATCTGTTCTTTACATGCTGTAACTGTCGGGAGGGTATCACAATATACGCGCGGAAACAGTGAAAGTGAAGAATATGATCGCCGGTTGGCATAATTATCAGGACGACATTATTTCAATTAAACTAACACATTTTATTCCTGAACCATGGTCCCCTTTGAAGTGTCGGGGAGATCCCAATGACTTCAATGGGGCTCGTTACTCGAAACGGAAGCACTGTGAGAGCATCTGGAATGGTCGGCTCGAGTAACGAGCACACCGAGCATAGTGTACGGTTGCTCGCTCCATCTCTAGTCCCGATTCTTTCCTAATGGCATCACCAGAAGTGCCCTGAGGCATATGCGAAGAGTATGTGGCAAGGCCACCAATAGCAGGTGTATTTAACCCAAGAGAGATACATAAAGAGTCAGCAGAAAATATTAATAGAAAAGCACTGGTCAGCTCTTTCAGGTTGGGGGGTAAGGATACATTGAGCAGTTATAAGTGTAACTGATTTCGTACCCCTCGTCGTACATTGAAGACCAAAACAAGATGCACACCTTGATCCTGATGTAGACTGTATATTGATGGATGCGCCCAAAGTAACCACCTTGTCCATGTCTCCAGGGCGTCTCAACGTGCTAACGCTCAACAATGAGAGGGGAGTGCCTGAGAACTACAAATTTAGAGCTAAGACATAATGTGGACCGGCCACGCACTCCAGATCGCCATGTGCTACATTTGTTGAAATCCCTATGTCAACAGTACATACACCCGAGAGTCACAACTATGATTAATGTAAATTCAGGATGGATGGGTCATCTATAGATCTATTGTTAAGTATTGTTCGCCTTAGATCGAGGTTACAGGGTGATCTATCTCACATTGAGTTTAATAATAAGTTATTATAGATGTAGTAAACATGGTTTTTAAGATGACAATGATCTGTGTCCTGCCTAATGGAGAGATTTGCGTTCGATGAGAGAGTGAAAGGGCGGGGGTATGCGAAGTGTGTGAAAAAGCTATGGAAGATTAAAATTCTTCGCCGAATGAATGATGGAGTCGATAGGGTAACCATAATATGGGTGATTAAGAAGCCTACCACTGAGAGATCTGACATGTTCTCAAAAACACAGCAGTTGTGGAATATGATATGGAATAGATTTCTTGGTGCGGAACTACAGGAAGGAATGATTGTTAAGGCTAGCCCAAGTGTATAGAAATATGAAATGGGTTGAAGTATAAAGTGCAAAGATGTACCAATGAGCAAATTGGAGGAATGGAAAAATAGATTGCTAAAACTAGATAGGGCAGGATAGAGAGCATCCTACTATCGTCTATTTATCATTTTTTAATATTGGTCCCAATGAAAAAACGGCGTCATTACTGCGGAAAGAGCGGTTTGTGCTGTAACATTATACTTAGGAGTTCTAAAATGCGAGAGATATTGTATTGTGATGACATTAAAAACACGAAATAATTTGGTAATAAAACATAGAAAGTAACATAGAAACCCAATAGCCGGGGCACTCGCCAGAGTGAGTTATAGTAAATCGGTGTAGAATCTTTTTTGTTTACAGGTTTAAAAGGAATAGAGAATTGCCGAGAGATGAGCATGGGAAAGAAAGCAAAAGTGGGGGTATTAGATTCTGGAGTGTGAAAGGTGGTTTAGGAAGGCTGACAGACTTCGCTAAGCTATATTCCGTACCAGTCGGTGCTTTTTGTATAATTTGATAACCATGGGCACTGGTGTGAGATCTACAAGAATTCAAGCTTCATAATGAAGGAAAGTAAAACATTTAGGGGGAAAGGGGAAAAACAACATTTGTACGCAAAAATAGTATATACCACTAGTCGAATGTGTTCCAATCATCACAAAACAGGATATTAGCCAGCTCCGAATTTGAAATTTTTTAAACCTCAGACCTAATGCACATAAATCTATTGTCTAGGGAAAGTTGACACCAGTTTGCTGAAAAAAATAATACAGGTAGTAATATTTCTACAAAAAGCTGTTAATATTGAAAAAAATGATGACATCTCATAGAAATCGTTACATTCCGCCATATGTTTTCACATTTATAAATTGTGAAGTAATTTACATAGGATGGTGGAGGCAATCTGGGCCACATCAAATAACGTATTGCATTGTTAAACATTTCATATTATCAGGCGAAAAAGTGAATGTCTGCTCTGGACTTTTCGTGTGCCGTTGTATTTGTGTATCCATGGCCTGCTTCTTAGAAAATCAACTTTTATAATTAGTGGCATATAGCCTTTACAGGCTGCAACAACGTGAAACAGCAATTCCACCCAACAAAATGCCCTTATGTGCTGATCGTTCCTTACTGCGGGGAACTGTAAATGAAATATTTGTTTGATACTACTGTGGAGCTTCATCCTTTCCCTTCACAATGAACGCCGCACATTATCCTTCATATTGCGCTGCCCCTTGACAAACAAAACCACCATTGGGTAGGAAGTTTCAGGTGTCTTTATATTTGTGAGAGGAATCTGCCATTTATATCTGTCTGTTGATTAAGACATTTGTTCAAATGTATTATTGTATTTTCATTTCAGTCGCCTAGTGCGTGAGTCAAGTAGGGGTGATGGCATGCAGGTAGGATTTAATAAGATGGTGCCTTCGTACTGGGGGGCGTGTAAAAGCCTTCAGAAGATACACAAATTTTCTAGGGTACTTCAACGATGAGACAGTATGCTAGCAGCCTCTATATGAATCCCCCTCCTCCAACCACGTACACAATTCAATGATGGGACTAGGGAGTACATAGAAAACCAGCACGTGCTAGAGGGTCATAGGATTCTCTTTTAGTTGGACGCTTGCCAAGGTGTGTGAGACGATAGGGAGTGGGAATGGAGTTGTTGACGAGGAGGGTACCAATGGAAAACAAACTGAAACATTGATTGATAACAATCTCCCACAAAGACTTAAAAGGAGAAAGGAGTATTTATAACGTGGGCTCGCAAATAATATAATCACTCTCTGGATATGGGACTGCGTATTCTCTTTTAAACCCCTTCTTTGTGCACTGTTAGAACGTGAATATTAGTGACCATGGTACTGTAGATGGGGGTATCTTGGAAAGAGTCGCGGGGCGCTAAGTCTCTCGCATACGATGGCCGAGGTATATAACTAACATATGTATCATAGACTTAGGGGCTGGGCACACGGGCTGTATACTGCCATGGTCAACCAATCGTGAAGGCACGGAGTTAAAATGGGTATCGGGGAACCGGATAGCTAGTACAAAACAAATGAGGATAGCATCCAAGGGAACTAAGGGAATTCATGAGGTGAGGCTTGGAAGGTAAAGAGTTGACACATGGGCCCGTCACTCTGGAAGAACTGATTGCTGCCCATGTGAACGTAATCGGAGAGATGGAATCGCAGGTAAGTTGCATGGCAGCCTACGTCTCTCGAGAATAATAAGATCTAATGAGCAAAAGCATACTGGATGACAGTCTCTGATATAATGATTAGTGGAAGGATACATGAACTAAGCAACATTTTAGTATCATGCCGAAATACCAGTAGTTTTCAGTATTAGTAATTGAGCAATCAGACCGCTGAGTGTACCGAAATAGTAGTAAAAAAACATTACAATGTAAAAATATTTTAAAAAAATAAAAGCTTAAAATCACCCTCTTTCATCCCTGTAGGAAGCACACATGTAAAAAAAGAATATAAACAAAAAATCGAACAAATCATATATACTCTAGGTCCAAATGCCGGTTCTATCCCAGACATTAAACAGGCTCGCGACTACGCCCACTGGTGTATTACGAGCGGCTGATCGCGGAAGTCTAGCAGCCTGTTTCGATTCATGGAGATGGAGATGGCTCGCAGGGGCCGAAGCCCTCTCCATTAGACCGGTTAAGTCTCTGCTGCATATGTGCAGCAAAGGACTACTGTAACACCCGCGACTCGGTTTGTGCCGGCCGGACCGAGAGATCCGCGTCTTCATTGCTGACTGCCGCCGCCCAAACTGCCAGACGGCTTGCCAACAGTGGGGACGAGCCAGATCAGTCGCATGGTAGCTTCGAGGTGGTATCACGAAGACCGAGATGACTCGGGGAACTGTTGATGACACCCGATCATTCAATGTGCCTAGTCGCACAAGTTTGTAATGTAGGGAGAGATGGTAAAATCCCCACTATTTACTGAGCCATTACTGTAGTATGGCCAGAGATATGTGGTTAGAGACGGATCAGACGACATAGGGTAGCAGCGTATCACCCTCGGGCGTCATGCACAAAAATGAAGTAAAAACTAAAATTTGAAAGAGATAAAAAAGTTGAAAAAAAAAGTTATGAAATAAAAAAACTAAAGAATTCAAATTCACCCCCATTCCAAACCTGATCTAAATATAATAAACCAGTAAAATCATATAAACACCATTAGGTTCGCCGCTGTCGAAAATGCCTGATCTATTCAGAAAATATTTAGTAACGGTTGTTACCGCTGTTGTGGAACCCCGTAACGGGAAAAATTGCATCCAATAGTCAAAACTGGCATCGTTTTGCGCATTTAAAAAAAAAATTAACAAATTCTAAAAAAGTGATTAAAAAGGGTTTTTCATACAGTCCTAAAAATAATTTATTGAAAAAAATAATTCAAAAGTGCGCAAAAGATATACAACCACCCTCAATCACATACACGAAGTATGGGAAAAGTTATTTATAAGCACAGAAGCGGCAAAATAAAAAAAAAAATTTGTTCCATGCGGTTGTAATTTTGGTAATGTATGAAACATTATGAAACCTATACAAATTTGGTTATCCCTGGTTAATGTACGACCAAACGAATAAATTAGAATGCATCATTTGTGGTTGGTATGAGTGAAAGCGTATATCCAAGGCCCACAAGAATACGACACAAATGCGGTGATTTTTCACCATTTCACTATGAGCAATGTCAATGTTATTGACGCAAAAAAAACGAGCCCATCAATATACCTTTTTAGTGTAAAAAATAAAAAGTTATGAGATGTGTGAACTGGTTCGGGGGGATGACGGGTGAAAAATGGAAATAGAAAACGAGATAAAAACGCGCGATAAGTGGCCCGGTCCGTAACCGCTTCGTTTTTTTATAATAAAATATTTAATTTCCTGGCTGTGCACCAGGTAGACGAGAAAATAGCCTCAAAAGTAGGCATAGGCCAAAGATCACCCACTTTTTCAACATGTTTTCATATCACATGAATATTTGAATAAAAAAATTATCAAAAAAAGTCATAGGTCTAAATGATATAATTTTAAATGCCAGCTGAACTTGTATTGTCCTTATTATACATAGTTATTGGTCGAGAATTTGGCAAATCTCAAAACCGAAGTGAAACCTATATAAATTTGGTTATCCTTGTGGTTTGACAAATGCAGAAGTGTTTTTTTTTAACAGATATTTGCTGCACTTTGTATTTTTTCCCCGCCCTTCCGAGTATCAGTTGCAACTTCAATAGTGCAACTATAAAAGTACAATTTGTCATGCAGATTAACAAAGCGTTTCACATAGAAAAGGTCTTTTGAGGGGAGTACAGAAAACTAGAAAGTCAAACACAACCAAAAAGGGGTTAAGGGTCTGTAAGGGTTAAAGCTAGTACTGAGCAGTTGGCTGAATTTTTTTAGGGGTGTTTCCCCTACTGCAGACATATTTTAGCTGTGTGTAGAAAAATGTATTATGATTACACAGGTTCAAAAGCTGGTATGGGCATGTTACTCTTCAAAAAAAGCCTTTTGTTTGGCATCTGAATAATTTCACAGTTTTGAAGTGTACTTTGACATTACCTGGCTCCCTGCATCAGCGTGGTGAGGTCCCTGGAGGGGGTTGCAGCTCAAACAAGAATAGGATTTGTAGTGTTGAGCCAATGTAAGTGGGCAGAGGAGAAGGGGAGCGCGGGAGGAATGGTGAGGGCCATGATGAGGATGGAGGGGAAGTGATTGGATTTAGGCAAAAAGACTCGACTCGTGCCATTGAACTGCCACAATATATGGAACGATCTGAGTGATGCACAACAAAAAGCATTTATTGAAAGTACATGCTAGAAGCTACTTTGCCAACCTGTGCATCATGTTACAATTTTAATCTCGCGATGACAAGACCCTTTAGCATTCTATTTTGAAGCAGCATTGCTCTTAACGCAATTTTTACACCCCCTCCAACCCACCTTCACACCGTTTCGTATATGAAAAGGTGTTGAATTTACAGTGAGAGTCTACCAGTTTAATTTTGTGCCCGAAAAATGGCAACGCATATTTCCGTCATATGCTGATATACTTCTTAACTAAATTATTTAAATTAACAGGGCTTTTTGATTAAACATGAGGGTGGAATGTCAGGACTTTTCTCTTTCTTGTTTCAAGTCAGTGCGTCAATTGTCTTAGCGCCTTGTGGATAAAATGTGTATCTGGACCTTATCCTTACACGACACATGTTACCATTGGATTGTTGGGGATTGTGATTTGTATCCGTAAATTCATCTCCACATTATGCTGTTTGTGTTTTGGCGGCTCTTAAGTGCAAACATTTTCCTTTTCAAGAGGGAAAGTCCCATAATGCTCAGCCTATGAAGTATGTGTAAAGACACTATAATACGGTTGCTCCTGATGTAACCCAAGCCAAAAGTTGGACAAGTGCTGCTGAGTGATATTGAGAATAGTTGTCAGCCCAATATATGATAAGTCCATCAGCCGCTATTGTCATTCACTGACAAAATATATATATGGAAACAGTGATGACGACACAACCGGCATCCGTTATACTTATGGAATGCCATGATACCTAAATATACAGGAGGGGGGGGTTCAATATCAAAGCGCTGCGATATAATAAATAGGGCTTGTAGAGATTGACACACAAGTCATATGAATAAACTGGGATGTGTTAAATTTACAGTCTGTCATGAGAAATCCTACCGTAGGAGCCTGAGTACAATTTATTATGCAGTGCTTTTCAAAGTGTATTTAAATAAATGCCGATAAATCCTTTATTCAATGTAAATAATGGTGCCTGTTTTTCAGCGCGATAAAATAAATATGACCTAGAGTTTCTGTTTATTGATATACGACTAAGTTAGTAATAGTGACAACAGAACTGTATGCTTTTGGTGCACACACAAAAAACATTACAATCATAAAAGTGCACGTGTAAACATTTTCCAAATTAGTGGTCTGAGGCATGATCTGAGCAAGTCTCAGATTTCCAAAGTGACTGAATTATGCCTCCACACATCACCCATGGAGGCATAGAGCTACCAGGCCTGATAGATCACAGCATTCCTTCCAGGTGGTAAAAGCCATGATGACACTCTTCCCACCACTCTGGATCCTCTTCAATACTCCGTTCGAGCTTAAATGAGACAGGGCAACAACAAGAGCCCTTATCACTGAGAAGAAGATGACTGGTACGTCTAGGGCCCGAATCATAGCTTAAACCTCAAGCTCCAGGATCACCAAGTTATGTTGAATCCATTTTATTGAACATATAATAATAACCAAACAAGATAGAACAATAGACATACATCCATAAAATTATGCATGGAATATACTAAGTAGTGAAAATATACATATTGGAAAGAATAGAATATGGCATAGAAGAAGAATCAAGAAAAATATTTCGTAAAAGGGAAGATCTTTTCCTACACCACCGTCCTTGCACTAAATGCAATGCAAAGCGCTTCTTAGATAGTAGGAAGTAAAGACTAGATGTAATGTATTTTTATACTATACTTCAATTTCCTTTGGTGTGATAACAGCCCAACTGGAGTCGCCGCGCTCCCTAAATGCCCTTAGGAAATGACCCAATGGTCATCTGTGAGAGTCTGCCATCAGGTGCGATCTCCAGCCATCTGTCCTCTGTCGGAAAGAAAGAAAGGAAAGAGAGAAAAAAGAAAGGAAAGAAAGAAAAAAAGAGAAGAAAGACGCTATATGGGAATTCAAAAAAGATCCGGGTGACACATTCCCGCTCGATCACAACTGGAGTAAATAGATCCCTGAATCCTGTGGATTTAACACCACCACATGGGTCCCACAAGCAAAGGGATCGCCAGTGTCAGGGAATACTGCCCTGGCCGCACTAGACAGAAACAGAAGAAGAAATTTTCTTTGAGACCTATAGAAATTGGTGGCCATGCCGCAGTGCAATATCAGGAGAGAAGCATTTACCTGTACTAGAGATGAGCAAGCACAAAATTGCTTGAGAGTCGTTACTCGAGTTGAACTTTTTCCGATGCTCGAGTGCTTGTTTCGAATAACGAAACCCGTTGAAGTCAAGGATGACTCAGCATTTTTCAAGGGGACCAAAGTCTGCACAGGGAAGCTTGGCCAAACACTGGAAACCTCAGAAAATGATGGAAACACCATGGAAGGGACAGGAAACAAGCAGGGGCAGCATGAATGGATGCCTCTGAGTGCTTAATCGCACATTATGCCAAAATTATGGGCAACAGCATGGCGATGACAAGAGTGACTGAATGAGGCGGAGATAGCCTACGTAAAACACCCAATAATTGACCCTGCACATAGAGGACGGCATGCAGAGGCAGAGGCAGCGGCAGGCTAGAGATGGCATGGCGACAACAGCCAAATGAACAGGCTTCAAACCAATTTTAACAATTCCTTTTCGCGAGGATAACTTCGCACGGTATGTTCAGTATTTGCCTGGTTAAGGCTTAACAGAGAGGAACCAAAAGAGGAGAGCAGAAGCGCGGGTGAAATTATTTCCTATGTGAACAAAGGGGTTGACGGTATATTTAGTCGAAACTACACAGCATGGTGGCGACATAGTGACCAAGGTTCCATAAAGTTATTGGCCAAAACACCCGAAAAAGATGGCCTGACACCGCTCGTTTCCTAAGGGGACGCAGCACGGAGACGACTTTCCATTAATTAAGATGAGAGCAGTTTGGGCATCCTATTGCGCTGCTATGGTTGAAACATTCGGTTTCAGCATGGCAGGCCAGCAAAGCATGGGACTCCGGAGAGTTCCATTATGTATCTGGTGAATGAAGACACCCGAAAATGTCGCCTACAGCTGTTTGTATAAGGGGGACAATGGATCTCGCGCTCCAGCGCCAGGGGTGGGGTATAGACAGTTTGAATTTTGCGCATGTAGACATTGGTGGACGCTTGGAGGATCGTGGAGCGAAATGGACATGAAACAGCAGGGCAGCATGCATGGATGCCTCTGAGGCTGCCTAATCGGATGGAACGCGGTTCTGGTCGCTGCCAGGTGAGCTTTGCCTAGAGCAGAGCCCCGCCTCTTGAGCTCCTCCCCTCAAAAGGGCCAGGGGCCAGAAGCGTTTCTTTGAAAAAGTTAATTTTCAAAGGCACGACTTCTAAAAACTTGTTGTATTAAGGTCAAGTGTTGTAGTAGGTTCTTATAGTAATTGGCCTTGTTATGGCGGCGGGGAGGGACAGTAAAAGCTGGCACGCATAGCGCTGAATAATATCGGTAAAGTACAAAATGTTGGCAGCCATTTGGGATAACACAGACATGGTGGTGACAAACCTTAGCAAGTTGATGTGGAAAGCCGTGAAAACAACCCAAAATTTGCTGCATAGCCGTTTGCTAAGGGCGATGTATGGAGGCAGCCATATGGACGACTTTTTGAGGTAGCTGGAGATGAGATGTGGAGTATGAGTGCAATGGAGACACGGGGAGTAGCAGCTATAAAGTGACGTGTGAAGCTGCTATGGAGACAATTAACATTGGATAGTGCCTGTATGTGGCAGTCCAAAAAGTTTTCAAACATAGGAGTCAGGTAGGTGGGCCTTCAGAAAAATTAAATAGATTGAGTGCCTGTATGTGCCAGTCCAAAAAAGTTTACAAACCAGAGGACCGTTGTAGGTGGCCCCCAGAAAAATTAAATACATAAAGAATACTGTATGTTGGCATCCCAAAAATGTTTTTTAAAACAGAGACGGGTAGGTGGCCCTCCCGACAATTTAAATACATAGAATATTATAGCTAGAGCCAGTTGGCCCTGGCAAAAATAGCGTTTTCCTTGCTTTAGTGAAGGCACAAAGAGGAGGGAAATGAGGAGGAGTGCATAATTATCAGGGTGAGCTGCTTCCATGTGGAGATGGACATCTAGAAATCCAGGCTTTATTTCATCTTGATAAGGTCAGCTGTCAGCGCTGGCAGCGACAGGCGTGTACGCCTTCGGTGATGATGCCACAGCTGCACTGAAAACCCGTCTGATCAACGCTAGGGCGAGCATGGCAGAGACCAGAACCAAGGCGTACCAGCGCCAGTGGGCACCACTGTCCAGCGTTGAAACCAGTAGTGTAGGGAGCTGTGTGATCTTTGTAGGACAATGGTATGGTCAGCGTAAGTACTCCAGTCACCATCTTTCTGTTAAAGATCAGCCCTACTCTGCCGGCTGGGGACAGGTGACAGTGTCTTGAGCTGGGGTTGACATAAACAACTGGCAAGGCCTTGTAAATGCGGTTACCCTGCCAGTGCTGGACAAAGCTGCCGCTGCTTCGCTCTATCTCCGCTCGCTATTCCATTGATACCCGCCAGTAAAGTACGCGCACTCGGTCGTTAGCGCTGTCGCAAGGTGAATACTATTTCAGCTTGTGCACACCCGGGCCTGCTGGTATTCATTGCATTCTCATACACCTCCTTCCCTCCAGGGATGAGATGGAAAGATTTTGCTTGCTGACCGGTGGGTCCAAGGAGAGTGACCTACCACAGGTAATCAGTGTGTGAGATAAATTCTTTGACACCAGGGTTCAATATCGTGAGGCAAGCCCCTATCATAAATCTGCCATATGCATCGGAGTAGACACCAACAACGCAAAGAAGAATCTCACTCCCCTCACTGGTTCTGCACTCTCCAATTTCTCCTCCCCAAACTCTCTTCTCTGCCCATACCAGGCTGAACTGTAAGGATGAGCAAAGGTCTTCCGTCTTTGTTGCCAACATTCTCCTCCTCTCCTCCTCATCCTGTATCCGCCCCACCTCCTACCAGATACAGCTGCGAAATGAAAACAACCTGTGATGGTGCTTTGGCTCTATCAAATCAATAAGGGAAGTCTTATTGAGGAATCTAATAGGGCAGACATCTCCTGGCGGAGTAATTTGGAGATTGGATCGCTTTGAAGGGTTGGCCGCGTTTGGGAATGGGTTGCACTGTACTTCCGCTGCGCTCAAGCGTCGGGGGGTTATGAGCTGGCAGTGCATTGGTGACGCTTGTGGGGATCGTGGAGGTGACAGGTGTGAGTTTTCGCCTGGGTAGGTGTTATGCGGGGATCCTGGGTCAGGAGGGCTGACTAGTAGAGGCAGCCAGTGACCAGTGGAAGAGAGCACATAGTAGGACCGGCCAGAGTGTGAACGGCCTTATGGCATCCCACTTGAGCGTGTTTCAGCATTCATATGCCTCTTCTGCTCGGGCCCGGACTGCAGGGCGAAAGAGAAAAAGGGCCGCAGCGAGAGCGGGGATCGGCGGTAACTACAGGTCAGTAGGGGGAGAAAGGCGCGGGGAGGGCTACGCTGGCACGTAAAACAGTTTATCCTGGTAGTGAGACCGATGAGGCGGTTTCGGGACGCGGCAGGTACGAGGGCCGTGTGTTAAAGAGGGGGAGCGGCACAGGAGCCGCGCAGGACTGCGCACGGTGGTGTTGCAAGGCGTGGGGAGTCGCGGTTCCGCTGCACGATCGGGGGGACGGGAAGAAGATAGGGTGCCCGCGAGGAGGAGGAGACAAGGGGGAGGGGGCTTCGCACTCGTGAGCCGCTGCGAAGACCGGGCCGGGGTGCCGTTTATCAACGCGAGGGTGTCGGGTGTTACATAAGTCAGAACACAGGAAAATTAGCCCTCGCCACGGAAGCTTCACTACGTGAAACATTTGTTGTGATGCACTAAGCTCTGGACTGCCTCTCAGTCTGGCGACCCACCATGCTCTTCAACTGGCTTTCTCGTTATATGACTAGCGTCCATCTCCAAGCACTGGTGGTTCACCCGGCCTATCACCCAGCGGGTCTGGTCATGCACGTTCATCATTCCCAGATCCCTCATCTGCTCCCCCTCTGACGGTTGTTTTCTGTCTTGGCAGGGTCAGAAAACAATTCCTCAGAGTTGCCGGAATCCCCGCCAATGTTTGACCGTGAGGGTCGGCAGACGGGGTGACGGACGGCCGGAGTGGTGGAGGGCTGAGGAATGCTCACTTGGGTAACATGGAGTGGACTGGCGTTGGAAGACTTACGGTGGACAAAGGTTAGAAGCATTGTCCGCAATCCACGGGCATGCACCTGTTAGAACTGTTTTGGCCTCAAACAGTGCTTCTAACACGAGTCCCAGTACTTGAGAAATGAAGGTAGGGAGTGTGCCACTTGTGGCGTTCCCTGCTCCTCATCAGCAGGTAGTGTCTCACCCGGCCCAAGGCCACGATTCTCTGACCCCTGCAGTTAAATTAAAGTCGATTAGATAGACCAAACAGAAATATAAACGCACATTTTTTGTGTTTTTTTGTGTTTTTTGTGTTTTTTTAATTTTTTTCATAGACCAACATGTGCCACAGAAGGAATCCAGACCTACACGGACAGCACACAAACAGGATTTTGTGCTGTGGCCTGTGACTTTAGTTTTGAAAAAAAAAAAAAATAGTCAGACTGTGCTAATTCAAACCCCTAATAAAGTGTCCCACTTAGGCGTTTGATGTTTTGCGATGGATATGTGTGTCACTAAAGCTAATAGAACGTTCGCAAGCATCCAGCAAATTTGTCACAATATGGTACTAGCTGCAATAAGAGTGCCAGCAAGCCCCGAGGCCACAAGCAAATATAAGATAAATAAAAAATAACGCTATTGTAGCCTTAAAGGCTGTACCGCGCTTCTTTTAGAATACTCTTGCATAACACTATTCTAATAGAAACACCCTAACGGCTTCGAACTGACCCAGCGGTACGCTCTTTCCACAATTATGGTACGTCCCTCTGCCTAACGGGAGCATCCCGAAACGAGAATGATAGCCCACGAGCAAACGCTTGGGCCGGGCTATTTATTCCAGCGGTCACCTGATCAGGCCAGCCAAACCAACTGGCGTATCGAATGTAAAGTCTTACCCGTGTCTGCTTGCTTCGTACAGCTTTCGGTCTGGGAGACCGTGCCTCCTTGGTTAGGAGGAAGATCATGAAAACCACTTGTTCTATTCCAATAAAGGAGTCGGCAAGTCCCAAAGATGAGAATCAGCATCTCTTTCAAGAGAGCAGAAGAAGCTTGTCGGGATGGCAACTCCATCAAAAATAATACAGATACAGAGGGAAGACGTCCCGCTGATAGATGTTTGATGCATGTAAGCCCTCAGGGTGTGCGTTCTAAGAGGGGTACGTAATTAAGGGCGTGTCAGATCGCTGGGACCAGGGATTTCTACTAATATTTTTTCTGAATTCCTGAATAAGTGAGGCAAAAGCGATTCTGGGGTTGCAACATAAAGTATAAGTCATCAGCATATAATGCTGCTTACCCCGTCTATTAGCCATGAGCATGCTGTGTAGTGGGGGGGGTTCTGCCGTTTATGGTGTTTGTTGGTAGACAGATGTTCTATAAGTACTCAGCATAACAAGGGAGATAGAGGGCAATCCCTGACGTGTTTCTTGCTTCGATCAAGATGAGTGAAAGGTTACAATTGACCTGACGTGGGCTGTGGAGAGGTATACAATGCCAAGACTTTTCGCAAGAAACTTTTTCGGGTCTATCAAGACTCCCTTGAATTTGGACTCTCGGTTGGCGTCAGTTGAACCAGTACAGGAAATTTCTTTCTCGAATGTTTGGCATACTGGTAGATCTGAAGTGTGTCTCCTGCAAAAAAAAGGATATAAATCATTTGCTTTTGCATATCATATAGAACTTGCAAGCACTTTTGAAGGACATTCAAACTTCTAACTCTAAGGGAAAATATTTAAGGAATCTATTTAATGAACTGGCAGACCCGCCACCAGACAAAAGATGTTTACAGGGGAGGAGGAGGAAGGAATTGAAACAAGAGGGAAAATAGAAGAAAACAACTCTTAAAGTCTAATTCTCTCACGAGCCCCAAATATGGGGGAGTACTTGGGAAAGTAAGACCTACTCCAGGATAAGCCAGTTATTGCAGAAACCCCAGTGGGTAGTGGGCTAACCAAAGAGGAGGACCACCAACCCTATGGCCACCGTGTATTGCATTACATGATATGGGGCTCTAAGCTAATATAGCATGGGATAAGGGAGGAGGGAGAGAGGGGGCTGGGAGGAGTGGGAAGGCCTGTAAGGGAAAGGGGGAAAAGAGAAAAATTATCTAAAACCTTCTACATTTCTTAAGCAACAGTCATGAACATGTTCTGTCCCTTTACTTCCAGCACCTAGGTGCTGGGGTAAAGGTAAGAGCAAAAGATGCAATCATGTGGGAGAGAAATAACAAACAATCTGTAATCCATAATAGGCACATGTGTGTAAATTAGTGCTTCTGGATGACAAAAGTTACACCAGTTCATGATAATCGCTTTGGGGGGTGAGGGGGTCCTGTTTTCCCGACCAAGTCTGCCTCCCCTTATCCCCTGACCTCGGCAGGCTCAGCGACGAGGTGGTCTCTCCAGCAACAATGGAGCGGACTTTTGTGGTGGAATGGGAAGGCCTGGCCATTCCACAATGGCCGGTTCTGGAATGTTCAATTCCACTGCCACAGCATGCATATCGTCCTGGAGTCAAGTAACATATCTTCGGCCAGCATGCCGTATTTGTAGGCGAAAATGGAAACCCCTATGAATAGGAGATCTCCCGATGTCTTAGCTCCGGGGTTTCAGGGCTCTGCACTTGAGTAAAGTCAGTCGGGAGAGATCGGGCAGTAACTCTTGTGGGCTACCTTGGTAGGTAATGTTACCCGCCTCTGGGGCCTTGGACATAATTGCATCTTTCAGCTTGTACCGGTGGACTTTGCATATGACGTCTCTTGGCTGTTCCTGGGCAGGAGGACATGTCTGAAGGGAACAGTGAGCTCTGTCTATCTCTAGTGAAGTATCAGCAGAACCTCTAATACAGAGTTAAACAGCCATTTTAAGGTGTCATGTAACGTTGACGGCTATATTTCCTCTGGAAGGTCTTGTACATGTATGTTGTTGCAGAAACCCCTATCATCTGCATCATCAAGCTGATCTGTTAGGAATTGTAATTGATAGTCATGGGTGGATAGGGCCCTATCAAGAGCGTCCAGACGGGCACGATGGGATGATTATGTTACTTCAGTTGATGACACTCCCGTAATACATTCATTTCTGCGGCATAGGATGGCTCCAAGCGGACAATGTAGCTCTCCATGTCATCCCTGGTTGAAATGGTGTAAAAGTGGGAACTGAGAGACTGTGGCTCAGCCAGAGCCCCTTGTTTTTGATAGAATAATGCATAGGGAGCATAGGTATCTTTCGCTGGCATAGAAGTCCATGTGAAACTGGGACCTTGAGAGCATGGGGGCAGTGATGACATTGATAAGGTGGGAGGCATATGGGCAGATGGTGTGGCAGGCCACTCTTCTCCAACGTCTGACCATAAGGCTGGAGAATGTGGGGGGGTTGTTGCCCCTCCGCCTTCACTATTGTGCGTCAGAGGCCCATTCAGGGCACTTAATGTGGAGGGGTCTCTAGAGACCTGCATGTCTTGGTGCCCACTGGCCTCTGTCCAGGATAAGCCTGGCAGCTGTAGGCTCTGAGATGCCTCCACCTTCTGTGGGTTTGTGCTAATGACAATGGGAAGTCGTTGACCATCCCCGGGGATCCCATAGGGCATGGGGTCTGCAGGCCAGCATTGATGTTGCGTGGGCCTCCCACGGCCTTGACCTGTATATCTGTACGGGGTGTACTGACCTCTTTCCCAGCCTTGGGGACAACAACTGGGGTAGGCTCAGGCCTGTGAAGGCTCCCCGCGGCTGCTTACGCTGCATCATCTTCAGGGCCGGGCGACTTCCTTGTCGCAACCGCTATCGCGGTTCAGGTGCTGCCACTGACAGCTGTCCCGACGGTCTTGGGGGGGGGGGAGATGAGGGCTCACCACCCTGTGAGTTCATTACCGGCAGTTGGGCTTCTGGCCGCGGACCGGCATTCTGTTCTGGCAGCGGTTCTTCTGCTGAGGTGGTGTGGCGGCCATGTTCGGCACATGTGGCGGGATCATTCAGGAGGCCAACTCTACTGGAATCTTCTTATGCTGTGGGTGAAGGAGCAGAACAGAGGGAAGGGGTAAGTGGGGTACAGGATAGCTGGGTAGCACAGATATCCATAGGCAGGAGCGGGAGCTAAGCAAAGATGCGTGCGCTCTTCTCCATAGCTAGGACATGCCCCTTCAGATCCCAAAAGTTAGGACCACTGCACCACTGCACTAAGATGGGGTATTAGTCTGTGACACAATAAATTTAGCCATCTCTACTCCGCATGTGGCTTCTCCCAGCTAAGCAATGACCCCGACTGAATTCACAGGAGGCACTACTTCAGCTGAACTGGTATTACATGGCACAAGTGACACATTTGCCAATATTTCGAACCCAGAGCAATCTGCAAAAGAGGGAAGACAATGGATAGGCCGCTGCTTCTAAGCTGTAGATTGATATACCCATTCATGTAAACACACAAAACCCATTGAGGTATAAGAAAGTGGGAGTAACAAATGAAGACCAGAAGATTGTGGTGCTCTAGTCCCAGTAATAGTAAGACTTGTACAACATATGTCCATGAGAAATAGGAATGGTACTCTTCAAGCAGATTCTTCGTATTTGTTAATTTATTCACAAATACTCACAATAAACACTTCAGGCAAAAGTTCCAATATGATGGGGGGGGGGGGGGGGACATGAAGTGCAGGATATTACATAAAGACAAAAACAACGAACGTTTTGCGTTTATAGTGCTTCATCCGGTTCGCTTGTGTGTAGGGGAATAAAAATGCTTGTATCTTATAGGAGGAACCGTAAGAACAAGAATGCAAAAGAGGAAGCAAGTAACCTGGTGGAAGTAACAGAAAAGACGGACGTTTTAGTAATCAATCTCTCTAACAGAACTCTAGATAAAAATTGTGTGTCAGCATTACAAAAAGGTTTTGAGTTTTTGTTTCATGGAACAGTTCAATAGGGTTGAATTTGAAATAGATTTATTTAAAGGGTTGAGAAGGATGAATTTGAAAGAATTCTTTGCACAAAATTAGAAAATAAGAAGAAGGGCACCACTAAAGAGGCAGAAGTACCCCTAGAAATAGGCCCTTTGGGCTTCTTTGCCACAGGGGAACTCACGGAAATAGAGAAGGAGTGTATCATGTTTCTAGCCAGTGAGGAGGAAAAAAGACCGGTTGAGGAGAAAGAAAACTTTAAAGGGGGCAACGTGTCTAGATTTAACCCTCAGATCCAACAATAGATCTCTTCCGCAGGCTGGTAGTAAAGGATATGGAGGCTTTAATCTATAAGGAAGATAACCACAACATGACAAAAGAGGAGCATCTAGCATTAGAAGCATTAAGAAAGGTTGAGGGGGTTATAGTGAAACCAGCCGACAAGGGGGGGGGGGCATAGTGGTAATGGAAAGTGCCGATTATAAAGTAGAAGCCATGAGATTATTAGGGGACGAGATAACATACAAAAAATTAACTGGGGAACCCACACAAAAATATGTGACACAATTAAGGACGTTCTTGAGGTCACATGTGGAGAAAGGCACACTGTCCAAACAAATGGCAGAGAGATTGTTACCCCCCTTTCCCAAAAAACCAGAGTGGTACTTTTTACCGAAAGTCCACAAGAGCCTAGAGAACCCACCGGGCCGGCCAATTGTGGCGGGCATAGGCTCGGTGACTCAGCCACTTTCACAGTACATTGACTGGTTAATGAGACCGGTTTTAAAAGATATCCCCTCATACCTAAAGGACACAAATGAGTTCTTAAATGCTTTAAATCAACAGACGAGGAGTGAGAACTGCTTATTGGCGTCTATAGACGTGGAGAACTTATATAACCGTATCCCCCACGAAAAGGGGGTACAGGCCGTGAGAGAAGTGGTAGAGAATGCCCAAAACGCTGAGGACTATACGAACTTCATCTGTGAAGCCCTATCTTTCATTTTGAGTCACTGCCATGGGCACTCCCATGTCCTGCACGTACACAAATATTCTTTCTTGCTGTTTTTGAAAGTAAATATATTTACAGTACAGACAATCCCTATATTACATACATCAAAATGTATAGGAGATTCGTGGACGACGTGTTCATCCTCTGGTCGGGGACCAGGGAGATGTTTGAAGAGATGGTCAAATCTCTGAATGACTGCAATGACATGAATATGAGGTTCACTCACACGATTAGTGAAAACACCCTTGAGTTCTTAGACGTGCTAGTAGAGATAAGAAATAATAAGATCTGTACGTCAGTACATAGGAAGAAAATGGCCACCAACTCCTTATTGCCCTTTAACAGTTATCATCCCGACCATGTTAATAGAGCGGTTCCGTACGGACAATTCCTCAGGTTAAAACATGTCAACAACACAAGGGAGGGTTTTGAGGAACAAGAGAAGAGGGTACCCCGAAAAATTAATAGACAGAGCCTATGAAAAGACAAGTGAAAAAAGTCAAGAGGACCTACTAAAAAAGAGGAAACAGAAGGGAGGGGGACAAGAGAATTTTTCCTTTACATTCAACTTTTCTCCTATGGCGAGTCTGATCAAGAAGGCCCTAAGGGACAACTGGCACGTAATAGAGAGTGATGTAGACTTGGCCACGGTAGCAGAAGGTGGCCCCCTGGTCAGGTTCAGGAGAGGTAGAACCATCAAGTCTAAATTAGTAAGAAGTTCATACAACTCTACCCCTAGGGACAGAAATTGGTTAGAAAGAGATTCAATAAAAGGTAACTTCAGATGTGGCAGGTGTTGTCCACACAATTTAGCCACAAAGACGATCAGATTTGGGTGGAAGTAAAGAACTTCATAAACTGTAAAACTAGCTTTGTCGTATACGTCTTAATGTGCGACTGCAAGAGATATTATGCAGGCAAAACGATCAGACCCCTCTATCAAAGAATAAGAGAGCATCTGAGATCAATTGAGACAGGTGTAGGGGCTCCCCGCCTCATACAGCACGTACGTGAATGCCACGGAGGTGACATAAGAACTTTAAGGTTTGCTGGCATTGAGGTCATAAAAAAACTAGAGAGGGGGGGAGACATGGAACTGTTATTACAGATAGAAAATAGATGGATCATACGTTCGAATGTTATGGGACTGGTGGGTTTAAACGAGAAAATTGATTGGGGCATCTTTTTGTGAGCTAAAGAACTGTGATGAATCTATATTGATAGAGTTTACATATCCTGGAACAATTACGTTGTACATTATGGGTGATTAGGTGGGAAATGTATCCACCATATTGTCTTTAATTGAACAGGTACCTATGGGCTCAAACAGGTATCGACACAAGGTTAAACGTCACACATTAAGATGTTCAAGTGCTATGGTTTAATAAGGCTTCATATCACCCGCTGTGGCCGATGCGCATGCGCATCCTCCATCCTGGCCCCTGCTCCTAGCCACTCACTCGGTGGTGTGAGGACGCTGTCAGAGGTTGCCGCAGCGACGTGATCCTTGTATGCGGTGGGCGGGGCCGGGACCAGGTGACGCGTCCCACGTGGAGCATCCTGTTGGGGGCGGAGCTACAGGCCGAGCCCGGAAGGCGACCGCATACCACAGGTGTACCTGTGTATACGGAGTAGAGGTGAAGCACACACGGACCCTGGATGAGTCTTAGCCAATACATACAATTTAGGCAGCATATGATTGGCGCCGTTATGTTTATATGACATTGTGTTCAACCTATCACTAGCTGTATTACCTGAATAGGGTGGTTGTCCATCCCATCCTAGGAGCTTATAACCCTGCAGAACGGCCGTAGCCTTCCTTATGAGCACCATGCATCACTCCCTCTCTGCAATACCCCGTTTGTGATGTTCGGATTTGATTCCTAATACAAAAGAACTTTTTATTCCACAGGATCTGGGTGAGTGCCGTCCCTTTTCTTCTATATATAAGTTATAGCTAACCTCTTCTCCATCTCTTCTATAAAACCTTGTGATCCCATTGGTTGTTTATTTTATGCCTATTGGTGCAACAAAACAAGACCAGACTGGCTAGACTTGAATAACATTAGTTTATACAGCTTAGAAACAAACTTTTTTCCTGTTGCTCCAGCGTCATACTCGCTGGAAATATGAGAAACACATAGTACAACTTAAACCCTTAACAATGCTGATTGTTAGAATGATCTCAGAGGAACTCACCTATAGGAAGATTTTTGAAATGTGCATGTCTTTTAAACTATTCTCTTTAAATGCTAAGGGAATGAATTCCCCATACAAAAGGAAGCTTTGTGGAAAGATACCCTGTAATTGCATTCAGATTTTATATTTGCCCAAGAGACACAGTACATGTACCAAAAGCCCCCTAAAATGTCCTTCAAAAAATTCCCTCATGTTTATACCGCAAATGGTCCTAAGAAAACTAGATAAAGCAGAAAACATTATCTAGAAGCAATTTATTTATCTTAGATAGAGAATCTCTCTTACAAGCAAAAACGGCCACCATCCACATAGCCAACCTCAATATCACTAGAGATCCAATGGTATCCTTTTGCACCCTCCCTACACTTTATAGTACCTTCCTGATGAGCCTAACTAGCTATAAAATGATATTCATGAGGTTAGCCCTTTTTCATTGTGGATTTTCCACAAATTAAATATCACCTTTTTTATGAAAGAACAATCTGCGTGCTTCTGCAGGAAACAGGAAACCCTCCTGACCCAATCGATGAAACAGTTGGCAGATACCGAGAAACCTCTTTGAAGAACCCCATCATCAGCTCTACATGACAATCAAAAAAGATTGACAAGAGGACAAGTCTCTGCTGATGGACGATGAGCAGCTCACGGCTACAAAAACCACACATTTCTTTTTCCATAATAAGCCATCTAGACTTAAGACTAACAAAGTCAGACCAAAATAAAACAGGTCTAAGAAAGATTCTAAATGACCCAAAAACCCCTCAATACATCTTACTCAGCCAGAAGACATAACTAACTGTTTGGGTGATTTTTATAGTAACATTTACAACTTAAAAGTCTAACTACTCCCCAACCCACTTCAGAAGCAATACAGGAGTTCCTAGGGAAAATCCACCCAAACCTATCAGTTTCCCAACTATTCATAAATATATGAATACACCCTTTACCCTTAAGGAAAGAACTATACTTAAGTCTAAAAAACTAAAATCCCCAGGCCCAGGCGGACTGGCCAATGAATACTACCAATCCTTCAATAGCATTTTATCCCCATACCTAGTAAGAGTCTTTAACACAGCAGCAGGTCAATGAGACTTTCTCTGCACAATGCTCCAAATGACAATACCAATGCCTGGCAAACCACAATCTGATCCAGCTAGCTGCAGGCTGAATTCACTACTAAATCAAGGGTGCCCCATTTCCCCCTAATTTTTACATTAGTAATGGAACCCTTTGCAGAGATGATAAGGACCAGTCCCAAAATCTTGGGCATATCAACAGGAGTTGGATGACATAAAATAGGTCTCTTTGCTGATGACACCATCCTAGCAGGTCTTTAGAGAGAAATTACCTCTATTATACACCAGTTTGGACAGGTTTCCTACTACCTAGTGAACGAGAGAAAGTCAACCATTTTAGGCTTCCATATTGACTATACCCTTAGATTGCATATTTTATAAGAATTCCGATATAACCCATTCCATATTTATGAATACAGTTAATCTCCCCTATCAAGAAAATGGTGGAAATAAATGCATCACATTTAATACAATCACTAAAGAAGGAGTTGGAAGACATGCACAAATTAGAATCTGGCTCGGTAGAGCAGCCCGGTATAAAATGAAAACAGTTCCCAAGGTCCATTGTATGTTTTGTACCCTTACCGTGTACATCCCTAGTTCTTACATCAATGAGTTACAAAAACATCCTTTATCTGGGGTAAATTTATCCATAGAGTGGCTACATGGATGTTGTACACAACAATAAATAAAGGGGCTATGGGGGTTCCAAATCTCTATAACAATTACTATGCTAGTATAGTTAAGCAACTACTCCATGGTTGTTTTAGTCCTCTGTGTCAAGCTGGCCAGAGATAGAGAAAAGCCTTTACAATAATAAACCATTGGTAACTCTCCCCAACTTTTTCCCCAACTACCCACCCATGTGCAAGGCCCTCCCTTTCCAATCTCAGTTATAGCGTGGCAAAGACTTATAGAAAGTATGAAACAGGATTTTCAGAAGACCATTCCCAGACCCACCAGCACAATCATTGAAGGTATACTTCCCACACCTACATACTAAAACCTTGAGGGAAATGGAAATTCACACAGTCACATACCTAGTGGAGAACCACTCAGTCCTTAGCTCAGAAAAGATAATGGAGCTTTTTACTGTTCCCCCAAAGTTTACCTTACATGTCTCTTATTTGACACAATCATAAAAACAAACTGCACACACTAGAAATTCCCCCGATATCTGTTTGATGCCAGCTTTAAGGATCTTGACGCCACATGTCCCATCTATGATATCTTTCAGGGAGTTGCTAAGGAATTAAAGCTCATATCATGAACTGGGAGAAGAACTTAGCAAATTCCCACACTTCACAAGAATGGCAAAGGGAACTGGGCTGGGCCAAAAAAGCCTCAAGAGGGCCAAATGTAGCAGACGTACATCTCCAGCTGATACCTCACTCCCATTCACTTAGCAAGGCTATTCCCAGGGAGCTCTGTAGGGGCTGTGGTCATAAAGGGTCCCTTATTTACATATTCTGGGGGTTCCCCATAATCCAAATCCTGTGGAACAATACATTTTTCCTCATACCCTCTATCTCTGGAGAACGAATACCTTAAAAACCCCACTGAGCCCTCCTATTGCTGGGCATGGAGAAAGCCCACAAGAAATATCACGTATTAGTAGCTTATATTTTACTAATCACTAAGCCTCTGATATGAGGCAAATGGAGATCCCCAGTAGCCCCAACCCTGAGAGAACTGAAAGATATTGTATTGTATGTATGAAAAAAATAAACGCTTTACGTCAATGAAATTTCCAAAACTTTTATAAAGTGACTAACCCCTACTAATCCTTTATATTCCCAAGGAGTATCATCTTAGCCCCTAGCAAAAATCCTGTCTCACTTTCTATTCATGCATTTTACAGGCAGCTTGCACCCTGTTGGTAGACAGGGAATAGCAATTGTGGCGAACCTATGGCACGGGTGCAAGAGGTGGCACTCAGAGCCATTTCTGTGGGCACTCAGGTTCTCACCCCAGGACAGAGTTAACCAGACAGGAACAAATCCACCAAATATTCCTTTAGTCCCTGGAAACTTAACAGATGCTGCTATTTTAAAGCAACACTCCATTGGCTGTTTGGAGCTGCGGGAAAAGTAAGAAGGTGTGGAAGGGGCTGCATTATCTTTGGAGGTCATCCTGCTGGACCCTTCATTTTTCCTCTGGAGAGAAGCTACAATGATAGTCTGAATTTTCCCTCCTTCTTTCAACTGTATTGGCGGCCTTAGGGGCTGATACGATTGAAATATGTGGAAGAACAGGTAGCAATAAGTTATTGCTCAAAATTCCATGGTGGCACTTCACGGTAAATAAGTGGACTTTAGTTGTAGCTTGGGCATTCGGTCTCTAAAAGATTTGCTATCACTGGGGTAGAGTAAGGTGCAATAATATATAGATCCTCCGAGAGATATCCAGATTTTTTTTCTTATTGTTTTTATCCTCCCCCCTTGAAGTAATGTTATTCCCCTACTTTATATTGGCAGTTTGTTCTTAAGTTTAATTTGTTCTTAAGTAAAATTTTTATGTAATTTTTTGGTCTCTGTGACAATTGGATTTTAAAATGTTGGATTGTCATAATAACCAGGATTAAAAATAAGGCTTTATTGCAGACACCTTTAATAACTGTTATAGCTGTTTATTGTAGCTTTAGACTAAAGTACAGTAAATTACCAACATCCAGAGGTCCCTTTATAACTAGGGGATGTTTGTAAGACAGGTGTTCTTTTTTTTAAACTTGTTTTTTGAAAAAATGTTCCGCTCAATACATGTTATACATTGTCAAGACAAGCAATACATACTGTACAACGGTCTCCAATTTAAAGTGGTACACAGAGATTCAGGTGACATATACACATCGCTGGCCATCTATTTAATTCCAGGGTGTCATACATTCAGACAAGTATTGTTGAGAAAAAGAACATAATAAAACATAGAACAAACATTTTCAGTTGAGTGCAGTGTCCAATCACTGAAGCGCATCAATGTTTCCTTTCACATATAGTCGTTAAACAGGAGCAGCAAATGGCAAAAGTTGCACCATTTCCGCAAAATTTTATCAAACTTGTCTGGGCGACAATGGTGCTTATATAAGACTCGTTTAAAAGGCACTATAGCATTGACCAGGGACTTTCATTGAGCGGTTCTTGGCGGGCAGGGATCCATCCAGTGGAGTACTATTGCTTTGGGCAAGAAATGTTGTTTCTCTGAGAAATATCCTTATATACTGTAGTGGGGCCATAGCTCTTCATCTAGGATCCTGAATAAACAAACATTTGGGTCAAGGATCAGCGGGTGCTATATGATTTCAGAGAAGACAGACATAACATATTCCAGAACACCTGAATTACAGTGCACTCCCAAATCATGTGACAGAATCTGGGATATGCCTTACACCTGGGGCATCCAGGGTCAGGCAGGCGGTCCATCTTGTGTAATCTAATGGGGGTTAAGTAGCATTTGTGGATAATATATAATTGAATGAACTTGTTGTTAATTACAGGGGATACATACCTGTGTGATTCCAAAAGCTCTGCGTGTTCCTCCTCGCTCAAGGAAGGTGTTTTCCACTCCTCCAGTGCTCGTTGCAGGTCAGATTGTGACTTGGCGCAGATTAAGTGAGAATAAATTCTGGAAATCAAACCTCCTGGACCTTTGGAGCGAATAACTTCTATTAATGGGCTGTCTGATAGGGTAACTGTATTAGGGGGAAATTAAGCTTGCAGCGCATGACGCAGTTGTAAATACCTAAAGAAGCTGTGTCGAGGGAGTTGGTACTTAGTTTCAAGGTGATTCTATTCTATTCTATGAATAGTTACATGGATTTTTATAAAACATAATGTGAGTTTTTACGATCCAGTTGAATTTATGTATCTGCTGTGGCCTCTTTGACTCAATAAAAACATTTTTGAAAAGAAATTTGTGGTCTCCAGTCTGTTGCTCACATACTCTCATTGTATACTGGCTGCCTTGGTTGTTGAGGTGTAGTTTCACAACAAGAAGATAACTAGTAATTAGAGATCAATGCTTTTAATTATGCACATACCTTGAAGCGGCACTGTCACCCCCTTTTACCACACTAAACTACCAGCGCCCTCAAGTAGTATATTAAATATCCTTTCTAGCATTACCTTTAAAAAAAACTACCATGAGGAATCTACTATCAAAAGAAGATCTGATTGTAGATTCCTGTTGCCTGCATCTGCCCTAAACTGTAATTTTATAATCCTAGAACCTAACTTGTTAAAAATTTTATTTTAGTAATATGTATTTAACTGCAAAGTCTACTGGGGCGTGTAGGCTACTCCACACCCAAGCAGGCTCTGTAGTTAATAAAAGTACAACTAAATGTGAAATACCTCCAGTGTGTATAAGGGAATGAAACTTCTCCTATAGCCAAAGGAAAGCAGGGAAATCACAGCTCACCATATGCCTGGATATCAATGTCCTGGATTGCTTGTCAGTGTGAATGGTGCTCGGAGCAACAAAGAGAATCCTGTGCCGATGCAGGTAGTAATCCAGACGAAAAAGCAAGGATGTCCAGCACTCGTATATGAGGTAAGATAAAATAACTTGAAAGCTTTATTTCATTCTGATTAAAAACGGGAGTGTAAACAGCGACATAGTAGAGCTAACAAGCTCTGAGTCTAAGAAGCAGTAATCGGACCTACGCGTTTCGGACGCTTTGCATTGTGGTCCTTAGTCATGGTCTACCGCCATTTAGACATCATTTAAAAGACTAGAGAAATTACGTCATGATACAGGGGTGGGCGGAACATCGGAACTGACATGTGTATGTATTAAGAGACATACTTAATAGTTTTGTATAATATAAATACTAATAGAAATACATAGTATCGGTTCTCTTATTTAAACCTTCAGGTGTCCTGGTATTTAGTTTTAGAATCCAATATATTTCCCTGTTTCGCAACTTGTGTAGTTTACGATTTTTTCTATTGCCGCAGCCTGTAAACCCGAGATGTCACCTTGGTGGGTCTCTAAGAAATGTCTGGATGACATGGACATATTTTTAGTAATAATGCTATTTGTTTTTTTCCAAACAAAGACAAAGCCGGTGTGTATAGGCTGAAACAAGTATAAATTTTATTATTGCCCTGCTCTTACTTTCACCTCTCAGGATGCCCTCCTTCTTTGAGGACCTCCATAGGATTACATGGGTATTGGTATAGGGTGTTTGGCATGCACATTGCATCATGTACTGACTTCATGTATGAGGGACTAGTGTCTGTATATTGATCGACCTGTGGCCTGATGTGGATCTCTTTTATTTGCATTGATCCACATGTTCTTGTGTATTTGTACACTTTTTAAATGTTTTTAAAGTTTTGAGGTGTGTTATCCTCTTTTTGGTGTGCTTAGAATTAGTTGCATAATAAAATTTATACTTGTTTCAGCCTATACACACCGGCTTTTTCTTTGTTTGAATTATAAGGATCCATTGCTTGTAGACCATGTCTAGGTTGTCTGATGGTGTGGTGGAGGTGCCTTGCTTTGACATTTCGTCTCTTCACACTTCCCAGATGGGTTGTAAAAGTCTATCTAACCACGTGCTGAGTCTCTCCAAGATGGTATCGACTCCAGATATTATGGGACGCAATGGGGGAAGGAAAGTGTCTTTATGTATTTTGGGTGTAGCATGCAATACAGGTATTTTGGGGCATTGGGGGACCATATACTCTACTTCCTTTTTGGAAAAAATGCCCAAATGTTCACCCCAGATTATATGTTTATTTAGAGTAGTTCTAATTTCTTCTGTTGGATCTTTAGAAACTTTTTTGCTAACATATTATTTATTTATCTTTCGTATAAACCACTATCGAGGATGACTATAGCACCCCCTTTGTCCGCATTTTTTACTGTAATATTTTTATCGGACTGTTTGTCCTTGAGCGCTTGCATTTGTTTTTTATTCAGATTGAAAGGGCCCTGTGTTTTTTTGTCATTAAGTAATTTAAGATCTCTCTCAACTAAATATTGAAAATCATCCATTTCTGCCGTTCTAGACGATACTGGATAAAAGTTTTTGATTTGAAAAGGAGGTAAATGTTTTGTATCAATTCTAAATATATTACAATCATCATCAGTAAGATGTTGCAAATTTAGGACAGCACATTGTGTCTGAAAGTTCATGTTCTTATATTCATTTTCAGGTGGAGCTTCTTGTTGTGCAGAGTAAGTTTATTCATCCTTGTTCACGTTGTAGAAATGTCTTTTCACCGTCACGGACCTAATGAATTTATTAACTTTCATAAGTGTATTGTAAAAATTGAAACGTTTTGTGGGTACAAAATTCAAGCCTTTACTTAGTACTAATAATTGAGACGAACTCATTATACTGACTGATAAGTTAGTTCTTGTTTTTCTTGTTTGATCTGTACGTTCTCGTGTTGGGGTAATAGGTTATGTTTTCTGTGTTTCTTTCCTGCTCTCCTGGTTTTCTTTCTGGTGGAGGTTTGATATTCACTGGTCCCATAGAGTTTTTTTGTTGTGAATAATGTTGTCTTGTGTTGCTTGATTGGGCACCGTTCATTGTATTTCGTGCTTGTTGCGGTTTGTTGGAGGTATTTACGATGATGCCTTCTGATATATCTGTGTTATTGTCTGAAGAATCTTGCTCGGATGATGCAAAAGATACTTTAGCTGTTTTATTTTTGTTTTTTAGAATTGAGTGCGATTTATAAGGATTCCTCTGTCTTTGCCATGCGTAGACTTCTCCTCTACGATAATCCATCATATCTCGATTAAACTTGTTTTGTTTCACTTCCATGATATCATTTTCTAATTTAGCTATATTCAGTTTCAAATTGTCATCTAGCTCTTTGCATTCCTCTGTATCCACATGTACTTTCAAATTCTCTTGGATTTGTTTTATGGTATCCCCCAATTCCTTTAACCGTTTGTTTTCTCTGTCCGCTATCAATTTCATTAATTTGACTGAGCATTGAGATAACATTTCATACCATTCTTTAGTGAAGTCTTCATCATATGTACTTGTAGGGTATTTTCTAATTCTCAGACCCCTAGGTATCATATCTTTCTCTAAATAGTTGAGCAGAGTTGTGTGATCCCACAATATTCTTAGTTGATAGCACATTTTGATCTCCAAGTCGTGCATGAGGTTAATTAAATTAGGGTTGGGTCCTCCTGTGCTTGTGGAGGAACCCAAAAATATTGCAGCCGCTTTATTTTGTCTGTCTTCATTATTGATATCTTCAAAGGCTAATAACTAAATGTACCAGGGTTGATTTTTATTTACCTTATCCATGTGATATACTGTATATGAAATAGTTTTATTCTGTTTTGATTATTATTATTCTGTCATTAAATTGCTCTGGATTTACCATAGTGTATATCTGTTGAAAAATTCATAACCTTTCAGTACTTACACATCACTATAGTGTATTTTCACAGAAACTTCAATGACCTCTAGAAGCTTCTACATACAGTGACCAGTTGTCATTGTATCTCTTTTCCTATCTCTTTCTCATAGTCTGTATTAAGTGATGATCAGTTGTCATTATATCTCTTGCCCCACCGTCCCTTGTACCAACTATATCTAAGCATCCTTCTGTGTACTTAGTATGTCCATGTATAGTAAATTACAGAATTCAGATCTGAAAGCCCTGTCTGTTAGGGTTGGGTAACACAGAAGACAGGGGATAGTGTGCCCTGAGCTTGCCCCAACCTCTGTCCCTTCCTATAGCCCCCCCACGCTAAACCGTGGGGCGACTACTTGAAGACTCGAAATACACTGGATAAGTGAGGGAAGGGAAACGCAAACAGACTGACAAACATAAAACACAAAAAAATGGTAAACTAGCCGGGGTCACAATGAGAGGGTACGTCAAGAACAATGTCAGAAGGCAAAACGTCAATGTCAAAAACTAGCCGAGGTCACAACAATACAGATACAGATACTGAGCAAGACAACCTAATGCAGCAAGCGAGTGATGAAGGGATTTCAAACACGGCACAGGTGACTAGAGAAGCTGCAATTTATGCAGCCAGAACCCCACCTCCAGAACCTGATAGGAGCTGGACAGCTTCTGGGAATTAACCCCTCATGGTGCAGAACAACCAGGCAGCATGCAGAGGTACCACAAGTCCCAGCAGTTCCGAACACAACTCCTAGACAGCGCGAGATCTTAGCAGCCGCTGCCCGGGACGAGAGGTGGAGTCTGCGCAGATATGCGCAGGGGGTCGGGGAACGCTGCTGGCACCACCAGAAGAACCAGAAGTCCCAGCATTCTCCCTAGCGAACCTGACACTGTCAGCTAGAATGGAGTGTAAGAACCACCACAGCTCCTCACATAAACAAATCTCGATTGGAGCAGATGACTGAAGACCTCAGCATCCAAGTTGATCCTATAACCTAGGCCACATGATTTTATCTAGAGATGAAGTGGGCAGAAGCTAAGTACCGAATATATACTCAAGTATAAGCCGTACCGAGTATGAGCCGATACCCCTAATTTTACCACCAAAAACTGGGAAAACCTATTAACTTGAGGGTGAGAAATGCATTGGTCACAGCCTCCCAGTATATAGCCAGTTAGCCAGAGTAGTATATAGCCAGCCCCCGGTAGAATATAGCCAGCCCCCAGTAGTATATATATTATTTATTTAATTCAAAAAGGTTGAACTTGATGGACTTGTGTCTTTTTCCAGCTTCATATACTATGATACTATGATTTAGCCAGCCCCCAGAACTATAAAGCCAGCCAGCCACCTGTAGTATATAGCCAGCCAGCCCCCAAGAGTAAATATCCAGCCAGATCCCAGTAGTATACAGCCAGCCAGCCCCCATGTAGTATATAGCCAGCCAGTTCCCATGTAGTATAGAGCCAGCCAGCCCCCAGTAGTTTACAGCCAGCCCCATGTAGTATACAGCTAGCCCCCATGTAGTACACAGCCAGCCAGCCCCATGTGGTATAGAGCCAGCCCGCAGTCCGACAAGCACATAAAATAAACAAGCTTAGATACTCCCCGATGCTCCAGTTCCTGCAGCTCCTCTTCTTTCTTCTCTTTGCTGTAACAGGCATCAGAGATGTGTCCGGCAGATCGCATGGACGCATCTCTGTTGGCTAATACAGCAAGGAGAAGACAGAAGAGGAGTCTCCAGGAGCCATGCCGAACATTGGGAGCCACGCCGAGCATCAGACGCCGGAGGGTGAGTATGTAAGTTTATTTTTTTTATTGACTCGGGTGAGGTTTTTCAGCAAATATTTTGTGCTGAAAAACTTGGTGCATACACAAGTATATACCTCTCAAGAAAAAGATGGGGACTAGACAAATTTATTAATTCAATATCAAAAACAAATATACACAGGATATATTTGTTTTTTTTCCTTGAGTACTGTAACATGTTGAATTCAGGGATGCGTGGACATTATTTGTATTCACTATATCAGTAGTGACTGCTCCACTTGTAGTATACACAAGTATATACAGTATAAATAAACATTATTTCCTCTTTTTGTTATATTGGTATGTGGAGCAGTTTCCATTAATTAACCCACTTAGTTAAACTAAAATAACAATTTTAATTATTAAGTTATGTTAGGTTCCAGGATTAGTAAATAACAGAATAGGGCAGAAGCAGGCAGGAGGTCTACTTCTGATGGTAGATTCCTCATAGTAGGTTTCCTTTGAATGTCACTTCTTGAGGAGATTATTGGGTTACTGATGTACAAAATGGTAACAATGACCCTTCAAAAACAAGCAGAGCAGAGAAGTCAGGATCTATTATTGTGTCTGTCCCAGTTTTTTTTTGTCCATGTCTGCATATAAAAAGTGTGTTTAAAGCTTGCACATATGTTTGTTATGTCCATGTGCCACAATTGTTTTAACGCTGCCCCTAGAGAGGTTTGGTAGTGTGTTCCTAGTTTGTGCCACATCTATTACTGATACAGTTCTGTCACAACAATATGAAGCAAAGTGCACCAAGAAAAAATAAGTGCATTTGTGTCACATTCTGGTTAACTACAGTGCACGCAACCAGGTTAACTAAGTACACACAACACTATTAAACTGTGTGGTGTAAATTGCACAAAGCAAGTGCAAATTAAAACTAGGAAAATTGCATCATGTTTTATATCCTTGGGCCACTATGTTTAAATGTTGCAGATATAATACTGTCAGATACTGTCTTCCCATAACTCTATTAAGTGTATATGTGGGATTATTACCTCCAGTCAACAAATGTACAATATGACGTTCATCTACATTGAATCAAACCTGCAATTTACAAGCCTATTCCCTTATTATATCCAAATCCCTATGGATAAAGTAAACATCCTGCTTTCACGTTTATTATTATCCAACATATTTCATTGTGTGCTGAACCCTTTATTATGCTTTTCCTTATATAGTCCATATTCCACTTATAGTCTCAATAGAACTCAGATTTCAGAAACAATATCAAATAATCCTCCATAATACAACATCTAATATATACAGTAACCATCTGTGACATTGCATCAAGGGTCTTTGCCGTAGTGCAAGTTTCATGAAAGCTAATGTAACACAAAACAAGCTTATGTTACATGTTTTGGAAATCCTATGAATATATGTTTATAGAGATATCAATAAGATAATGCTTAGTCTAGCCGGATATATTACTGAGATAATGTATATCTAAGCTCTTAATTTATCTGTGAGATAATGTATGCTCAGGCCCCAGATATAGGAGCACAGGAAATCTACTAATGCTCTGAATAGAGGTTTTGGAGTTCAGAAGGTTTTTTGATGATAATGGTGCAGATTTATCAAAAGTGCAGTTTGCCTCACTAATGTGCAGAATGCACCAGTATCCAATAATAAAGCACAGTCTTCACTAATCCGGTGCACCCTACACTGCCCGGGTAGTGTGCACCATGTTTTTTTGGGGCACCTTTAACATACCACGTGCAATACAAGCTACTGTAACAAATGTGGCGCACTGTCCGTCGGCACTGAAATGCCCCTTTAGGCACTGAATTTTGTGGCTTGGCGGTCACAGTGTAGCTGCAACACAATACTAGTGCAAACACTTCATAAATATATTTGAAAGTAGTTTGTATGCTATTTTCAATTAAGCCAGTTTAATAAATGTGGCCCAGTATGTTTAATAATTTTGTGTACATTTTTCTTCAAATGGTTAATTTTGTCATGTAGATAAAGGGACGAGAAAATGGGAGAGAAGAACTGGACCGCACATCCACAATAGACAATGATCTATTGTCGCTAGGCTACATTTACAAAACAAACTTGAGGTTCTTAGTTACATTTTGATCAAAGTGCATAAGCCCACTAACCACTTCACGGTGACCTTGTTATAGTGGGTCCCTACGCTATTAGGTGTGGCATCACATGGCATACACCACCACTTCAACATAGCACCAGCAGGGACCAAGACCCAGTTGACCCAGCACCCATACTGGCAGGCAAAGCCCTTATGGCTCTGGACCCCGGGTCCACACCAACACCGCACCACTGTAGCAGCAGATGCAATACTGCACCATGTGAACAGGACTTAACTGCTCACCATGTGTGAACAGGTCTCGAAAACTCACTGTTCCCTGTGGTCTCAGACAATGGATGTGTTCACATGTTCCATTTTTCAGATGCAGTTTTCAATGTCCAAACTAGGAGTGGAATGAAGGAGGAGTAGCACCTCTCAATAATATGTTATCACCCATTGTATAGCACACATGCATCTGGCTGTGAAAAAACTGCCTCTGAAAAACTGAACATGTGAACGCACCCAATGGCTGAAAGGAAGTAGGTGGCTACTATATACAGTCTCCTGTTAATTTAGATAAAGTGCCAGCACAAATTATATGGACATGTTTTATTCATACAAAACGCAGAATGTATTGCTGCCATAAGTTAAAACCAAACCTCTCCTTCCCTCATTGATCATTAGTTTCCTTACATAATGGGTCTCATTTACTAAGGGTCCGCGGAGCGCATTTTCATTGGGTTTCCCGACGATTTCTGTTTTGCGCTGAATTGCCGTGGGAATCTGTGATTGGATTTTGGCACATCGGCGCCGGTTTGCATGTGACAGAAACAGCTGGATTTGGACAACGTGCAAGATTAAATATTTAGAATTGTGTCGCAAAACACGCACTTACAAGCAGTGGGAAGAAGAAGGTGAACTCCTTTGGACCATGGCGCCGAAGCGACGGATGCAGGAACTCGGGCGCACTATCTTAGCAGACCCGAATCCTCGTTGGACAACGCACTGCGGGATTGCGACAGGAACGGGTAAGTAAATCTGCCTCATTGTCTTTATTCTCTATAGCACAATTTTAGGAAATTTATTGAAAAAATATGTAAAGAAGTCAGCCGCAGAATACTCTGTCTGATGCCCTTGCTAGGACACCTACGGCTCTGAGGTAGACCATAAACAAACATGGAGACAAGAGTCCAGCTTACAGGGAATCCATCCATGTGTTACATTAAAATATAATTCTTTATTTCAACAGTATTAAAACAATACAGTACAATACAATACAGTATTAAGACAATCCACCAACCAATGACATGATCAGACAAACAGTGCATTAATCGACACAATTTGGGGACGCTTTCATTGTCATGGTATAATGGGTTTGTTCATAAGTAGAGATGAGCGAGCACTAAAATGCTCGGGTGCTCGTTATTCGAGACGAACTTTTCCAGATGCTCGAGTGCTCGTCTCGAATAAAGAGCCCCATTGAAGTCAATGGGAGACCCGAGCATTTTTTTAATAAAACTGAACAGTAAAAGAACAGTGCAAAAAAAAAAAATTCCAGATGTTTGCAGATGTTTTACTTGTAAGAACACATTGAAATAACACTATTCTTCACTTTGCAGGTGTTCGCGCGTGTCTCCCGCTAAGTTAGGAGATGTGCACGAACATCTGGAATGTGAAGAATAGTGTTCTTTCAATGTGTTCTGCACTTAAATGCTCCTGTATTCACTGTTTTTAATGTTTTAATTCTATTCTTCACATTGCAAGTGTGCGCGCGTGTCTTCCGATAGGTTCGGAGATACGCGCACACAGCTGCAAAGTGAAGAATAGAATTAAAACATTAAAAACAGTGAATACAGGAGCATTTAAGTGCAGAACACATTGAAAGAACAATATTCTTCACATTCCAGATGTTCCGAACATCTCTGAACCTAGCGGGAGACACGCGCGAACACCTGGAAAGTGAAGAATAGTGTTATTTCAATGTGTTCTTACAAGTAAAACATCTGCAAACATGTGTAATATTATTTTTTTACAATAAAAATACTTTTATTCAATTTATTTTAATAATTTACTGCTCGATCTCGAGCCGGCAAGATACTCGTCCGAGTAACGAGCCGGTCCGAGTATGCTAATACTCGACCGAGCAGTATACTCGGACGAGTACACTCGCTCATCTCTATTCATAAGTGCTTTTTGAAGCAGGTTTCTCTGCATCGAAAACTCACATGAGCCAATGCAAATACCAAGATTGGGGCTCAGGTTTTGCTACAGATTACAGATGCAAGTCAGTGCAAGGATTGATACCATTCACTGGTATAGTCAGCATAGGCCACCAGCCAGGGTTTTAAAGGCACTGTCAAGTCCAAATTCTTAATTGATGTATTTTTGAGACATGCCCTGTAAGAAAAATAAAGTAGGGTCTTTCCCTTCCATCCATTCCATCAGTGGGGTAAAAAAGGGGGGCCACTGCTGACCACAGTTCATGCCAATCCACAGATAAAGGGACTGGAACACGCAGCGCCATTATCAATTCTATGTAACTCACACCCGGGGCTATAGACATACGGTTCAAAAAAGACTAGTCATCAGGATGGTCTTGCATCAAAATAATAAAGTTTATTTTTTAACAACCTTATATTTAGCATACCCATCTTACTTAGTCTACAAGGTAATCCATATCCGACCTACTTCACAAATGTATGAAAAACATTTTACATTTTCAGCACCTACTAACAAGGGGCTCAGTACTTCAATTCACATACTAACATTAAGGAAAAATGAAGATGGAAATTTGTATATGCTGAATGTGTTGCTGTTGTTTAGAATACTAGCAGGCACACTGTGAAATATGTAATTTCCAACCAATTTTGATAACTACTTAGGTTTCCGACCAATCTATTTTCTGCCCATGCTTTTCATGCAGTTAAAATAGGGTAGCATAAAAAATAAGCTACATTATGTGAAAATCCAATACACTGCACACAAGGCAATTTAAAATTACTTTTATGAAGATGTCAGCAGATACAATATTGATTTGGTCACTGCCAATTTGCCAGCAATACCAAATATTTCACAATTTTAACTTTTTGATCTCTAAGGTCAATGGAGCACAGACTTTCTATTTTTCTTAAAAGCACATTATTTAAAAATATTGTCCTTTTTTTAGAAGAAAAACAATTTAAACTTATGTATGTAGGACATACATTGTTTATTTTCTATGTCTGTATTGCTCGAAAAGCATCATGCACTTTGTGGTAATAGCTATCAGTTTTTGTTCATCTATTGGTTGCTGTGTTTTAAATATATCCTGTGTATGATATGTTTCTGACTGAATTACATTGAGAAGATGCCTAGATGCAGTGCTCAGGCTTTTGGTAGAGTAAGCTATCATTACCCTGTTGATTAGAGATGGGCGAATCGATTCTAATGATTCTAACTTTGGTTAGAATTTCAGGAAAAATTTGATTTGCCACGAAGCCGAAGTTAATGCTGATTCATTGGAACGAAGTTGGTTTTTTCCCTCTCATGTTTCTGCTAAATGGGCGCGAGAACAATGTGTTACATGGGGCAGAGAACTCTGGGAAGGAGAAAGGAACACCCCCGATGACATCTGCAGAACTGTAAGCCAATCAGCGACCGGCAGGCTTATGTGATGTCACAAAACCCTATAAAATCCAGCCATTTTCTATCTCAGCACTTCACACTTCATGTTGTAGCGTTCAGCTGCTGCTATTGTGCTGTGCGATTCTTGCTGCAATCTCTCGCTGTTCTCTAAGGGGGATCTGTATACCCCAAATAGCAGTTCTATTAAGTGACAAAATCGAATAGGAAGAAATCTGTTTGACATTCATGTATCTGCAGTAGTGAGCTGTCAGTTGTGGGGTATCTGTATAACGCACATTGCCATAATTTTTGGGGGCTCTAGTTTACAGCCAGATTTGCGTGTGAAATCCATGTAGTTTATACAGTGATTTTTGCTGAAATTACAGTGTCAGTTGTGGGGTTTCTGTATAACGCACATTGCAATACCTTTTGGGGGCTCTAGTTTACAGCCAGATTTACGTGTGAAATCCACGTAGTTTATAAACCACTATGTCAGACAGAAAGGTGGGCGGTGGAGCAGGCAGAGGTGGCAGCACAGTAAGGGGATGTCCCAGCAGGGGTGACTTTGTGAGGCCAGAACTGCCGTTGTCATCTAGTGGTAGTGTGTTGATCAACAACCCAAAGGTTGTTGAATGGTTGACTAGGTCATCCAATTCCTCAAATATAACATCTGACAACCCCAGCCAAGAGTCAGTAGTTTCCTCTGATACAACAATTAGTTGGCATGGCCCAGGAGCAGGTCAGCGGCCCTCACCTGTCCTCAACCAGGCTATGTCCTGTTCCTTTCCCGCAGCCAGAGAGCAACTAGGTGGTGTGGGCTCCGCGCCACTATTCATCGAGGACGACGTGTTTGAGGACAGTCAGCAGCTGCTTTGCAGTGAAGAGGTGGGGCAGACTTCCACTGCTTCTTGCAGTAGGCAGGCTGTGCATACTGACATCGTTGAGGAGAGTAGCAGTGACCGGGAAACGCAAATTGACGATCAGGCGGGGGTCGAGCGAAGAGAGTGTCAGCTTGTGGAGCAGGCAGCAAGTCGCTACTGTGGCTGTGAGTCAACAGGGTGGCAGCAGTGCAAGGACGGGAGCCAAACGTCCGCGGGGTAAAAATCCCGATTCGCAGACCCAAATAAGCAGTGGCACAGGGGTTCAGCGAGGCAGCGGCGGTAGTAGTCGCTCAGTGCAGAGTGTTGGCGGTAAAATTACCACCTCAGAGCGGTGTGGCGTTTTTTTGTAAAGACACCAGAGGAGCCGAGCCTGGGTATATGTCGTATCTGTGGGCAGAAAGTGAAGCGTGGCCAGGGAGCTAACCTTGGCACCACGGCCCTGCGCCAACACATGCAGCGTCACCATCCAATGGCCTGGGAGAAACAGGTGTCAGATGCGGTCCATCCTGCAGGCGCAGCAACAGCAGCAGCACCTAGCGGCACACATGCTGTTTCATCAAGTCAAGGCTCCAGCCGTAGGGAGCTTTATGTCTTTGACATAATCTCCCGGTCCAGATGCTCCTGCGCCTTGCTACGTATGGTGCCAGCAGTTGTTGAGCGAGGCGATTACAAAAAGACAACTCTATGCGTCCAGCCATCCTAAGGTGCAGAAGCTGACCGTGCTCTTGTCCAAGTTGTTGGTACTGCAGTCTCTCCCTTTCCAAGTCGTGGACTCTTCACCCTTCAGAGAACTAATGGCTTGTGCCGAACTGAGGTGGAGAGTTCCAAGCCGCAATTTTTTTTCCAAAAAGGCTGTGCCAGCCCTTCGCCAATATGTATATAACAGAAGGTGGGCCAGTCCTTGAGCTTATCAATTTCTTCCAAGGTGCATGGCAGCGTGGATGTGTGGAGCTGTAATTATGGTCAGGGCCAGTATATGTCCTTTACGGCCCACTGGGTGAATGTGCTTCCCGCCCAGCCACACCAACAACTTCAGCCATTCTTACAAAGCCAAGAACACCCACCTTGAGTTGCAGCACCAGAACGGCCGACCCCAACATAGTCCAACGTAATTCCACTGCTTCATGTCCTGGAATTCATGCTGCAAAATCTGTCTGGTCAGGGCAATAGAGAAGTGGAGACTACATCTCATGACCACATGAGTCCACTGGGGGCGGAACTGGAGGAGGAGGAGGAGGAGGAGGAGGACATTGGAGCACAAGCAGAGTCTGGTGCAATTTGTGGTTTTTCTATTTAGGTGACAGGAGAGGAGGAGCAGGAGCATCCGGAGGAGGTAGAAGACGAGGCAGATGACCCAGAAGCACCGTGGTAGTATACTGTGGATATGGAGACCGGGAGTCCCTCAGAGTCACTTGCGCAGATGGCCCACAGCATGCTGCTTTGCCTAACTAGTGACAGCTGAATAGTCAACATCCGGCATAGGGATGACTTTTGGCTCTCCACCCTCTTGGACCCTCGCTACCGGTCCAAAATGGGTGACTTTTTTCCTGCTGCTGAGAGGAAGGAACAACTGGCATACTATAGAGAAATACTGAGCACACAGTTGGCTGATGCCTATGTGTACATTGTCCATCCTCTCTCAGGTCTGATCGGGGGATTCCTGGCAGTCATTGCTCACGTGCTACTACCACGGCTGCTGTGGGGAGCCGGGGAGGTAGGAGCAGTAGCAGTTCCATCAACAGTCGCTTAAGTCTGGATTACTTAATGAGCAATTTCCTTCACCCGCGTAGTGAGGAGGGTAGCCACCACCGGCAGCAGCAGCAGCAGGACATGAAGCAGACCCTGCACCAGCAGGTGGTGGCCTAATTGGACAGCAGTTTACCACCTGAGGTAGAGGATCCCATGGACTGCTTGGCAGCCAAACTTGATGCGTGGCCGCAACTTGCGGAGTTTGCAGTAGAGAAGCTGTCCTGTCCGGCCAGTAGTGTGACATCAGAGCGGGAGTTCAGTGCGGCGGGGGCCATCGTTACCCCCAGGAGAACCCGCTTGTCCACCCGTAATGTGGAGAGACTGACCTGTGTCAAGATGAATCAGGCTTGGATCGGCCAGGATTTCAACTCACCAATGCCTAATGCATCAGATTAGATCAGCCATGACGCCTCCTCCAAACGTTGAGAAATCGGGGTTCTAACTACCTTCCTCAGCTACTATTCTGATGCTGCTACCCGCCTGATGCCACACATCTGCTGCTAGTTGCACCATCTGCCTCCTACCATCTTTACCAGGGACTGGAATTGTCCGCCACCTCCACACTATATCATGGTGCCACTCTGCAGGCTCCTGCTGCTTCTGATGCCACCTTGACACTATGTCATTGTGCCACTCTGCGAGCTCCTGCTGTTGCAGCTGCTGCTTCTGATGCCGCCGTCACACTATATCATAGTGCCACTCTGTGGGCTCCTGCTGCTGCTACTTCTGATGCCACCTTCACACTATATCATTGTGCCACTCTGCAGGCTCCTGCTGCTTCTGATGCCACCAACACACTATTTCATTGTGCCACTTTGTGGGCTCCTGCTGCTACTGATGCCATCTTCACACTATATCATTGTGCCACTCTGCGGGCTCCTGCTGCTGCTGCTTTTGATGCCACCAACACACTATATCATTGTGCCACTCTGCTGCTCTTGCTACTTCTGATGCCACCTTCACACTATATCATTGTGCCACTCAGTGTAAAAAGAGTGCACTCTTTGATGTTATAGTGGGATCTTAGCCCTCAGCTCAGTCCTTTCGGGCTGGCACAGACGGTTACATACAAGATAGGTTCTTTAGGTTTGTACTTTATTTGAATTTGTAAGTCGGAACTGTATATTTTATAACTATAACTGCAAAAAAATTGTCTGTATGACAAATGAATTTTCAACATTTTGTAATGTCAAGGGAACAAGGATTATCAATAGAGCTTCATTACAGACACCTTACAGCTGATCATTGATGACTGGGACTAAAGTAAAGTATCCAGAGAGCTTTATCAAAAGTCACAGTGGAGAGAGAGGTCTGTCAATAACTAGGGGTCCTCTGTAATCAGTTGTCCTTAAGTCGAGGATCCCTATATATACATATGATGCATATGCTTTGTGCAGCGCTGTGCTGCATAATCTGTAGGCACTATATAAATAATTATTATTATTGTTATAATTATAATAATTATTATTATTATTATACATAGTATACAACATAATATGTTGCTGGAAGATTAGTTTTGTGGCTTTAGGAAATCTACTCCATGAAAATAAACTAGGGGCCCTTGCTTATCAATCCAGGCACCATGACTGTAGTAATCTTCCTATAGGTGTTATCAATGGCCTTGTTCCTTCTAAAATTATGCCAATAAGACTGTGGGTGCTTCCCTAGCCTCTCCATGATCTGGCTTTATAGGCTGTTTCACCCTGTCTCCTGCTTCTTGACTTTATGAATACTTTAAGCATCTTATAAATAGTTAAGATAAAATTTATCAAAATTATTTCTCAGTAAATGAATTGGCTACCTGATGTCTAGAAGATCCGGCAGAAAACACCTGCCTCATAACATTTAGGCACAGATTGCAATTATAGTTCGTTATCAGAAGATTACAGAACCAAGCACAATGTATCATTGCTTAATTTGACATAAAAGGATTTTTTTTCTGTCTTTTTGGAAGACTTACAGTGAAGAGTTTTGTAGCCAAATCTATTCCCTTCTGTCTCTTCATGTCCAGTCACTTCAATAGCCCAGTACAATTTTAGGCTGTGGATTGAGCAATTACATGCTCCCCTGCTGATGATTTCAGCAAACAAATCACTCTTCATTTCACCGGAGTTCACTTAAAGGGAGTAAAAGAGCTAAACAGTAGACTTATTTGTAAGATGGAGCAGCAGACCACCAGTGCCATAATCAAAGGTCACAAGCCCAGAAGTTCCAGTATATGGTTTACAAATAAAAAATCTAAAAGTTTACTTCAAAAACTACCATATATACTCGAGTATAAGCCTAGTTTTTCAGCACAAAAATGTGCTGAAAACCCAAACTCAAGCTTATACTCGAGTAAATAAATAGAGCTTTTACCAGGTTTTTGTTGGAAAATTAGGGGCCTCGGCTGATACTTGGGTAGGTTTATACTCGAGTATATACGGTATATAGTTGCATGACTGTACATCTCACATACACTGGCGTGTACACAGATATAGAGGACACCATAGCAAATTCTATGCATCCGTCATTCTTTTTATCTCTACCCCATTTTCATACCTCAAATCTAATCCACATACTTTGTGATGAGCCAGTTTGTCAAAATTCGTGCTCAACAATTTTGGTCGAACTTCGAGAAAAAGTTTTGTTTGGTAACAGAAAATAAGTAAAAAAAGTAAAGAAATAAATTAATTAAAAAGACAATGCTGTTAATATCACTATAAGATGCTATGGGTATCCAGGCACAGCAGTTCTCATTGGGCTATATGATGCTATTGCAGTGAAAGCGGTATGATACCATTTGAGATTAGACAGGCAGTGACTGCATATGAGACTGTATGAGATAAGACATGCAGTGACTACGGTATGAGACCGTTTGACTTCACTCAAGTAGTGACAGCTGTATGAGACTGATTGAGATTAGACTTGCAATAACTTTAAAAAAGCAGTGACTGCAGTCAGACAAGCAGTGACTGGCATACCGCTGTGTGCTGGAGAGGAGGAGGAGGTGACCCCTCCATAGACAAAAGCAGCACATGGCCGCACACACGGGGAACGATAGAGCATGCCATTGCCGCATTGCTGCCGCATGTAGATGGTTGTCTGAATATGCCCTAAGACGGTTTGACATTAGACATATAGACGCGTCAATTATTTAACATATCTAGCTCCAGCAACAGTAGCCTTAATGGCACCGGGATAGGTGAGTCTTAAAAAGTATGGGCATGCCTTTGATTCCCAAAGACTAAAAGCTTTACCTCAATGCTCCTAAAGTCTGAGCACAGACCCAAACTACTGATCCGACTGATTTGGACTGAGCGCTGGATTTAAGATTCTGATTGTGTCGCATCCAATGCACTTACATACAGCGGGAAGAAGATGGTGAACTCTGGCGGATCTGAGCAGGGAAGCGACACATGCAGGATATCAGGCGCACGATCTTCATGAATCGCGGCACAGCGCATTGTCGCCAGACAATGCACTTCGGGGAACACGCCAGGGACGGGTAAGTAAATGTGCTCCAATGTTTCCCATCAGATTCAAATAAATGAAACTTGCTTTCATCATTAAAATGAACTGTGGACCACTTCTCACTTCTCCTCTGTCTACACAATATGCTTCTTAGCAGAGGCTAGACACCTTTTGATTCTTTCTCCTAATAATGGCTGGTAAAAGATCTGGGAGCAGACATCCTTTTGATTTTGAATTCCTTTACCTGGGACTTACTGTGGAAGCTTGGCAGGGAGCAAGGGACATTACAGCCAAACTGTACTTCTCAGAGACATTTTTACAATGGACTAGTTATGGGTTTTTGGAACATAAGCTTATTGAAAAACTCTATCAATAAGTGATGGATAATTAATGGATTTCTGACCATGTCTTCCTACAACAAGCTCAGGGAATATGGAAATCATACAAGGGGAAGGGGGAAACTTTCTGAGGGCATTTTCTATACTCTTGTAAAACCTAAACCATTGCCACCGCAGCCCTTTTCCATTTTTGGATTTCTATTTTTCATTATACCCTACAAATTTCATAACTATTTTATTTTTTTATTCACAGAGATGTAAAAGGGACTGTTTTCTTCAGAATACATTGGGGGTCATTTACTAAGAGCCCGATTTGCGTTTTCCCAATGTGTTACCCGATTATTTCCGGGATTTTGGTGCACGCGATCGGATTGTGGCGCATCGGTGCCGGCATGCATGCGACGGAAATCGGGGCGTGGGCGTACGAAAACCTGACAGATTCGGAAAAAACGCCGCTTTTTAAAAACTGTGTGACAAACTGGTAAAAAATATGGTGATTCAGATATATGGGTGTTTTTCCATTACAGGTTTTACTGCATTGAATTACAATTTTCAGATTTTGTTACCTCAGACATCTTGTGATGTGAAGATAACTAACTTTTTTCCAATTCTGTGTTTTTGCTTCCAGCATGGACTAATACAGATTGTTCTGACAGCTCCAAGATGATGGGTGACAATCTCATCCAAATCAAAAGTTAACACCCACAACTGGTGCCAGGACAGATTGCAGGTGTTTGCAGAGTGTTTTTTGGTGTTTAACCCTTAGCTGTGTGTGTGTGTTACTGACTCCTAGGTCGCCCGCGCACTGGCTTAAAAGGGCCAGTGTGCCGTTAATTGGTGCTGGCCATTTTCTGAAAACTCATATAAGCCTGCCTCTTCCTGTACACCCAGCCAGATCGTTGTGCTACCTAGCTATTGTGAGAGTCTCTCAGCGTTTCACCTGTGCTCTGTGTTCCTGTTACAGTGCTCCTGTGTGTTCCAGTCTGCTCCTGTATTCCCGTTCCCATCTGCTTGGTCCTCCCGTCGCTGTCCCCAGATTGGACTTGACTTTGCATCTCTGCCGGCTGTCCTGACTTTGTGCCTGAACCTAACCACGAGACAGTCTCCTGCTAAGGTACCTCGACTTCGGCTGCCACCGAGGGCTAGGTGCACCTGTGGAACAACCTGGTTGTTCCATCCCACTTTCCGGCGGGCTCTTGTGAAGACCTGGTGCCACTTAGATTCCGGTCCCAGGTGTCAGCTAGTACCACCTCCCATGGTGGTCCAGAAGATCCACTGATCCTGAATCCTGATAGTAAGATCCGGCCATGGATCCCATCGAGGTCCCGCTTCCTGCTCGGCCAGATCTTGACACCATCGTGGTCCAGCAGATTGCAGCACAACGCAATCTACTCAGCATCCATTCAGCATCCGCAAGAGGTTCCTGAGACTGCTCCCGCGACTCCTGCTACCCCGGCTTGTCTTCCTGTCGCTGAACCTAGGCTATGGCTGTCTATGCCCGACAAATATGATGGAGATTCCAAGCTGTGCAGGGGCTTTATAACCCAGTGCTCCCTGGACATAGAACTCATGACGTCTCAAATTGTCCCGGAGCGATCCAAGGTGGCATTTATCCTCAGCCTTCTCTCCGGGAAAGGCCCTAGCCTGGGATACCCCGCTCTGGGACGGAGACGACCTGGTCATGGCTACTCTCACAGCATTTCTGGCGGAGTTCCAGACCATGTTCAAAGAACCTGCATGGGCCTCCTCTCCTTAGACTGCATTGTTGAACCTGCGCCAAGGCGACATATATGTATGAGAATATGCTGTCTTGTTCCGTAACCCCTCCTGTAATAAATCTATATGCAGCCGCCAACCCCCCAGTAATACTTCTACATAGAGGTGTCAACCCCCAGTAATACATCTGCATACAGATGGCAACTACCCCCCCAGGAATACATCTACATAGAGCTGCCAATCCCCCAGTAATACAAATACATACAGCCGCCTCACCCCCAGTAACACATCTACGTACAGCCGCAACTGCCCCAATAATACATCAATGTACAGCCACAAACCCCATAGTAATAAATTTACATCTAGCCACCGCACCCCCAGTAACACATCTAAGTACAGCCACCAACCACCCCAGTAATACATCAATGTACAGCCACCAACCCCCCAGTAATACATGTATATACAGCCACCAACACCCCAGTAATACATCTACATACACCCTCCCTCCAGTTGTACATCTATATACAGTTACCTCACCCTCTGTAACACATCAACTTACAGCTGCCAACTCCCCAGTTATACATCTATGTAAAGCCACCAACCCCCCAATAAAATATCTACATACAGCTACCTCATCCCCAGTAACAGATCTTCTTACAGCCACCAACTACCCAGTAACACATCTACGTACAGACACCAACCACCCAGTATTACATATATGTACAGCCACCAACCTCCCAGTAATACATCTACATACATCCTCTCTTGAGTAATACATTTATATAAAGCAGACAACCCTCTTGTAATACATCTCCATACAGCCCCCACAACCCCACCCCTAACACATCTACATACAGGCTTTGTCCAGTAATACATCTATATACAGTCACCAATCCCCCAGTAATACATCTATATTCAGCTGAATCAACCCTCAGTAACACATCTGCATACAGCTGCCAATCACCCAGTAATACATTTATATATAGCCTGCAACCCCCAAGTAAAACATCTATATACAGCTGCCAACCCCCCAGTACATCCCAGTACATCTGTAATACAGCTTCAAAAAACTGAGGAATTACAAACAACAAAATAGGCTAGATAGTGTGCCATGAAAAAACAAGGGCCATGTGAGAAGACCAAAAAAGTCCCATAAAGTGCCACATGCTATGATCCAATATCATTGGTAGTCAGGGGTTCTCAAGTGGTGTCAATAACTCTGCTTGCAAAGTGTTCTGCATGAAGAATGAATTTGGCAGGCTCTGCTGCATCGACACGTCATGTCACTTAGCAGATTAGGATTTGCATGCTTGTTTGCATGTATGTAGTCACTCTTTATGTAATCTAATAAAATATTGAAGATTTTTTTTTTAGTCCAATTCAGGAACTCTTTAAAGGGCTCTATAAAGGTAGAACGGGTGGTAAGTGGATGATTGGTACGTGAGGATAGCCCTTTTTTGGGCTAATCCTCACGTCCCGGCTATCCTTTTGTAAACTTTAATGCCTGTATATGCAAATTTTTTTAAGCGGCTACTGGGACGTGGAGTAGCCGGACATGAGGCTACTAGTCGCGGCTACTCCACGCCCCGGTAGCTTCGTTCCTCCACCTACCATATAATCTTTGGCGCGCAGCTACACAGCTACATCCTAATACCCTGCATGCTGCGCAGCCGTAGCTCCGAGGCATGCGCTACTGCGCATACGCAGAACACTGGGTACTCGGACGAGTGCGCGCAGCTTCCTTGTAGCTGCGCGCCGAAAATTACATGGTAGGCGGGGTAACGAGGCTACTGGGGCGTGGAGTAGCCGCGACTAGTAGCCTCATGTCTGGCTACTCCACGCCCCAGTAGCCGCTTAAAAAAATTTGCATATACAGGCATTAAAGTTTACAAAAGGATAGCCGGGATGTGAGGATTAGCCCAAAAAAGGGCTATCCTCACGTCCCATTCATCCACCTACCACCCGTTCTACCTTTATAGGTAGAATCGTGGTGGTAGATCCCCTTTAACTTTTTCTCCAGTGTTTGTTTCTTTGGTGTCCGAACAACTTGTTCCATGGCATGGACCTGAAATGTGATTGGACCCACAGCTACAAGGATCTACAGGAGTGAGCTGTATTGGACTTTTCTTCAATATATTTGCTTAGATTAGGCTTTGGGCCCTGCATGTGTGCGTAGGGTACATGCTGCATCTTGACTCACTGTGAATGAGTAATAGATTGGCAACTTATGATGTTACAAGGGGCTGCCAGCACTGACCATGGCAGTTACAGGCGGGTGTCAGTTGTGTTATGTGTTATGCGAGGGGTTAATACAGCAGCTACATACAGAACTGTACTAATCAGTCATCAATATCAATTTGGTGGAGGTATAACACCTGGCACTCCACACTGATCAACTGCAACTGATATCAGCTGTTAAAAGTGAATGCAAAAGGAAGCAGAGAGCTCCATTATCTGTGTAGTGGTTGGACTAGGTTACTACAGGTCACCTCACCATTAAATGTGAGGGAGCTATGCAGCAAAGTATTAGTTTACATTGAGAATGGAGCTGTCTGTTTTCTGTTCAATTCCTTAGTCTTTGGGTGTGTTAAGAATTGGATGTACATCAATATAAAAGTTAAGACCTATCCCTAAAATGTGACACTAATATCATTACCTGGAAAACCCATTTAATGCTTCACTTACATTTACTTTAACACTTTGTTCTTCATCAGAGAAAACAGATGATTTTTGGAGGTCATGGAACACTGTGCCAATATCTTTATAGAAAGAATTTAATTTCATGAGACAACCTCCTTTCAGTTAAAAGTTGGGTCTTTGGTTAAGAAGGGATTCTAGGATTGCGTATAACTCTCATAAGGGTGAATATTACTTAGAACTTACACCATCCAAGCATTAATGATATGGACAGGAGCACATCCACACTCCTGGCACCTAAGCTCTGATTACTGAGCTCCATTGAATATTATCACTGACCTTGTATAGCTTAAGCCTATGTATAGCTACAAACAATGGCTATATTTGGCCCTGTGTGTAAACTAAGCAGAATTATCAGTACATATGTGAGGATTGCAGCTTTATTATAAAGCTAAGTCACTTCAAAGAAAGGTTGTGTGAGGTCTAGTTCTAGAGAGAATTGCACTCAAGGGAAAGATGAGGGAATTTTTCTTTCTTGCTCTTTTTAACTGGTGGTTGCTGCTTTTAGCTGAGGCTCACATCTCTTATCCATGCATTATAGTTTCATCATATACTGGAAACAAAGCAGACCTGGCAGTTTTCTTGTGGTAACTCTCATTGCTGTCACTGGACGTTAACAGGAGAAAACTGCCCACTTGGCTTTTCTGTGTAAATGCAATGGGATGAATTGAAATTGATGGAATCCAGGAAACTAATCCATGCAAAAGTTATCTTGCAAACTAGTAAAGCACTGAGGAGTCTCTGAAGACAATAACTACAGCATGAGTCTCTACTAATAAATTACTGATTAAAACCCAACTCGATTGCAGTAACACTAACCAGGTTTTTTTATCACTGAATATCCTCTCTTGTATTCAGAAGGCTTTGTAAGGCTTAGGCAAGTTTATCTGCCTTCCTTCCTAGTCCCGTCTATTGGTGAATCTATAGTTGTAGATGTAGAGAAGTTCTTACAGTTTTATCTTGTAAATACTCTATGCGTAAAGTATGTACCAACTGTCCTGGATCTTAATATCTGCCCCGGTGCTCTGAGAGGCGGAAGCTATGTCCACTGGACACAGACGAAGTAGAATGTAAAACAAAGAAAATCTAGAGCAGCACAGCATGAATCCAATTAAAGAAAGGTACTAAGCCATCTGGTTCTTGACTGGACCATTAGTATTTATGTCCACAGAAGAGGTAGCACTCCGAAAATAAAGAGAAAAATTGGCGGTTTATTCCATGGCTGGATGCTACCTCTTCTGTGGTCTTAAAGGGGTATTCTCATCTGGACATTCACATTTCATTTATCGCATTTACTCCAGTATAAGCCGAGGCCCCTAATTTTACCACAAAATTGAGAAAACGTATTGACTCAAATAAAAGCCTAGGTTTTGAAATGCAGTCACTGCAATTTAATAAAATGTCCAGTACCCTCTGTTCATTAATAAAATCACCAGTAGCGCCCCTTCATTAATAAAAATTTCCAGTAGCCTCCCCCCATTAATAAACTGTCCTTTGCAACTCCTTCATTTATAAATTGTTCAGCATGGCCCCCAATGAAATGTCCAAAAGAGCTTCCTTAAAAATAATAAAATTTGTACTTACTTCCAGCTTCCTCTTTCCCTTAAATGTAGTCATGTTGGTTGTAAATGGAGAATAGATACAACCATGGAATTGTGCAAAGAAACAATTTTTTTCTTTTGCTTGTACCGTGCTATGGCAATGAATGCTAAATTCAGGTGGCTTTAGCATGGCTTAATAACAGATGCCTGGCCACTGCTGGAAGAGGGCAGTGGTAGTTGTATCCAAGGACCATTATCTCATTTTTAAGAGACAACAAGGCCACATTTATGGGAAATTATCTTCACACAGGTAGATATTTTTATTTACATGTAATTGAAGAAATGTATTTAAATGAAAGATAAATTAAATTAAATGTGAATGCACAGATGAGAATATGTCTGAATATAAAGATAAATAGCAGACGGGAAAATGTTGGCTCCCCCCCCACAGTATAGGCAACGTGAAGGACGCAGGCCATGATGATTTTGCCATTGAAGTCATCATACGTCAAAGGGTTTTTAAAAAAAGAAAATGGAATACATAACAATGCTGGAGGGATGATAAGTAAAAAGGGGTATTGGGAGGCCAAAAATAAAGGGGACATTACATATGAGGGAGCAACAGAAAAGGATCTTTAGTGGGTTGTTCCTTGATCTGGTTTGGAATGGGAGGCCAAAAAAAAGGATTAATGGCTGCTAAAGGAAAGAGAGAGTAAGAGCCTTCTATCGCGAGAGCGAAAGCAAATGCTAGGGCTACCCTAGTTATTCGGACGAAACTTTTCCCGATGCTCGAGTGCTCGCATCGAATAACGAACCCCATTGAAGTCATGCGGGAGCTCGAGCATTTTTCAAGGGGACCAAGGCTCTGCACAGGGAAGCTTGCGCCAACACACCTGGCGAACACTCAGAAAAGGATGAAACACCAGGAAATCGGACAGGAAACAGCCAGGGGGGCAGCAGTGAATGGATGCCTATGAGGCTGCATATACGACACCCATTATGCCAAAATTATGGGCAACAGCATGCGCCAATGACAGAGTTGACCAGAATAGAAGCTAGATAAGCATCTAAAACATCCAATAATGACCCTGACACTATTAGAGGGACGGCATGAGAATGGCCCAGCGGCAGCAGGCTTAGAGGTGGGTCATGGTGCACGAATACATAATGGACTCAGGCTTCAAACCACATGCGGTGGCGGCAGAGCAGGAGAGACCAAAGGATGGTGAGCAACGAAGCGCTCAAACTAATATCCGGTACATGATTAAAAGTTTTGCCAGTATATTTTGTGGATGACACAGCAGGGGTGCGCGACAAGTTAAAATGGAAGCCATGAAAACAACCACAAATTCTTCGCTGACACAGTCGTTGATAAGGAGACCATGTATTGAGTAACGGCAGTGAACTAGTAGTAGAGGATAAGGTGCAGCCTGCATTTTGTAAAACTATGTTAGTGCGATTCTTGGCATCGGAGCTGGCCGCTCCGCTGCCAGGCGACGAGCTTTCGCCAATCCAAGCCCTAGTCGTATAGGCTACTCCACAAACAGACTTCTAAGAACACTTTGGCTATAAGATTCAAGTGTAGTAGCCGTTCTTATAGGTTAGGCTTTATGGGTGGGTGTGGGGTGAGAGGGAATGTAAAAGAAATGCGCAAGGAGCGCTGAATAATATCCCTAAATGGTAAAAGTTTGCCAAGTATATTTTGGGGATTACACAGCAGGGGTGGCGACAAAGTTAAAATTGACTCAGTGGAATGCCCTGTAATAGCTACTGGGGCCGGCGGTGCATTTTTATCGCCTAGGTCATGCAGTTTCAGCACAGCCTGCGTAGCTTAGACGAAGCGCACTGCTGCTGATGCCTAAGAGCTACGACTGATGCGCCCTAGGCGCCATGCCCAGGATAGCGTAAGGCAGAGGACAGGCAGGGAAGAGATGGGGGAGGAGCGGGGGGGCGAGGAGAGGCGGGGATGAGAGGAGAGAAGGGGAGAATAAGGGAAAGAGGATAGAAGAGAACTATGCAAAATTAGAGACGGGATGAAGTGGAAGGATAGGAAACAAGAAAATAAGACCGTAGACGATTAGGGTACCAGCCTGCACCAGTTCCTAAGTACTTAAGTGTAGGCTCTGCAGTAGGTAGAAGGGGGGGCAAGAGCGATGAGAGGGTGCCGACGAGGGGGAAGGGAGAAAACAGCATGCGCAAGAAGCCGCAATGCACATGATGACCGCAATGCGAGCTGCGCCGTTCCGCTGCCCAGGCAGAGCTAGGCTTTCGCCATCCAAGCCCCTGTCTCTAGGCTACTCCCCAAACAGACACTTCTAAGAACCTTTTGTATGAAAGATACAATGTGTAGGTAGCGATTCTATAAGTTTCAGGATATGCCGGGGGGTGAGGCGATGATAAACAGTAGTGCGCCAAGAAGCGCTTGCTGAAATAATATCCCTAAATGCCCGTAATAGTTTGCCAGTTATATTTTGTGGATTTGATACAAAAGAAGTATCATCTGGCACCGTTTCCCATTATTTGGTGGCGCACAAAGTTAACAACTTTGATGTGCGGAATCCATGAAAACAACCAAATTCTCTGCCCTGACACACCTCGTTTGATAATACGGGACAGCAGGTAGATGCAAGAGGAATGGAGATCCACCTATCGCGGCAAGAATTATTGGATGGGATTAGCAAAATGGAGAAAACGTGTGGAGGAACTGCTATATGTGAGACAATTTAATTTGAGCATAGTGCCGTATTGGCAGTCCCCCACAAACATTTCAATACCAGAGGAGCATGGGGTTAGGTGGCCCTCCAGTAAAATGGGATAGATTGCAGTGACGGTATGTGGCCCAGTCCCAAAATTGTTTCAACCAGAGGAGCAGGTAGGTGGCCTCAGTAAAATGCGAATAGATGAGTTGCCTGTATGCTAGGCAGTCCCAAAATTGTCTCAAACCAGACGAGCAGCGTTAGGCTGGCCCTGCATAAAATGAATAGATGAGTGCCTGTATGTGGCTAGTCCCAATTGTTCAAACCAGAGGAGCTAGGTAGGCTGGCCCCTGCCAGTAAAGAGGGAATAGATTGAGTGCCTGTAGGTAGTGGACAAGTCCCAAAATAGATTTCAAACCCAAGGGGGGGGGTGAGGAGAACCGATGACTATAAGTAAAACGCAAGGCCATTCAGACGTATAGCGCCCCCACAATAATAGACGCACACAAACAACACGACAACGTACGATGTCAATACCTTCCCACCTGGCTCCGATGCCCACCGCAGAAACTTAACGCAACATTATTGTTTGAGGATACGGTCCAAAATCCACGAGCAATCCGAACTTCCAAACACTCCAGTAATTCGGCCCAAACGCACGGTAGTTAGGTTACTTTCTTCCTCTCCCCAAAAACAAAAAAAAAAAAAAACAAAAAATTAAAAGGGGGGGGGGGGGCGGGGTGGGGGGGGCGGCGGGGGGGCACCTCTCGTGGGGGGGGGTGGCGGGGTGGGGGTCTGGGGGGGGGGGGGGGCAAATTAACGGGGGGGGTTGCACCTGGCGCCTCCTTCAGCGGGGAGGGGGTTTATCCGGGGGTTTCCTCTTGCACCCCCCACTTGTCCCCTCGGGGTGGGGCGGTACTTCCTTACGCTCGGGGGGGGGGGGGGGGGGGGGGGGGGGGGGGGGGACCTATCCCTCCTGGGGGGGGGGGGGTCGGAGTGGGCCCAACTGTTCAGCCTCTCGCTAAACCTGCCGGCATGCTCCAATTGCTCACCCCTCTACGGGGGGGGACCACTCCATATTATTTGCCACTGAGGGGGGGGGGGGGGGGGGTTGCTACAAAACTAAAGAACAAAAAAAAAAAAAAAACAAAAAAAAAAACATAAAAAACAACAAAAATCTAAAACTAAAAAAAAACAAAAAAAAACAAAAAAAAAAAAAAACAACGAGGGGGGGGGTGGGGGGGTGGGGGGGGAGGGGGGCGCGGTGGGGGGGGGGGGGGGGGGGTGGGGGGGGGCGGGGGGGGGGGGGGGGGGGGGGGGGGGGGGGGGGGGGGGGGGGGGGGGGGGGGGGGGGGGGGGGGGGGGGTGGGGGGGTGGGTGGGGGGGGGGGCGGGGGGGGGGGTGGGGGGGGGGGGGGGGGGTGGGGGGGGGGGGGGGGGGGGGGGGGGGGGGGGGGGGGGGGGGGGGGGGTGGGGGGGGCGGGGGGGGGGGCGGGGGGGGGGGGAGGGTGGGGGGGGGGGTGGGGGGGGGGGGGGGGGGGGGGGGGGGGGGGGGGGGGGGGGGGGGGGGGGGGGGGGGGGGGGGGGGGGGGTGGGGGGGGGGAAAACAAAAAAAAAAAAAAAAAAGAAACAACAAAAAAAAAAAAAAAACAAAAACCAAGAAAACAAAAAAAAAAAAAAAAAAAACAAAAAAAAAAAACAAAAAAACAAAACCAAAAAAAAAACACAAAAAACAAAACCAAAAAACAAAAACAAAAAAAAAAAAATAAAAAAAAACAAAAAGAAAAAGAACACAAAAACAAAAAAAAGGGGGGGGGGGGGGGGCTTAAGGGGGGGGGGGGGGGGGGGGGGGGGGGGGGGGGTGGGGGGGGTGGGGGGGGGGGGGGGGGGGGGGGGGGGGGGGGGGGGGGGGGGGGGGGGTGGCCTCCAGTTAAAATGGAATAGATTTGAGTGCCTGTATGTGGCAGTCCCAAAAATTGTTCAAACAGAGGAGCAGGTAGGTGGCCCTGCAGTAAATTAAATGCATGAAGTACATATAGCAAAGAGCCAGTGGGCCCTGTCAAAAAATAGCCAGTTTTCCTCTGCTTTACTGTACAAACGGAGGAGAGGAGGAAAATGAGGAGGAGAGGAGGGTGGATCAATTATTCAGGTTGAGCTTCCTTCACCTGGTGGAGATTGGAAATTCTGAGAAACCAGCCTTTATTCATTTTAATAAGCGTCAGCCTGTCAGCGCTGTCCGTCGACAGGCGTGGACGCTTATCGGTGAGGATTGCCACCAGTGCACTGAAACCGCTCGGACAAAGACGCTAGCGGCAGGGCAGGCAAGAACTCCAAGGCGTACAGCGCCAGTTCGTGCACATGTCCAGCTTGAAACCCAGTAGTGTAGGGAGCTGTGTGATCATTTAGGAAGATGTATGGTCAGCTACGTACTCCCTCACCATCTTTCTGTAAGATCAGCCCACCTACTCTGCGAGACTGGGGACAGGTGACAGTGTTTGCTGGGGGTGACATAAAGCTGGCAAAAGCCTTGTAAAGCGTACCCTTGCCAGTGCTGGACAAGCTGCCTGCTCGCCTACTCTCCCTCGTACTTGTCCCGCAGAACTACGCACCTGCCGTAGCGCTGTCAGAAGGGAAATACTGTTTCAGCTGTGCACCAGGGCCTGCTGGTGATTCATGCATTCTCACACTCCTTTCCTTCCAGGATGAGAGAGTGGGAAAGTTTGCTTGTACCGTGGGTCCAGGAGAGTGACACACAGTATCGGTGCTGGAATAAATTCTTTGAACGCGTGGGTACGGGATAGGCAGCCTAGCAAGAAATCGCCATATGCGCCAGAGTACCAACGCGTAAGAATTCACTCCCCTCACTGGCCGACTGTCCATTTCCTCCTCCTCACAACTCCTCCAACCTCTTTTTTGCCCATACACGCTGAACAGTGAAGGACTCAACAATGGTCCCCTCTGGTCTCGCCAACATTTCCCTCTTCCTTCTCTATCCACCTCCCGATATGCGCTGAAAGAAACAGAACCTCAGGGTGCTTTGGTATCAACAAGGGAATATTCTTCCCCCGTCTCGTGACGAGAGCCAAGCTTCCGAATTCATGCTGACCAGAGAGTTTTCAACAGGCCAAGCGCGGGATGGTGAGGCTGATGATGCGGCATCGCCACGACCATCTGTGTTGACTCCTCAAAGTTACTCAGCACCTGACAGATATCAGACATCCACGTCCACTCCTCATTGTAGACTGAGGAAGCTGACTGACGACTACCAGTTCTGGTGGAAGTTGACATCTGGCAGTCTACAATCGCTCTGCGCTGCTGGTAAACTCTGGATACATGGTCAGGTTGAATTTCCACCTCGGGGCACGTGCACAAAAGTCGGTGAGCGGGCAGTGGAGGCGGCGCTGCGCTGCCCTGAGAGTGGCCAGCACTGGCTGGACTTCTGAAATGCGCACAGATGCGGCGCACCTTCGTGAGCAAATCAGACAGATGGGGGGGTATTGTCTGAGGAACGGTGCACTATCAGATTTAAAAAATGGGCCGGCATGGGACATGTGTCAGTCTCCGAGTGCCGAGCCGCCACCAGGTTACGGCCGTTGTCACAAACAACCATTCCCGGCTGAGGTTCACGTCGGTGCCAGCCACAGATCAGTCTGCGCCGTGATGCCCTGTAATAGCTCTTGGGCGGTGTGCCTTTTGTCGCCTAGGCTCAGCAGTTTGAGCAAGCCTGCTGTCGCTTAGACGGCACTGCTGCTGTGCTAGGACTAACCGAATGATGGCGCGTGCCCACGGATGGTGTTCGGAGGAGGAGGTGGAGGAGGGGTGGGAGGAGGAGAGGCATAGTAGGCCTTGAACACCGGGACCGTAGGTAGGCCCCGCAATCCTCGCGTCGGCAGTATATGAGCAGCCCCAGGGTCAGACTCGGTCCCAGCCTCACCAGTTAACCCAATGTGCCGTCAGCGATTAAGTGGCCCTGCCGGCACGGCAGCACTGTCCCGTGTCGTGGTCAGGGACCTGTCAGAAACGGCGTTGGTCAGGGCACGGAGGATGTGTCTGACACGGCTGGTGCAGGCTGGACGGACATCGCGGAAAAGTAAGGCGGCTGGGGACCGAATACGAGGGGCGGCCGCCGCAATGAGGTTGCGAAGGCCTCGGTCCACTAGCCTATAGGGCACATCTCAGGCTAAACATCTGAGATGTGCACATTAAGGCTTGGGCGTGCGGGTGGGTTGCAGCTATATTTGCGTTTCCGCCAGGTCTGGGGTATGGAGAGCTGAACGCTGGTGGATGCTGTGGAGGATCGTGGAGGCGCGATGGGTGGTTTTTTGGCCAGGTCTGGGCAGGGGGCTGATAAGCAGCTGACACAGGGGAAGGAGCAGTGGTGTGCACGGCCGGGAGGTGAACGGGCTTTGCCATGAGTGGGGTGCTTAGCATTCATATGCCTGCGCATACTGGTGGTAGTTAAGCTAGTAGTGGTGGAACCCCTGCTGAGCCTGTTTGGCAATGTTTGCACACCACAGTCCGTCGGTCATCCGGTGTTTCCTTAAAGAACCTCCACACTTCTGAATATCAGCCCTCGCGCGAAGAGCCCTCACCACGGAGCATTCATAGTTGACAGTGGCGCTGATGCACCAGCTCTGGCCCTGCCTCTCCGTCTGGCCCCACCACTGCCTCTTCCAACTGTTCAGGTCGAGGACCCTCTCCGTCTCAGAAGCACTGTGTTTCACCGCCTCTCAACCCAGCTTGGGTCTGTCACCTCATCATCCTCCGATCCTCTAGTCTGCTCCCCCCTCGGACTTCTGCCTGACAACACTTCCCCACTGTCTGACAACCGTGTCTCCTCATCGTGGACACCTCTTACACACTTCCACTACGTAAGAGGTCATCATCACCACAACTGTGACGTGTGGAAAACCTGGGCATCGGAAAATTGCTCAGCAGCGCAACCGGACAAGTGGTTTGTGACTGTGGGAAGGGTCCAGAAAACAGTTCCTCAGAGTATGCCGGTTCAAATGCAAATTTCTGGGAGGGGGCAGCAGACGGGGGGGAGGAGGCTGGGTGCAGGAGCTGGAGGAGTGGGGATTTCGGTGACATGGGTGGACTGCGTGGAAGACTGACTGGTGGTGGACAAATTGCTCGAAGCATTGTAGCAATCCACGACATCACCTGTTCGCACTGTTCTGGCCTCAACAGTGCTCTACACGAGTCCCAGTAACTTCAGACATGAACCTAGGGGTGTACTCTGCGCGGTTCCCTGCTCCCTATCAGCAGGTGGTGTCTCACCCCGCCCAGGACCACGGCCTCTGACCCTGCAGTGTTGTGGACGCCCACGTCCCCCGCCCTGTCCTCTACCCTAGCCCTCGGGTTAACATTTTTAAATATGAGAGTTATAACTTTTTTTTTTTTTTTACTTTTTGTTTGTTTTTGGTGTTTTTTTTGTTTTTTTTTGTTTTTTTTTGTTGTTTTGTTTTTTTTGAGTTTTTAAAACCAAACAATCCTATTCCTGATGGCTATTTTCTAGCCAAGTATCAAAGGAAGCACACACTATGCCAGATGAGATGACACTGAGTTATGCCTAATAGAAATCCAACCCCTACTGAATTTGCCACTTCGGCCTTTGCTATGGTATGTGCGCCCTAAGCGCAAACACAGCGGTTGCAAGTCTCACTACAAATTGCTCAGAATTGGCAAGTACATGCACTGCGGAAACCAGCCACAGCAGATCAACCAGAAATCAAATATATAGAACGCTACTGTGGCTTCAAGAAGCGTTGTATTCTCCTTGGCTATTTTCTAGCCAAGTATCAAAGGAAGCACATACTATGCCAGATGAGATGACACAGAGTTATTGCCTAAAGAAATCCAACCCCTATGAATTTTGCCACTTCGGCCTTTGCTATGGATATGTGTGCGCCACTAAGCGCAGAAACACAGCGGGTCGCAAGTCTCATACAAATGCTCAGAATGGCAAGTACATGCACTGCAAAAAACTACCGCCACCAGCAGATCAACCAGAAATCAAATTATAGAACGCTACTGTAGCTTCAAGAAGCTGTTTGTATTCTCCTATGGCTATTTTCTAGCCAGTATCAAAGGAAGCACACTACTATGCCAGATGGTGACACTGAGTTATTGCCTAATAGAAATCCAACCCCTACTGAATTTGCCACTTCAGCCTTTGCTATGGATATGTGCGCCACTAAGCGCAGAACACAGCGGTCGCAAGTCTCACTACAAATTGCTCAGAATTGGCAAGTACATGCACTGCAGAAAACTACAGCCACCAGCGATCAACCAGAAATCAAATATATAGAACGCCTACGTAGGCTTCAAGAAGCTGTTTGTATTCTCCTATGGCTTTTTCTAGCCAAGTATCACAAGGAAGCACACTACATATGCCAGATGAGATGACACTGAGTTATTGCCTAATAGAAATCCAACCCCTACTGAATTTTGCCATCGGCCTTTGCTTGGTATGTGCGCCACTAAAGCGCAGAACACAGCGGTCGCAAGTCTCACTACAAATTGCTCAGAATTGGAAGTACATGCAACTGCAGAAAACTACAGCCCACAGCAGATCAACAGAAATCAAATATATAGAACGCTATGTAGGCTTCAAGAAGTGTTTGTATTCTCCTATGGCTATTTTCTAGCCAAGTATCAAAGGAAGCACACCACTATGCCAGATGAGATGACACTGAGTTATGCCTAATAGAAATCCAACCCCTACTGAATTTTCCACTTCGGTCTTTGCTATGGATATGTGTGCCACTAAGAGCTAAACACAACGTAGCAAGTCCCCCTGCTATTTCACAAAATGGTAAAGATGGCAAATTAAAAAAAAAAAGTAGAACGTTTTGTAGCCCTAAGAAGGGCTGTTGGGTTCTTTGAGAATCACTCCTGCCTAACAGTAAGCAATAGAACACCCTAAACGCTTTCCCTGACCAGCAGCAGCTTCTCCTAGCGGCATCCAGAGACAGAATGATCCGAGGAGCGCGGCCAGCGGCTAGTCTATCCCAGGGTCACCTGATCTGGCCAGCCAACCACTGCTATCGACGTGTAAGGGTACCACGTCATGCTGGGTGGAGTGCAGAGTCTCCTGGCTTGTGATTGGCTCTGTTTCTGGCCGCCAAAAAGCAAAAAAACGGGGAGTGCCATTTTCGGCGCGAGCGGGCGAAGTATTCGTCCGAGTAGAACGAGCAGTTTCGAGTACCCTAATGCTCGACCGAGCATCAAGCTGGACGAGCATGTTCGCTCATCTCTAAAGGAGAGCCATTTATGTTGGGGGCCATATTAAAGGGTATATATATGGTCCCCCGAGGGGAATGCCCATAGCAATAGAATGCATTACACCAGTGGGGTCACAGGATAGTGGATTGATATGGTATAATACTGTATGTATAAACATATATACTACTATAAACAGTGGTAAGGATGGGGCTAGTGTAAAGTGCCGGCATTAGGAAACAAAAGATCTGCTCCATGTGGATATGCTGTGTTTTCTGTCCTTTTACTCTATCACATAAGTTGGAAGGTATGTGTATACAGGCTCGTGCTACCTAGCCCCTACTGGTTTCCACTATTAAAACAGGGCACAAAAACTATTGTAAAACCAAATTTCACATTTTAGATAAAAGCAGAGTGAGACCATAATTTGACTTCAAATGTGAATATTATCTAAGTGATCAGCATAAACTGTACAGTCATTAGAGTTGGGGTAGGGTAACGATGTTATTTACTTGTCTCTTAAATGATTATAAGAAAGGCTTGTTGGCACAGAAAAAAAAGAATTAATAGATACAAAGTGGACTTTTACCATCTAACCAACTAAATTCTTGGAATATGTAAGTGCTCTTAATTTCATCAACCAATGTATTGAATGGATCTTACTTGCAGGTAGTGGTGTTTGCTTATCTTTCAGTCATCACCAACCCAACAAACAGTACAGATCCTAATAAACTTATCGAAGCCAAAATAATTGCACTGAATACTCAACAATGAAGTAGCTGGAGAAAAAACTATGTTGGTCAATAACAACAGACTATTAAATATCACTGGGGCTCATTTACTAAGGGTCCAGCGGACGCACTTGTCGGGTTTCCCAAATTTTTTTCCGTTTTGCGACCGAATTGCTGGGATTTGGCGCACCGATGGTATTTCGGCGCCACTTTCACACGACGAAGAAATGGCGGGGCCATGGCCGTCGGACAACCCGACGGATTCGAAAAAAACACGGAATTTAAAAAAATAAAGTGCCGCAAGATTAAGCACTTACATGCACCCGGAAGAAGCAGGCGAACTCCAGCTGGATAGGGCTCTTAACCTGTTGAATCACGCAAGAACCCGAATCCCTCGTCAGACAATGCGCCCAGGATCGCGACGGACCGGGTGGGTAAATGAGCCCCATAGAGTTGGAGATGGTGATAGCGCTATCTTCTAGTTAACCCATGGGCAATGGTCTTCACACTAGGACTGAACTAAATGCAATGGGGGGGGGAATTATTTGGGTTTTTGTCTATGTTTGGCGTTTGCACAATTGTGGCACAAATGCTGTTTTGTGACTTTCTATTGCGCCAATTGAACATAGGACAGTGCAAAGTCACTTTAAAATAGACCCTTCTTATACCAATTCATTATTTACTGAGACTAGTTTTCACAATACTGATCTAAACTCATGATTGATATTTGACGCAAATTTCGTTGACGCATGTTTTGTCATAAAATGACTCCTGTCACCCCTGGGTAGAAATAGCACATTACCACTACCAAATTTATCCGACCAATTGCTCTAAGACATATGTACCAAAAAAAAAGAACAACAAACAAGTAAAAGTAATGAGACAAAAAAAACCAAATACACACCATAGACTCACTGATGAATTCAGATAAAACAAAAATGGAATTGTACCTGAACCAGTCTAAGACAAATTGGAATGCATAAATCCCCCCCAAATTTCATTTGTGCTGGAGTTTTTCTTTAATTTCACCAACATATAAGCTGCCATTGAGAAATAACTCTATGTGATGCTTTGCACCGTTTATTAAATAAATCAATATATTAAAATTAGTTAGACAAGCAGTTGTAAGCCTACTAAAAAATTGTAAAATTGTAATCTTTAATGAAATTAGGTTTCAAATGATGTTTAATTGCTTTGTGTTTGATAGCGCTGGTCCAAGGACAAGTCTTATCCGCTCACAATTATCTAGAATAGAGGATTCTGTCAGAGCTTGGAATGAAACACATAGCACACCATCTAAATCATTTCCCCCTCTGCATTTCCATCTTATTGCACTGCTCGGACAATGAGGAAAAATCTCTAAATGTGATTTCTGAATGTATTCTAAAACCGTGTGCTTATTTATGCTGGTGAGCAAACATGAATTACAAGATGGAAACTGTTTTCCTCATTTGAAGCTGTTGCATTATTTGTACTAATGTTCTAGAACGCAATACCTCCATTTACTAAAGGCGGATTTAGAGGCAAAGTATAGATAATCCACATTTTTACATTTGAAAGGTGCTTGAGATTATTCGGTTGAGAGCAATTTCTCTCTACAGGAAAAAAATAAAATGGAAAATATAGCTAATAAGGATAACACTTTTTAAATGAATATCCATCACTTGTATTGGATGCATGTGGTGACTGGCATCTCCACGATTGCTTTGTACACAACAAAAATTGAGATGCCCATATGACCCTCATTTTATATTTTCAAAATGAATGATTAACCTGTTGATAGCTGTGCACATCCTAGAATAATATATATTAATATACTATATTATATTTATTATATTTATATATACAGAAGCACCCCCAAGTTACATACAAAATAGGTTGTGCAGGTTTGTTCTTAAGTCGAATTTGTATGTAGTCAGAACTGTATATTTTATCATTGTAACCCTAGCCAAAATTTTTTTTGTCTTTGACAATTGGATTTTAAAACTTTTGGGATTGTCATAAGAACCTGGATTAACAATAAATCTTAGATGCAGATGCCTTTAATAAACTTATACAACCCATCATTGTGCCTTGGATAAAATACAGTAAATACCACAGGTCTGTTTGTAACTAGGGGTTGTCTGTAAATCGGGTGTTCTTAAGTAGGGGACCCCTGTGTATATATTTGCCCTAAATTTTATGATTTAAAGGGAGCCTGTCAGCAGAATTGACTTTATAAATACATATAGAAGGGTCTAGATGCCTCTTTACATGTTAAAAAATTGATGGTTATATATATAGAATGTTTCCCTAAATCCTCATCCAATCCTTCATCCCTTCCCTTCCTTGGTTGAACAGGTGGGACATGTGTCTTTTTCATTCGTATAAAACTATTATACTATGAGTGTATATGTATATATATATTATATATATATATATAATATTATATATGCAATCATGCATCTTAAAGGTAAAATACCATTAAGTTTAACAAAAAACAAGCTAAACATACTCACCTGTGCTCCTCTTCATCTCAATCCTGGCAGTGGTCTTCATTAATGTTGACACCCTGGGATCGCCTTGAAAAAATAAATATAATTAGAATGCCACAATCTAGGGTCAAGATGCTCCGGGCTGTCAACTATGCACGCGTCTCGCACCTCCCTCTCGCACACTGGGACCATGGGAGAGGGAGGGAACATGAGGCTGAAGGCTTTTAATTTTTTATATCTGAATTAGTAAAATATAAGTAAGCAGCTCCTAGTGCTACAACAGATGCTAAAATAACGCTAAAAAACACTGCTGCGCAGTACACTGCAAAGCGGTCTAGTGTATTCATGAGGGGACGGTCCGAGGCGCTGCCTCTTCCCCGGACCACCCCACTCACTCCATAGGGCAGCTGTGACTGTCGTGCGTCATGCAGCAGTCACCGCCCCTAATCCCTCCCCCAATCCAGCCCCCTCATGATTACGCCGGACTGCTCTCAAAGCGGCGTTTTAAGTGTACAGCTCAGCAGTGTATGTTAGCACTATCAGAGGTTTCCGATTACGCTGGCAGTGTAACACTGCTGGGACTGTCGTAGCACTAGGAGCTGCATTTTTGAGGGTGACAGGTCCCCTTTAAGCTAGAGAATACTTCATATACATTGCCCAAGTCAGTAAGTGTCCTCTATACAGTGCCTCAGCGAAATAGCTTACACTCACATAGTCTAAGCCTGTACTTATTGCAAGTTGGGAGTTTTATTCATTGTTAGAGTCTTCCTATAATATAATTAGGGCTGGTAAGCAAATATTATATGGCCACTATTGAATCTAGTGCAGTTTATATAGTACCCAGGAAGTCACAATTGCGATTCAAAATTGGAGAACTGCATGTGTAGTAAGATTTATATGTTTAGAAACAAAAAAATACAAAGCTGAACAGATATATTATACTTAATAGAGTCTCAACCGGTGCTGTAGCTGCGGCTGCAATCTGCTGGCAACCTGTGACTTTGCTCAGGAGTCGTATCGCAGTAGAATTCATTGTACAGACATCACTACCGCACGTGTGGGTGTTCTAATCACAGCCATTGTTTAGGAAGGAAATAGACAGCAAACCAGTAATTTATACAACATGGATTTTACCATTTGTCAGGTCTCATAAACAAAGAGCTTTCAATAGGCTACACAATTTCTCCTGCTGTAGCAGATGAAGATATCACATATACACTTAAAGGAAGGGAAAAGTCATTGAGATGTGTGGATGTCACTGGTGGGCGATTTGCATGTGCACATTCGCTGATCTGTAAAAGAGAAGCTCGCTGGTGTGTTTCATAACACCATAGAGATTAGTCTAAATTTAGAGGAGCTGCTTATATACACAAGTGCAGATACTTTTTGACAGCCAGAGTAGCCTCCAGAGAAACAGACAGAACACTGTGTAATCAATATTTCTTTTTATGTAAGCATGTTTTCCTTATATTTGCCAAGTACTACTGCACTTCTCTCTCCAGCAGCTACTGGGATTTCATCTCTTTCTTATTTATTACAGAAGAGAAAAGTGGAAATAATTTTGGTAGGGAAAACATCTGCATTGCCTGCATTGCTTGATTGCCAACATCACAGCGAAATCTGAAGCAGATGCCAATGCAGCACATTGACAGAGATGTCTATGAGCGATAATAATAAGGAAAATAAGTGCTTGCTATATGCTCCATATAGGCAATGGGGCATATTTATCATATTTATCAGACCCTGAAATAATCGCAAGGGCTAGCTTATGACACAAATTTGAATGTTCAATCCCGTGCTTAGTCTGAATTCGTTGGATCGTCCGACAGCCCGGCCCCCGATTTCTGTCAGAAGAAAGCCCTTTTAAATGCGGCGCACATCGTAAATCGGATATTCTGACGATGCAGTCCGCGGACCCTTAGTAAATGAGCCCCAATGACTCTGTGGTAGAGCCACCTTGTTTCTTTCCAAACCATCTTGTATAAACCACTTAAATTTAATTACGATATTTTATTGCAAGTCTATCTATTGTTTTGTTCAATAAAAGTGAATGTGTTTTACTGTTCAAACATTGTATTGTTTTCTCAGTTTTGGTGCAGCACATCATCTCATGCCCAGCAGAAATGACTGTTAACATATCTCATAGCTATGGTTTTATTATTTCAACCCAATCCTATCCTACTGTATAAGAAAGAAGCAAATCTATAGAAAAGTTATGTTTCTTTTTAAGACAGGCAGTTACATGAAGACATTTTGGGACATATTTATCAAACACTGGTGCTAAGTGCATAAGCCTATTATGTCCAGCCTTTGCCCAATACATGTCTTAGGCTGCTGCCCTGCACCGATGTGGTAGACCAGACCTGTCATAGAATTGTGCTATACCCTTCGCCTGAAAGGGCACAATCTCTTGTTTCAGTGCAGGCATCCCTCTGCACTCTCCTGAACATCTCCACTGCCAGCCGCGTTCCCCTCGTGCCACTCCATGACCAATTGGTTTGGAGACGGCATAAGGGAATGATATAGGGGCAATTCCTACCTATGCACTAGGAATTTTGATGCTTATATTCTTTGTAATGTGAGATTCAGAGATAAAAAAATAGATATAATGATACCAAAAAGATCCTTCTGTAACATTGATCAATTAAGAAAGGACATATAAAAGTTGTAACATCTGGGTATAAAAACACATTCTGTATTCTAGATTGTCTTATTGGAGTTTTTATGAATTTTACAAGGAAAGGAAAAGCCAAGAGACACACCGATTAGGGAGAAGAAATTATTTTTATCATTACTTAAAAGGTCAGCCTTTATAGCTCCTTACTGTGACGAGCAATATTATAATATCCTCTTTATTATCTCCAACTCCTATGATATCTACAAATGTCTTATTATATAGTGACAATGAGATTCCTCGGATATTGGTTTATTTTCTTTTATTTCTCTGTCAGCCGTCTTCTGATCACATATCTAAAACTTTAATAACATCAAATGGTGATTCCATGTTTTGCTATAAATTTCAACTCTCCTGATTCTTTCTTGGGTCTGGAATCCATCATTTTATTTATAACTCACATAAGATTTTATGTGTACCAACAGAAAATGAGGCTCAGTAGACTGTGCCACGGGATCTGAACAGCAGAAGGAATACTTATTCTGGTCTGACAGCACAGCAAGCTTCATTAGATAACATTCCTCCCAAGTGACAAGTTTGGGTAAATTCTGCACTGTTGTTTTATGGATCTGAAGATCTGCATTTACGGCCTCTGTGCGGGGTAGTAGTTTCCAGGCCCCATTGGCAACACAGCAGTTACCGATACATAAGATGTTAGCTTTATCCATTATGGGGAGTTTTACTCTGCATTATTAATCAGGCATCATATAGTAGATGCATTGAATGTGGCTATATTCTCGTTACTATGCCGCTTCAGTAAGCTCCTTCGTGCAGTAATTCACCCTTCTTGGAGATGTAACTTGGCTAAGTGGGTTTGTGAGAATATGGCCTGGAACATGTGACAAACACAGGATTATTATATAATGCTTCCTACTGGTTAAAATGTTGTTTTTTTTAGACTGTACTTATAGGGGTTCATATTTAAAATATGTATATGTAAAATATTGCTTTTAAGAAATAGATAGATGCAATTAAGAATTCCACATAAAATAAGAAATAAAGTTTATAAAAACAAACGTTTATGGTTATCTTATTCTGGTGTGTAGACCCCAAGATTAAAAATCAGTTTTTTTGTTACCCCACAAGGGGAGCAAGACTGTATTACCCTGACTATTTATTATTTTTGTTTTATACATGCAAGTATTGTGGATCAAGCTAAGCATTTATGTATATGGTATATGTATGGTGTGTTGATGGTGTTCAAGGTTCAAGATCATCAAGTACTGAAGGTGCCAATTAATTTAACTTTTACTATATATTGTACAAATGGTTTTATGGTGATCCTGTGGATATACCTCAAGTATCTCAAAACCATTTTATTATTTGTGTTTCAATGAGTGGTTTATGGCTGCAATACAGTTTTATTTGCTGAATAAATAGAATATCATTTACTTTATTAAATGCACTCTATAGTGCCCAAACAGTATAAATCAGTGCCTATAATATTTCCATACGGTGCACGAAAAGTATAATGTCCTTCCAAGTTAGGGTGTGTTCTGCGCATACTTCTCCCAACTTGGTCGAGATGTATGAAGAAAGCTAATAGATAAAAAGATACAGTTACATTAGAGACCCCCTTCATCTCTACTCCTCTAAAAGCGCAGCTTGAACTCCTTAAAGTTTCCATGGAGAAGGGGAAACAGGCAACCAGCAGAAAAAATTAATCTACAGTTTTGTTCTGCATGCAATATGTACGAGTAGCGAGTGAACGCTAGACAATTCCCGTCCCCTGTGACATGAAACAAATGCTATTTCAGAATTAACATTAATTGTAAAAAGGCAGCTGTGGAGCCTCTTGTTCAGTGACACATTAGATTTCAGCTGAAAATGCTTGCTAAGCAAGTGGTTTTCCCAGTGGTGATGAGAGACCAAGGTTCGTACTTTAACATAGATGCCATTAGCAAGACAGGCTCGCTCCAATTTCCTCAGTTCAATTTAAATGGCAGAAGTTTGTGAGGTTAAACCTAAATGTACCCATGTCAACTGTCAGAGTCGCCATGATGGATTGACTATCGGAAGGCAGCTGGGTAAGTATCTTAAACATTTATGAGTTGGTCAATGCAGTTTAAAAGCATTCAAACATGAATTAAATTGTGCCATATACGGAGCAAAAAGTCAATTTTCAATTGATGCTGTCTGGTGGTTTCTGGTTAAGTGAGAATTACAGCATTTGTTTAAATATAACATGAGAATACAAAGTTCTACACTACGTTACAAAGCATGCTACCTCGGCACTGTAAAAAAGAAAATCATTATTTATCTGATTTAAAATGTGCTTTTATTTCCCCAGAACTTGCCATGTGTTTATAGACTGTCATTTATCCTGTAATAGTACTAGACTACCCATTATCGATCATTATAATACATCACTTTTGTATTGTGTTTACATTGTTTAGTCTGATTTCAGGAATCCACTAGGGATAAATAGCCAGCTTATCCTAGATGATTTCATATCGCCACAGTGATAACGACAAGCTTTTATTGATGCCTTGTTGGCGTATTGTTAGGTAGAACATCAATGAATACGTTTTGCAGAATCTTCTTTAACAAGTGGACTCATTAACTCCTCATGATATCTGTAACACACCATCTGTATTCTATGAAACATACTTTTATGTGTATAAAAGGACGATTATAATCACTGGGATTTATACACAATAATATACAATAGCAAAAAAATATCATCTGTGGTTGTATTTTTTCATTCCTTTGGCTTATAACCGTAATGAAGATGCGTTTGACAGATGAGAGGCGACAGTCATAGATTGGCCCTTTTATAGTAAACCAGCTGGGAAAAGATGCAGGTCCATCCAGTTCATCTAAAAAAAATCAAACAGTGTTGAGACAAGGAAGGCAAAAAAAAACATTTAAAACATGAAATTAGCCCACATTTGGAAAATTCCTTCCTGACTCCAATACTCGCAGTCAGAATAACTCTACAGGTTAACATCAAATTAACAAAATGATTTGTTCACTGTACCTGCATATTTTTGTTCTCAAAAGGGATCCTGGCCCCATCTTCACACTGCCAGGAACTGCCTACCAAGTATCAAATTGTTAGTCTATAAGAAATTGTTTATGAAGTTGTATTAAATGTAAGGTACTATAGGTTTCGGGGTTATCAAGGCTTTCAGGACGGACAGTTGGGAAGTGCTATGTATTATTCTTTAATCCTTAATCAATGATAGGGGATATTCCAAACATTAGACTTGTATGCTTATCCAATTGTAATAATAATAATAATAATATATTCTTTATTTATATAGCGCACACGATTACGCAGCGCTGCACAGAGCTTGCCAAATTGAATCCTGTCCCCAATGGGGCTCACAATCTTATCTACCTACCAGTATGTTTTGCAGTGTGGGAGAAACTGAGGACCCAGAGGAAACCCACGCAACACGGAGAGAACATACAAACTATTTGCAGATTTTACCGGTGGACTTGATATATTGTGTAGATCTCTGGCGTCCCTTACCTATAGGAGAATGACATGATCAGCTGTTTACATAACTCTACATCGGAGAAATGAATTTCTCTATAATGATGGTAACGATACCAATTAGAAAGAACTTTGCAGTCGAGAGATTTCTTTTTCTGGTGTTCTTTTTGCATTTAGCGGCAGCAACGGATAATAAATGACAACGAAAAGCACATTCCTCCCGCGAAGCCCCAACACACTTTCTTTCAGAAAATGTGAGTGGCGTGCTGTAAATGTCCATGTGTCAAACTTTTATCACATTTTGTTGCATCAGTCTGCTTGTGCACATACTGCAGGATGAGTGGAGCACAGGGAGGAGAAGGGCCAAAGTGTCTTCACCAATGTGCCACAGTTCTCTATAATAAAACCTGAATGAAGAGTCACATGCCATTTGGCAGCAGATTGTTTAGATCGTGGGAGGATGTTACAACTTGCATACTCTTCTTAACTCTTTATTCAGAAGAACCTATAATCAATCGTTACAACCTCCTGATTTTTATTGTTATTCTTTATTTTTAACATAGTATTTTCTGCACTCTACAATTAACAAAGACGTAAGCATTGGATATGTGACCAATGTGACATTATGGGAAGAACATAGTAGAATCTTTAAGCTGTATTAAAATAAAGCCAATCTTTGTCTGATGTAATAAAATGTGTTTCCCAAAATGTGTTTCAGCTTCTAAACAATCATGTGTGATTATAAGTTTACTTTATGAAAAGGGGTTGCCACTTTCAGCAAATAATTGATATGGTTTGTGTAAGAAAAAGTTACCGTATATCTCTTTATAAGCGATTTTTTTCATTCCAAGCCAACAAATGTGCTGAAAAAACTCCCCTCGGCTTATAACACAGTCCAGTACAAAATCCAAAACTTAATACTCCCACCCTCCGTTGTCCCGGCGGATCGTTGCCACGCGGGTCCCGATGTTCAGCGCGAGGCTCCCGATCTCGGCGCGGGTCTCGGCGGCTCCTCTTCTTTCTTCTCTGCGTCTCACCGGCAGCATCGCGTCCATGCGATCTGCGGCGGCGCACACTATGATGCGGCTGTGTCTCCGCTGATGACGTCATCCATCGGCGACACCGCCGCACTCATAGTGTGTGCCCGCCGAAGATCGCATGGACGCGATGCTGCCGGGAGAGAAAGGAGCCGCCGGGACCCGCGCCGAAGATCCGGGGGCCCCGCGTTGAACATCGGGCCCCCGCACCAACGATCCGGACACCGGTGGTGGATTATTTAAGTTTTTATTTTTTTTTGACAGGGGGCTGCCTGCATGACTACATTGGGGGGGGGGTCTGCTGGCTGTATACTATTGGAATAGGGGGGGGTTCTGCCTGGCTGTATACTACATTGGAGGGGGGGGGTCTGCCTGGCTGTATACTACATTGGAGGGGGTGTCTGCCTGGCTTGGTATACTACAAATGGAGGGGGGGGGGGTCTGCCTGGCTGTATACTACATTGAGGTGGTGGGTCTGCCTGCTGTATACTACTTGTTTGGGGGGGGCTGCCTGGCCTGTATAAGATCTACATTGGGGGGGGGGGGGGCTGCCCCTGGCGGTATACTACAATTGGGGGGCTCCTGGCTGTATACCTCCTTGGGGGGGCTGGCTGACTGTCTACTCATTGTGGGGGCTGGCTGGCTGTATGCTACATTGGGGGGGCTGGCTGGCTGTATGCTACATTAGGGGGGGCTGGCTGGCTGTATGCTCATGGGGGGGGGGCTGGGCTGGCTGTAATGCTACATGGGGGGGCTTGGCTAGGCTGTATGCTACATGGGGCTGTGGACCTGGCTGTACTACAATGGGGGACATGGGGGGCCGGCTGTAATACTACCCCCTCGCTTATACTCGAGTCAATAGGTTTCCCAGTTTTTTGGTGGTAAAATTAGGGGTCTCGCTTATACTCGGGTATCGGGTCGGCTTTACTCGGTATATACAGTATATTAATTTTCGGCAATATACTTTCGGTATCAATTCATTATGGTTTTCTCTAGATCTCTGCTTGCTGTAAGTAAAGCTTTATTGTTTCACTTCTGCGTCTATGATAGAAATCTGTCCATGGTCTTTGTGTATATGATGCAGGTGCACAAGCCATTATATTACACAGCTCCTGTTACTCTCTCCTGCACCTATGTGATATCACAAGACCATGGGCAGATTTCTATCCACTGGAAGTAAACGTAGAGGCTTTCTATAGCAAGACAGCAAGCAGATATGTAGGAAATGATGCAGAAAGTATATTGGAAAATTATATAACTTTTCATTACACAAACAATATCAATTGTTCTCTGAAAGTGGACAATCACTTTAAGGTCTTATGATAGTTGAGATGTGTTTTCCTATAGTTAAATAATAGCTGTGACATTTTCTGTACAGTTATATGAATTATAGGCCTTACATTTTGTAGGGCTTAGGTTCCAGTGAGCCTAAGTGCAGTCATTGATGCAACAATATTTTTCAGGAGAGTAGTATAGCAGATGACCATCTTGCGGACGTTACCCACTGGTGCATCAAAGGAGCGGAGCTCGTGCAAAGCTGTACAGCCACTGTGTATATACCATAAATATCTTCATTTCAGGATTTCATTGCCCAAGCCTTATTAAGGTAATACAGGCGGTCCCTGTAAGAACACTCGACTTACATACGACCCCTAGTTACAAACGGACCACTGGATATTGGTAATTTATTGTACTTTAGCCCTAGGCTACAATGATCAGCTGTAACAGTTACTAAAGGTGTCTGTAATGAAGCTTTATTGTTAATCTTGGTTCTTATGACGACCCAACATTTTTAAAATCCAATTGTCACAGAGACCAAAAAAGTTCTGGCTGGGATTACAATGATAAAATATACGACTTACATACAAATTCAACTTAAGAACAAACCTACAGACCCTATCTTGTATGTAACCCGGGGACTGCCTGTATTTTTATGTGTTTTTGTTTTAATAGGTATCATCTTTAGTAGATTAATGGGAGGATAAGTTATATATCATGTCACTATTAAAAGCACTTGGAACCCCAGCAATACTAAAAGTCACAAATCAAAGTATTCTGAGTTGCACACTTAACCCTTTTGGGAGCTACCTCACAGTCACGGATCGATCCCACGTCCAACAAATAGTAAAAATAAAAGCTGGCGTCCGCATGGTGGATTTTATATGGGCATTTTTTACTTTTCCTTTGTGATAGCCCTACATTTATTGAGTGATTACAAGATATAAGAAAACGCAGCTGGACTGTCTGAACAGTGGTCTATCCTCATCCAAATATTGCTTGTGTGGAACTGCACTAGAAAGGTTTCCAAGAGGGAAAGTGGAACGAAATTGTGGATTCGCTAAAGGATATACAAGAAGATATATAAGCAGCTCCGGTCAGACTGTTTTTATTTTTACAAAAAGTCACCCAGAGGTTGTCACCCATGGATGGTCACTCTCCATTATAGATAACAGTATACATGGGGCCCTTCTCTGTGGTACATGTGATAATTAGCACATTGGAAGTAAAATATTCCACTGGAGGAGGTTAGGAGGAAAAGCTAAGGTCCATAAAGTAGTTTGGGTTAACCATCAGTGCAACAGACAGATGAATAGACAAGCAATAGATATTTTTCACTTACCTGAAAATACAAGACAAACTCTGATAGCCTAACCTATTCTATTAAAAAATTATGTATTCCAATTTTCTATTAGCCACTTGGAACGTGTTTATTGAAATCTTACTTGAGATCAGTGTATAATTTCTCACTGCAGAATGTTATCAAAGCCGCGTGCCTTTACATTGCCAAGAGGACTGATTTAGAAATCAGACAACAGCCGATAGAGACTTGTTGTATGACAAAGCTAAAATCATATCTTTAAAATCTAATCAAGCGGCAAATGTCAGTCAGAGGCGTTCTCCATTACAGCTCCTTTAATGAAGATCACTTTTATTAAGGTGTCAATTGAAGTAATGAAAAGTATCATTCACCAGTCAGCATTTTATAACACAAGTGTATGAAAGAACACGGAGTACTAGGAGCAACATTAAAAAAAAGATGGAAAAAGATCTTGAATTGTAAGATCTACATTGGGTTGAGAATGTACGGTGTTACAATGTAAGTAATAGACGCAGTATCTGGGCCATCTTTGTGTCCACCGGGGCAGTAGCTTCTATTTTTTTTGCTTTTTTTTTGTTATAGCTGTCAAACTAGAGCAGAGAACATAATTTTCCCATAGAGAAAAGTAGTAGACACAAAGCAGTTTGTATTTCATATGTTTTAAAGCCGACACAATAAGGTTACAGGAAGGGAAGTGTCACAAGGATTTTTCAGCAATAAAACTCTAGATAAAAAGACTGGAGACATAGTTATATAGAGAAAGCTGTAATTTGCAGCTGGGGTGGCAATTTTTTATATTTATCACAAATGTTTTTATAGGTATGTCATAAAATATAGTATAACATCCTTATGGATTACATTTACTTTAGAAAGGTTTGGAGTCATTTCAAAAGCTGCAACCAACTTTTTGGGCTATTATATACTGTCGTCCTTATTATCTGAAAACTGAAAAAATGGCTTTTGCTCCTTTAGTAGTTTATGTGTGTAAGAAAGATCTTTTTTGTTATGAATGTTTTATTGGCTTTGTTAATAATTCCACTAATATAACCTAGTGAAATGGATCATATTCTTTTTTTTATATTTAGTAAACACTCTTTGGAGGGAATTTATTATGTAGACAAGTATGTAGACAAATTTTGCAACATTTGACAACCTAGTCCACGTTCCATTTTAGCCTACATACAACAGATTTATCAAGTGAATCCAGATGTGGTTAGACAAATTAATGAAGTGCCACTTTTCAAAAAGTAGGAGATTAAGGTCACTGTAATAAATCTGACATACAAAAAGCTGCAATAAAAAAGAATGGTTTGCAGAACTGCTGGCAGGGTGCAGGGTTCCAGAGCTGCTGGCAGGATGCAGGGTTCCAGGGTTTCTGACAAGATTCAGCGTTCCAGAGCTTCTGGCAGGATTAGGGTTTCAGATCTGCTGGCAGGATAAAAGGTTCCAGGACAGCAGGCAGGATTATGGTTCCAAAGCTGCTGGCAAGATTTAGGGTTCCGGAACTACAGACAATATTTAGGGTTCCAGAACTGCTGGCAGAATCCAGTGTTCCAGAGGTGCTGGGAGGATGCAGGGTTCCAGAACTGCTGTCAGAATGCATGGTTCCAGAACTGCTGGCAGGGTGCAGAGTTCCAGAACTAGTGGCAGGATGCAGGGTTCCAGAACTTCTGGCAGGATGCAGGGTTCCAGGACTGCTGGCAGAATGCAGGGTTCCAGGACTGCTGTCGTGATGCAGGGTTCCAGAGCTGCTAACAGGATGCAGGATTGCAGAACTTCTGGCAGGATGCAGGGTTCCAGAGCTGCAGGGAGGATGCATGATTCCATGACTGGCGGCAGGATTTAGGGTTCCAGAACTTCTGGCAGGATGCAGGGTTCCAGAGCTGCTGGGAGGATGTAGGGTCCCAGAACTGCTGGCAGGATGCAGGGTTCCAGAGCTGCTGGGTGGATGCAGGATTCCATGACTCCCGGCAGGATTTAGGGTTCCAGAACTACTGGAAGGATGCAGGGTTCCATAGCTGCTGGCAGGATGTAGGGTTCCAGAGCTACTGGCAGGATGCAGGGTTGCAGAGCTGCCGGCAGGATGCAGGGTTGCAGAGCTGCCGAAAGGTCGCTGGATGTAGCTCACAATGGAATAACAATATCCTATGTCCATGACACTTTCCATTATAACATAAAATAAATTATTTACAAATGATGAACAATTAAGAGCATTTATTGTTGGCTTTAAGGCAATTTTTTGGCATTTTTTGTTGCTTGTTGCTTTTGTTGTGTCTTGGGCGTCAATTATGATGTGTCATTGCCAAATTTTACCTGTTGTCCGACACTTTTTGATTGATCAATTTGGGAGCAGCTCTTCAATCCTGACACATTTCCTGTACTTTTAGATCCCCAACACGTTTTGCCACATTTTTGGCTCATTATTAGACCAATAAAAAGGTTTATTTCACCTTTTTGTATGTGGAATCATTTCAGACACTTTCAGACAGTTGTGTACCAATTTATTAAGCTCTTTCAACAAAATCTATAATTCCAGTCTAATAAACCACACAATACTCCAATAAAAGGACCATACAGCACTATAAATGAATGCTCCCCAATGCCAATGCATACTGTTGAGTAAAAGAACAGTCAACATATGAAAATACACCCAAAGAAATCCTAGCATGGTCTTTAGATCCACTTAATCTTTCTTAACAGCACGCCCCCTCCTGTTTCATTCTGTCTTCAGTATCTGTAGAAAATTATTGTCCTGCTTTTCAGTTAGGTTTCAGCCAAACGTGGAACAACTAATGCTAACCAATAGAGGTCAGTTGTACTGTATTTCTTGTTTACTTTTATAACATTACTTTAATACTGCGCGGTTTATAAATATTTTTTTCTATTGGTATCTTTCCTGCTCACACTTCTGTGTTGACCTGTAATTACACCTATCTGGAGCAGTAGTCCCTCTGCCCTCTTTGTAGTGGGACATATTGGGGCACATTTACTTACCTGGTCCTGTCGCGATACCCGAGTTGCGTTGTCAGACAAGGATGAAGTCCGCCGCGATTCACTAAGATCGTGAGCCCGATATCCTTCATGTGTCGCTTACCTGCTGAGGCCCGCCGGAGTACACCTTCTTCTTCCTAGTGTATGTGAATGCATGTCTTGTGAAACAATTAGAATTTTTAATCCGAAAAATTTCAAATTTTTAATCCCACGCTTAGTCCGAATCAGTCGGGTAGTCCGACGGCTATGCCCCCTGATTTGTGTCGCATGAAAGTCGGCCCGATTGCGCCAAAATCCTATAGCGTGGGCCGAAATCCCCTGTTAAATACGGCACAAATCGGAAATAGTCGGGAAACCCGACGGAAATGTGTGGACCCTTAGTAAATGTGCCCTATTGAGGGAGATATATCTGTGTGTCACAGATTAGACCAGTGCAAATAGGGCTAGACCTAATCCACCAAATTTATAAATGCTTATATGACCAGGCATTTTTAGCAAATGTTCTAGTTCTAGGGCCATAAGTTTTTTTTGTGCAGTTCTGTAAACATTTTTGCAACTTCTTTTGTGACTCATGGGGATAGTTAAAAATGTAAAAATGTTGAAGGATTTTTTTTCTATTTTTATTTTTTCTAGGGTATAGTATTTTTTTTTTTCATTTTTCATATTCACAAATATGGTGCTTTTTATAGTGTAGGGAGGATTACAACTAAGGACCTCATATGGTCCAAAACGTGTCAGATCATGTGACTCTCTGATAATAATTTTAAATCTTCCTTTTTCCTTATATAATATTTGTCCTGGTTTTACTTGCATCGGCTAGCACGAGAAAACGCTGAACAGGTGTCACGGTTACACCCGCGATCCTCCATACGGATCGCGGGTGCACCCATGCCTGCTGCTGCTGTCCCCGCTCCCCCAGGTCCATACTCACCTCTCCTGGCTCCGGATTCTGCGACGGTCCAGTCCCGGCTTCCTCCTTAGGACGCGGTCCTGCTTCTTGCAGAGCCAGGCTCTCCCAGAATTTAAAGGGGCAGCGTTCTTATTGGTGCTGGCATTCCTGGCTCTGCTATATAGCCTGGCAACTCCCAGCATCGCCGGTATCTCAGTGGTCTTCCTGAGGTCCTGCCAGTCGTCCTTCCAAGGTCCTGCCAGACGTCCTTCTGAGGTCCTTCTGAGGTTCTCCCATCCCGAGCTCCTGCAATCCTGAGGTACTGCCTTCCTGTGGTCCTGCTATCCCGTGGTCCTGCCTTCCTGTGGTCCTGCCTCCCCTGTGTTCCTACCTTGGCTGCACCCTGGGCCTAGTCGCACCCATGGAGCGACCTGGTGGCTCCCCGCCGCAGCAATACCATCCCGCCTACTGCATGCTCTGGCGAAGACCAGGAGTCCACTTAGACTCCGCTCCCGGGTTGCGGCTAGTATCGTTATACCTCGCAGTGGTCCAGGGAGTCCACAGACTCTAGCCTCAGAGACTCTTCCTGCACCCCAGTGCGTGATAGTAAGATCCAGCCATGGACTCTGCCAAGGTTTTGTATCCTGCTAAAGCCTTGGATAGTGCAAAGGACCCAAGCCAGCTACTGGGAGACCTTCCCAGCTGTATTGCCCAAAAAGAACTCCTGGACAAACTCGCTGCCACCCTTCAAAGGATGATTGTCTCCCAACAGCAGGCTCCCGCGACTCCTCTTCCTGTTGCTCCAGTCAACCAGCCATGTTTTTCGTCAGTAGACTCTGGACTCTAATTTTTGATGCCTAATAAATTTGATGGCGGCCCCAATTTTTGCAGGAGCTTTGTTGCCCAGTGCTCGCTGCACATCAAACTGATGTCCTCCCAGTCCAACACCAAACACACTCAGTTGGCATTTGTTTTTTCTTTGCTCACTGGAGAGGCTTTGACCTGGGCTACCCCTTTGTGGGATAGTGGTGATCCGGATTTGGCTAACTATACCACGTTTCTGGAAAAGATTCGGTCCAGGTTTGAACCACCTCAAGTCAGGCTTCCATGCTTGTCCTGCTTGGCCCTTATGTCCCCAGTGTCTCTACAGCTTTCCAGTGCTGCTCCAGTGGCGCCCCTGCCTCCGCAGCTTCACACTGCTGCTCCAGCAGCGCTCCTGCCTCCGCAGCTTCCCAGTGCTGCTCCAGCTGCGCCCCTACTTCCGCAGCTTCCCAGTGTTGCTGCAGCGATGTCCCTGCCTCCGCAGCTTCCCAGTGCTGCTCCAGCAGTACATCAGCCTCCACAGCATCCCAGTGCTGCTCCAACGGCGCTCCAGCGTCGCTAGCCTCCCTGCACTGCTCCAGCTGCGCTCCAGCCTCCGCAGCCTCCCTGTGCTGCTCCAGAAGCGCCCCAGCCTCAACAGCTTCGCAGTGCTGCTCTTGCGGCTACCCAAGAGTCGCTCCAGCCTGCGGCTACCCAAGAGTCGCTCCAGCCTGCGCCTACACAAGAGTCGCTCCAGCCAGCGCCTACCCAAGAGTTGCTCCAGCCTGTGGCTACCCAAGATTCGCTCCAGCCTGCGGCTACAAGACATTCCAGACGTCCTCAATATGCCCTTGGCTTGTTCCTTGCCAGGTCCAAGTGCCACAAGGTTGGTCCTGTCTTCACTGGTATTGCTCTCCTCCTCAGGTGTTCCATCACTGAGAAGAATTGGAGGAAGGGAAGGAAGAAAAAGAGGCTAAATAACAGAAGAGGGGCCCTAAGGGGTGGGAGAAATACTGTCATAGTTACACCCGTGATCCTTCGTACGGATCGCAGGTGCACCTGTGCCTGCTGCTGCTGCCCCGCTCCCCCAGGTCCATACTCACCTCTCCTGGCTCCAGATTCCGTGCCGGTCCTGTCCTGGTCCCACAGTGGCTTCCTACATAGGCTGCGCTCCTGCTTCTTGCCGAGGCCGCGCGCTCCAGATGCTAAGGCGCGTGAGCCCGACTCTCACAGAATTTAAAGGGCCAGCATCCTCCTAATTGGTGCTGGCATTCTCGGCTCTGCTTTATAGCCTGGCGACTCCCAGCATCCCCTGCCGGATCTTCAGGTCATTCTGCTGAAGAGAAAGCCTCCTGAGAGTTTCCAGATGCCTCCGAGTTTCCTGAGCGTTCCTAGATGCCTCCGTCTTCCTGTGGTGTTCCCGTGTTCCTGTGGTGTTCCTGTGGTGGTCCCGTGTTCCAGTGGTGGTCCCGTGTTCCTGTGGCGATTCTGTAATCCTGTGGCAGTCCTGTTATCCTGTGGCGGTCCTGTTATCCTGTGGCGGTCCGGTATCCCAGTGGTCTTCCTGAGGTCCTGCCAGCCGTCCCTCCGAGGTCCTGCTAGCAAATGACCCTCTGTAGTGTAAAATGTCTGGAGCAGAGCTGTACTGGATCTGGATTAGACTCAGAAACTCTAAATAACTCTTTCAAACCAGACAGCCATGCTGGCTACTGCATTCTATGTATAGCCCTACTTCAGAGCTTTCCAGTGAGGAGTGGAGGAGGCAGAAGTGGTAATTAAGCACTTCTATCTTCTCCCTAGGGTATCTGACGGCCAGCCCTGTTCCTATTATTAGTTTCACCCAAATGTAGTATCAGAGGTATCGAGCTATAAGTCTCCTGGGCCACCCTTATTAGGAGCTGTAAAACAATTGACCAACCCAGGTTAGATAGCACAAGGATCGAATCCCGAGCAAACACATTGTTGTAATAACAAACATCCTTAAAAGAAGCAATGATGTAGCTCTGTGCATGGTCGGAGCACAGAACCTTCGATACCTACGGTGAAGAACAGGGGGACCTCTAATGGCATTGCGTTTAGCACGTTCTGGTTCCCTTGGAGAGAGAGGATGGCGAGGATTGGGGGAGGCGAGCGGAAGGCAAGGGGAGACGCGCAGCGGGAAGGGGCAAATATGGTCCGACAAAGCGAGGGGCTTGTTGTGGAAAAGGTCTCGGTGTTCGGTGACGGGGCACTGCGCGAGACCAAACACGGCTTGCCCTGCGTGGAACGGAGGTCGGCGGTCGCGGGGTGGGCCGGGGGGGGGGGGAGGGGAAAGGGGTTCCACGTGGGGTGAGTTCTTTTGGAGGCGCCGGGAAGGAATGGAAGCCGAGCGGGGTGGTGGGTGTCGGCTAAGAGTGGGTGCCGGGGAGGGGGGGGTTGGGGGGGGAGGTGGATGGGGGGGGGGGGGAAAAACTGTAATTTAAAGTGGCCCATTTGTGGGTGGGGGGGTTTTTTTAAAACAAGAGGCGTGGGCCATGTGATGTGGTGGAGTACTAAACTGCATACAAAACTGTTTATAGAAGGTCTAAATCAACATGTACAGCACCAAGAAAGAAACTCCTATATATGCCTCCCTTATACAGGAATAACGCTTCTTTTCAAGAGAACACAAACTTAATACTAAAATAACTTCTCCGCAACCAAGGATGTCACTACTATATTACCGTCCCCATGTGTACAAGATATAACTACTATAATACTGCCCCTATGTACAAGAATATAACTACTATAAATACTGCCCTATGTACAAGCATATAAACTACTTAATGCCCTATACAAGAAATAACTACTATAATACTGCCCCTATGTACAGGATATAAACATAACATAAATACTGCCCCATGACAAGAATATAACCTGATAATAACTGCCCCTATGTAAAAGAATATAACTACTATAATATGGCCCCTGTGTACAGAAAATAACTACTATAATACAGCCCCCTATGTACAAGAATATAACTACTATAATAATGCCCCCTTGTACAAGAATATAACTACTGTAATACTGGCCCTCTATGTACAAGAATATAACTACTATAATACTGCCCCTATGTACAAGAATATAAACTACTCTATAATACTGGCCCCTATGTACAAGAATATAACTACTATAATACTGCCCCCTATGTACAGGAATGTAACTACTATAATACTGCCCATATGTACAAGAATATAACTACTATAATACTGCCCCCTATGTACAAGAATATAACTATTTTTTTTTTTTTTTCCATTTTAACTTTTTTATTGAGAAAAGACAGAATTACAAGTTATGCAGTAACAAGAGCTCGACGCACGCAGGCATCTACTCTGGTGAATGACTAAATACAGTGGAGACTTATCATTCTTTTGTAAGAAAATACAGAATAGAATAGTCACAAATTTAAGCTAATACTAATAAGCCTGTTTTCTCAAGATTACTGTCAATAACTTACACGTGGTAACTATAAGGTGAAGGATAGGGAAGGGGTAGGAAAGAAAAACATCACTTAACAGGTACGACTTGACTACAGTTATTTACACACTTAAGATGATACATTCTTAGTTCTGAGTGGCTGGCATTATAGATATCATTATCAGGAAATACATTGGCTGCTAATATCTCAATGGTTCGTAGTACTATTAAACAATGTTACTGGTCTGACCCATAGGTTCTTGCATAGCTGTTTATTAGGAAACGGTCTGCATGTGCTTTCCTCTGTATGCAAACCAGGGGGACCACAATTTGATAAAGGTATCATGTTTTTCTATCTCACCAACTCGAAGTTCTTCTAGTCTGCACATTTGATCTACCTTATTGATCCATTCAGGAAGTTGGGGCTGCTTTGCTCAACCAGTGTATGGGATAGTAGTAGTTTGCTGATTGTATCAGTGCCGTGAAAGACTTTTCTTTGAAGGTCCAGTTTTGCTGGGTAGCCAAAGTAGAAACACTAGCTGGGGAGAGAAGCAAAGCCGTGTGACGTGATCTGGTTTGTTAATTTTAGCCACAATCCTTCCAAAATTTCTGGATCTCTGGACATGACAAAAATGGCAGGTGTGAACCGTGGTGCGTCACATCTCCAACATTTGTCATGTGGGGTTAGACCCATTTGGTTAAGTACCTTAGGAGTTCTGTACCATCTGGTCATTAATTTGTAAGAATTTTCCTGGACTTTCACACATCTAGAAAATCCATGTGAGTTTTTATGTATTCTAGATATCTCAACCTCACTAAAATGAAGACCTAAATCTTTTTCCACTTGCCTATATAGTCCGGCTTGCTTCTTCCCAGCGAATCTTCCATAGCTTTTATAAATTTTTGAGATAAGGCCTTTTGGCCTGTTTGCCTTGATCATTATTTCCTCAAACCAGGTGGGGGCACGTCGCCTTGGGATAGTTGTTTGTCAGCTGTTTTGTGAGAGTATGAACTTCAATTTTATGTAGAAATGTATGTTTGGGAGCAGTGATCTAATATGTGCTTAGTGATTCTGGCTGGTCTAGCTTTTGGTGTATTTCTGCCGTTGGAATCGATTCCAATACTGCTCCATATGCCCGAAATGTGTTTACTTGTTGGCTTAATGTAATAGGGGAGGAGCCTCGCAGGCATCGTAGAATATAACTATTCTAAACTATAAACTACTATACAACACAGCTACATACAGCCCCCTCGCCCCCTGTAACACAGCTACATACAGCCGCCTCACCCCAGTAACACAGGTACATACAGCCCCTCGCCCCCAGTTAACACCGCTCACATACAGCCGCCTAATCCCCAGTAACACAGCTACATACAGCCGCCCCCCCTCCCAGTAACACAGCTACATACAGCTGCCTCGCCCCCAGTAACACAGGTACATACAGCCGCCCCCCCCAGTAACACAGCTACATACAGCCGTCTCGCCCCCCCATAATACAGCCACATACAGCCGCCTCCCACCCAGTAACACAGCTACATACAGCCGCCTCGCCCCCAGTAACACAGCTACATACAGCCGCCTCATCCCTAGTAACACAGCTACATACAGCCGCCTCGCCCCCAGTAACCTATGTAACATACACCTTAGCCACACCAGCCACGCAGTCCCATGTAACATCCAACGCAGCCACACCAGCCATGCAGTCCCACGTAACATACCCACCAGCCATACGCATGTACATACCCACGCCATACAGTTCCCAGTAACATACCCACCAGCCACACAGTCCCATGTAACATACCACCACCACCACAGTCCCATGTAACATACCCCCACCCACCAGCACACAGTCCCATGTAAAAATACCCACAGCCACACAGTCCCATGTAACATACCCACCAGCCACACAGTCCCATGTAACATACCCACCAGCACACAGTCCCATGTAACACCACACCAGCCACACAGTCCTGAACTACCCCCACCATACAGTCCCATGTATACAGCCACTTACCCTGTAAGTTATTTTCTCATTGTCAAAGCTGGTCTTCATTCTGCACTTAGAGAAGGCTTCTTCTTGCGATCCAGGGAAGAGGGGGGCGATCGTGGGGGGAGGGGGGCGATCGCGGGGGGAGGGGGGCGATCGCGGGGGGAGGCGATCAGGGTGGGTCAGGGGGCGATCGGGTGGGGGGGGCCTGTTTGGTCTCTGTGAGCTGACTGTATCTAGTTGTCAGCTCACAGCAGTGCTCGGGGCCTTCAAATCTAGCTGGAAGAGATGCAGGCCCGCGCAGCTTGTCTCCCTTTTTCCGAATCTGACCATATATTTGGAGCACCCACGATCTCCATGGATGGTCTCCAAGTTATTTCTACATTATTAATAGTTTGAGAATTGGAGTCTAGGGTTCACGGTTTTGTTTGTCCTTCCTGAATCAAATTCTCTTGTGAATATCATTGTCTTTATTTGGTCATGGACTATAAACTTGGGGGGTCATTTTTGCACTTCATTTGTCATTTTATTCTCAGCTCTTTGTCAAATGTGTGGGTTTTTTTTTAGATTTTTAGGTACACTGAAACCACTGTCCTTCTCGCACATCACAGTCAAGACTGGAATGTTTTTGTGCAATTATTTTTGCCCTTTTAGATGCAAATCAATGTTTACTCAAGTGCAAACATCTGGAAGCGGGAGAAATACAATGAAAAATTAGGCGCAAACCAGGTTTACTACTACACCACGATCTCCAGTGCACTAGAGGAAAAAAGCAAAAAAATGGTGCAAATACACCAAATGCTCCTAAAAAGTCACTTAAACAACAAAAACATGCATTAGACTACGATAAATAAATCTGCTCCTCGGTCTCCAAGCAGCTGCAGCTACTAAGTGTGTATCTCATAGTCTAACATAAAAGGACATGTACAGAACTGTATGCCTGTATGTACAGGACTGTATGTGTATATTTCTGCATTGAAGCTTTGTTGGAATATTGGTGGACAATTGTCTTTTCTTTATAGCATAACTAAACTTTAAACAAAATCTTATAAATCCATTGTAATATACATTATTAATATAAATCCCTTTGTTCTTTTCACCTGCCTTTCTTCCTCCAGTAAGCAGTTTCATGGTAGGTTAATTAGATTGTGAGCCCCATTTTGGACAGGGGCTGATTTTGGCAAACTCTGTGCAGCACAGCGTAATCTGTGTGCGCTATATAAATAAAGGAATAACATAACTCTTTACAGACAGCCCCTGGATAGTCTAATTACCTAGGATGTGCTAATATGCCATATAATATGCTCTAGGAATGGAAACATTTAATCATTCATTTTCTTACCTGCTTGAGATGGTAGGTGATCTCCTTATAGAGAGATTGCCAATTAAGGCCACCTTAAAGGCGTGTGGAGACTTAAAGCCATAGATGCTCCACTAGGGAATTCTGGGAAGTATGCAAATAAGTTTTCCAAGGTGTTAAATGGAAAACAATGCCTCCTTTTGCTACCTTGAAAGGCAGCCCCCTTAACACTAAGTCTGACCTACAGAGAAGTCTAAAAACATCTTATCTGCTTGAGGCAGACAGGGCTCTCAACGCTTTCATATACGCTGCTCAGAGCAGGAGAAAGATCAAACCATCCACCATGATTTGTGAAGTGCTGCAAAATATGATAACTTTTAGCTATCAGCCAATTAACCCCTCAAGCCACGATGATGTTCCCCAACGTTATGAGTGGCACGTTATACGGCGTTTCGAGTTACGGACAACCAGTAGATACGAACGGGGCACCCAGCACCCCGCACATGCGCATTCCACTTCCGAGTTTCAATAGCACTTGGAGTGCAGCACCTCCTCATTGGGCGGGCCATGAGGTGGCGGGGATCATTGGGCGGATGGCTGGAGCGGCCATGGAGGTGACCAAGATCGCAATCCGTTGCCGATATAAAGTTATTGCCGGCAGTATGGGGGGGTTCAGGTAACTAAGGATGCGTTCGCTGGTGCGATCTCACGCTTCCTTAGTTACCAGCCAGTGCAGTAGAAGCCGGACATTCCAGGTAACTAAGGAAGCGTGAGATCGCACCAGATAATGCACCCTTAGTTACCAGCAACCCGACTTACATAGAAATTCAATTTAAGTACAACCCTCCGGTCCCTATCTTGTAAGTAACCTGGGGACTGCCTGTACAAAGATTTTGGAAATAAACATAAACAATAAAAATAGGCATGTGTACACAGCCATGTATAACCTAGGCTAGTTCATGATCCTGGGCTAGCTACTATACACATCGGGACAACCACAACAGGTAGCAAGCTTTCAATTTCTCTGCATTGAAGTCCTGATCCCTGTATTATCAGTTACAATAGAAGTGACTAAACTTACTGCATGTAAACTTTTAGCACATCATTTTTCCACATAAAAAAAATATCCATTTTGTTAGTAACATTTATTCCCTCCATTTTTTGGGTGAAATTTAAAAGGGTTGTTTTTATAGATTAATATAAAGATAATAGCATAAATGTAATGCAGAAAAGTCCAAAACCCCATTATATTTACAGTAAATAGAGAAAAACATTGTTCTCTATGTAATAACTGCAACCAGTAAGTAATACCTTGTGTAAATAATATTGCAATTTCTGACCTTCAAAGCCTCCATGATTATGGATGTGATTTTTTTCCCACTCTTGCATCCCAAGGTGACCATCTTTCAGTTTTCTTCCTTACTGTCGTTGCCCCAAAAGGTCTTTGTCAAGGCGTTCCATATATTTAGCAATATGTTTCTTACCTATTGCATTCTGTGTTTCTCCAGTAACAGCAGGCGCGCTGCAACATGTAGGGTATTATTACTGTCAGCAAGATATATTTGAGCATCCTGGCTCAGACAAAATATCATAAACAAGCCCATCAATAGATCTCAACCCATGATGTTCCATACAAAAAATATATGTCTTGCTATTCAGATGAGAGAACATTAGCCAAGTTCCCAGCTGGAACCCTCTCCTAGGTGTTATATACAAATTATTTATATTTATATATTACATTGGTATTGCAAATTCAGACTATAATAACCCTTTAATGACTGAATGAGGATTCCTGCTGAGCTTTCGACCTCATGTTTACTAAAGCAGATCATGTAACTCATAAGATTAATGTATGGAGAAGTCAATTTCATACATAATGTGATTAAAAGACCTTTCGTGGCACAGCAGTAGGTTAAGGTGCTCTGTATTAGACCTTTGAGGTCCTTTTTCCATAAAATATTTAAGAAAGATTTAGATCTTTTTTTATTTAGGTTCTGTATAAAAACAGAAAATGACAATTTCACATGATAAATCACAGGGAAGTATGTGGAAATAGTTACCTTACCATAGATTAGTGTATGATGTTATTGTCCAAAATGTTTAGTTTTGTAGCTAAATAAAATTCAGTCACCAGATCACCTACAGAGAGGGAGCTATGTTAATATACTCATACTGTGGTAATATAATAAAGGTCTTTTCTACCATTTAGTTGTCCTATGCAGGGGGTTTGTTTCCATCAAACACATATTTGCAACCAAGGTGCTTAGTCAATGTCAAGTATTACATTATATTTCACATTGCAGATACCATCTTCAGTGCTATTTAGTTGTGTTCTGTTACTGTAATGGCCCGCTGGTCAGGGACATTACTAACATTTACGCTCAATGTCTCCCATAATTTCTTGGGTAGAAGTTGGGGCAATTCTTTCCTATAAATTATGGTGTTCTATTTATTCCTTGTTGTTTGTTGCCACCTACTGCTCACACCTGGCATCGCAGCAGTATTATCTATATGCCTGAGGGAAAGGGTTAAAGTTACCACTGTTTATATTGTAATGTTATACAATGTTAATCCTGATCTGCACCAAGTTCTAGAGAGTTCTCTGAGTCTTCATCCAGTTCTAGCAATCTAAGCTTGGACTTGCCACAGAACTGAAGGCATACATAACCCTGTCTCCATGTATGATCCCTGGCTATTACTAATATCACAGACCTCTCCTTCACCATCTTCCCGGAGATCCCTTTACCAGACGTACACTGGGAGTGCCCCTCGGAGAACCCTCCATCCTATGGTGGCCTTCCTCTCTTCTTGCAACCCCTTGCTGGCCCTGCCCTTCCTGTCCACCTGGTCTAGGATACAGTTCTAGGCTGTGCATTAAGCCAGACACTCAGGTACCAGGTAATCCAGCTGTCCCCACACCAAAAAGTCAGGTCCTGGTGGGTTGACGTTGCATTAGTCATATATTTAGACGTGCTTATCTGTGTATATATTACATTCAGCTGATCCATGGGTTGTCACATTCATACTGATCTTTTTGATTCACCTTTGTTTTGATGCTGCCACAGCAATTAGTCCTACATATAAACTATTTGCAGATAATTTTTAATACAACCAAATCCTTTAAAGGGACTCGGTCACCAGATTTTACTCCAGTAAACTATTAGCCCCCTCTGGTAGGGTATGGAATCTCCTTTCTAGAATTCCCTCCTTTGAGTGAATTATTGCTTTATTATCACTGAAATATTTCCTCCAAAGTCAAAAGATGTAAAAATGAAAATGTGCAGAAAAGAGCCATATTTGTAAAGTTTAGAGGCTGCAGAAAGAGTGTCACTTATGATGCCCCAATCTTTACTTTCATAGTAGCTAATAACATGCATATGGTATTACATTAAAGATTAGAATCTTATCTTTCAAATTGCAACAGGTTTGTGGTTCTGTGTTCTACAGTTTTCCATCAGGCAGTGGAGTTTTACTGGGCCTGTTTGCACTGAACTCATGTGGTGGCATTATATAAAGTCCCCTCATGGATAAATTATATAGAGCCCCCTTCATGGATCAATGATAGCCCCCTATGGATTCATTATATGCAGCAACTCATGGATTTATTATTTACAGCTCCCCATGTATTAATTATATACAGCCCACCATGGATTCAATATACACAGCCCCCTCCCCATGAATTCATTATATACAGCCCCCTTACCATTGATTCATTATATATACCCCCTCCCCATGGATTCATTATATACACCCTCTACATGAATTCATTATATACAGTCCTACATGGATTCCTTATATGCCGTCCTCTCCACATGAATTCATTATGCACAGTCCTCTCCCCATGGACTCATTATATACAGCCCCTTCATGTATTTATTATATACTGCTCCTAACCCAATGCACCTCTGTATGTTTTTCCCCTCATACAGCTTTCCTTGTAAATTCATATAATAAATATGACCAGTAAAAGTTATACTAAGGTCCGGAGCTTCTCTTCATCCAGTTCTTCAACAGCAGCGTCTTCAATGCAGAGGCACATGCCGGTGTGAGGCCATCCCGCAGTCTGAGTCTGATTAAGAGGATGAAGAAGCCTTTTTCTCTGAAAGATATATCACACAGTTCCCTATATTCACTTTTACACTTTTATACACAGTTTGTTTAAACGTTGGTGGCAGTCAGTATCATAGTATCATAGTATATAAGGCTGGAAGGAGACGCAAGTCCATCAAGTCTAACCTTCAAGAATTAAATAAATGTTTTATCCCCATAACCCGTGATATTTTTTCTCTCCAGAAAGTCATCCAGGCCTCTCTTGAACATGTACATAGAGTCTGCCATAACAACCTCCTGCGGCAGAGAGTTCCATAGTCTCACTGCTCTTACAGTAAAGAACCTTTGTCTATGGCAGTGATGGCTAATCTATGACACACATGTCAGTGCTGACACGCGTAGCCATTTTCACTGACACACGGCTGCCTGAGAGTTTGCACCGAGCTTCCAGCACTCCCCCCTCCTCCTCCTCCCCCGGGCCGGCCCCTCCCCATGTGTGAGCTGTGCCTAGTGTCTCCAGTCAGCACAGGTATCAGCACGGGGCACAGCAGGAGAGGTGACCCAGCCATACACCCAGGAGGCTCCTCTGCAGCTCCTGATAGTTGTGGTGGGGGAGGATGGCAGCACAGTCAGAGGCCACATCGCTTCTGCCTTGTGTGATGTCCCAGCAGCTGCCACCTCTACACTGACCATCTCCACAGCAGGGGCAAGGGAGGACAACAACTCCCATCATACAGTAAGTAAGGTCAGTGCACTGTATGATGAAAGACAGTCATCAGGGCTTGTGTGTCAGTTTTGTGATGTGCAAGCTCTGAAATAATCGCAACGCCTTGCAAATAGCCAGACATTGCGATTATTTTGCTCCTCATGAGGGAGATGCAGACAGCGGCACCTGCGCCCTCTCAATAACCTCTGAACTTTCATGACAGAAAGTTCACAGGTTACTAAGCATTTCCACACCTGTCTGATTGTAACCGATCTATTACAATGTGCGATTTGCACATAGTAATAGATGATTGGGAAAATCCCCATATACTGCCATATTGTAGTATGGCAGTACATGGTAGGATCAATCAGACTACCCTAGAAGATAAATAGTATACATATTTGTTATTTAAACTATAAATATCACAAAATTATGTTTTTTTGTCAAGGTGACACACCACCCGAGTTATGCTCGGTTTTTTGGCGAATTTTGACACGCCAAGCTCAAAAGGTTGCCCATCACTGGTCTATCGCCTCTCCTCTAGGCGTAGAGGATGCCCCCTTGTCCTGGTCACAGGCCTAGGTATAAAAAGATCTTTGGAGAGATCCTTGTACTGTCCGTTCAGGTATTTGTACATTGTAATGAGGTCTCCCCTCAGTCGTCTTTTTTCTAAACTGAATAATCCCAAATTTTGTAATCTGTCAGTGTATTCTAATCCCCCCATTCCCCTAATAATCCTGGTTGCTCTCCTCTGCACCCGTTCCAGCTATACTATATCCTTTTTATACACTGGTGCCCAAAACTGTACACAATATTCCATGTGTGGTCTGACCAGGGATTTGTATAAGGGCAAAACTATGTCTTTATCATGAGAATCTATTCCTCTCTTGATACATCCCATTATTTTATTTGCTTTAGCAGCAGCCGCCTGGCTCTGGTCACTAAAATTAAGTTTACCATCCACCAATACGCCCAAGTCCTTTTCAGCTTCAGTTTTACTAAGTTATTGACCGTTTAGAACATAATTATACTTTTTGTTTCCATGGCCCAAGTGCATAACTTTACATTTATCTACATTAAACCTCATCAACCATTTCTCTGCCCATCCCTCAAGCTTCCACAAATCCCTCTGTAATGCTAAACTATCGACCTCAGTAGTAACCACCAACTACTCTTTTACCACAAATAGAGCTATAGTGCTTTAAGGTTATAACCCCTCTTTTTCATACATACACCAGTAGTAGAGATGGGTGAATCGATTCTAACGAAGTGGAATTCGGTCCGAATTTAAGGGAAAATTTGATTCGTCACAAATCGTGATTCGTAGGAACAAAGTTTTTTTTCCTTTATTACCAAAATGGGCACGAGCACGTGTTACATGGGGCAGAGAACTCTGGGAAAGGAACACCCTCGATGACATCTGCAGACCTGTAAGCCTATCAGCGACCAGTAGGCTTATGTGATGTCACACAGCTCTATAAAAACAGGCATCCATTTTCAAATCTCGGCACTTCACACTGCATGTGCTGCCTGTAGCGTCCAGCTGCATCTACTGTACTGTGCTGTAGCGATTTCTGCTCCAAGGGTGTCCGTTTTGGGGGATTTGTATACCCCAAATAGCAGTTCTTTTTTGTTGCTGAAGTGAATAGGAAGAAATCTGTGTAAAATCCACATACTTTCTGTAGCGATTTTTGCTCCAATCCCAGGGTGTCCGTGTTGGGGGAACTGCATCCCCCAAATAGCAGTTCTTTTTTGATGCTTAAGTGAATAGGAATAATTCTGTGTAAAATCCACATACATTCTGTAGTGATTTCTGGTCCAATCCCAGGGTGTCTGTTTTGGGGGATCTGTATACCCCAGATAGCATTTCTTTTCTGTTGCTGAAGTTAATACCAAGAAATCGGTGTAAAATCCACATAGTTGCTGGAGTGATTCTTGCTCCAAGTCCAGCTGTATACCCCAAATTTACGTTTTTTGGCAAAGACATAATATTTTCAGGGAAATTATAATGAATGATGCATGTGGCGTCTTTAATCTTCAAATTTAAATTAAAAATTTCAAACTTCAAATTCATTTCAATCTTCATATTCATTTCAAACTTCAAATTCATTTCAAACTTCAAATTCATTTCAAACTTCAAACTCTATCATTGTGCCACACTGTGGCCTACCATGTTGCTGCCACCTCCAGAATCTGCCATTGTGCCACTCTCTGACCTCCTGCCGCTGCCACCTCCACACTTTGTCATTGTGTCACTATGTGGCCTACCATGTTGCTGTTACCTAAAGAATTTGTCATCGTGCCACTCTCTGACCTCATGCTGCTGCTCTTACCACATTTGCTGTTCTTTTTTGGCAAAGACATAAGAATGTCAGGGAAATTGTAATGAATTATGCATGTGGCATTTCTAATCTTCAAATTTAAATGGTGCTGCTAGTCTGACAGGGGAATGCTTCTCCTGGTCACCCTTGAAGCAGCTGCTTCCAGCGCCATATCCATGCCCAGGGTAAGGCTCAAACTCTAGGCAAGCTCCAGCATTCACCGGTCACACTTCCACACATGGGAGTCTCCGGTTTCAGCTCCTCCCTCGCCCTCTTTCCCCATGGACTCCACCCTAGGGTTCTTGATACCCTGCTAAATTCACTGTGTTAGTCCATCAATTTGACCGGTACTTTGCCAAAATCACACCGGGCTCGTGGAGCCTTTTTCAGCAGCGGTTTAGCGAATAAGCCCCCTTCCCGGTTCTTTTCTAGTTTCCCACCCCCAGGAGCTCCCTGGACCTCGTGGCCAGGAACCACTTCCATGAGGGCGGCTAGGGAAGGGTGGTTTTGCCGGTCCTGGACAAAATCCCACACTTTGCCGTTATCTTCACTCACGGTCACCCCCATACAATGGAGCAAGGCATCGGGAGCTCCATGGACCTCACGGCCGGGAACCACTTCTATGAGGGTGGCCACACAGTGCCATGTACCTTACCTCCAAGTGCAGCCGGGGGCCACTTCCATGAGCACGGCTAGGTCTCCTGGGAGCTCCCACTGGAGTCCCATGGAAGAATTCCCTACTTCCATTGGACATGTACCTAGCCGGAACTTACCACCAAATGTGGCCAGGAACCACTTTCATGAACCCAACTGGGCTTCCTGGGAGCTCCTGCTGACACTCTGTGGAGGCAGCCACCACTTTTCAGGGAAATTGTAATGAATGATGCATGTGGTGTCTCTAATCTTTAAATTCAAATTTAAATTAAAAATTTCAACTTCAAATTAATTTCAAACTTCAAATTAATTTCAAACTTCAAATTCATTTTAAACTTTGTCATTGTGCCACACTGTGGCCTACCATGTTGCTGCCACCTAAAGAATTTGTCATCGTGCCACTCTATGACCTCCTGCTGGTGTCACCGCCATGCTCTATCATTATGCCACACTATGGGCCTACCATGTTGCTGCCACCTCCAGAATTTGTCATTGTGCCACTATGTGGCCTACCCTGTTGCTAACAGCTCCAGAATTTGTCATTGAGCCACTCTCTGACCTCCTGCTGCTGCTTCTGCCACCTCCACACTCTGTCATTGTGCCACTCTGAGGCCTACTTATGCTGCTGCCAACCTAGCGCTGTCTACCTGGAACACCCTGTGATTTCCATAATGCTGTTTTCAGAAGTGGATACAGAACACAGAGGACATGCAAATATCCCATTTACTGGTCATCTCTGTTTTGGATCCACTCCTGTTTGTTTTTGGCTTTAGCAATGCTAATGGATTATTGACCGATTGAAAGCTGACGCATGAAAAGAAGGGCAAAAGTGACGTCAGTGCAAAATTACTGCCGACACCCTCTCCACTCTTTTGGGGGGTTTCTACATGTATCATCGTTTAACAGAACAGGTTCAGTTGTGATCTATTGAATTATCTGATGTCAGTGTAAAAAGAGTGCACTCTTTGATGTTGGATTTTGGCCCTCAGCTCAGTCCTTTCGAGCTGGCATGGACGTTACCTTGTCAGGCTGCATTCCCACTTCACTTATTTGGTCAAGTTGGTCCCTGTAAGTGCACATGGAATTAAAGAGTGAAGCAATTCTAAGATTGGCGGCTGTCATGTGCATGTCATACTAAAACACAGCATTCTTTGAAGACCACGCTCCCTATGCATAGTTGAGGATTGTGCAAAATTCTAAAACACCCTCCAGGCTCTCTGCACCCAGGTAATACATGTTTTTTAATGTGATTTGTCATAATTCGATTCAGGTTGAATAAAAATTTTTCGAAAAATTCGGCAAATCGTGTCATAAAGAATTTCAACAAATTCGCCCATCTCTAACCAGTAGTATAAATATAATCTTCAAAAGATTTAGCATTATTCCCCCAATGCACATTAATGCTAAAATAATAAATCATTTTTATTTGCATTAAAACTTTTGAACAATTCTGTACAGTTTTCTAAGATACTGTATAACAAATGTACCTGATTACTATTTCCAAGTTGTTTGGTCACTTGCTGATTTCTGACACGCATACAGGCAGAATTATTTTTACAGACTCCAACTTTAGCCTGAGGTTCAGCCAACCATAAAAAGTATATGAGCACCATGTCTGCGAGAATTGGGGAAAAAGTCTCTTTGTTCATTTACAGCTCTGCCTACTTCATTTCAGAGTCACTTCCTCACAGCCAGAATGACCTCATCAGAGAGCATAAAACCAGTATGGGTGCTAATAAAATTCACAGATTGGGCATTTGGGCACAGCGCATAAAACAACATCTAAAAGGCACAAATAAGCAGTGTCTGGTACAGTGGCACATTTTTATTCACACAGTCATAAATGCTGCAGTATATTATGGCAAAATGTCAAAGCTCCAAAATATATGTATCAGTGCATACCAGGTGTTTGTATATGGTGTCTCAAGTGCCACCTGGATGTCTCAATGATGCTTTGTAATATCTAACTATAAATATTATTACAAAAATAAAAAATAATGCATAGAGGGGTCACATGGAACAAAGTCAAAACTGCTGGTACTGATCTATGTAACACACAATTGCATCATTGTCAGTACTTCCTGAGACTGATAACTTATACAGACTTAGGCTTGATCCTAAATATTTGACACTTTGGGACCATTAAACTCTCGTCCCTTTATAAAGACATCCAAAGCAATCAGCTCTTCTCCATTTCTAACTCAGCAGCTGAGACCTATAGGAAGGGCTGTTTGTCTGTTCTCACTTAACTTTAAAGGGAACTTGTCAGAAGAAATTAATTTCACAAATCACTAAAAGTACTATAATAAGTACATTAAACTTAAAATATCATACTCCTTTTCTGCATCAGCACAGTGGCATTAACCAATAAAACAACTATGAAGTGATCTGAAAACTAGCTGTGTAAAGTCACAGAGATAAAAGCTGTCCCCACAGGGTGCTGTCCGCTAGAAGAGCAGATTTAGTGCCGTTCATGGACATATGTCAGTCACTGCAGAAGCAATGTTCTGAGGTGGTAAGAGATGGACTTCAGTGCTGAGCTCTTGGCATCTGTTGACAGGTTCCCTTTAAACAAAGCTTGTGGGTGTTATGAATATAGAAGCATACTACATACATACTCTTTTCATGTACATCAGTGCATTACATAGAAAGAATTATTCCCAACTTACCACAGCCTTATCTTGAAGACAAGCTGGATAGGGTAGTCAACTCCATGGGGGTGAAATTCACTTCCCACTTTGTGTATACATCATGGCACCAATAATGGCACCATAGCCATCACAATGACATCATGGCACCACAGAGTTCCCTCCAGAATTTCAAAGGGGTATATGGCCAATTACTAAATATGCCAGTTACCAGATACATTTCTGGGATTGGGGCAGGGGATTGAATGTGTACCTCTCAATGGGAGCATAGTAAGTGTGTCCTTTTTGATAGCAAACGATATAGGAGATCTGGACAAGTTTGATGGCACTGGAACCATGGTTCTATGATCTATCATTGAAAAGATAGAATTCATCCGAAGACTTGGATCTGTTCCAGGCAGGAGGCATTACTGCACCTGCCAGGGGTGTGTGTTTGCACAACCCTTAAAAGCACACATGGCCATTGTTCTTTTTCCTGGGGAGAGTACTACAACAAGAAGACAACAAAAGGCAGCAAGAATCTGAAAGTTCTGGCCACTGGTGGTTAAATGTAAGGGGAGTGTTGTGTTTCACTCCAATTTGGCACAATTTAATTTTAAGGAATTTATAACTATTCCAGAGACACATTTTTGGATTTAGCAAGGGGTTAAGTATTTCATCAAATAGTTAACATAAAAGGTAGGGTCACTGGATTTTTTTTAGGGAAATCATGTAATTAAGGAGAATTGTGTTATTTGGGGCTTATCAATTATATCATGTGGCTCAAAAGATAGGGATAGATTGGGATTGGAAATGAATGATACTGTGGAAATTATAAGATTAGGAATAACACATAAGAGAGCTATGTACGTTATAATATAAGGGTATTATGAAAGTAAGATGCACTTATGAGCACTATCCAGCTAGGAAAGGATGGGTAAAAGAGTTAGGGGATGTAGAAGAAAAGACTTGGATAGAGATATATAGGAATATAAAGTGCCTGTCATTAAGTGGAAATCATAGAATAGTTCAATTTAATTTTGTTCAGAGATTACATTATACATCTGAAAAACTAGTGACAAGGTAAAGTGACAAGGATGGAGGCCTTGTTTGGGGTAATTAACCCAGAGGAGATCTCCGGGAGTGAGATAACAGGAATAAAATGCTGTTTTTGGGGAGACTGCTTATGGCTAGGAAATGGAGAGGCAAAGAGCCACCAATTTATAATAACTGGTTAGACCTGGTGAATATGGTTAGTTATGAGATGGTATATTACAAATCAACAGGAAAACTGGAATACGGGAATTTGGTATAGAGAGTTATAGATACATAATAAGGAAAAAGCCCTCCAGGAACCAGGACCCTATTGGGTGTATGTATGTGCCCTTTTTTGCCCCCAATCAGCTACACGTAGAGGGAAAGGGAAAGGGTAGAGAGGGAGGAAGAAAAGAGGGAGATGGGATTAAGTAGCATTATTAATGAAACAAATCTACTTTTATATGATATATTGCCATTTTGTATAATAAAGGAATCCTTTTTTCCTGTTTTATAGGTGAAGATTTTGTAATAAAGCTGCTTTAAATTAAAAAAAAAAAGTGCTGGCCATCCCACCCGATTGGCGTAACACACGGATTGCTTATACTTGTACTTTGTCTACTGTACATATATATAGTGTGTATTATATTGTTTAGTATTCCCTTAGAAAAATCTATCACCAGAATGAAGGATTGTAACCTCTAACAGGATTCATTCTTATTTACTTGTTTTTTTAAAAAAAAATATTTGAAAATATTTTTAATTATGCAAATAGCTTTGGGTCTCTGGACTATATTAACAGCTACTGAGTGTGGAGCTCTTCAGGCTAATTTTATGAATTTTTAAAGCCTTTTTTGTTACATCAAGGACATAAGAAGTTAAAAGAAGTGTAGATCCCACCAGAATGGGCACACACAAACATGTAAGTGTACTTTGTTTACAATCCTTCATCCTGGTGGTAGATTTCCTTAAAGGCTATTAAATATATAAATTTAACTTGGGTTGATATTTTATCTAGATTGATGAATCTCCAGATGTCTTGTGCAGCTTCTCTGATTCTAAAGGGGGAGTAGGAGCCCCATTCCTGGAAGAATTTTAACCCTGAGTGAATTTGTTTGTTTTTTTCAGGAAAAATGAGACAGAGACTCTCTTACAAAATGGCTGACAATATTTGCACCCTTCAACAGATTACCATAAAGAAGAGCAGCTCTGGAGCACATATTTAAGAAAAAGTGAAAAAGTATGCAGAGTATAAGAAGTGGAACGCTCATGAACATGCACTCATGAGTTATGACTTGGGTAGAGAAGCACTTTGAAATCCATCTCCGATATAAATGAATAGAATCAGATTTTATGCAGCAACAAAGCTTTTAATGAAGATGACAGTGTGATGTCTGAAGAGGAGAGCTGCACTGCAATTGTGGCTTTTGGCAAGTAAATGGTTTCAATTCAGATGTTACAAAAGATGCATTTGTCAAAGAATATATCAGTTGCTATGTTTATCCTTGGTAAATGGAGCCTGACTACAATTATCTTTTATAGATCAGTTGTTCATTTTCTTTAAGTAAAAATGACATTAAATGATATTTCTTTCATTTCCTCTGATGCACAAAGGTACTCTATGGCTAGTAAAATGAAGACTAAAACATTACACTCATAGGGGTTTTTTATATCCAATGGTTAGTCTTATTGCCTGGTCATTCAGACATTGCATAATTACATTTCACTATTACTATTAAATTACTGTAATAAGTATTAGTCCTCACCGTAGTTCCAAAATTATATTCATGAAACACTGCACTTAGTCCTGCTGGACTGGAGAAGAAGTTAAGCTAATCTACAGTAACTAAACATAACTTTAAAAACTGCTATTATACAGCAGCTATCTCTATATTGCTCCTCCCCATTCATGTAAAGTTCCACAGTTTGTTAGTAGAGTTGACTCGCGATCTAGGCATATCCATGTTCTTCTACCCAAGCCGTGCCTCCAGCTTCCTTATTCACAAGCGGATGTGCTTTCCCTTCAGCCAAGTGAACTCGGTTCTGCTACATCATTTATCCCTTCCTCAGAAATGAGAAAGATGGTGGCTGTGTGTGACTGACTTGCTAGAAAGAAATCAACTCCTTGGGAATTTTCTTTAAAGAGTCACACAGACAGCATCTCTCTTATTCCAGACGTGAAAGGGGAATGAGCTGGAGACATGAATGAGCAATTAGGGCATGGGTATGCCAGATAAACGCAAAGGAAAGACTATGGCCCACATTTATTAAGCAATCTATGCTAGATTGGCGTAAAATTGGTTGCATGAAGTGACTCTGCTAGTATTGTGTCGCAGCTGCCCTGTGTATACCGCAACACAATACTGTGCACAGAAAGGGGTGTTACGATGCACATTCAACATAAATATGGTGAACACCCTTTAAGCTAAGTGCCCTCAGTTCATGCACTTTGGATGGTTGAAGTGTGTGCCACGTTCATGAAGACCATGCGTGCGTCTTTATGAATGTGACGCACGCTGCACAATAGTGAGGTAAAGTGCACTTTGTCTGCAGTTTATCTCACTAATAATTAGTGCAATATTATTTATATTTATTTTCAAATATGTTTAATTAGTATAAGTTAGTTTAACTGACAGGTTCCCTTTAAGTTTTCTTGCAGGTCTATTAAAGGGATTGTCCTCTTTCAGCAACTAATTAATTTTTTTTGTGTATTGAAAAGTGATACTGTGTTTCAATATAGTTTCTGTATCAATTCCTTGCTGTTGTCTAGATCTCTGCTTGCTGTCATTTTATACGTAGCTTCAATGTTTACTTCCAGTGGATAAGAACCCGTCTAGGGCCATGTGATGTCACACAGTTGCGCTGCTCGTTTCACAGAGCCATGCACCTGTGTGACATCACATGACAATGAACTCGAATTTATACACAGGAATTAAACAATGAAGCTTCCTATAGAAAGACAGCAAGCGGGGATCTAGAAAATAGCAAAGAATTGATACAGAAAGTATATTCGAAAATTGTATAATTTTTCAATATACAAATAATCTGAAATATTTGCTGAAAGTATGTTGTGTTATCACTGTGAGTTACCCCAAATGACAAATTAAGTTCTGCTACACAAAAATACCAACTATAAAGCTATGTAAATCATGTAAGCCATAGAACCATGTGAACTGCTCTTTTGTGTCTCCAGGAATGAATACAATCCCCAGCAAGGACGTCCCCCTGATAACATGTAATTACAGTACGCCATGGTTTGAGGAGCATTGATCTACCACAGTAGTTGTAAAACACATTGCAAATGTTCTACACAGTGACTGAAGCAGTTTACAATTACAGCCAATGATTGTTGAAAGGATGCAGGAGAAAGCATTGTGATTAGCATAGCCTTAATGGTCGTATCGATTGTCAGACATGCTCAACATGTCGTGTTTTCTTCTCATTGTCATGAGCAGTCACTAATAGTTTTTGTAAGCATGCTTTGTTCCAGAAGCTTCTCATATAGAATGCATGCATACAAAGGCTTAGTATGGTTAGCACTATATAGAGGGGATGCTGCCAAATGTGTGTCAAAATTATCAGGCCAAATCTCTATGGTGAAGTGGATGAGGAAATCAGCAAAAACAAAAAGTATAAAATGAAAATGTATATAACTGTATAACGTAGATAACGATACAGCATGTGTGTCAAAATCTGCAATTTACTAAGCATTTTTTACAGTAGAAATAATGGTTCTAATTATTACACACAAGGGTTGTATGAAATAGTCTGACCACACAATTGTTCCTAGTCAAGTTGAACAATTCTGTCATCGTGGATAATGAACCTATTTTTCTTTATCACAAAGGTTATATCCCTTATTATAAACTATTATCTTTGCTGTTCTAAAAGTCAGTTGTAAAGCAGTATTATTTTTTATACTTACCTGATGGGTAGAATGTGAACCAGATATCTGAGTTGATAGGTACGTCGGGATCTACTGGTTACTTGATCACATCTCAGAAGGAAAAGACTGGACAAAGATCTGTATATATAAGTGTCTTTGGTTGAAAGTAAAAGGTGTGAGGGACAAAAGATCAAAACATACAATATCACTGTCCTTCAAATTACTAAAATTGCTGATATTACCAGTAAATGTGCAATCAATTTTGCTGTAATTTGATTTTTCCAATGTCTGGGTAGTAAAGACTAAGGCCTATTACCCACAAGTGAGTGATCTGCAATTTGCTGACATCAGACTCACATGGTAAGCTTGCCTGAATGTATGGTCCGAAAGGTTGGAGATCGGAACTGAACTCAGCAGTCAGTTCAGTTCCGTTCTCTAAGGGTTCGGGCAGGATATTTAGGCAAGCTTAAGATGCAAGTAAATCGCATCAAACTCGCTCGTGGCCAATAAGTCTAAGGGTATAGTAGGGTAATTTGGATATTGTGCACAGATCGATAATATGTTGCCAATAAAAAAAAAGAAGAATGCACTACAAAGTGGTCTGTGATACAAAAATCTAGATGCTCAGAGTTCCCTCTTGGTTTATGTTGGCAGTTTTGCTTATAAACCATATACTATACATTATTTAGACACCATATTACCATAATCAATAAATCTCTACATTTCCCTTTCCAATTGAAATTCTTCTTAGGGAAACAGTAGCTTAAATCCAGCTAATATTAATAATAACTGTATCATAAGGGTTAATGATCTATGCATACTTTACAATAGATTTATTCCACTGGTTTCAAAACATTAAACATACTGCTGTTTACAGGCTGTTTAGTGACAAGAAGTTATATAGTGAATGTCTATTCCTATCTTATTTGTCTGCTCGAGGCCTGGGAGCAGTGCGAAGCACACAAAGGGAAGTTCTTCATTGTCAAGAATGAGTCTGTGCTGCGGTACCCTATACAATGTATAGACCGGTGTAGTGTACTGGTTTTAGCAGAAAGTAGTCAAAACTGCGCTCACAGGTGAAAATATCAAATATAAAAGTGAAGCTCCACTGACAGATATAGAGCAAGCATCTTATAATATTCAGCAGGATATTGTTTTTTAAATAGCCATTGAATGGTGTTTTTTTAATTACCAGATGCAATGAGGCTATTAGAAGAAATACATTTTTAATTAGTGTAAAAGTGAATACAAGACGGAAGGTCGTCATAATTGTAATTAAAATGAGACCTTTGTGAGAACCATTCTGCAAGTGCTGTTCTATCATGAAAGGTTCTGTGTGGGCGGGTGAGGGGGTGGAGGTAATGGCCTATTTTAGTAACCTGTGGTATATAAAAAGCCATTGAGGCACTGGATATATTTAGTAGAAGTGGTATATCCCCGGACATAATTAGTTTGTGGCATGCACGTGAAAAGAGATCCAAGGCCACTTCTATCCAGCAGACCTGTATGTATCAGGCCGTTAAGGCAACACATTGAGGTTGTAGAGTTCAATGTATCGTATGTTTGAAACTAGACTCTATAATAAGCATCTACTCTATGTATTACTACAATATATGGTGCTAAGAAAGCCCCCTTATGGACATGATGGGGCTATTTTACTAATGGTTGTGCTGCTCACTTTCGTTGGTCTGTGCGCCTTTTTCGGGGATTGCACGGCTTGTACAGGTATTTAACAAGTGTATGCATTATGATTTTGGCGCACAGGATCCCTTTTTGGGGCGCTGCTGCGCTGTCTTCTATGCGACACAAATTAGGGGGTGTGCCGTCGGACGATCCGACTGATTCGGACTGAGCGCGGGATTTAACTTTCTAATTATTTCACAGGGCATAGCACTTACGTGCACCACTAAAAAGTAGGTGAACTCTGTCGGACCTGAGCGTGGAAGCAACACATGCAGGATATCAGGCGCACAATCTTAGAGAATCGCGGTACAGTACATTTTCATCGGACAACGCAATTTTGGTGAACTCCTGTACCCAGGTATGTAAATGTGCCCGAATATCCCCCATAGTGTAGCATTTATTGGAGTGTATTTGTCAATTTTTGTGAAAAAGCCAGTATTCTAAAAATCCAACTCTATGGGGCACATTTACTTACCCTGTCACTGGAGTTCACTGAAAGTGCATTGTCTATCTATAATGCAGCGTGCGGTTATTCACTAAGATTGTGCGCCTGGAACCATGCATGTGTCGCTTCCCTGCTGAGGTCTGACAGAGTTCACCATCTTTTAGTGGTGCATCTAACGACTAGGGCTTGCGACACAATTTAAAAGTCTGACGGCACTCCCCCTTATTTGTGTAGCATGGAGACCAGCGCTGCTGCACCACAAAAGGGTTGCGTGTGCCACAATCCCAGCACACACACCTCTTAAATACCTGTACAAGCCATTTTAACCCCGGAAAAGGTGCACAGTCTGACAGTCTGACAAAAGTGTGCAGAGCGACCCTCTGTAAATGAGCCCCATTAACTTGGGTTCCTGAGTGCAGTAGCATCAGCAATGGTGGCAATGCTAGAGTATATTTCCCCATTACAGCACCCTCGCTGTGGAAACCAAATAATGGCAGCACATTCCCAGCCACACGACTGGCATGTCACGAATTGTTTTATATCAACAGAGCTTGTAATTATGCATTGTCACTCAAACAACTTCATTGCTAAACAAACAGAAGGTCACACAGCAAACAAACTCTCAGTTCTCATGGAAAATTATAGACTGGATAACAGCCCAAAATCTCCAGCTCATTCTAAGACTCAAAAACTGTAATTAGGTGTTTTCTTCGACTTTTTTTTTGTTGCAACAGCTTTTAGGGTTTTTGAGACTTTAACAATTAACTTTTATAGTAGTCTATTTTTATGCCTTCTATACACTGCTTAGTGCAGCAGTAACTAACCTGTGACATTAGTAAGAAATGTATGGTAACAGCGCTTTTATACAATCCTGTATTTTTTGAAGTCTTCAAGTGAACCAATGCAGCCTTTGTCCTCCCAGTGGGGTAGATTTGTGATGCCTTCCTCGTCAGTTTTCTGAGGAGAAAGCAGACGAAACCCTCTATCAGTTTTCTGGCCTCTCCATAACACTGGGTATGTAGGGGCAGGGAGCGTGGCAGGGGCTGGTGGGCAGGGATGTGAACGCCTCGCCCACCACATTTATTATAGCTTCCGCCAGAAAACCAATGGAGACTATAGCAAAATTCCCCCAGTTCAAAACACCTGCATTAATGAATTCGCCCCAGAGGGTCACTAAGCTGTCTAGACTTGAGTTCACTGCCTACGATTAGCTTATCTCCAGGGCATCCTTCTATCAATAGGGGATTTTCTAAGGAAAACAATTGCTTACATCCTATATATCAGTTCACCCGAATAGAATATCCCCCTTACAGTCCTAATTTCCTCACATTAGACAAGGTAACATTAACCTCTAGTTTAGCTCTCCATTTGACTAATGATGATGAATGCATCTTTCTGCATGTATGTGATTTATGAGTCTTCCTATTTCATGTCCGGGATTCTTGTGTTTATTCACACTTGATCAGTAAACACCTGTTCAGGCATTATTCATGTGCAAGAAGTTCAGCTTTCAGTGAACCAATAACAACTATGAGATACAATATTTCCGAAACGATTTATCCTACCTGTGAGTAATGCTCATCTACTTTTATTGTATTTATTAAACTTATTAATGAAAACATATTAATTTGAATTTTTTCATCCAATCAGATATCTAATGCCATTATCCCAGCCAAAGTTCTAGAGTATATAGGAAACTCAGCCAATAAAATAGTGATGATGCTAAAATTTATCTCAGGGAAGTCAGTATATTAGTATCTCTAAAAATTTGGGTAGAATACTATCAATACAATAAATGTCTGCAAAAATCGAACCTGTCATCAGTCTGAACACCTTCTAGATCATGTTTCTTTTAGAGCCTAGAGCCTAATCATCAAGAAAGTCAACTTTGAAATGAAATATAATACGTTTTCCAGGATGGGATAGGAAAATATTACCTCTTTTAACTATCTGTAAGGCAGCTCCCTTAACTATGACTTTACACAACCAATTTATATCTCACTTCAAAGTTGATTAATGTATGATGCCACCTCGCTGAGTAATAGAAGAAACATGGTGTAGAAGCAGTTCAGATGCTTGAAAACATACTGATATCCAGGGGCTTAACTTGATGGGGTGCAGAGTGTGAGGTCGTGACTTACCCTAAGAGGACACGGTGGCACATAAGGTGTACTTTTCCTACATGAGAAAACTAGTGCTATAAATAATACATTATAATGATGGGTCTGAAGCACATTTTGGGGCTACCAATATACTGGTGGTGGGAAGGAGTAGTATCCTGGGGCTATCTGTATACTAGTGGGGGAAGAGTAGTATGCTGGGGATACCTGTATACTGAGATGGGTTGTGTGCTGGGGTTACCTGTCTACTGGGAGGAGTGTGCTGGGGCTACCAATCTATATATTGGGGGCCTGTGCTTGGGCTATCTATCTATATACTGCTGATGTGTGCTGGAGCAATCTATCTGTATACTGCTGACTTGTGCTGGGGCTACCTATCTGTATACTGGGGGCATGTGCTGGGGCTACCTATCTGTATACTGGTTGCATGAGCTGGAGCTACCTATCTGTATAGTGGGGGCATGTGCTGGGGCTATCTATCTGTATACTGGGGGCATGTGCCGGTGCTACCTATCTACACTCACAGGCCACTTTATTAGGTACAACATGCTAGTAATGGGTTGGACCTCCTTTTGCCTTCAGAACTGCCTCAATTCTTCGTGGCATAGATTCAACAAGATGCTAGACGCATTCCTCAGAAATTTTGGTCCATATTGACATGATTGCATCACACAGTTGCCGCAGATTTGTCAGCTGCACATCCATGATGCGAATCTCCCGTTCCACCACATCCCAAAGATGCTCTATTGGATTGAGATCTGGTGACTGTGGAGGCCATTTGAGTACAGTGAACTCATTGTCATGTTCAAGAAACCAGTCTGAGATGATTCCAGCTTTATGACATGGCGCATTATCCTGCTGAAAGTAGCCATCAGATGTTGGGTACATTGTGGTCATAAAGGGATGGACATGGTCAGCAACAATACTCAGGTAGGCTGTGGCATTGCAATGATTCTCTATTGGTACCAAGGGGCCCAAAGAGTGCCAAGAAAATATTCCCCACACCATGACACCACCACCACCAGCCTGAACCGTTGATACAAGGCAGGATGGATCCATGCTTTCATGTTGTTGACGCCAAATTCTGACCCTACCATCCGAATGTCGCAGCAGAAATCGAGACTCATCAGACCAGGCAACGTTTTTCCAATCTTCTACTGTCCAATTTCGATGAGCTTGTGCAAATTGTAGCCTCAGTTTCCTGTTCTTAGCTGAAAGGAGTGGCACCCGGTGTGGTCTTCTGCTGCTGTAGCCCATCTGCCTCAAAGGTTGACGTACTGTGCGTTCAGAGATGCTCTTCTACCTACCTTGGTTGTAACGGCTGGCGATTTGAGTCACTGTTGCCTTTCTATCAGCTCGAACCAGTCTGCCCATTCTCCTCTGACCTCTGGCATCAACAAGGCATTTCCGCCCACAGAAATGTCGCTCACTGGATGTTTTTTCTATTTTGGACCATTCTCTGTAAACCCTAGAGATGGTTGTGCGTGAAAATCCCAGTAGATCAGCAGTTTCTGAAATACTCAGACCAGCCCTTCTGGCACCAACAACCATGCCAAGTTCAAAGGCACTCAAATCACCTTTCTTCCCCATACTGATGCTCGATTTGAACTGCAGGAGATTGTCTTGATCATGTCTACATGCCTAAATGCACTGAGTTGCCGCCATGTGATTGGCTGATTAGAAATTAAGTGTTAACGAGCAGTTGGACAGGTGTACCTAATAAAGTGGCCGGTGAGTGTATATACTGGGGGCATGTGCAGGGGCTACCAATTTGTATACTGGGGGCATGTGCTGGGACTACCTATGTACTTACATATACATATATACTGGGACACTGTGCACTAGGGGCACAGGAAATATGTAATGGAGTGGGGAATGTATATATAAAGGGAGCATAGTGTATAATATAGGGGGCACAATATATATGTATTAGAAGGGGCACATTTGTACTTCTTTCAGCGACACAGAATAGTAATGATATATTATGCTTATTAAGCTGCCGTTGTGAATATTCATTATTTGGATTCTTTAATTTTCTCCCTTTGGTTAACAGTGCAGCGCTCCAGTCCTGCAGGGGTAATGCCTTGGTGGTATAAAGTGTGTGATCAATGATATGTTTACAGATGCATCATCACACATGCAGGCATATATCTAAGAGGGGGCACAGTATATATCTAGTAAAGGAAGGATAGTATTTAATAGTACACAGTACATGCTGTTTCATTTGGTGGGAAACTAAAGTCGGGGCACTTTGTATATATTTTAATAACCTTGGGGTGGGGGCGATTTTTTTTTAGATAGTCCCTGTACAACAAAGTAACTAGAAACTGCCCTTGGCTTGAATTTATGTCTGTAGCTCTATTCCACTTAGATGAATAGGCTGAGCTACCACATTCAGCCTAAGGGGCACATTTACTTACCCGTCCGAGTCGCGATTCCTGAGGTGCGTTCCCTGACGATGATGTGTTGTGCCACGATCCCCATAGATCCTGCGCCCGATTTCCTACATGTGTCGGTTCCCTGCTCAGGTCCGCCGGAGTTCACCTTCTTCATCCCAGTGCATGTAAGTGCTTGGCTTGCGACAGAAATTTGAATGTTAAATCCCATGCTCAGACCGATACCATCGGATTCATCGGGTTCGATGGCCCGCTCCCCGATTTGTGTTGCATGAAAGCCGGCGCAATTGTAACACAATCTGATCGCGTGCGACACAATCCCCGGCGCAATCCCTAAAAAGTCAGGAAACCCGACGAAAATGCGGCCGCAGAACCCTTAGTAAATAAGCCCCATAAAGTATTTATGTAAAATTATTGCTGCAGTTAAACAAAGCCCTGTAAAACACTCATTATGTTGACAAACATTATAATATAGATATTGCAGCTACAATTTTGTCTTGTTCCTTTAATGCATCATTTAATATTTACCATTTTAAAGGCGCATCCATCATTATAACCATATCTGCTTAATTACTAGCATTTTGGAAGCATAAATTATGCATTCCTGCTTTGCAAATGTTCATGTCACTGTAATGAATGTAGAGTTGCAATTCTTTATCATGCCACATTGTATAAGTTACTTGGCAGAATGTAATTAAATTATATGTAGTCATGTAATACACAATGCAATACTTTATGTGATTAACCTATTGGAGGAATAATATTATTCACATAAAAAGCTTGATGACTGCAACATTTTATCACAAGTAGGAGCTCGCAGGAATGAAAGTATAGAAAGTATTAGCTGTAATTGAATGAAAGTGCCATATTTTTCCAGAAGTAAACCAGAGGCATGGTGGGGTATGTGGAAAGGGAATTGTTCTGGTACTGAAGGTGTATCAACAAACGGCTCTGCTATAAGCAAAATGTTCAATACCTGAAACATTGCACTGCAATATGAAAGGTCTGGTTACCACTTTGGTACAGCTCACACTGCTAATCTCCTACCTACTACGTAGACTCTATTACAGATCCAATTGTCCAACTTGACACTTTTTTACTATTTCACAAAACATAAAAGTTTTAACAAAAGGTGATAACAAGGTCGTGCATTTGGAATTTTTCCTTCTTCTTAGTACACAGCATGAAATCTAAAATAGTGCCACCAGGGGGTACAAATTTGTTATGCAGTCCATTGGCAGAAAGGGTTAACTATCTCTTCTCACATAGCTGTATGCACTTTCCACCGATGTCTATACTCCTCCCACAGTGGAAAAATGTAACAAACAGATGAGGTCATTTATTACCATAACTTTATCCAATCCTCATCATTATTGTTGTCATGTTAGGATCCAGAACTCACTATTCTATGCTTTATGTCAGCTGTGAGAAAAGCACATTCAAATATTTGTTGTACAATGTTGTATTGTAGGGGAATATTTGCTATTATCTTTGGTACGCATGCCACGAGCACGCTCTCTTTGTCACCATACAAGGTCACTCCGGGTCTGCTCGCTGGTTTCAGATAATGAGTTTAATCACAAAACTTGCCTAGACAAACACCTAGAGTCAAGTGTAATTGTGGATGGGCTTTTCAATGGACATGTTTTGGTAATTTTATTGTATGATGATACTATAGCTGTAGTTGGGACCCAAAGAAATAATGAAAGCACACACCTGCCTGTTGGCTTCTGTATATAAAAAATGCGCTGATATTTATAGGCAGCAGCAAACACATGTCCTAGTATTTTCATGTCCTCCTTCTAAAATCGTATTCTGAGATCATGAAAATGGGAGACAAATAGCATAAAAAATACATTATAGTTGGGGGAGCAGGTACAGATTTTGCATAGAGAGTTTAATGTTATTCCTCTGGTTGGAAATGGGACATGCTAGAAATATATTAAAGTAGTTTTTTTTTATGTTATTGATGCCGAAATTTTTTTCTATTTTTAATGTACTTTTGTAGAAAAGTTGTGGATGTGTATTCTATTTCCCGTAAATTTGTTGCATAGAGAACTCATACAAGATATACGGTACTCATGAGATGAACACTTGGCTCTGATGCATTTGGTAAGAAGCAGAACCCAGCAGGTACTCTCTATCACAAGTGTTTCAAAAAGTAAAGCACATTTCATCAATAATATATTCTTAATTCGATTATGATGACTAAAGCAAGCTGATTGGTTACTTTCATATTCCGGAGAGTTCTGTTTATGACTATACTTGGCTCATTTTCTCTTATTTTCCTCAGTGCATTTATTTTATTAATCCATCCAGCCAAAGAATCTTATTATCTGACAATGAATTTCATGTAATGGCACCAAAAAAGCAAAATATACTTAGGTGTAATTATAAAATAGAACAACGTGTAATGAAAAATTGATTGCTTTCTCCAAGAGGAAAGTAGAACATCACCTGGGTTCTTTCATTTCATGATAAATAAAGAAATGTGTGGGTTGGCACATAATTAGATATTGTACATAGTTAATACATTTTCCTAACACAAGTCCTTAAAGCCTTTTAGAAAATGTCTGTGGACTGCTAGAATTTGTTTTTGTGCACTGAGAAAATAATGAATTTAGATCTCTATGAAATTACCTTTATGATGCTTGACTGCATACTAAGTCACGTTAAATTATTTCAGCTCTTATACTGTCCTTCTGCATTAGCCTCTAATTTTCTTGAACTTCTCACATTTTTTCCAACAAAAATTTGGAGGGTTTGTAGTTCTGTTGATTTACACATGTCAGAAATGGGAAATGTGGCCATTCCACATAGCAGCATATGGCAAGGTTGGCTTTTTGATCTGCCAATAATCTCAGATTACTTTCTTCGTTAATTCAATCCCCAGCTCCTGTCTCCAGGATTTCTTCTAAGCTGCACAAGTTCTCTGGAATGCCCTACCTGCATGAAAAGCCAACTACCATAGTGTCAAACGTGCTCCAAAACCCATATCTTAACCCCTTGCCACCAATGCCCTTTTTTCAGTTTTGCATTTCCAATTTTATACTCCCCTCCTTTAAAAATACAGTACAGTCGGGAGCTGCACAAATGCTTGTTTTCTGTGTAGTAAATTGTAAACAAAAAATGTATTGTATTCACACAGAAAATAATATAAATGTGCTCAGCACACCTTATGATACACTGAAAACCACCTTCAAACTGGTGCATGGAGGAAGGGAGAGCGAGGGAGGAAGCCACATTGGCCAACAGTGTGAATGTGAAGGAAGAAATTTATTCCTCCAGCACACAAAAATGATGGTAACAAAACTTGGTTCCTTTATCCATACTGGTGCACAAATAAAATCCAATAATAGAGTCAAAGTAGGAAAAACCTACACGTTTCAGGTCTTTACATGTGGCCCTTATGCATATGATTGGGTTCTAATGTGGGTGTGTTTCTCTGAATAAAGAAATTATGTCACTAATTTTGGATCAATTCATTTATGTTGTTTAGGTGTGTTTGATTTAAATGTTTGTTAAGCAAAAGGCAAATAGAATCTGATTAAGGGCCACATGTAAAGGCCTGAAACGCATAGGTTTGCCTACTTTTTATGCTATTATTGGATTTTATCTTTGTACTAGTATGGATTAAAGGGGTATTCTGGGAATATGAACGTCTGACACAAAAACCCATGATGCTATAAATAAATGAATATAACTATATTCAATGTCATTAGTCACAAAACAGAGCTTAAATAGTTTGATTTTATGATTTACAAAATTTATGGCCTCTCTAAAGTAGGTGAAATTATCACTAAGATGGCCGCCACTGGAAACTACAAGTTCCATGATCCTTTAGTTCTCAGTAACTCCTTCTCCCTCTTATGCTCTAATCCCGGTGATGATATAACAGACTTTCTTGCTCTGTTACCATAGTAATGATGTGTAACTGCCATGCCTGCACAACACCACAACACCGGCCATACTGGATGCACTTCAACCAACCGACTACAAACAAACGTAGTGGTGATCACATGACCTGCCCAGGCAGGTGTAGGACATGTGATGTGGACATGTGACCAGTGGCCATCTTCTGTCCTGTGTCTGCTCTGCAATGGACCGCATGGAGGAAATTAACGGACTGATTAAAGGGCCAGTAGCATTTTAATTCTTTATTACAGTCTATGTCATCAGCATTTTCTGCTAAGGGGAGCAAAATTTTAAATAACAACTAATTACACACTAGCTTATATTTTGAGTATCCATTTGTATATGAATTATGCTTATTCCTGGAATACCCCTTTAAATAAAGGAACCAAGATTTTTTTTTACTGTAATAAATTTTACTTCCTACTGGAGGTATTGAATATGTAATGCCGACTACTGTTCCAAAAAACAATTAAACTGCCAAAAAAGTGCATTTGTGCATTTTCTTGTGGGCTCTGTTTCTACAGATTTCAATGTTGCTCTAAATGACACCTGTACTTTATTCTCTGGGTCAGTACGATCACCAGGACTTTTATATAGGTTTTAATAGATTTTAGTAGATGTTAAAAAATTTAAATCTTTTTAATGAAAAAAAAGTATTTGTTTCTCTTTTTGTTTGTTCTTGCCAATTAGGTGTTATTTTCTGTTACACAGTTCACCGCCAGGAATAACCATTTTTAGATTTTGGTAGATTTGGACTTTCCATATTTTAATAAACCAGGTGTATTGAAGAATAAAGGGATTTTGCAGATGATCTGCTACAGTGTGCCTCCTACAACCTGTAATAGATCTCCATAAATGACAAGCTCTAGAGTCTTACATAGGCTACAGGCTGTCATGGAGACAGATCATTGTTCCCTGATGTCATGGGATACGAAGATCTTATCCAATCAACAAACACCCATTCTTTATTGAAAGGGTTCAACCCATGAACACTCTCCATACACCCTTTAAAAAGGGAAACCAAGGCAGATGCTGACTTTGAGGGCCCATGGTAACCTGAGTAAAATGTTTTCAATGCAAAGGTTGAAGTGAGCATGGGGCACATTTTTACTTGTATACATTCACATTTGGATGTGTCTACCCAATAGCCAGGGACCTCTAACGTGAAGAATATTAAGACCATTGATGTCAAACAGTTATCATGCTTCAAATGTGTGACATTAACATCAAAATTTCTGTATCCTCTGCAATACTTATTCTCTCACAACATAAGGGAAATTTTCCAATTGATAATTCATGCCATTACAAATGCCCTTTGTGTCATTTAATTAAACCTTTCTTGTTTTTGTGCCCCCGACAATGGATTACAAAACACGGCTGTAATAAATGGATTTTTCTAAGGTGTAGCATTCTGTACAATAGGCAGGACAAGGGAACCTATTGTGATAAATATAAAAGCAACTGCAGTCTTGTGGCCGGCCTGAGGATTATAGCAGATAAAAGAAGATTTTAATTTGAAAAACCACTGGATCTAAAAGTAATTACCAATTATCTTAAATCTGCCCCCCGTTCTCTAATAAAACATTCCTCCGACAAATAGCTGATTGAGATTCTTTAATGTACAGATGCATTATCAGCATGCTTCACTGAGTGTCTCTCTGCTGCAGAGATTTCCTTTATTAAAGTCTGAATCTTGGCCCATCTTCTAAAAAAGAAAAAGAAAACATTATTCCGCATCACAGCCCTTTGAAAAACAATTTTCACTTTCTGCCTGATATTTGTATTTTCAAATCAAACCAAGAAGGACAGAGGTTCTGTTTCCCAGATTTTTATGTAAAGGGGAATAGAAATCTAAGGGTCAACTGTCAGCTGCTGACAAGAATAAATCTATGTTACCATTATATCTTCTGTACCTGCGGCAGAGATTTCTATAGTAAAGGGAACCTGTCAGACCAATCTGGGTCACCCGTGTGTCCTTAAAACCACTCACAGGTCCCAAATCTCTCTGTATGACTTCTCTCTGTGGCACATTAAAAAAAAAAAACATTTATACTCACCTAGGTCCAGAGCTCTTAGTACCTGCTCATTGCAGCAAGTGAAACCACTGTAGGTACACACATGCCATTAAGCTGGGGTATAATCCCAGCTTCATTGAAGCAACACGAGAGAAGGAAGCAGCCTAGAGATCTTCAGATGTGAGTCTGTTGTGCCTTGAGCTTACATCTATGTGAGTATAAACATTTGTATTTTTTTTACATTTTAGCCATGGACTGATCGCATATAGGTTGATTTGGGACCCTAAACCCCATTAAGACCCTCTTTATATATAGCTGTTGTGAGGAGGTAGCTCGGTAGCTGCAGCAAAATTCTGACTATGATGCAGTCAGAGACAGTGACACAAAGGCTTTGCCTTGTTTCCTTTATTGCAAAAAATGGCAAAATAAAACATAAAGCCTTAAACTTCAGGCTAAAACAAAATTATACTTGCTCGGCCGTTGACTACTCCAATGGCTTGCTACCAGCCACCTGACACAAGAGATAACAACATTGTGGGTTTTACCTCACACAATCACAGTCCATAGATAGGCTTGCAGGCCTCAGTATAGACAGGTAGGTAGGTTCTGTCTCTCCACATGGTGCTGGACAAAAAGGGAATGACTATCCCCACTACCAGCATGCCAATCATTCCAAAACTCCAGGCCCTAAAACAGGACTTACCAAAATCCCTAAGCAAACTATGTCTTGCTAAAGGCATTGAGCTCTCCTGGACTTTTTACATATCATTCAGCTTTCCCTGGTGACAAATGCAAGAAACCTAGGAGAAACATAGCGATCTCCTAGAACTTTACCAGTTACTGTCTTAGGCTACATTCAGACAAATGTGTGCCCACCGTACTCTAGAACGACGTGCACACATCAGTGCCCGGGAGAAGAGAAGGGGGTGAGTGCTGTTCACCCTGCCCCTCTCCATAGAGAAACATGGCGAACACAGGCATATTCTGGGAAAAAATAGGGCATGTCCTATCTTTCTCCCAGGTAGGAAACAGAATGGTGCAACACCGTTTCGCTCTATATGGCGCCGTGCGCCCATTGCCGTATATACGTCCCCCAGAGGCCGTCTGAATGCAGCCTAGCACTGTGTTGTAAATATAAGAAAATGTTAAAAGAAATAAAAAATGTAATGAATAAAAGTAATGTAATGAAGCTTTTATACACAACTTACAATAAATAGTGCCTTCTTTCAATCAAATCAAACTCTTTTTTTTACCAACCTTGACCCCCAATTCCATACTCACTCGGAATGTATTGCATTACAGCTAACCATAGAAATCCATGGAGGTCTTTCCAAACATAAAATTCCTCTCTTCTCCTTGGACCAAAGGACTACTTATGTGTTCCAGGGCACTTCTCTGCTTGTGTTTTCCCCTAAATAATTTTAGGCAGCTTATTGGTTAAAAGGATTCCATGGCCCCCTGGGACTACCATCCTACCGCAGGCCCAAAAACTGTATGTACCAGACTATGTGGGTATCCAGAGTGCAAGTGGGGTAAGCATGTGTATTTTTCTCAACCCTTGTCCGGCCTTTAAGTTTTCTATCTCACCCAAGTTCTTTATTCATATACAGTCTAGTACTGCTGTATGCTGTCTTTCATGATGTTTCTGAATAAGTAAGAACCAGAGACAAACACACCAAAATAGAACTTCAGTTTATTTAACCCCTTAATGCTCTGTGCTGTAGCTGTACTGCGCTGAGTCCTGCAAATAGCGCTCAGCGCAGTACAGCTACTGCGCAGAGACGATGCCGGTTCCTCTCTGCACAGGAGCCGAACCGGCGTCGGGGGTCGCGGGATGTCAGCAGTAATCTACCGCTGACATCCCCAGCTAACACCCGCAGACGGAGTGGGCTCCGATTGCGGGTGTTTAACCCGTTAAATGCCGCAGTCAGCGCAACCGTGGCATTTAACGTGCCTTCCGGGGGTCTTTCCCCCACGATTGGCACCCCTGCGCCATTTTTGGGCGCACCGATCGTTGCTATGGTATCTCTGGGGTCTGATCAGGACCCCAGAGATGCCTGAAGGCAGTGCCTTTAAGATGGTGTCTGTGACATAATCTTAAAGGCAGAGTGTCAGACTATGCATACAAGTATTGCAGAGGATTACCATGAACAAGCAATCAGATGATAGCTTGTTCATGTCCCATGGTGGAAGTAGTCAAAAAGTAAAAAAAAAAAGGTTTTTCAATAAAAAATAAGTTTATAAATCACTAAAAATGTCCACTAGCCCCAAAGTAAAGTAAAGAGACATATAACGCTCAAAAAAGTCTAAATCATAACACAAACCCCACATATATAGTATCACCGCGTCCGTAACAATCCGTAGAATAAAATTAAATAACTATTGAACCTGTACGATGAACGCCGTAAAAAAAACTTTAAAAACCCGCCAAAAATTATGATTTTTACCTATTGAATCCCACAAAAAATACAATAAAAGGTGATCAACAAAACATATGTACTCCAGAATGATACTGTTGCAAAGTACAACATGTCCCGCAAAAAATCAAGCCATCAACCAGCTCCCCAACATTAGGGTTTTATTTGGCAAATTTAGTAAAACATAAGAAAAAATATTCACGTATGGTATCCCCGCAATCGTATCGACCCATAGAATAAAGACACCATGATTATTAGGCTAATGGTGAACAAGAAAAAAAAAGTTAAAAATCCAGTACAGAATTGATGCTTTTCTACTCGTGACCTCAAAAAGAAGTTCCTAATTTTTCAACAATAGAGGATACCAACCCCAAAATCATAACAATGGAAAAAGCAACTAGTCCCGCAAAAAAAAATGCCATCATATGGACCCAATAATGAAAAAGCGAAAATTTTATAGCCTACAAAAGGGGCCAATGAGGAAACTAAAATCCTGATAGCTGCATAGCTGCAGGGCGCTCCTTCCCTTCTGTGCCTCGCTGTACACCCATAAAACAAGTACCGTCCACATGTTGGGTGTCTCTGTACTCGGGAGAAATTTCATAATAAATTTTATGGTGGGTTTTCTTTTTTTATATTTTGGAAATGTGTATATTTTAGGGCTAAATGAACGTATAACCGACAAAATTTGACCATTCTAAATTTCACCTCCATTTTGATGTAATTACTATGAAGATCTGAAGGGGTTAACAATCTTCCTAAAAGCTGTTTCTGATAGTTTGAGGGGTGCAGATTTGTAAATGGGTTGATTATATAGGGGGTTTTCATGCTAAATATGTAAAATTTCATTTAAAACTGTATTTATCCCCAAAATAGTAAATTCTGAAAATACGGAAAATCAATAATCTATTTGTAAGCCGCGCAACATCAAAATAAATTATCCAGACATTTCAAAAATAATGCAAATGTAAAGTAGACATATGGGAAATTTTATTCAGCAACTTATTTAGGTGGTAAATCTATCTGCCTGAAAACGCAATGATTTCGAATTTCGAAAAATGGCAAATATTTCCAAAAATTCGTCATTTTTTTTTTGTAAATAAACGCAAAACTTATCAGCCAAAATTTACCACTAAAATGAAGCACAACATGTGGGAAAAAAAACAGTGTTCATATAAAGCATCGCAAGTCAGAATACAAAAAATAGAACTGAGCCGTAAGCTACAAAATGGCTGCATCCTTAAGGGGTTAAAGTTTACTGTATCATCTCAAGTGTGTTATTCACATAAATGCTGGTGAGTACATATGTACAATTGAAAATTTTCAGGGACAATTCAGAATAAAATATTAAACCTAAATGTGTGAATATTGCTTAAATACAGAATTAACATCATGTATTGGATAGTTGAAACTGTATTACTGTATAAACATAATAGCTTTTTTGTAAAAGTCATCAAAAAGTGTAGGAGATTTATAATTGGGGCTTTAGACTCCTATGGAAAGGATTTATTATCACTTGTGATATCATTATAGAAACTAAGTCAACTTACATAATATTTTCAACAATAATAGTACTGCATTTCCAGCATATTTTACTGTTACACTCCCACAATACAGTTTTATTATCCATACAATGCACAATAAAAAGCGATTTTCAATGGCACAGAATTTCTCTCAAGTTCTGTAGCCATCATTATGTTTAAATATTTATAGACATAAGAGTAAAAATGAATATTCAGTGTAAAGACATCCCTACTGTTAGCAGTATGAGATCCTATGCAGGAATTACATTATAATTGGATATCACTCTTCATCAAGTGAAAATAACTTTTCTGTCAAGGTCTAACCTAACATAATTGAACCTTTCTTTTCTCATATTCTCAGATTAACCTTAACATGACTGTTGTTTTACTATATTAAACTAGATAGATGAAAGATAGGTAGATAGATAACTAGTTAAGAGAAATTGGACACCTTTTGGACTTTGGTGTGTTGTTTTAATCCATGTACAATGCGAGGTTTCGGCTCTCAGAAAGCCTTTTTTCAAGGGCCCTTGATTTGAAGTCCTCCATATCACCTACTTATGTATGATAATTTTGCAGCCCTTTATGTGCAGCCTAAACATCACAAGGCTTCAGTTAACCTGGCGTAGTAATATTCCACAGCATGCAAACTTTCACTATAGAAAGTTTTCACACTGCACCATGTGCGCAGGCGAGGGCCAAGAACAACCCATGCGGCCCACTCAGCTTCTGGCTGTCCAGCAACAGCACAAGAAAAATCTACCGTTTTTGGGTACATGCTTCTTATGGCTAGGCTGGGGTCTCTCGAGATAATATCCACGATAATACAGAATTTCAGTAGATCCAGTGAAAAACAGCAGTTTAATCCAAATACAATGCAATGCTTCAGCTCATGGAGAGCCTTTTTCAAGCTTTTTTTTCCCTATCTTCTCCGCATTAAATTAACAAAGGCAAAACGTCAGACATGCGGGCTTGCAAACAAGATGCTGGAGTCTGTTTAAAGGAGTTACATATTTGGGCCACATTGGTGGATGATGCAATTGGTGGACAATGCATGTAAACAGAATCATGACCATAATCCCCTTGAGGCAAATGAGGATGCAGAAATAGAACAAAGACTCGAAGTTAGTTTTTAATTTAAACCATCCCTTTGATGCTCTTCATCCCAGTTAATAGATACAAACCCCTCTAGCATTCACTTATGTAGTTTAGTAATAGTTCTTTTGTTTTCCACACCTCAAATAAGCACGATATCAGATCAATGGCATTAGGCATCAATCACAGGCCCTGCTACTTCATCTCGAAGCCTAAGCCGTGGAAACTCCCCCCCCCCCTCCCTTTGCCATTTATTGTGCAGCCATTAGTTGTACACAGTTTGCAACAAACATTTGCCAATTTATGAAGGAAGAGATCTGGCATAATTCACCCCATTGTCCACAACTTCCCGTCCATTTTAGCATGCATAAACCATCTTAAGCACCACGAACATAGTAAAGCAGAGTCTGAGCACAGCTGTCTTCTCAGCTTTTTAGGACGGTCAGTATTTATTGCTCATGCATTTGTGTAAAGTGGCTCAATACTATCAATTACCAGTAAAAAGGTCAATTTTACTCATAGACATTATAAACCTGACTCACTAAAAATAGCAGCAATAAACACTGTTATTGGCCAGCGGTACATAGAGGTTACGGCTGCTATGTGCATTTTAACTGTTCCTTGAGAATTAAAATAAAACTTCCTTTGTTATAGATCAGTGACAGTGGAGCTATAGTTTTTTTAAATATAAAATGTTATGAAATGCATAGCAATATAATAAGTTGTATATGTTCTGGATATAGAATTGATGAGCTGATATTTCTTGCTCTTTTATTGGATCAGAATAAAGACCCGTACGTGGGGAATCAGGCAAATAAGGGTTTAGTTCAGTAGTACAGCACATAGGCAGATTTATCAAAGGTAGTGCAAGCTGCACATAATGGGGCACATTTGCTTACCCATCCTGTGCGATCTCCGAAAGTGCATTGTCTGACCGGATTACACATCTGCCGTGATTCACGAAAATCGTGCGTCTGATATCCTGCATGTGTCGCTTCCCCACCAGGTCCGCCGAAGTTTACCTTCTTCTTCCTGGTGTATGTAAGTGCATTGTCCTGAGACACAAATTGCATGTTAAATCCTGCACTTAGTCCAAATCAGTCGGATCGTCCGACGGCATGCTCTCTGATTTCTGTCGAAAGCCGGCCCCGCTCGCCAAAATCCAATTGCGTGCGACACAATCCCTTGGTAAATAGCAGTCACAGCCACGCAATCCCCGAAAATGTCAGGAAGTTGACGGAAATGCGATCCGCATATCCTTAGTAAATAAGCCCCAATGCCTTTGAAGTGTACACTGCCTTTGAATACCTTCACTGCTCAGAAAGTGTGCACCATTATGTTTTTTTAGGAGCACCTTTAACACACAGTGTGTAACACAATTTTCTCAAGTACTGTATTAAATGTTCTGCAAACTTAGACTAAGAACTAACACGCAGCGGGCGACACAAAACTGGCGCAAACATTTCTCAAATGCTTGTGAAAGCTCCAAAGATGTCCTTTTCAGTGCCCCTGTAATAGATCTGACCCATATAGTCTTTGAGGCTATTGAATGACTGCAATGGTGACCTTCATTGGTCATCTACATTGGAATGACAAAAATTGAAAATATTGGATTTTTTATTTCAAATAAGTGGTTTTTAGAGACAAATTTTAAATGTATTACACTACTTTATTTATTTTGTAAGCGGGAAGCTGCTCCTCTGTGGCACAGCAGGAAAATATGGTGTTGAAACTTTGGTCAACTATTTGATTATCTATACTGTAGAATAAGAACAATTGAAATATTAAGAACACTTAGTTTTGTATATGAGGTAACTGAGACCTAAAGAACCTGTTGTAAGGGGGTTTTATTACAGGAAACACTTTTGTGAAGCTGGATGGACCATGCAGTTGGCTATTTACTACAGGGGGGGGGGGCAGGCTGACTATATTCTTTAGGGGGGGAAGCCTGGTTACATACTATATGGGGGCACGCTGGCTATATACTACAAGAGGGGCTGTTAGTGAGCTGTTTCCATGATGTTCTAGTTTCCATGATGTTCTCTACCTGATGGAAAAGAATTGGCTTCTTGGGTAAAAATTTTTTGGTATAGGCATCGTAGGTATTTTAGCTTGGAGGGACACATTTTTCTATTTTACGTTATATTTACTGCTGGGAGGCCTCATTGTACATGTAGCAGTTTGCCACTTTTTCTTTTCTTTCTTAATTCTTTCTGATTTCTTTCTTATTATTTTTAATGGGGGGTATTTCATTTTTCCAATTAGGATTAGCACTAATTCAGCCATGTTTTTGGCAGGGGGGGCACAATTTCGCTTGTCTGCCTAGGGCACCAAAATGCCTCCAGCAGGGATGACTGTGCTGATCAATCCTGGTGCAGTATAAGACTGTAGTTCCTGCTTTAAACCTAGTTTTAGATGCTCCAAACTGTATACTAGAATTTGTGGCTCATGGACCATTTTCCATTGACCACACCCCTTTCCAGTAAGGATTACTTCTTATCTCAAAGGCCACACTCCGATAGTTGAAGTCAGAGAAGTGGCAAAATACGTCTAAAAACTTTGATAAATGTGGCGCAAGTCATTTTAGAGTTTTTGGGGGGCAAAACTGCCAGAATTTGTGTCTATTCGCAGTTGGTGGAATAGAGGCGTTTATTTCTGTGTGAACTGTGGCTTAATTCTTGTGTTTGGATTAACTGAGCCACACCCTGCTCCTTGGAATTTCTGTCTTGCCTAGCAAGGGTTACTAGCCTGATGGACAGTTCCTCCAGTGTGCTACTAGGGGCCTTTCCGGGATAGGCTTTCCCGCATGTACCTGTATCCTTCAGGCTTGCTGGTTATTTTGAGTCTTGTCTCCCTGTGTTTCTAGTTCAGTTTTACCTGTCTCTGTTTGTCTGCCTGTATCTGTATCTGATCTGTATATTACCCGGACGGGTGCTGACAATTGCATTAATAAATTTCCCCTTATGTATCGATTTTTAGTAATCTAGAGTTATGGGGGCTCTAACTTTGTACATTTCTTTTCATGAGGTCTTAGACTAACAAATGATTTCATTATGACTGATTTTTTTAAATGTTATCTTCACATACTTTTCACCCAAGTGTTATTAGAAGGGTGGATCAAAAAATAAACTTATCTTTTTATAGGAATATTTCAAGATTAGCTGCAATTTAAGGAAATATTCAATGCCTAATCTCAATCCTCAGCCTTTGTCTGGTCTCCTTTTCCCTTATTTTACAGGTTCTGTTATTAGCATAAGTTTCATTATCTAACTGTTTGATTATGCTGCTCTAGCACTTCCTTTCTCGTTTTGCATATTTTCTATCCGACATATTCATTTGTAGGTATTTGATGGCTATATTATGCAAAAAAACCCCTTCATTTAATTTGACACCAGGGATTTTCAGAGAAGTACAAACGACACTGCACTGTAACTTTGGCAGAAAACCAGGGATTGTGAACCAGTTTAATCCATAGGACACAACCAATAATTCTCAGGGAAGTGTGCATGACCCAAGTTTCACACAGAGGCCTGAAAAAAGGGCTTACATCAGGATAGTGTAAGAAAGTTTTGTCTGGCTCCACATTTAATGTGTACCTGCCATTGAATCTACAAGTGGCATTGTAGCTTTTCCTCCATTCTCTAAAGTGCAGCTGATCTGAAGTACTGAATGAAACCCATAGACAGGATTTTAAAAAAAAGCATCCTTATTTTCTCATCATTGCAATACATTGTAATGCTTTCAAGTGAATCTGTATGTGTGAGAGCTGGATATGATAGAGGAAGAAAATCTGAGCTCCGTGATAAAAAAAAGAGAGACTGTTGTCCCCTCTTCCTCTCTATATAAGTCATCACCATCGATTGATTTTGGTAATATTTGTTATTGCACCTCTGCTATTTTCTATTGTCTGATAAAGCTATGTGGTCTGCCTCCAGTACTGTATATTGGCTACAGTTGGTAATATATTCCTCTACGGCGGTCATCTTTCCTTAAACTGTTGTTTGCCTTTTACATTATCCTTGGCTTTTTGCTGTCCTTCGACCTCTATGTTGTTTTTTTATTTGTTTTGGTTATCAAGAAGCTTCGGGAGTCATTCTCAGTACTTTTTGTAGCTTTGATAATATAGACAATACCGTTTATCTGTGAACAAGGTCCCTGAAAACTGAGCACAATTAATTAACTTTTTGTCGAATGTATTAGAGGGCGGTTATAGTACATTTAAACTAAGCCTATAGTATCCAAGCACGTGTGTCTTGGTTTTATGTTCAAGTTCCGGTACCGGGACTACCATGAAAGGGTTAATTTGAAAGTCACCTGTACAACTGATAAGGGCAATTAAGCCCTAGATAAAAATCTCTAACACCACCAATTCCAATTGGGTGGATGCTAAGTATATTCATTTGTATATTTATTAATGATATGTTTCCGCTGCCTTTCTCACTACCTTTCTCACCATCAAAGGAGCCTACCTACAAATGTGGCTCCCCTAGATTCCTATGCTAACTGAATATACAACACAAAAAAGTCCTTCCATTCAACCTACACAGGTGATTTTTTTTAAATCAAGTCTTTCCTCAATTTCCATTCTCAATTTGTTATTCATATCTTAGAATGCCCATGCAATCTTTAGTATATTGGCCGGTCCACCCTGGAAGTTCACCTAAGGATGAACAACCAAAATCACTACTGGGTTTCCCAGACATAGCATGTCTAGTCAATTCATTGAAGAACGTCAGAAAGACTTCAACCTCATCCATAACACTCCCATAGAGCAAAATCCATTTGTCACTACAAATATGTTTCAGAGACTACGTCAACGTGAATTCTTCTGGATATATAAAGTAGGCACTTTGTCACTGGCAGGTCTCAACATTATGGGGGAAACATCATTCTAATGAAAGGTCATATTCCTTTTATAACCAAAAAGAAACACTTTCTTCATCGAACCCCTACGAATGCCACCATAATCAAGACCATTATCTCACAAAGTTGCCTTTTCATTATTTACCATGCTATATAATACTGTTATACTTTAATTACACAATACTTTTATACCTTTACCTGTGTGTACCTTTGTTTTGATTTTTCATTGTTTTTTTCTTTATTATCCAAATTTTTTATTGTGATTATTTTATTTCATTATCATAATTTATTTATTTTTTTTACTATCATAAGTCTAAGTGGCACCTGGTATTCACCAGAGCCCGCAGCAAAGCAAGATGGACGTGCTGCGACAGGGTACCACCAGGTCGTTCCACAAGTGCGACTAGCCCATGGTGGCAGCTGAGATCACAGGGCACAGGGTCAGGGCAGGTGGCAGATATGCAGGGTGAGGTCCAATCTGGGGTCAGCAATGGGAGGTCCAGGAAGATGGGAACGGGAACACAGGCACACAGGACACAGGAAAACAGCAACACAGCAACACAGCAACACAGAGGAACACTGGTAACACAGGAAAACGGAGGGATTCTGGTATTACAGGAGAACGGCAACATAGGACTCAGGAGCAGCAACACACTTGGATGCAGAAATACACAGGAACACACAGGAATGCTAGAGGCACAGGAACGCAGGAGACACAGGAACGCAAGATAATCATTAGGAAGCTTTCTTTAAGGCTGTGAGGCACAAAGATCCGGCAGAAAGTGTAGAAAGAGGTAGGCTTAAGTACTTTTTTCTAAAAATGGGCAGCTGGATCGCAGTGAGGTAAGAGACTCGCCAGGGGACCGGGGCAGCGTAGAGGGGCATGGATGCGCCCGCGACCCGGGCGATGGGTCGGAGGAGCACCCGTGACACTCTCTACATTACGCCTTGGTTTCTCTTTACTTTTCAGACTTATTTACCCAGTACATGAGTTTTCTCATGAGGTTTATACAAGCAGACCATTGCACCCTCTGTGGCACTCCAAAAACATACTGGTAGGCTGATTAGATTGTGAGCCCCATGGGGATTTGGCAAGCTTTGTGTATCCCTGTGCATCTGCGTGCACTATATAAATAAAGAATCATAGTAGCCTTTTAGTTCATGCTTATGTCCATTTATTTATTTATTCAGGATACAATAAAAGACAATCAAAAATTATACACTTACATATACACACCACCGTGGCATACTCTAAACTGCCTTCACCAGCATGTACATATTTGAAAAGATTTTTATCATCATGTACTTATGCATACAGCATTTAATCCCCTTACTATGAATTATTCAGGACAGTGTGGCTACTGGGAGGCAGGGGAAGAGGACAGTGTTGCTACTGGGTAGAGGACAGTGCGGCTATTGGAGGGATAGTGTGGATTATTGGGGTGGGGGCAGGGTGACTTATGGGGGGACAATGCTGATGCTGGACGGGATAGTGTGCCTACTGCAGCAGAAGTCAGTGTGGCACAGGGACATGAGTTTATTGAAAAAGAGCCCAGTAAGGCTTTGTCATCCAGGGGCCTACTTAAACCTGGAGCTGGCCATGTACATACCCAATACCCCAGATGCTTGGGGTCCCCTGATACTGTGGTCTCCATAGTAGCTGTTATGACGGCTACAACTGTAGTTATGTCCCTGACTCATATTCTGATCCATATTTCACATAGAACATCAGCAAGCACTTTCATCTTCACCTTTTTATTACAAATTAGCATTTAAAGCTATTTAGTTATATCATTCTAGTGTTAAATTGTTCTTATTACAAAAATGAGCATTTCCTTTAAAAATTGCTCTGAAGAATATTTATACATTGAATATGCCTATTGTAGTGCCTAGCTGTCTGCATTGAGATTAAACAAAAACTAAGGGTTTCGACCCATCATAAATGATGTACACTTGAGGATGCTCTGTTATAACTTAAATACTCCCCCTTGACCTCTCTTCCTAATCTCAGTTTCTGGCCTCTCCATCAATGGTTCCAGATCTAATAATCTAAAAATGACACTCCCTCCTTAGATGGTTCAGGTATTGAAATCTTTCTTTCCCTTTGGTGGTCATTATTGCCCCTGGACCATCTGGGTGTTCACCTTACTGATATGTCTTTAACTTTCTCCTTACTGCTCAGGTTGCATCTCTGTTTGAGGATGTTCATTTATGGATAGCCTGCAGTAGTATCATGGACCTGTGGGTGGCAGGTCTTGTATTAGTATCATGGACCTGACTTATTGTGCAAAGGAAGGAATTATTTCTTATACTGTTCTTTTTGTGGTCTAAAATGTGCTTGAATGCAAGAGATGCAGGGGATTTTCCAGAATTGGCTGGATTTTCAACATAGGTATAGAACTTGATAGTTTCACGCTCCTTCCTGTAACAAACAGGTCATTGATGTTAGGTTGTTTGTTTAATACTGAATGTTTTTAGTTTTTATTGTATGATGATTTAAGTGAATTAATATTATTTGCTGCGGCACCATAAAAATATCTTCCTCTAAAGGGAATTATACCTTGACAGATCCCTTCTGGCCAAGTTCCTGGCTGTATACTAAAAATTCAGACAAGGTTTTTTTTTTGGTTTCTGTGGCAAGGCTCTATCCCTAGGCTAGTGAGGACCATGCTACAATATATAGACATAGACTGCTGGGAGTCTTGGCGTTCCCAGATTTTCTAAATACTACCAGTCTATCCAGGTTGACTAGCTGGCTCTTCTCCTCTCCTAACAACACCTCTCATGTTGGCTTTCCCTAGAAGCCTTGGAGATTCTGTTCTGTTGACCCTGCCATTGTTCCAGCCCCTCATCACTAATCCAGTCATTAGAAACTCCCTTTGTATATTTGATTTCTTTTTGCAGGCCTAATTTTTTCCACACTTACACCTTCAACATACTTCCTTGTTCCCTGCATGTCTGGAGTCTCTGGGGGGTTTTCGAACCTGCATAGATTGGGGATTACAGAAGTTATTCAAACACATCTTTCTTGAGAAAATGTCCTGCTTAGCACCCTTGCTACTATGCTTTTGGTTGACCTCAACGGTGTATCATACAGCCTCCTCTAGATAATATACCGATGAAACATGCTGGATCAAGCAGGCATAGTGGTGGTGAAAAGGTTTTTCTGCCATGAAATTATCTGCCAGAGCCCATATCAAAGGGGCTCCTTGAGTGGCAGAAGAAGCTATTTATTTTAGAAGATATTTATGGCTCAATTTACTTGACCATTCTTTATCTATTAAAAAAGGCACATACACTTTGCAATATATGGGCCTGTACCAAACTACTATGAAGCTAACACACTTGTGCTGACTATCAAAGAAACAAGGTTTGGTGCTGAACTCTACTGCTCATATGTCAAAAAGCTCTCATTTTTCTCTTTGGCCCTTTTGGCCACCCCAGCTCTCTGGTATTTGTAGCCTTTTTGCCTTCTCTATTTTCTCTTGCTTTGGCCGATTTTCCTGATACCATAATATTCACCCAGGTGCCCCTGGGAAATGTTTGGCTAGACTCTGAAGCCACCAAAAGGTAAGGGACCAAACACTGTTGTTATCTGCCTTTAGCTGTGGATCTGTGAGCTGCTGTGGTGTGGAGATGCTTGTAATGCTCCTGCTTATGCAACTGTTGTACTAACTGGCCAGACTAACTCACCAGTTACTTACTAGGGGAGGTTGATTTTACCTCTGTTTCCCCATCCCTACTGCTAGAAATGTCCTTTTTTAGCAAATATACATTGTAGATAAAAAGTATATTACTTTATTATTCTTAAGAAAGATTAAAACTTAACAAATCAAAATCGTAAACTAAACAAATGTTAATTGGGACTTTTAAAATCCATATCCTGTCACGGTCGTCTGCAGAATTACAGACAACTTTGGCAGCATCTGCTAACACAGATGTATCCCAAAGACCACCTACTCTTGTACAGCGCAATAACCAAAAATAGGTCCTTTTCCATCCTCAATTAACTGTAAAATGGATTTTTTTGTGAAGCCCCATGTATCCTGAAGGTTTTGTGTCCCCCCACTGTTTTCACTTAAATGATGTGTTAAGGAAAGTAGAACAAGTTTTAAGTTGACTCACAGGGTGCGATGCTTCAATTAAAGACGGCAGAATTTTACTTCCCGTTTATATAAAACAGAGCAATTTAGACAAACTTAAACTGGGATTGTTTTATATTACTTCTTTTTCATTTTCTGTTTTAAGGGTTGTCATTACTGGGTAGAAATTGGTTATTTATGACACAGGAGTTTTGCAGGAAGCACAGGATGAAAATAGATGTATGTTTGTTGTCCACCTGGTAGTGAAGAAACTAGTGGATGCGGAAATAACTCTTTTAGAGTCTACTGGGCATTGGGTGTCCTCCTTTAATCTACTAGCCTGTAGCTGTTAGTTTTAATTCTTTATTTCTTTAAGGGCCTGGTTTACACTGCATTAGTTTACAAAGTGTGCTTTTTACTACTGTACATCTATTAGTTTACTAAGGGTCTGTATTAATATTTGGGTGTCATAGGTACTGTGACATCTAAGTGTCAGACATATTTATTTTTCCCTACCTTTAAGCTAAGCTTGAAAATACTAAATATAAGTGGTAAAACATTATCACTTATAAAAAACAATAAAACAATTGCACTCTTCTGTTAAACCAGAAAAATAACAATTTTTTTAAGCTTCTCATGTCAGGATATCTTGAGCCCAGTGGAAAAATAAGGATTGGTATATTGGCATGTTTTGTTGGGTCTTTTTTAAATGTGGAGGTGTTCCATTTTTAGCAATTATCCATCTTTTTTGGTTCTTGTAATATATACTATACTGGGAATTGTAGTTGTAGTTCAGATGACACCTTCTTGATCTAGTTTCTCTACATTCATCTACAGATATTACAGAAATTTAGCTCTGTTCATCTACAAATCCCAGAATTCCACATACACAGGACATGTGCTGGAGGAGAGGTTTCTAATTTGAAGTTGCTTTTGGGGAGGTAGAATGTGGAGGATGTGACATCACCCTTGTCATGTCAGGCAATAACTTAAAGGAGATGATTTTAAGTCTGAATGCGGTCACTGCATTCAGAACTTAGAAAGCAAATAGATAATTGCAGCTGGATAGGTACAAAATGTTAAATAATTTTTTTTAATAAAAACATCAGGGCTGTTCAACTATATATACCTGAGTTTAAGCCGACCCGAATGTAAGCCGAGGTACCTCATTTTACCACAAAAAACTGGGAAAGGCTATTAATTCAAGTATAAGCTTGGAAGGGAAATGCATTGGTGTTAGCCCATGCCCCCGGTATATAGCTAGCCAGCCTCCTACCTCCCAGTATATAGCCAGCATCCCATGCCCAAAGTATATAGCCTTCCTCATTTTCCTTGTATATTGCCAGACCATGCCCCCAGTATGTAGCCAGCAGCCGCTTAGTATATAGCCAGCCAGCCCCCCAGTTTATTGTCAGCCAATGTCCCCTAGTATATAGACAGCTAGTGCCCCCTAGTATACAACCAGACCATTCCCTCAACCAACAAGCCCCCAGTATATAGCCAGCCCCCTGCCCTCCATGAAACAGCCAGCCAACCCCATAGTATGCAGCCATCCAGCCAGCCCCCAGTATATAGCCAGCACCTGCCCCTGTATAAAGACAGGCAGCCCCCTTATATATCCAGCACCTGCCCCGATATAGCCTGCACTTGCCCCCCATATATAGTCGAGTTTGAGTTTTTCCGCACATTTTTTGTGCTGAAAAACTTGGCTCATACTCGAGTATATACAGTAATTTGAAAAATTAAATAAAAAGATTTTTATGAAACCTTGTGCTCACATAATGCTTGTTTTCCATTTGAAATGGAAACCACAACACAGCACTCTGCAGACCACATTGACAAATAATAAGTTCAACCAAGCTGTTACATCTTTGTTTTAGAGTTTCTTGTTGTTTCAGAGTATTAGCACACCAACAGCACACAACCGTGCTTAGTATGTTCAACCTAGATCTTGATCTGGCTGGATTCCATGGACCAAGCACAATGTCTTTCCAAAACCATATCTTTTTTATTTTGTCATCGACATTGTACATATTATACTTTCTAGTGGCACCACTTTATGTTCTTACATGCTTTGTTTTTAAATCTTTACCTGTTTGGTCCTCCCCTGTACAATTGAGGAGATAACAAATTTATATACTGTAGGTTTTATTATGTTTTAATTCTATTTCATAGTTCAGTATACAGAGCTATGTGGCATCCAGTTAAAGTGCTGTTAGATGCAGCAGTTGATTTCTACCATGACACTTAGCTACCTGCCAAACAGGGTAAACGTCAGTTACTGAGTGCAGGAGGCAGCTGTGTCATACAGAAGTAAGGAAGTGGTTCAATATCTATTTTGATGTAAGCTTTGTAAGAAATAAAGAGTTGGGTGTTTAGGATCTTCACTTCTTAATTAGAGCGGGAAGGAAGAACTGCTTCTAAATCTGGAGGACCTGTTATGTCTTACATTGCACATTGTTGTGAGTAGGCCTGTGTAATGCCTAATTTCCCCTGTGGTGGTGCAACAGGGAAATAAAGTCCTTACTAGTAATTTTCCCCACTGTTTATAGCTTATCACTTGGATAGTTACCATTACCAGTTAACATTTATTTTTTTTAAATAGCCCACCCCAGTCCGTCCCTAAATTATTTCTTAAACTCGGATAACCCCTTTAAAGCATTGTATAAAGCAGATACTTCCTGTAATTTTGCATGGCTGATGGGGCAATAATTTTTATTAATGACTACATGACTGAATGCCATCAGTTCTTTGAATAAAAGCAATTAATTGATAGTTTATGTTAATACAATTTAAAAAAAAAGAGATCTTTCTTCACCAGTTGTTTTAGAAAAAGAAATTGCTAACTAGAAGTCAATCCTAATTAAGTAATCTAGCAAATTAATTTCATGTAATTTCAATACTAAAATAAATTGAAAATTAGGGCTTCATAATAAGTGTGATGATTCTGTTAATTTTATTTTTCTACGTTCATAAAACACATTAGTTTAACATTTGAAAATTATTTTCAGATAATAATTGAATATGAGGGCTGCTACAAAGTTCCAATTTTGACTTTATGTAATTAATTTCTTTAATCAGAGGACTATAAATTATACTGTTTGACTTTCACCATGGAGTTATTTTAAATTTTTAAATAAACTGCCACTATTTCCAGCAGGATACGGTTAACACACTGTAAATGTTTTCAAAGAAATATTAAATATTTCACATTTGGCAGTTGCAAACTACATGCAGTGTTTTAAAATCTTTTCATTCACAACTACATATGCACTAAAAGAATATGTACTGTACTGTACCACAGAGTCAGGCTCTGGTCAGTTCCCATGGACTGCGGGTTCCATTTACATTTTTTCATTGTCATGTTCTAACACATTACTTTTGATTCTTTCTATAGGCATAGTGTTGTTAGGGATTGCCTTTTGTAGAACAAGTTGTATTTTCAAACACCACCATTTTGGGATATATTGGATTTAATACCATTTATTAACTGATTTTGTGTAAGGGGGCTAAATAAATCCCCTGATTGTTGATGTATGGGTAGGTTTTCTTCTATGGGCAACATATAAAAAATGTACACATAAAAAATAATACATGTAAAAAAAATACAAAACAATTCCATTTTTTTCCTGGAAAAAAACAATTATTTTGTGATAATGTGATCATTTGATCACTGTTAAATATTATTTGGTCAGCTAAGAATACCACAGAATTAATCTGGTAATGAAAAGTAGTAAAAAAGTACAAGGTTGCCGGTTAAGGGTTACCCTGACTACCCAGAGGGATATTATTGCACTGATGAACAAGACAAAACCTGTCATGTGACCTCCACTTTTATATTCCTATATTTCATGACAAGTGGTCCTTAAATCTTATGCTTAGCCTTGACTAAGAGTGTTTGAATGTCTAAGAATATTAGCTGGGACTACACCTACCAATCACTGCTGGGCTCCTGCAGGTGGGAACAACTTCTGGGACTTTGTGCTGGGACTTTGTGATGACAAAGATGCTGTGATCCTTATCAAGGTATACAACCTATCTTGTCACAGTTACGTACAGGTACACAAAAGGTTTTTTTTATAGAGGTAGCCCAGCCCTGGTTGGGTCCAGAACTTTTTCTTATTAGGTGCAGGAAACTGCATAGGTCCTTCTTTGTATGCTCATTACAGACAATTTCTTATAGTGTAACTATATACCATGTTGCACATCATCACATTTAAAGCTATATGTCCAACTTTTTTTTACTTGCGTCCTATTAATTCCATATCCATCTAGAAGCCTAAAAAATTTGGGAACAGAAGTCCTCTTAACTGATTCTTGTAAATAATACACCAGTGCTCCTTTAATTTCTGTTCGGCTACAAGGGGTACAATCTTTGGTTGCTTCATTGTGAATGGATTATTCACTTTTCTTCCCTCATTTCCCTGAAACGGCTCCCAGTTGTCAGAGCACAGCAATCCGACATTTATCTGACATATATTCTGTAATAAGGTATAAGTGTCAGTATTAGGATAACCCAAGCAAAATAGAATATTTACTAAGACAGATGTACTAAGACAGATGTAGCTTTCCACTATGGGGGTGCAAAAGTTGTTAAACTTGATAATGGCATAGATTATGACACTGTTGTGACCATTCCAGAAAGTTTCTGTGACCTGCACTTGGAAGAACAGTATTGGGGATGTACCATATGCTGTTGTATGGTCATGTCCTGCATGAGCTTGGACAAGGCTTTGACCTCCTGATACATCTGGCAGCCGGTGTGCGGCAGGGCAGTTGTAGAGTTGTGAAGGAGCAGAGAATAAGCTTAGAAATGCGAATAGCACTTCCATGATAGACGCTGTTAGGAAGGCGAACAACGAGTCATTCACTAAGCCGGACTTACATCAAAAATATACAGGCTTTTTACCACAGACCAAGTTTTCAACTGCCATTCACAGCTTGAACTTTCTGCTAAATAGAACAATCTCACAGTTATCGTAAGCCGGCTGACCATACAAAAAAATCACGCATGCGCATGCAGGATCTGAGGATGTATCAATATTCCCCTTGTCGAATTTATGAATATGGTTAATGAATGTGGTCATTCATTTTTTTTGTATACTAGTGTTGTGACACAATCTATGCACAAACTGTGATCGCAGCTGTGGGGTATCAATGGGTGACAGAGAACACAATGGGGCACATTTACTTACCTGGTCCATGCACGATCCCCGAGGTGCGTTGTCTGCAGGAATCCACATCTGCCGTGATTCATGAAAATCGTGCGCCCGAGTTCCTGCATGTGTCGCTTCTTTGCTGACGTCCGCCGGAGTTCACCATCTTCCTCCCAGTGAATGTAAGTGCATGTAAGTGTGTGGCTTGCGACACAAATTGCTTTGTTAAATCCCGCGCGTACTCCAAATCCGTCGGATTGTCCAACGGCCCGCCCCCCGTCGTGTTGCATGAAAGCCAGCGCCGATGCACCAAAATCCGATTGTGTGCGCCAAAAACATCGGGAACTGATGGGTATTTTAAGTGCGGCACACATTGGAAACTGTCGGGTATTGCGATGATGGTGCGGACTACGGAACCCTTAGTAAATGAACACCAATATGCTTCAATCTTCCACCGACCTCTGTAAAAATCCAATTTGTTGTTCATTAAGTCGTTTAACATTTCTTTTCTAAACTGTATAGTCTCTATTATCTCACCATTTACTGGTATCTATAATTTCTTGAACTGTACATTTAATAAAGAACCAATAGATATTGCTTTTAATGTATTATTAACTGGCACCCTCAAAATTGAGCAGATTGTTTAATTCCAAAATGGTATTTGCCATGGCAGCAGCTGTCTGCTACTACAGTAAATACTAATGTTCATTTTACAATTTATCGATGCCCTGAAGATATTTTCCATGTTTGTTTTGCTCAGCAGTTTACTGTACTGTATTGGTGAAATTTTTAGGTGTGTCGCCTCACATATTTCTTTATTACAAAGCCTCTTCTCAATGCCCCTCTGAAATATACAATATTATTCTCTTCTGTGTAGATTTCGTATTCCCCAGACAACCTGTTGTAGTTAAACTGTTGGCACCTTTTAAAGAAAACAGATAGAAACTGACAGAGAATATTTCAATGTCAAGCTTGTTTACAGAGCCCATCTTCCAGACAAAGTAACGGCGTTCAAGCAAAATATCTCAGTGGTGGTCACATAGTCTTATATGGCGATGTGCTGAGATACATTTACTAACAAAATACCAACCAGAGAGTATGTTTGAATTAAGGTCTAAACGTTTTCCCAGGAAAGTGCTTATGGAATGTATCAACCTCAATTGACTTCGACAGTGTAGGCATTTATGTACACAGGCTGGCAGCAGTACAGATATAACACTTCTAAGTTTGCACTACAGGGTTCTCTATGGTTTTGTAAAGGTCTACATGTAAACCTAGTAAAAGTTTTTCTACAGTATATAAAGGTTCACCTGCTATGCCTAAAACATATTATTTTAAAGTTTGCCCGTGAAAGAAAATTTTTACAATTTTACAATTTATATGTTACAATTTTACTCGGTTTTTAGAGAGGCCAGGGACTCTCTAAGCAGACCCATTGTGATCCTTGTGTGCTGACAATGTGTTATCAGAGTCCAGGTTTTTATACACTTTCATTTAGCTTCTGCACATACACTAGTACAGATTTTCCCAAGCCCTTAAACGTCCATGTAAGGAAGATGCACACAAAAATCTTCAAAGTCACATCAGAGCATGATCATTAATTTAATGGGGAACATTTATCATACACTGCCACTCGTGATTGCCCCGCTGCTGCATAGTCGCAGCAGGATACATCAAGAGGCAGAAGCAGGATCGAGACAGGATGCTGCACCGCATTTATTCTACGCCAGCCAGGGCCTGAAAAGTCGCCGGCACCAGCGAGTGTGCCGGAGCGACAGCCCTCTCCTGGCCGGCCGAGCCCTCTGCTCAGCTGGACGCGCCCCTCATGACCCCCCTGGCGTGAAGGTGTCGGACAGGGCTAAATAGTCACATGTGCTACCAATAAGCTAGCATTTGCTATTATTTCAGGGCCTGATAAATATGCCCCAATGTCTGCATTGCACAACAATTTCCACTTGTATTGTCTACATTACTTTTCCAAATGAATTTCACATTGATGCTACTGTAATATGCAGTGAAATTTTTGTGCTTGAATCCATTTGGAAAAATAATTCACTTAATGCACAATGGGACACATTTTTGAAAAGTAGTGCAAATTGCGTGCAACTTTTTTTTAGTGCACCTTTAACATAGAGCTTGCAACACAATTCTGTAGGGTCAGTATAATAAATGTGGGGCATGATTCGACTCTACATCGGTACGCCCCTTTACTTTGTGCCGCAGCGGGCAAAGTGCTACATATTACATGGTCCGGAGACCCTATCAATGTAATGTATATGGACATACAGTACATGTGTTTCAGGATTTAGAAGAAATTGGTATCTATAAAAGGGGGAGGGCTCAGCAATTTATACAGCAATACATTCAATATAATTAGAACTACCGTATATCAGGTAGCAAGATACAAAGTTATCAATAAAAGTTGTTTCAGGTCTAATTAAGCCCATGTGTGAAGACTCCTTGTAACCTTCAACATTCCATAGAAAAAACAGGGCACAACTGCAGATGAAGATAATATACTGTTGTATAAGCAGGAGGTTACTGAAAGTGATTGGGACTCATAGCAAAATTTTGGCAAGGGCACCCCAAACTGTACATTGAAATGTCCAAATATGTTACCCACTACAATGTACAGTTACACTGCCAATAAAATTAATTTAGTTAATTAACACAATCCCCTAAGTGGCAACTACTTCAGCCACTTTATTGTTATATCAATGAAGAGAAATACAGAATATTTTTGAAGTAATTGAGCTTGTGCTTGTATTACTGAAGTAATGAGGAGACCCTCTTAAACTACATAATATTAGAATAGCTATTAAAACTTATATTGGCCCTAACCTACTGTACAGCGCAAGAGCAGGGTTCATGAAAAGGCTGAGTGTGCAGAAGGTAAGACCTGCAAATAACTCTGCATGCAGTTGCTTGGCTAGACCCCAGTACGGTTCCCTGAATGCAGCCAGATTGGTATTCACACTTATCTGATGCATGTCAGCTAGAGATAGGCAAATTTTTATAAATTCGATAGTACCAGGTTTGCCGAATTCTCAACTTGAACAAATAAGTGAAACGGGAATGCAGCCTGACAAGGTAACGTTTGTGCCATCTCAAAAGCTCTGAGCTGAGGGCCAAGATCCCACTATAACACAGTACAACAAGATAAAAACCACCATACTGATAATAAACAGACCACTAAAGAAAGACCAACAACACCATTTATATCACAAATCAGGAGTAAAAACAAGAAGTGAAGAACACTACCGCCACACAGTGAGGAACACTACCACCATATAGTGAGGTACACTACAGCCACACAGTGAGGAACACTACCGCCATACAGTGAAGTACACTACAGCCATACAGTGAGGGACACACTGCCACAAGGAGGAATACAGCATACGTGAGGAACAACTACCCCCATGCACGTGAAGAAAACTTAACTACCATGCAGTGAGGAACACTACCGCCATATAGCTGAGGAAAACTACAGCCCTACATTGAGGACACTACCGCCATACAGTGAGGAACACTACGTCCATTACAGTGAGGAACACTAAAGCATACAGTGAGTGGGAACACGACCGCCATATAGTGAGGAACACTACACGCCATATGTGAGGAACACTACCGCCCATAACAGTGAGGAACACAACTGCCATACAGTGAGGAACACAACTGCCATACAGTGAGGAACACTACAGCCTACAGTGAGGGGACACTACCGCCATACAGTGAGGAACACTACCATCATACAGTGAGGAAAAACTACCCCATACGTGAGGAACACTACCCCATACAGTGAGGGACACTACTGCCATACAGTGAGGAACACTACCCCCATACAGTGAGGAACACTACCGCCATATAGTGAGGAACACTACCGCCATACAGTGAGGAACACTACCGCCACACAGTGAGGAGTACAGCCATATAGTGAGGACACTACCGCCATACAGTGGAGGGACACTACGCCGTACAGTGAGGAAACACTACAGCCATCAACAATGAGGGCACTACCCCCATACAGTGAGGAACACTACCACCATACAGTAAGGAGCACTACGCCATACAGTGAGGAACACTACAGCCATACAGGAGGGACATTAGCCCCATACAGTGAAGAACACTACCCCCATACAGTGAGGAACACTACACCACCATACAGTGAGGGACACGACGCCATACAGTGAGGAACACTACACCATATAGTGAGGAACACTACCGCCATACAGGAGGAACGCAACTGCCATACACTGAGGAACACTACAGCCATACAGTGAGGGACACTACCGCCACACAGTGAGGAATCCAGCCATACAGTGTGGAACAAGATCGCCATACAGTGAGGAACACTACCACCATACAGTGAGGGACACGACCGCCATACAGTGAGGGACACTACCGCCACACAGTGAGGAATACAGCCTACAGTGAGGAACACTACCCCATTGCAGTGAAGAACAATTCCACCATGCAGTGAGGACACACCGCCATATAGTGAGGAACACTACAGCCATACAGTGAGGAACATACCGCTATACCAGTGAGGAACACGACGCCATATAGTGGAAACACAACTGCCATCAGTGAGGAACACTACCGCCACTACAGTGAGGAACACAACTGCCATACAGTGAGGAACCTACAAGCCATACAGGAGGCACTACAGCGCTTACGTGAGGAACACGACCGCCATATAGTGAGGAACAACACGCCATTAATAGTGAGGAACACTACCGCATACAAGTGAGGAATACAACTGCCCATACAGTGAGGAAACACTACAGCCATACAGTGAGGGACACTACCGCATACAGTGAGGAACACTACCATCATACAGTGAGGGAACATACCCCATACAGTGAGGAACACTACCCCAATACAGTGAGGGACACTACTGACATACAGTGAGGACACTACCCCATACAGTGAGGAACAAGACCGCCAATAGTGAGGAACACTACCGCCATATCGTGAGGAACACTACCGCCATACAGTGAGGACACTACCGCCACACATGGGGTACAGCCAATATAGTGAGGAAACACTACCGCCATACAGTGAGGGACACTACCGCCATACAGTGAGGAACACTACGCCATACAGTGAGGAACACTACCGCCACCACAGTGAGGAGTACAGCCATATATGAGGAACACTACGCCATACAGTGAGGGACACTACCGCCCCTACAGGGAGGAAACACATAACCATCATACAGTGAGGAACACTTACCCCCATACAGTGAGGAACACTACCCAATACAGTGATGGGACACTACTGCATTACAGTGAGGAACACTACCCCCATAACGTTGAGGAACACGACCGCCCATATAGTGCGGAAACACACGCCATATAGTGAGGAACAACCCGCCATACAGTGAGGAACACTACCGCCACACAGTGAGGAGTACAGCCATATAGTGAGGAACACTACCGCCATACAGTGAGGGACACTACCGCCATACAATGAGGGACACTACCCCCATACAGTGAGGAACACTACCCATACCAGTAAGGAACACTACCGCCAGACAGTGAGGCACCACTACAAACAGCCATACAGTGAGGACATTAGCCCCATACAGGGAAGAACACTACCCCATACAGTGAGGAACACTACAACCATACAGTGAGGGACACGACCTCCAACGTGAGGCACACTACCGCATATAGTGAGGAACACTACCGCCATACAGTGAGGAACGCAACTGCCATACACTGAGGAACACTACAGCCATACAGTGAGGGACACTACCGCCACACAGTGAGGAATCCAGCCATACAGTGAGGAACACTACCCCCATCCAGTGAGGAACACTACCGCCAAACAGTGAGGAACATTACCACCATACAGTGAGGAATAGTACCGCCATTTTCCTTTCTTCTTCCCAGATTTCTCTGCCCCATGTAACATGTTGTGCTCGCGGCCATTTTGCTAAGCTTCGGATTTGTGACAAATCGAAGTTTTCCTTAAAATTAGGAACGAATTCCATATCGTTAGAATGATTTTGCTCATCTCTAATGTCAGCCTCTTCCTTTCAACTGTAGTTCTCCCACTGTATTGTATAATGGTCAATATATTCAGCCTTTATGACCAAATGGTAATACACAAGAGATGTTAATATTATGCCAGTCATTTTCTAGCTTAATGAGGGGTACTTAGTGGTGTGTACTATCTGGGGTATATAGGAACTCACCAGTGTGATACACTATGACAGCCACAGAAATGTGGAGGATCATGTAGATGTCAGCTGTCAATATTATTTTTAACAAAACCTTTGGGGATTATTGTGATAGTACTGACCCCAACAAAGTAAAGGGTATGTTTCAATTTGCCATTTATGGTGAAAACTTTAAAAATTTAGCTTGTAAGAAAATGGTTCCATTGCATTTTTTTTGGCTTTTCTACTGCATTTGCATTTTAATTTTTTTACAGCTTCTCAATACATTGAATTGAATATTAAATACTTGTCACAAATATGAACAATTTTTTCCATAGGTAACATGCCTGCATCTGATAACTGAAGATCTGAAGAACTGTTAACTGAAGAATAAAAAAGTTACAGTTTTTGGTAAGAGGGGGGTAAATGGGAAATTCAAAAAAAGAAAAAGGCTGTAGCATGTGGGGGTTAACCAACCTGCTGCACATTACAATTGCAAAAAAATAGAGGATAGAAGAATATGGTTCCTGGTAAATAATTCTTAGATAGATATGTGAGAGAGCCCAAAAAGTCTGAGTACAATATATTTGTACAATATATTTTGCTAAATATCCAAGGACCTATAAAGACTAGTAATAGAACCATAGGGGAGGTCCTTCTTCAAGAAGAAGAATATACTCTGAATGCAATTTACTTCTGACTTATACTCTGGGCTAGTTCTCACCTCTGGGACCCTTTCCATATTGGGAGGAGTCCTCTGATTGGCTTTTACTGTTTTACGTCTGAGAGACTTCAGTTAAACATTCTCCCCAGGAGTGAGCTAAACTTGCAAGACATTCAAAATAGTTGTCCAGGCATTTAAAAAAACCTATGATTTTGCCAAAAGAAGCCAAATTGCAGTCCATATGTTGGAATACTCAGACTCCAACAAAGAGATGCTCTACAGTTTTCTGTTCTACCTCATAGAGGAATATTTGTCCACAGAGAAAGACAACCTGCCCATATATTGCATATATGATACATAGTCTATTGTATAGTGAAGAAACCCTTTCATGTTGAAAAAGATAGAAACTTCATCTTATGGGCCAGCCTTTAACATTCCAACTGTGTATAATCCAGTATAATGCCATTCGTGATATAATACTGGAAGAATAAATCCTTCTCTGTGTCGGAACTAACTGTATGTAACTGCAGAATATTTAGCCGTTTAACTCCTGGAATATGCTGCCTGTCAAACACAACAATATGCTAAGATTGATGCAACAAAACATTCGAAGGATAATGGAATCCATCAAAACTTCCGCAGACAAGCAGAATGTCCCTGAAATGGACGGTTTAAATTTGTCTCCTTCCATTGAAATGTATCTTAATTAAAGAGATTTCCGCTATCTAAACTCTTCCTTCTCAAAATTATGCAGCTATTTCAACTCTGCAAGCAATTTTTTTTCTTTTACTGAGCATTTTATAATTCTGATGTGACCTATTCATTCCAGATGACGAGCAGGGTTTCACAATGAGGGTATGAGTGATATGTAGCACGTGACGCCAGAATAATCTTTAGATTTAATATGTGGCTTTTATGAACACCTGTGGTACAAAGGACAGATAGTCTTCAAGTCTTTATTTCATAATATTGTCCAGTGCCCAGAATTTCAAGGTAAAATAGCCTTACCTGGCAGAGGTCCCAGCATCTTACTAAGATTTTATGGGGCTTATTTTTATCTAAAGCTGTCACATCAACTGTTGTTCTCTATGGTATTGCTGATGCTCATTCTAGAAAAGTGGAAAAAAGTTGACAACATCTGATTTTTGTAGCTTTCTTATTTTTTCCACTTTGTATCGTGTACTTAATTCAGGCTTTTCAGCCATTCTCGGAACAGCTCAATCACTTCGAACAGCATGAAAGTATTTCACTAAGAAGACACTCGATAAGCTCACTAATTAACTGTGCTGATAATTCTTACCAGCCCTGATGGTAAAATCTTTAGTGCACTTCAAAATAAAAGAAGAGAAGAGGGGAAAAAAATGTTATTGTCGTAGCAGGAAAACATTTCTCCAGTTTAATGGTATTAACTAGCGCAAAAAAATAAAAAAATCCATCAAGCTTACAGAAACTTCTATTAAATTTGTTGAGATTTTGTTCTGCATTCAAATGTTTGGAGGTTATGTAATCTACCCTTGACAAAATACAATAATGTCTGTTTGCTTTTATTGTTATTACTGCCGCTAGAATTTTATGCATAATTTGTCTTCAAAGTATCTGAGGAGAAAAACTTATTTTTATTAAAGAGCACAGGAAATGCACTTTAAGACCAATTTTAGAAAGCCATAATACTACTGGATTGTATTGTCTGCATTATGCAAGCTAAAACTTGGATCCATATCAAGGGCCTTTAGGCAAATGGTTGTGATAGAGAACAGGGTCCTTGTGCAAATACTGAATAGGGCCCAACATTTTGTGAATCATAAACTATTTAACCTCCATTTTGTCACTAATAACATTGAGTTTTGTTATTCATTTATTTATAACATCATCGTTTTTTGTATCAGACGTTAACATTCCCGGAATACCCCTGTAAGCTCTTCTACTGGTAGCTGAAGGCAATGTATCTTTAGCATTCAACAACATAGATAATAATTTACGTATTTTTTTAGGGTATTAACATAGTTAGAAAAACACCTTTTTTTTTTTGTGAATGTCTCCCGATCCAGAATTGTTTATACTCTAATAACTGTTGGATTAAGGGACTTTAACCAAGTTACGCCTTCTGAGTAAAAAGAGCGGCTGTCTCATTACAAACGTTACGATGAGCATCTCCTTCCTGAGTAAACAAACAGCCATTAAGGATTTCTACACGACGGCCTTGTCGCTTTTTTATTTTGTTATTGCCGTTTTTCTATAAATAGTGTTTCATTGCCATTAATTATTACTAGTGCCGCAGAAGCTTCGTATAACAGATGCTCTGTCATGTCTTATTGTTCAAAGTCTGTGCCATTACATCTCATACATTAGTCTGCTGGACCATCTGCCTCTAATGAGACCGGAGCAATTATCAGCACTTCATCAGGTTAGGTCCTTGCTGGGGAGCATCAAGTTTTCAGCTTCACTGGTATTTGATTTTTAAAGAAAGAATTTAGTGTTTAAAAACATCCCTGCCAAATTTTGACACATATTAAAGAGATATTGTCTGAACAGATCATTCAGTCAATGGGGAACATTTATCAGGTCTTGCCAGGGAAACCGACATAGAAGCCCTGAAATAATCGCAATGCCTTGCAAACCGCCAAGAATTGCAATAATTATGCCCTTCATGCAATCTGCACGCCAAGGGGGCATGAAGGGGGTGGAGCTGATGGGAAAGAAGTAGTGTGCACTAACTAGACCATACAAAAGCCTTTTGATGTATCCGGCGGTGCGCCAGAGGGTGGGACATATGATAAGTCTCCCCCAATGAATTCAGTGACTTGACACCTGAAGACACATTTCTGGAGCTTAAATTCAGATTACACTGTGCTGGATACTGAATACTTTGAATTGGCTTTTGTATTTCTTTAATGTCCATCATTTTTCTTTATTAATTAGACTGCTTTTAGTTACCATAAAAAATGACATACAGTTACATAATGGTGATAACCAGGCTCAGAGGCTAAGCCCAGGTGATCACTGTGGGATCCTAGCAATATTGACAGCTGGATTCCTGCAGTAACTGCTGGGATTGCGATAGACGTGTTTAACTATTATACCCGCGGTCATGGTGACCGCAGTGTCTTTAGGGCAGTGATGAAGGACCCAGGGCTGCCTTCAAAGATGCCTGTTAGATTGTGGCTTCGCTGACTAATTAATATGCTTTTATGCATTAGTATTACAGTTTATTAGACTAAATAAGTGATCAAATGATCACTTGTTCATGTCCCACACTGGGATAAATAAAGCATAAAATAGGGCAAATAATAAAATTTATAAAATAGAATAAAAGTTCCCTATTTTTCTATAAATAGTGTTTCATTGCCATTAATTATTACTAGTGCCGCAGAAGCTTCGTATAACAGATGCTCTGTCATGTCTTATTGTTCAAAGTCTGTGCCATTACATCTCATACATTAGTCTGCTGGACCATCTGCCTCTAATGAGACCGGAGCAATTATCAGCACTTCATCAGGTTAGGTCCTTGCTGGGGAGCATCAAGTTTTCAGCTACACTGGTATTTGATTTTTAAAGAAAGAATTTAGTGCTTAAAAACATCCCTGCCAAATTTTGACACATATTAAAGAGATATTGTCTGAACAGATCATTCAGTCAATGGAGAACATTTATCAGGTCTTGCCAGGGAAACCGACATAGAAGCCCTGAAATAATCGCAATGCCTTGCAAACCGCCAAGAATTGCAATAATTATGCCCTTCATGCAATCTGCACGCCAAGGGGGCATGAAGGGGGTGGAGCTGATGGGGAGGAAGTAGTGTGCACTAACTAGACCATACAAAAGCCTTTTGATGTATCCGGCGGTGCGAGAAGGGTGGGACATATGATAAGTCTCCCCCAATGAATTCAGTGACTTGACACCTGAAGACACATTTCTGGAGCTTAAATTCAGATTACACTGTGCTGGATACTGAATACTTTGAATTGGCTTTTGTATTTCTTTAATGTCCTATCATTTTTCTTATTAATTTAGACTGTTTTAGTTACCATAAAAAATGACATACAGTTACATAATGGTGATAACCAGGCTCAGAGGCTAAGCCCAGGTGATCACTGTGGGATCCTAGCAATATGTGAGAGCTGGATTCCTGCAGTAACAGCTGGGATTGCGATAGACGTGATCCAGGCTGTTTAACTCTTTATACGCCGCGGTCATGGTGACCGCAGTGTCTTTAGGGCAGTGATGAAGGACCCCAGGGCTGCCTTCAGAAGATGCCTGTTAGATTGTGGCTTCGGCTGACTAATGTAATATGCTTTTATGCATTAGTATTGCAGTATATTAGACTAAATAAGTGATCAAATGATCACTTGTTCATGTCCCACACTGGGATAAAATAAAGCATTAAAATAGGGCAAATCAATAAAATTATAAAAAATAGAATAAAAGTCCCCTAAAGCCCCCATTAACCTTAAATTTAATTCATTGAATCTACCATTTGTTTTAATACATTTTGAACAAACATACCTTAAGAATGCGGTAGTGACACTGATGCAGCAACATATTTAGTTTAACCCCTTAACACCAAAGACACTTTTCACCTTCCTGACAAGGCCCATTTTTTCAAATCTGCCCTGTGTCAATACAAGTTCGGTGATTAACGTGGAACGATTTTTAACATATCCAATGATTTTGAAATATTGTTTTCTCTTGAAACTTTGTACTTCATGTTGTAGAAAATTTTTGGTAGTATGTTTTTCATTAATTTATGAGAAAATCCAATATTTTTGGTTGAAAAATTTGGAAAAATTCTGATTTCGAGCTTCAAAATGTTCTTACTTTTTCCACACATAAACGCAAAAACTTAATAACTAACATACCAAAAATCTAATAACTACATTCACCAAAGTTTTTTAGCAGTACTTTTATTTTGTAGGATGTGATGTGGGCTTTGAATGTTAGTGTGAGTTTTTACATTTTCATAAAAAACGCAAAATCCTGCTAGTTGAGGGACTGCACATGGGGTGACAAGCATCTGTGAGGTGAGGCATCCTAAATTAAAAGTAAAACCCCATAACTTACCCCATAATTGAAACTACACCCCTCAAAGTACGTAAAACAACTTTAATGAAGTTTGTTAACCCTTTAATTGTTTTACAGGGGTTAAAACTAAATTGGATGCAATTTTGAAAGTAAAATCTCTCCCACCTATAACAATACCCCATATGTGGTGGTAACCTGCTGTATGGGCAAATTCCAGGGCATCGAAGGGAAGCTGCTCCATTCAGAGCAGATTGTGCATTGTCACTTTTTATTGGCTATACAATCTTTATTTTTTTTGGCAATTTGGACATATAAGGGCTTATTTTTTGCGACATGAGATGCAATTTACAAATATTTCATTTTAGTGGGTCATTAGCTTATTGATGAGTTTTTTTTAACTCTTGAATGAGTGAAAAGAAAACTGTAAATTTTGGTTTCCTTTCTTCTGTACACTAAAAATACTATATTATCTTTATTTTATAGATCACTACGATTACGGTGATACCTCATTTATATAGTTTTTCATATATATGGCAATGCAAAAACACATTAGATTTTCCTCTATATTAGTTTTATCCCAGTAAATTTAAAATATAATAAAAAACTATATAAGTTAGGTAATCACCACTAATCGTTTGATCTATAAAATAAAGATATTAGTAATTTTTAGTGTACCGAAAAAGGAAACCAAATTGCAGTTTTCTTTTCACTCATTCAAGAGTTAAAAAAAACTCATCATAAGCTAATGACCCACTAAATGAAATATTTGTAAGTGCATCTCATTCGGCAAAAATAACCTTTATGTCCAAATTGCCAAAAAAATAAAGATTGTAATAGCCCAATAAAAGTGACCAATGCACATCTGCTCTGAATGGGCATCTTCCCTTCATACCCTGGATTTGCCCATACAGCATGTATACCACCCACATATGGGGTATGTTATAGGTGGGAGAGATTTTACTTTCAATTGCATCCAATTAGTTTTAAACCCCTGTAAACCATTAAAGGGTTAACAAACAAACTATTAAAGTTGTTTTAATACTTTGAGGGGTTAGTTTTTCAATTATGGGGTAATTATGGGGTTTTACTTTTATTTAGGCCTCTCAGTGCTTCAAACCTGGCAGTCCCTAATAGCAGATTTTGCGTTTTTTATGAAAATGTAAAATACTACCTAACATTCAAAGCCCCATAACATCCTACAAAAGATAAAAGTACTGCATAAAAAACTTTGGGAATGTAGTTATTAAGGTTTTTTATGTACGTTATGTGTTTGGAAAAAAGTAGAACATTTTGAAGTTCGAAAATCGAGATTTTTCCAAATTTTCAACAAATATTTGATTTTCTCATAAAATAAATGAAAACATACACCAAAAATTTTCTACAACATGAATACAAAAGTTTCAAGAGAAAAACATTTCAAAATCATGGATATGTTAAATCGTTCAAAGTTATCACCATTTATAGTGACACAGGGCTGATTTGAAAAAAGGGCCTGTGTCAGGAAGGTGAAAAGTGTCTTTGGTGTTTAAGGGGTTAAACTAATATGTTGCTGCTCAGTGTCACTACAGCATTCTAAGGTATGTTTGTCCAAAATGTATTAAAACAAATGGTAATTCAATGAATTAAATTTAGGTTATGGGGGCTTTATGGGACGTTTATTCTATTTTTATATAATTTTATGATTTTGGCCCTATTTAATGCTTTATTTTATCCCAGTGTGGGACATGAACAGTGATCATTTGATCACTTATTTAGTCTAATATACTGCATACTAATGATAACAGCAATATAACATTAGTCAGCCGAAGCCACAATCTAACAGGCTCTTCTGAAGGCAGCCCTGGGTCCTTCATCACTGCCCTAAAGACACGTGCGGTCACCATGACCGCGGTAATAAAGTTAAAACCCGTCTATCGCAATCCCAGCTTTACTGCAGGAATCAGCTTCACTATTGCTAGGATCCCCAGTGATCACCGGGCTTAGCCTCTGAGCCGCGTATCACCATTATGACACTGTAGTCATTTTTTTATGGTAACTAAAGCATCTAATTAATAAGAAAATGATGGGACATTAAAGAAATCAAAAGCCAATTCAATATTCAGTATCCAAGCAATGTAATCTGAATTTAAGCTCCAGAATGTGTCTCAGGTGTCAAGTCACTGAATTCATTGGGGGAGACTTATCATATGTCCCACCCTCTCGCACCGCCGGATACATCAAAAGGCTTTTGTATGTCTAGTTAGTGCACACTACTTCTCTCCCATCAGCCCACCCCCTTCATGCCCCTTGGCGTGCAGATTGCATAAGGCATAATTATTGCAATTCTTGGCGGTTTGCAAGGCATTGCGATTATTTCAGGGCTTCTATGTCGGTTTCCCTGGCAAGACCTGATAAATGTTCCCATTGACTGAATGATCGTTCAGCAATCATCTCTTTAATATGTTGTCAAAATTGGCAGGGATGTTTTTTAAACACTAAATCTTTCTTTTAAAATCAAATACCACTGATCTGAAACCTTGATGCTCCCAGCAAGGACCTAACCTGATGAGTGCTGATAATTAGCTCCGGTCTCATTAGAGGCGATGGTCCAGCAGACTAATGTATGAGATGTAATGCACAGACTTTGAACAATAAGACATGACAAGTACATCTGTTTATACGAACTTCTGCGGCCTAGTAATAATAATGGCAATGAACACTATTATAGTAAAAACGGCAATAACAAAATAAAAAAAAGCGACAGGCCGTGTGTAGAATCAATCATGCTGTTTGTTTACTCATGAAGGAGATGCTCATCGTAATTTGTAATGAGACAGCCGCTCTTTTTAACTCGAAGGCGTAACTTGGGTTAAAAGTCCCTTAATCCAACAGTTTTAGAGTATAAACAATTCGGATCGGGAGACTTCACATAAAAAAAAATGTGTTTTTTTTTAAACATGTTAATACCCTTGAATACCAATTTATTATTGATCTATTTGTTGAATGCGAAAGATACATTGCTTCAGCTACCAGTAGAAGAGCTTAAGTGGTATTCCGGAATGTTACGTTGATACAAAAACGTGATGTTATAAATAAATGAATAACAAAACTCAATGTTATTAGTGACAAATGGAGGTTAAAAATAGTTTATGATTCACAAAATGTTGGGCCCTATTCAGTATTTGCACAAGGACCCTGTTTCTATCACAACCATTTGCCTAAAGGCCCTTGATATGGATCCAGTTTTAGCTTGCATAATGCGACAATACTTCCAGTAGTATATGGCTTTCTAAAATTGGTCTTAAAGTGCATTCCCTGTGCTCTTTAAAAAATAAGTTTTTCTCTCTCGATACTTTGAGACAAATAATGCATAAAATTCTATCTAAGCGGCAGTAATACAATAAAAGCAACGACGACATATTGTATTTTGGTCAAGGTAGATACATAACCTCCAAACATTTGATGCAGAACAAAATCCTCAACATTTATAAAGTTTCTGTAAAGCTTATGGTTTTTATTTTTTTTTGCGCTAGTTAATACCATTAAACTGAGAAATGTTTTCCTGCTACGACAATAACATTTTTTTCCCCTCTCTCTCTTCTTTTTGAAGGCACTAAAGATTTTACCATCAGGGCTGGTAGCGAATTATCAGCACAGTTATTAGTGAGCTTATCGAGTGTCTTCTTATGAAATACTTTCAGCTGTTCGGAAGTGATGAGCTGTTCCGAGAATGGCTAAAAAGCCTGAATTAAGTACCGATACAAGTGGAAAAAATAGAAAGCTACAAAATCAGATGTTGTCACTTTTTTCCACTTTTCTAAATGACATCAGCAATACCATAGAGAACAACCAGTTGATGTGACAGCTTTAGATAAAAAAAGCCCCATAATCTATAAGATCTGCGGGACTCTGCCAGTAAGGCTATTTTACCTTGAATTCTGGCACTGGACATATTATAAATCAAGACTTAAGACTATCTGTCCTTGTACCACAGGTGTTCATAAAGCCACTATTAAATCTAAAGATTATTCTGGCCACGTGCACATATCACTCTACCCTCATTGTGAACCCTGCTCGTCATCTGGAATCATAGTCACATCAAATTAAAATGCTCAGTACAAGAAAAAAAAATTGCTTGCAGAGTTGAATAGCTGCAAATTTTGAGAAGAAGAGTTAGATAGCGGAAATCTCTTTAATTAGATACATTTCAATGGAAGGAACAATTTAAAATAAACCTCCATTTCAGGGACATTCTGCTTGTCTGCGGAAGTTTTTGATGGATTTTCCATTATCCTTCGAATGTTTTGTTGCATCAATCTTAGCATATTGTTGTGTTTGACAGCAGCATATCCAGGAGTTAAAGGTAAATATTCTGCAGTTCACATACAGTTATTTCCGACCAGAGAGATTTATTCTTCAGTATATATCACGATGCATTAAACTGATTATCAGTACACAGTTGGAATGTTAAAGGCTGGCCCATAAGATGAGTTCTATCTTTTTCAACATAAAGGGTTTCTTCTCACTATACAATAGACTATGTATCATACATGCAATATATGGGACAGGTTTGTCTTTCTCGTGGACACTATTCCTCTATGAGTAGAACAGAAAACGTAGAGCATCTCTTGTTGGAGTCTGAGTATTCCAACATATGGACTGCATATTTGGCTTCTTTGGCAAATCATGTGTTTTTTTAAATGCCGGACAACTATTTTGATGTTTGCATTTTAGCTCACTCCTGGTGGAGAATGTTTAACTGAAGTCCTCAGACGTAAAACAGTAAAAGCCAATCAGAGGATCCCCCAATATGATCAGGTTCCCAGAGTGAGAACGAGCCCAGATTATAAGTCAGAAGTAAATTGCATTCAGAGCATATTCTTCTTCTTGAAGAAGGACCTCCCTATGTTCTCTTACTAGTCTTTATAGGTCCTTGGATATTTAGCAAAATATATTGTACAAATTATTGTACTCGACTTTTTGGGCTCTCTCACATATCTATCTAAGAATTATTACCAGGAACCACTATTCTTCTATCCTCTATTTTTTTGCAATTGTAATGTGCAGCAGGTTGGTTAACCCCCACATGCTACAGCCTTTTTTCTTTTTTGAATTTCCCATTTCCTCCCTACCCCCTCTTACCAAAAACTGTAACTTTTTATTCTTCAGTATACAGTTCTTTCAGATCTTCAGTTATCAGATTCAGGCATGTTACCTTGGAAAAATTGTCATATTTGTGACAAGTATTTAATATTCATTCATGTATTGAGAAGCTGTAAAAAAATTAAATGCAAATGCAGTAGAAACCAAAAAAAAGCAATGGCCCCATTTTCTTACAGCTAATTTTTAAAGTTTTCACCATAAATGGCAAATTGAACATACCCTTTACTTTGTTGGGTCAGTACTATCACAAGTTCCCAAAGGTTGTTAAAATAATATGACAGCTGACATCTACATGATCCTCCCACTTTCTGTGGCTGTCATCGTGTATCAACTGGTGAGTTCCCATATACCCACCCCGATGTACCACCATAATACCCCTCATTAAGCTAGAAATGACTGCATAATATTAACCATCTCTTGTTGTATTACCATTTGGTCATAAAGGCTGAATATATGGACCATTATCAATACGTGGGAGAACTACAGTTGAAAGGAAGAGGCTGACATTAGATGAGCAAAATATTCTCTAACGATATTGAATTCGTTCCTAATTTTGGAAAACTTCGATTTGTCACAAATCCGAAGCTTAGCAAAATGCCGCGAGCACAACAGTTTACATGGGGCGAATCTGGGAAGAAAGAAAGGAAAAATGGCGGTACTATCTAATTCCCTCACTGTATGGTTGTAATGTCCTCACTGTTTGGGCGTAGTGTTCCTCACTGGATGGGGGTAGTGTTCCTCACTGTTATTGCTGGATTCCTCACTGTGTGGCGGTAGTGTCCCTCACTGTATGGCTTAGTGTTTCCTCATGTATGGCAGTTGCGTTCCTCACTGTATTGCGGTAGTGTTCCTCACTATATGCGGTAGTGTTCCTCACTGTTGGCGGTCCGTGTCCCTCACTGTATGGTTGTAGTGTTCCTCACTGTATGTGGGTAGTGTTCTTCCCTGTATGGGGCTAAAATGTCCTCACTGTATGGCTGTTTGTAGTGGTCCTCACTTCTGGCGGTAGTGTTCCTTACTGGTATGGTGTAGTGTTCCTCACTGTATGGGTTAGTGTCCCTCATTGATGGGCGATTGTCCCTCACTGTATGGCGGTAGTGTTCCATCACTATAAATGGCTGTCACTCCTCACTGTGTGGCGGTAGTGTTTCATCAACTGTATGGCGGGCATTGTTCCTCACTATACTGGCGTGTGTTTCCGCACTATAACTGCGGCGGTCGTGTTCCTCACGTTATGGGGGTAGTGGTTCCTCACTGTAATGTCAGTAGTGTCCCATCACTGTATTGGGGTAGTGTTCCTCACTGTATGGGGGTAAGTGTTCCTCACTGTATGATGGTTATGTGTTTCCTCCCTGTAGGGCGGTAGTGTCCTCACTGTATGGCGTAGTGTTCCTCACTATATGGCTGTCTCCTCACTGTGGTGGCGGTAGTGTTCCTCACTGTATGGCGTAGTGTTCCTCACTGTAATGGCGGTAGTGGTCCCTCACTGTATGGCGGTAGGTGTTTCCTCACTATAGGCCTGTACCCTCAACTGTGTGGCGGTAGTGTGCCTCACTGTATGGCGGTAGTGTTCCTCACGATATGGCGGTAGTGTTCCTCACTATCTGGCGGTCTTGTTCCTCACTGTTGGGGTAGTGTCCTCACTGTATTGCAGTAGTGTCCCTCACTGTATGGGGTAGTGTTCCTCACTGTATGGGGTAGTGTTCCCTCACTGTATGATGTAGTGTTCCTTCACTGTATTGCGGTAGTGTCCCTCACTTATGGCTGTAGTGTTTCGCTCACTGTATGGGCAGTTGTATTCCTCACTTTAGCGGTAGTGTTCCTCACTATTAAATGGCGTGTTGTTCCTCACTATATGGCGGTCGTGTTCCTCAGTAATGCCTGTAGTTGTCCCTCACTGTATGCTTGTAATGTGTTCCTCACTGTATGCAGTTGTGTTCCTCACTGTAGGGCGGTTAGTGTTCCTCACTGAATGGCAGTTGTGTTTCTCACTATATGGTCGTTCGTGTTCCTCACTTACGGTATAGCGGTAGTGTTCCTCACTGTATGGCTGTAGTGTTCTCACTATATGGCCGGTGTGTCCTCACTGCATGGTGGACATTTTTCTTCACTGCATGGGGATAGTGTTCCTCATTCACTGTATGGCTGTATTCTCACTGTGTGCGTAGTGTCCTCACTGTATGGCGGTCGTGTCCCTTCACTGTAATGGTGGTAGGTTCCTCACTGTATGCCGATCTTGTTCCACACTGTATGGCTGGATTCCTCACTGTGTGGCGGTAGTGTCCCTCCTGTATGGCTGAGTGTTTCCCTCAGTGTATGGCAGTTGTGCGTTCCTCCTGTATGGCGGTAGTGTTCCTCACTATATGGTTGTAGTGTTCTCACTGTAGGCTGTCGTGTCCCACTCACTGTATGGGTGGTGTAGTGTTCCTCACTGTATGGGGGTAGTTGTTCTTCACTGTAATGGGGCTAATGTCCCTCCCCTGTATGGCTGTAGTGTTCCTCACTGATGGGGCCTGTAGTGCTCCTTACTGTATGGTGTAGTGTTCCTCAACTGTATGGGGGTAGTGCCCTTTTTCCCATTTTGATGGCTGTAGTGTTTCCTCACTGTACGGCGTAGTGTCCCTCCACTGTTGGGCGGTAGTGGTCCTCACTGTATGGCTGTACTCCTCACTGTGTGGCGGTAAGTGTTTCCTCACTATAATGGTCGCGGTAGTGTTCCTCACTACTATGGCGGGTCCGTGTTCCTCACTGTATGGGGTAGTGTTCCCTCACTGTATGGCAGTAGTGTCCCTCACTGTATGTGTGGTAGTGTTCCTCACTGTATGGGGTAGTTTTTCCTCACTGTAGATGGTAGTGGTTTCCTCACTGTATGGCTGGTATGTCCCCTCACTGTAAGGCTGTAGTGTTCCTCGACTGTATGGCAGTTGTGTTCCTCACTGTAGGCAGTTGTGTTCCTCTCACTTTATGGGCGGTAGTGTTCCTCACTATATGGCGTGTAGTGGTTCCTCACTATATGGCGGTGTGTTCCCCTCACTGTATGTCTTTAGTGTTCCTCACTGTAATGGCTGTAGTGTTCCTCACTGTAATGGCGGTAGTGTTCCTCAATGTAGGGCTGTAGTTTTCCTCCTTATATGGCGGTAGTGTTTCCTCACTGCATGGTAGTGTTTCTTCACGGCATGGGGGTAGTTGTTTCCTACTTATGTCTGTATTCCTCCTGTGTGGCGGTAGTGTCCCTCACTGTATGGCTTAGTGTTACTTTCACTGTATGGCGGTAGTGTTCCTCACTGTGTGGCCTGTAGTGTAACTCACTATATGGTTGGGTAGTGTTCCTCACTGTGTGGCCGGTCTTGTCTTCACTTCTTGTTTTTACTCCTGATTTGTGATATAAATGGTGTTTGTTGGTCTTCTTATGGTCGGTGTTATTATCAGTATGGTGGGTTTGTCTCTTGGTTGTACTGTGTTATGGTGGGGATCTTGGCCCTCAAGCTCAGAGCTTTTGATTGGCACCAACGTTACCACCCTTGTCAGGCTGCTTCCCGTTTCACTTAGTTGTTCAAGTGAGAATTCGGCCAACCTGGTACGTATATCGAATTTATAAAAAAATTTGCCTATCTCTAGCTGACATGCATCAGATAATTGTGAAGCCCAATCTGGCTGCAATTCAGGGAACCGTACTGGGGGTCTAGCCAAGCAACTGCATGCAGAGTTATTTGCAGTTCTTACCTTCTGCACACTCAGCCTTTTCATGAACCCTGCTCTTCTGCGCTGTAAGTAGGTTTAGGGCCAAATAGGTTTTATAGCTTATTCTAATATAGTATTTAAGAAGGTCTCCTCATTACTTCAGTATACGCACAAGCTCAATTACTTCAAAATATTCTGTATTTTTCCTTCATTGCTATAACATAAAGTGGCTTGAAGTAGTGCCATTAGGGGATTGTGTTAATTAACTAAATAAATTAATTTTATTGGCAGTGTAACTGTACATTGGTATTGGTTAACATTTTGGATTTCAAGGACAAGTTTGGGGTGCCCTTGCCAAAATTTTGCTATGAGTCCCAATCTCTTTCAGTAACCTCCTGCTTATACAACAGTTATATTTCTTCATCTGCAGTTTGTGCCCTGTTTTTTTTCTATGGAATGTTGAGGTTACAAGAGTCGTCACCACAATGGGCTTATTTAGACCTGAATCAACTTTATTGATAACGTTGTATCTTTGCTACCTATATACGGTAGTCTAATATATTGAATGTTTGCTGTTAAATTGCTGAGCCCTTTCCCCCCCTTTTATAGATAACACCAATTCTTCTAAATCCTAAACACATGTACTGTATGTCCATATACATTACATTTGATGGGTCTCGGTCCCTCCGACCATGTAATATGTCACACTGTTGCCTGCTGCGGCACAAGTAAAGGGCCGTACCGATGTAAGAGTCGAAATCATGCCCCACATTTTCTTTAATACTGACCCTACAGAATTGTGTGCAAGCTCCTATGTTCAAGGTGCATCTAACAAAAAAGTTTGCAACGCAATTTGCACTACTTTTCAAAAATTCGGGGGGAGGGTGTCCGCATTGTGCATTAAGTGAATTATTTTTCCAATGGATTCAAGCACAAAATTTTCACTGCATATTACAGTAGCATCAATGTGGAAATTCATTTGGAAGTCAATGTTAGACAATACAATCGTAGGAAATTGTTGGTGGCCATGCGACATTCTGGGAGCATATTTATCAGCCCCTAAATAATAGCAATGCTAGCCTATTGTATCACATGTGACTATTTAGCCCTGTCCGACACCCCTTCATGCCAGCTGGAGCCGGGAAGATCGCGTCCAGCTTCGCATAGGCTCCTCGCCGGCAGGAGTGGGCCGTGGCTCTGGCAACACTCGCTGGGCGGGCGACTTTACAGGGCCCTCTCTGGCGTAGAATAAATGCTGCGCGCATCCATCCTGTCACATCGATCCTGCTTCCCGCTCTTGAATGTATCGGACCTGGCTGCGACCTATTCGCAGCGGGGCAATCACGCGTGGCAGTGTAAATGAATAATGTCCCCCATTAAATTAATATCATGTCTGATGTGACTTTGAAGATTTTTGTGTTCAATCTTTCTTACATGGCCTTTAAGGGCTTGGAAATCTGTACTAGTGTATGTGCAGAAGCCTAAATGAAAGGTTATAATAAACTGGACTCTGCTAACACATTGTCAGCACACAAGATCACAATGGTCCTTGCTTAGAGATTCCGCTGGCCTCTCTAAAAACCGAGTCAAATTGTAACCTATAATTGTACAATTGTAAAAATTTTTCTTTCACGGGCAAACTTAAAATACATATGTTTTCGGCATAGCCAGGTGACCTTTATTACTTGTTACAAAAAACAAACAAAGAAAAATTTTACTAGGTTTACAGAGACCTTTACAAAACCATAGAGCTACCCTGTAGTGCACTTAGAAGTGTATATCTGTACTGCTGCAGCCTGTGTACATAAATCTACACTGTCCGAGTCAATTGAGTGTTGACATAACATTTCCATAAGCACTTTCCCTGGAAAACGTTTAGACCTTAATTCAAACATACCTCTGTGTGGTATTTTGTGAGTAAATGGTATCTCAGCATCATCGCCATATCAGACTAGTGACCACCACTGGAGATATTTTGCTTGAACGCCGTTACTTTTGTCGGAAGATGGGCTCGTAACACAAGCTTGCTGAATTGAAATATTCTCTGTCATTCTATCTGTTTTCTTTAAAGGTGCAACGTTTAACTACAACAGGTTGTCTGGGAAATACGAAATCTACCACGAGAGAATAATATTGTATATTTCAGATGGGTCATTGAGAAGAGGTGCTTTGGTAATAAAGAAGTCATATTTGAGGCGACACCCCTAAAAATTTCACCAATACAGTACATGTAAACTGCCTGAGCAAAAACAACAAGTGAAATATCTTCATGGCATCGATAAGTGTAAAATGACCATTAGTATTTACTAGATAGTAGCAGACGCTGCTGCCTATGGCAATACCATTTTGGAATTAAACATCTGCTCTCATTTTGAGGGTGCCAGTTAATAATACATAAAAAGCAATATCTATTGGTTCTTTAAAAGAGGATTTATTAAATGTACATTTCACGAATTATAGATACCTGAAATGGTGAGATAATAGAGACTTAACAGTTTTAGAAAAGAATGTTAAACGACTTAATGACCAAACAAATTGGATTTTTAACAGAGGTCGGTGGAGATTGAAGCATATTGGTGTTCATTTACTAAGGTGTTCCCCGTAGTCCTCAACCAGCATCGCATCGCGACAGTTTCCAATGTGTGCCCCACTAAAATCCCATCATTTCCAGAATGTTTTGTGCACACAATCAAGGGATCGGATTTTGGCGGCATCGGCGCTGGCTTTCATGCAAAGCACACGTGGTGCGGTTGGCGTTGGACAATACGACGATTTTGGAGTACGCCGCGGATTTAACAAGCATTTGTGTCTTACCACACACTTACATGCACTTACGATCCCACCGGCAGGAAGAGGTGAACTCCACGGACGTCCAATAGACGACACATCAGGAACTCAGGGCGTCCGATTCTCATGAATCGCCGGCAGATGTGGATTCGGCAGACAACGCACCTCGTGATCGTGCAATGGACCAAGGTTAAGTAAATGCGTCCCATTGTTGTCTCTGTCACACATTGATACCCCACAGCTGGGCGATCACAGTTTGGTGCATAGATTGTTGGTACAACACTAGTATACAAAAAATGAATTACCCATTCATTAACCATATTCATAAATTCGAGCTGGAGTTGGAATTTGAATACAGGGTCGACGAGATCCTTGCTGGCATGCGTGATTTTTTTGTATGGTCAGCCGGCTATACGATAACTGGTGAGATGTTCTATTTTAAGCAGAAAGTTCAAGCTGTGGATGGCAGTTGAAAACACTTGCGTCTCTGGTAAAAAAGCCTGTATATTGTTTGATGTAAGTCCGCTTCAGTGTATACTCGGTTGTTCGCCTTCCTAACAGCGTCTATCATAGAAAGTGCTATTCGCCTTCTAAGTTATTCTCTCTCTGCTCCTTCATCACAACGCGGACAAATGCCCTGCCAGCACACCGCTGGCCAAGATTTATCAGGAAGGTCAAAGCCTTGTCCAGCGCATGACAGTACATGACCCATACACAGCATATGGTACATCCCCAATACTTTCTTTCCAAGTGCAGGTCACAGAAACTTTCTTGATGGTCCCAATCAGTGTCATAATCGTGCATATCAAGTTTAAACTTTTGCACCCCCATAGTGGAAAGCTACATTTGTCTTAGTACATCTGTTCTTAGTAATTTCTATTTTGCTTGGGTTAATCCTATACTGACACTTATACCCTATTACAGAATATAGTCAGATAAATGTCGGATTGCTGTGCTCTGACAACTGGGGAAGCGTTTCAGGCAATGAGGGAAAGAAAGTGAATATAATCCATTCACAATGAGCAACCAAGATTGTACCCCTTGTATCAGAAAGCAGAAATTAAAGGCACTGGTTATTATTTACAAGAATCAGTTTAAGAGGACTTCTGTTCCCCCAAATTTTTTAGGCTTCTAGATGGATATGGAATTAATAGGTGACGAAGGTAAAAAAAGTTGGACATATCGCTAATGTTATGATGTGGCAACATGGTTATAAGTTACCTGTAGAAATTGTCGTAATGAGCATACAAAGAAGGACCTATGTGCGTTTCCTGCACCTAATAAGAAAAGTTCTGGACCCAAACAGGGCTAGGGCTACTCTCTACCAAACCCTTTTGTGTACCTGTACGACTGTGACTATCGTGTTTGCATACTTGATAAGGATCACAGATCTTTTGTCATCACAAAGGGCCGTGAGCACAGTCCCGAAGTTGTTTCCCACCTGCAGGAGCCCATCATGTTAGGTGGTGTAGTCCCAGCTAATATTCTTAGACAATTCAAACCTCTTATTCAGGCTAAAGCATAAGATTTAAGGACCACCTTTCATGAAATATAGGTGTATCTCCAAGTGGAAGGTCACATGACAGTTTGTCTTGGGTTTTTTTTTAATCAGTGCATATAATCCTCTGGGTAGTTCCAGGGTACCTTAACTAACCGGCAACCTTGTACTATTTTTACCCACTTTTCATTACCAGATTAATTCTGTGGTATTCTAGCTGACCAAGGATATTTAACAGTGGATCAAATGATCACATTATCAACAAAATAATATTGTTTTTTTCCATGAAAAAAAATGGAATTGTTTTTGGTATTTTTTTACATGTATTATTTTTTAAATGTGTCATTTTTATATTTTGCCCATAGAAGAAAACTACCCATACATCACAATCAGGGGATTTATTTAGCCCCCTTACACAAATCAGTTAAATATAATGGTATTAAATCCATATATCCCATAAATGTGGTGGTTTGAAAATACACTTGTTCTACAAAGCAATCCTAACAACACTCTGCCTATAGAACGAATCAAAAGTAATGTGTTATGAACATGACAATGAAAAAATGTAAACGGAACCCTCAGTCCATGGGAACTGACCAAGCCTGACCTCTGTGGTACAGTACAGTCCTAATTTTGTTGTATATGTAGTAGTTGTGAATGCAAAGAATTTAACACTGCATGTAGTTTTTGCACTGCCAAATGTGCAATAAATTTATATTTCTTTGAAAACATTTACAGTGTGTTAACCATATCCTGCCTGTAATAGTGGGCATTTATTTAAAAATTTAAAATCAACTCCCATGGTGAAGTCAAACAGTATAATTTATAGTCCTCTGATTACAGAAATTAATTACATAAAATCAAAATTGGAACTTTGTATCAGCCTCATATTCAATTATTATCTGAAAATAATTTTCAATTTAAACTCATGTGTTTTTTATGAACGTAGAAAAATAAATTAACAGAAGCATCACCTATTATGAGCCCTAATTTTCAATTATTTTAGTTTGAAATTACATGAAATTAAGATTTGCTAGATTACTTAATTAGGATTGACTTCTAGTTAGCAATTTCTAATTTCTTTCTAAAACAACTGGTGCAGAAAGATTCTCTTTTTTTTTAATTGTATGACATAAACTATCAATTAATTGCTTTTTATTCAAAGACTGATGGCCATTCAGTCTGTAGTCATTATAAAAATTATTGCGGCCCCTCAGCCATGCAAAATTACAGGAAGTTCTGCTTTATTACAATGCTTAAAGGGTTATCCGAGTTTAAGAAATCATTTAGGGACGGCTGGGGTGGGCTATTTAAAAAAATTAAATGTTAACTGGTAATGGTAACATCCACGTGATAATCTATCACAGTTGGGGAAAATTACTAGTAAGGACTTTAATTTCCCTGTAGGCACCAACCACAGGGGAAATTAGGCATTACACATCCTAGTCACAACAATGTTCAAATGTAAGACATAACAGGTCCTCATATTTAGAAGCAGATTTCCTTCCTTCCCGGCTCTACATTAAGAGGAAGATCCAACAAAACCCAACTCGTTATTTTCTTACAAAGCTTACAATCAAAATAGACTTGAATGAACCACTTCCTTCTTCTGTATACACCAGCTGGCACTCCTGCACTCAGTACTGACGTTTACCCTGTTTGGCAGGTAGCTAAGTGTCAATGGTAGAACTCACTGCTTCATCTACCGACACTTTAACTGGATGCCACATGCTCGTACTCCACTGACTATGAAATAGAATTAAAAAACATAATTAAAACCTACAGTATCTAAATTTGTTATCTCCTCAATTGACGGTGGAGGACCAAACAGGTGAAGATTTAAAACAATCATGTAAGAAACATAAAGTGGTGGCCACTAGAAAGTATAATCTGTACATGTCGATGACAAAATAACAAAGATATCATGGTTTTGAAAGACATTGTTGCTTGGTCCGATGGAATCCAGCCAGATCAGATCTAGTTGAAACATACTACGCACGGTTTGTGTGCTGTTGGTGTGCTAATACTCTGAAACAACAGAAACTCTAAAACAAAGATGTACATCTTTGTTTGAACTTATTATTGTCAATGTGGTCTGCATAGTGCTGTGTTTTGTGGTTTGCCATTTCAAATGGAAAACAGCATTATGTGACCACAAGGTTTCATAAATCTTTTTTATTTATTTTCAATACTGTATATACGCGAGTATGGAGCCAAGTTTTTGCAGCACAACAAATGTGTGCGGAAAAACTAAACTCGACTATATATGGGGGGCAAAGTGCAGGCTATATCCGGGCATGTGCTGGATATATAAGGGTGCTGCCTGTCTTTATACAGGGGCAGGTGCTGCTATATCTGTGGGCTGGCTGGATGGCTGCTACTATGGGGTTGGCTGGCTTTTCATGGAGGTCAGGGGGCTGGCTATATACTGGGGGCTTTATGGTTGAGGGGAATGTCCTTGTTGTATACTAGGGGGCACTCGCTGTCTATATACTTAGGGACATTGCTGACATAAACGGGGGGCTGGCTGGCTATATACTAAGCGGCGGCTGGCTACATACGGGGGGCATGGTCTGGCAATTACAAGGAAATGAGAAGGCTATATACTTTGGGCATGGGATGCTGGCTATATACTGGGAGGTAGGAGGCTGGCTATGCTATATACCGGGGTCATGGGCTAACACCAATGCATTTCCCTTCCACTTATACTTGAATTAATACCTTTCCATTTTTTGTGGTAAAATTATGTTACGTTGGCTTACATTCGGTCGCTTAGCTCAGTATATATCGTTGACAGCCCTGATGTTTTTAATTACAAAACAATTATTTAACATTTTTGTACCTTCCAGCTGCAATTTTCTATTTGCGTTCTATGTCTGAATGCCGTGACCGCATTCAGACTTACAATCATCTCCTTTACGTTATTGCCCTGACATGACAAGTGTGATGTCACTCCTCCAGCTTCTACCCGTCCCAATAGCAACTTCAAAATTAGAAACCTCTCCTCCACACACCTGTCCTTGATATGGAATTCCTGGGATTTGTAGAATGAACAGAGCTACATTTCTGTAAATCTGTAGATGAATGTAGAGAAACTAGATCAAGAAGGTGTCTTGCACTACAACTTACAATCCCAGTATAGTATAACATATTACAAGAACAAAAAGATGGATAATTGCTAAAAATGGAACACCTCCACATTTAAAAAAGCCCAACAAAACATCCCAATTACCAATCCTTATGTTTCAACTGGGCTCAGATATCCCTGACATGAGAAGCTTAAAAAAATATTATTTTTATGGTTTAAAAACATAAGAGTGGCAATTGTTTTATTGTTTTTTTTAAGTGTAATGTTTTTACCACTTATATAGTATTTTCAAGTTTCTGAGACATAACTTTCATATTTTTTGGTTGATAGAGCTGGTTTAGGGATTATTTTTTACGTGTTGAGTTGTCCTTTTCAGGGGAACCATTTTGGCGCACATAACTTTCACTAAGTTTTTTGAATTTTGTTTTTACGGCATACACTGAGCGGGTCCAATAATGTTTCTGAGTTATTGTACAGATTGTTATGGATGCGGCAATACCAAATATGTGGGTTTTTTTGACGATTTTGTGGGTTGTTTTACTTTATTACATGTGTATAGGGAATGTTTGTGTTTAGGGTACTTTAACTTTATTTAATTAATTATTTTTATTAAAATGTGTTTTTATTTAATGTTTTTAACTTTTTCTCTTTACTTTTACAGTTTGACTTGAACAAGAGATCCTCTGATCGCTTGTTCAAGCTCTTCTTCACCTAATACAGTGTAATACAGATGTATTACACTGTTTTATGTAACACACTGAGCTGCTAGAAGGTAGGACCCGGCTCCAGAAGAGGATCGCACAGCCCCGGGGCACTGGCATACCCTGGGGCTGGGGCTGCAATTGGAGTAGTGGTGCCCCCCCCCCTGGTAAGCACCGCAGGGGGGTCCGATTCCTGTGAAATGCCCCTTACATGCCGCGGTCAAGCGATCGGAGGAATCTCTGATCGCGGGTGTTAAAGGCAGGTGTCAGCGATAATATACAGCCGTGTTGGAGCCATGTCGGAGCCGGCACCAAAAGCATGACGTAATAGTACTTTAAAATGCGGCAACGCACCTCCCGTCATGCAATACTATTACGGCAAATGTCTGGAAGGGGTTGAACTTTTCTTTTAATTATTTTTATACCCTCTAGGGTACTTTAACCCTAGATGATCTGATTGTTCTTACCATATACTACAATACTACTGTATTGCAGAATATAGCATTTTTGCACAGTATTCATTACAATGAGGCTCTGGCTTATTGTAATGAAACTGAAGAAACCAGACAGCCTTAGGTCTGATGAAGAAACAAAGATGCCGTCTTTGCAGCATATCCCACCTCTGTATGAAGAGGGCTCTGTCTGTGAACCCTCTTAATATAGCCTCCGCACCACTGCGGAGAGTGAGAAGGTAAATAAATGTTTCATTTTAAATACACTTTAAATGCCACCACAATCTCAGTGAACAGAGTAAATATATTAACCCTTTTTAACACTTTTTCATTTTTACGTGTACAGACCTGTGTGAGGGCTTATTTTGTGCATAACAAATTTTACTTTCCCCTAATGTTATTTATTTTAACATGCCGTGTACTGCGAAGCTGAAAAAAAATTCCAAATGTGGAAAAATTTTTAAAAAAACGTCACGTTCTTGTGGGCTCATTTTTTTCGACTATATAGGTTTTATTGTGTTTTAAAACATTTTCAAAAATTAAACGAATGTGTACAAAAAAGAAAAAAATAAATTTTGCAATCTTCTGACGCTAATAACATTTTCATACTTTGATGCACGGAGATGAGTAAGGTGTCATTTTTTCCGAAATGAGGCGACGTTTTCATTGCTACCATATTGAGGTCTGTGCGACATTTTGATCATTTTTTATTTCATTTTTTATGTGATGTAAAAAGGTGAAAAAGTTGCATTTCGGACATTTGGGCGCCATTTCCCGCCTCGGAGGTCACCGCCGGCCGTAATCGTTTTTATATTTTGATAGATCGGGCATTTTGGGACACGGCGATACCTAATATGTTTGTGATTTTTACTGCTTATTATGTTTTAGATCAGTTCTAGAGAAAGGGTGATTGAATTTTAATATTTTATTATTTTTTTATTTTTAAACTTTTTTTTTTCTTTTTTTTCCACTATTCTAGACCATCTAGGGTACATTAACCCAGATGGTAGGATCGCTCCTACCATATACTGCAACTTCTGTATTGCAATATATGGCTTTTTGCAGGTCATTCATTACAATGAGCCACTGGCTCATTGTACGAATCTCCAGAAGCCATGTAGCCTCGTGTCAAAAGAAGAACCCGAGGCTACCATGTGCAACCGATCGCTTTGACGGCGGCAAGCAAGACAGGGTTAGTATAGCGGTGGGGGTTTTCTGCAAATGCAAAAACCTCCACCTTTGTATGAGAGGACTCAGCCCGTGAGCCTCTTCATACACTCCCTAAACCTCTGCGCGTAGAGCACGGCGCAGAGCATAAGGGGTTAAAGAGAAACTGGGACACTTTTATTGAATCACATACCAACAAACATATATATACATTGCTTCAGATCTTCCTTCATAATATACTGCATTTCATGGTCACAAACTCTTGCTAACAAAAACAAATATGGATGAGAATCCCATTTGAAAAGGAAAAACAAAATATTTGACCAGTAACAATTTGGCTCTAAAAATCGATAAGACCATGTGCAAGAAGATCATGAAGAGTAGCCACCAAAGGACAGTAAAAGGTAAGGATTGAGTGTCTGTGGTCAAGAGATTATACAATCCTGTATTGAGACAGGTATGTGTGACTGACCCATCTTTATATACACTTCACCGGCCACTTTATTAAGGTAAACCATGTAGTAACGGGTTGGACCCCTTTTGGCCTTCAGAACTGCCTCAATTCTCGTGGCTAGATTCAACAAGGGGCTGGAAGCATTCCTCAGAGATTTTGGTCAAATTGAAATGATGGCATCACAAGTTGCTAGATTTTGTCGGCTGCACATCATGATGCAAATTCCCGTTCCCCCACATCCCAAGATGCTCTATTGGATTGAGATCTGGTGACTGTGGAGGCCATGTGAGTACAGTTAATCATTACCATGTCACAGAACACCGTTCTGAGATGAGCCAGCTTATAGGACATGGCGCATTATCCTGCTGAAGTTAGCCATCAGAGTTGGTAGTGGGTCATAAAGGGATTGACAGTGGTGCCAGTACACAATACCACGTAGGCTGTGGCGTTGCAAAACGATGCCTCAATTGTACCAAGGGGCTCCAAAGAGTGGCAAGAAATAGTTCCCACACCATTGACACCACCGACCGACCCACCGTGAACCGTTGAGTACAATGGCAGGATGGATCCATGTTTCATGTTTTGCGGCCACCATCTGACCCTACCATCGAGATGTCGCAGCAGAATCGAGATCATCAGACAGCACGTTTTTCCCACAACCTATACTGGTCCAATTTCGATGAGTTGCAAGATTGTAGCCTCCAGTTTTTCTGTTCTAGCTGAAGGTTGCGCACCGTGTGTGGTTTCTGCTGCGTGGCCCTTGCTCCAAATTTGACGTACTGTCGTTCAGAGATGCTCTCTTCTGCCTACCTTGGTTGTTAACGGTTGGCGATTTGAGTCACTGTTTCCTTCTATTCAGCTTACCATCTGCCCATTTTCCTCGACCTCTGCATCAACACAAGCTTCCGCCACACCAGAACCGCCGCTCACTGTGATGTTTTTTTCTTTTCGATATTCTCTGTAAACCCCAGAGATGGTTGTGCGGATGAAATCTCAGCAGATCAGCAGTTTTCGAAAGAACTACTCAGACCAGCCCTTCTGGCACAACAACCATGCCACGATGCAAGGCACTTCAATACCTTCTTTTCTTCCCCATACGGATGACTCGTTGTGACTGCAGGAGATTGTCTTGTGACCATGTTAGCTCCTAAATGACATGAATTGCCGCCATGTATTCTCTGATAAATTAAATGTTACCGAGCATTGGACAGTGTACCTAAAAGGCCGGTGGTTGTTATATGCGAGTTAATATTTAACTAAACTAACGAGCGTCATTACCATGCCACGCACCACCCTTCCTGGGGGGAGGGGGGGGGGGGTGAATTATGATTTTCCGGACGGCTGATAAGAATGCTTCCTTGGGGGACTATAATTTTAGAACCAAACTATATATATATTTTTAATCTTTGTGTTATGTTAAATAACAAAGTAAGTTTTAATACGGTCCATTCACCTAGTTTTGTAATTGTTTAGTTGACTCACCTACGTGAAGTGGGTAGGAGGTCCAAACAATCCACCCTTGTGTAAATATTTTTTTCAGATAAAAAACCTAATTGAAATTGCAATTTTATAAGGATCACTTTTTCCTCTCCATTGACACCACCTCTGTGGCAAGGCAGTAATGATACTGAGCAGCACAGGGCAAGACCATTGAGTGCTGCACAGTAAGGCTATTTGCTGCTGCCAATGGCTGATGCCAAATGCTGTTAGTTGTCATGTAGCATAGAGATTCAGCTGCTCACAGTTTTAGGGATAGGTCAGTGAAAATACCATATTTGAAGTCAGGAGATCTACCATATACGAATGCCAAATTTTCAACTGTCGTCTATTTTTCACAAATCTACGCTCCTTTAGTTAATGTTTGTTCACTGTTACATTGGTACTGTACTTAGATACAAGTGACTCGTCATAGCCTCAACATAACCAGATGTATGAATTTTATGTTTCTATGAAAGTGATATATATATATATATATATCTATACTATACTATATACTCTCTCATATATTTAAAATATAAGCAGCAGCAAAGTTGGACTGATTAAGCTAACAATGTACCCAAGAAAAGTACTGACTGTCTAGATTATACGTAGAAACTTTTAGCAAATAATGGAATTCGAAGAGAGAAATTAGCAACAAATTCAACATTTTTTTAACTAATAGCCAAAAATTAAATTTACTTAATTGTATCTTTATAGGAGTAAATTGTGTCCTCATCACCACTGATGTTAAAATAACTATATAGATAATAAGAAAAAACACTTAAATACCCATTAAGAATGAGCCTAGGTGCAATAAACAAGGGGTTAATGGCATTTCTAGCTCTTCAGCCTTCCCAGCAGACAGGGGATCTTATTAATATGTCATCTAAATTACAAGTGTAAGTTATAAATTAGAATACGGTGGAATTAAAGCTAAATTGATATATGTAATAATATAGACTGGGATTTCAAATTGCATGCAATCCAGCCACTTAGCCTTTCTGTCAACTATCCAGATTGTTCCCAGCTAGAACCTATGAAATAATTCAATATGCAGGCAAATAAAGACCAATATCCTGCCCTAATATTCCATCCTTTCATGAAACATCTGCAGATTAATCTCTTATCAGATACTAACATACAAAGCCAATTTACTTATGTATACAATCTACTTGTAGGGTGATAAAAATCAATCTATGAACGTGGAAAGACAACTGGCCATACAGATGGGTACGGAGAATTGAAGTGGACTGCCACTTTCGCATTCCCTATCCATGTTTCCACATATTAAGGGAGGTGTCACTTTCCGGGATCGCCCTACTTGAGTCTAACAAGGTTTATGAATATTGATAAGGTTGAAAAAATGTTGACTAAGATGAGCGAACAGCTGCTCCGAGCTTGATGCTACGGTCGAGCCAGTTAGCGTACCGAAGATGCCGTGTTCTCTGGACGACGAATACTTCGCTCCACGCTCGAGAAAATGCCAGCTCCCGCCGTTGGCTTTTTGTGGCGGCCAGAAAAAGCACCTCACAAGCCAGGAGACTCTGCCTCCACAGCATGACGTGGTACCCTTACACTCGATCGCAGTGGTTGGCTGGCCGATTTCAGTGAACCCTGGATAGACTACCGCTCCTCGCTGCCTACGATCATGTCTGTCTCGGATTGCCGCTAGGAGAGAGGCTGCTGTCTGTTCAGTGGAAAGCGTGTTAGGGGTCTATAGCTACTGTTAGGCAGGAGTGATTCTCCAGAACCAACATCCTTTTAGGGCTACAATAACGTTATACTTTTTTTTTTATTTGCAGCTATAACATATTTGGAGGAATTTGCAGGGGGTGCTTGCTACCGTGTGTTTAGCTCTTTGTGACACACATATCCACCCAACACAAAGTGGAAAGTATTAGGGGTTTGATTTCAATTAGCACGCGTCGGCCATTTACTTTTTATTTTACGTTTATTTTTTTAATAACTCAGATGTCATCTCTCTTGCATAGTAGTGTGCTTTCATACTTGGCTGAGAAATAGCAATAGGAGATCCAAACGGCTTACTTACGCCTACATAGCGTTATCATATATTTGATTTCTGGTTGATCTGCTGTGGCGGTGACTTGCTGCAGTGCATCTACAGCAATGTGAGCAATTTGTAGTGAGACTTGCGGGCGCTGTGTTTGTGCGCTAGTGGCGCACATATCCATGCAAAGACCGAAGTGGAAAAGTTATAGGGGTTGGCATTTCATTAGGCACAGTCTGCCATTCCTTTTTTTTTACGTTTATTTTGTTAATAACTCAGCGTCATCTCACTGCATAGTATGTGCTTATTAATTGGCTAGAAAATGCATAGAAGGGAATCCAAACGGCTTACTTAGCCTACGTAGCCTAGCGTATATATATTTGATTTCTGGTTGATTGCTGATTGGCTGTACTGCTGCAGGGCATCTACTAGCAATTGTGAGCAATTTGTAGGTGAGACTTGCGACCGCTGGTTTGCGCTTAGTGACGCACATATCCATTGCAAAGACCGAAGTGGGAAAATTTATTAGGGGTTGGATTTCAATTAGCACAGTCTGCCATTTCCTTTTTATGTTACGTTATTTTTAATAACTCAGCGCATCTCATCTGGATAGTAGTGTGCTTTCATACTTGGTAGAAATAGCCATAGGAGATCCAAACGGCTTACTACGCCTACATAGCGTTTATATATTTATTTCTGGTGATGTGCTGGTGGCTGTACTGCTGCAGTGCATCTACTAGCAAATGTGAGCAATCGTAGTGAGACTTGCGACCGCTGTGTTTTGCGCTTAGTGAAGCACATATCCATGCAAGAGCCGAAGTGGGAAAATTTTTAGGGTTGGATTTCAATTAGGCCAGTCTGCCATTTCCCTTTTTATTTTAACGTTATTTTTTAAAACTCAGCGTCATCATCTGGCATAGTAGTGTGCTTTCATACTTGGCTAGAAAATAGCCATAAGGCGAATCCAAACGGCTTTTACTCGCCTACAGTAGCGTTATATATATTGATTTTGGTTGATCTGCTCGGTTGGCTGTTACTTGCGCAGTGACATACTAGCAAATGTGAGAGCAATTTGTAGTGAGACTGCGACCCGCGTGTTTGCGCTTAGTGACGCACATATCATTGAAAAGACCGAAGTGGGGAAAATTTTATTAGGGGTTGGATTTCAATTAGGCACAGTTGCCAGTCCTTTTATTTTACGTTGATTTTGTTTAATAACTCAGCGTCACTCATCTTGCATAGTGTGCTTTCATACTTGGCTAGAAAATAGCCATAGGAGAATCCAAACGGCTTACTTACGCCTACATAGCGTTATATATAGTTTGATTATGGTTGATATCTGCTGGTGGCTGTACTTGCTGCAGTGATATACTAGTCAATGTGGAGCATTGTAGTGAGACTTGCGACCGCTGTGTTTTGCGCTTAGTGACGCCACATATCCATTTGCAAAGACCGAGTGGGAAATTTATTAGGGGTTGGATTTCAATTAGGCACAGTCTGCCATTTCCTTTTTTATTTTACGTTATTTTGTTAAAACTCAGGTATACTATCTGCATAGATGTGCTTTATACTGGCTAGAAAATAGCCATAAGAGATCCAAACGGCTTACTTACGCTACAGTAGCGTTATATATATTTTGATTTCTGGTTATCTCTGAGGCTGTACTTGTGCAGTGCATTACTCAGCAAAAAAAATGTGAAGAATTGTAGTGAGACTTGCGCCCGCTGTGTTTTGCGCTTAGTGACGCACATATCCATGCAAAACCGAAGTGGGAAAATTTATGAGGGGTTGGATTTCAATTAGGCACAGTCTTGCCATTTCCTTTTTATTTTACGTTTATTTGTTTAATAACTCAGCGTCATTTCATCTGGCTAGTAGGTGCTTTCATACTTGGTAGAAAAATAGCCATAGGGAGAATCCAAACGCCTTACTACGCCTACAGTAGCGTTATAATATATTTGATTTATGGGTGATCTGCTGAGCTTTAGCTGCAGTGCATCTACATAGCAAATTGTGAGCAATTCTGTAGTAGGCGACTGCGACCGCTGTGTTTTTCTTCGAGTGACGCACATATCCATTGCAAAGACCGAAGTGGGAAAATTTATTAGGGGTGGATTTCAATTAGGCACAGTCTGCCATTTCTTCTTTTTATTTTACGTTTATTTTTTAATAACTCAGCGTCATCTATCTGGCATAAGTAGTGCTGCTTCATCTTGGCTAGAAAATAGCCATAGCAATAGGATAGCATGTTTGTTTTAAAAACTAAAAACACAAAAAAAACAAAAAAACACAAAACAAAGATTAAAAAAAAAATAAAGTTAAACTCTCATTTTAAAAATGTAAACCCGGGGGCTAGGGGTAGGGGACGAGGGCGGGGACGGTGGCGTCCAAGTACTCTGCAGGGGTCAGAGGCCGTGTCCATGGCGGGGTGAGACACCACCGTGCTTGTGAGGGAGCAGGGGAACGCCGCAGACGCTACACTCCTAGGTTCAGTCTGAGTACTGGGACTCGTTTGTGAGCACTGTGAGGCAAGAACAGTGCGAACAGGTGATGTCGTGGATGCGACAATGCTTCGAGCAATTTGTCCCCAGTCAGTCTTCCACACAGTTCACCCATGCACCGAAATCGGCACTCCTCAGCTCCTGCACCTCAGCCTCCTCCCCCCAGTCCGCCCCTCCAGAAAATTTGCCATTTGAACGGCATACTCTGAGGAACTGGTTCTGGACCCTTCCCACACTCACAAACCACTGTGTCCGGTTGCTGCTGAGCAATTTTCCGATGCCGAGGTTGTCCACCAGTCGCAGTTGTGGGTGATGATGACCTTCTGACGCGTGGAAGAAGAAGTGTCTAAGAGGTGTCGCCGATGAGGGGACACGGGTTGTCAGACAGTGGGGAAGTTATGTGCAGGGAGGAAGTCGAGGGGGGAGAGCAGATGCGGGATCGGAGGATGAGGAGGTGACAGACCCAAGCTGGTTTGATAGGCCGGGTGAACACGTGCTTGCTGAGACGAGGAGAGTCCTCGACCCAGAACAGATTGGAAGAGGCCGTAGTAATGGGCCAGACGAGAGAGGCAGGCCAGAGCTGGTGCATCAGCGCCAAATGTGTCAACTAGTGAAGCTCCCGTGGCGAGGGCTCCTGCGGCGAGGGCTAGATTTTCCGAAGTCTGGAGGTTTCTTTAAGGAAACAACCGGATGACCCGACGGACTGTGGTGATCAACATTTGCCCAAACCAGGATAGCAGGGTTCCCACCATTACATAGTTTAACTACACCAGTATGCCGCGGCATATGAATGACTAAACACCCACTCAGTGGCCACAAGCCCGTTCACCTCCGGCAGTGGCAACCACTGCTCCTTCCGTGTGTCAGGCTGTGTCAGCCCCCGCCCGGACCCTGCCAAAAACCCCATCGTCGCCTCCACGATCCCATCAGCATCCACCAGCGTTCAGTCTCCTACCCAGACGGTGGAGCGGAAACGCCAAAGTATAGTGCAACCACCCCGCACGCCCAAGCCATTAATGTCACCTCGAGATTGCTTAGCACGGGAGATTGCGCCTATAGGCTATAGAGACCGAGGCCTTGGCAACTCATGGCGGACGGCGTCCTCTCGTATTTCGGTCGCAAGCCGCCCGACTTGTCCCACCGATTTTCCCGTTCCAGCCCTGCACCAGCCAACGTGTAACCACAACATCAATCCGTTGCACCGACCACGCCGTTTCTGACAAGGTCCACCTGACACACGGACACGGGACGAGTGCTCTGCCGGGCGGCACTAATATCCGTGACCAGGCAACATGGGTTATACTTGGTGGAGGCTGGGACGAGTCTGACCTGCGCCGTCGGCTGTCATTAACTGCCGACCCGAGGATTGCGGGGCCTACCTCGTCCAGGTGTCTCAGGCTCCTATGCCCCTCCTCCTCCTCCCACCCCCCTCACCTCACCTCCTCCTCCTCCGAATTACCATCCGTGGGAATGGCGCCATCCAGTCGGGTACTCTAGGTACAGCAGCAGTGCCTCACCTAAGCGCAGCAGGCGTGCTCAACTGCTGAGTCCTAGGCGTAATAAAAGGACAGCCCGACAAAGAGCAGTACAGGGCAGCACGGCGCAGATGATCTGTGGCTGGCACCGCGAACACTGAGGCAAGATGTAGTTGTGTGCTGGCCAACGGCCTGTAACCTCGGTGGCGGCTCGCAACTCGGCAGACTGACACAGTGCCATTGCCTGCCATGTGTTAATCTGATAGTTCACAGGTTTCTCAAGACATACCCCATCTGTCTGATGTGCTCACAAGGTGGCCGCATCTGTGCGATTTCAGGAAGTCCAGCACAGATGCTGCCCTCTCAGGGCAGCGCAGCGTCCCGCCTGCAATGCACGCTCAACGACTGTTGTGCGACGTGCCCAGAGGGTGGAATTCAACACGACCATGTTTCCAGATTTACCAGCAGCCGCGCCGAAGCGATTGTAGACTGCCAGATGTCACTTCCACCAGACTGGTAATCAGGTCAGGTCAGTTTCCTCAAGTCTACAATGGGACGTGGACGGGGATGTCTGATATCTGTCAGGTGGCGAGGAACTTGATGAGTCCACACAGATGGAACAGAAGTGGCGATGCCGCCATTCATCAGCCCACTATCCCGTGGCTGTGAAAAACTCTCTGATCAGATGGAAGTCGGAAGTGTTGCGCGTCTCACAAGAGCGGGAACGGGGAAGAAGATTCCCTTGTTGAGCCAAAGCACCCTTATGTCTGTTCTCAGCGAATATCGGAGGAGGTGGAGGGGAGGAGGAATGGGAGGAAGAGGAGAGGGAATGCTTTGCGAGACACAAGATGGACATTGTTGAGTCCTTCACTGTCAGGAGTTCAGCGTAGTCTGGGCATAAGAAGAAGGGTTGGGGAGTTGGAGCAGGAGGAAATGACAGCTCGATGCCAGTGAGGGGAGTGAATTCTGACGCGTTGGTATATGGGCGCATATGGTCAGATTCATGCTAGGCTGCCTATCCCGTCGACCCGCCACTCGCGTTCAAAGAATAATTATTCCAGCGCGTACGGGTTTTCACCTTCCTGCGACCACACCGGACACAGCAAAAGCTCCACTCGAGACCCTGAAGAACGTTAGAAAAGGAGGTCAAAGCAACTGACCGAACAGGGCCATGGTCACAAGCTGAAACAAGTATACGCGATTGAAGCGCTAACAGGCACACAGGGTGCAGTCAGTTCTCAGGGAAAAGACGATGCCCGTCGAGAGTAGCGGGGAGCAGAGCAGCGCTGGCAGCAAGGGTCACGTTGACAGGCTTTTTGACAAGCTAGCACACAATGAAGGCCATCCATACGTCTCGGACACCACGTGGTGGCGACAAATTTTTTCATCCTGGAAGAAAGATGTGTGAGAAGTAGCATGACATAATCTCCAATGTCAGCAAGCTCACACTGGTTTCACAAGCAGTGACTAGTGCACAATCGCTGGACAGCGCTAGCCTGGAGAGTCGTGCTGCCGACAGTCGCCGCAGCGTCTTAGGTACCGCTGCAGGGTTTTCAGATGAAGCTAAGGGAGCCTTCAACTTTCACCGCTTAATGTCGCACCCTCGCAAGACTCTGGACCTGCCGACCAGCTGACAAGGCTGTATTTACAAGATGAAGTAAAGCCTGGTATTTTATCACGTAGAGCTACCGGAATACTATCCACCCTCGTCCCTCAATATTCTACCTCCCTCACTACTGTTTCAAAAGCAGGACGTGGCACAACTGCTCTGTACTTGCAGGTTCGCCTCCCCAATGCCCTACGCTATAGTCTTATGCGTTTTTAAGTGTACTGGTCATAGTAGGACAGCCGTCACACGCGTACAGCTACGTTTTAAATAGAATGAGCAATACAGAGCACTCTGAATCTTTCATAATTTTCTGGGGCCACCGTACGGAGCTCACTCTGTTAATAATGTTTAGTCCACATAGGCACTCCATTATCTCAATTTCTCTTTCTCGTTGAGAAGCAACTCTTTCAGGGCCCACGTCCTGTCTGTAGTACTGATTTATATTTTTGAGCCAACAGTGTCACTCTGTTTTAAAAATCTTGGTATGCACATAACTCTTTATTTTCTGGAGGGCACCTACCTCGATCCTATGGTTGTAAAGTTTTTGGACTGACCACAACAGGCACTCAATCTAATTCAATTTTCTGGAGAGCCACCTCACGCTCTCTCTGGTTTGAAAACTTTTTTGATCCACCATCGGCATCAATCTGATTCCATTTTCTGGAGGGCACCTACATGCTCCTCTGGTTTGAACAGTTTTTGGGACTCCCACAACATACTTTCATCGGGCCACTATCCGTAAAATTTTGATCACTACGCTCATCTACTCATTTTTCTGCCACCGCTCCGGTTGACTTGATCCACAACAGCCTCACTTGTTGCACTCCACACTTTGTCTCCATGCTCCCAAAAGTCGTCCATTATAGCTGCGCTCAATACCATCGTCCACCTTATCAACGAGGTGGGTCAGGCAGAATTTGGGTTGTTTTTTCATGGATTCACATCAAAGGTTGTATACTTTGTCGCCACAGGCCTCCCGCCCCTGTGTTTCCACAAATTACTGGCAAACTTTATCATTACCAATATTATTTCGCGCGTATTGTGCATCTGTTTACATTCACACTCAACCCGCATATCCAAACTTATAACGAACGCTACTGCACTGATTCTTATACAAAAGGTTCTGAGAGTGCTTTTGGGGAGTAGCCCTAGGAGACAGGGGCTTGGATTGGCGAGAAAGCTCGCTTGGCAGCGCCGCGCCAGCTACACTCGCATCTTCTTGCCGTCGCTCTGTTATATCTCCCTCACCCGCCATATCCCCCAACTTATAAGAACGCATCATACATACACTAACTTGGTTCGAGCTGGGACCGAGTGACCCTGGGGCTGGTTCATATCTGCCGAGCAGAGAAGTTGCGGGGCACCCTACGGTTCCATGGCTCAAAAGTTCTAGTTACCAAATCCTCCTCACTCACCCCCCTCTGTCCACCTCCTCCTCCTCCCCCGAATTAACATCCGTGGCCATGGGCCAATCACGGTCGTAGCTCTAGGCACAGCCGCAGTGCCGTCGATAAGCGACAGCAGGCGGTGTCCAAACTGGCTGAGCTAGCGTTATAAAGGCACAACCGACCAAGAGCTTTACAGGGCATTCCACATCAAACTGTAACTTTGTCGCCACCCTGCTGTGTTAATCCACACAATATACTTTGCAACTTTGATCATTTAACGATAGTATTCAGCGCTATCTGCGATATCTGTTTACATTCCCCTCACCCCCATATCCAAAGGTATAAACCTATGACAGTTATCTATACAAAAGGTTTCTTAGAGTGCGTTGTTTGGGGGTAGCCTAGAGACAGGGGTCTGTGAATTGCGCGAAAGCTCGCCTGGCAGCGCGAGCCAGCTACCATGGCGCTCATGCGCTTCTCGCATTGTTTACATTCCCTCACCACCATATCCCAATTTATAGAACCTCCTACAATTGATCTATACAAAGAGTTCTTTAGAATTGCTGTTTTGGGAGTAGCCTGGACAGGGGCTTGGATTGGCGAATAGCTCGCTGGCAGCGAGAGCGCAGCTCATGCCAAGATCCACTAACATCGTTTTAACTGCAGGCAAACCTTTAATCTACTATAGTTCATTGCCTACCTATACATGGTCCCCTTATCAAACGGAGCTGTGTCAGGCAAATTTTGGGTTTGTTTCATGGTTTCCATGGTTAATTTGTCCGCCACCCTGCTGTGTAATCCACAGAATATACTGCAACCTTTTATCATGAACCGAATTATTTGAGCGCTTCTTGCTCACCTCCTGTTGGTCCTCTGCTGCACCCATTGGTTCTTGAAGCTGAGTCCATTTAGAAGATTATGTCCGCCCATGGCCACTCTCTACGCTGCCTCTTCTGCCGATGCCTCTATTATGCCGTCCCCTATAGTATCAGGTCATTATTGGATTTGTTACATGCTATCTGCTTCATTCTGTCACTCTGTCATGGCCATGCTGTTGCCCATAGTTTTGGCATAAATGTGGATTAGCTCGACCAAGGCATACATGCATGTCTGCCCCGCGTTTCCTGCCATGTCCGCCGTGGTTGTTTTCCATCTCTTTTGAGTTCCAGGTGTTTTGGCCAAGCTTCCCTGTTGCAGACTTGGTCCCTGAAAAATGCTCTGATTCCCCTGTACTTCAAATGGTGCTCGTTATGTCGACGAGCACCCACACGGGAAAGTTCGTTCGAAGAACGAGACCCCGAAGCATTTAGTCGCTACGCTCATCTCCAGGTTGACCCATCAAGTCCAACCTATCACATGTTTGCCAGAATAAGGTAGGTGGATCCCATACCATCAGCACGCCTGACGTAAGCCACACCTGGACTGGAGTCTAAGTGGTCTCCCGGTTACGCTCTGCAAGCGGTGGACTTGCCCCCGCAGTGCGGTATCCCTAGGGGACTTTAACTTCATTTAATTATTTTTTTTTATTAAAATGTGTTTTTATTTAATGTTTTTAACTTTTTTCTTTACTTTTACAGTTTGACTTGAACAAGCGATCCCCTGATCGCTTGTTCAAGCTCTTCTTCACCTAACACAGTGTAATACAGATGTATTACACTGTTTTATGTAACACACTGAGCTGCTAGAAGGTAGGACCCGTCTCCAGAAAAGGATCGCACAGCCCCGGGGCACTGGCATACCCTGGGGCTGGGGCTGCAATTGGAGTAGTGGTGCCCCCCCCCCCGGTAAGCACCACAGGGGGGTCCGATTCATGTGAAATGCCCCTTACATGCTGCGGTCAAGCAATCGGAGGAATCTCTGATCGCGGGTGTTAGAGGCAGGTGTCAGCGATAATATACAGCTGTGTCGGAGCCATGTCGGAGCCGGTGCCAAAAGCATGACGTAATAGTACTTTAAAATGCGGCAACGCACCTCCCGCCATACAATACTATTACGGCAAATGTCTGGAAGGGGTTGAACTTTTATTTTAATTATTTTTATACCCTCTAGGGTACTTTAACCCTAGATGATCTGATTGTTCTTACCATATACTACAATACTACTGTATTGCAGAATATAGCATTTTTGCACAGTATTCATTACAATGAGGCTCTGGCTTATTGTAATGAAACTGAAGAAAGCAGACAGCCTTAGGTCTGATGAAGAAACAAAGATGCCGTTTTTGCAGCATATCCCACCTCTGTATGAAGAGGGCTCTGTCTGTGAGCCCTTTTAATATAGCCTCCGCACCACTGCGCGCCGTACATGTACGGTGCAGAGAGTGAGGAGGTAAATAAATGTTACATTTTAAATACACTCTAAATGCCACCACAATCTCAGTGAACAGAGTAAATATATTAACCCCTTAAGGACGCAGGGTTTTTCTGCTCATTTCTCGCTCTCCAACTTCAAAAATCCATAACTTTTTCATTTTTACGTGTACAGACCTGTGTGAGGGCTTATTTTGTGCGTAACAAATTTTACTTTCCCTCAATGTTATTTATTTTAACATGCCGTGTACTGCGAAGCTGAAAAAATTCCAAATGTGGAAAAATTTAAAAAAAAATGCACGTTCTTGTGGGCTCAGTTTTTACGACTTTGACTGTCCACTCGAAATAACACCTCAGCTTTATTCTTTGGTTCGGTGTGATTGCGGTGATACCAAATTTATATAGGTTTTATTGTGTTTTATTACATTTTCAAAAATTAAACGAATGTGTACAAAAAAGAAAAAAAAAATTTGCCATCTTCTGACGTTAATAACTTTTTCACACTTTGGTGCACGGAGATGAGTGACGTGTCATTTTTGCGAAAAGAGGCAACATTTTCATTGATACCATTTTGAGGTCTGTGCGACATTTTTATCATTTTTTATTTCATTTTTTATGTGATGTAAAAAGGTGTAAAAGTCGCATTTCGGACATTTGGGCTCCATTTCCCGCCTCGGAGGTCACCGCCGGCCGTAAACGTTTTTATATTTTGATAGATCGGGCATTTTGGGGCTTGGAGATACCTAATGTGTTTGTGATTTTTACTGCTTATTATGTTTTATATGTCCACTCCTCATTGTAGACTTGAGGAGTGGACGTGGATGTCTGATATCTGTCAGGTGCTGAGTAACTTTGAGGAGTCAACACAGATGGTCAGTGGCGATGCCGCCATCATCAGCCTCACCATCCCGCTGCTTGGCCTGTTGAATTCACTCTCCTGGACCCACGGTACAAGCAAAATCTTTCCACTCTCATCCCTGGAGAGGAAAGGAGTGTGAGAATGCATGAATACCAGCAGGCCCTGGTGCACAAGCTGAAACAGTATTTCCCTTCTGACAGTGCTAGCGGCAGAGGGCGTACTTCTGCGGGACAAGTAGCGAGGGAGAGTAGGCGAGCAGGCAGCTTGTCCAGCACTGGCAGGGGTACGCTTTACAAGGCCTTTGCCAGTTTTATGTCACCCCAGCAAGACACTGTCACCTGTCCCCAGTCTCGGCAGAGTAGGGCTGATCTTTACAGAAAGATGGTGAGGGAGTACGTAGCTGACCATACCATCGTCCTAAATGATCACACAGCTCCCTACAACTACTGGGTTTCAAAGCTGGACATGTGGCACGAACTGGCGCTGTACGCCTTGGAGGTTCTTGCCTGCCCTGCCGCTAGCGTCTTGTCCGAGCGGGTTTTCAGTGCAGCTGGTGTCGACTGACAGCGCTGACAGGCTGACGCTTATTAAGATGAATAAAGCCTGGATTTCTCATAATTTCCAATCTCCACCAGGTGAAGGAAGCTCAACCTGAATAATTTATCCACTCCTCCTCCTCCTCATTTTCCTCCTTCTCCTCCTCTTTGTACAGTAAAGCAGAGGAAACTGGCTATTTTTTGACAGGGCCCACTGGCTCTAGCTATAGTACTTTATGCATTTAATTTTTCTGGAGGGCCACCTACCCGGTCCTCTGTTTTAAAAAATTTTTGGGAGTGCCACATACAGGCACTCAATCTATTCAATTTTTCTGGAGGGCCACCTACCCGGTCCTCTGGTTTGAAAACTTTTTTGGACTGCCACATACAGGCACTCAATCTATTTCATTTTTCTGGAGGGCCACCTACCTGCTCCTCTGGTTTGAAAACTTTTTTGGACTGCCACATACAGGCACTATCCAAATTAAATTGTCTCCATAGCAGCCTCCACACGTTGTCTCCATTGCTACCTCCAAAAGTCGTCCATATAGCTGCCTCCATACATTGTCCCCTTATCAAACGAGGTGTGTCAGGCAGAAATTTGGGTTGTTTTCATGGATTCCACATCAAAGTTGTTAACTTTGTCGCCACCCTGCTGTGTTATCCACAAAATATACTGGCAAACTTTTATCATTTACCAATATTATTTCAGCGCTTCTTGCGCATCACGCTACTACACTTGATCTTATACAAAAGGTTCTTAGAAGTGCTGTTTGGGGAGTAGCCTAGAGACAGGGGCTTGGATTGGCGAAAGCTCGCCTGGCAGCGGAGCGCCAGCTCCATGCGCATCATGCGCTTCTTGCGCATCTGTTTACATTCCCCTCACCCGCCATATCCCAAACTTATAAGAACGCTACTACACTTAACTTGGTGCAGGCTGGGACCGAGTCTGACCCTGGGGCTGGTCATATACTGCCGACGCAGAGAATTGCGGGGCCTACCTCGGTCCAGGTCTCAAAGGCCTACTATACCTCCTCCCACCCCTCCTCCACCTCCTCCTCCTCCGAATTACCATCCGTGGGCATGGCGCCATCAGTCGGTAGCTCTAGGCACAGCAGCAGTGCCGTCGCTAAGCGACAGCAGGCGGTGCTGAAACTGCTGAGCCTAGGCGATAAAAGGCACACCGCCCAAGAGCTATTACAGGGCATTCCACATCAAAGTTGTTAACTTTGTCGCCACCCTGCTGTGTAATCCACAAAATATACTTGCAAACTTTTACCATTTAGGGATATTATTTCAGCGCTTCTTGCGCATCTGTTTACATTCCCCTCACCCGCCATATCCTAAACTTATAAGAACGCTACTACACTTGATCTTATACAAAAGGTTCTTAGAAGTGCTGTTTGGGGAGTAGCCTAGAGACAGGGGCTTGGATTGGCAAAAGCTCGCCTGGCTGCAGAGCGCCAGCTCCATCCCAAGATCCAACTAACATAGTTGCAGCACCTTTAATCTACTACTAGTTCACTGCCTCCATAATAATAATAATAATAATCTTTATTTATATAGCGTCATCATATTCTGTAGCGCTTTACAAATCATAGGAAACAAATACAAATGTAATGTAACAGATTTTATTTTTTTTCCACTATTTCTTAGACCATCTAGGGTACATTAACCCTAGATGGTCAGATCGCTCCTACCATATACTGCTATACTTCTGTATTGCAATATATGGCATTTTTGCAGGTCATTCATTACAATGAGCCACTGGCTCATTGTAACGAATCTCCAGAAGCCATGTAGCCTTGTGTCAAAAGAAGACCCGAGGCTACCATGGCAACCAATCCATGGGCCGATGACGTTCGGGGGCACGGCGATCGTAAAAAAGATGGCGGCGCCCATCTTTTGAACGCCGCCGGCGGCTTTGACGGCGGCAGTGACAGGGTTAATAGCCGCGATCGGTTTTAGCAGTGGGGGTTTTCTGCAAAATGCAAAAACCCCCACCTTTGTATGAAGAGGACTCAGCCCGTGAGCCCTCTTCATACACTCCTTATACCTCTGCGCCGTAGAGCTACGGCGCAGAGCATTAAGGGGTTAAAGAGAAACTGGGAATTTTCATTGAATCAATACCAACAAAACTATATATCAATTGCTTCAGATCTTCCTTCATAATATACTGCGTTTTCAAGATCACAAACTCCTGCTAACAAAAACTAAGACAAATATGGATGAGAATCCCATTTGAGAAGGAAAAACAAAATATTTGACCAGTAACATCAATTGTTTAGTCTTTAGAAAATCTCATGGAGTGAAACTATATGTCCCAGATAAAAAACCTAAACAAGTACAGAATAGGTGAATGACCGTATTAAAACTTAACTTTTAATTAGAGATGAGCGAACATACTCGTCCGAGCTTGATGCTCGTTCGAGCATTAGCGTACTCGAACCTGCTCGTTGCTCGGACGAATACTTCGCCCGCTCGAGAAAATGGCAGCTCCCGCCCACTTGAGTGACTGCACAGTAGCTGATTTGCTGCCTGCCAAGTGACTTATGCCAATGCTGTTAAGTTGTCATGTAGCCATAGATTCAGCTGCATCACAGTATAGGTCAGTGAAAATACACATATTGAAGTCAATGGATCTCCATATAACGAATGCAAAATTTTAACTGTACGTCTATATTTTCCAAAATCTATAGGCTCCTTTTATTTCAAGTGTTTTCACTTGTTACATTGTACTGTATTAGATACAAGTGACTCAGTCATAGACTTCACATAACCAGAACTGTTATGAAATTTTATGCTTCTATTAAAAGATGATATATATATATATATATATATATATATATATATATATATGACCGCTGTGTTCTGCGCTTAGTGGCGCACATATCCATAGCAAAGGCCGAAGTGGCAAAATTCAGTAGGGGTTGGATTTCTATTAGGCAATAACTCAGTGTCATCTCAACTGGCATAGTACTGTGCTTCCTTTGATACTTGGCTAGAAAATAGCCATAGCAATAGGATAGCATTGTTTGGTTTTAAAAACTCAAAAAAAAACAAAAAACACAAAAAAAAAAACAAAAAACACAAAAAAAAAATAAAGTTATAACTCTCATTTTAAAAATGTTTAACCCGAGGGCTAGGGGTAGAGGACGAGGGCGGGGACGTGGGCGTCCAACTACTGCAGGGGTCAGAGGCCGTGGTCCTGGGCGGGGTGAGACACCACCTGCTGATGAGGGAGCAGGGGAACGCCGCAGAGCTACACTCCCTAGGTTCATGTCTGAAGTTACTGGGACTCGTGGTAGAGCACTGTTGAGGCCAGAACAGTGCGAACAGGTGATGTCGTGGATTGCCGACAATGCTTCGAGCAATTTGTCCACCAGTCAGTCTTCCACGCAGTCCACCCATGTCACCGAAATCGGCACTCCTCCAGCTCCTGCACCTCAGCCTCCTCCCCCCCAGTCTGCCCCCTCCCAGGAAAATTTGGCATTTGAACCGGCATACTCTGAGGAACTGTTTTCTGGACCCTTCCCACAGTCACAAACCACTTGTCCGCTTGCTGCTGAGCAATTTTCCGATGCCCAGGTTTTCCACCAGTCGCAGTCTGTGGGTGATGATGACCTTCTTGACGTAGTGGAAGAAGTGTGTAAAGAGGTGTCCGACGATGAGGAGACACGGTTGTCAGACAGTGGGGAAGTTGTTGTCAGGGCAGGAAGTCCGAGGGGGGAGCAGACTGAGGGCCCTAAAGTTAAACCAATCTTATACATTCACAATTAATATCTCCTTGACAGGAAAGTACTTTTATTACTTTCTTACTGTCCACAGTAAAGCTTCACCTACTAAAATTTTGAGGGGGCTGTGTATTTATTAAATTTTGGGAGGCTGTATAGTTATAGAGCTCAATGGGGTCTTTATATTTATCAAACCTATCAATCTGTAGGTTTATAAAATGGTGGGGGGCTGTATATTTATCGAGTTCTGCTGTATATTTATAAAACCCAGATGGGGAGTGTATATTTATAAAACCCAGATGGGGCCTGTATATTTATCACATATTAATAGCTAGTGTAGCTACTAAAACTATGAGGGCCATATCTACTAAAACTACAAGGGGATGTACATATTAAAACTATGGGGGGCTGTATTTAATTAATCAATGGAGGCTATATATACATAAACTATGGGTGCTGGGTACTAATTAAACTATGGGGTTATATGGGTTACTGTATATCATTTTATGGCGGTTATATTAATGCTTTTAAATAGGCAATATGTATATGCATATGTATAAATAAACTGTATATATTAACTGTATTAATGGTGGTAAAAAAATAATTATAGGACACAATGGTGCTTATTTACTAAGGGTCCCGCGGCCGTATTTTTGTCGGGTTTTCCAACTTTTCGGGGATCACGTCAGGGATTTTGTCGCACGCGATCGGATTTAGGCACATTAGTGCCAGCTTTCATATTAGCTTTGTAAGAAGTATGTTGCTCCACCCCATTTTAACTCTATAATTCCATAGTCTAATGCATTTGCATTTGGCTTAAAAAAACTGGGGGTGCTGTTTGTACTATAATTTGTTCAGGGAGATATATATATATATATATATATATATATAATGTTTTATACATGTGGCACAGAGTGGTCAGTTGTGTTGTGAGGGATATATATTATTTAGGAACATTGTTATCTGGGTAACATTATACTTTGAGTGATTGCATTCTTTTTACGGGCACAGTGTAGAGATGTTCTGCATGGAGCTGAAGACATCTGATGGTGAATTCAGCAGTTATCAATATGTTATCAGCATGTTTTGATCGGTTTTTAGATGCTTCTTTTGCCTGGAAAATCAGTGGGCCGAATATAGCAAGGGATCAGGGAATACAGCACGGGTGGGGCATAATATTTTTAGCTTCAGGTAGCACAAAGGCTAGGCTCTGCCCAGTAAATTAGGGTGTAGCTATTCATGGAATGTTCTGATATATATTAAAGGGTTTCCTTTTGTTATTCTCAGATTTTTTTCTCTGAAGTCCATTAGCATCCCACATCTGTGGGGAATTACAATATCTATAACCAGAGTCACCACAGTAATCTTAGTTTTTTCATCTCTACTGGAGCAGAGGAGATTAGTCAGAATCATTACCATAATGTTGTTGAAGTACTAATCAGAGGCTGAACGCTGGCATAGTGCCCTCTCATACTGGGCTCACGCCTCCTTCCATGAGCAGTCTATTGCCAAGTATGGGCAACAGTTTAGGCATAATATTTTAATTATGAGCTGCCTAGGAACACTCTTCACGGTTAGCTTTGCATGGCTGCACGCGCTACGAATGTATTTCCTGAGCTGAGGAGAAACATATTTTGGAAATATATCAGTGCACACAAATCCACCAAAGATATTTCATTGGCTTCATTCCTGGATTCTAAGACAGAAAGGTATAATTAAATATTTACATCCAAAGTTAAAGTGTTGTTGTTAAGTTTCCTGATTTCTCAGACGACAGATCTGGGTCAGATCTTTTGTTAGATAAATCTGGACACAATTGCTGTAAACAACAGGGCACATTTACTAAAACTGTGCAAACTGTGCTATGTGCAGTTTGCCTGTGTAGTGTGCAGGGTGCGCCAGATTCAGGATTGCTGGGGCCTGTTCTTTATGAATCTGATGCCCTTTGCACTGCTCAGACAACTTTTTTTTTTTTTGTGCATCTTTAACTTGGGCTGTGCAACACACTTGGGTCGGCCTTTGCATGATAAATGTGGTGTGTGTTCCAACTGTATCACAGCCCCAATTCAGGTCTATGGCACCCGGTCACAAAGTGGTGAGCACACACTTGGTATTCTATGCAGAGGGTAGCATTTATTCCTTCTCCTCCTGGCCATGTGCTAACCAGGGATATGACTTGGGTGAGCACACGGGTGTGTACATGAGCCCTCAAAGGAAGAATTCAGAAACTATGTTATCACACATGTCTAATATGCATGGACAGATTGACCACTAAAACATCACATTAGATCCTTGAAGATTCTCTTGAACCTGCCGGACCCAGGTATTAAGATGTAACGCTGATACTCAAATTTTTCTGCTCACCCTTTTCTTTCTAGAGGTATGTTATTTTACACTGTGAAACTATTTGTCAGCAATCTTCCGCAGCTGCAGTGAAGTGGGCGGAGAGTAACGTCTTCTTGACTTTTCCCTGAAGTTGAGTAAAATTTAGGATGTCAACAGTTCCCATGTTTTGTCTCATGCCGTAATTAAGCATCAAATCCAGCAAGATTCCTACAAGTAAATCTACTGAGCTCAGCCTACTCTACAAAAAGGACCTATACAGTGACTAACCTGGCTGCTTTTATCACATGGAGGAGCACTGAACATATAATAAGTAGTTGAAACTAGCATTGAAACAGTTACATGATGTATTTAGTATGTACTTTGTAATTATTAGCATTAAACTACATACAGAGAGCATCACATGACCTCCCTCTGCTTCCCCCATAGTAACCAGTGAACAGCATCCACTCCTCTCTGTGAAACTGCAGCTGTATAATTTACTTTAACAAAGGACAGTACACAGGGATAATCAACAGGGAAGACATGCTAATGAGCTTGAAGGGCTCCAGGATGTGTTACCAGAGCCCCTCCACGCTGTAGCTTCACAATCTGTTACACTGTCTCACCCCTCTGTTTTCACTGTCTGTTGTGATATCCCAGAGTGGCAGAGGGGAAGCCCTTCTACACAGTCTAACAACTGGGTAATCTGTAGCACTAGGTAAATGCCCCGCAGAATGCTTCATTTTCAGTGTTGATTTAGATGTTGATTTTAGAAGATAGGAGGCCATGGATAACAAATATAAGGAGATTACCATAGTCACATCACCTGAATCTATGAATTAGTGTTACTGGTTTATAATTATGGATTTAGATGACACTCTTGGCAATCAACTCCCATGGTTGAGAAAAGTATTGATTGGGTCCTAACAAATGAGATATGTCTATTAAAAAGGTATCTGATCACAAATCACCACAAAGTAGCCAGCAACCTGTAGGTTCTCTTCTAAGTTGACCAATTCAATCTGATCTTTATGCATGATCCAGCTTCAAATATGCTGTGAAAACAAACTTACAATAACTGGCTACCTAGCTGAGGGTAAGAAACCAATAATGTCCTGCATGGATTTCACGGAGTAGCAATTACTATTAAGGCATCCATACTACAGCTCAGTTTTATTGTGGGGTTAATATTAAGTGCTCGAGAAATGCCAGAAGAAGACAGACTGAAATGAAAATCTTATTAAACCAAAACATGTGAAGTGATTCCTCCGAGGCAACCTATAGCTGCAGCCCCTGCTACTGAAAGACAACTAATTTATGTATCCAATATCCACAAATGCTAAATATTTCACAGCCCGTCTTGACACTGAGCATCATTATGTACAAGTAATATTCATTCTCATTAACACACTGCAGACAGTGATACACCATCCGAGCATTTACCACCCATACTACACTAGGAAGGCTATACTTAAATACTAACTTTACTATCACCATGTTCTAGTTCAAAACCTAAATACATGTTCATCTATTTACATATAGAGATGTATGGTGAAGCTCCTGGGCCCTGGTTCAAACAGTATCTCCATACATCATGTACAATTCATCTGTTCATTTCTGCATCTCCTGTGAAATGCCCAGTTTTTTAGATTCCTTATAACTATACCCCAGGATCCATAGTACACATACTGTATGCATACACTGTAGCATACTAGTTATTTTTAAATATCCTCGTTATGCCTAGATCAGGAAATAATAAGATTCATAGACCATCACTTTCCTTTTTCCTTGTCTTTAACAGTATACATACATTAACATGTAACAATTGCAGCCAAACACAGACTCTTACTTTGACTACTTAGCACCACTAAAATCCCTGCTGCAGCTTGTGATTGGCTACAGCGGTCACATGACCAATTTGGTACAAAATAGGGTACAAAATAGACTAATATATAACAATATCAGTATGGTACAGAATAGAATACAGGCGGTCCCCTACTTAAGAACACCTGACTTACATACGACCCCTAGTTACAAACGGACCTCTGGATATTGGTAATTTACTGTACTTTAACGCTAGGCAACAATAAACAGCTGTAACCGTTATCAAAGGTGTCTGTAATGAAGCTTTAATGTTAATCCTGATTCTTATGACATCCCAACATTTTTAAAATCCAATTGTCGCAGAGCCCAAAAAAGTCCTGTCTGGGATTACAATGATAAAATATACAGTTCCGACTTACATACAAATTCAACTTGAGAACAAACCTACAGACCCTATCTTATACGTAACCCGGGGACTGTCTGTATACACTCACCGGCCACTTTATTAGGTACACCTGTCCAACTGCTCGTTAACACTTAATTTCTAATCAGCCAATCACATGGCGGCAACTCAGTGCATTTAGGCATGTAGACGAGGAATGCTTCCAGCACCTTGTTGAATCTATGCCACGAAGAATTGAGGCAATTCTGAAGGCAAAAGGGGGTCCAACCTGTTACTAGCATGGTGTACCTAATAAAGTGGCCGGTGAGTGCATATATATTCTAACAGGATATATTCTCATGCAGGCTACCTCTATGTTATGCTACAAGCATGCTTTTAGCTGCCACTTGATAGTAGAAAGAATATAAAGCAGTAGTCATATGACAGCAGCTCTTGTGTTTTTTTTTGTCTGTACAAGTAATATAAGAGCTGCTATTTTAAGTAGCATTCTGTCTGTTAAACATTTCTCAAACATAGAGAAGAAACATTATGAAATGTGAACAGATGTGCATGTTAGGTTTCTCTGATCTTTTGCAGAAACCTGAAAATAGATACACTCTCTCACCCCAAGAAAAAAAGAATCTCCCTCACATCAGTATTCAATAAGAGTCAAAAGTTTACTTTATTATCACATTTTCTATTTTTGTCTGAGCAGATGAATGTGCAGTTTACTGCCCCCTACCCCATCCTGAATGGGAGAAGTCATGGGAGACACAGAAGTAATCTGAAAACTTAAGTGTATTTTTAACTAAAGACAGACAATAAAATGGTAGGAAAAAATAGTTATGGTTTTTCCTGGTCTGAGTATTTTCACATGTTGAAGTGAATGTTTTGATATGAAACTTTTTATATTATCTGCTTTTTTAAATGTTAAAAAATAAAAATAAGATCTTAATGTAAAAAATGAAAGGTCAGACATCTGGTGGGTGAGGAAGATCTTAATGTAAAAAATGAAAGGTCAGACATCTGGTGGGTGAGGGACTTTGGGTGGTCCATACAAAACAGGATGAACTGTCAGTGTTAATCAAATGGGTTTTCTACAGATTGACTTTGATGATCTATCCTCATGTCTGATTTTTGGGGGTGGACAATCCACCTTCCATTGAAGCTGGAAGCAGATGTTTCTGTGCTCTCTGTAGTGGTCAGAGGCCATAACTCCATGTACATCTTCCATTAATTCTGCATATACACCAGGCCACATTGCTAATTATTACGGGTTTCAGGTGTCAGTCCCTGAATTCAGACATTGGCTTATCCTGAGTGCAGCCATCAATAATAAGTACTGGAAAATCCTTTTAATGTAAACGTCAAAGCTAACCTTATATATTATATAAATGCAGGCATGATGGGTTCCAACCCATCATCATCATCATGCTCCAAAAACATGCTCCAGCGTGACAAAAGGAATCTCTGTTCTCTGTTATAATGTTTAAAGCGGTACTCTCAGTACAGCAAATTAATGTTATTGTTTGTATGATGAAAAATAATACCAATAAATTTCCAATATACTTTCTGTAACAATTCCTCATGGTTTTCTATATCTCTGCTTCCTGTCCTGCTAAAGAAAGCTTCTATGTTTACTTCTATGGACAGAAATCTGTCCAGGGTCATGTGATGTCACACAGGTGCACAGCTCGGTAGTATCAGAGAGTAATCAGACCTGTGTATTATAATGAGCCAGGCAACTGTGTGACCAGGGACAGAGATCTGTCCACTAGAAGTAAACATAAAAACTGTTTATAGAATGACCACAAGCAGAGATCTAGAAAACCGTGAAGAATTAATACAGAAAGTATATTGTAAATTTGTATAACTTTGCATTATTCAAACAATTACTTGATGTGGGTTGAAATGGGGATAACCCTTTAAGTTCCTGCATCAAGTTCACCTGCCACCTGCAACACTGTGCTTGCCTATCTACATGTATTTTCCTTTTTCTTGTAATTCAGAACTGCAATATGTAAATGAAATACTTAACATTCAATTAAAAGCCTCTTATAATTCTAAGAACGAACAAGTGACCAAAATCTAAGTGACCAAATCATGTGACTTAGTGTTTTGTAAAAGGAATACCATTAAATTCCATATACATTTCTGGCCCATCTTTACAAAGTAACATTAATATTTATATAATAATTAGAAGTGCATCTAATAAGTTCTTAAAGGGAACCTGTCACATATACAGCTAGTGACAAGTTCCTATAGAGTTATTAACAACCTGACACCCTTCATTTAGCTAAAAATTGTCTCCCTTACATCCACATAAATCAACCTTATATTATATTCCTTGGCATCAGAGAAGGTTTGTTCTGCTAGGGCAGCCCCTCTTATCTGCTCCTCCCCATGTCTCATGCCTCTTCTCAGCATTTCATGTGACAACAGTGACATAATTACAGCTCCATTAGCCTGGTTTAATTAGAAGATAAAGGGCTCCATACTACAGTTCTAACTGGGAACCATTTATGGCAAAAGTTGGCATAGTTTAATGTGAATTAAGTCTGAATACTTGAAAGACTTACCCAATGTCTGCTTCAAAAAGTCAGCATTTTTAAGAGTGATTCAACATTTTCTCAGGTAAACAAAACAAAACGGGAATGCTGGGACCCGCCGGATTATATAACAGAGCCGCAAATGCCAGCGCCAATCTGGAGGACGCTGGCTCTTTAAATCCTAGAGAGCCTGCGCACGCACGTTCTACGGAGTGGGGACGTGCTGTCTACTCGGGACCAGAGCTGGATCAGGAGCGTGGAGAGGTGAGTCCACCCGGGGGGGGGGGAGCCGTGCCACATAGAGGGGCACGGGTGTGCCCGCAATCTGCAACATGGAAAGTTGACTCAACCTCTATCCTGTGTCCTTGTGTGTACCACATTGAGTATGGAGAAAAGAAAAAAGACCAAAGAACTGTCTGAGGACTTGAGAATCAAAATTGTAAGGAAGCCTGAGCAATCTCAAGGCCACAAGTCCATCTCCAAAGACCTGAATGTTCCTTTGTCTACCATGCACATTATAATCAAGAAGTTTAAAGCCCAGGGCACTGTGGCTAACCTCCCTAGATGGACGGAAAAGAAAGATAGACGAGAGATTTCAACAAAAGATTGTGCGGATGGTGGATAAAGAACCTAGACTAACATCCCAACAAGTTCAAGCTGCCTTGCAGTCCAAGGGTACAACAGTGTCCAAAGAATTTGTGATTGCAATCATTTTCTGGAAGAAAACGAGTATTATCTGACAGAACTGCAGGGGTGCCAATACTTTTAGCCACCACTGTATGTTATAAACTTATTTTTTACAGAAATGCGGCCATGCAAAGATATAAGAAATGAAGCTTGGGACACGGGATGGGACAGGGAGGTACGTAATAGTTATCTACCATCAGGTAATCAAGAACCAGATCCAGAGCCTTAATTTGATCCTTTTGGACCCCCATCTACCACAGGTAATTATGATAATAGAATAATACATCTTGGGTCAAAATGTGAGTACCATCTCTGTAATACAAATAAAACTCCATAGAGGCCAAAGTCTTTTTAATTGTGCTTAGTTCAGCAATGGCAGTTGGGTGCTCAGCCCCTAAATACGACCATATTACATTTATATTAAATGCAGACACATTTAGATTGTTGAAAGTTCAAATACCACTCTGTATGAGCATTAGATGTGACCTATTTATACACTCTATTAGGTACACCACTTTATTAGGTACACCATGCTAGTAACGGGTTGGACCCCCTTTTGCCTTCAGAACTGCCTCAATTCTTCGTGGAATAGATTCAACAAGGTGCTGGAAGCATTCCTCAGAGATTTTGGTCCATATTGACATGATGGCATCACACAGTTGCCGCAGATAGGTCGGCTGCACATCCATGATGCGAATCTCCCGTTCCACCACATCCCAAAGATGCTCTATTGGATTGAGATCTGGTGACTTTGGAGGCCATTTGAGTACAGTGAACTCATTGTCATGTTCAAGAAACCAGTCTGAGATGATTCCAGCTTTATGACATGTCGCATTATCCTGCTGAAAGTAGCCATCAGATGTTGGGTCATAAAGGGATGGACATGGTCAGCAACAATACTCAGGTAGGCTGTGGCGTTGCAACGATGCTCAATTGGTACCAAGGGGCCCAAAGAGTGCCAAGAAAATATTCCCCACACCATGACACCACCACCACCAGCCTGAACCGTTGATACAAGGCAGGATGGATCCCTTCTTTCATGTTGTTGATGCCAAATTCTGACCCTACCATCCGAATGTCGCAGCAGAAATCGAGACTCATCAGACCAGGCAACGTTTTTCCAATCTTCTGCTGTCCAATTTCGATGAGCTTGTGCAAATTGTAGCTTCAGTTTCCTGTTCTTAGCTGAAAGGAGTGGCACCCGGTGTGGTCTTTTGCTGCTGTAGCCCATCTGCCTCAAAGTTTGACGTACTGTGCGTTCAGAGATGCTCTTCTGCCTACCTTGGTTGTAACGGGTGGCGATTTGAGTCACTGTTGCCTTTCTATCAGCTCGAACCAGTCTGCCCATTCTCCTCTGATCTCTGGCATCAACAAGGCATTTTCGCCCACAGAATTGCCGCTCACTGGATGTCTTTTCTTTTTGGGACCATTCTTTGCAAACCCTAGAGATGGTTGTGCGTGAAAATCCCAGTAGATCAGCAGTTTCTGAAATACTCAGACCAGCCCTTCTGGCACCAACAACCATGCCACGTTCAAAGGCACTCAAATCACCTTTCTTCCCCATACTGATGCTCGGTTTGAACTGCAGGAGATTGTCTTGACCATGTTTACATGCCTAAATGCACCGAGTTGCCGCCATGTGATTGGCTGATTAGAAATTAAGTGTTAACAAGCAGTTGGACAGGTGTACCTAATAAAGTGGCCGGTGAGTGTATAACACATCTCCCATAGAAAAAAAGATAAATATTTTCTTACATATAGATTTCTCATATATACATTTTATAGGATAAAACAAAATAAACTAAAACATATAATCAGCTATAACACTAAATAAAAACACAAACCATTGTTCTTTCAAGTATATCACTAACAGCAGGAGGCTAAATTAATAAGCAGACAAAAAGTATCAAGAGTTAGTATACTGCTACAGTCAGGTAGCAGTATATTGTGCATAAATTGTCACCTGCGCCTGATTACCGCTAGCTATAGCTTCAAGCCGAGTTATGAAGTTATATAGTGTAAATAAATGTTTTACAACTCTCTTGATGGAAACATATAACTTACAGGTCATATAAGGTCACATTAACTAATATTATGCCTTTATCGTGGAAACAAGCGACACTGCAGCATCCCAGGGAAGCGTTTCCAGAGCAAGCTGGCTTAACACATAAGTCAGTTATATGACTTGACCTGCCTCATGTGTAGAATCAGATGTTGGTGCACCATAGGTACAAGAAGGCCATTCCTCCAAACGATGTATAGACATGAAGAATGCAAATTTGCTCAATCAACCTCCGTTAGTATCTTGCAAATAGTTCATAACAGATGAAGACCCTAGTAGTTAATGGGTTACATGTTTCAAATCTATTTAAGTACTTCAATAATATAAATTTTGGGTAGGCCGGTCCTAGCTGAATAATAATATAATAATAATAATTTCTTTATTTATATAACACACAGGTTACACTGTGCTGCACAGAGCTTTTCAAGTCAGTCCCTGTTCCCAATGGGGCTCACAATCTAATCAACCTACCAGTATGTTTTGGAGTGTGGGAGGAAGCCAGAGGACCGGGAGGAAACATATGCAAACACAGAGAGAACATACAAACTTTTTGAAGATGTTGACCCTGGGACTTGAACCCAGGTCCCCAGTGCTGCAAGGCTGTAATAATAACCACTAAGCCACCGTGTTGCCCCAGGTTCTAAATGCATTTCCAACTATGATGCCCCGCACATTTTAGTTGTTTATTTAAATCCAGATTAATGTAGTGCAATATGTTACATAAATAAATGATTCCCTAATGTGTGTAAATTATTAAGCAAGAATAAGATTTGTTAGACTATCTACGTGCGAAATAATCTATAGGCAATATTATAAAAGGAAAAAAATAATACACATGGGCAGCTGTCTCTCCTCATTTATGTCCTTTTCTCTCTTGCATATAAGAAGATAAAGATGTCTGATTTCAATGTCAGCAGAATCCAGCTTCACCTTTATGATTTTTTTCAGCTCCCAGGGATCAGATCACCTTGCCACTCCTAAAGTTTTGTTCTGCAGCTCCAGGGTTGCCTTGCCACTGACTTCCTTTTCATAATCCCTTTGCTCACTGTCCTCAGATTGTCCCACGCTGTGGAATACATTGACAGTATCACCCCATGAATAAATGATAAATAATTATACTTGGAAACCTTCTCCAAAGCACATGGCTGATGTTTTTTTATAGTTGACAGTTATAAATATTTTAACAATGAACAATCTACAAGGGCAATAATACCTTATAAAGCTCAAATGTCATATAAAGGCTGGTAAATTCTTAAGCTCAGCACATTTATGGATTTAAATGATCTAACAACACACATTGGGAAGAATGGAAAGACAAATAGATAGATAGAGATAGACAGATAAATAGATAGATAGATAAATACTGTGTATATACTTGAGTATAAGCCGACCCGAGTATAAGTCGAGGTACCTAATTTTAACACAAAAAAACTATTGACTTGAGTATAAGCCAAGGGTAGGAAATGCATTAGCCAGCCAGTGCATGCGTCCCAGTATACAGCCTGTAGACCCTGCCCCCAGTATACAGCCTGCAGCCCATGCCCCCAGTATACAGCCTGCAGCCCTTGCCCTCAGTATATAGCCCCTGCCCTTAGTATACAGCCTGCAGCCCCTGCCCCCCCAGTATACAGCCCCTTCCCCCAGTATACAGCCCCTTTCCCTAGTATACAGCCAGCAGCCCCCTGTCCCTAGTATACAGCCTGCAGCCCCCTGTCCCTTGTATACAGCCTGCCGCCCCTGTCCCTAGTATACAGCCAGCAGCCCCCTGCTCCCCAGCATACAGCCTGCAGCCCTCTGTCCCTAGTATACAGCCTGCTGCCCCCTGTCCTTAGTATACAGCCTTAAGCCCCCTGTCCTTGGTATACAGCCTGGAGCCCCCAGTATACAGCCCCTGCCCAGCCTATAAGAAAAAAAGTGTACTCACCTTCCGACGTCCCCCCCCTTCCATGGAGGTCCTTTTCTGTCCAACAATGCTCCCTCTCTCGGTGCGGTGCTGTAGCTCGAGCTCAGCGGCTAGCTTGGGTTGTAGCGTGTGCGCCGCCTTTGGCACACACTGTGTTGTCAGTGAGCCGCTGACGTCACAGCTTGATCAACGGCACCGCACGGAGAGAGGGAACATCGTTAGACAGGAGAGGACCTCTCGGGGGGCATTGGAAGGTGGGTACACTTTTATTTTGTTTGTAATAGACTCGAGTATAAACCAAGTTGGGTTTTTCAGCACATTTTTTTTTTGCTGAGAAAATCAGCTTATACTCTGGTATATATGGTAGATAGATTCCAAATAATGATGCAGCACTCCAGGTTCCACATAGTGAAAAAAGGAAGGTTTTTATTCCAACATTTGGTAAATGTAAAAAAAAAACATTTGTTAAAAAACAGTAAAAATATAATAAAATCATTTCATCCATCATAACACTTACACCAGTAAACTCAGTACACATCATTACATTGGACTGGAGAGGACGGCATCAGACTGAACTTAACCTATAGTCAACATTTATACCATGTGGTTGAGTACAAAAATCCATTTCAGTTCCCTGCTTTTCAGAATACACTCATGATCCCCGCTAGTGGTAGTGGTGGTATATGGTCTATGATACGAAAATGCAACTGCTTCTCAGTGTGCCCTGCCTCAAGAAAATGTTTAGAAACTATTAGAGCCTTATGTCGAAAACATATTGTATATCTATGTTGTGCGAACCGCACCTTAAATTCAAGTGTTGTCTCACCTACATAGAAAAAACCACAAGGGAAAGACAATAAATAGATAACATTGCTGCTAGTACAAGTTAGATAATATTTGATATGGTAAGTTTTGCCATTATGAGAAAATTGTGAGCCCTTATCCATATGTGTACAGTTAAAGCAATTGCAACATGGAAAACAACACTTCCGTAACGTACAATAAAAGCCAGTTTGCCTCAATACTTGCCAGAAATCTATGACACATATTCCATGAACATGTGTCCTCCTCGTCTTTGCAGTAATATTGGATTAACAATAGTGATATTGACATTTTTCTGTAAAATATCATGATTTTTAAAGAAGGTCTGCATCAAGCTTTTCCGAATTTTACACCAGTAGTCACGTCTTATTGTACATTATGGGGCACATTTACTTACCCGTCCCTTGCGTGATTCCCGCTGTGTGTTGTCTGACGACTCCAGCGCGATCCACTAAGATTGTGCGCCCGATTTCCTGCTTGTGTCGCTTCCCTGTTCAGGTCCGCCGGAGTTCACATCTTCTTCCCGGTGTATGTAAGTGCATGGCTTGCGACACAAATTCAAATGTTAAATCCTGCGCTCAGTCCAAATCCGTTGGCTCGTCCGATGGCCTGCCCCCCGATTTGTGTCCCATGAAAGCCGGCCCACCAAAATCCGATCACGTGCGCCACAATCTCTTTTTAAATGCGGTGCAAAACGGTAATCGTCGGAATATCTGACGTTTGTGCGGTCGCGGACCCTTAGTAAATGAGCCTCTATATGTTTTATCACTTAGGGGTTCGCACCCAACGTTTGCTACCGCTGTGGTTTTTACCACTTATTAGGTGTTAATATGCCGGTTCATTTTTTTCCCCTAGGAAGGGGTTAAACATTTGACTTGCACACCTCAAGCTTTATTAGGCACCATTCGCAATAATTGCGGTTCTCTTGAGGTTAGTATGCGATTTCTGTGTGGCTAATATGCACACTGAGCCAATACACAGTTTAACCTTGGTGTGTTTTTCCCCTATGTGTTATTGCCTGCATCGTTTGCTCAATATTGCATTGTGACTACTTACATCTACATTGTGACCACCAATATACTTATCTGCTTATGGCTCCAGCAATGTGATCCTCTATTTTTTTCTTTTTGAGTCTATTGATACAAACTGCTGTCAGTCTTTTGATTGACAGCCATTCCGCCCATAGACTTACATTGTTCCATCCATGCATGCGCGGTTGATCCTTCCTGTATGCATTCCACCATGCATGTCAGCTTAGCGCGATGGTGTACACAGTCATCACTGTTTTTACTTTTATATACAAGGTGGTAAGACGATGGGGACTTTTTGATTTTTTTCACTCCAACTGTGATGTTGTTTATACACAGTATAGTGCAGTTGCACTTTAACCGGTCGGGCCGAGCCCTCTCTAGAGCCGGGAAGTCTCTGCTGCATATTGCAGCAAAGGCTTACCGGTAACCCCGCGACGGTGCTCTGGCATGGAATAGTGGAATTTTCAAATGTGATCAACTATGCGTGCAGTTTGTACCGTCAACAACCACCGCGCCACATAGCTTTTTTATTTGTAACCCCTCCCCCGTTCTACGATATTTTGGGTGGGGCGTGCCCCAATTGGACCTCCGAAACGGGAACCCGGTGCCCGGTTCGTAATCCTGGTAAAGTCTTTGTTTTCACTATTGTGTTTGTGAACACTGTGATTTATTTAATTATTTTTTTAGAGGTAGAATAGAGTTGATAAGATGATAATCCATGCCCTGGATGCTTTTGGCCTGTGCTCGCAGACTATTGTGCAGACCAGGTCCCGTGGTCGGTGCTCTCCTTTATAATCTTCTCACTCCCTCTCTCGGTATCTCACAGACCAGAAGAGGTAATTACTTTTAGTGAAACATGGGCTTGATCCATGGCTCACACACAGAGAGCCGGAAAACATTTTCGATTGTCATTACAACTAAGCCTCACCTCTGCTCCCGGAAAGCCGATAGTAGAGACAGATTAGTAAAGGAGAACAGATGAGCTAATATATTAATTATACTGTGGTGGAAGCACATTACTGGCACTCGTTGCGCGTTGGACGAGTTCGGTTGTGGACTGGAGGGAGCCCTGGGGACTTTTATGGTATTGGTGGGCTGTGGGTGGACCTTACTGGCGGACCTCTTGGAGACTTACTGAGGTGTGGGGGACTTTACTGGAGCTGTGGGGGATTTACTGGCCAGTCTTGTTGGGGGCTGTGACAGGATTCAAGGAGATGGGGGTTAACATTACAGGGAAACATTACTTGGGGGGCTGTGGAAAACATTGCTAGGGGGCTATGAGGAACATAACTGGGGGCTTTGGGTACTTTACTGAGGGGCTGTGGGGAACTTTACTGGGGGCTGTGGGGCACTTTACTGGTGGGAACTATAGAGGGAGGGCTGTGATGACAGGAAGCTGTGGGGAGGCATGGGGAACATTACTGGGGGTCTGTGTGAGATATAACTGGGATCTGTGGGGGATATTAGTTGGGGGGCTGCGGGGACTTAAACAAGGATATGTGGGGGATAAGACTGGGGGTCTGTTGGGCATATTACTGGGGCGGCTGTAGGGGACACTTAAAGGGGGCTATTGGAGACATAACTTACTGGGGGATATCACTTATTGGGACTGCGTGTGACATTACTTAGTGAGAACTGTGGGGGACATTATATGCTGGGGCTTTGAGGAACATTACTTACCAGGGTCTGTGGGAAGATTACTTATTTAGTGTAGGGGCGATCTACAGCATGGGGTTATTTTTTTAGTGGGGAGAGAATCATTTATTGGTGGGTATGATTAGAAAGGTGCAACAATAAGAGGCAATAAGTATAGGGGCATAGAGGAGGTATTATTTAGTGCAGGTCACATTGAGGGGGGAATTATTAGCGGCCACAGTTATTAAGTGTAGGTTTCATTATTACATGTTAGGCCACATTTGGGGAACATTAATTCATCTGTGTTTTTTGTCGTTGTAAATGATAAGTACAGTTGTTTTTGGTACAAGCAAGTGTTAGGGGGGCTATGTACAGTAGTGAACACTAATGAAAATTTGCTACATATACACTGTGTTCCGTTCCCCCTTTTTTTACGACCCATGAAACGCACCCGTTTCTACTGGACCCAGCTATTTGTTTCCATTTATTTTTTTTAAACTGATTTTATTAGTAATCATGTTCACAGCGTACAAACAGTTTACATTGAGACAACATCATCTGTGTACAAGCGGTTGAGATGGTATGGATACAACAGTACAGCTTATAACATGCTTATGCATCATATTGAAAAAAGATGGTACAATGAAATCATCTTGAGTCTCATTTCTGTTTGGATGTACATTTGTGCCATGACATGAATTAAAAGCATAATAAAGAAGAGGTGAAACAATACTAAATTACTTTTCTAGTCTCAACTTGTTTCAACTTCAGGTGAAGAAGAAAAAAAGAACACAAAAAACAAAACATGTCAGCCCCCCTTGGGTTTGTCCTCCTGTCACTCTCTCAGCTTCTGTATCTCTTTTCACCGTTTCACTCAAAGTTGATCTGCTAATATGCCCAGATGAGTTTCTCTAGTGGAGGGTTATGTCCTGTCATTGGCAGTACATTGCTGCTTCAGGTTGTGATAGAAAGATCCCTCAATTCCTGCCTAAACCTGCGAACTGAATAGTTTGTGTCGCCCGACTCGCACCAGGTCACCCACACTCGTTCAAACTTGTCGGGGCATTTTCGATGCCTGCACACCAGTTTTTCATATGGAAGAATTTGGTTTATTTGTGATTTCCACATATTTAAGTTTGGGGTATTAGTGTCATACCACCTTAGAGCTATGCACTTTCGGGCCATAAATAGAGTTTCCCTTAGGAATATGATTTGGTAAAGAGGCCAATCTTCTTCAGAAAGTATGCCCAAGAGACATGCTTCAGGGGACATGGGGACGGGGATGTGTATTAATGTGGACAAGAAGTTAGTGATGTCCTTCCAAAATTTTTGTATTGGTGGGCAGACCCAGCTCATGTGCCAGAAGTCTGCCCGAAGCTCACCACATCGCGGGCGGGCGGTCGAAGGGACCCGGCCCATCTTTGCCATGCGTACTGGTGTTAGGTAAGCCTGGTGGATAAAGTACAACTGAGTCATTCTATTATTTATTGAGGGGGATACTTCGGTGTGAGCGGCGAGTAGTTCATTAACAGACTCATCCTCTAATGTTGGGATGAGTGCCCTCCATTTATCTAGCACCTTTAGTTTATTGCTAGTCATTTTTCCCTGAGTGAGGGGAGTGTATAGTGCGGAAATGATACCCCCAGGGCCTTGTGTTTTGCAAATCCCAATTAAAGGGTGTGAGGAGATAGGTGTCCTAGGAGGAGGAAACTAAGACTCCAGGGCATGTCGCAACTGTAGGAATCTGTAGTTGCTATAATATTTGTAAACCCTGTTACTTTATTCGTCACCTGCCAAACTTGCCTTGCCTAGTCTGTGCAGGGGGAGTAAGGGGTCCAGGTTTGGTACCAGTACTGGCCATAGGCTTGGGATTCCCTAGTGGTGCTGGAGGTGGTGTTCTGCATTTGGCAGTGGTTGCTCTATAACCCAATGTCTGAGATATTTAAGCTGACCCGCTATATAATAGAGGTAAAAATCCGGTAGGGCCATTCCGGCCTCGTCTTTGGGGTGTTGCAATGTAGCTAGGCTTAACTTGGCTCTAGATGTTCCCCATATGAAGGTGCCTATAATGGTGTGTAGTGTTTTGAAAAACCTTTTTGGGATTGGGACTGATGCATGCTGTAATACGTATAGGCATTTGGGCAGAATAATGAGTGCAAAGAACAGCAGTGGTTCCGTTACCCGCCTACTTGTGTTATGGTATGTCTTAAAAATAGTGATCCCTAAGTAGGTAAATTCGGTAACCACTTTCAGTCTTTCTACCACCTCCGGACCTGTCCATGGGGATGAGCCTAGCGACATGAACACCGATTTGGACCAATTCACCAGTAGTCCTGAGTATTCTCCAAACTCACTAATGAGGGAGATCGCGTGTGGTAGGGTAGCCTCTGCATCAGACATAAACAACACCATGTCATCGGCATATAGGCTGACTCGGTCCTCTCTCTCTCCCACCCTTATACCGCGGTAGACTTTGTCTTGTCTGAGTCTCAGTGCCAAAGCCTCTATTGCCAAGGCAAAGAGGAGCTGGGAAAGTGGACATCCCTGCCGGGTTCCTCGGTGTAGCACAATTGGTCCGACAGCTCCCCATTGATTAGGACTTTGCTAACTGGGGATGCATATAGGATATCGATCCATGTGGCGAATCTTGGGCCGAAGCCGAATTTTCGTATACATTGTTTGAGAAAGGCCCATTCAATAGAGTCGAACGCCTTGGCCGTTGTCAGGGAGGAAAAGCTCGCCACTTTTCCATTCACCTTTCCATTCGTTCCGCCACCTGCACTCTTCTTATGTTATCAGACGGTGGATTTGTCCTGGCAGGAAAACAAACATTGATCCGAGGGATATCAAAAAGAGAGAATTACCGGTATTTAGTTACTCGCAAAAAATCCTAGTAAGGATTTTGTAGTCACACTGTGATAATGCTATGGGGCGGTTAGGACCCCCCCCCACAGTCGGATTGGGACACTTCACTTGCTTGAGGATTACTACTACGTGGCTTCATACAGATGAGGGGGGCCAAAGTCTTAGACTTCAAATGCGGGGAATACATTTAATTAAACGGGGGTGGTACAAGGAGGTCTTGTATTTGGCATATACCTCCTTGGGGAGCCCATCAGGCCTGAGCTTTGTGTTGGTTAAAACTATCTATCGAATCATTTATACTCCTCCAATTGGGTGACGCTGTTCTGGGGTTAGTGACGGGAACATGGTGCGTCACATTCTTTAGGTATGTGTTGATGTCATTATCTGTTTCTGTAGTTGGGTATTGATAGGTTCTGTTGTAACTTCCGTAAATTCTCGCCAGTATTCAGAGTGGGTTTTAAAATTGATCCATGTTGTTCTTATCGCTAAGATAGTGAGGGGCGGACAAGGGTGTTGTATGCTACAATGGGACAAAAACTTCAGCTGACTGGTCCCAGTCAAAGGCTGTCTGCATTAGAAGACAAAGAAGTATTGTTATCAGCTTTCTTCTAGGGCATGGAGATATAGGCGAACTGGTGCAACCATTTGACTCTGTATTGCCTCGCAGTGGGATCGTGTGAGTATTGTTGCCTCCAGGGAATCGACATTTGTATGCCAGTTCTGGTTCTATTTCTTAGATCCGCTTAGTGAAGGAAATTGCGGATTGTAGGACAAGTACGACAATAGGACGTTGTTGCTTTCAGAGGCACTGTGGGCAGTATCTGGGTTGTGGGCCTGGAAGAAGGCGATTTAGCTGTTCAGGTAACTGTTCTGATGGACCCTATTAACTCTAGCCAAAAGGGGTGGATCAGACCTTTGCATTAAAGAGGTGGAGCGTTTCCTATGACACAGATCACCGTGAATGGTGGATATTCTTCGGGAAGATATTGTAGTCTTGTAGTGTGGAAATTATGTTTGTGGATCCTGCCAAGTATACGCGGATAGAGATTTGGGGGCGCATTTGTAGCAGGATAGGTTGGCTAGCGGTTAGTCTTGCCCAAAACTGGCTCAGCCCTTTCTATAAGAACCAGTGATAGGCTACTATGATTGGTGTTCTTGCGGGAGGGCTGCGGTTGGGGACGGTTCCAGTGTAGTCTAAAAAATATTGCAAACTCCTATGCACCATGTTCCTGCTTGTGGGGGTGGACGTGTGTGAACAATGCTGAGGGACGCAGAGGGTAACTCTGCAAAAGACACAGGGTAGGTGGATATACACTCACTGGCCCCTTTAATTAGGGTACACCTGGTCCAACTGGCGTTAACACTTAATTCTCAACAGCCAATCACATGCGGAAACTACAGTGATTTAGCATTAGACATGGTCAAGCAATCCCTGCAGGTTCAACTACAGCATACAGTATGGAGAGAAGAAAGGTGATTTGAGTGCCTTGGAACGTGGCACAGGTTGTGGTGCCAGAAGGGCTGGTCTGAGTATTTCCGAAAACTGACGTGACTACTGGTTTTCACGCACAACCATCATCAAGGGTGTGTAAGAGAATGCGTCCGGAAAAAAAAGAAAAAACATCCAGTGGCGCAGAGGCAGTTGTGGCGGAAATGCCTTTGATGCCAGAGGTCAGAGGAGAATGGGGAACAGATGGTTCGAGCTGACGAAAAGGGCAACAGTGAACCTCAAACGCACCGTTACAACAAGGTGCAGGAAGAAGAGAAAGAGCATCTCGAAACACAGAGTGTGGAAAATTGAGGCAAGATTGGGACGTAAGCAGCAGATAGGACAAACCGGGCTGCCACTCCTTTCAGCTAGAACAGGAAACTGAGGAACAATTGCACAAGCTCATTCGAAATGAAGTAGGAAGATCTGGAAAAAAAAACGTTGTGGTCTGATGAGTCTCGATTGTCTGCTTTTCGACATTCGGATGGTAGAGGGTCAGGAATTTGGGTCCAAAAACAGAAACAGGATCATCCTGCCTTGGTATCAACGGTTTGCAGGGCGGTGGTGGGGTTGTCATGGATGGGGGGAATATTTTCTTGGGCCACTCTTCAGGCCTGGTGACCAAATTGACGTATCGTTGCTGCAGCCACAGCACCTGTATAGTATTGCTGTGACCCTGGCCATCCCTTTATGACAACACATGTGACAAACAACTTGATGGCTACTTTCAGCAGGATAATGCGCCATTCATTTACAGCTGGAATCATCTCACTGGTTTCTTGAACATGGACAATGAGTCACTGGCCTCAAATGGCCTCCCACAGTCACCAGATCTCAATCCAAGTTAGAGCATCTTTGGGAGTGTGGTGGAACGGGAGATTCGCATCATGGAGGTGCAGACGAACAACACCAGCAACAGCAACACAGGCACACAGAACTGTGTGATGCCACATGTCAATATGGACCAAAATCTCTGAAGAATGCTTCAGCACCTTGTTGAATCAGTGCCACGAAGAATTGCGGCAGTTCTGAAGGCAAAAGGGGGTGGTCCAAACCCGTTACTAGCATGGTGTACCTAAATTTAAAGTGGCCGGTGACCGGTGAGTGTATTCGCCATCAAATTTAAGGGAGGACGTCTATGGGAGAGCACAAACACAAACCTACCCCTTGGTTGGTGGTTGCGTTTCAACTCCCATCGCACCGCTTTTATGTACCAGTAGCGAGGACCCCTCTCGCTGAGGTATTGTAGGCAGGCGTTGTGCTCCCCATTGGACCCGGGTTGGTGTAAGATCTGTACCTTGGATGCGGATAAGATTTGTGTCTCCATGCAACCTAATTATGGTGGTGTTAGTTGTTTGATGTGTGTAGCTACCATTAGGGCGCTTATAGGGCTACCAGGTCACGGACGTCCATGTAAGGAACTCTAAGCACTGACATGGAGGTTTGTGTCATCGGTTTGCAAAAGCAGATAAGTTATTTTGGGGGGGTTGGAGAATCTATCTCAGCATTTTCTAAACCCGGCCTTAGAGTGGGGCTGACCGACCACTTATAAACTGTAACAAATAACCTATAGTAACAACAACATTGTAACATGTATGCTCCCAATCCCCCTCCGCTTGGCGACAGCATGAACTGTGGTCTCTCCGACCAGGGGGATCAGGGCCTAATTGGCTAGCGTTGTGGGATACTCATGCCTCGTGGTATGTAAACATAGACATGTAGTATGTACTCCGTCTTAGAGAACCCCTTTCAAATAACCATGCACCCAGTGCCCCGGGGGCCACCCCCCACATCAGACAATGGGCGACAAACTTTATTCAAGTTGTCGTAAACTCAGAATATTTTAGTTGCCTATGGCAACCAATCACAGCTCCCCTTTAAAGATTCATGAATGTGGTAAAAGGAAAGCTGTAGCTGTGATTCGGTGTTGCCATGGGCAACTAGAAATATTCTGCTCTCAGGACAGCTTGAAAATCGTGCCCCACGATCTTGCCACGTCATGAGTACACCCTTAACGTCACACACGTGGCACCGCCTAACAGACACCAGGTCATATAAAACAGATTAACAAGTCACTCGGCCTTGCAGTATCGCTCACTGCCCAGTAATAAATTGGGGTGAATTTGGTAGTCCCCACAAGGATACCAGAGTCTCATTATGCCTATCAGCAGCTCATCTAGCGAGTGGGGGGGAGGGAGTGGAGGATATGCTTATGTGTGTTGTGGGCGCAGGGTGGCGCCGACGACGAGGGTGATGGTGGTGCTTCGCACGTGGGTGGTCACAGCGAGAGAAGGAGGGATCGGGAGTGGAGCTGTGTCTGGGGTCGTGGGCCATTCAGAGCGACTCTCTGTGATGGGGCGGTTGAGTGGTGTGAGGCGTGAGTGGGGCCCAGTTTGGTGTGACGGGGTGGGGGGTGCTTGGTGCACGAAGCCGGTTTTTGGGTCCCGGAAGCGTTTGCGTGCTTTTGCTTTGGAGTTCCAGCGATGACAGTTTGAAACTTTGCTGTTACTTCTATGTCAGCCGTTCGTGGGATTGTGTAGGATTGAGATCACGATCTTAGTGATGTTCAGAATCTGGGTCTAGCAGCGGTCCGCGTTCTTGGTGGGGCTCATGGCGCGGGTGGGACCAGCTCTCGGCCAGGTCACCTCCTATGTGGCTCGACTTGTCGAACTGTATGTATGCTGCAGAGAAGTGCGGCTTCGGAAATAAGCCCCACTTTTATCGACAATCCTTCGAGTCATACACTAGTCCTCTGGGCACGTGCGCGAAACGGCCCTTCGGTGAGAGCGTTGTCTGGGAAGGCGATGATTCTGTATGCCTTGCGCATGCTCTACAGCCGCACGACTTCTCCAGTGTGCCAAATCCAGACCTTTGGTTTGGTTTTTTGCAGGGAGTGTGTCTAACGATTTGCTCCTCTGTGTATCTCAACCCTTTTTGTGCTAGTGATGTTCTGTGGTAATTTGTGGACGTTGCATGTCTTCCTCCCTACTTTGTTCGACCCATCCCCCACCCTCATGTTCCTGATTGTGCAGTTTTTGTGCACACATATGTCTCTCACCCCGGGTTCTGAAGGTTTTCATGCCTGGGGCAGGCCTGCCGTTACCACCACTGACCCATCCAGCTTCCCATTTCCGTCGGCCGAGCTTCCTGGCACTTCCCCTGCTCTTATTGCATGATAGTTATACTTGGACGGGGACCTGCTTCACCCGGGGGTGGGTGCATTCTGCATGTCCGCCTCAGGTGACGCAGGGCCACTGGGCAGTTGCTTCGGCCCTTGGTCTTGAGTTGATACGCTCGGGGTTGCGTAGTAGTTTTAGTGTTTCCCCCTGTTCCGATGCGGGCAAATGTCCCATAGCTGTCAGCAGCATTGCCTGGTGGGGCCCATTTTGAGGAAGCAATAGGGTTTATGTGAGCTAGAGAGAGCGAACATGCTCGTCCGACGAGCTTGAGGCTTCGGTCGATGCGATTAGCGCGTAATGCCGAAACTGCATCGTTGCCCGAGGACGCATACCTTCGCCACCGCTCGAGAAATGGCAGCTCCCGCCGTTGCTTTTTGGCGGCCAGAAAACAGAAGCCAATCACAGCCAGGAGACTCTGCCACTCCCACCCAGCATTGACGTGGGGTTACCCCTTACACGTCGATTAGCAGTGGTTTGGCTTGGCCAGAATTCAGGTGACCTGGGATTAGGTACTGAGCCGCGGCCGCGATGCCTCGGATCATTCGTGTCTGGAGTGCCGCTAGGGAGGAGCGTGCTGATGGTCAGGGAAAGCGTTAGGCGTTCGTCTTAGAATAGTGTTAGGCAAGGGAGTGATTCTCAAGAACCCCAACAGCCCTTCTTAGGGCTCCAATACGTTCTACTTTTTTTTTTTTTTTTATTTGCGTCTAGTACCTTTTGTGAGGAATTCGCGGTGGACTGGCTACCGATTGTGTTTATGCTGATTGAGTGGCATAACATATCCACCTCAAACAACAAAGTGGGAAGTCCATTTAGTACGGGGTTTGGATTCAAGTACGGCACAGTCTGAATTTTTCCTTTTTTATTTTACGTTATTTGTTTAATAATCAGTGTCATCTCATCTGGCATAGTAGTGTGCTTCATACTTGGCTAGAAAATAGCCATAGGAGAACCAAAAACGGACCCCTTAACCCTGAAGCCTACAGTAGGTTATATATTGGATTTTCGGTGATCTGCTGGTGGGGGGGCTTGTACTTGCTGCAGGGCATCTACTAGGCCAATTGTGAGCAATTGTAGTGATGAGGAAAGACTTGCGACGCTTGTGTTTGCGCTTCGGACGCCACAATCCATTGCAAAAGACCGACTAGTGGGTGAAAATTTTGTAGGGGTTGGATTCAATTCGGCACGAGTCGCCATTTGTCCTTTTTTAATTTGACGTTTATTTGTTTAATAAAACTAAGCGTCATCTCATCTGGCCCATAGTAGTGTGCTTATTACTTGGCTAGAAAATAGCCATAGGCGATTCCAAGGCTTACTTACGCATACAGTAGCTTTATATTTGATTTCGGTTGATCTGCTGGGGGGGCTTACTTGCTGCCAGTGCATTCATAGCCAATTGTGAGCAATTGGTCAGTGGACGCTTGCGACCGCCGTGTTTTGCGCTTAGTGACGAATATCCATGCAAAGACCGAAGTGGGAAAATTTAGTAGGGGTTGGATTTCACTTTAGGACAGTCTGCCATTTGTCCGTGTTTATTTACGGTTGATGTTGTTTTAATAAATCAGTGTCATCTCATCTGGCTAGTGGTGCTTTCAATCTGGCTAGAAAATAGCCATAGCAAATAGGATTTGGTTTTAAAACTCAGAAACACAAAAAATAAAAAAAAAAAAACCAAAAAAAGTACAAAAAAATTAAAGCTATAACTATGCATTTAAAAATTGTTAACCCGAGGCGTGGGGTAGAGGACGAGGGCCGGGGACGTGGGCGTCCAAAGACGCAGGGTCAGAGGCCGTGGTCCTGGACGGGGGAGCACCACTGTATGAGTTGGGAGCAGGGGAACGCCGCAGCGCTACACTCCCAGGTCATGTCTGATTAAGGGGACTCGTGTGGGAGGGCCCTGTTGAGGCCAGAACAGTGCGGGACAGGGGATGTCGTGGATGATGACAATGCTTCGAGCGCAATTTGTTCACCGATGTCAGTCTCAAGAGGTACACCCATGTCACCGAGACTCGCCATCCTCCAGCTCATGCACCTCAGCACTCCTCCCCCCCAGTCTGCCCCTCCCAGGAAAAATTTGGCTTTGGAACCGGCAACATACCTGGGAACTGTGTTTTTCTGGGACCCGCCCACGATCACAAACCACGTCCGGTTGCTGTGAGCAATTTTCCGATGCCCCAGCAGGTTTTTCCACCATTCACAGCAGTCTTTGGGTTGATGCATGACCTTCTTGACGTAGTGGAAGATGTGTAAAGAGTTGGTGTCCGACGATAAATGAGACAAGGTTTGCAGCAGTGGGGAAGTTGTTTGTCAGGGCATGGAATCCGAGGGGGGAGCCAGGGGGACTGAGGGATCGGATGAGGATGATGAGGATGACAGACCCAAGCGGGTTGAGAGGCCGGGTGAACACAGTGGCTTCTGAGTGACGTGAGGAGGGAGTCCTCGGCCAGAATCAGTGGAAGAGGCAGTGGTGGGGCCAGACGGGAGACGGCAGGGCCAGAGCTGGTCGCCATCAGCGCCAAATGGGTAAACTAGTGAAGCTCCGTGGCGATGGGCTCTGGCGGCGAGGGGCTAGATACTTCAGGAAGTATGGAGGTTGCTTTAAGGAAACACCGGATGGACCGACGGACTGTGTGTCAACATTTGCCAAACCAGGCTCAGCAGGGGTTCCACCAAATAGCTTAAACTACCACCCAGTTATGCGCAAGGCATTATGAATGCTAACACCCCCACTCAGTGGCGGCAACCAAGCCGTTCACCCTCCGGCCGTGCAACCACTGCTCCTTCCCCTGTGTCAGCTGATAGTCAGCCCCCTGCCAGGACCCTGCCACAAAAAACCCATCGTCGCCTCCACTATCATCCACCAGCAAACCTCCACCAGCGTTCAGCTTCCATACCCCAAGACCGCTATGGACGGAACGGCAAAATATAGTGCAACCCACCCGCTGAACGCGTGACAAGCCTAATGTGCACATCTCCCAGAATGCCTTAGCCTGGAGATGCTGCCATATGGCTAGTAGAGACCGAGGCCTTTCGAAAACCCTCATGGCGGCGGCCGGCCCCCTCGGTATTCGAGTCCCAGACGCCACTACTTTTCCCGAGGATTGCCGTCCCAGCCCTGCACCAGCACGTGTCAGGACCACATCATCCGTGCCATGACCAACGCGTTTCTGACAATGGGTCCACATGACCACGGAACGTGGAGAGGCGGCAGGGCTATGGCCACTATATATCGCTGACGGCACATGGGGTTTGTAACTTGGTGGAGGCCTGGGAGCGAGTCTGGACCTGCAGGCTGGCTATATACTGGCTGTGACGCCGAGGATGCGGGGCCTCACCTCAGGTTCCAGGTGTTTCAGGCCTATATGACATCCTCCTCCTCCCACCTCCTCCTCCACCTAAGAAGCTTTGAGAAAGGCCCATTCAATAGAGTCGAACGCCTTGGCCGTGTCTAGGGAGGCAAAGGCTCGCCCTTTTCCCATTACCTTTCCTATCTGTTCCGCCACCTGCACTCTTCTTATGTTATCAGACGTGGATTTGCCTGGCATGAAACAACATTGATCCGAGTGGATCAAAGAGAGAATTACGGTATTTAGTCTACTCGCAAAAATCCTAGTAAGGATTTTGTAGTCAATGTTGAGTAATGCTATGGGGCGGTAGGACCCACAGTCTGTGGGATCCTTTCCTTGCTTGAGGATTAATACTACCGTGGCTTCATACAGAGAAGGGGGCAAAGTCTTACCTTCAAATGCGGCGGAATACATTTTTAGTAAACGGGGTACAAGGAGGTCTTTGTATTTGGCATATACCTCCTTGGGGAGCCATCAGGCACCTGAGCTTTGTTGTTGCGTTAAACTATCTATCGTCTTTATACTCACTCCAATTGGGTGCGCTGTTCTGGGGTAGTGACGGGAACATTGGTGCGTCACATCTTTAGGTATGTGTTGATGTCATTATCTGTCTTCTGTAGTTTGGTATTGTATAGGTCTGTGTAAACTTCCGTAAATCTGCCCAGTATTTCAGAGTGGGTTTTTAAAATTGATCCATGTTCGTCTCTTATCGCTAAGATAGGAGGGGACATAGTGTGTTGTATGCTAAATGGGCCAACAACTTCGCTGACTGGTTTCCCAGTTCAAAGGCTGTTCGCTTATAGAAAAACAGCTTGTTATCAGCTTTCTCTTTTAGGGCGTGGAGATATAGGCGACCTGTGTGCAACCATTTGACTCTGTTTGCCTCAGTGGGATCTGTGATGTATTGTTGCTCCAGGGACTGACATTGTATTGCCAGTTCTGTCTCTTTCTTTACTGATTCCCGCTTAGTGAAGGAAATTGCGGATTGTAGGCAAGTACGCAAATAGGCCTTTGTTGCTTCCCAGAGGGATGTGTGGGCAGTATCTGGGTTGTGGGCCTGGAAGAATGCAAGAGGGATGTGTGGGCAGTATCTGGGTTGTGGGCCTGGAAGAATGCAATTAGCTGTTCAGGTAACCTGTCTGATGGCCCTATTAACTCTAGCCAAAAGGGGTGGATCATGACCTTGTGCATTAAAGAGGTGGAGCGTTTTCCTATGACACAGATCACCGGTGAATGGTCGGATATTCCTCTGGGAAGATATTGTATGTCTTGTATGTGTGGAATTATGTTTGTGGATCCTGCAATATACGGGATAGAGATTTGTGGGAGGCATTGTAGCAGGAATAGGTCTTGGCTAGCGGGTGTCTTTGCCTCCAAAAATCTGCTCAGCCCATTTCTATCATGAACCGTGATAGGCTACTATGTTGTGTTCTTGTTGGGAGGGCCTGCGTGTTGTGGAATCAATCCAGTGCATGGTCTAAAAACATATTGAAATCTCCTATGCATATGTTCCTCACTTGTGGGTGTGACGTTGTGAACAATGCTGCTGGCGCAGTACCTGCAAAGACACGGGTCGTGGGATATACACTCACTGGCCACTTTATTAGGTACACCTGTCCAACTGCTCGTTAACACTTAATTCCTAATCAGCCAATCACATGACGGAAACTCAGTGCATTTAGGCATGTAGACATGGTCAAGACAATCTCCTGCAGTTCAAACCAAGCATCAGTATGGGGAAGAACACCAATGGAGAATAGATAGAGTTGAGAGCTGCTGAGGGACTTAACCGGGCAAAACTCGTAGCAGCCCCATAGAATGCAACATGGCTTTTACAGTGGTAGCACCTTCAGCAATGAAGTCCTCAAGGTGTTTTTCCAATTATGAGCATATCTCAATCATTCTGCCAAGTTTCTTGGAAATTTAAGAATGAACTAGCCTACAAATACAGTCATGGCCATAAGTTTTGAAAATGATACAAATGTTAATTTTTACAAAGTCTACTGCATCAGGTTTTATAATGGCAATTTGCATATACTCCAGAATGGTATAAAGAGTGATCAGCTTAACAGCAATTAATTTCAAAGTCAATATTTGCCTAGAAAATGAACTTTTTCCCCCAAAACACATTTTAACTTCATTGCAGGCGCCTTAAAAGGAGCAGCTAACATGGTTTCAGTGATGGCTCCAGTAACACAGGTGTGGCTGCTGATGAGGACAGGGCTGGAGATCAATCTGTCATGATTAAATAAGAATCACTACTGGACACTTTAAAAGGAGGCTGGTGCTTGGCATCATTGTTTCCCTTCTGTTAACCATGGTTATCTCTAAAGAAACACATGCAATCATCATTGCACTGCACAAAACTGGCCTAACAGGGAAGAGTATCTCAGCTAGAAAGATTGCACCTCAGTCACCAATCTATCGCATCATCAAGGAATTCAAGGAGAGAGGTATAAAAGAATTATTTTAATTCTTATTTGAGCAGTACTAGTAAATATCAAGGTCTCAACTTGTTAGTTGATCTTGGATGACTCCCCCTGCAGCCGCACTTTGCCAATCCAAGCCCCCCTCTATAAGTACTCCCCCAAACAGCACGTCCTAAGAACGTTGTTAATCAATGTTATCTCGTATAATGTAGAGGGCGGGGTGGGGAAAGGAACAATGCGCAGACGCGAAATCCCGAAATATAAAAGTTTGCATTAGTTTGTGGAAGTACAGCAGGGGGCGCAAGTTACACACTTGCAGGTGCCGGTAAATAGCTCTTGGCGTGTGCCTTTTATCCGCTAGCTCAGCAGTTAGTACCCCTGCTTGCGTAGCGACGGCACTGCTGTGTGCCTAGAGCTACGCTGATGGACGCCATGCCCCGGATGGTATTCGAGGAGGGGGTGGCGGAGGTGGGAGAGTGTAATATAGAGCCTTGAGACTGGACCGAGGTAGCCCCAGAATTTCTGCCGTCGCTAATGAGCAGGCCCAGGACGGGGTTCCAGACCGTCGGCACCAAGTTAAGTGTAGTGCGTTCTTATAAGTTTGGGATTTGGCGGGGTTGAGGGAGAATGTAAAACAGATGGCAAGAAGCGCACATGGCTCGTCATGAGCTGGCGCTCCGCTGCCAGGCGAGGCTGTCGCAATCAGCCCCTGTCTCTAGGCTACCCCAATACAGCACTTCTAACCCTTGTTGTAATAAGATAAGGTCGAGTAGCGTTCTTATAAGTTTAGGAAGTGCGCTGGTGAGGGGAATGTAAACAGATAGCGCAAGAAGCCTGAAATTAATAGTCCCTAAATGGTAAAAGTTTGCCAGTATATTTTGGGGATACACAGAGGGGTGGCGACAAATTAACAACTTTGATGGATCCATCGAAATTAACAACCCAAACTTTGCTGCCTGACACACCTCGTTTGATAAAGGGGACGGATGTATGGAGAGATAGCGATTGAGTGCAGGACAGTGAGTTGCAGGGAGCAACTTTTGGAGGCCTGATGCATCACATTACGGAGCAGTGCCCCAAAATGCGTGTTGATTGAGACTGGGCGTCAAATGTAAAACGAGCAGTGGTGCCTCCAGTAATGAATATTGGATGTGCCTGTATTGGCAGTCCCAAAATTTCACGAATTGCTAGTATGAATGCTGTATTCAGTCCAAAAACTTGTTCAAAGAGGAGCAGGTAGTGGGCCAGTCAAATGGAGCCTATGTGGTAAACAAAGGGGCAGGTAGGTGGCTCAGTAAGATATTGAGTGCCTGTATACTGTGGCAGTCCAAAAATGTTCAACCCAGCGAGGAGCAGGTATGTGCCTGGCCATAAATGATGGATAATTGGTGCCGTATGTGGCAGTACCCAAAACAGTTTTCAAACCATAGGAGCAGGTCAGGTGGCCCTCTCAGTACAATGGAAGAGATTGATGCCGTATTGGCAGTCCCAAAAATGTTCACACCAGAGGAGCAGGTTGTAGGTGGCCCCGCAGTACAAATGGAATAGATTGAGTGCGCTGTATGTGGCCCCAGTAACAATTTTTTCAAACAGAGGAGCAGGTAGTGTGCCCTCACAGTAAATGGATAGATTGAGGCCTGTAGTGGCGTCCCAAAAATGTTCAAACCAGAGGAGGCGGTAGGGTGGCCCTGCAGTGTAAAATGGAATAGATGAGTTGGCTGGATGTGGCAGTCCCAAAAATGTTTCAACCAGAGAGCAAGGTAGGTCGGCCCTCCGTAAAATGGACATAGATTGAGTGCCTGTATGTGCAGCCCAAAAATATGTTTAAAACAGAGGACAGGGTAGGTGGGCCTCTGCAGTAAATGGAAAGATTGAGTGCCTGTATTTGGCCACTCACAAAACTGTTTCAAACAGAGGACGCGGTAGGTGGCCCTCCAAAAAATAAATGCCTGAATCTATGCAAGAGCCAGTGGCGCCTGTGTCAAAAAATAGCCAATTCTCTCTGCTTTACTGTACAAAGAGGAGGGAAGGAGGAGAAATGAGGAGAGGAGGTAGGAGTGTATCAATTATTCAGTGTTGAGCTCCTTCACCTGGTGGAGCTGTGGAAAATTCGAGGAAAATCCAGCCTTTATTATTTTAATAACGCGTCAGCCTGTCAGCGCTGTCAGTCGACAGGCTGTACGCTTGTCGGTGATATGCCACCAGCTGCACTGAAAAACCCTCGGCGACAAAGACGCTTAGCGGCAGGGCATCAAGAACCTCCAGGACGTACAGGCCCAGTCGTGCCACATGTCCGCTTGAAACCCAGTAGGTTGGGAAGCTGTGTGATCATTTAGGACGATGGTAGGGTCAGCTACGTACTCCATCACCATCTTTCTGTAAAGATCAGCCCTACTCTGTCCGAGACCTGGGGACAGGTGACAGTGTCTTGCTTGGGTGACATAAGCTGGCAAAAGCCTTGTAAACGGTATACCTTGCACATGTGGCAGCTGCCTGCTCGCCTACTTCCCTCCCGCGCTCCTTGTCCCGCAGAACTACGCACTCTGCCGCTGCGCTGTCAGAAGGGAAAATACTGGTTTCAGACGTTGGAACCAGTGTCCTGATGGTATTCAGCCTTCTCACACTCCTTTCCTCTGCAGGGATGAGAGTGGAAAGATTTTGCTTGTACCGCTGGGTCCAGGAGAGTGAACACCCAGTAATCGGTGCTGAGTAAATTCTTTGACGCGAGGGTCACGGGATAGGCAGCCTACATGAAATCTGCCCTATGCCCAGAGTACCAACGCGTAAGAATTCACACTCCCCTCACTGGCCCTGACTGGTCCATTTCCTCCATTCCCTCACTTCCTCCAACTCCCTTCTTCTCTGCCCATACACGAAACACGTCTGAACAGAGGACCAACATGGTCCCCTCTTGTGTCTCCCAATCCATCCTCTCCTCTTCCTCATCTCAGCCTCCTCACCTTCCACCTCCCCGATATGCGCTGAGAACAGACCTAGGTTGTGCTTTGGCTATCACAAGGGAATATTCTTCCCCCTGTCTCTTGTGACGAGGCAAAGCTTCCGACTTCATGCGACACGAGAGTTTTTCAACAGGGCCAAGCGAGGGATGTGAGGCTGATAGGGCAGGCTCGCCACGACCATCTGTTGTTGACTCCTCAAAGTTACCAAGCACTGAACAGATAGACAGACCATCCACTCCACTCCTCTTTGTAGACTTGGGAAGCTGACTGACTGACACTATCCAGTTCTGGGGAAGTTGAACATAGCGGCTCTAACATCGCTCTGCGTGCTGTTAAAACTCTGGATAAACATGTCAGTGTTGAATTTCCACCTGTGGGCGTCGCAACAACAGGTCGGTGAGCGGGGCATTGGAGCGCGCTGCGCTGCTGAAGTGGCAGCTATGGGCTGGGACTTCCTTAAATGCGACACAGATGCGGGCACCATTGTGAGAATTCAGACAGATTGGGGTAGTTGTGAGGAAAAGCTGAACTATCCGATTTAACACAGGGCCAGGCATGCACATGTGTTCATTGCCGAGTTGCAGAGCCCAACCAGGTTACGGCCGTTGTTCACACACAGAACAACCTTCCGGCTTGAGGTCGCGTGCCACACAGCAGTTCTGCGCGTGATGCCTAATAGCCTTGTTGGCGGGTGGCCTTTTGTCGCCTAGGCTACAGCAGTTGGAGCACCGCCTGCTGTCGCTTAGCGACGGCACTGCTGTGTTGCCTAGACTACACCGACTGATGGCGCCGTTGCCACGCGATTGGTAGTTCGGAGAGTAGGTGAAGGGAGGGTGTGGGTATAGGTAGGCAGGATAGTAAGTGCGTGAAAAACCTGCGACCGAAGGTAGTCCCCGCAATCCGCGGCGTCGGCATAGTATCAGTGGAGGCAGCACCAGGAAAGAAAGACCCGTGCAGACTCGGTCCCAGCCCTCCCACCAAGTAACCCAATGTGCCGTCAGCGTATTATGTGGCCCCTGCCCGCAAGCTGCTCACGTGTCGTGTCAGGTGGACCTGTCAGAACGGCGTTTGGTCAGGGCACGGATGATGTGTCTGACAGATTGCTGGTGAGGGCTGGGACGGCACAAAGTAGTGCGGTGTGAGAAACCGTAGCGCGGCTTGGGTGCGAAGGCCTGGTTCACTAGCCAGGCACATTAGGCACATATGAGGTGTGAAGACGCGGCGGTGGTCCATTGCGTTTCCTAGCGTATGTATGGTGGGCGAACGCTGGGACTGACGGTGTGGACACTGGCCTTAGTGTGCGCAGGGTCCGCAGGGCGGTAGCAGATACACGGAATGGACAGTGGTGGCACGCCAGTTAGGGCTGTTGCCGTGAGTGTGGGCTTCATCAATATGCTCGCCGCACCACGTATGGTGGTGTTAAGTGAAGAGTGGAACCATGCTGAGCTGGTTGGGCAAATTGCACACACGTGTGGTAAGATCGGGGTCATAGACTCGACATGGGAGGGTTTTAGTGCGCAAGGGTACCACTGAGGCTATGTTGGACCGATAGCAGCTTGACACAGCGGAGAGCGTGGCTGTCTACGCCGTGAGGCTGAAAACGGCACTTGACTCTGCACTGTCAGTGTAGGGTTACTTCATGCCTGCTTCAACTGTAGTTCAGCTGAGTTGTGGACCCCTCCAACCCCGCTTGGGTCTGTCACCAATGTCTCACGACCCTCAGTCCGTCGCATTCCACCGATGTCATGCCTTAACAACTCCCAACTTGCTGAAATCTAGCTCCTCATCGGGAGCTCGGACCACACTTCTTACCACAGTTCGACGTACATTGGACGCTATGCACACCACACTAGCGGCTGGAACCTGGCATCTGGCCACAATGCTCAGTCCAACCTGTCAGTCGAGTCTTGACTCCGTGGGGCCAGAAGCATCAGAGTTGGTGCAATAAACATTCCAGGCAGCTGGGGAGGCTGTGCGGCGAGTGGGGATCTCGGACTGGACGCGTGGAGTACTGGTACATCAATCTCGAAATGGCAGAATCCACACTCACTGATCGCACTGTCTGCCTCTTCCCCTCACAGAGTCCAGTACTTCAAAACTAGGATGAGCCCTACGACTTCCCCCACTGCTGACCACACAGCGTGGTCACCCCCCATGGACCACGCCTTACCCCTCAGTCAGCTATGGACTCCCAAGTCCCGCTCATCATTCACCCCAGCCTCGGCGTTGAACATTTTGGATAAAGTGCAGGAACGGTACAATTTTTTTGTGGTTTTTGTTTTTGTGTTGTGGGAAGTTTTCAGAAACAGTTTTCCCTGATTATGGCGTTTAAATTCGTTTTCCTCTGAGTATGTTACCAAACGGATAGCCTGAGTTGCAACTGGATTGGCTTGGCGATTTCTGCAGTGTGATCAGGGGAGACATACTAGGCCAGATGGAGACACGGTTAGCCTGATCAACGACTGTTTGTGACTTGCGTTCGACAGGGCATGTGGCACAAGCGCCAACCACACGGTCGAAGATCCACAACATTGTCAATTGCAATCATTGCACTGCTGAGACCTACATTGCTCACCACGGTCACCAAATTATATTCAGACGATTGTAGACTCATAGAGGTTGTGTATTCTCCATGGCTTTGTCAGCCGTATCAAGAAGCCTTCTATGCAGTGGATGACAGAGTTAGCTAATAGTCTCAACCCCTATGCCAGATTCCACTGGCCCTCTACCCTGCTATGATAGTTGGCGCCACAAGTCCCCGAGAAACACCGTCCAGTTCATCTACATCTGCCTCGGAAATTTTAGGCAGTATAACTTTATGCCTTTTTTACTTTTGTTTTTCTTTTTTTTTTGTGACTATTTTGCCTTTTTTGACGTTCAACCAGAAACAATAGAACCTTGATCAAGCTGTTGATTCCGTGGCTATTTTCTAGCCAAGTATCAAAGAGCCACTACTTGCCAGATGAGTGACACTGAGTTATTGCCCTAATAGAAATCAACCCTTACTAATTTTCCACTTCGGCTTTGCTATGGATATGTGCGCTCACTAGCGCAAGACACAGCGGGTCGCAAGTCCTCACTACAAATGTCCAGATGGCAAGTACTGCCCTGCAGAAACTAACAGCCACCAGCAGATCAACCAGAATCAAAATATTAGAACGCCTTACTGTTAGGTGCTTCAGAATCTTTTGTATTCTCCCCTAGGCTATTTTCTAGCCAAGATCAAACGCACACTACTATGCCAGATGAGATGACACTGAGTAGTGCTAATTGAAATTCAACCCCTACTAATTTTCCCACTTCGCTTTGCTATGATATGTTGCGCGCACTAAGCGCAGACACAGCGGTGGTCGCAAGTCTCACTAAACAATTGCTCAGGAATGGCTTATTACTGCACTGCAAAGAAACGTACAGCACCAGCAGATACAAAATCAACTATATAGACGCTACTGTAGTGCTTCAAGTACCTCTTTGTATTCTCCTATGGCTATTTTCTAGCCAAGTATCAAAGCACACTACTATGCCGATGAGATGGACACTGAGTTATTGCCTAATAGAATCCAACCCCTAAATTTTCCCACTTCGGCTCTTTGCTATGGATATGTCGCCACTAAGCGCAGAACACAGCGGTCGCAAGTCTCACTACAAATTGCTCAGAATTGGCAGACATGCACTGCAGAAACTACAGCCAGCAGATCAACCAGAAATCAACATATTAGAACGCTACTGTAGCGTTAAAGCTTTGTATTCTCTATGGCTATTTTCTAGCCAAGTATCAAAGCACACTACTATGCCAGATGAGATGGACACGGAGATTGTGCCTAATAGAAATCCAACCCCTACTTAATTTCCCACTTCGGTCTTTGCTATGGATATGTGCCACTAAGCGCAGAACACAGCGGTCGCAAGTCTCACTACAAATGCTCAGAATTGCATATTCATGCAACTGCAGAAAATACAGCCACCAGCAGATCACCAGAAATCAAATATATAGAACGCTACTGGTATGCCAGAAGCTTTTGGATTCTCTTGGCTATTTTCTAGCCAGTATGCAAGCACACTACTGGCAGATGAGATGACACGAGTTATGCCTAATGAAATCCAACCCCTACTGAATTTTCCCACTTCGGGCTTTGCTATGGATATGTTGGCGCACTAACGCAGAACACAGCGGTCGCAATCTCACTACAATTACTGCTCAAATGGCAGTACATGCACTGCAGAAACTACAGCCACCAGCAGATCAACCAGAAATCAAATATAGAGAACGCTACTGTAGCTCAAGAAGCTGTTTGTATTCTCCTATGGCTATTTTCTAGCCAAGTATCAAAGGAAGCACACTACTGCAGATGAGAGGACACTGAGTTAGTGCCCTAATGAATCCAACCCCTACTAATTTCCCACTTTCGGCTTTGCTATGGATATGTGCGCCACTAAGCGCCAGAACACGCGGTCGCACGTCTCACTACAAATTGCTCAGATTGGCATAGTACATGCACTGCAGAAAGTACTCCACCAGCAGATCAACCAGAATCAAATATATAGAAACGCTAACTGTAGGCGTCAAGTAGCTCTTTGTATTTCTCCTATGCATTTTTAGCCAAGTACAACGCACAGCTACTGTCAGATGAGATGACCTGACGTTAGTGCGTAATGAAATCCACCCTACTAATTTTCCCACTTCGTCATTGCTAGGATATGTGGTGCCACTAAGAGCTAAACACAACGGTGGTTAGCAAGTTCCCCTGCTAATTCCTCACAAAAGGTCATTAGATGCAAATGTAAAATAAAAAAGTATAGAACCGTTATTGTGCCCTAGAAGGGCTGTGGGTTCTTTGAGATCACTCCTGCTAACAGTAACTAATAGAACCCCAACGTCTTCCCTGACACGCAGCAGCTCTCTCCCTAGGTGGCATCCAGAGCCACGAGAATGATCGTAGCACGCGAGCACGGCTAGTTACTCCCAGGGTCACCTGAGCTGGACCATGGCAGCCAACCCATGCTACCGCGTGTGAAGGGTACCCCGTCATGCTGGGTGGAGTGCAGAGTTCCTGGATCTGTGATTGGCTCTAGTTTTGGCCGCCAACAAAGCAAAACCGGCGGGAGCTGCCGTCTCGAGCGGGTGCGAAATTATTCGTCCGACACCGAGCATTTTTCGATTACCCTAATGCTCGAAAACCGCATCAATCTCTTACGGCATGGGTTTCGCAGCATCTCTAGTTGTAGCCCTATAGATTGTTAGTGGGCCCTAACTTGTTAAAATGGACCGAGTGGGTCTGGTTGTATGCTGCCCTGTGGGCTTTCTGGGCTGGACAGGGTCGTCCTGTTTCTATTGTGGCCTAGAGTGTTCCGGCAAGGAGCTGAGGCCCTATTGCGGCAAGATGCCAGCACGAGGTGGGTGGCAATGGCACAGTTTTTCCGTCCTCCTCTGGTAGCAGACACATCCTCATGTACTAGCGTTCCCTGCTCCTCTTGCTTACCCTGGATGGCTTCTCCTCCCGCACTTGGGATGGCGGAGCCTCCCGCTTTCGCTCCTTGACTCAGGGAAGCTCAGCAACTCTCCTGCCTTCTGAGAGAGCTTGTTCACGGGAGCTGCTGGGGTAGGGATCGAACTTCCAGCCCTGGCTTTGCGCTCTCGATCGATCTTTGCGCTCAGGCCGTACCTCTCACCAACCCTACAGGTGAGTGGTGGGTGGGCTCTGGGTGAGGCAGGAGTTTTGTGACGCCTCCGGTTGCCGGTGCCCTCAGGATTCTGGCAAGGATAATTAGGAAGTCCGCACGGAGCTCTCTCAGGCACATCCGGGCATGCTGGCTGCAGCACCCCCCATTTGTTTTCCATTTATAATGCACTAGTAACCTGTAAAAGATGGCCCGTCTAAGTGGAACTACAATGTTAATCACAAAATTTGGTGAGTAGCTCAAAGGCTGGGGATAGATAGAAGTGGGTCCTGCAACTTTTTATGCTTGTGGACCAGAAGGCCGGCTTTCAGGACATATAAATTGCCCCCTCTATTTCTCTCTGGACAGTGTACATTTTGAAACAATATTCAGAAAAAATAAATGTTATTCTCATAGTTTTCATAGTAAATTGTGTTAACAAAGAGCAGGTTCATCAATCCCACTGTATAAATCCTCACTGTTTATCCAAAGGAAGAAAAACCCTGTAAGGCCGAATAGAATAGCCAACATTGTGGTGAAATTCCTTCTCTTCAAATGACAGTCAGAATAAGTTCATGAATCCTTGTAACACCCATCACAAGAGTCAGTTGTCAAAACATGTGATATTTTTACTTTCAAGGAAGGGCCTCCCACTGGGCCTAAATTTGTCTATTCCTCAAACATCACAACATCCATTGACCTCCATAGTTTCACTGCTCTTATGGTTAAGAGTCTTTGTCTACAACAATGGGAAACTATCTTTTATCTAGACTGAGAAGATGTCCCTTGTCCACATGTTACGGGCCTAGACATAACCTACATGTCTAAGATCTCTTGATGTTTATACATGTATTTTTATATTATTTGTTCATTTCAAACTGAAAAGCAAACTTGTCTCTTTGTCTTTACCTTATTAAGATCTTTCATCAACAAACAATCCATTCTTTAAAAAAAAGTTTCCTTCACACATGTTTTTCACTGAAATCTATGTTTGTAATAAAGTAGGAGCAACAACGGCCTTTCTTTTTCATGAATAAAATTAAACCTGTAGCTATTTTAGTTTTGTGATGTCATCACCTCATGGTTTTCATTAATATTCATTGCACAAATGTTAAAGGCAGTATCATGACTATCCATCCTCATCATTCCTAAACTTATCTTGTGACCCTGTATTTTTTCATCTATCAAGGTGTTATCTGCTGTTAATGACATGAATCAGAAGTAAGCCCTTCTACGCACCACCTAATGACTATTCTCCTGAACCAGAACTGTTTTGAGACTGTGAAAGGCTCACAGAAAGAGAACATTGCATCAACCGTTAGTAAAAACAGTGGATCCTTAAAGTCCATTATTGGTTGGCCGGAGATATTACTGCAGCAACAGTATAACATTCCAAGTGTACAGTATCCTCATTATGTCTTCTTCCACCCATAACTGTTTTATAAAGCCATAAATACCCCTAAGGATTACATAGACCAGTTAAAAGAAACGTCCCCCCTTTAATAGCTCTCGACAAATCATAATGAAGTCAACGGTGAGAGAGGGAGAAGCCCTAATATCAATTAGTTGGAGATGTTTGAAAGGCAATCCTCATAGCCTCTACTTCTAGTTCTATTTTCATTCAGAACATTCAGCTGGATTTATCTGTTTGAACAAGTACAATTTCTGTACCTGCATATGACCTTGTAAATTTGTCTGAAACCAAGACATTTTCCTAAAATGTAATGTTGGGAGTGAAGCCCTTTGATCTTCAAGTACTAAAATAAAAACTAAAGCAGCAGTTTAGTAGAAACTACTTTAGACACCTTAAAAGAAGTTTTTATTTGGCATAGCTTTTTTTAGATACCCCAGACCAAAAAAAATTAGTTCTCTCAGTTACTGTTGTGAAAGTGAAACGCTGGAATGACCTCGTCTATCTTTTTGCCTCTACTTCACAAAACTATGGGACCAGTGACAACCTTTTTTCTATGGTGCTCATTGACAAATAAATATTTTGTATTATGTGATATTTGTAATAATAAAGTTTATTAAAATAAATAAATACATTGTTATATTTCGCTTATTGTAGTGCAATCAGTCAACATTGACGCTTTGTCAATCTCCAGCAGGGCTCGGTTTCTTAGCCAATTCCCCCTCAAGCGAGTATACACAGGCAGGACCCCCATAGATAGTAACACAGGCAGGCCCCCTCATAGATAAAATATACAGGTAGGCCCACCCATATGGTTCTATATACAGCCAGGATCTCCCTAATAGTATATCACAGCAGACCCCCCTGAGAGCATACAGAGACAGGCCTCTAGATATACAACTAGAGCCCTTCCGCTTTCCCATAGATATCTTTAGGCAGCCCACATAGACAGTGTATACAGGAGGTGTCCTTCCCCCGATAGCATACGTATACCGACAGAACAATATATACTATATACACGGCAGTACCCCCTAGATAAATATACAAAACAAAATAAACTAATAAATGTGTTGGCGGGAGCTTGCCTTACCTTCACATGAGCGCGCTCGGTGTATTCCAGTGTCTTCCAGTGAATTCAGCGCAGTCTGCCAGCACTGGTGGAGTCGGAGGAACTGCCTTAATAATCCCGGCCGTACCCAAATCCACCAGGCGCAGATAACGCGCCGCTGATCGCGAATGGACCGGTAAGTAAAATCTGCCCATTGGCCTTTATTTTTGGGTAGACAGGGTATCTTACCTCCAGGTTTTAGCCCTAGCACTCCCCGGCTGATCGTCTCTCTGTAATGGACATACAGGCGGCGCACATGAATTATGTCACGCAGGTTGTGTAACGCAGAGTGCTGTCAGACTGACAGTGAATGGGTAAAAATCTTTTTAAGAGGCCTAGTGGCCGAAACTGCAACCGGGAGAAAAACGCGGGCGGAGGTTATGGCAAGTGACACACCGCAAGTCGACAGGACCTAGTGGCAGCGGCTGGCCCTGCGGTTATACCATGGCTTAAAACTGGCCCCAAGGACACCATAGCTTTGACAGAAGGAGGGACAATTTTGGAGTTCCACTGAGCTTCCATGACAGCCCCCCGAACAAGGAAGATTTGGGGGTCCCCAGAGGAGGACGCGCTCAAATGGCTCCAATGACCAACATCAGACCCTGTCTAAACATTTTCTCTCTTCCTTCCTGCCGGGAAGACCAGTTGCTTCACTTTAAATAACGCTAAGGGTGGCACATCTGGAAACTGGGAATGCAGTAAATCCCTCACAGGGAACCATCACCACATGTTCACATATACAGCCAGTGACAGGGTGTGCCTATTGGCCCTTTACCAAATGGCACCGTTTCTTTCTTTAGATAAAAAATTGTATCTGCTTACAACCCCCATAAATCAGCTTTATCTTATATTACCTGGCAACAGAGGGGTGTGGTCTGCTCAGCCAGCCCTTTCCCATTCTACTCCTTATGATTATGCCGCCTTACTATTCAGTTCATAACTTCATGTCATGTGCCAATGGTGACCTGCTCTCAGGTCCTTTAGCCCTTAACATTATGAAAACTGTACACTACACCATGTCATGTATCTGACCAAATAAGTCCACAGCAGTCTCCATGGACTGCTACTCCTCTCCATCCTCCAATGAGGCTGGCGTGATTTCATGTCATCACATACATGTTGTACAACTTGCTATGTGTTAGAAGGCTAATGGACCTGCGATGCTGTCACTCTGTCACCTGACATGAATTAAGCACAGGCACCGTGTAAAAAAAAGACAAAAATATTTCATATAGTAAATAAGCTTTATATGTCTTGTAGTTGATATTAGCAGACAGTCCCTAAGTACAACACGGCCAAAGCAAGTCGTTTGAAAGACCAGATCTGTCAGTCAGAATAAGGTGATAACAGGTCCTCTTTAAGTCTGTCTGGTGACTCTGACCTCTGGCAACAGCCCGCGAGATGGCTCTAAGTACCCCCCCCACGCCGCCCTCCCTCCCCCCCCTCTGGCACCAATGCAATAGTTCACCAGCCACTGACTAGTGGGTTTGATAATGACATTACAATTCTTTTTGGGATTTTTTGAGTTTCCCTGTTGGCCAATATTGGGCAAAACAATGGGGTATGGGGTTTTAAAGATTTTGTTTCTAGGTTATCAAAAACCTTGATAAGTCAGAATTCCAGGGGGACAACAAATAACGCAAAAGAATGTGTTCCCTGTACCCAACCAATGCAAAATGGTGTGTGGAGTGGACCATGTAGGTCACAGGTTAAAGCACAATTCTAAACATTGGTGGACTGGTGGTACAATTGTCAACTGTCCAATATTCGGCTTGATATGCAGGCGGGTTACATCAAGCCTAGCACACTACAACCCCAGCTCCCTATAAATCCCTCAAAGTGATCTATTGCATTGTATAAATCAATGATCGTGAAGTAGCAACCTTCTACTCCAATATGATTATAAGAATAGAAAGACTGTCTGTTGCTCGTAAATACTACTGATATTTGCTTTTAAAATGAGATGTACTGTGCAGAGAACTGTCCCGTAATATAACCATACCCTTTTAAGAGTGGCAAATGATGAATTGTAGTATTTGTTACTGCGGGGTCCACATAGAGAATGTTTCAAGCATAATGGAGGTCATGGTTATAATATCTATGCACGTTTTGTTTCTCAGAACACAATATGGCATAGCACATACTTAGAGCAGAGCACTGTCCATTCAGAAGACATGTATAATGTAATTATAATGTATAATTCCCAAGTCATTCCGTGATCACTCACAGTAAGAAGAGTGTTGGATTATGAGCTTAGTAAAAGATTAGACACAAACACTAAGGGGTGGGCACAAAGGTGGACCAGTGGGTTCACGGATACAACAACAATCCTGTAGGCTTATGTGATCGGAAGACTAAATCTTATCAGAAGACGTTATCAGTGCAGTGATTAAGTGTAAAGATTCATATTAAACATTACAAAGTTTGTTGAAGTTGAGTTCTCATACAGAAGTTGTGGCAAACTTAGCACCCAAAAAGCCCAATTACACTTTGGCTACATCCAGGACGTCGTCGTTCATCAGGCGTAACGGAGCCCGAAAAATAAACATGATAATAACGGGACTGTCTTGTGGATCCGGGCACTGTTGAATCGGTAGTCATAGACTATTACTAGCTATCCTGTACATATGGGCCACATAGTACTATCTATCTTACCTTTGTATCATGGGCATTGACAGTATTACTACTCCGATTCCTGGTATATCTATGGGCACAGTACAGTAGTATTTACTCCTATCTTTTTGATATGGCACAGTACAGTTCTTTGGAAACTGATAACATGTGATGTGCAAACTCTGACAAACTTCTGCCTTTTGTGGAGAGGCATCTAACATGTCACCAATTACCTATTGGTTTGTAAACATTCAAGACTCAGATGTAGAAGTGGTCATGGGGTCCCTAATATACCAACACCCACCAAGGCTTTCCCTCCATTAAAATTATTTTAATGCCCTCAAGGTTATCACTCCTTTAGTGACCACTACACTAATTACCTCTCCCTTTAGATCCCACTTTATGTCTATTTCATAGCCCCTCCATATCCCACCCACGTAGCCCTAACTTTATAACTCCTCCCTTTGCCACTTATAATAGTTCCCTCCTCTCTGCTTTTTTCAGCCTCACATGGAGAATGATGAGATTGAAGCTGCTGGGGACTTAACCGTGCAAAACTCGTGAGCACCCCATTGAATGCAACATGGCTTTACAGTGTAGCACCTTCAGCAATGAAGTCCCTAAGGGTGTCCAATTATGACGCATATCTCAATCATTCTGCAAGTTTCTTGGAAATTTAAGAATGAACAGCCTACAATACAGTCATGGCCATAATTTTGAAAATGATACAAATGTTAATTTTTACAAAGTCTACTGCATCAGGGGTTTTATAATGGCAATTTGCATATACTCCAGAATGGAATAAAGAGTGATCAGCTTAACAGCATTATTTCAAAGTCAATATTGCCTAAAAATGAACGTTTTTCCCCCCCAAACACATTTTAACTTCATTGCAGGCGCCTTAAAAGGAGCACTAACATGGTTTCAGTGATGGCTCCAGTAACACGGTGTGGCTGCTGATGAGGACAGGGCTGGAGATCAACTGTCATGATTAAATAAGAATCACTACTGACACTTTAAAAGGAGGCTGGTGCTTGGCATCATTGTTTCCCTTCTGTTAACCATGGTTATCTCTAAAGAAACACATGCAATCATCATTGCACTGCACAAAACTGGCCTAACAGGGGAAGAGTATCTCAGCTAGAAAGATTGCACCCATCACGACCAATCTATCGCATCATCAAGGAATTCAAGGAGAGAGGTTCCATTTTTTGCCAAAAAGGCTCCAGGGTGCCCAAGAAGGACCAGCAAGCATCAGGAGTGTCTCTTAAAAGTGTTTCCGCTTTGGGATCAGGCTACCAGCAGTGCAGAGCTTGCTCAGGAATGGCAGCAGGCAGGTGTGAGTGCATCTGCACACACTGTGAGACTGCAGAGACTCTTGGAGCAAGACCTGGTGTCAAGGAGGGCAGCAAAGAAGCCACTTCTCTCCAGAAAACATCAGGGATAGACTGATATTCTGCAAAAGTACAGGGAGTGGACTGCTGGTGACTGGGGTAAGTCATTTTCTCTGATGAATCCCCTTTCCGATTGTTTGGAACATCTGGAAAACGGCTTGTTCGGAGAAGACAAGTTGAGCGATACCACCAGTCTTGTCTCTTGCCCCCTGTAAAGCCTCCTGCAACCATTCATGTGTGGGGTTGCTTCTCAGTCAAGGGAATCGTCTCTCTCACAGTTTTGCCTAAAAACACATCCATGAATAAAGAATGGATACAGAATGTCCTCCAAGAGCAACTTCTCCCAATTGTCCAAGAGCAGTTTGGTGATCAACAATGCCTTTTCCAGCATGATGGAGCACCTTGCCATAAAGCAAAGGTGATAAATAAATGGCTCAGGGAACAAATCATAGAGATTTTGGGTCCATGGCCTGGAAACTCCCCAGATCTTAATCCCATTGAGAACTTGTGGTCAATCATCAAGAGACAGATGGACAAACAAAAACCAACAAATTGTGATAAAATTCAAGCATTAATTGTGCAAGAAGGGACTGCTATCAGTCAGGATTTGATCCAGAAGTTGATTGAGAGCTGCCAGGGAGAATTGCAGAGGTCCTGACTTGCTGCAGTATTGACTTGCTGCAGTAACTCATTCTAACAGTCAATAAAAGCTTTTGTTACTCATAATATGATTGCACTTGTATTTCTTAATGTGATAAAAACATCTGACAAACCAGAGGGCAACAGATTATGTGACAATATAAGATTTGTGTCATTCTCAAAACTTATGGCCATGACTGTACTGGATTATTTAACTAGGGCTAGAAGCCCCTGTTTTTGTAAAGTTACATGAGAAAAGAGGAAATAAGCAATTGCAAATGGTATTTTTATTACAAATCCTCTTACTACAATGTACCCCAAATAGTTATTATTTCATGTCTTGCTCCTCTTTCCTTTTCAACATGCTCAAGCATCACTTGTGATAGCTACAATATAGCCAAAAGTCGACAGTTTTATCTTCGCAACCACATCTTGTGATTGACTTTATTCAAGAGCCAAATAGGTAGAAGCACTTTATAGAGAAGCAGCTTCTAAAGAGATTGATAGCTATGCAGTCTTGAACCATGTATTTCCTCATGTTGAGATCGCTTACTTGTTATAATGAAAACTTTCTAACTACCATAGAACTTTGCTACGCCAACTCTTCAGAGCTGCATGACACAATGTCATGTCATAACACCCCGGGAGAGGAGTTTATCGAAAAATGTGGAGTGCAAAAGAAACCTGTCCCGTTAGTGACATTTTTATGGTTACAATCATTTTGCATGGTTTATATTGAGAAAGTGAAATACACTTACAATTTAAAAAAGAATTATCATCTGCTAAGTTTTTTAAATAATCTGGAGTAATCATTATAGAATTAGAGTTAAGAACTTGTGGTTAATCATCAAGAGACAGGTGGACAAACAAAAACCAACAAATTGTGATAAAATGCAAGCATTGATTGTGCAGGAATGGACTGCTATCAGTCAGGATTTGGTCCAGAAGTTGATTGAGAGCTGCCAGGGAGAATTGCAGAGGTCCTGACTTGCTGCAGTATTGACTTGCTACAGTAACTCATTCTAACAGTCAATAAAAGCTTTTGTTACTCATAATATGATTGCACTTGTATTTCTTAATGTTATAAAAACATCTGACAAACCAGAGGTCAACAGATTATGTGACAATATAAGATTTGTGTCATTCTCAAAACTTATGGCCATGACCGTACTGGATTATTTAACTAGGGCTAGAAGCCCCTGTTTTTGTAAAGTTACATGAGAAAAGAGGAAATAAGCAATTGCAAATGGTATTTTTTTTACAAATCGTCTTACTACAATGTACCCCAAATAGTTATTATTTCATGTCTTGCTCCTCTTTTCTTTTCAACATGCTCAAGCATCACTTGTGATAGCTACAATATAGCCAAAAGTCGACAGTTTTATCTTCGCAACCACATCTTGTGATTGACTTTATTCAAGAGCCAGATAGGTAGAAGCACTTTATAGAGAAGCAGCTTCTAAAGAGATTGATAGCTATGCAGTCTTGAACCATGTATTTCCTCATGTTGAGATCGCTTACTTGTTATAATGAAAACTTTCTAACTACCATAGAACTTTGCTATGCCAACTCTTCAGAGCTGCATGACACAATGTCATGTCATAACACCCTGGGAGAGGAGTTTATCGAGAAATGTGGAGTGCAAAAGAAACCTGTCCCGTTAGTGACATTTTTATGGTTACAATCATTTTGCATGGTTTATATTGAGAAAGTGAAATACACTTACAATTTAAAAAAGAATTATCATCTACTAAGTTTTTTAAATAATCTGGAGTAATCATTATAGAATTAGAGTTAGTGTTAAAAAGGTGAATTTTGGAAATATTCTCTTTGAATGTTAAGTGCACACATAACAGAATGTCAGGTTCTGTCAGATATATGTTAGTATATATATATACTAAACTTTGTACTAAATTTATCAAGGCTTTTAAAACTTTTTTGACACTTTTATGACTAGCACAACTAAGGCACCTGGTCTCTGGGAAAAGGGCATGGTATATTAAAAAGTGGGCATGGTCTCGACAAAATTAGTTTGTACAAAAAAAAATGTATACATGCATATACTAGACCAACTAACAGATCTAAAGTAGAACTCAACATTCTTACACTACATCAGAATTAACATCACAGTGATAAATTTGAGGAAGTAAGAGACTAATGTAGGCTAACTCAAAAGTGGTGTTACCTGCGACAAATTGATATATTTATCCAAAGTTGTTAAGGTCCTGAATATTTTTTGTTGCATTAAACCTTTAATACTATAACTCCATGCTCAAAAGGTAATTTGGTATGAAAGTTTTGGAGGATATTAATACATAGATGACCTCATAACAGTTGGTTAGATCACAAAGGTAGATCAAATGAACCTTTGTTGAACCTTTGTTGAACCATTCGGGAATCGGTACCAATCTGTAGGGCAATAGAATGTCAGTGTTTAATATTCCTATAATGCCTAATAAAGGGGTAATGAATTGTTACAATGTACTCAATAATATTGATGATCTTAGAAATATGTGGAAGTCTATAAATATTTAACCCCTTAACGCTCTGCGCCGTAGCTCTACAACGCAGAGGTATAGGGAATGTATGAAGAGGGCTCATGGGCTCTTCATACAAAGGTCCTCTTCAAAGGTGGGGGTTGTTGCATATTGCAATACAGAAGTATTGCAGTATATGGTAGGAACGATCTGACTATCTAGGGTTAATGTACCCTAGATGGTCTAAGATATAGTGAAAAAAAAAAGTTTAAAAAATAAAAAAAAATAATAAAATATTAAAAATTCAAATCACCCCCCTTTCGCTAGAACTGATATAAAACATAATAAACAGTAAAAATCACAAACACATTAGGTATCGCCGCGTCCCAAAATGCCCGATCTATCAAAATATAAAAACGGTTACGGCCGGCGGTGACCTCCGAGACGGGAAATGGCGCCCAAATGTCCGAAATGCGACTTTTATACCTTTTTACATCACATAAAAAATGGAATAAAAAATGATCAAAATGTCGCACAGACTTCAAAATGATAGCAATGAAAACGTTGGCTCATTTATCAAAAAATTACTGTGCGCGCGCAACATCTTCGCTATTTCCTATGTAGGCGCGCGGAGCCCCTTCTGCTCTAAAGTTTAAAAAGTGTTAAAACCGCGATACCGCGGTTTATAACACTAACGAAAGTAAGTACCGGCACCAGCTCATCCTGAGCTGGTGCTCGGTACTTACAGCTTACCCCTACCATTCTAAATGGTAGGTTTCCTTTAAGCTGCACTGTTCCGGAGGTAATACAAAATTCTCTACTGAAAGGGGTGTTCTGGTGCACATTAAAATTTTACAACAAAAACAGTCCTCAGAACAATCCTATTAGACACACTATAGCATCACTTAGAGTTCTGTTATAAACAAATAGAGATGTATTGGTGATATTACCCCCACTCTCCCACTGTCTACCCCCTTCCTCCCCTCTCAATGATTCTTTCATTTCTTTACTTCTAAATCAAGCCCCTTTATCAGCAACATTAGAAAACAAAGCTCCTCTGCATGAAGTAGATCCATGGCTTGGATGTATACACCTGCTAGAATACTTTGTGAATCTTCTGGCACAGTGAGGATGTTATATAACCTTCTTGTATTGTGTTTGGTGGTTGCTGTTGTTATTTTTAAACCACTCAGCTTTCGCTTGTTTGAGTAATTCATTTTAATATGGGAAGGGCCCTGGGGGAACCAGCGATATACATAAGAAAGGGACAAGCTGAAACACAATGCCACCTTCATTTAATCATCGCTCTGTGACTAGAGCTCTGAGCAAGCGCATCTATGAATCTTGCAAGCCCTGACTGTCCTTTAATACATTACTATTTGCTATGCACTCCGCCTGCAGATCCATGAAACCGCTAGTCTACATATTCTAGCTTTTATCAGTCCTACGTTAAAATGAAATATACTATTCTGTTTGCATAATAAAGCCTTTATTAAACTTAAAACTTGTTTATATCTGTTTTTCAGGTAAGTCGGGAGCTACATATGCAGTCAAGCATAGAGGGAGTCACATTTACAATCAATCATGTGAATTTTGCAGGCATTTCTCATTTTTCTTCCTTTCATTTGCCAGGTAAACTTATTATACTTGGCATGTGTTGTTTGTGGAAGTAGTTGTATGGCCTCAGGGCTTGACTAGGTACCAAGCATGTGCCTCCCATTAGAATGTCTCCTTTTACATCTTTCCTAACTTTATGTGATCCATCTGTCTGTAATGTAATCGAGGAGATGTGCAGGAATTTGTCTTTATAATGTAGAATCTTCTGAGATCCAAATTCTGATTTTTATTTGGGTTAACCCATAGGATAAGATCTTCATGCGTTCAATGTAATAGGTATGAAAGAAACTCCTGCAGTGCGATTTGATTGGAGTTTTAGGCCAGAAGTTTGATTTGCAACATAGCAATACTGAAATTCCCACCGTAACTATGTACAAGTCAATATATGTAAACTTTACTGTTGGAAAACGTATGGTATGAAATTGTGTTACAGCAGACAACCGAAAATTTCAGTCACTGAATTACAAAATTACATATATTGACATCAAGACAATTGTCAGAACACTCTTGGAGGTACAGCTTTGGGCTAGATGCCATGTTATCAATTTGGAGAAGCAATGGGGCTCATTTACTAAGGGTCCGCGGACCGCACTATCATCAGATATTCTGACAATTTCCGATTTACGCTGCATTTACCAGGGGATTTAGGCACACACAAACGGATTTTCGCCAGCTTTCATGCGACACAAATGGGGGGGGGGGGACTGATTTGGACTAAGCGCAGGATTAAACATTTAAATTGTGACGCAACCAATGCACTTACATATAATAATAACAATGATAATAATAATCTTTATTTATATAGCGCCATAAAATTCCGTCGCGCTTTTCACCGGGAAGATGAAGTTGAACTCCGGTAACCTGAGTGGGAGTGACACATGCAGGATATCGGGTGCACGACGTTAGTGAATCGCGGCAGCTATGCATTCTTGTCGGACAACGCACCTCGGGGAATGCACAGGGATGTGTAAGTAAATGTGCCCCAATGTGTCCTTTGCATTAGACATAACACCTCCTCGCTGGCCAGGCAAGAATCCTCTAAATTGCTGCTGCACTGTGCTGGCCATTGGCGCTGCACACCTGTCTTTCCGTCTTTATGATGTGGTGACCATATAACCCCTTAACTACGCCCAGTGCTAACTTGATGTGTTACCAGTGGCTGAAAACTGCATACTTTATATTTGTGTTTAGATTTAGATCTCTGTGATCTGTTCTGGATTTAGACTATTCCTGAAACTATGTGATCTCCTTACCTGTTTTGTCTGTCATGGTTTTATCCTATGTTTAGATCTCTCTGACCTATCTTTTTCAGTTTTAATAATTGTTTCATAGTTTCATAGTTGAAAAAAGACACTTGTCCATCAAGTTCAACCAAGGAAGGGAAGGGATTCTATGAGGAAGGGATTTAGGGGAAACATTTCTATATAACATAGCTATCAATGTTATTTAGGTATAAAAAGGCATCTAGACCCTTCTTGATGCTCTCTACTGTCCCTGCTGTGACCAGAGGCTGAGGCAGGCTATTCCACAGATTGACAGTTCTCATGGTAAAAAAGCCCTGTCACTGGTGATTAAACCTCGTCTTTTGATTTGATTTAAGCTGAAACAACTTACCACCATATTTTTGTATGGACCATTCATATATTTAAATAAATTAATCATGTCCCCTCATAATCGTCTCTTTTCCAGACTAAATAAATCTATTTGTTTTAATCTTTCCTCATAACTAAGACCCTCCATACCCCTTATAATTTTTGTGGCTCTACGTTGAACCCTCTCCAGCTCCAGGACATCCTTTTTATGGACCGGTGCCCAGAACTGGACAGCATATTCCAGATGAGGCCAAACCAATGCCTTGTAAAGTGGTAATATTACATCCCTATCTCGAGAGTCCATACCACTTTTGATACATGATAAGATCCTACTGGCTTTTGAGGCAGCTGATTGACATTGCATGCTGTTATTCAATTTATGATCTACTAGTACCCCCAGATCCTTCTCAACAAGGGACTCTCCCAGATTTACTCCCCCAAGGACATATTTTGCCTTTGGATTATTCGCCCCCAGGTGCATAACCTTACATCTACCCACATTAAAACTCATTTGCCAAGTGGATGACCAAACACTCAGTTTGTCCAAGTCCCCTGCAACATGTGAACATCCTCCATAGACTTTATTACACTACACAGCTTGGTGTCATCTGCAAAAATAGAAACAGTGCTATTAATTCCTACCTCTATATCATTAATAAATATATTAAATAGAAGCGGGCCAAGCACAGAATCCTGGGGTACACCATTCATAACTGGTGACCATTCCGAGTAGGAATCATTGACCACAACTCTTTGGATACGATCCTTCAGTTAGTATTCAATCTAGTTGCAAATGTTGAAGGTGTTAACAAGCAAAGTAATAAGTACATGTTGTTTGCATCATATGTTGGTCATAGTTATCAACATGTAGCAATATGACCAGTAATGAAAAACAAACTATACAAAGTACACATAATAGGGACTTGGACTCTGGGAAGACAGGAGAGTGAGCCCTAAACTGTGCCCCCCAAGCTGTCATCTGCCTACTTGCCTCTGCGTATCCTAAGCAATACAGGACAACCACAAAGACAGTCCCTTCCTACGTTACTATGCAGACATAAAACAAGACTCACAAATAACAATACAAAAGATAGGTCCAGGGTCACAATGAAGATAGTGAATATGGCACAAAATCGCTGGCAAAAGGGATAGTCAAAAATATGAACACCAAAATCAGAAAACTAGAAATATCAGATGTATAGTGAGTGAACAGCAAACATGAAAGCCAGCTATAAATTTAACCAGTGCAGTGTTAGTGAAAATGAGAGTGAAATGCATAAAACCACTGAAAGGCCTTCAGCTGCAGATACCTGGTACAGGGTTCTGTCAATAACAGCAGTTAACTACTGCTGGACCAGAGCAGAGCTTCAGAGGGACTGAAACACAGTCAGGAACCTAAAACACAGTTCACACTAAGAAATGTCACACAAAAACACAGAGGGAAGTCAACGCCTCCTAGGCCTTATTCTGCAGAAAGAAGATGCTGGCACAGATGTTACATTATATGGTTGACAATATTGAAAAAAACACTAATAAATACAGGGAAGGAAGGGTTGAGATAGAAAAAGGTAGAACAACAGGTTTTTAGTTTTGTTGAGCATTTCATTTTAGAAATGTAGTGGAATGGGAGAGGCAATATACTAGAGCTCCAACTTTGCCTATCTCTTTGGAAGATGGGTAGTTTATGAATGGAGCTTGCAAATAAATATATTTATAGTTTTTATTTATTTTGTTGATAATCACTTATATTTTTTTTAACATGGGGAGTTACATACATAAACATTACCCTAATGACCGAACTGACCTGTCTTTTCATCTGTTTTGTCTGTTTGGTAGAAAGAAAAAGAATGATAATAACCAGTTTCTATAGGAAGAACCACCAGTATAAACTCTATCTGTGGACACTAGATACCTTAGATTGACACTGAAATAATTTGCGGGGACTGCTGGGGAGACGTTTAGGCTGCTGCTCTTGGAAAGGCTATGGAGGCTTATGCTGTCATGAGTTATGCTATAGATCTATATGACCAAGCATAATATACTGGCTCATTGTCATCATCTACAAAAGGCCTATCAACTATGCTAAATTGATCACCCCCAGGGGTCACATCAGCCACAGCAAGTTTTTAACAACTCCTATGCAAGGAAATAAAGCGTCATGGGGCTTTTGATATCGGATGAAGGCTGTTGAGGTTTATGTAGAAGTGCTGATTTAAAGTCCCAGCAGGCCCTACCTGTATGATGGTGAAAGATTACAGACCAGGGGAAAATCCCTTAAGATTAGCCAAAGGTCAGAAGTTTAATATCAAAGTGGATCCACACATGTTATACACTTTTCCATTCCTACATGAGGGGACTGTTTGTGATGATAAACCACGGAATATTTCAGGAAACAGGAGACTGTTTTAGTTTCTGAATATTTAATTCCACGTGAATTCACTGCAAAGGGGCCTACTGAGGCTCTGTCACCCAAGGGCCTACTAAAACCTGGAGCCGGCCCTGATGAGAATATATAGATGATATGTCCTGTGTACAAACTGCCTTTTCTGTATACAATGGGGTATAGACTCGAAGAAAAAAATCTTCTAAAAGGCTCAAGAACTAAAGTCACAATTGTAAAAGGGAAAGAAGTTAGGTAGAACAGGATGTGGTGGTGGAATAAATGGAAACACATTTTGGCTCTTGAAATTGGTCTTTCTTTATGCAAGAAAACACTCCTATAGCAAAACCAAAATTTATTAATGTCTGAGTAGCAAAATGAAATGTCCCAGAATCAATTTATTATTGATTCACATTAAACAATGAGGTCAGAATTCGTTATGTAATAGCCATACAAATAACAAACATTGTATGAGAATTAAAGTACATTCTATGCAGTCATTACTTTCGTAGTACATTATTTATGGGGCCCCAGCATTGCAGAAGGTATTTTTTTTACTGAGCTCTAAGCATCTGCATATATTAATAATAATACATTGGCAATAATAAAAAATAAATATACAAGCTGCTGTCAGCTTTGTATGACATTTTTTCTACATAAAGTAGATTCTGCTTAATATCTGGGTATTAATAGAAAGGATATATAATTTTGCAAATTTAAGAGTAATTTTTATTCATCCTCTTTTTTTTTTATTAAAACAGCACAATTAATTGTGAGTGATTAAAGGAATAAATAGGAGTTAAGATCACCCTTTATTACAAAAAATACAAAGTAACTAAATATACAAAAAAACAGAGCACAGCAAATAAGAGATTCCAGATAGTTCACAGCACTTGTGTCTAAATTGTATAAATAGGTAGACTCAGGATTACCAAACCAGTGCTTAAAATATAGGAGTAGAGTGATCAGGAATGTCACATCAAATAGTAAGGAAAAGTCTTACCCATCATTAGACAGTTTACACTCGTTAAGAGTTGTCATTTGATTTAAAATATTGTTACCTAAGGTATATAAGCTTGATACATGAAATCTATCAGAATAGTTACAATGAAGACCAAAAAAAGGATTGCTTACAACTACAATAGTTAATACTATATTCGAGTATAAGCTGAGTTTTTCAGCACAAAAAATGTGCTGAAAAACTCAAAGTTGGCTTATACTCGAGTCATAGCTCGAGTCAGCTATAGTTATAGCTAAGTTATAGCTGAGTTATGGCTCAAAGCTCGCCTTTCCGGCGGCCCCCGCAGGTCCTTGCGGCAGCGGCAGCAGGTCACATGGTATGTGTGTGCCAGCAGCCAGCACACACTCTTGATGTCAGCGCATCACACAGAAGACCTGAGGGGCCAGCGGAAAGGTGAGTTTTGATTTATTTCTTTTTTTAATCACCTAGCTGTACCACGGGGGAGCCGTGGACCGACGGGACGGGGGAGCCTCCGACCGACGGGACAGTGGAGCAGCCGACCGACTGGACGGGGGAGCCACTGACCGACTGGGCAGGGGGCTGGCAGTCTATATACTGGGGCAGGGGGGTGGCAGGCTGTATACCGGGGCAGGGGGCTGGCAGGCTGTATACTGGGGCAGGGAGCTGGCAGGCTGTATACCGGGGCAGGGAGCTGGCGGGCTCTATACCGGGGCAGGGAGCTGGCAGGCTGTATACCGGGGCAGGCTGTATACCAGGGCAGGTAGCTGGCAGGCTCTATACTGGGGCAGGGAGCTGGCAGGCTCCATACTGGGGCAGGGAGCTGGCAGGCTGCATACTGGGGCAGGGAGCTGGCAGGCTGCATACTGGGGCAGGGAGCTGGCAGGCTGCACACTGGGACAGGGAGCTGGCAGGCTGCACACTGGGACAGGGAGCTGGTAGGCTGTATACTGGGGCAGGGGCCTGGCAGGCTGTATACTTGGGCAGGGGCTGGCAGGCTAAATACTGGGGAGGCTGTGACCAATGCATTTTCTACCCTCAGCTTATACTCAAGTCAATAGGTTTTTCCAGTTTTTTGTCTAAAATTATGGGCCTCGGCTTATACTCGGGTCGGCTTATACTCGAGTATATATGGTAATTTGTGCCATTGAAGTGTTGTCTGATAAATGTATTAGGTACATCTATGTTTTGGCATGTTTATTTTATTTCTTTTTTTTAGGTTGAACAAAAATATTTTTTTGACTATCCAAATGTGGTGAAATTGACGAGAAAACACATTTGCTAACTTAGTTAACTTAGATAGGGGCTAATTTACTGTCACTGGAGAACCGCTTTAAATTACACTGCATAATGATGGTCACAGAGCTTTTTAGATGTGTTGCTCCTCTTAGCTCATGGGTTGTGGCCTAATGTTTTTATGTAGGCAGAATATCAATGTTTTTTGCTAGATTTTTTAATCTTATGATGAGGTATATATCAAATAATACTATTAAACTACAAACACTATTAATATTCTAAGACTTTTGGAGAACTAGCATTTTGAACAGTGTGTCTAGCATATTGTTGTATTCCAGGATAAACAGTTAGCACTCAATGTTTATTCTTATTGACATTCTTTCATAAATTCATTTTTGTTGATATGGCACTAATTAATAAAAAAATAATACTGTTTATCTTATTGTTTTTCTCAAAGGGAACCTGTTACCTCGTTTTTCACAAATACAGTTAGTGGCAGGTTCCCACAGAGCCCTAGTAACTAACTAATACCCTACAGTTTCCCTCAGATTCCTATATATTCAACTTTATAATTTTACCTCGTATCCAAGGATGCCTATAGCAAGTCGAGGTGGGTGTGGCCTCCTCTGACTGAATACAGCAACTCATTCCCATGCTTTCTTTGCACACAGCCGTAATATTATGAGACCAGGGTGACACCATTGCAGGTCCTTCAGCCTCCTATTATGAGCAAACTGTACACCAAGCATATACCTCATGAAATCACAGCATGTCATATCACATAGCCTGCATGTAGAGGAGAGGTCCATGCAGGCATGATGTGAATTTTTATGTGGTCTGATATATGTATGAGGCACAGTTTGCTAGTGTTACATGTTAAAGGACCTGTGATGATGTCACCCTGGTCCCATGACATGACAACTCCTCACCCCCTAACTCGCTCTATAGATCCCTAGATCAAGTTTATAAAATTGTTTTTGGGGGGATTGTGAGGGAAGCAATTTTAAGCTAAAAGGGGGTAGGACAGTTATTAGGGCTCTATAGGAACCTGCCACTAGCTTGTATTTGTTAAAAATGGGTTAACAGGTTCCTTTCAAAGAAAATCTTTTTACACCTCTGTCTGCTTATGCTAATACAACACCCACACCAAGTTCTAGACACATTCTCCCATTCCCCCTCTCCTGTAGATTATGTCTCATGTCCACATTGTTTATTTATTTTTCCTCCCGTTATGAAATGTCTCCTATTATACAGTTTTTTTCTATTCTATTTTTTGTCTTTTGTATGCATTGTAATTTTTTATGCATTGTAATTGGTACAAATCAATAAAGTTGTACTGTATTATATTGCTATATATAACATAAAGATGTTATATACATTGCTATATAAAACATAAAAAAACAACAAAGAAACAAACAAAATTGTATGTGTTCTAGGTTTATTTCTGGTTATTTGATGTCTAATAGCAGACAAGATGAGATTAGAACAGTGGTAATTGTTGGTTCGTTTTACATGTAGTTCCTTTATAGAGGTAGTCATGGGGCATTTGGGGACAACTTGAGTGTCTTATCTGTCACATACTCCAGTTCCTTTCTAGATACCCATTTACTCTCAGGCTCTGAATAGAATGTGTAGTGTTAATCAGCATTCGCCCCAGTGCAAAGAACTTTCTGTACAATGTGTAATTATAAAAACAAAAGGTCTTTAAAACGTCTGCAAAGTTCTTTGTACAATACTGTCAGAGAACATGTGTCATGTTCTGACTTCACCAAAAAGAAAGGGTCGGGCTTGCTTTATTATTTCCACTTTACCCAAGGAAAGAACATTCTATTCATCTGTCTGCTATTTTTAAATCTTCCAACATGCATCTCTATTAATTGTTTTTTCCTCTCTTCCATCATATTAGCAGGAGACCTATGGTAATTATATCTTTACCTTCATGCCATGATAACCTCTTTCTTAAATTGAATAAATTACCCCCTGCCCCTTTTTATAATAGAGCTTTTAGATTTAATAGAAAAGTATGCCTGCTTGGAGAATTTCTTTCTATTGCACAGAATTAGAGATAAACCTTTTTTTCCAGATTCCTGTTGTGGCTCCAATTTCTTGTAAAGTGACACATTTTCTCAGTTAAGTCAGGAAACATGTTCATTTCTAAGGCATAATATGAGAAAAAGAAGGAAGGAGAGAAGAATACATATTAAGGGATAGAAACCATAGGGTTTATTTATCATTAGACCCGCTCCTTGGGACAGTTCCATGCCTAATTTTGGAGCTCTACTTAGGAGCTCCATGCAACGCTAACAGAGACACCTTCCACAGGTACACCAAAGTATGAAAAAGTTATAAAATTAAGAAATTTTTTTGTGTACTAAAAATTTTCATTTTTTAAAATGTATTAAAAAAATAATAAAATCTCCATACTTTAGTATCTCTGTGATCATATTGTCCCAAAGAATAAGGGGATGTGTTATTTGGAGTGAAAAATAATCCTGCAAGAATATGGGCAAATGCATTTCTTTTGTCGATTTAGCTGCATTTGTAATTTTTTCCAGCTTTGCAATGGGTGCATTGCATGGGATATTAAATACACTAGGAAGTACATTTTCTTTGCAAAAAACAAGCTCTCATAAAGCTCTGTAAAAGACAAAATAAATGGAATGGAATACAGGGCTTCAGTGGCAGAGGGTTAAACCCTATGTGCACCACAACGGTATAGTACATTGTGGTGGGGTAAAGGATTTATGCAGAGGGCTAACAGGCTGAGAGACTCATAGAAACTTCGAGGCCTGTCAGGAATCCTCATCTCTTAAAGACCGCCAGTGGATCAGTAATAAATTGACAATATACTGTAATACAGTAGTATTAGTGTATCGTATGCGGATCGCACCCACAAGAGTTAAAGTACCCTAGGAGGCTAGTAATTTCTAGACGGAATGTGGGCCATGCGTTTTGGCCATGCATTTGTGCACTACCTATAGCCTGTGGCCGGACACTGATACATGCGGTGTGTGCAGGCGACAAGAGGAACATCATACACTGTCTCACCATGCGTCAGTGTATAATACATCCCCCCCCAATGCAGGGGAGTAACTACAGCAGCCATTGCAGCTGCTATGGGGCCCACATTGTCAGGGGTCTTGACACCAACTTGACACACTGAAGAACGGAGGATGCGCACCATTGCACACACAATGGGGCTCATTTACTAAGGGTCCGCGGTCCGCACTATCGTCGGAATACCCGATGATTTCCGGGTATTCCGGGGTAGGTAGTCGGACGATCTGACGGATTCGGACTACGTGTGGGATTTAACAAAGCAGTTTGTGTCGCAAGTCATGCACTTACATGCACCGGTAAGAAGATGGTGATCACCGGCAGACCTCAGTGGGGAAGCAACACATGCAGGATATCGGGCACAGATGTGGATTCCAGCGGACAACACACCTCTGGGATCGCACAGGAACCAGGTAAGTAAATGTGCCCCATTGTGTATACACATTGTATATACACATTGTACAGCATGAATCAACAGCTCAGAAAATAAATGTTGGGGGAGATGGAGGAAACAGCACAACAACAGGACTAGGGATCTCTTTTCTCTAATTCCTGCCGTCTACTTCCCCCAATGGGTCAGCAGCTACTGGGACAGATTTGTGCAAGTGTATAAATGTTTATATCAGTGCATAAATGTGTGCTCATGACTGTATAAAAATGTGTATATGTGTAAGAGTGTATAAATGTGAGTGGGTAGGGACTCCTAGTTACGCCACTACCCCAATGAGTTCAATTCATGGAGGCCCAGCCTACTATTCTACATTAATAATGTTTGCTCATTTAGAGTTGTTTTTATGGTGACCATCCAGGCTTTATTCCTTGGATATGACTTCTGCACATGTTGTACAATGAAGCTTCACCCCTTCTCACAATTCTAAGGAGACTATGGCTATTTCTGGGATTGGTGACGCTAGTAATGTCATTGAGGCATTGTCCTTTTGTGAGGAAACTAGAAAATCATGCCACACATGGTTTGGACCTGTCTGTGTTTGGCATCTAAAATCTTTCAGCAGTATAAATTAAAAAAAAATATATTTATCAATACAAATTTGATTTTTATATTTTTGCCCCTTTTTTTGTCCAGACCCAAATATGCCAAAAACGTGATAATATGCCTTTTTTGTTTTAAATATGGCCTGAAAAATTGTCTTATGTATAATCACTTCACTGCTAATGTAACTTGCTACTCCCAAGGCCAATTTAGCTGCAGGCATGCTCTTACTAAAGGCTAGAAACAATAATACTTTATCCTTATATTAAACCACCCAGGAATGCACCAGTGAGCACAGTACAATATTACGGCCTAGCAGGAAAGAGGATCTTACAATTTCATTTCTGATATCTAATGCACAGGGTGATTAACTCGCCCAAGGTCATACAGTGTACGCGACTGATTCTGGAACTGAGCCCATTGGCCTCAGTGTGACAACGAAATGCGTCTCCCACTACAAAATGCTTAACCATTCAAGTGCTGGAGAAAATTCTAAATCTTGGCGCAGTACACTAATGAAATTAGGGCATTTCAAGATTTGAAAATGTTCCTGCTTGTAAAAAGGGAATTTAACTAATCTTGAATAAGAATGTAACTAACTGGATTGACTAGGGAAACAAAAATAGCACCACTCAGAGATTGTATCCTAATTGCAACACCAACATATGGAAAACACCATCTCATGTTAATGAAAGTTGGGGGAGTTCCCACTACAGTTCGGAGCTTCATCAGTTTTCAGAATGGGTAAGATAAAAAAATATGTGATTGGTTAAAAGGACAGCTTTCTCTAGATAAGCTCTTCAATAGAAGATTGATAATTTACTTATGAACCCCAATCCCTGGTGGTTATTTGTCTAGGGAACTGCCACAAAAATAAGTTGCCCTACTTAATATCCTAGCCTTTCCCTATCTTTGGTCTAGTTACAGAAGGGATGACCTGTGTAATATAACACAGGCTGTTTGCTTCTTATGCATTTTATTATAATCTAGACATTTGGGTATTGTAACCAATATAGGTTTATTAATAACATTCTAGGTTACTTATTATCTGTTAGTTACACCCAAAACCTAGGCTCTTAACTTGTGTTAGTCCCGTCGACCATGTGGCTCTATAATCGAGATGTGTCTTCCATCCGCATTCTAAGATTTGCTTTTGCTCTACTCACTGTAAATCTGTTCCCCATCTAACAGTCACCATGAATTCATATTTTCTTGGCTAGAATTTGGATGTGCCATATATATGTTTGTATTTATTCCTCCCCATAAAAAACATACTTATACTATATTGTATCATTATTTTATAATAAGTAATAATAAGTATTATGTTTAAATAAATATAATACATATAATTCATTATTTCATAATTGCATCGTTAGATGCACACCATAATGATGCTAAAAGAAAGACCTAATTCATCTATGTTAATGGAAAATTTAAGAAAAGTGTTTGCTACAATATGTTCAACATAACAATGATAAAGAAAATCATAAAAAAGATTATATGACCATAATATATATATATATATATATATATATATATATATATATATATATATATATTTAAATCATATATATTTATTGAAAATTAAACAAAAAATCCAAAGAATTTAAACATAAAACCCTTAAACCACCCAAAAACCACACACACCCTCCCCCACACGGTGAAGGATAGCACCAACAACAAATCTCTGGAGTACAAATAATATAAAGAAATATAGCTATACACTCAAGAGCTGGCCACTGCAGGGTTAGGTCAGGAATACTATTACATCCACAAATAGTTTTAATCTTTTAATGGTAAGTAAATATATTTATTTAAAAAAAAGTTATATTGTCACTCTAGCACTAGTGTATAAATAAAATAAATGCTGTTAACAGGCAAGATGGCAACTCAAAACAATATGGTTAATGAATATCTTTTCAAGGTTGTTTTTATAGGAAAAACCTTTATCCATGTCTGCAATGTTTTAATGTTACCTTTGGCCTGCGTCACTAATGAGCTATTCCGTGAGAATCACATGACTTGAGATGTTTCTCTGCGTTTGTCAGGATCAGGGGTAGTGGACCGGGGTGGGGGAGTCTAAGTGGCACCCGGATTTAACCAGATCCTTTGACTTAGCACCATAACTGTTTCTGTCCTGCAGCCTAGCATCGCAGACAATAGGTAACCAGTGGTAATTGACCACTATGCTATCTGGGTCTCTGAGCTCTGGCCCAATCGCTATTTCCTGTCTTTAGCTTGTTTTTCTAAACATCTCTCTTGTTTAGTGATTTGGTACTATGCTGCCCTATCTGTTGTAATCCGGCTCTGTTGACTCCTCTTATCTATTTGTACTGTTTTATTCTTTGGCATAGGTAGGGACTGCCTTCTAGTCAGCCCATACTGCCTAGAGTATGTGAGGCAAGCAGGTAGGGCCTTTGGTGGGTTCAGTGAGCCGTGACATGGTTTTTTGTGTTCCTTTATCTGCTCCCTGAATTATACTTCTTCTCTAAGTTATGAATTAATTTACTGCAGCCAAATTCCCCTTTTTTGTAAAATTGTTCTTGTGGTGATTGTTAGTGAGACCGTGTGAAAATCTACAGAGTAACTGGAAGCACTTTGCCTCATAAAGACTAATTAAAACAATTTTATTTCAATACTACACACTGTAAATTACATTTCATGTAATAATTAAATTTAGGCCCGTAAGATCATGGATTGTTGATGAACTCATCTTAAGAACATTACAGAAGAGAAATTTCCATCAGGTAAAAGCAGAATATAAGAAGCTCTCCAGAGGCAAATATAAATCATATTCCACCAATGTGTAAAGTTGCTGAGTCAATCCCTTCCCTTTATTTTTCTTTAAATGTATCTTCAGGCCAAACCCATGTTTTTCATTCTCTGAAGGCCAAGCAGTTGCTGAACACAAAGGATCTATTTATTGTACAGTGTTTCAGTCCAATGTGTTCTGAAGCCAAGGATTCAATGGGAAATGCAATGCAAAAGAAAATATTGTATTTTTCCTAAGGTTTATCTGGCTTCTGGGAATGATCTGGCTTCTGCCAGATGTGCTTAGTATTTTCTATTTCACTACTAATCTGAGGTGGGGTTCTTCGCTAAGAACATTTTATCATTTTCTCTACCTGATTTCCTAAGCTACCCATGTCCCACAAGTTCAGTTTTAATGAAGATGTCCCTTCAACCTCTTTCCAGGAATAGATCTGCTGGTTGTCCATCTCTGGGGACTGACTTTAAGTTAATTAAAAAGATTTCACTGTCTCCATAGAGGTTTAGTTGACTCTTATTGCAAATGCATGAATGGCTTGTTGCGCTCGTCCCATCTAATCAAGAATACTAAGACATTCATTTGCTGAGTATAATAGTAAATAGATGTAACTAACAAGACAGGCTGAAATAGAACAAAGGCATAGTGGAAACATGAGGAAGGAAGCTGTAACTAGAAGTGTGGGGAGGTGACTCTTTTAACTGTCTCCTTTCTGAGGGGGGCTGGCTTAGTACTGTCAGCATAAGTTAGGAGGTAGGGTAGCTATACTGTCTCTAGTAACAGCGGGCATCAATAAAAGTCTTTTACAAAATGGTGGCTCTAATCCCATGGATAGAGGCATGAGTGAAACATGTAGTAAAACTTATAAAAGATACTGGGGCACATTTTCTAAGAACAAGGCACACTGCACTAAATGTAGTTTGCCTGTGTATAGTGTAGAGTGCGCCACATTCAGGATTCCTGATGCACATTCTTCATGAATCTGGTGCATTGCTCTGACAGAGTGCACCACTATTTTTTTGTGTTGCATGATGCCCAGTACAATTGCGCCACAAAAGGGTCACCTGTCACACAAATGTGGTGCAGACAATTCTTAAATAACTGTGCAAGCAGTTTCCACTACAAAGAATGTGCAAAGTCCGCCAGAAAACTGGCGCAAAGTAAATGTGCCCCACTGTATGTGGTTTGTGGGGAGGTGATTTCCTTTAAATCAACATTTCCAGCCAGACAGGGGACAAAAAGAAAGTTTTAGTATCTTTAGTATCGTTTGTGTTTACACTTTTTGTTGCCTCTTTTTTTCAGAACCTTTACAGGCTTTTTTAAATTCTTTTTTATTATTGTCTAATAAACCAGAATTTCTTGTTAAACTGATGCTGAGTTATAGATATTTTACTGTGAATTTTGTATATATCTCATTATATACTGTTTTAGCATCTTCAATATCCAACCACCATATCCAGCTGCCCACAACTAATCCAAACAAGCCTTTTAAACACATTCCCAGACATCCGCAGTGATGACCATGGTGGATGTTCGTATAAAGATTAAAAAAAATGTTATATCAAACATATAGCCTTTCCAGAGATTGCACATAGCGGAGCCTTTATGAACGGTTACATGTCCACCCCCTAGTGATAAACAACCACAAATTAATCATAACACTTCTCAGCTCTTAACAAAATCAGATTGTGTCCTTTAATTTACTGGAAGATTTGTGTCTCCATGCAAAGCTTTCATCTTCCAAAAGACAAGACCAGAGAAGCAGAATGTAATACAGCACTTTATCATGTCACAAGTGATACATATTTTGACTGTTTATACTATAGAGGAAACCTAGTCTGTAATTAAACTTCATGAACAAATTTAAGAGACAAAATACCATACAAACAGAATAATGAGGAACGATTGCACAGCTCACTAAACCGTTTTCTCACAATGAGAAAGATTTAGACATATACATGTAAACTTATAAAAGGATCTAAATAATAATCACCTTTGTTTAAAGAATATTCTATCATTTCAATATTGTATGCCATACAGGGGAGAAGAGTGCCATGGGCTCTGGGCTGTATGAATATTATCACCCCTTCAAGTCCAAAAGCCACTTCCTTCATATGGTGCTAGAATCAGCTGCTTGAGGAATGAATGTGTCCTTTCTGCCTGCTTTCAATCTGTGGTTTCAGAACCTTTGGAGGACCTGTAAATGTAAATTGAACATGAACAAATGTATTTCATGGGTGAAGGTCCTTCTCAGTATAAAATTTGGTGGGTGATTTGGATGGGGCCCCTAGATGTTCTGTATAACCACAATTGTAAAAGGAGGTTAGAACAGGACCTGACTGACAACCTACCAAGGTGGACGCATTCACAGTGGACCCACTCATAAATTGGGCTTCCCCGATATCCATGTGATACGTACTGTAATACCTACTGTTATTATCTACACAAAAAAAATCTGCTTTAAAATTGCATTCCTTGGTGTAAAGGCCTTAATCAAGCCATTGAAAATCCCCTGTCATATTTTTCTGACTGTTTTGATCTGATTTTTCTCCACGCTAAATATTACGGAGCATTTAATATTCTGATAGGGAACTTGTGACCAGCTTGGCAGCCAGGCCTAAGCCTCTTGATTTTTCTGCCAGGACATGGTGGGGAGTCTGGCCATTATTATACAACATTGGCATGAGCGCCAGCATATGATAAAATCCTCCCTATGTATTTAACTGCCTGAATATCACACAGATTTACAGTGAATTAGACCTGGAACCATCCTTCTAGAGCCCAAGTTTAGGATGTCTGGGGGGATCCCTCCCCATTAGCCTCTAAAATTGGCTCATCTTAGGGAATACATTACTTTTCTCTGTTCATTTGATTAACACTTTGGGAGTATCTTCCTAGGCAGATGGGTAAGTTTTAAAATGAAAGAGGGAATGCTAAGAAATTCTAAAAAGATATTTTATTCCCTACCTGATGGTGTTTTAGTGGTGTCAGTATATATTGGTTTTATTTTATAGCCAAATTCCTAATCAAATCTCAGTTTCCATGAAAAAAAATTACAGAAGCATCTTTTGGGCAGTACATCATTGTCCTATCTTTATCAGGTTTGATAGATTAAGGTCACAGAATATGCATTAGATTCTCTTGGCATAGTTAATACAGAGCCAAGATTATTTGCTGCATGTAATACATTGAATTTTGAATGAAAAATATCTGTTTTAAGGTTCTGGAGTTAAACGCTTCAGTTTAATTAAGGCAGAAGTAACACAGTATTATGAAATTGTTCATAAATCTTTCATTCCTCAGATGTGGTCTGGGAGAATCATATTGGATTTTGCTTTCTTCAGCTTTTCCAAAAATGCTGAATGTTATAGGATTATTTATGACGCAGTGGTAATCAGGTCATTGCTACCTCCAGAACTTAACCAAGTACTCAGACAATAGTATTCCCCATGGCAGGAAAAGGAATGTACTGTAAAAACATTCAGATTTGACCTTAATGAATGTCTTAAGATTTCTGCAGCACAGTAGTGCATGGTTCATAGATTCAGGTAAACTAAATGTTAAGATTTTATATAGCCTCTTATGGATGTGGATAACACTGATTCTTGTTTGCCAGTTCAGACCACCTAAAAGCTTTTGGCAAGTCTGTAGTATAGGTGAGTCCTTACTTAAGGAGCTTATGTCATGGTTTACCTATGATTTTAAACTCATGTCACCTGCCGTACAACACTTGGTGATATTGAACAACCTACTTGGTTTCCTAAATACAGAAAAAAGTGAGATTGTGTTTAGGAAGTTGTGCTATATGTGGGCTTTGGTCTCCATCGCTGCTTTTTGAAAAATCATACTAGAAAATCATTTTTGTTTCAAACACCTTAACAAAATGTGAAGTGCTTTGCTGTATAGAACTTATATTTCACAGTGTCAATAAGGATGTATGGAGAAGACTCACAAGCTGAGGACGTCTCAGTACAGGACAGGGGTCCTCTGTATTATGAAGCTGACACCTACCATTAATAGCCAAGATCAGGGGACATCATCAGAGGGCAGCAGTCCAAAAACTCTCACAATGTGCTGCAATATATTTTATGAGTGATCAGAATTGTTTGAATATGCATGAAAATAAATAATTACAACAAATATTAAACATTCTTGGTACCTCTGTATCCTAAAAATGTCTATTGAGATATCAAAAATGTATATTGAGATATAAAAATAATGACTATTTGCTATTCTGTCAGAATACTAGCGCAGGTTATAGATGAAATCTCTATCAGGTCACAACTGACATTCCATTTCAATTCCAGTACTTAGTATTTCCGTTGTGTCGTGCACCTGGTCTGGAGGTTTTAAGAGTGGCACACAATGCGCCACTGGAAGATGGGTTCAGGTACAAATTAAAAATTACTTAGAAAAGCAGGGTATTGTGCTTATGACAAAATGTGGTAGTCCTTTGAATGGAAGCATTGCTCTCTTTAGCAGGGAACTGACCAAAACAGGGAGTTAAAATGGCTATCAAAAACAACAACGCTACCAGTCTGTTACCTCAGTAATACAAATTTTAAGCAAAAAAACCTGTTTTGTCATTTTTTTACCTCTTCTATGCCCTTCAAAAACCTATGGTCTGGGTTGGGTGGGTTTATAATGAAAATTATTTAGTCTGTATCTCGGGATGGGTGTTCTTTTAGGTATTAGCCTGTAAATTTCTACTGGTTATGTGTGTGTTACATCTGTACCAGTCATAACTGTTTGTTCAGTATGACTGCGAATGTGCCAGAATGTCAGTTTGTTTCATGCTGGCTTAGTTTGTGTGAACACTGCTATATTTTTTCCCCTGACAGCCTTGGTTGAATTTTACCACACCCATTATCTCCTGCTTCGATAGTCTACTGCCCATAAATAGTTAACCACTGAACTGACAGGATCTCCCTACATTCACATTCTTGCAATTCTGTATTGCTGTTCTATCTTTCTATCCTAGGTGCTTTGCCCACTTTCATATTAATAATTTTGACCTTTTGCTTGTATTCACACTATCCTTTTGCTTCGTGATTTTGTACTGCATTTGTTCTTTATTTTGACACAATTCTGGAAAATATTCCTCTCTGTTTCTACTGTCTTGTCTTCATGTCTTTGTTTTACACTTTGGTGCTGGAAGGGAAGTCGACTACAGCTTAGGGTAAGCGAGTCAATCAGGCAGAGACAGCTTGAAAGGGTGACCACTGTCTCTGTCTTTGGCGCAGGAAGGGAATGTTGACTACAGCTTAGGGTAAGCGAGACAGCAGGTAAGGGTGACCACTGTCTATCTGTGTCACCTGTCCATTCCCGGATACTGCAAGTGTAAAAATTTACTGTGAGGGAGATTTTATTTATTTCCAAACAGTATTTCTATTATAAACAGTGTCAAAGCTGCTGCTTCTTATCTGAATAATAAGATCCTTATAGACATTAAGTGTACACATAGAAATGCCCAACAACTAGAGGTTATCGATCCATGGAAGAATCTGATTTAGGTCATTAGTCAGAACGGAAGTTTTTTTCCTCTATTTATGGCATGTAATTGACAAATGCTTCAGTAGGGTTTATTTGCTTTCCTAGGATCAGCATCAAACAGCAGAGCACATAACATCATAACCAGATATTAATAATTGATATCTCTGCCTATTACATTTCACCATAGATTAAACATGACGTTTTTTCTCTTGACTGCTTTTAGTCAGTTCCCGTAATGGAAAATTGTTTCTAGACTGGAAACTAAGGTTACAAATAAGCTGTTTAAAAGGACCAATAAACTAAAACTAAATGTATGTCCCTAAACATCATTTAAAGTTAAGTAAGTCTAAACAGCATTGATGATTAATTTTATTAATATATCTTTAAAATAGTCTTAACGCTATTTTACAGATAAAGAGCTACAAATTCCCTTTATAGATATAAAGTTATGTGACAAATGCCTGGAACGAGGCAAGCGCCATTAGATGAAGCCAAGTAGTTTATTGTGTAAAGAAACTAATGAATCATTGAAAATGGTTCTCCAACCAAGAAAAATGACCTCATTGGCAGTAGGAGTTATATGGGGCCCTTATCCAAGTTCACACCAGAGCTCACTGGAGTTTTGTTAAACCACTACCTGTGGCTGTAGGGTCTCCAGGCTGAAAAAAATACGTGACCCATCTTTATTTCTGACTGTATGATTAAAGTATGTTAATTTTCTTTCAAGTAACAGATGAGAAAAATTTTTAGAAAGACATAAAACATGCAATAATTATTGATTTAGCTTACTTTTTTCCATGCAAGGGTAGGAGGGAAATGTTAATATGATTTATGCATAAAACAGATTACATAGCACTGGGAACCACAGACTTCCATTGAAGCCAACATCAATATTGATGTCATCCATCCATTTTTTTTCAATCCATTTGTCTCTCAGATGATTCTGCTGAACCAGTTTTTTAGCCAATGAACCAATTTTTTTTTGCAGATTTGAAAAAAAAACAAATAATATACGGATGAGAAAAAAATAATATACATATGGTTTTCCTTATCCCATCCTGGAAAACTTATTTGCATATTTTCCCAGAATCCATGGCTATAAGTGGCTTCACACACCTACATGGCAGCCTTAATGGGCAGTCTTCATAAGGAGTAGTCTTACTTCCCGACCCTAGTTCCCTACGCTGTACTGAAGAGACCAAACCAAGTTGAAACAGTGCTGTCTACAGTTGGGAATCTCATCCATCTGGAATAGATATCCTGGTTTGGTTTTAATCCTGCATCATGTCATGAGGCCTCTTGTAGGTCATGCTTGATGCCAAGGGAGCTGCCTTACAAGAAAGTTAAAAGAGGCATGGTTTTCCTTATCCCATGCTGGAAAAAATATTTTCAGATCTGATATAGGCTGTGGGGCACATTTATCAAGAACAGTGCAAAGTGCACTATGTCCTGTGTAGTGTGCAGAGGGCACCAGATTCAGGAATTGTGGCACACGTTCTTCATGAATCTGGTGCCCCCTGCACTGCTCTGACAGAGTGGACCAACTTTTTTATTGTGAACCTTTAACATGGGGCGTGCAACACATTTCTGTTCGACTCTGCATGATAAATGTCGGACTGAGCACTTGAACGCCCCCCTTAGTGACAAAATTTGTGTTGTATGAAGACTACTGCAGCCATGACACAAAAGGGTTGTGTGCGACACATAATGTTCAGTCACACATGTTCATTGCATGTAAAGTCATTTAATATGTTCTACCAGAAATAAAAAGGACTGATCATCATGGATACAACATGCATTAATATTCATTATCTGTTTATGCATTATTTGTTTCAAGTAATCTTATACCAGGCGATAATTCAGGATTCACATTCTCATTTGTGAGCAAATTAAAGGAAACATACCATCAAAATCAAGCATGATAAACTATGGCCATTTACTCATACATCCAGGCAATAAGGAAGATGTATCAAAATGTCCAAGAGCAAAACTGTTCTAGTTACTCATGGCAAACAATCAGAGCTCAACTTTCATATTCCCACAGCAGTTTATAAAATGAAAGCTGATCTCTGATTAGTTACCATGAGCAACTAGAACAGTTTTGCTCTCAAAGAAATTTTGATAAACCTCCCTCACACTGTGGTAATCTTACATTTGTTATCCATGGCCTTTTTCCTTTAAAAATAAACTTTTAAAACTATGATAAAGAACAAGAGGGGCTATGGGGGGCGGGGCTTCGCCAGAGCTCCTCTGTGATGCAGCTTTACAGGCTGCTACAATGTGCATGAGAACTTCCCCTACCCACTGATTGAGATGACATCAGGTAGAGGGAAGGGAAAGTGCCAAGGGAGCAAGGTGCAGGGTGAGCAAATGTGATTTTGTAGCATGCAGGGGCTTTAGGGGCTCATTAGCATATTTTAAAAAGTTGATTTTAGAAGAAGGGGGAAATGGATAGCAAATATAAGATTACCATAGTCTTAGTGCCTGGATCCATGAGTAAATGTCCCTGGTTTACCATGCATGATTATAATGGTAGATTTATTTTAAGTAATGTGTTTTGAAGAATCCAATGGCAAAAAGCACAAATTCCTCTCAGAAATCCAGTTATAATAATGATTAATTTTGCTTTCATCTTCAAAATGATAGTCTGTGTTTTTGTTCTCACCCTGTTATTTCTGACAGTTCTTCCTTATCAGTTTTCTAATTGGGGACAAATTACTGCTGCTTATGGGATGTCATGGCTCATCTTGCATTCGTTTCCATCAGGGAGTCTCTTCTTTCTTGCTGTGTCGTGTACATGTCATATACTAATGTCCATAACTGTAAACTAGATTTTTACCTCTGTTATTTATTTGCAGATGTGAAACAGACACAATGCCTTTGATCAAAGGAAGAAGAGTTTTCAGCATCAAAGTGAACCATCCTCTGCAAACATATTAGACACAGCTCTTGGCAAAGAATTGGGGATTCCTTCATTTCAAACAACTTAAGGCATATATCATAGAAACCTAATCCTTCTACTGAACATTGCTGGCAAGATGTAACGGATCTACAAGACTGTTTTAGATATATTAAAGATGTATCATGACCTTCAAAGGACTACACGCCTTCAGAGAGACCCGATGCTTCATCCCAAGGTTTTCAGGTTGCATAATTGAGAAACTTTCTGCATCAGAAATGGCAGCCTATGGGTAAGTTACTGGATAATTGATTCCCCCCTGTTTGTTTTGATCCTATTAGTGTCTAGAACATTTACTAGTAGGTTGAATCCTGTAAAATGCTCTGATTCACTCTCGTCTAGACTACTGTAACTCCCTACTAACCGGTCTTCCACTTGCCAAACTCTTTTTTCTCCAACCTATTCTTAATGCAGCAGCTAGGCTCGTCTTTCAGACTTAACGCTTCACGGATGTCTCCAGTTCATGCCAGTCACTATACTGGTTGCCAGTCTCCTTTCTAATACAGTTTAAAATAACAACCTTCATCCACAAAGCTCTGCATAATGCTACACCTCCCTACCTCTCCTCTCTCATCTCAGTCTATCGCCCAACCTGTGCTCTTAGATCTGCCAGTGATCTTAGATTAACCTCTACACTAATTCAAACCTCCCACTCCCGTCTCCAAGACTTCTCTAGAGCTGCACTCATTCTATGGAATGCTCTGCCCCGGACTATCAGACTGACACCTAACTTCCAAAGTTTCAAACATGCTCTTAAAACCCATCTCTTTAGGAAAGCCTATAATACTTGTTAACGGTATGAAGTTTTCCAACAACCAGCAAGCACCAGGCCTCTCGCAGTCCCATTCAACCTGGACTTTGTATATAAGATGACGGCTGATGACTGGGTCAAGCGACAGCACTTCTATTTATTATATTATATTTTGTTCTATTCCCTTTAGAAGAATGGCTGGACCATTATATAAGCTTTTTACATCTTGTGTCACCCCACTCTTCCTCTTAGACTGTAAGCTCTTGCGAGCAGGGACCTCACTCCTTTTGTTCCATATGAATGTTTTCTGCTCTGTCATGTTTTATTATATTTGTATTTGTCCCCTATGATTTGTAAAGCACTATGGAATATGATGGTCCTATATAAATAAAGATTATTATTAAACAATCTTTTAAAGTTTTTCCTTCTTATACCGATTTGTAATCTGGAGAGTTTTTCAAGATCTTAAAATATAATTAAACATTGGGGAACTATAGCTAAGAAAGACTCACATAGCAACTATTTCAATAATATCAAACACTGAAGCTAAAAAAAAGTGTCCTGGCGTCTTTTTTATTGTTAATTTATATTCATAGTTTTATGAATACAGAAACACAAAAAAATATAAAGGAATTTTATAAGGCATTTAGGGTTACAGCAATTGTTATACTTATTCCATATGTTAAGGAGAGACAGGAATTATTGCAGGGTGGAACTTTTCTATTGTTTTTTTCGACAATTGGTAACTTTTACCAAGGAATAAATAGTAGATGCACTGTACAAAATAACTAAGAAAAAACAAAAAAAAATATCCAATGTTAGGCTGAAGCCCACAATTACAAACAAAAATTAATAGGCAAAGGAAAAAGGGACATGCATGTTCTATTTAGTTAGAAAGTCTTCAGAATGAATTTATTTTATGGGTCTAAGTACCAAAGTTTGAACCAAAAGTTTTGTTGAAGCAATGGAAACTAATACTTTGTCATAGTAAAAAAAAAAGGGACATATATACAGAGAAGATGCAAGTTATCAAAAGTGAACTGAAGATGAAGACACTATGAATCAGACATACTAAGGAGCTGCAGTGCAAGTCTTGGGGTAGGCTTTCTCTTTGATGCTGAATACATACATTGTTTGACTCAAAAAAGGTGGTTACTACATATCAAAAGCTATTGAAAGATGAAGGTGGATCAGGATCAAGAGGTGTGGAAATTATGAAGCAGAAATGTTACTTTCTTTAGTTGGAACATATAGGTAGTAACCCTAGTGGGAGAGGGAAAAAATGCCAAGGACGAAAGAGGTTATTTGAACTAAGGAATTTGACCATACAAACATGTCTAAGAGGCCAGATAGTAAAAAAGTAAGAGTCTCAGAAAGGTTGAATAAGTTAACGGAGTCCTTTAATAGTCACACAGTGTATGACTAGGTAAGAATTGATACAATCTTTAGAGTTTTGTTTACCATTGTGAGGGAAATGTGTTTTTATATAGTCACCATTTAAATAAATTCAAAACCACAAAATACTGTACATGGTCCAAAGTGAAAACTCTTTGCACACACTCCATGCTCCAACTATTAGATAGGAATCCAGCACATGGCACCAACCAAATTGTACAACTTAGCAAATACAAGAGATTTGAGGAAGCCACTTCCAAGAGATCATTAACAATTCAGTGTCAGAAATGGTTGTAGTTCAGTATTATTCAAGTAACTAAAGTTATACAGAAAAGTGCAGCTGTAAGGGTTGCATCATTTTCATTTTACTCTGTTCTCACTTCAATCATAGAAGACATCACAGCATGGAACTTGAACATAATTGCTTCTCACTATGTACAGCTGATATCTACATAATATGGTATACCACAAAAAGAAGCCGCCCTCCAGGTAGTCTCAGGTAAGTGAAAAAGTGGTCCCTTGAAAAAGGCTCAGAAATGTTGCTGTCATTCACTTACCTGCAACTTCCTGGAATGCTAATACTTTCTGCTTTATTTTTGGGGACCCCTTAACCTGGACTCATCAAGTGTGCTCCCTCTGCTATTTATTTAGTGGTTGTGCTGCTCAAACTTTACTGTTGTGTATAATACGATCAGGGCAGTTGCTAGGTAATTTGCTGTACAGGGCGAATCTCAAATAATCACCCCTCCCCCATGAGGTTATTAAAATATATACGTTGGGGCTCATTTACTAAGGATCCGTCGGACGCATTTTCGTCGGGTTTCCCAACGATTTCCGTTTTGCGCTGATTTGCCCCCGGGATTTTGGCACACACAATTAGATTGTGGTGCATCAGCGCCGGCTTGCACGCGACAGAAATCAGGGGCATGGCCGTCGGACAACCCGACGGATTCAGACAAACCACGGATTTTAAAAAAGGATTTGTGTTGCAAGATCAAGCACTCACATGCACCAGGAAGAAGCAGGTGAACTCCAGTGGACCTCGGCGCAGAAGCGACAAATGCAGGAACTCGGGCGCACGATCTTAGTGGATTGCATCAGACCCGAATCCTCGACAGACAATGCACCGCGGGATTGCGAAAGGACCTGGTAAGTAGATCTGCCCTAATTTGCTCCCTGCAGCCCTCTCCCAGTTTATAGGTAGACAGCAGACCGCATCCCCTTCCCCCTAGTGTATATGTATCCAGCACACTGCAGCTCCCCATTGCCCCTCCACCAATATATAGGTAGCCAGCATACTGCATCTCCCCTCCATACCAGTTTATAGATAGCCAACACATTGCATACCCCCTCCCCCAGTATATAGGTAGCCCCAGCACACTGCAACTCCACCCCCAAAAAAAATAAACTAAGTACTCACCGGTGCTCCCTGAGGCTCCTCTTTTCCCTTCTTCTATCTATAGCATTAGTGTGCGTGCACATTAAGATGCCAAGCCTCATGATTTCATAGTGTACACGTGGGCAGAGCACATGGAGATGGGTGGCACCTCTGCTGAAGATGCTCCGACTGAGTGCACTACTTTTTTTTGGTGTACCTTTAATTTGGGACGTGCAACACATTTCTGTCCTGCTTTGAATGATAAATGTGATGGACTGAGCACTGGAACGCCCATTTCAGTGGAAAAATTGTGTTGCATGAAGAATAGTGCAGCCGCGCCACAAAACGGTTGCATGCAACACAAATGTGACAGCAGTTTGCACTTAAAAGAACTTGCAAAGTCTGCCAAAAACTAGCACACTCCCCTTAGTAAATGTGCCCCAGTGACTTCAATATAAAATGATAAGGCATTTTGAAAATGGAAAGTGGAAGAACATTTACCTTTGAGATGAATTAGACTGGTGATTGAAAATAAGACCCACGCGTCCAAAACAGTGTCTGACCTACAAATGTTCACAATGGAGTAGGTCAACATCTTAATTCCTACAAAATATCAAGAAAGCTGCACATATCATATTAATATTATGTGTAGGCATACTTTATAATATAATATAATACTTTAATCCATACACTGGGGCACATTTACTTACCCGTCCTGTTGTGATCCACGCCGTGTGTTGTCCGAAAAGGATTTGTGTCTGCCGTGATTCACTAAGATTGTGCGTCCAATTTCCTGCATCTGTCCGCCGGAGTTCACCTTCTTCTTCTGCATGTAAGTGCTGATCTTGCGAAAAAATTTGCTTTTTGAATTCCGTGGTTTGTCCGAATCAGTCGGGTTGTCCAACATCCACGTCCCCCGATTTGTCGTATGCAATCCGGCGCCGATGCGACACAATCCGATCTTGTGCGCCAAAAAACAGGGGCAATTCAGGGCAAAACGGAAAAAAAAGCGAAACCCGATGAAAATGCAGCGTTTGGACCCTTAGTAAATGTGCCTCAGTGTGTACTTATAATGCAGGAGAGTCACAGGAAAAATCGAAGTTATGTTTACCACATGGTTGTTTTGTATGAAAGTTCCAACTTTACAGGTTTGGCTATGTTTAAAAGCTGGAAAAAGGTTCCTGAAGCGAGTTTCCCAATCTCTATTCCTTGTCTGCATTTACCAATACTTGGCTGCACCTGCTACCTTAGAAGGTGCACACTTGGTGTAGCTCTCTGTCTCCGGGATCTGACTATGATTTGCTGCATGAGAGGTGAGACCACAAAATCTGGGACTTAAAACTCTGTCATTGTACTGTATACTAAAGACCTAGTAGGAACATATCCAGTCAGGTTGGACTATGGTTTTTCAAAACCTGACAGCAGGTTTTGTTTTCTGTTGTGCTGATTTACAGTTTTGGATATTTTTTTTAATAAAGCACAAGCAATTCATGTTTATAAAAAAATCCCTATGTAAAGGCAGCCAACCTCTGTCACATTGCATAGCTGTAAATGTTACAGTATCACCACTTGAGAAATCTTGGCACAAAGTGAGATTTCCATTCACAAAAGCTGGACATTCATGCCATTGATGGCATTCCGTCTCCTAGCAACTGAATTGCAGTAAGAACACTGTCCAAATCAGAAATATACAAACTAAATGAATGAGGCATATGATAAATATACAAACTGACATGATCTCAGTTGACTCTTTAAATGCTCAAGAGCTTGAGGGCTCCTCAATGCTTCTCAGATTAATGTTGTACATTTCCCTGCAGCACCTAGGCAACAGAATGGCACGTATGGACGAAGGTTCACAGAGACAGGGGAGAAAATATGGGAATGGGCAGTAATTATTGAGAGTGATTAAAATGGAGTCAACTTCATATTTTACCTCAATACTTTGATGCTGCAGAAAATGAACATAATGTATTCGTAAGGACAAAAGTCTTCACAGCAGAGTTCACAGCTGTTAGAGGAGAAAAATTGGAGAAACTTTCTAATTTGTGTCTGAATAAAAATATTTTTCCTACTGAATAGAAAATGGAGGTTGAAGAGAACATTAAAGAATGTGGACAATTATGCACCTGGCTCAGAATCGTTGTGTCCGAGGGTCTTGCGGCATTTCTGTGGTTCATTGTCTCTGATGGCGGCCTTAGAGGCGGGGGTCTTTGGGAGAGTAGCTTGGGGACACCCAACTTTACTCTATAAGATAATGGCGGTATGGCCCATTAATTACTAAATATACCCCTTTATGGGAAAATCCATTCTCGGGGGAAATATATATGCTGGAAGGCATGCAGGGGTGGAAACAGAAGGCTCTCGCACAGCTATATTACCAGTCGGTGCTAAAATCCTTCTAACAACTGGCAGATGAATTTGAGCTTCCCCGCTCGATGTTTTTTCAGTACCTCCAGATCCGACATGCTGTACAGGCTCAATTTGGCCCGGAGGAGGTGTCGTTCTCTTCCATTAAAGTGATGTATGTGGTAGTACTGCTAAGCATATGGGGGGGGGCTAATATCTCTTTTGTATAAGGTGTTATTGGATGAGGTGGTAGGTGGTCAGGAGAAAGTGGGAGGAGAGAGTTGGGCGCATGGAAGATGAGGAGTGGGGGGAGGTACTGGCATCTCCGAGTACGCTTTCTTTAAATGTGACACAAAGACGATCACAGCTGTTCCTGCTCCATAAAGTGTATCGGGTGTTCAGAGGATGATGCGGATGATTTTCACATGTTGTGGACATACACGGAGTTAGATGCCCTGTGGAGCAGAGCACTGGAAATGATACACAGAGGGGCACATTTACTTACCCGGTCTCTGCGCAATCCGCGAGGTGTGTTGTCGGACGAGGATGAAGTCTGCCGCGATTCAAAAAGATTGGGGAAAATTTACTTACCCTGTCCATTCGCGATCCAGAGGCGCGTTCTCTCCGGTGGATTCGGGTCCGGCCGGGATTCACTAAGGTAGTTCCTCCGACGTCCACCAGGCGTCGCTGCTGCGCTGAAGTCCACCAAGGCCCGCCGGAATGCACTGAAGTTCACCGGACTATACCTGGTGAAGGTAAGCGCGAGTCCCGCAACACTTTATTATTTTAAAATGCGGCGGTTTTTCCAAATCCACAATCCGATCGCGTGCGCCAAAAACCCGGGGCAATACAGGGAAAATCGTTGCAAATCGGAAATATTCGGGTAACACTTCGGGAAAACGCGAATCGGGCCCTTAGTAAATGACCCTCAATGTGCTACATGTATCGCTCCCTGCTCAGTTCCGCCGGAGTTCACTTTCTTCTTCCCAGTGTATGGGAGTGCATGTCTTAAGACACAATTTGAATTGTTAAATCCTGCGCGTTGTCCAAATCCATTGGATCGTCCGTCGGCCCGTCCCCCAATTTGTGTCACGTTAAAGCCGGTGCAATTGCGACACAAAACGATCATGTGCGACACAATCCCCGTCACGATTCCCGAAAAGTCGGGAAACCTAACAAACCCCTTGTAAATAGAGTGTTTGGAATGACTGTGCTGAGGAACCCGAAAGTGTGCATGTTAGGGTTTGCGGGAGTGCTTGAGGATACCAGAAATTAACAGTTGGCGGTTTCAAAGGTGTTATACCAGGTGCACAAATCTATCGCTAAGCTTGCTATGCATTGGTTGGACGCTGCCCCGCCGAGAATGAGGGAAGTGAGGAGGTTATTGAATAACACCATATGGATGGAGCTGAAGGTGTATGTGAAAAGGGGTGCTGTGGATAAATTTGAGAAACAGTGGGGTAAGTGGCTTGACTGTCCGGGTTTGACCTCGGAGGAATTGCTACAGAGCTGGATACGAACCGATATGAGGGGTGTGTACTGCGGTGTATCTCCTAACACCGAGGGTTGGAAAGAGATGACGGCGTGATGAAATAGTCATGAAGATAGGTGTGATCGACCAGATTGTAATCGATTCTAATGTCACTATGATATGAAACTGTATTCTATTCTGTGGTATATACATCAATAAAGTGTTGTTTGATTAAAAAAAAAAATAATGTGATCATTTATATGTTTGACCCCTTTGGTAGGAGATGAGCAGCATAGCAGTAAGGTTTTCAATCTTCATGGAGAAAGGTTCAGTCTGCTTATTTAGCACCAGGTTCTGAATATAGTATACGGCCAACTTTGTTTTTAAATTCCAATGATCAACATTGAATTATAAATCAGTCAAGAACAGTTAACATGCCTAGTGCCCTTTAGTCTGCTCCTGGTGCTTTATTTGGACTTGTCCTGCAAATTGCTGCTGACTTTGTTGCCTGTAAGCCATAGACACACTTCCACGTGTATGTGACATACAAATGGCAAATAGATGATAGTCTTGAAAAAGGAGACTCTTCTATGCAAGGGTCTCATTATTTTTACTGTTTGGTTTACAATGCCTAAGTAATTTTTCTTCTTTTTAAAGGAACACTCCTGAGAAAACTGACATTTCCTGTGTGCTCCATTCTGGTTTACCATCTGTTGGAATCTAATCTATTGCTTTCATTTCTTTTTTAATCTCTATGTATTGGAACGGTTGCTAAGCAGCAGTGTGAACCAGCCTCTGGCGTCACCTTTTTTATTCTTGAGTATAAGGAGATCTATGTGTCACTCATTACATGGACCAGAACTTCCTGTGTGATGGACTGTTCCACTCTAGAGGAAAATAAACTACTATCACAGTTATTATTAATACCCAGACAGCATCCTGTTACATAGTTATAAATAAGGAGCTCATGGTCAGCCTCCAAGACCTCCGCTACACATGATGTGAACTAATTTAGACGGAGAGAACATTCACAGTGCACCTTCAGCTAGAAGCGTTTTCTTTCTCTAAATAGTCATGTAATGCTGAAACATCATGGGATTTATAGCAAATCAGAGCTGAAAAGAAATATAAATATCAAAATGCAGTCTTTGTGAAAAAGAGTAGCGCAGGCTTATACCTTATTTCTCAGACCAGCTCCTCCAACAAAAAAAAATATAATAAACTGATCATAGAGTGCCTATGCTTTCTTTTTTGTTTTCAACCGCTTGTGACACAAGTTGGAATATCACGACTAACTGTTCCCACTTTTAAGCTTTTTGATTTGTAAAGTGTTAGCCAAAATAGTCACAGCATTTCCGGCAAATCCCATAAACTGGTTTGAAATGAGATGTACACTGTATTTACTGGCAATTTGAAATGATAAATAATAACAGATGCTATTTCACATTGTTAATATCTGTGGGATAAACATGGCAGCTGGTGAAGCAATAATTTGCAAACGTCTATTAAATCAAATAAAAATAACTCCTGGGTTTTGCAGCGTTTGGCGCTTTGTGGGAAATGGTCTGAATAACAATACAGCAAACATAGTAAGCAGAGCACAGAGCACTCATAACTTCACAACAGGATGTAGCCCCCAGAGCCAAAAAACGACAAGCCCGGGGCATCATTAATCACAGGCGCTTTACAAGGCCTCATTTGTAAGAACCGAAAAGAGTCCGTCACTTGTGCATTTGTACACTTGTCCCAATGATAACCCAGGCATGCTAACTTGATGGGAGACTTGTTTTTTGTCTTGAAGCACACAACGTTGTAGAGCTTCTCTGACATGGAACATAATACAGTCAGTTGTATCCGGGAATAATAGGAATGCTTTGTACAAATGTAGCAGTGCTAAATATCTCATTTACTGCACTGCACTGCCATTGCTAGACAAAACCGAGAATTTCAATGACACTATACATTTATCTGTTGCAGTCAGAAAAACCACAAGTAACACATCCTAAAGATCATTTCTCTTAAACAGCTAATATATTTCTAGGCGCTTCAATGTTTTTCAAACTCACTTGCTCTACGTCATACTCAGTTCTACTACACCAGAAAGACTATAAAAGGTTGCTCAAAAATCAATCATTTGGGTCCACAATTGATACCGTAAGATAACAAAGGATCTTTTTACCTCTATTTTGCACCAGTACAGCATCACGTCTACTATCATTGCCAGTCTATTTGCATCCAGTATTTGTATCCAGAGGCTGAAGTGATGAGATATATTGATGCGTGGCACATGACAACTGAGTGATCAGCAGCGTGCAATATATATATATATAGAAAAATTCAGTTTAGCAAGTGAGTTTCTATCCATGCTTAACTTTTGATACTTCCCTGCCCCAACCCTTTGCTTTATGATTGACATCTTATAGAAGAAGATGGGGGCACCAACCATAGTGTCAAGTCCCCACAGTGTTTGTGGACTGTGTAGGTACAAAATCCCAAGCATCACAATTACCGTATGTCATCATATATGAAGAAAGGAGACCCTGCATCCTCATGGAAAAAACATTGCAGAACTACAGTTATGGTTACTGTATGGTGCTCTTGTCCTGAGGTTTTGCGGTGGCTCCTTGCATCTTATATAACTATGATACATGGAGTCCTGTCCCCATCACAGTGTTCAGTTGGTAAAATATGCAGTTCCAACTTACATACAAATTCAACTTAAGGGCAAACCTACAGAACCTATCTTGTATGTAACCAGGGGCTGCCTGTACTACAATAAAGCTAAAGTACAAAAACACTGTCCTGAAAGCGGCAACAAGAACACAGTTACCATACAGAAGACAGCTCCTCGTTGAGTGTCTTCTCTGACTCCATACGCTGTTTTTGAGGGTGTTCTGTGGTCACACTGCATCTTCTGTGGGCTGACGGTGAAATATCTAATTTATGAATTATGCATTATATTGTTTCTTCCTTTACCATAGACGGCACAGTCTGATAGACAAGACACAAATAACACTGTGTTGGGATGAAATATATATTCCACGTCTGCTGAAACATTTGTCTTGTAGGCATCAGTCTTTACAGGATTTTTGTTCTCTGTCATCAGCCCCATGGATGTGACAGCTGTATAAAAACTGCAAAAAAATCAGCTTGCTGCACAGAATATTAACATGATGATACAAACGTCATGGAGGGGCAGATCTGCTGCATGGCAAAACAAATTCCACATCTCATTGATTTTGCAAATGTTTTTTAAAACCTATAGTTTAGTCTTTATGAGGAAGGGGGTACCCCCAATTCATGCTGCATTAATGCCCAATAGTCTTGGACCTAAAGGTAAAAACTTGTCCCACACTACCCACTGCCTATGTTTTGTTGAAGAGTGGTCTAGTTAAAAGTCATGGATTCAACCATTCAACCCAACCATTCAGTGCAAAGTCGGACACAAAACTTGCGCAATTGAATAAATGTGGGCCTATATGTCTATATCAGATATTAATTTATGCCCAGGATTGATATCTTGACCTAATATTCTCCTTCCATCACTAAATACATGTACATATTCATATAATCTTCAAATTTATATATCTACACACATATCACAAAAAAGTCAACTCCATACAATGTAAAATAAAAATGTCTTTATTCAACAAATCATACAAACATTTTTTGCAGTTTGATCCTTTGGAAAAAGCAAGGACATCACAAAGAGACATAAAAGCATTTATATATCTACTATGCCATTTACATTGTCTGGAAAAGATCTGATATAATGCTGAAATGTCACTTCTAAGTTTGCTTGCAAATTCTCAATAAACCCATCATTGATCTACATCAGTGTGACTGGATTTACATTATGTGATGATGGAGGAATTGGGTCCCTTTCCATAGCACCTGTACTATGGTGTATGTGTGTGACGAAATTCCTGCAGATATCTTTTCCTCCATCCACACATTGGAGTTGGACACATAAGCTAGTGGATCGCTGACAGTCTATGAAAAATTCTTGTGTTAAAAGCCTCCTTGACAGCCAAGCAATTAGTTCTAAGGCCAGGGACCTAGAGATCTTTCTTTCCACTTTTAAGCAGAATATTAAGTCTATAATAAAACTTGTTAAGTCACAGTAATGAGCCATAGCAAAAATGGATCACACCAGATGGACCTGCAGCCAAACCAAGCTCAAGTGTACATTGACCTCTGCTGTTGTACTAATGGATATTAATAGGCAGCAGATACAAAGTTCACACCATAAAAGCCAATATCTAAATCTAGTGGATGCAACAACTTGAAGCTTTTAAAGCACATTTCATTTGCTTAATGTGTTTAAAGAAAGTTTTTATAACGTCAAAGAGAAGAGTTGTATGTCACTTTAATAGTTGTCAATTGGTCAAATTTTCATTCTTCTCAACTTCTCAATACTTCCAAGTGCTTTCAGTTCTGACATGAGTATGAGTCACTGTTAGAGCTGTCTGGTTTTCCATCATTCGTTGGATTAGCCAATGAATTGGATCCAAAATGTCCCATTTTTCCCTGATCCCTGCCATTGAGTGTTGAGACACCCTCCTACAAATAAGAAAGTTGGCTAAAACTATCAAAATTGGCAAGCTGGGTCATCTTACCTGCAATGTTAATGAGCACCTTCAGTGACTAAACCTTTTTTAGCTACCTCCGGGGCTAATAAAATAAGGTTATAAAAATATTTAAATGAGCCGGAGCGTTCAGGCTCCTGTTGCCTGAGCGCCTCCTGGCTCCTCTCATACCTAATTTATGCACTCCCCCCGCTTCATTGTTATTCACCCCTCCCAGCGATCTCTGTGGCCAGACATCCGGGTGAAACCACTGGCTGACGTCACCCTCTGTACCTGGAGAGCACTGGGAGGGGTGTTATAATTATAATAAGACATGAGCAGATGTGCTGACAACCGTACCTTCCAGCAGCACATAGGCTGTGGCTTAGCAGAACACAGTGGGGCTTATTTACTAAGGGTCCCATGGCCGCACTTTTGCCTGGTTATCCGAATTTTCGGGGATCTCTCCGGGGATTGTGTCACACGTGATGAGATTTTGCCACATCGGCACCGGCTTTTATGCGACAGAAATTGGGGGGCGGGCCGTTGAATTCGGACAAAACATGGGATTTAACTTTGAATTTGTGTCGCAAGATCAAGCACTTACATGCACCGGGAAACTCTGGCGGACCTGATCAGGGAAGCGACAGATGTAGGATATCGGGCGCACGCTCGAAGTGAATCGCGGCAGCTGTGCATTGGAGGCGGGGAATGCACCTCGGGGATCGCGCAGGGACGGTTAAGTAAATCTTCCCCACTGTAGGCTAAAAGACCTGTACTGATGTCACAGCCATGTGATCGGTCACATGTGTAGGAGCAGGCTGACGTCAATGGCTGTCTGGCAACGGAGAGTGCTGGAAGAGGTGCATAAATTAGGTCTCGGAGCACCTCCAGCACATTTGAATATTTTTGTAACCTTATATCTGGCTCTGACTGAGGCCCCATAGGAAGCTAAAAAAAGGCTCAGCTATTCCCTGCAGGCAACAAGGGTATGTTATAGGACAGTCTACCACCAAGAAAATGGTGGTAGATGCCCTTTAAATAACTCTAAGAATTGGAAATTTTAAAATAAAATAAAAAAATCTTTGAGAATAGAAACTTTTGAATTTTGTGGCAGTAGAAATAGGAATTTCAACTCTTTGCAGTGAGCTGGTTCATGTTTCTCTGTTCACTGAATAGAGTCAGCCCTTTTAGCTGCCAAACAACTACCTATTACATTTTAGTGTTTGTGCTCTTCAAACAAGCTTTAACTTTCCATTTTTACCTGTTGGTATCATCAACCAATGTGCCAAAGTGTGTGATTAGCTTTACAGAATGCTACATTTTGCCATCTTATACTCTTATGGTAAAAGGTTTGTTAACCATTCAGAAGCAAGATTTAAGTGAGACAGGGTTAACCAAGCCTTCCGCTGTTCTGTAGTTCAACTGAAAGAGCCTGCTTCATTGTGTGGAAAAATAAATGATTTGGGGTTTGTATAATTGACAGTTTGAGCTCCATTGTATTTACCTATATACCATTTACCAACAAGATGTTCAGTGGTCTAGTGTTTATGGTATTATTATTGGAAGAGGACACTATGGATTTATCAGATACCTGCTAGAGGCCTTTCACAACCATGGGAAGCTACATAAACATGGATGCGGCGTCACAAGGAAGAGATGGTTGAGGGGGGGGGGGGGACAGGGGGGGCAAAATATATCTTAGTTGACATACACTCACCGGCCACTTTATTAGGTACAACTGTCCAACTGCTCGTTAACACTTGATTTCTAATCAGCCAATCACATGGCGGCAACTCAGTGCATTTAGGCATGTAGACATGGTCAAGACAATCTCCTGCAGTTCAAACCGAGCATCAGTATGGGGAAGAAAGGTGATTTGAGTGCCTTTGAACGTGGCATGGTTGTTGGTGCCAGAAGGGCTGGTCTGAGTTTTTCAGAAACTGCTGATCTACTGGGATTTTCACGCACAACCATCTCTAGGGTTTACAGAGAATAGTCTGAAAAAGAAAAAACATCCAGTGAGTGGCAGTTCTGTGGGCGGAAATGCCTTGTTGATGCCAGAGGTCAGAGGAGAATGGGCAGACTGGTGACTGGTGACTCAAATCACCACCCGTTACAACCAAGGTAGGCAGAAGAGCATCTCTGAACGCAAAGTACGTCGAACTTTGAGGCAGATGGGCCACAGCAGCAGAAGACCACACCGGGTGCCTCTCCTTTCAGCTAAGAACAGGAAACTGAGGCTACAATTTGCACAAGCTCATCGAAATTGGACAGTAGAAGATTGGAAAAATGTTGCCTGGTCTGATGAGTCTCGATTTCTGCTGCGACATTCGGATGGTAGGGTTAGAATTGGGCATCAACAACATGAAAGCATGGATCCATCCTGCCTTGTATCAACGGTTCAGGCCGGTGGTGGTGGTGTCATGGTGTGGGGAATATTTTCTTGGCACTCTTTGGGCCCCTTGGTACCAATTGAGCATCGTTGCAACGCCACAGCCTACCTGAGTATTGTTGCTGACCATGTCCATCCCTTTATGACCACAATGTACCCAACATCTGATGGCTACTTTCAGCAGGATAATGCGCCATGTCATAAAGCTGGAATCATCTCAGACTGGTTTCTTGAACATGACAATGAGTTCACTGTACTCAAATGGCCTCCACAGTCACCAGATCTCAATCCAATAGAGCATCTTTGGGATGTGGTGGAATGGGAGATTCGCATCATGGATGTGCAGCCGACAAATCTGCGGCAACTGTGTGATGCCATCATGTCAATATGGACCAAAATCTCTGAGGAATGCTTCCAGCACCTTGTTGAATCTATGCCACGAAGAATTGAGGCAGTTCTGAAGGCAAAAGGGGGTCCAACCCGTTACTAGCATGGTGTACCTAATAAAGTGGCCGGTGAGTGTATATTTTATGGTATTATTATTGGAAGAGGACATTATGGATTTATCAGATACCTGCTAGAGGCCTTTCACAACATGGATGCTGCGTGACACTGAAGTATTCGTTGCATGGGGGGGGGGAATATACCTTAGTTGACATACATTCTACTGAGAGAAATGGTTCATGTTTTATAGTCTATTAGAATTCACTTCAAGAACATTAAATGGGTGGTGAACACCTTATGGCTTATAAATTTCCAATTTAGCATATAAAAATAAACCACGTATGATTAAAAAATTTGGCTAGATATTGACTGTCAAATACCTATGTTTTTTTTCAGTAGAGTCTCTGGCTGTACCATTGACGGTAAATGTAGCTTTCTCAACCTGCCATTATATTTAGAGGGAAACCAAATTCCCGTTCTCATGATTGCAGGAGTTATGGTTTTCTAAAAAACAATCATAGTTAATAATTATCCTGTGAAACTTTTAACTGACGGGCTGTCCCTTCAATAACCGTTATTCACTAGACCAAATGCTAGAGGTGGAATAAACACATGTGTAGTCTTATGGAATTTTTAATACATGACAGCACCACCCATTTTCTATTGTGTCCCGTGGAAAGCCATTCCTATATTTGAAAGAGGCATTGCCTCTACTATAGTTACTAGTCATCATCATTTTTACCACCTGCTGCTTAGTATATATTGGGAAGGAAGTATCTTTATCCCCAATCAATGCTCAGCTCTCATCCTCTTTACATCAGAAGGATAGCCTGTATGCCTCTACATTTCCCACTCTCTAAGCTATAAATGGAAAGATCTGTTTTCTTTAATAAACTGAGAATGTCAGCAAAGCTTAAATGTGATTCTTGAAGAAAATAACTTTTTTTCACACATGAAAAAGGAGGAAGAAACAGGCTGAAGTTTGTCAATAAATTAGTTCTGAAGACAGAACGCGAGTCCCAGAGTTCAATCAGACAGGAGAAAAAAACAGAAGACGCTTGAGTCATTCTGTCACCAGTGTCAAACGCATCTGATAAACTGAGAAGAAATCGGTTCAAAGGCCCGGTCTTTGATTAATAATACAACCTGGTCTAAACATGACACGTCTCCTGCCACTACCACATCGGAGAGAGCTGGCAGGGACTAAAATTGGATCAAACAGAAATGCCCTTTTCTGTGTATACTATATATAAATATATCATAGTCTGCAGTACTTAATATAGAATCCACTACCTCCAGTTCCTCTCCACAGTAAGACAGTTTAAGCAAATGCACATATGGCTAACAAGGGGCTTAATGACTACTGCATTAAAGGGATTTTTCCATGAAACAAGTTAGGCCCTATCCACAGGATAGGGCCACAGGTTAGGGCCTAACTTGCCGATCTGTGGGGGTTGTGCTCGGCAATCTCCGTCAGCTCCATAGAGATAAATGGAGCAGAATGGACATGCCCAGATGTCTGCTCTGCTTATCTCAGGGAGCATTGAGGGGTCCAAAAAACTGTGGATAGGGCCTACTTTTTCCTGGGAAAACCCCTTTAAGCTGACGAACGGTCATACATAATAGGGAGGCAGTGGATTTGGCCGGTGCGATTTGCTCTTGAGGTCCAAGGGTGTTTTTAGGATGTCAGAGGTCATTGGGCTTGACAAAAGTTTGAATTTCTAAGAAGTTCAGGCCCCATTTGGCTCAACCAACCCGGACAACAACCCCCCTCCACCGCATGGTTCACCGTCCCGATCGGTACTAACTCTTTCAATACCACTTGCAAAGTAGCCAGCTGCATTTAAATCCCAGTTCCAGCGCATGCTACTGCCCTTTTTGAGAGGATCCTCACTTTTCTATGACATCACTGGGTGCGATTCCTAAAGTGGTAGCATGTGGCCAAAGTAATTTAAATGCTGCTGAAGACTTTGCCAGCAGTATTAGGACAGTTAACACCCAACTGTTACCAGACTGCTATACCAAATTTAAGCCGGTCCTCTTATAGCTAATGCTAACCAATCAAAGGAGTATAGGGGCATGTGTCAACCTATGTGATGACCAGGACTGGATTATAATATAGCTCAGGTTTCAAGTTCTAGGTGAGTCATGGCCACCCAAACCACCCACCAAATTTTATACTAAAAATCGTCTTCATCCATGAAATCCATATACATCTGTTTCGGCTCTCAATACACATGTACACAAGAGCTGTTTCAGGACCTTTGAAGGTCCACCAAAAGGTCCTGAAACCTCAGATCGAAGCAAGCAGAAAGGACACATCCTCTATTCCCAAAGAAGTTTGTAGTATCATATGTAGAAGTCAATTCCAGCCTTGTAGAGGCATTGGGAACTCTAATTTGCCTTCATATTCATGTAATTCTTTTTGTTTTGATGTACCACTTAACAATCATCATGAAATTCTCTTGTGCCCTTGCCCACAGGAATGTATTCCTTGGTACTGTGTTAATGAGTAATTCATTCCTTGCATTGGAAATGTTATATAAATGAATGCTTTCCTAAACACAACTCTGAATGACCGATGAAGCATCCATTGTGTCGACTGATATGCCAGCCTGGATTTTTCCTTCCCATTGTTTTGACAGAAGCTCTTGTCTGTGTACTTTTTTCATTTTAAAAATATGTTTCAAATCTCCAATGCAGCTAAATAAACAAAACCTTTGTGTTCAGTCATTCATATAGAAGTGAGTCATGACATAACCGGTAGAATCCGAGGACGCTATGAATATTCCAGTACTGTACAGAGAGCATCTGACTTCATCATATTATGACTTCACTATTTATGAATGGAACCAAGCATGCTGTGTTGGTGTAATATATGATGAAGCTATTATGATGAAGCTACAATGGTTTGTGATAGCCCAGTATACATTGAATACAAACCCAAAGTAGATTGTAATTATGGGATACTATGGATCTCTTTGTTAAATTCAAAGAGGATCTGTCATGTAGATTTGGTATCCTAAACCGAATCCTAAAGGTGGTTTAGTGTCTCAAATTGACCTGTACATTACCTTTGCATGGCCTCAATAAAAATAAAACATTTGGTTGTGAGGCACATCAGACTCACATCAGCAGATCCCACACCAGCGCCTCCTCGGGCATTGCAGCCAGTGAAGCTGAGATAATATCCCAGCTTCATTGCACAGTGAGGTTGGGGTGTACTATGCCAGCGTGACCACGAAAAAAATTCATACAAGGTGATTTGGTCCATAAGGACCTGTGTGTGGTTTAACCCGTTCCCGCCAAGGTTCCATTTTGGATTTTGAGTTTTCATTTTCACTACCCACATCCTAAAATCTATAACTTTTTTTATTTTACCATATAAAGATCTGTGTGAGGGTTTTTTTTCTGCATAACAAATTTCATTTTGTAGTGACGGTATTTAATATTCCCTGCCGTGTTCTGGGAAGTAATTCCCACATGGCATGTCTTCTTTATTCTTTGGTACAGTACGATCACGTGGATACCAAATTCATATAGATTTTATTGTATTTTAATACATTTAAAAAAATTAAAACTACAACAAAATTCTTCATTTTGCAATTTTCTGGCGCTAATAACTTTTTCATACTTTGGTGTATAGAGCTGTATGTGGTGTCATTTTATGCGAGATGAGATGACATTTTCATTGCTAACATGCTACTGTACAGCCTTTTGATCACTTTTTATTACATTATTAATATGCTGCAAAATGGTGAAAGAATAGCGAATTGGACTTTTGGGCGCTATTTTCTAATACAGAATTAAATACCCGTGGCAATACCGAGCATATTTATTACTTTTACTTTTTATTTTTTTTTATATAAGTTCTAGGAAAAGGGGTGTGATTTGCATTTTGAGGGGGTTTTTTTGTAACAAATGATCAGAAGTTATACAACCCCAGGTCTTACAAAAACCAGAGGCTATCATAGCAACAGATCGTTGGTCCCTGTGACGTCATTGGGCCATGATAGCACCAATTGCAGGTGTTACCGGTGGGTGTTTGCTGCAATATACAGCAAACACTCACCTTGCGTGGCGAGGGCTCAGCCCTTGACCTATCTCCATACACCCGCAGCTGACATGTGGCATACTAATGCGTCACTCGTATTTAAAGGGTTAATGTCCCAAACCGCTATGACAGGTTTCCTTAAATCCAACAAAAGCTTGTTAGTACTGAGATCCTTCACTTGCATCAACTTCAGTCTGATATTTGTTGATTTTTACCAAAGATTTACCCTTAATAATGCAGGTCTCAATTGTTAAAGTCTGCTCTAGTTCTCCAGTATTGTTATTTGTCTGTACTGGGTTCTCTCTTATAATTAATAATTAAGTATTATTATTTGTCTGGTGTCTTTACAATTACTTATTGTTTGGTCTGGGGTCTGTACTATTATTTATTGCTTTCTCTAGAGTCTGTAATACTTTTCAACTGGTGAACTTGGTTTCTGGGGTGACATTTTGTATTTTACTGTATTTTACATTTTGTATTTTACTAGGTGATTCTTCTTCTAAAGTTGAGTAGTATGATAATGAATCCCTTTAATGAAGAGATGGTATATATGTACTGTATACACACTATGGGGGAGATTTATCATGATCCACCACTACGTGCACCAACATATTATAAAGCCCCGCTCCCCCAATGCAACAGATACAGCATGAGGCTTAGACCACATGATGTATCTGCCAATGCACAGCATGGCAGACAATACTACTCCAGGTCAGATTAAAAACATGAAAACCTGCACCATTGAATGTTTGAAGGTCTTTAGAAAGTGTGCAAGCAGGGGGCAGGAACCCCCCATGCTGGCCCACTCTGCCGACGGTCGCGTCCCTTCACCCCAACTTCAAGCAAGTGGTGTATTTGCGAGAATAATCAAAATTTATTGCATCGTGCAAGAAATTGCAATAATTTTTGTGCTGATAAATGTCCCCCTATATTCCAGAATAGTCAGCATTATAGAATACATTACCTATTCACCACCTCTATATTCTGCTTATACTAAGTGCTATGTTTTAGAATTGTAGTAGAGGGGTCTTCAGGTTTCATCGTCTTGCTACCTTACCACACATAAAATTTGCTGTAGTTTACAAATGATTCCAGTGCAACCTCTCCTCTAATGTGAAACCATGATTAATGTGTTCAATTAATTACAATTTGCTGTTTCCTTAACTATATTGTGCCCATCAATAATCCTTATTTTACACACTGCAGGAGTCTATTCAGGTTTAAGTGGGAAAAAGCTGTGAATGAATGTCTTAAAAATTTCAATACAACCACATTAGATGCAAAACATTGGAAAGAGTTAAAATCATTTGGGACATATAAACATTAATTATTCTAGTTGATGTTGAATGATTTTGGAAATGTAAACCTCATTTTATGCCAAGTCTCTAAAACCAATAAGAAGACTTGGAGGTTTGTTTTCTATCAAACTATTTATATTGCTTTTGAAACAAGACAAAAACAGATAATTAGAACTATCTAGCTGTCACCCCAATTAGGTCCCCCTCATTACTTCTATTGTCTTTCCACAGCAGTTGCAAATATGACTTTTCAATGTCACAAAGAGTCTCAAAGGGAACCTGTCACCCAGAATGTCATTTTTTAGCTGGTGACAGGATCCAATAGACTATGCTATGCTGATTTAAAAAATGTGACAATATTGTGCACATATATGTGATTGTACTCCTCATATAAACTTAAACTACTGAAATGTCTGTACCCGATCTGGTGGATTTTCCTAATCTTCTCAAGAAGCAGACCTCCTGTCCAATCTTCAAAGTCCCTGTTATAGGAAGATATCTATTTTCTGAAACGCATAGGAGTGTGTTCTATACTATTTACCATACATAGGGATGCTGTCACCGAAACGGACCTTATGAACGCCATGCGTGTACTTCAACCTTTTGGATACAGCTACCATCTGGGGCTGTACCGGCATAAAGCTGGAGTGTATTGTGGATTAATCCCTGACCCATATCCCAAGAAATACTGGAGCAGTCTTTTGATACCTTTGAAGATTGGACAGGGTGTCTGTTTTTTGAGGAAGTTAGAAAACTAAAGGAAACCCACCAATGCAAGGGTATCGTGGAGTAGATAATGTATACTGATGAAGACAGAAGCCACGTTTACCCAGTTTTGGGTTGTATTGACAGCAGTGAGAAAATGGTTAATATGCCCTTTTATACTTGTCTTTGAGTAACACAGATCTACATGAGCCATGGCTACATAGCTCCTCGCTGAAGGTGGATGAAATGGTTGCTATTGTAATTTGGTTTCAATACAGAATTAAATAGGAAAAACCAACCTTCAGCCAAGTCAGATATTGGCCACACATGGAGATGTACAGAAAGCCCAGTCAATGGAAAATATTTTCCTGTTGCCAGTAATCAAGAAGACCTTTGCTTACAGACTTTGGCAAATCCACCAGCTCCATAATAATTCTTCTGCCATTCCGTTTCATAATAAAATATGTTCTATTCCCCCTGGAGACAGACAATCTTTTATAGCACCGGATTATTATCCCAATCCACACTATGTAATCACCCACAGAAATTTTGTTTAAGAGATAAACCAGTGTACCTCGAATGGAAATCAAACACTTCATAATTTATTTTTTTCCTTTCCTTTGACCACTCCATTCATATCTGTAATAATAATAATTAGAGATGAGCGAACATGCTCGTCCGAGCTTGATGCTCGGTCGAGCATTAGGGTACTCGAAACTGCTCGTGCCGGACGAATACTCGCCCGTCTCGAAAAATGGGCAGCTCCCCCGCCGTTTTGGCTTTTTGGCGGCCAGAAACAGAAGCCAATCACCAAGCAGGAGACCTCTGCACTTCAACCCAGATACTTGGTACCCTTACACGTCGATAGCATGGTTGGCTGGCCAGTATCACGAGTGACCGCTGGTATAGACTTAGGCGTAAGCCGCTGCCTCCGCCTGTTCTCGGATTCATTCTGTGTCCCCTGATGGGCCGCTAGGGAGAGAGCTGCTGCTTGTCATGGAAGGCGTTAGGGTGTTGCATAGCTACTGTGTAGGCAGGAGTATTCTCAAAACAGAACCCAACACCCTTCTTAGGGCGTACAAATACGTTTCTTTCACTTTTAACTTATTTGTTAATATTTTTGCATCTAGTAACCATTTTTGTGAAAATTACAGGGATACTTGCTACCCGTTGTGTTTACTCCTTTAGTGAGCACAACAATATCCATAGCCAAGAACCGAAGTGAAATTCTTAGTAGGGGTTGGATTTTCAATTAGGCACTAACTCTGTCATCATCATCTGACAGTAGTGGTGCTTTGGATACTTTTGGCTAGAAATAGCCATGAGGAAATACAAAGAGGCTACTTATCGCAATCACAGTAGTCGTTCTTATATTTGATTTTCTGGTTGAATTTGTCTGCCGGTGGCTGTACTTTTTTCGCCAGTGCCATTTACTAGCCAATTCTTGAGCGAATTTGTAGTGAGACCTTGCCGACCTTCGCTGGTGTTCTGCTCTTATGACGTCACATATCCATAGCAAAGACTCGAAGTGGAAAATTTTAGTAGAGGTTTGATTTCAATTAGCGCACTAACCGTGTCTCTCATCTGACGTAAGTGTGCTTTGATCTTGGCTAGAAATAGCCATAGGAGAATACTAAGAGCTTACTTTACGCCATATCAGTAGCGTTCTATATATTTGATGTCCTTGGTTGATCTGCTGGTGGCTGTACTTTCTGCATGCATGTACTAGCCAATTCCTGAGCATTTATTTGTAGTGTAAGACTTGCCACTCAACTCGCTGTGTTTTCTTGCCGCTTAGTGACGCACAAAATCATAGCAAGAGACCGAAGTTGGAAAATTTAATTAGGGTATGGATTCAGTTAGGCACAACTCTCAGGGTCCATGGCGCTCTGACGTAGTCGTGCGTTGTTGATTACTTGGCTAGAAAATAGCCATAGGAGAATAGACAAAGAGCTTGCTTACCGCATAACAGTAGCGTTCTATTATTTGGATTTCTTCTGGTTTGATCTGCTGGTGGCGTACTTGTTCTGCAGTGCATGTACTAGCCCATCTCTGAGCAATTTGTAGTGAACTTGCGACCGGGCTGTGTGTTCGCCTTTGAACGCACATATCCATAGCAAAGACCGAGTGGGAAACATTTAGTAGGGGTTGGATGGCCAATTAGGCACTAAACAAAACTCCCAGTGTCTCCATCTCATCCTGACAGTAAGTGTGCTTGTACTTGGCTAGAAAATACCATGAGAGAATACAAAAGACTTAACTTACGCATACAGTAGCGTCTATAATACTTTGATATTTGCTGGTGTTGATCTGGCTGGTGGTCTTGTCCTGCCTGCATGCGTGAGCCAATTCTGAGCAATTTATGGTAGTGAGAACTTATGCGGACCGGGAGAGAGAGCACGCTGATGTAGTTCTGGTTCGCTGCGCGCTTATGACGCCACGAAGATGCAGGTCCATAGAAAGACCGAAAGGGTTGGAAACTATAGTAGAGGGTTGAGATTTCATCCTGAGGCCACTAGCAGAGGCATCTCGCGACAGTTGTCTATACGGGCAGAAAGGGGAATCGCCTGGAGAAGTACGAAGAGGGAGCATTACTTAAAGTCTACATTTGTTAAAATCAGTAGATTCGAATTACTAGACAGGATACTGCTACTTTGATTTGCTGTGTTGAGTGCTGCTGGGGACGCTGTTACTTTCATGCAGTGGCATGTACTAGCCAATCCAGGGTTGCTGAACCATTATGTGGTAGGTGAGACTATGCTAAGCCATAGAAAAAAGAAAAGCCGCTAGGTGTGTTCTGACGGGCCCTTTCAAGAGGGGGTGAGCAAACGGATCACCATAACAAAGACCGAAGTGGGAAAAATTTAGTTAGGGCTTGATTTCATTAAGGCACAATAACATCTACGGTGCAATCCAAAAAGCTCACAGTCTGCATAGTAGTCTAATATACTGTGGCTATATAAATAGCCATAGGAGAAACAAAGAGCCTTACTTCCGCCTACAGTAGCGTTCTTATATTTTGATTTTCTGTTTGGATCTTGGCGTGGTGCCTGTACTTTCTGCAGTGCATGTCAGCCCAATTCCTGAGCATTTGTGAATGATACTTGCGACCACCGCTGTGTTCTGCGCTTAGTGACGCACATACCCATAGCAAGACCGAAGTGGGAGAATTTTAGTAGGGTTGATTCAATTAGGCATCTAACTCAGTGTCATCTCATCTGCCATAGTGATGTGCTTTGATACTTGGCTAGAACATAGCCATAGCAATAGAATAGCAATTTGTTTGTTTTAAAAACTCAAAAAAAAACAAAACACAAAAAAAAAAAAACAACCAAAAAAAAAAAAAAAAAACAAAAACTAAAAAAAAAAAATAAAGTTATAACTCTCATTTTAAAAGTTTTAACCCACTTTTTTAACCCAAAAGGGCTAGGGGGAGAGCGAAGGGGGGACCGTGGCGTCCAACTACTGCAGGGGTCAAGCCGTGGTCCTGGCGGGTGAGACACCACCCTGCTGATGAGGGAGCAGGGAACGCCGCAGAGCTCCACTCCCTGGTTTCGTCTGAAGTTACTGGACTCGTGGTAGACCTGTTGAGGCCAGAACAGTGCGAACAGGTGATGTCGTGGATTGCTGACATGCCTTCGAGCAATTTGTCCACCACCAGTCCATCTTCCCACGCAGGTCCACCCATTCACCGAACGCCCACTCCTCCAGCTCCTGCACCTCACCTCCCTCCCCCCCCAGTCTTGCCCCCTCCCCTAGAAAATTTGGATTGGACCGGCATACTCTGAGGAACTGTTTTTTCTGGACCTTCCCACAGTCACAACCACGTTCCGGTTGCTGCTGACAATTTTCCTTGATGCCCAGGTTTTCCACAGTCACATTCGGTGGGTGTGATGATACCTTCTTGAACGTAAGTGGAAGTGTGTAAAAGAGGTGTCCGACGATGAGGAACACGTTTCCCAGAAGTTGGGAAGTTGTGTCAGGGCAGGAAGTCCGAGGGGGAGCAGACTGAGGATCGGAGGATGATAGGTGACGACCCCAAGCTGGGTTTGAGATGGCCGAGGTGTGAACACAGTGCTTCTGAGACGAGGGAGTCCTCCGACCAAGAACATTTGGTAAGAGGCAGTGGTGGGGCCAGACTGAGAGGCAGGGCCAGGGCTGGTGCATCACGCGCCAAAATGTGGTCAACTGTGAAGCTCCCGTGGCGAGGCTCCTGCGGCGAGGGCTAGATCTTCAGAAGTCTGGAGGTTCTTTAAGGAAACACCGGATACCCGACGGACTGTGGTGTGTGCAACTTTGCCAACCAGGCTCACAGGGGTTCCACCACTAGTAGCTTAACTACCACCAGTATGGCGCAGCGCATTATAATGCTAAACACCCCACTCAAGTGGCAACAAGCCCGTTCACCTCCGGCCGTGCACACCACTGCTCCTTCCCCTGTGTCCAGCTGCTAGTCAGCCCCCTGCCCAGGACCCTGCCCAAAAACCCCAATCGTCGCCTCCACGATCCTCCACAGCATCCACCACGTTCAGCTCTCCATACCCCAGACGCTGGAGCGGAAACGCAAATATAGTGCACCCACCCGCACGCCCAATGCCCTTAATGTCACATCTCCAGATTGCTTAGCCTGGAATGCTGCCCTATAGGCTAGTAGAGACCGAGGGCCTTTCGCAACCTCATGGCGGCCGGCCGCCCCTCGGTATTCGGTCCCCAGCCGCCACTACTTTTCCCGATGTGCCGTCCCAGCCCTGCACCAGCACGTGGTCAGACAACATCATCCGTGCCCTGACCAACGCCTTTCTTGACAAGGTCCACCTGACCACGGACACGTGGACGAGTGCTGCCGGGCAGGGCCACTATATATCGCTGACGGCACATTGGGTTAACTTGTGGAGGCTGGGCACCGAGCCCTGACACTGGGGCTGCTTCATATACTGACTGCGACGGCCGAGGATTCGGGGCCTACCCTCGTCCAGTGTTTTCAGGCCTACTAGGCCTCCCCTCCTCCCCACCCCCTCCCCCCCCTCCTCCTCCGAATCCTACCTCCCGTGGCACGCGCGCCAATCAGTCGGTAGCTCTAGGCACAGCAGCAGTGCCGTCGCTAAGCGACAGCAGGCGGTGCCAAACTGCTGAGCCCTAGCGCAAAAAGGCACACCGCCCAAGAGCTATTACAGGCCAATCACGGCAGCAGACTGATCTGTGCTTGGCACCCGCTGAACCTCAAGCCCGGAATGGTTGTGTGTGCAACGGCCGTAACCTGGTGGCGGCTCCTGCAACTCGGCAGACTGACACATGTGCCATGCCTGGCCATTGTGTTTGAATCTGATAGTTTTCACGCGTTTTCCTCAAGACATACCCCAATCTGTCTATTTTTGCTCACGAAGGTTGCGCCGCATCTGTGCGCATTTCAGGAAGTCCAGCCCAGATGCTGCCCATCTCAGGGCACGCAGCGCCGCCTCCACTGCCCACCGTGCCGCACCGCACGTCACCCTGTTGTGCGACGTGCCCACGAGTGAATTCACACTGACCATGTTATCCAGAGTTTACCAGCAGCGCAGAGCCGATGTAGACTGCCAGATGTCAACTCCACCAGCTGGTAGTCAGGTCAGTCAGCTTCCTCACGTCTACAATGAGGAGTGGAGCGTGATGTCTGATATCTGTCAGGTGCTGAGTACCTTTGAGAGAGTCAACACAGATGGTCAGTGGCGATGCCGCCATCATCAGCCCTCACCATCCCCGCTGCTTGGCCTGTTGAAAACTCTCTGGTCAGCATAAGTCGGAAGCTTTGCGTCTCGTCACAAGAGACAGGGAAAAATATTCCCTTGTTGATAGCCAAAGCACCCTCAAGGTCTGTTTCTCAGCGCATATCGGAGAGGTGGAGGTGGAGGAGAATGAGGAGGAAGAGAGGAGAATGTTGGTGAGACACAAGAGGGAGACCATTGTTGAGTCCTTTACTGTTCAGCGTGTATGGGCAGAAGAAGAGGAGTTGGAGGAGTTGGAGGAGGAGGAAATGGACAGTCAGGCCAGTGAGGGGAGTGAATTCTTACGCTTGGTACTCTGGCGCAATGGCAGATTTCATTCTAGGCTGCCTATCCCGTGACCCCCGCGTTCAAAATTTTTATTCCGCACCGATTACTGGGTGTTCACTCTCCTGGACCCACGGTACAAGCAAAATCTTTCCACTCTCATCCCTGCAGAGGAAAGGAGTGTGAGAATGCATGAATACCGCAGGCCCTGGTGCACAAGCTGAAACAGTATTTCCCTTCTGACAAGCGCTAGCGGCAAGAGTGCGTAGTTCTGCGGGACAAAGTAGCGCGGGAGAGTAGGCGACCAGGCAGCTTTGTCCAGCCACTGGCAAGGGTACGCTTTACAAGGCTTTTGCCCCAGCTTTATGTCACCCCCAGCAAGAACACTGTCACCTGTCCCCAGTCTCGGCAGAGTAGGCTGATCTTTACAGAAAGATGGTAGGAGTACGTAGCTGACCATACCATCGTCCTAAATGATCACACAGCTCCCTACAACTACTGTTTTTCAAAGCTGGACATGTGGCACGAACTGGCGCTGTACGCCTTGGAGGTTCTTTTGCTCTGCCCTGCCCGCTAGCGTCTTGTCCGAGCGGGTTTTCCTGCAGCCTGTGGCATCATCACCGATAAGCCGTACACGCCTTTCGACTGACAGCGCTGACAGGCGACGCTTATTAAAATGATAAAGGCTGGATTTCTCAAATTTCCATCTCCACCAGGTGAAGGAAGCTCAACCTGAATAATTGATCCACTCCTCCTCCTGCCTCATTTTTCCTCCTTCTCCTCTCTCTTTGTACAGGTAAATCAGAGGAAAATGGCTATTTTTTGACAGGGCCCACTGGCCTTGCATTATACTTCTGCATTATTTATTTTTCTGGAGGCCACCTACCCGGTCCTCTGTTTAAAACAATTTTTGTGAGTGCCCACATCAGGCACTCATCCATATTCCATTTTAACTGCAGGGCCACCTACCTGCTCCTCTGGTTTGAACATTTTTGTGACGTGCCACAATCAGGCACTCAATCTATTCCATTTTACTGGAGGGCCACCTACCTCCTCCTCTGGTTAAAATTTAAATTTTTGGGACTGCCACATACAGGCACTCAATCTATTCCATTTTACTGCAGGGCCACCTACCTGCTCCCTCTGGTTTGAAACTTTTTGGGACTGCCACAAACAGGCACTCAATCTATTCCATTTTACTGGAGGGCCACCTACCTGCCTCCTCTGGTTTGAAAATTTTTGGGACTGCCACATACAGGCAACTCAATCATTCCATTTTTACTGCAGGGCCACCTACCTGCTCTCCCTCTGGTTTGAAACATTTTTGGGACTGCCACATACAGCCACTCAATCTATTCATTTCTTTACTGCAGGGCCACCTACCTGCTCCTCTGGTTTGAAACATTTTTGGGGGACTGCCACATACAGGCACTCAATCTATTAACCATTTTACTGGAGGGCCACCTACCTGTCCTCTGTTTGAAAATTTTGTGGACTGCCACATAACAGGCACTCAATCTATTCCATTTTACTGCAGGGCCACCCTACGCTGCTCTCTGGGTTTGAAACATTTTTGGGACTGCCACATACAGGCACTCAATCTATTTCCATTTTATGCAGGGCCACCTACCTGCTCCTCTGGTTTGAAACATTTTTGGGACTGCCACATACAGGCACTCAATCTATTCCATTTACGTGCAGGGCCACCCTACCTGCTCCTCTGGTTTGAAACATTTTTGGGACTGGCCACATACAGGCACTCAATCTATTCCATTTTACGTCTGAGGGCCCCCTACCTGCTCCTCTGGTTTTGAAAAATTTTTTGGGACTGCCACATACAGGCACTCATCTATTCCATTTTACTGCAAGGGCCACTACCTCGCTCCTCTGGTGTTGAAACATTTTTTTGGGACTGCCACATACAGCACTCAATCTATTCCATTTTAACTGGAGGGCCCTACCTGCTCTCTGGTTTGAAAAATGTTTGCTGCCACTACAGGCACTACCCCATAAAGTCTCCATAGCAGCCTCCACACGTTGTCTCCATTGCTACCTCCAAAAGGTCGTCCATATAGCTGCCTCCATACATCGTCCCTTTATCAAACGAGGTGTGTCAGCAAGAAATTTTGGGTTGGTTTTTCATGGATTCCACATCAAGTTGTTTAACTTTGTGTCCGCACCCACCAACAATATGCACTGTGTTACCACAAAATACTCTGGCAACTTTTACCATTTAGGGATATTATTTTCACACAGCGTCTTCTTGCGCCATCTGTTTACATTCCCCTCACCCCCGGCATATCTAAACTTATAAAGAACGCTACACACTTGATCTATACAAAGGTTTCTTAGAAGTGCTGTTTGGGGAGTAGCCTAGAACAGGGGCTTGAATTGGGCGACAACCTCGCCTGGGCAGCGGAGCGCCAGCTCCATGCGCATCATGCGCTCTTTTGCGCATCTGTTTACATTCTCCCTCACCGCCCGCATATCCCAAACTTATAAGAACGCTACCTACACTAACTTGGTGCAGGCTGGGACCGAGTCTGACCCTGGGGCTGGTCATATACTGCCGACGCAGAGAATTGCGGGCCTCCCACTCGGTCCCAGGTCTCAAAGGCGACTAAAAAACTAAAAAACCTCCTCCCACCCCCCTCCTCCCACCTCCTCCTCCTCCGAATTACCATCCGTGCGCATGGCGCCCATCAGTCGTAGCTCTAGGCACAGGCAGCAGTGCCGTCGCTAACGTACAGCGGCGGTGCTGAAACTGCTGAGCCTAGGCATAAAAGGCCACCCGCCCAGAGCTATTACAGGGCATTCCACATCAAAGTTTGTTAACTTTGTCGCCACCCGCGCTGTGTAATCCACAAATATACTTGCAAACTTTTACCATTTAGGGATATTATTTCAAGCGCGTTGCTTCTGCCATCTGTTTCATTCCCCCTCACCCAGCCCAGCCATAATCCTAAACTTATAAGAACGCTACTACACTTGATCTTATACAAAGGTTCTTAGAAGTGCTGTTTGGGGAGTAGCCTAGAGACAGGGGCTTGTATTGTGCAAATGCTCGCCTGGCCTGCAGAGCGCCAGCGTCCCATCCCAAGATCCAACTAACATAGTTGCAGCACCTTTACTACTACTAGTTCACTGCCTTCCCATAATAATAATAATAATCTTCTTATTTATATAGCGCCCATCATATTCCGTAGCGCTTTACAAATCATAGGAACAAATACAAATGTATTGTAACAGAGGCCACACAACATTTGTATGGAACAACAAGAGTGAGGTCCCATTGCCTCCGCCAGAGCTTACGGTTTAATGAAGATGATTGGGGTAACACGAGGTAAAAGAATATTAATAAACGGTCAAGCCCATTCTTCTTAGGGAATAGAACAAAATATAATAAATGGAATTGCTGTCGCTTGAACCACTCAGCCGTCATCTTATATACCAGGTTCCAGGGTGAATTGGGACTGCCAGAGAATCTGGTGCCTGTTGGTTGCTGATAACAATGGAGGGAACGACACAGGACGGGTTAGTAGAAGAGTTAAAACTTCATGCATGTTAATGAGTGTTATAGGCTTGCCAAAGAAATGGGTTTTAAGAGCACACGTTTGAAACTTTGAGGTTAGGTTAGTGATCAGTCCATGGCAGAGCATTCCATAGAATTGGTGGCAGCTCTAGAGAAGTCTTGGAACGCGATGGGAGGTCCGCACTAGGGTAAGATGTTAATCTAAGATCACTGGCGGCTACTAAGAGCACGGGTTTGGGCGATAGACTGAGATAAGAGAGGAGAGGTAGGGGGGGGGCAGCATTATACAGAGCTTTATGGTATAGGGTTATTATTATTTTAAACTGTATTCGAAAGGACTGGCAGCCATGCAGCCGACTGGCATGAACTGTAAGCATACATGGTCCCCTTTATCAAACTAGCTGGTCAGGCAGAATTTTTGGGTTGTTTTCATGGCTTCCATGTTAACTTGTGTGTCGCCACCCCCCTGCTGTGTAATTCCACAAATATACTGGCAACTTTTTTATCATGTACCGATATTATTTGAGCGCTTCTTGCTCACCTCCTTGTGTTCTTCTCTGACACCCATTGGTTTGAAGCCTGAGTCCAATTGGGTATGTTCGCATGCCACTCCTCTAGCCTGCTGTCCCTGCCCTGCCTGCCTCTGCCTCTGCATTGCCGTCCCCCTATAGTGTCAGGGGTCCAATTTATTGGATGTTTTACATGCTCTATCTTAGCCTTCATTCTGTCACATCAGTCATGAGCCATGTTTTCTTTGCCCATAATTTCGGCATAATGTTGCGATTAAGCAGCCTCAGAGGCATCCATGCATGCTGCCCCTGCTGTTTCCTGTCCATTTCCGTGGTGTTTCCATCCTTTTCTGAGGTTCCAGGTGTTTTGGCCAGCTCCCCTGTGCAGAGCCTTGGTCCCCTTGAAAAATGCTCGAGTCTCCCATTGACTTCAATGGGGTTCGTTATCGAGACGAGCACTCGGCAAGCGGGAAAAGTTCGTCTCGAATAACGAGTACCCGAGCATTTTAGTGTTCGCTCATCTCTAATAATAATCTATTTTGTCTTTTGAGTGTTTTTATATAGATATTTTTTTCTATTCGCTTGTGTGGCCAAATGCTCCTGCCAAAATTCTGCTGCAACACAAGCAAAGCAAAAGACAGCAGCCATTTCATCATTAACAAAAAACAGCTGGGCACTTACCCTTGGTAAATGTAAGAGGACCCCTGCTGGATGAATACGTGCTTCAGAAAGGGAAAAGCTAAAGAACTGAGCAAATGGCACATACAAGGCTGGAGGCGTAAAGGTATCATGAGTTCAAACTTTTCTACCATTGCACACCTTGTCCTGGTTTCACACCATTCACTTTTTATGGTAAAAGGCCCAACACAAGAAGAAACTACCAACCAAAATGGTTAAGCATGTCCTACATACTTTTTGATGGTGTCTATTGTCTTCCATTTCAAACTATACACTAGTGAGGAAGGAAGATCCTTGAAAAAAGCCCAGAGATTCCACCTCAAGGGTTTATACGTACTGATCGGTAGACCTGCCACAAGAAGGGAGACCCAGCATAAGACCAGACTCACCCATGATTGATACTATGGTATTCAGATATATATTCCACAACTGTTAAGTTAGTCTATTGTTAACAAGATATATATGTTTGTTATATGTTCGTTTTGTTCTTTTACTGGACATTCTCTGGAACATATCCTTGCAAAAACTTCATTATTTAACATACCATATATACTCGTGTATAAGCCGAGGTTTTCAGCACAAATAATGTGTTGATAAACCTCACCTTGGCTTATACAGGAGTCAATAAAAAATAATAAACTTATATACTCACCCGCCAGCGGCCCCAATACTAGGCGCGGATTCCCGATGTCAGCGTGGCTGCTCTTCTGTCTTGCGTGCGGTTCCTCTTTTGTCTTTGGTATTCTGTACAGCAGGCAGGGACGCGGCCATGTTATCTTCCTGGCTGGGGCATAATATGATGCGGCCGCTGATGACATCATAGTATGCGCCGGATGGGAGATAACATGGCCGCGTCCCTACCTACTGTACTGAAGACCAAAGAAAGAAGAGGAGCCATGAGGAAGACAGAAGAGGAGCGCATCGGGGACATCGAGAGCCGCGCTGAGCATCGGGCCGCCGGAGGGTTTGTATATAACTTTATTTTTTTTTAAGTGCTGGGTGGGCTGGCTGTATACTACAGGGGGGTGGCTGGGCAGGCTGTATACTACAGGGGGCAGGCTGGGCAGGCTGTATACTACACAGGGCTGGCTGGGCTGGCTGTATACTACAGGGGGCTGACTGGGCTGGCTGTATACTACGGGGGCAGGCTGGGCTGGCTGTCATACAGGTGGCTGGCTGGGCTGGCTGTATACTGCAGGGGTCAGGCTGGGCTGGCTGTATACTGCAGGTGGCAGGCTGGGCTGGCTGTATACTACAGGGGGCAGGCTGGGCTGGCTGTATACTACAGGGGGCAGGCTGGGCCGGCTGTATACTACAGGGGGCTGGCTGGGCTTGCTGTATACTACAGGGGGCAGGCTGTCTGTATACTATAAGGTACCGGCTGTTATATACTGCTGGGAGCTGGATGGCTATATACAACTGGGGGCTTGATGGCCATATACTGGGAGTCTGTGAACGTTGCATTTCCCACCCTCGGCTTATACTCAAGTCAATAGGTTTTCCTAGTTTTTGGTGGTAAAATTAGGGGTCTTAGCTTATACTCTGGTTGGCTCATACTCGATTATATACGGTACAAAAATAATCTTGGAGATACTGTTGTTGCTGAATCTGGCGCTAAACATGGGAATATCTGTCCTGGTAATATTTTGGTGAGTACTAGCTTACCCTGTATCCGCGGGCATCATAGACTTTTAGGCTAAGAAGACACATATATTGGTCCATATATACATGTATATATTGGTCCAAATGGATATTTGCTATGGCTTTTTGGTACTACAGGCAGTCCCCTACTTAAGAACACCCGACTTACAGATGACCCCTAGTTACAAACGGACCACTGGTAATTGGTAACTTACTGTACTTTAGCCCTAGGCTACAATAAACAGCTGTAACAGTTATTAAAGGTGTCTGCGTTTTATTATTAATCCTGGTTCTTATGACAATCCAACATTTTTAAAATCCAATTATCACAGAGACCAAAATAAATTGTCTGGAGTTACAATGATAAAGTATAGAGTTCTGACTTACACACAAATTCAACTTAAAAACAAACCTATAGAACCTATCTTGTACGTAATCCGGGGACTGCCTGTGTTTCCTAGTTTAGAATAAATCTTAAATTTCATACTAGATATTACTAGTATGTTCTTGAAACTAAAAGAACAATTCTGTGAATAATAATATAACAATATATGAATTCTCTAATATATTCTGGAAATTTATATAGTGTGCCTTAATCTACAGTGATACACTGGGATTTTCTCCTACTACTACAGTATAATGACAACTAGCTTTATTGTGGCAGTTTTGCAAATATCATGGAGTTCCTGACTTGTAAACTGATCATACATTTGGAATACCCCATGCAGAAATCTTGCAATTGCAGGAAGATTACCCTCCCGTGCTCCATCATTTACCAGCCTCGGCAGGTGGTCCTGACAGCTGTTCCTGGCTCTTTGGTGTTTTTCCTTCATGTAAACACCAGAAAACTGACCTAATATATTCCGGGAACTTCATCTAAACAACGAAAAGCAACCAATTAGGGTCTGACTCTGATATATTATAAAACGCTGCCAAGTGTTTGTGTGACTGTGATTAACAGAGACCTCTGTACTGCTAACACCATTCTGGAAAACTGTGCGCACCACATATGGTAGGATGTGCTCTTGTTTTTGATTGTTCATCTGCAGTGCGTATACAGATACATTGTATAGAGTCTTCTCAAGGAGATGCTGTCGGCTCTCTGATATATCTTTTTCTGTTAAAATATATTATCCATATTGAAAAGCAATGCATTTCAACCACTTAGTTACAAGGACTTTAATGACTGTACATTTTTCGCAAATTTTTCAGACCGAATAGGTTAAGAGTTTGTGTTTGTGGTCCATTTGTCATAGGTGTGTGTGGTCTGCCCACAGACCGGGGACAATAGAAAACTCCTGCTGTGTATAAACCCACTGAAATATATGGGGCTTAGTGTTAACCATCAACTAGGCAATGGATCCGTGCCCCCCAAAGGGACTTCATAATTGCTATAATGTATCTTGGATTGGGCAAAACTAGCAAAGGTTGGGCCCATGACAAAATTGTGGTTGGGGTCCCTTATACTCAAAGGGTTTTTCTGGCCCCAAAACTATTAGGATATCATGCATGGATACCCTGGTGGAATAGTGTTCCCGCTTTTGCTTTCTCTATTTTCTCTAGCAATCTCTTCTTGACTTTATTAATGTCAGGTGATACAGAGTTGCAGTTGTCTTATTGTTCTTTTGGGATGATTTGATAATTTGTGAATGTTATAAATGCCTTTTTATTTTCAAAGGAGGCAGGCAAAAGGGCCTTCACTTTTGCTGTTTTTTTTTTTTTTTTTTTTTTTTAAACAGATTGTAATTTAAACAGATGTCTGGATGGATAAATTAGTAGCAAAGTATCAGGATGACTTATTTTTTCCTTAAGCTATTGGATCCTTTTTACTGTTGGGGAGGGGGTCATTTATGATAAACAACAGTGGTTTTTTTTTCTGTAGCTACTGTAAGAATACGATTACTGGCTGCTTGCGGCACTGTGATTATAGGTTACTATGGGGGACACTGTGACTATTGGCTACTGGGGCAGACACTGTGACTATAGGTTACTGAGACCGGCGCTATGATTATGGGCGACTGGGGGAGTACTGTGACTATTGGTTGCACTGTGACTATTGTCTAACGAGGAGCACTGTTACTATTATATTCTGGGAAAACAATGCTACTATTATCTACTAGGGCTGGCACTGTGACAATTGTCCAGAAATTTGCTACAAAGCTATACATGCCCCTAAACAGCTGTCAGCAGTTAGCTTTCTATTCCTTTTGGAAAAGGCTTTATCATCCCTTCTGTTAAATAGTAATTACTAGTTTTATCATTCAATGCACTTTCCATGTATCTTAAGGGAAAAAAACTTAAAAAAAAGTTTTTAGGAATAAATAATAAAACATCAACGGGCAGTGTGCAATAAGTAACCTACTTGTGCAATAATTTTCTTTAAAAGGCACAATGCAATGAGAGAAATTTATTCACTTACAGTATTAATATTTGGCCTTGCCCACTATTAAGTATCAGCAGACAGTACAGTCCTCAGCAAACCCACCATTTATGTTTTGTATGTTAATACTTCCTTGTACACGTCATATGAATTTTAATCCATTGTATGTACAGTATTATAGATACAACGAAAGATTATTATTTTTAGGATTTTGGTGTCTGCCTCAATATATTATGTATTGGTACAGTCTTCAGCCACATTTAAGTAACCTCTAACCTGACTAAGAGGCGGAAATAAGTTTTTGGATAAATAGATGTAGATGAAGCTGCATTATTTGGAGAAAATATGTCCATAGTTATTTTCAATAAAATATAATTTTTATATATATTATTAGGTTTGTCTGCATATATCTGGTATCTGGAATGAATCTGTTTTGCATACAGTCAGAATGTGTGTGAGACATAAGATGAGCCATCTAGTGGTCGGATAATTTACTACATACAGTAAATAATTCATCTATATTAAAGATCTATTTCCAGAGGATGTTAGAAGTTACTTAATACACGTTCAAAGTTACCGCAATTGGAATTTGTTCTGTTTGCAAACTGCTTTGATCGCTCATCATCTCTGCAACGTATTGTTATGACTTAAACATTAATTAAATCCATAAAACACAGTCACACACATACTGAAATAACCAGAGCTAAAACATTAAAAAATCTGTTGAAGGAGGAACGCAATGAATCCCAGAATACTACTGCTATTTTCATCTCATCTTATTATGGACTGTGGATTAATACTGATTAATTTGTAAGAGGAGTCGGTGAGTAATCAGCTCGGTGCCATCACATATTTTAAATGACATTCAAATTATAAAGTATAGCCGGGATTATCCCTTCTCCTGCAAATTACCTCTTTATAAAAGTCAAAGTAAACACGATTTGCACACGAGAGGTATCATTATCTTGGTGTAAAGCCGCTGTGTGGCTTTTTTGGATTACAGCTTGTCTGTGCATTATGCCTCAGAAAATGCTGTAAAATTCTAAAAAAATACAAAGTGTATATATACATTGCATACAGTATATATGTCTTGTATTTACGTCATTGGAATTAAGCAATTATACATCAAATGTGCAACATTAGAGCCGTTTATAGGGAAACCATCACACTTTTTTAAAATGTTGTACTGTGCCCTTAAATTTAAAGGAGGATAACTGTATTATCTAGTGCAGAGATCTAGTGCTATTTAAAGGAAACCTACCATTTGATTTGATGCATTATGAAGATAAAAAATACCTTGCAGAGATCTAGTGCTATTTAAAGGAAACCTACCATTTGATTTGATGCATTATGAAGATAAAACTACCTTGTCAATGCTGTAGCTACACTGATGCACACACATATCTAGGTTAATCCCTGAGCTGAGTGGTTTTGCTGAAAAAAACTATTATAACATTCAAGACCTTTGGATCACTCATATAGAGCAGAAGGGGGATGGTGCAGCAATTGATTATTCTGTCTGGCAGGGAGAAGATTGGTTGCATCATCATCTCCTGCAGAGAAAAACTCACATGCTAGGAGAAGCGCAGAACCAAGAGCTGAACCAGCCATAGAAGGGGCAGAGCTTCATTATCATAATGTTATATCCACTCAGCACAGGGATTAACCAAGATATGATTCTGCACTAGTGTAGCTACAGCATTCTCAAGGTATGTTTGCTTCACAATGCAACACATCAATGCTAGGTTTCCTTTTACTGAGCTCTATGTTAAAGCCCCTGGACCCAAAATCTAAACTTAGTTACGGTATATATCTGTAAACTATTTTATTATATCTACATTGTTCTGCATTTCAACCTATCCCTGGGAAAACTTTTCAAAGATAAGTCAAATTAAAAATAAAAGTTGTGTAAAATATTGGAAAATTCAAGATCACACCCCAACTGCAAAAAGAAAAATTTGTAGCTGCTGTGTTCTGTCACAAAACCACCACTTATCATATGTTACTCATACTAACACTTTCCTTAAATGAGGCAAAGGGACCTTTAGTAGGGATGAGTGGACCCATTAAGGAACCCGAACACTCGGACCCACTGGTAAAGCGTGATTGGGGGTGGCACTGAACGCTGTTGTTACCCTTTCAAGTATCAAAAGATGTTAGTGCTCTACTCTTTGTAATGTCTTTGTGTTGCAGTCCCAAAGGACAATCTCACCAAGTCCTTAGAAGGTTGAAAATTGAAGAGGTTCCACTGCAGACCTTGTCCCATTCACGCGCCCGAAGTCCAATGGAAATCCTATACTGGAAGTTTATGTACAGATGCGGAGTACCGGGGTAAAGAGTAAAAAAGTTTCAATATAAAACTTCGTCCGACCTAGGTATCCATCATAGTTTCTCATTCCCATGTAAATACCCTCGGAGTCTACTTTTATATTGGCGTAAAAGTTATTTCTAGAGATGAGCGAGCACTAAAATGCTCGGGTGCTCGTTATTCGAGACAAACTTTTCCTGATGCTCGAGTGCTCGTCTCGAATAACGAACCCCATTGAAGTCAATGGGAGACTCGAGCATTTTTCAAGGGGACCAAGAGTCTGCACAGGGAAGCTTGGCCAAACACCTTGAAACCTCAGAAAATGATGGAAACACCACGGAAATGGACAGGAAACAGCAGGGGCAGCATGCATGGATGCCTCTGAGGCTGCTTAATTGCACCATTATGCAAAAATTATGGGCAACAGCACGGCCATGACAGAGTGACCGAATGAGGCTAGATAGCATCTCAAACATCCAATAATTGACCCTGACACTACAGAAGATGGCATGCAGAGGCAGCGGCAGTAGCTGCAGGCTAGAGAGTGGCATGGCGACATACCCCAAATGGACTCAGGCTTCAAACCAATGGGTGACAGAGAGGAACCAAAGGAGGTGAGCAAGAAGCGCTGAAACGATTTCCTCTGTGAACAAAAGGTTGACGGCATATTTAGTCGATAACACAGCATGGTGGCGACATAGTGACCAAGTTCCATAACGTATCTGGTGAAACACCCGAAAAATGAGCCTGACACAGCTCGTTTGATAAGGGGACGACATGTGGATGTAGCCATGGAGATGAGTTCCATTATTAAGAATGAGAGTATGGGGCATCCATGGTCTCCAGCATGGCGGCGACAGATGCGCCGAGTTCCATTATGTATGGTGAAACACCTGAAAATTCTGTCTGACACAACTCGTTTAATAAGGGGACGATGTATGGAGGCAGTAAAGTAGTAGTAGTCTGCTTTAGTCTACAAAGAGGAGGAGAAGGAGGAAAATGAGGAGGAGGAGTGCATACATTATTCAGGTTGAGCTTCTTTCACCTGGAGAATGGAAATCCTGAGAAATCCAGGCTTTATTCATCTTGATAAGCGTCAGCCTGTCAGCGTTGTCAGTCGTGCCCTCGTCCTCTACCCCTAGCCCTCGGGTTCAACATTTTCAAAATGAAAGTGTAAACTGTAAATTTTTTTTGTGATTTTTTTTTTTTTTTTTACAAAATGATCAGAATAAATCACCCAGCAACCACAGAAGATGATGATGATTGCTATGGCTAGTTTCTCACCTACATTGACAGCACACAACAGGATTTTGTGCTGTGCCTGTGATGACTTTTAGCTTCTTTTTTCTTTTTTTTTTTTTTTCAAACTAACAGTCATCAGGCACAGCACAAAATCCTGTTGTATGCTGTCAGTGTAGGTTAGAAACTAGCCATAGCATAGTATAGCATCGTTTTGTTAAAACAAAACACAAAAACCAAAAAAAATTTACAGTTTACACTTTAATTTTGAAAATGTTGAACCCGAGGGCTAGGGTAGAGGACGAGGCAGGGCGTCCAACTACTGCAGGGGTCAGAGGCCGTGGTCCTGGGCGGGTAGCAACCACCGCTGATGAGGGAGCAGGGGAACGCCGCAGAGCTACACTCCCTAGGTTCATGTCTCAAGTTACTGGTGGTGCTGGGACTGGTAGAGCACTGTTGAGGCCAGAACAGTGCGAACAGGTGATATCGTGGATTGCGGACAATGCTTCTAGACATTTGTCCACCAGTCAGTCTTCACGCAGTCCACCCATTTCACCGAAATCAGCACTCCTCCATCCTCCACCTCAGCCTCACTTCCCCACAAGTTTGTGGACGAGTGCTGCCGGGCAGGGCCACTATATATCGCTGACGGCAAATTGGGTTAACTTGTGGAGGCTGAGACCGAGTCTGACCCTGGGGCTGGTCATATATTGCCGACGCCGAGGATTGCGGGGCCTACCCTCGTCCAGGTCTCTCAGGCCTACTTCCTCCTCCTCCTCCCACCCCTCCGCCCACCTCCTCCTCCGAATTACTATCCTTGTGCATGGCGCCATCAGTCGGTGCTCTAGGCACAGCAGCAGTGCCGTCGCTAAGCGACAGCAGACGGTGCTCAAGCTGCTGAGCATAGGCGATAAGAGGCACACCACCCCAGAGTATTACAGGGCATCCCGGCTGCAGACTGATCTGTGGCTGGCACCACTGAACCTGAAGCCAGGCATGGTTGTGTGTGACATGGCCGTAACCAGGTGGCGGCTCTGCAACTCCAGACGACACATGTGCCTCCTGGCCCATGTGTTAATCTCTTAGTTCAGCGGTTCCTCAAGATATACCCCAATCTGTCTGATTTGCTTACGAAGGTGCGCCGCATCTATGCGCATTCAGGATCCAGCACAATGCTGCCACTCTCAGGGCAGCGCAGCGCCGCCTCCACTGCCCTCTCACCGACTGTTGTGCGACGCGCCCACGAGGTGAATTCACATTACCCATGTATCCAGAGTTTACCAGCCGCGCAGAGCGATTGTAGACTGCCAGATGTCAACTTCCACCAGAACTGGTACTCAGGTCAGTCAGCTTCCTTAAGTCTACAATGAGGAGTGGACGTGGATGTCTGTTAGGTGCTAAGTAACTTTGAGGAGTCAACACAGATGTCAGTGGCGATGCCCCCTCATCAGCCCACCTCCCGCTGCTTGGCCTGTTGAAAACACTCTCTGATCGCATGAAGTTGGAAGCTTTGCGCTCGTCACAAGAGACAGGGGAAGAATGTCCCTTGTTGATAGCCAAAGCCCCTCGGTCCTTAGACTGTGCCTAATTCAATCAAACCCCTAATAAATTGTCCCACTTAGGTGTTTGAGATGGATATGTGTGTCACTAAGAGCTAAACAGAACGTTTAGAACGTGTTCACAAGACTCCCTGCAAATTCGTCTTAATATGGTACTAGCTGCACTACTAGTCCCAGCAAGGCCAGCCACAAGCAAATCAACAGAAAATAAAATATTTAACGCTATTGTAGCGCTAAGAAGGCCTGTTGGGTTCTCGTATGGCTAGTTTCTAGCCTACACTGACAGCACACACCTGGATTTTGTGCTGCGCCTGATGACTTTGAGTTATAAAAATAAAGAAAAGTAAAAAAAAAAAAGAAAAAGCAGATGAAACCCCTAATAAATTATTCCACTTAGGTGTTTGAGATGGATATATGTGTCACTAAGAGCTAAATAGAACGTTCACAAGTCTCCCTGCAAATTCATCACAATATGGTACTAGCAGCACTACTAGTGCCAGCAAGGCCAGCCACAAGCAAATAAAAAATACATATATATATAACGCTATTGTAGCCCTATGAAAGGTGGTTGGGTTCTTGTATGGCTAGTTTCTAGCCTACACTGACAGCACACAACTGGATTTTGTGCTGTGCCTGATGACTTTGAGTTATAAAAAACAGTAAAAAAAAAAAAAAAAAAAAAAAAAAAAAAAATCGGCAGACTGTGCCTAATTAAATCAAACCCCTAATAAATTGTCCCACTTAGGTGTTTGAGATGGATATGTGTGTCACTAAGAGCTAAATAGAACGTTCGCAAGTCTCCCTGCAAATTCTTCCCAATATGGTACTAGCTGCACTACTAGTGCCAGCAAGCCCAGCCACAAGCAAATAAAAGAAAATAAAATATAACGCTATTGTAGCCCTAACAAGGGCTGTTGGGTTCTTGTAGCATCACTACTGCATAACACTAATCTAACAGAACACCCTAACGCTATCCCTGACCAGCAGCACCTCTCTCCCTAACGGCATCCAGACAGAGAATAGATGCGAGCAGCGCGGGCAGGGACTAGTCTATTCCAGGGTCACCTGATCTGGCCAGCCAACCACTGCTATCGACGTGTAAGTGTACCACGTCATGCTGGGTGGAGTGCAGAGTCTCCTGGCTTGTGATAGGCTCTGTTTCTGGCCGCCAAAAATCTAAGCACGAGATTTAACATTTAAATTGTTTCGTGAGCCTGCACTTACATATACCAGGAAGAAGATGGTGAACTTCGGCGACACATGCAGGAAATAAAGCGCACGATCTTAGTAAAGCTATGCATTCTCGTCGAGGAATGAGCCTCGGGATTGCGCAGGGATGGGTAAGTAAATGTGGCATCATGTGTTTTTCTTTGCAGTACACATAAAACCATCGACCCATTCTTTACATCTTCTCCTGTGTAAAGTTATTAAGATGTGTGCTACACTTAATTTTGCATCTTATTATCTATAGGAGTATTGGGACATAGGTTACATTTCATTTTGAACCCCTCGGGTGCCAGGTAACCAGCGGGACCCGTGGTTTTGCGGCTTTATATTAAGATTAACATAGATGCAAGATAGATATATTTTGACTGAATATAGAAATAACTTATCCGCCAATATAAAAGAAGACTCCGAGGGTACTTACATGGGAATGAGAAACTATGCTAGATACCTATGAGAGAGCTGATACCATTGGGCCGAGGAGTGTGACTAAGATATCGTGACTTTTAAACTGAACTATTTCTGTATATGATTAGAAGTGTATGACTAATAGGAGGATAAAAATTATATTGCCAAAATTACTCTATATATCTGTGAGGATCTCTGCATGGGAAAATATAATGAATATGCAATATATTTACGATATTGTGAACCAACTATAACACAGGATAGGCCCAATTTGCTGATCGATGGGGGTCTCAGTGATGAGATCCCCACAGAGCACTAGTACAGGGTTCCGATGGGGTCTGGACCCCTTGTAGTTCCCAGAGATGAGCGGAGCAGATGCCACACATGTCTATGCTGTCCTATTCATCTCTATGGAGCTAAGGGAGATTGCCAAGGAGACCTCCACCTATCAGCAAGTTAGGCCCTGACCTGCGGATAGGGCTTAACTTGTTTTGTGGGAAAACCCATTTGAACCCCTATAACTATATGATATAGTGATGACACTGATCACAAAGTCCCTCTAGATGTTTCCGTTGGATTGACATAGCCAAATATCTATTTTATAGGGACTGTATTACAGCTACAAACTGTGGCCAGAAGTTTGATGACCCAAACTAGTTGTATCATAAGTGTCTGGTTATAGACCTAGCAGATAATATGTTTCATATGGTATGGTCAGAGGCGCACCACCCATGAGGCAAATTGAGAATCCCGACTTGGGCGATTCTCCCTGATGGACAATGAGGGGGCAGCATCATGCAGGCAGCTACTGAGGCTGGTAAAAAGTGGCCAGTAAGAGCCAGGACATGTCAACTGTGCCGTGCAGGCAGCCTTCTAGTAAGTGCATGCACTGCTGCACAGTACAGTACAGTCAGGCCAATCATCTGACTCACAGTTACATGCAAGTAGCATGGTGCCAGTGGAAGAAGTCAGTATCAATGTTAGCCCCATAGACTGTGCATTTAAACAATACAAGACACTGGGTGCTGGCTGTTTCCATAGAAACTAATATGTGATCTGGCCATGGCACCCCCCTGTGCGCTTTGATTCCGTTTCTCATGGCAGCTTCTGTTTGTAAGGCAAGCATGTAAAGTGACCTGCCTTACAAGGTAGCTAAAAGAGGCGTGGTTTTCCTTATCTCATCCTGGAAAACATGTTTGCATACTTTCCCAAATTCCTCTAGTGGAGCGTCAATGTCTCACATGCCTACAAGGCGGTCTTAATTGGAAGTCTCTGTAAAGAAAAGTCTTGTTTCCTGACCCTATGTAGAGCATGTGTCAATTGTGTGTGTATGTATGGCGATCATGTCAGTAATGCATGTTTGTGTATTTACTTTATGTGCCGGTAATGTGTTTATGTGTGTGTTTGTATGTCGATCATGTGTTGGCAACGTGTGTATATACTGTATATAAAAATATAAGGGTATATGGGGGAGATTAATTTTGCCTTCTCCATCAGGTTTCTGGCTTCTCTGATCCCCATGTCACTTTGGAACTGTTGGGTGGTGATTGTCGGAGAGTGATTTCTGTAATTCGCGGCAGGTAGCAGAGAAACTAGGTTTACCAAGCTTCAAGTGAATCCAGCCTCCACATAAGAGAAGTTTTGCACCCCTGATTTTTCACCTGCTAGAAAGCAATTGTTTTCTTACAAGGTGTAGGCTCGAAATCTAGAGCAGTCTGTACATTCCCTTACTCTGAGATTGTACCTTCACCCTATATTTGCATACTTTTACATTCTACCAAAGCACAAGTTTTTAGAATCAGCAACAAATTTCTATAGAGAAGCATCATCATTACTCTAAACCAGTTCATTACATATTCACACACTGTACCGCAATTAGCTAAGTCAATAAGGGAAAGAAAATAAATTGCAAACATCACAGAAGAAAAACAGAAAACTCGAAAAGACTCAACAATTAATTAGATGTTTACAGGAGACATTCTGAAGACAAGTTGGAAATCTATTAGAGCCTCATTCCTCTTAAAATATGGATTATGGACTCTGCTAAATCTGCAAGTAGTGACTGATGAAATGTCTCATCTGCATCAAGATGTGAGAATTTAGTTTATGCATACCCCACTTTCTCCACCCTAATTTATTGTGTATATTGTACTCTTTGTGGGATATAATGCACCAGGATGCAGCCATGTATGAGTCTGCCATGAGTCTTCACATTTTCATTTCTGGATCAGATGCCATTGGCCAAATTACTAATAGGTGTCCAATGGCTTAACTAGGAGAGACTGGGCCCCATAGCAGACTTCTGAATGGGGCCTTCCTACACCCTCAGAAAATATGTATATATTTGTATACTTACACATTTATACACTCTTGCACACATACACACATTTTTACACCTGTGCACACACATTTATGTGCTGATATATACATATATACACTTACACAGATCTGTCCCAGTAGCTGCTGACCACATGGTTGAAGTACATGACAGGAATTAGAGATGAGAGATCCCTAGTCCTGTTGTTCTGCTGTCCCCTTCCTCTTCTCTGACATTTCTTATCTGATCTGCCAATTCATGCTGTGTAGTGTGGAAGATGTGTACTGTAATGTTCCTATTATACTGTACAATGTGCAGCATTATATGAATATATCAGTGCACACCCTCAATTCCTCTGTGTGTCAGGCCGGGCCCCAACACAGCTACCTTGGCTGCTACTGCTGTAGTTACACCCCTAAAGGTGTCAGTTGGGGAAGCAGTGAGCTTTTAGAAGGGCCTTGGTTCAACTACTGTTTGAAAATGGGCAACAGTTTCATATACCTAGTTCGGTCTACTTGTGCATTTAAGTACCTCCTTCTCCAGCTTATTTTGACTCTTTGATACTAATAATAATAATCTTTATTTATATAGCGCCATCAAATTCCATAGCGCTTTACAAATCATAGGGGACACATATAATATTACATTACACAGAACAAACAGTCATATGGAACAATAGGAGTGAGGGCCATTCTCACATGAGCTTACAGACTATGAGGATGAGGGGATGACACAAGAGGTTGTATAATGGTCCAGCCATTTTTTTAAGGGAAAAATATAAATAATTTAATAGCTAAAAATTTTGCAGCTTGAAAAAGACTGCAGAGAATTGTGGAACTTAGCATGTATCTGCTGTTTGCTGGATAATGGACAGGAGATAGGACACAGGATGGATTAGTAAAGGGAAAGCTGACGTTTCCTGCAGTTTGCAAGTGTGATAGGCTTGCCTAAAGAGATGGGTTTTAAGAGCATGTTTGAAGCTTTGGAGGGTGGGTATTAGTCTGAGAGTCTGGGGAAGAGCATTTCAGGGAATTGGAGCAACTCGGGAGAAGTCCTGGAGACGTGCATGGGAGGTTCGAATTAAGGTAGAGGTTAATCTAATATCACTGGCAGATCGAAGAGCACGGGAAGGGCGATAGACTGAGATGAGAGAAGAGAGATAGGGAGGTGCAGCATTATTCAGAGCTTTGTGGATGAGGGTTATTATTTTAAAGTGAATGTGGAAGGAGACAGGCAGCCAGTACAGCGACTGACACAGACTGGAGGCATCTGTGTAGCGTTTGGCCTGAAAGATGAGTCTGGCTTCTGCATTAAGAATAGATTGGGGAGGAGAGAGTTTAGTGAGTGGAATACCGATTAGTAGGGAGTTACAGTAGTCTAGATGGGAGTGAATAAGTGCAACAATTAGCATTTTAGAAGTTTCAATTTTCAGAAATGGGCGGATTCTTGGAGATGTTTCTGAGATGCATGTGGCAAGAGTGAGCAAGAGATTGAATATATGGTGAAAAGCAAAGGTGAGAGTCTAGCACAACCACAAGACAGCGAACCTGCTGCCTCGGTGCTATAGTGATCCCACAGACCGAGATGGAGAGATCAGGGTTAGGTAAGTTAATAGATGGTGGAAAGTTCAGTCTTAGAAAGATTAAGTTTCAAGAAGAGAGTGAAGATGATGTTGGAGACAGCAGAGAGACAGTTGCTGGTATTCTGGATTAAGGCAGGGGTGATGTTACGTGCAGAAGTATACAGCTGGGTAGCATCAGAGAGTGCAGTGTCCACTTAGGCCAATGGAGCAAAGTCTCCTGAGAAGGAGCTGCTGGTCCACAGTATCAAATGCTGCCAATAGATCCAGAAGAATGAGAAGAGAATAGTCCTGGGTGGAAAAGTCTGAGGATTTGAAAAAAAGGCAAAGTAAGAGAGGGTACAGGAGGAATGAACTGGAAGGTGCATTGTGGAGAGATGAGTATGCCTCTCCTCCCTGCCTATTCTCAGGTCTGGAACAGTGAGAAAAGTGTAAACCACCATAAGACAATGCTGCAACGGAGGCGGAGTCATCCTGCTGGATCCATGTTTCCATGATGGCAAGCATGTAAAAAGACTTAGAAAGAAAGAGGTCATGAACTGATTCTAGTTTATTACACACAGAGCGGGCGTTCCATAGGGCACATTTAAATGGGGTTATGGGTGGAGGAGGAGAAGAGGGGATACACTGAATCTTTATAAGGTTAGCAGGGTTTCTGTGTGAAGGGTTAAAATAAGCAGAAGGTGGGCCTGGGCTAGGAGAAATGTCCCCTGCAGCAAGCAGAAGGAAAAAGAGAAGAGACAAAAGATGCTTTAGAGGTTTATAAGAAGTTATTTCTTGCTTCACAGCAGAATACTGTGATAGGTTAGTATGGTTACATAACGTATAGGGGCATATTTACTTACCTGGCCCATTCGCGATCCAGCGGCGCTTTCTCTGCGGTGGATTCAGGTCTTCCGGCGATCCACTAAGGTAGTTCCTCCGCCGTCCACCGGGTGTCGCTGCTGCGCTGAAGTTCCCCCGAGGTCCACCGGAATGCACAAGCCTATACCTGGTGAAGGTAAGTGCGAGTCCCGTGACACTTTTTTTTTTAAATGCGTCGGTTTTTCCGAATCCGTCGGGTTTTCGTACGGCCACGCCCCCAATTTCCGTCGCTTGCACGCCGGTGCCGATGCACCACAATCCGATCGCGTGCGCCAAAATCCCGGGGCAATACAGGGAAAATTGGCGCAAATCGGAAATATTCGGGTAACACGTCGGGAAAATGCGAATCGGGCCCTTAGTAAATGACCCCCATAGAGTGGTGTAGAAAGGTGAGTGAAGAATGCATTGATATGGTGAGGCATTGATATGGATAGATGAAACTAGTGGGATAGATGGACGGTTGGCAAGTAAAACAAACATAGCAAACAGAGCGAAAATGGAAAACATTTTTAGACAAACATCATTGTTCAGTTTTCTCTTCCATCTTGCCTGTCTCCTGCCCTGTCTAACTGCAATGTATAACAGCATTTTCATACTTCTCAGAATATTATGCTAAGCGAACCAAGAATGCATCTAAGAATGCCTAATACTAATAGCCTGTTTATTGATATTGACTACAGAGTGTATTAGGCAGGAGGTCAAATGGCAAAGGCTACCGGAGCCAACACTGGGAAGTATGTTTGAAGTATATTAGCAATCACAACTAAATGATAGCAAACTCCTATTCACTGCCATTAACGGGCCTTGGGTTCTTCAGAGAGAACCTTCTAGAAAAGCTTCAGTAAAGTTAACATAAAAAAAAACTAATTAAATAATAGATAATGGGGCATATTTACTTTGAAAGTCGGAAACTGCACTGAAAGTACTATTTCCGTGTATCATGCTGGGTGCAGCGATTCACTAAGATTGTGCGCCAGAAATCATGAATCTGTCGCTTCTGGCACTGGCCCGACAGAGTTCACCATTTTTTTGTGGGGCACCTTTAACATAGGGCATGCAACACAATTTGCAAGTTAAATATGACACTTGGTTGCGTGCGACAGAAAAGCAGACTCTTCTTAAATAACTGTGCAAGAACATGCACAGTCTGACAAAAGTGTGGCACAAAGCCCTTAATAAATTGGCCTCAATAAATTATAACAATTTTGACCATACAAAGTGCCAGACAGTGTTAGGTACCAATAATCACCAAAAAATATCCATGATGAAATTATTAAAGGCTAAATAAAGGACCATTTAAACCGTATATACCATATATACAAAACCTCAATAACACTCCTAAGTATAGTAACTAACAATTCATATGGTATAAATAATCAAATCTTTATTAGTACTACTTATGATGTAAAATATCAAACATATTATAAACACCACACTAAAAAAAATGCACTTAAAAAACAGAAAGTGTGATAATATCTGGACCGGGAGACTATTTACACATACAATCTAAAACGAGGTCCTAGTATTAGTTAGAGGTATCAAAATACGCCAAACATTTTAGGGGAATGGGTTGAATCAGCGCCATAAAGTCCAACCCCCCAAATCACCCCAAGGACATCAAGATTGGCTATTTCTATATTATATCACAAATAACCTCCAGAGGCCATGCTCCACAAATCCAGTATCACACTGTCCCAACAGCCCGACGTACGTTTCGCATGGTGCTTTGTCAGGGGGTGCCAGAACAGTGTTCCACAAGACCATTTAAGTAACATATACAGGTGGAGATAATTACCGATCAAGATGCTTTTGTGACGCATGACATGAAGCCTCCGAAACCACAGTATCCGGCGGTCGGCGTCACAGATCTAGCACCGCCCATAGAGCAATGCGGGAGCCACATAACATGCCTGCCAGAAGTGAGGTACGAACCGGCTTCCGGTCATGCGCACTGCACCTGCGGCATTGCGGTGACCATATTTAAAATGGCCAAAATGCCCCATCATCATAGATACATAGATACCACTTTATTAACATATGTATCATGTATACATGTATATGTATAATGTATCTCACAGATACAGGACAATTTATGCATAGCAAAAATTATTTTTATACCCTTAAAAATTAGCCCATTAAGGCAAAATTTCATAGGATAACATCAAATATATTCACTTACGAAAACCTCTATTATATTGCCAAGCATAAAGTGCACATGCATAAAGTGAACTGATGCTGAGATTTGTGCAATGTAAGGTGCAAATAATGCACTAATAAAGTACCCACTATATTTCAGCTGGGGGGAAAAAAATTATTTCATTGCAGCGAAGGTGTGGAGGGGATGCCAGTATTCCAGTATTGTAGCTGGACTTCGAGCAGTACAGTACACTGCTGAATTTAACATAATCATAGCCTCCTGCTACAAGTTACTGATATGGAGGCTACTATTTGAATACTATAGCAGAGAAGGAGTGAGGTGTGCTCAGTGAATACATCTCACAGCAAAGCAGCAAGACCAGCTACAATACTGTAATATAAATTCATTTTTACATTTTACATGCACAGATATAATTACACAGAACTCCAGGGCTGAATTTCCTTTAATTTTATTTACTATAATATTTGAGTAATGCACCATCTATGTAAACCTTTGTTCCATTAGACTAAAAGAAGATAGATTGAGTAAAATTTGACTGATTCTTACTACACATAAGGATTCTATGTAGTATGTGACCATGGAGACAAATAAGTTTACATAGAAACTTATATACACTAAACAAAAACAACAGGTCATTTTTAAGAAAACTATTCATTCATTAAGTTTAGGTTCTGTGTTGAATCTTCTTCCCTTTTGATTTGACATTAATATTGGTAATTCTGGAATAATAAGATTTGTTTCCATTTCCCTATGACCCAGGAACATCTGCTGAAACAAATAAAAGAATAAACACTAATGAAGAAATCATTTCCGAGCCATGATTGGTATTACACATGAACATATTTCACACCTTCCGTTAGTTTAGTTAACAAGGAGCGATTGTGTTCCTACCTTTATCCTGACATTGATTTTTCATATAGACATCTTCATCGGATGAAAGATTTGTGACCCATTAAGAGAGGTGAGAAGAGCACAATACTGATCCATTCACATAACCCATCAGCTTCATGTCACAGACACAACACCGGATGCCTTAAGAGTAATGACAAATTCCTGGATAGTCTACTGTATAAGAAGCTGCTTTATCTGCCTGTGTATTACTCCTGTTAAGATGACTCTATACATGAAATGTACAGAAATGTACAGTATATAATGTATAGAAATTATGGAAGCATTAGCAAATACTCAACATATTGCTGGAGTAATAACACATATAAACAAGTCGTTTTGCATATGAAATGGCTGGGAGTTGCTACATGTCCCAGAGCCATCCGGTGGAAATGAAGGTTTAATCCAGGTGACCCGGAAAGAGACTCAATAGCTTATTTGTAGCTATCATTGTCAGGCTGCGGGGATGGTCCTATCCAAGGACATCTGTCTCATTTCTGAGGGACAACATGGCTACATTTATTATCTTCACACAGGTACATGCAATTGAAGAAATGTAAGTATATATGGCACATTAATTGAATGAAATGTGAATGCCCAGGTGAGAATAACCCTATAAACGGGTCTTTCAGCCCGTATGTAGTCACACAAACCATATTATACATTAATTTTTTTTAGAAAATCTGGTTATTTTGTAACCAAAATATCTGGACATTTCCAGCCAAGAGTGAAGGCATATGTACTAGACATTGCCATGATGCTTGAGGGGGCACCTGCTTATCGTGGTTGACATTGCATTGGAACCAAAGAGCTTTAACTTATATCTCCTGAGTTACCCATTTTTAGAGTTTCAGAGTTAGAAGAATTCCAGCATTGGCTTCAGGGTGAGAATATATCCTGCTTTGGCTTTCAGCTACCCTGTTCTCCTATATCTTATATACAGGGTATGATTGTAAACTATTGCATCCATTTATCTGCATAAATAAGATCATACCTGACAACTCTTTATCACGCTTCTCATATATTTACAGGAAGGAAGATGTTGACAGATCACTATATATTTTCTTTGGAATTTATTCATCAATTTCTTCTTCCGTTCCAATAAACCACTCACAGGTGCGATTTTACGGGAAACAAAACAAACGTTTAATCAGTTGGCGCACGTCGTCTATCATCGGTTTCCGTTCCCGCAGACGATATCTAATATCTTATAATGCATCTCTTTTTTTTCACTAGACAATCGTAAATTACATTTAAAACGCTGCTATAGTGTTTAAATACATTTAATGGAGGAAAACATATTTATGCCAGTAGCATGGAAACAGGCTCAAGATGGATGATGGGAAGATGAATGCAAAATGTTTGTAATTGTATCTGTCAAGTTACAAACTTCTGCATTTTGTGTGTGATGCATTGTGGTATAACTCCATGTTTCTCGTAAATGATTGCTTTACATTTAAAAATTCCAGGAGGGGAAAAGTATTGCAATAAAGAAATGCTAGGATGAGTACCTACCATTTTATTTGCATAGTTCCAATGCAAACCTACTTGTCTCTAAAGAAATCAACCATTATGGTGGTCTGATACATCAGAGTTGTTTTACTTTATTCTGCCCTCTATTCTATCTTAAAGAGCAGCAGAGACTACCCAGATGCCAATTTTCAGTCGAATGGGCATGGTATATAGGAATTTACATTCTCTGCAGTTGTAAGCACTCTTGCACCAGACAAGGCTAATTTTTTTAACTGTATTTATTGTGAGCATACAAATATCAAACTCTGCCGCAAAGTACAAAGTATGTGAAGTCTACAGTATTGTAGCTACTTAAAGAGGAGGTGTCATCCATACAAAAGGCAGTAGGAGCTGCTTAGTAAAGTAAGCAGCTTCTAGTGCTACAACAGATGTAGCAGTGTTACACTGCTAGTGTTATCGGAAACCTCCAATAACAATGATAATAATGTACAATTGAAACGCAAGACTGTGCTGCAAACGGTCGGGTGTATTAATGAAGGGGCTGTCCGAGGAGCTGCTTCTAAGCCGGACCGCCCTTCCCACTCCATAGGCTGGCGGTGACTGCTATGCTTCATGCGGAAATCACCGCCCCAAATCCCACCCCCTCATGAATATTCCTGACCACTTACAGCGCGGTCCGGTTTCTCTATTATACAGCGCTGTAGTGTCTGCTAGCGTTATCGAAGGGTCCGATAACACTAGAAGTGTAACACTGCTGCGTCTGTTGTAAAACTAAGAGCTGCTTAATTTAGCCTTTTATATGGGTGACAGGTCCTCTTTAAGGCAACTTCTCCCAAAAGAAGCTGCCTGCTCAATATGGTTCTTAGTGAGCCAGTTCCCTGATAAAGTATACTTCTGCCTCTGGCTTGTTGATCTGTAATCTGGCCTTCGCTTCTTTCTATGAACCTGTTGTGACTGTCTTTTGACCTTCCATTGGATGCCTAGCCTTGTCCTAAACATTTGGGAACCCCAGTATTTATCATTGGTGCCCAATGAAACTGTACTATCTTTCCTGACCTGTATCTGTAAAAAAAAAAAAAAGAATAAATGGAGAGGGTGCTCGCAAGCATTAGATTTTGTACTTGGGAAAAGACATGCCTACTAACTCATCTGTTCCACTAGCTTTGTGTTCACCACAAAAAACACAGCAGGGTCCAAGATGGATTATAGGAGATGTAGATTGGGGCTCCAGCTTTACTTCCCTGTATAAGATCTAGATACAGTAGCCTTGGCAAGCCCTACATAGTAGATTTGTTGAAGCTTGTATAGAGTGGAAAAACTATTTTGAACATGCCATGACATCTGGCATTCCCAGATTGGAGACAGTAATATGTACACACATATATATATACATGCACAGGAAAAGCCACACACTGCCATGAGATCAAACTGCCCTTTTTAGACAATTTCAAGCAGATCAGTGATCAATTTCTTCTGCTACCATCATCTCTCCATGCGCCCTCCAAGTTTAGAATTATAGACTGCGACTGGAGAATTATCATACGGCATTGTGCATCTCATCCTCTCCAAAATCAATCTTTTATTGTTGTTATTTCTCGCCTCAGCAGACTCTGCTCTCATTTATCCCCTCAGGCTGATGGGTAAAGCTTAAAAACTCACAAGCTGTTTGTGTGACCATATTAATTACCCCTTATGTATCTCTAACTAAATACATGTATGCAGGGCCCTATCATCAGGCTGTAGCCTTAGGAAAGCCCCATTAAAGCCAATATGACAATGCTTTCTATTATTTTTTCTGCATTGGCTTCTTTAGAAACATATAATCACAGCATGATATCCAGTCGGCAAGTGCAGTCATATTAAAACTATAAAGTATGACAAAGTGTATACGTTGTAATAAGTATGCGGCACCCACACCATGACCGATTGTATGTGACAACTGTTTGTTGTTATCAAACGCCGAGTCCTAATGATTGGATCCCATAGTGTTTATTCATTTAAAATACATTGTAAAAGAAAGCAGCCATTCGCTCCTGTACTTATTAACTGTAGTGTTTTATATTCCAAGATGCAAGTCTCTGCAGAGAATTGGGATAAACTTTAATAGCTGATACTTGGTACTGCTTTCATGAATGTGCAGCTAGAAAGTTAAAATGAGAATGGGAAACTGGGAAAGATGGATGATATTGGTTCATTAGAGATTCTATTAATGTCACAATGCTTTTCCAGATCACAGATTGGCAAATTCGTCACATTGGGGCACATTCATTAAGGTCTGCACGGCACATTTTTGTCTGGAGCACGCAATCAGATTTTCTTGCAATCGCGCCGACTTGCATGTGACACAAATCGGGAGCGTGGCCGACGGACAACCCGACTGATACGAACTAAGCACGGGATTTACAATTCAAATTGTGTCTCAAGACAATGCACTCACATACACCAGGAAGAAGAAGGTGAACTCCAGCGGACCTGAGCGGGGAAGCGACACATGCAAGAAAATGGACGCATGATCTTGAAGACTCGCGCCAGACTTCATCCTTGTCAGAGAACGCACCTCAGGGATTGCGACAGGACCGGGTAAGTAAATTTGCCACATTATGTTAGCTATAGGATTCCCTCCCTTATTTCACTATACAGTTCGTATTACTTTCCCACTGTTGATGACCCAGCTTTCCCAGAAAAATTCCCTCACCATTCTTTTGATGGCTTTTGGGGGTCATTAAAGGCAATAGTGACATTAATGCTTGACTACAATGCATTTTTGTGGTGTAAAAGAATGTGCTATCATGGGACCCTAAAAAGGAGATGTAACCAGAGCAGCAGTATAAAGCATGGGTGGTTAGACTATTTACAGATCCTGACACTCCTGATCTTACACTATAGTCACATTGCATGACATCATGATGGAAAGAAAAAGAATCATAAATAATTGGCATTCTGCATGTTGCAGTTTCTTAAATCTTTATTATTTTTGGCAGGATAACATCCATAGTTTACCTGATGCTTCAAACATCTGATCTGGCTCAAGCAAATCATTACTTCCCATTCCCCGGGTGACCTGCTTCCATATGGCCATTTTGGGAATTAATTGGCGATAATTAAATTAGCATTATGAAGCATCAGAATATCTACAATTTTGATGGAGGGTTCTTGTAAATATGCTCAGGAGACTAGCAAAGTCTATTAGCAAACTTAAAAAGAAAATCAGCAGTTGTTGAACACAAGGGGGAGAAATGTTACTCCAAGTAACGCTAAACCTCTTAATAAAGATCTTATCAAGCAGATACATAAATATTCATATGGCCCCCTCCGAACGGAAAACAACATGTTCAGCAAAGACGCTTTGGCTCATTTTCAGCTCAGATCTGACTAACACTACTGCAAGAGACACATGATCATCATTTATAAATTTCCAAATTCAATGACTTTGTATATTTGCAGGCCAGATGGGCTGCTCATCGCTTCTCACTGAAGGTGTAAATGGAAGGCTGCAGGAAAGCGTGCATTCCTTTGCAAATGTCCATTAAATGTGAATAGAATTTTACACTTACATTGTGCTCTTCTGAAGTTGTGCTTTATATATTAAGGTAGGGCATACACTTACACTTAAGATCTTCAAGTTTGCAAGTATGTAAGATTCTAGCAATTACTTCATACCGCTAACAGTTCCATATTGTTTTACCAGATTGGTGGCTATTTTCCCTTACTGAATGTTGCCTGTTGTGGGTGCTGTATAAGGGTGCGTTCACATCTATTAGTTGCCATGAGTGTTTTTAACCTGACATAAACTCAAGATTGATTTTATGATGACATATTGGGGCACATTTACTTACCCGTCCCGTTGTGTCTGCCGTTCCGGAATGTTCGACGAGGATTGGAGCAGCCGCGATTCACTTGCAGCGTGCGCCCTATTTCTTGAATGTGTCGCTTCCCCGCTCAGGTCCGCTGGAGTTCACCATTTTCTTCCCAGTGTATGTGAGTGCTGATCTTGCGACACAATTTGAATTTTAAATTCCGCTGTTTGTCCAAATCAGTCAGGTTGTCCGACGGCCATGCCTCCCGATTTGTGTTGCATGTGTTGCCGGCGCCGATGCGCCAAAATCCAATCACATGCGGAAATATTTGGGAAACCCGACGTAAATGCGTCCATCCTTAGTAAATGTGCCCCATTATGATAGAAATATTATGATAGAAACTGATATATGTGAATAGACACTTACTCCTTTTGTACACCCAATGGTATTGAATATTCCATGCCATGTACTGGGAAGTGGGAAAAAAATGTAATGTGTTTATGATTTAAACTGTTTATTTATTTTTATATCAGTTCTAGGGAAAGGGGGGTGATTTGAGTTTTTAGTCTTTTTTATTATAATTTTTTTAAACTTTTTTTATTTTTACTTTCACTATTTTTCAGACCCCCTTAGATACTTAAACCCTAGGTTGTCCGATCCTACCATATACTGCATACAGCAATATGCAACACAGACTTACCTACTATGGAGAGGGCTCAGCCCGTGAGCCCTCTCCATGCACCAGGACCCAACGCACGCCGTACTATTAATTTGAGCTGCTGCTTTTGCAGATTGTTTATAAATAGAAGGTCATGAACTGTAAACAGAGGTTGCAGCTAGTGTCTATAGTGTCTCCTGAGCTCTGCTGCTGGGTATAAGCTGCTCTGCACAGTGCTTAAAGTAGTGTTGCTTCTCAGTTTATGCCACCTTCAGCCTGGAGTGTTTTTGCACCTAAATGAACACTTTGCTAATGTTGAATGATTATTAGGTGCAGCAAAACATCTGGATTGGTAGGATAAATGAGGAAAACATGGATATTTTTGATGCTTGGCTAGTTTGGTGTTTAGTCACAACACTTGTGCAAAAACAGTGCGACAATATGAAAAGGCTGCAAATTGCACCCAAAAGACAGTTTTGGCAGTTTTGGCCATTTGTCAAAATTTGCACAACTTTTGATGTGTCTTAATAAAGCATTTTAGATCCAAAATCTTTTTAAAATGCATTTTACATTGCTGTCTAAAATTAAATTAACCTGAAATTTTTAAGGTGATGAAACTAGACAGTTCAGTGTGGTCTAGCATTTGTGGCTTTTTTGCGACTTTTTAAAAAGTGCAAGTTGGCGAATCTAAATTTAGTCTGAACAGCTGGATTTGTTAGATAAATACAAAGTATCCATTGAAAGACCCGAGTTATGGTGAAAATATGGAAAAGTTGCACAGAAATGTCGTTGCACAAGAACTGCGTTTTTTTTATCTAACATTTAGAAGAAAGGTAATTATAAATCTCCCCCTCAGTGTTTGTGAAAATACAGCAAAATGAGACAACCTTTATTTGTTTCCATGCTATCTCTATGAGATATTCCCATATTATTTTGGGGTTCTATGTGGTAGAAATATTTTTTTCTCAAATTTCTCCTTAAATTGCATATGTCCACAAAATGAAAAATATAATACAGTGCACAAATGAAAAATAGCTCACATCATCACACATATCCAATAACTTGCTTGATACAAAAACAAACATTTATCCCCAGCCATCCCTCTATCCCTTCCTCCACACTGTCCCTCCCAGACCCTGTCTCTGGTGCTTAGAAATTTTTTTCTTTCCAGATATTTAGTTCTCAATTCCACAAATGAATTCTGTTTTTCTATATTTAGAAGTGTACTCAGAAATAATCCCCATCTCTTTTTAAATTATAGTGATCTTTTTCCTATCACTACATAGTTTCCATCTGCATAATTTCCTTAAGTTGTTCTATAGTTCCCTTTCATTACCTCATTGTTAGCTCCAGTTGGGACGAGTTGTTGTCTTTGCAGCTAACAATATTACATGGACCATTGTCATCTTCTCCTTTGGTGTATGAAGTTTGGTGTAAGTATCGTTTTGTGGTGCATTTAAGAAGTAATGACCAGAGAAACAACAAGATAGTGACTGTATGTAACTACACTTGGTTTAAATGAACAATATCATAGTTGAGCAAACAACTGTCAAATATAAAGCTACAGACTAGAAGGAAATTTCCCCATCAGACAAAAATTGATGAAGAGCTAATAATATAATGGAAGCATAATAACATATTAACAAGCCACAAAATAAAACAGACATTCTCTCTCCAATTCACCAAATCCTAGTCCAAGTGGTAATCTTTGCCACATTAGAAGTTGATGGCCTGCCGAGGTCTTCCTTTTTTATTATGAAGGGTAGTTGACCTGTTCTATCAGATGGTCATTTTACTCTCTGGTTCCATTGGATTCATATAGGACAGTAAGTTTTATTCCAGTAAGGTTCTTTAAAATGGTGTATCTTTATTGTAAGTTGATAGTGAAAGGTAAGTCCAACCTGAAGTTATTTACAAGTCTGGACAATGGCAGTAAGTGATCACCCATTGGGGATCAGTTTGCACCATTATGTAATATTAAGCTACACTGAACCAATATGATTAACTATGTTCTACATATAGTGTTGCTAAATATGTTATCACCAATAGAAAAATAATTCCTTATCACTTCAAAGGGAAAACATGCACATATTTACTGTCTTTCACTTGACAAGTTGCAGATGTTCATAGAAATGTGTTTGACGTGACAATACTAAACAGATGCACGTCTTTACCTCTCTTATTATTGTTATATTCTAGCTTACCTGCCGCTTTATGGAGTAAAAACAGAAGTGCCTACTGAAAAACACAGCTCTGTATGTATGTTAGTATGTTACATTTATATATTTGTATGCATGCTTACTGTGTGTGTTTTTGTTTGTATGTATGCCTCTTATATATGTATATATATATATATATATATATATATATATATATATATTTGTTTGTATGTATGCTTCACTTATATTTTTATATGTATGTATACTTCATTTATATGTGTGTATGTATGTATGTATACTATATATGCTTGTATGTATGTATGTATGCTATATCTATATGTTCGTTTGTATGTATGCTATATCTGTATGTATGTGTGATAAATGTGACCCTCCTCAAGTCCCTCACTTTCCCCCAGCCTCCGCTTAACTAGCCTATTGAAGCTAGCTAGTGTTACCTAACACAGCAGGTGTCCAAGCTTCAAAAGACCTCTGCAGCCAAATCGTCTACATGCATCTCACCCCTCATTCTCAAAACAGACAAAGAGCCAAAAAAACTTTTAAACCAATAGGTTGAATAGGGACAGTTATGCAGTTATGGTCCATCTCAACCCGATGACAAATACATTTTTGGATTTTTGATATTCAGGAGTTCACAGTGGTGCTATTTCTGGGGCTCCAGGACACTTGAGTCCAGATATATCAACATCTATGGACCCTATGGACCCTACGATTATCCCCTTGATAAGCTATGGCTTCTCCAGGGCTCAGGTTGCAATACCAGGTAGGAGGGACCCATGACTCTTCCTGTTGGGTGTGACTGCACCTGATATAATCAGGCACCTCTAAGGCCGCATTGTATTTTGTTTGGGAACCATTGTAACATCAAGAGCAGAAAAGGATCTTAAGGTGTGGGCTAACAGGTTCCATTAGGCCACACACAAGGTAACGAACTTACTGAACTGCTGTTACTTGTAGTGCTACTTTGTATTTTGCACTCTGTGTAATCGTATATATCTCTACTGTATATATTGTTTTGTCTAGTGTGCCCTTAAGCCAATTAAATATAAAATCTAATTTTGCTCTTTTATCTTGATTCACGAATCAACACGTCCGAGTCTCGTATATTTACATGGTGGCAGCTCCTTGAGTTCAGGGTTGTGATTTATTGTTGTGCCATATCCGGAAGTTGTGTTGACAACTTTAAATCCCTTCCGCATCTTAGAACCTGTGCGTTCTGGGTGTGTCTATAAAAGGATAACTAAGTGACCTTGCGTACCCTTCAAGGATGTATATGTGTTACATCTATTTATGTGTATGTATGCATACTGTGTGTATTTGTATGTATACTTCACCTATATGTTTGTATATATGTATGCTATATCTATATGTTTGTATGTATGCTTTTTATGTGTGTATGCTACATCCGTGTTTGGCATGTGTATTCATTCATGTTATCTACACTTGTTATTGATATAGTTCTATGTGTGTTATTTGGCAGGATGCATTACTCACTGTTTACATAGAGGACACTAAATAGTTCATTCAATACCAGAGGAAACAAAACACTTACGAATACTTGGAGTCATGTAGCGAACCTTAAATGTATTTTACTTTCCTGACGCTGGAAATGAAGGATCAATGCTTTTGTACCTTTGTAGAAATTGATCATGAAGTGCTCCTGGGGGTGATTTTCTTCTTAATTCTTCTTCTTAGTTTTACACTTGCAAATACCACCATCATATTAAGTTTTTTTGTGCAAGACGGCTATAAACCCAATGTCTATCACGGTTCAAAAACTTTCTGGAAGAGAAATTGCATTAAGCAAAACATATTCAAAATTTCATAACTGCTTCCACAAAAATGACAATATTGAGAAACAATAAAACAACAAAATATGAAGTGATGGTTGATCTCAACCCACTACTGATATTGCCTGATTCAATGCGGTCATCAATGGGCAAAAAATAGAGGAACTCTAGGAGGTAGGAAGTAAGCGTTAAAGGTACAACCAGGAATTGTAGACCCAAGGGTTAACACATTCTTCTTTGTGCTTGTTTTGCTGGTTAGATATAACATTGAACAGTATTGGATCATAATATAGGCGGTTTGAGCGGTAGCTCAGGGCCCAAGCCTTCTGGGGATCCCATGGCCTCCCAAACCACCCACCAAAGGTCCTGAAACTGCAGATTGAAAACAGGCAAAAGAGACACATCCTCCATTCCCTAAGAACTTGTAGGAATTATAATATTCATACAGTCCAGGGCCTATGGCAATCTTAATCAGATTCTGCCGATGAAGGTCACAAAATGAGATTGTAGTAGTCTTACATCATGTCCTAAATAATAAAGTAACTCCAATTGGTTTAGCATGCATTAAATGTCTTCAAAGTGATAAATTACAGCAGTAATACTTCTGTGGCGTATAGGCCACAGGGGCCTTTTGCAAACACTGTAATCCGAACATATACACAAAATTAATATTTCAGCAAGATTTACTAGTGGATACATGGTACATATATACAAATATACATTTAAGTGGAGCAATCCAAAGGACATCAACATTATCTCCGTGTGACCACTTGAATGCGGTCATAGTATAAGGTCCTCAGAACAAAATCCATCAACAAGTGTAGTTAACATCAGTATGACTACATGAAACTTGTAAACTCACAGGGTACTAGAGTAAACATAGTTGTGGAGACATGAATCAAAGAGAAGAGGTTAACGCTTACCAAAGCTGTATACAAGAGTGTGTCTGGATGCTGGCGCTAGGTATCGTGCTTGCTGCACGCAGGAGAATGCGCTAGGGGGTATGATCGCATGCCGGCCATTTAAACAGGGGCGGAGTCAGATGACAAAAAAAACTATTATGCAAATGAGCCTGTGTAATTCCGGTGTGCAGGAATTGGATACATGTCTGTATAATAGGACGGTGTATCATGACAGCTAAAACTCTAAATGTAGACTCTTACCCACCTGTTTACATAGGAGGAAATTAGCGTCTCTGTGGAAAGAGATAAAGAGTAGTGTTACTCCAGAGGAGGTGAAATACAACATAATACACGGAAAATACAATTGTTAGATTTAAATTCAAATGAAGCTACGTATGGTGTACGTTTCAAGCATTTGTAGCGTATGGATTGAGTATGCCTAACATTTCTTTATCAACTGGATCCTGTTGCCAACTCTCCTTGGAGGTGGTACATGTGCAATCAACTGGAACTTAAGTTGTGCCAAGTTATGGTGCATGGCATGGAAATGTGCTGGTAGGGGTAGTTCCGTATGGTGCACTTGTGTTGTCCAATTCGCTACTTTCAGTTCTGTGTAGTTTCACCTACATATAAAAGCATTTGATAAGATAGACAGCAAAGTTAGTATGGCTTGTGAAGAAGTCCTTTATGGGAAACCTTTTCCCAATGTGTGGGTGAAAGAAGCCTTCGCCCTGCTGGACATTGGAACATTGCATGCAATTAAGGCTAGGGAACATGCCTTTACGGGGGGATCTTACGAGGGGAATTGCTGTCTCGGTACCCCAGAGCATGAGCCAATGTCTGCTTTTCAGTCTATCTCTCAGGTTTTGGGGACGACGTCTTCATGGTAGTAGGGGGACCCTGAATTCGTCAATATGCAGAAAAGCTTTGGTAAGTATGTGCCAGTGGCCTCTGAGGATGTTAAGTATTTTGTTGTATGTAGGGTGAAAAGTGTGTACAAACGGAATACGTTGACTCCTGTAGATTCCGTTGTATGACACTCTCTGGGTACCCCCGTGACCTAAAGCGGTCAGCCATTTCATTGAATCTTTTTATACATATGGTAGGATCTGACACCAGTCATCTAACTCTAGTGAATTGTAATTTGGGGATAGAGTTAAGTGTGGACGGAGGGTGGCAGCTAGTGAAATGCAACATACTGTTGCAGTCTGTGGTTTTGCGGAAGATGTCTGTTTGAAGAAAACCCTCCTGGTTCTTGGAAACCATGGTGTCTAGGAAGCTGCTTATATTGAAGTGTGAATTTAAGTTCAGGAGAGATGGAATTGATATGCTGATGAAATGAAAGTAGGGACTCCAACATTTTACCCCATATGCAGAAGATGTTATCTATATAACATTTCCAAAGAATGGAGTGCTGTACAAATAATGAATTAGTGTACACAAACCGAGTTTCAAATGCATCCATGTAGCAATTTGCATATGGGGGGCCATTTTGGTGCCCATGGCCGCTCCCTGTCGTTGTAAAAAAAAACTGATCTTGAAAGATGAAGTAGTTTTCTCCCAAGACCAGTTGTAGTATGTCCAGATAAAAGGCTTTTTGTGTAGGTTCAAAGTTGTATTTGTCGAGCAGATCTGACACGGCCTGTATACCCTTGTCGTGCTCTATAGAAGTATACAGACTTGCTACATCCCAGCTAACCAGGAGGCAGCCTTGTGGTATGTTTCTCAAAGATCCAGTAAGCTCAAGAAATGTGGATCTGTCTAGTAGAAATGAATGTGTTTCTTTGATGAGAGGGGTAAGGACTTTCTCTAACATGACCGATAGCGGGGACAGGATGGAATCTGTGGAGGCCACAAACGGCCTGCCCAGTGGTTTGTCGAGTGTCTCTTTATCTATTTCCACAGAGACACTAATTTCCTCCAATGTAAACAGATGGGTAAGATTCTACACATAGAGTTATAGCTATGATGATACACCGTCCTATTATACAAACATGTATCCAGTTCCTGCACACACCGGAATTACACAGGCTCATTTACATAATTATTTTTTTTTGTCATCTGACTCCGCCCCTGTTCAAATAGCCAGCGCAAGATCATACCCACTAGCGCATTCTCCTGTGTGCAGCAAGCACAATACCTAGCGCCAGCATCCAGACACACTCTTGGTAAGTGTTAACCTTACTTTGGTAAGCATTAACCTCTTCTCTTTGATTCTAGATTTTGCTGATATATGTCTGCACTACTATGTTTACTCTAGTACCCTGTGAGTTTACAAGTTTTATGTAGTCATACTGATGTTAACTACACTTGTTGATGGACTTTGTTCTGAGGATCTTATACTATGACCGTGTTCAACTGGTCACACGGAGATAATATTGGATTGCTCCACTTAAATGTATATATTTATATATGTACCTTGTATCAACTAGTAAATCTTGCTGAAATATTAATTTTGTGTATATGTTTGGTTTACAGTGTTTGAAAAAGGCCCCTGTGGCCGATACTTGTCACACAAGTATTGCTGCTGTAATTTATCACTTTGAAGACATTAAATGCATGTTAAACCCATTGGAGTGCGTGGTCCCAACATTACTTTACTGTATAAGGGACCAAATATGGAGGATCGGTCATTGTAAAACCTATAGAAATCTTTATTGAGGTTGTAAGTTGTTGCTGTAGCTTGAAACAAATACTGAGCAATACCAAACCAGAATCCTAGATAGGTTGATTCATTTTATTGTTGTTTTTCCACAGATATCAACAAGAATTACTGAGTAATCTTCTTCAAATGTATTATGTAACCTAGAATAAATGGTTGCTATAAATGGTAATTTGCATGCATTTTCCCAGAATCCTTGGCTGCAGTGAAAGCGTGGTATGTTATGTGATTATGGGGCTAGGCAAGTTTATTGCTTCCCAGAGACAAATGGATGTTCTTCTAAGTGCTTTGTACAGAACACACACATCCTAATTTTCTCAACCATGAGCCAAGGGGATTTTTGGATGTCATATAAAGGAAACGTCCAAGTTGTAAGATTATCATAAAGCTTGTCAGAGGATTGACAGTGGCTTTAAGAACAAAACAAACTCACTGGAATTCATCCTTATTATAGATCGCCTTCCAAAAATCAATGTTATTATTCTTCGTCTGTGGTATTGGGATAGGACAGAGGGAGAGGCCCGCTTTTATTTGGAAAGCATTACATGCAGGTGTCAAAACACAGTCTTCCAGGAAATAAAAGGGAAAATGACAAACCGGGAGCTGTTACTGCAGGTGTGTTCAAGCAAAGATCTCCGCTCCTTTATTTTATGGTCCTATTAAATGAAAGAGAACAGAGCCAGCCGTAGCATGGAAGGCAAGAGAGAACTCATAAACCATCATCCAAAACTGAAATTTACATTTGTAGGTCAACAAATAGTGTTAAAAATCGTTAATCAACATGAAGCTAAAGGCTTCCTAAGCTGCTAAATTGAATGCAGAAAGCACTCTAGAAACAAGTTGTTTTTTATTATCAGTTCATTACTGGTGTCCAGACACACTCACATAAATTCAGATGCCCCTGAAGAGTTTCCCTTGGCACAGGGCTCCCTGCCAATTCTGCAATTCTTCAATTTATATCACAACAGGCCTATAAAATAAGCCAAAGAATAAGCATTTTTTAAGCTTCGTATTATATCCCATCTGCTCAAATCAGAGTCTAATAAAGGCTGCACATTGCTGCCCACATTGATGCCCGTTTAATGTCGCAGAGGGTAAGTCCCAACCTCTATTATTACACAGTATATTTTCTATTTACTGTACATGATAATACAAATTACTGTAGGACATGTGGCAGCTATGGTCCGCGGCCATTAAGAATAAAGTGAACATCTTGTAAACATACAGGGGATTGCTGTAAAGTATCAACAAAAGGAGGACACCCAGGATGAGGCAAGGAGAAAGCAATATAGAGTTTTAAAGTGTGTCAGTTGTTTACCATCAAGTTCTGCTTTATTTCATGTGAGCAAATATTTAAGCCATATGTAATGGTGTGACCAAAGTACTGTCAAAGCCTGACAAGATGATCTGTGCGGACAAGCTTAATTAATGTAAATCTTATCCCGGAACCCAGGTGAATCACGCGGCCGGGGAGAAGAGAAGCACTCACTTCTCCCCAATAATCAGGCCCAGAATAGCACCTGCTCTAAATTGTGTGGCTTGGTTACAATGAGACATGGTGTGCTGACCACACCACAAGCGGGTGTAATAGATCTCTGGGGCCATGATCTGGCCATAATTTATACAGCCATATCATGACCACCATTATGGTTGTGAGCATAGGACCTTATACTACAATCAACTGCTTTGAGATTTGTGGGATAAAGAAGGTGTCAGCTTAGAAACAAAAGGGGTAATACTAGACAAACTGTCACATCACCCTTCTGCCCTTCAGTGGATGGACAGAAGGGGTGAAAAAGCATCAAGGCTAGATTAAAGGGGTATTCCCACCCAGAGAAGATTCTTAAATATACACAGGATAACAAAATAATGCATCCTCTTATTCAATGTTATCAACAAAAATGACAGCATTTCACAGATACTCCAACCTGCCTCTATCAATCCTGGTGTAGACAACTTTGGTTGCCCCGAGATACAACCGTTGATCAGAAATCTAGGGTAGGCAGGACAAATTGTTTTCCTGCCTGACACTGCAGTGAGCTCCACTCTGCATAGGCCCCTCCCCTTGCGTTCCAGGAGGAGCTCACTTATACACACAGACTTCCTGACGGCAAACAGTAGCGTGAGGAGAGTAAATTTACAAGCTACAAGCAGATAAAGTCTTTATTCAGGGGGGGGGGGGGATGCACAGCAGAGCTGACATTGAATGTTATGGCTAAGATAGTAAAGCTGAGAATGTCATTGTATGTTTTATGCATCCAATGAATCTCGTCATCTCTGATCTGTCTCTTCTTCTATGTGTCAGATACTAGTGAATTCTTAGAAGCTAAATAAAAGTGTATATAAAACTGTACCCTGATAATCTAACCACATTATCCACACAAAGCTTTTCATAGCACAGAGGACTCATGAAGTGTCTACTTAGAGAGTCCCTGCTCCACTCTGGACTTTTACACTGAACATCGCTGAGTGATAAGAGCTAAAACATCAAGTAAAATTGTATAGTAAGGGGGTTAAATATCATCTTTATTGTGTAAACATCACTAGGGAATTAAAATTTGAGAATTTTCATTCATGGGCAAAACCCTTTAAAGCGTAACTGTAAAGTTATAATGATTTTTACTAAATTATTATATGTGATTCTCCCTTTAAAACAAACAGAACAATACCCATATTGCACTGCTCATCATTTTATTTCCAAAGTTAAGGCATTTTCTGTTTTGAAAATCTTTCTCAACAGAAGTAAAGTGGAGATTAATGTCTGTCTGTCTATGCCCTCAAGCTGAGTCTAGTTAGCTTGCCCACAGATCCCATGATGCCTTGTGTTCTCTCTCAAAGTAATTTAGCATTAAATCAATTTAGTTTCCCACAAGTAAATCCACTGAACACTGCACAGTGCACATACAGGATGTATATGGTGACTAGCCTGGTAGCTTCCATCACTTGGAAGAGCAGGGAACATGTAATAAGTGGACAAAATCATAGGTAAACCAGTTACATAAAATCTATAACCTATGCTGTGCGAGCACTAAGGGTTAATCGCTTTTTTGTGAAGACAACATGGGGGCAACATGAGGTGCAGAAAGAGACAGAGAAAGTTGTGTAGAATCGCATACTGGGATGGAGGGACTGATAGGTAACAGGAGAGATGTTGTACTTCACTATTCTGTGCCGGAGACATATGTATCCACAGTCTTGAACATATCCAGCTCTGCTACATACACAGAGAGAGCTCTGTCACATGACCTCCTCCTCCAAGGAGTCCATAGAGTTTGTTTATAATACCAGGGATTGTCAGCACAGGCAAAGGAAGATGCTACTGCAGCACTCAGATAATCTGGGGAGTAGCAAAGAAACTGCTGGATATAGATAACAAAGATAGTAGGCAAAGTTGTTTTACATCCCAAGAGCTATTTATTTGTGGAAAAAAAAAACTTTACAGTTACTCTTTATTATAAGGTAGGCACTCTTGCTATGGATTAATCCCCTTTTTTGGAAAGTAGCTGACACATATTGGGGCAGATTCATCTGGCGCATGGCCAGGAATTTTGGCTATGCCCAAAAGGGTGAAGGGTGTATGCCCAGTGGTGGATTGGGCTACCTATTGCCTGCAGCCATTCAGGCGCAGGCCATTGCACAATTCTATGCCAGGCAGCACCTGGCATAGAACTGCCCCGCTAACACAGCTGCCCACTGAATCAATCAGGAGACTGAAGCCTACTAATAAAATCCCGCAGGGCGGGGGTGGGACAGGGATTGAAAATAAAATTTCCCCCGATGGCATAGAGTACAGATGGGTTCTTGTTATACATATGTACAGTCACATACTATCAACATTAGTTGCACAGTAAGTGCCACCTGCGGACGGTGTCATTCCGGACAGTAGAGTTTTACTTCAAGCACTTGGGTAAGACCTAAAATCTCTTGGTGGGCTAAACTTGTATTTAATTACTGTGCAACTGATGTTGATAGCATGTGACTATACATATGTATAACAATACAGAGTCCCACCAGCTTAGCATGTTAGTCTTTTCCCTCTGTACACCTTCATGATCCTCCATATTGTGTCCAGAGATGACCCCTCTATTTTGTATCTTACCACCTCTATGTTCATAGTCTAGGACCCTGTTGTCCCATATTCTGAAATGCATAGAGGCAGAGCAGAGTGTGTATAAATCATTACACTGCATTCATGGCAGGGTCCAAAGTGTATTTTTCATTGCTCTTACCATGGTGTCTGACGGTACCAATGCAGTTGAAAGCACACAGAGAAGGGGGAACCCGAATTATTATTGAAGAATCCCAGAAGCATCCCGTTTGTGACTTGTCTCCACTCCCCCCACTCCCTAACGTTAACAGTAGAGCATGGAGCAATGAAAATCCAGCCCTGAGGACGTCTTTTTCTGCTTAAGGTAAGTAGTTGGAAGTTGGTGGAAATGTAATGTAACATCTATAACATCATGCAGACAGTGCTCAGGTTATGTACAAATAGATTCTTTAGGTTTGTACTTTAGTTAAATTTGTATGTAAGTCGGAACAGATATATTTTATAATTTTTTTTTGTCCCATTTGACAATTGGATTTTCAAAATTTGTTGCTGTCATGGTAACACGAATTATCAATAATGCTTCATTACAGACACTTTGCAGCTGATCATTGCAGCCTGGGACTAAAGTAACATCCAGAGAGCTTCTTCGTTTGTAAATCGTGTATCCTTACGTCGGGGACTGAATGTATTGAGATTATCAACACATAGATTCTAGAGTGAAAGTCTCATCAATTAACCATTTACATCACATTTCTGTCTCTCTCCCCTATAATCAATATTCTATTATGTGTACATGCATCTATAGCTATACAATCTTCCATTACACATTTAAATCACATGCAACTAGAAATTTTGGAAGATTTTTGCTACTCTTGTACTTAAAGCAAAATCTATTTGCCATGAGCTTAATATTTCACTCCTTGATCAATACTATGCAGCAAGATATACATCACCCAACACTGACAATGACAGGTAGCTGGAATCCATAGGGATGATGTAAAATCAATATTTATTAGCATCAATGTATAAAATAGACTATTGGATGTTTTGCATTAGTAGACCATGAAATACTTGTGACTAAGCCTTATATAAAACCTGTGTTTTTGCTTTCAGGACAGGATCTTATTTTAACACCGCCATGTCATGGCTGGATAACCCGGCCATACAGTAACTGGATAAAACCTTGCACTTTGCCGATTACAGGAGTAGGCAGGGAAAGTCAAGGGATTGAAGGACTTTGTTCTAACTTTCACTGTACCGATCTGGGTTAAACATGTTGTCATCCTGCTGTAGCTGTGAGAATCAGAAGGGATAGAAATCAAGGTGGATAAGGTGGTGAGATGGCTTTGGAACCACAATCTGCAAAAGATACCAGAGTCTGAAAAGGAACTAGAGATCACTGCATAGTGGTAGAGGTAGGTTGACCGTTCTCAGGTCCTGTGGTGTATCCAAATTGGTTTTGGTTCTGTGATGATGTGACATTAAAGCCACTGAGACAGTTTCTGTCTGATTTGCACATTCTTTTCAGTGAAAACTGCTTGCACATGTATTTCAGAAGTGTCCGAGTTATGTGTCGCTACTGCACTACCCAATGAGACGCAAAATTCTGCACTGAAAGAGGAGTTCCAGTGCAGTTAGACCATGCGCCACATTTATCATGCACGGTCGACAAAATTGTGCCACACTCGCAAGGTGCGGCAAAAAAAAGTTGGGGCACTCTGTCGGAGCCCACATTTATCAAAAACAGTGCAAACTGCAGTAGGTGTAGTTTGCCTGTAAAGTGTGCAGAGTGCAATAGATCCATGAATTGGGGCACACAATCTTCATGAATCTGGCGCCCAGATGCAACACAATTCTATCGGACACTGCGTGATAAATGTGGCACAAGGTCCGACTGTGCACCGAATTTTGTGTCACGTCAGGAATAGTGCAGCTGCGACACAAATAAATATATGTACAAGCTGTTTGCAAAGTCAGACAAAAAAACTAGTGCAGGGGCTTTAATAAATGTGGGCCATTATGTTTTACTCAAGTGCCATTGTCCATTTGATGAAAAATAGAGATACAACTTGCCCTATGTTTTATAGAGAATCTGTGCGATGACTATAGGACTGGTTGAAGAGCCAAATATTTGAAACAGATCTTCTGCAGAAAAATCAGTTTCAAAACCAATGCTTTAAACACACCATAATTCGAATGCTTTCAGTTACATCACAGACAGGCAAAGTCAGATTAAGACTGCCATGGACCCTGGGCTGTACAATTATTTAATAGCATTTATTTCATTCAAAAGGTACTAGAATTAAGATTCCTGGGAAAGAAGGAAAGGAGGAGCTTTGTATACATATGAGTTGAGAGTTTGAGGATTTCATGGTTGGAGATCAGAAGGATCAGTTATTCAGTAAATGAATAGCAGGTTATTATGCACTGCAGTACTGGTGTCTTGCTGTGTATTATTTGAGAGATCAGGAGATTTTAACCCTGATGGTTGTCCAAAATGTATAAATACAATCCTTTTTCCATTACAATGTTCCAAAATAGTGAAATTAGAAGCTACATTAATAACAATTCATGTCAGGCTCCAGGAGTAGTGGACCCAGTGGACCACCACAAACAATTACGTAAGCCTCAACCTGGGACCAGAATGTAAGTGGCACTCGTTTTTTTACTAGAGCCCGTGGGTTGGACTTGTTGCATCGTGGTAGCACCAGGTCGTTCCACAGGTGCGACTTTGTCCGTGATGGCAGCCAACACGAGGTACACAGATGATGAACGGAATCGTAGTCGGAGACAGGCAGGAGGTCAGGACGGGCAGCACAGGATCAGAGACGGGGACGTAGCAACAGGTCAAGGCAGGCAGCAGAGGAGCATAGTCAGGAACGGAACTGGGGTCACAACGGGAAGTCACAATAACAGCGTAGAGCATGGGAACAAAGCTTTCTCTAGGGCACAAAGCACAAAGATCCAGCAGGGTGTGCAGGTAGAGGCTGGTTTATAAGGAATTCTGGGAAATGGCCAGCGCCAATTAACGATGTGCTGCCTCTAGAATGGGGGCATGGCCGGGGGACCAGAAACAGGACGGAGAAAGGTAAGTGGCTGGGGCGCCGCACTTACGAACAGAGGGGGGCACAGGTGAGCCCACGATCCGAGATATATGGGTCGCTGGAGCACCCGTGACAATTCGTATAATAAAGAGATGTTGTTCATACTGCCCCTTGAAAACTATTTAAGAATCTTACTCACTTATTTATATTAAAAATATGTATTTATTTAAAAATATTTAAGTTGCTATGCATACTTGATGGTACTGTCATTTTCAGTAAAAAAAAAAAATCCTTTTATGGAGATTTCCTCTAAAACATATAAAACCACGCTAATTGAAAGAATTTTTGTTAATTAAAGAAATCCCAAAACCCTATTGAGTGATTTGGTCTCAAGAGCTAATATGAAAAATGCTAATTTAGTATAAATCTTAATTTTACACTTTATTCAAGGCAGAGAATCATATAAAATAGAAATAAAATAGGAAATGGTGGTATTTACATGCTAGACCTTATCAATGATGCAAATAGATTAAAGGCAATTTAACGATGATAAATGTCGGATGGAAATAAAAGAAAACGTGAATCTTAATAGCGTCTCTGCAGGTGTGAATTGCTGCACTGTTACATCTCAGTAAACAAAGTGGTTGTCTACCCGAGTGTGACCAGCTCCTAATTAGAAACCCATTCTACTGTAGCAAGCAACGGGTCATCTTTCAAACACCCTTCTGCAAAACAACAAAAGCCGAGATTAAAAGTAGTTTTGGCAGGTAAAAGAAAGGAACGATCCACAAATTAAATTATCGAAACCATGTCTTGTGAAGGTGAAACGTCTTTCAATTTTGGAAAGGATTAAACACTTATTTAATTCCTCAGAAAACTGTGATTCATACAGATGGTGCAAGAACTAACCCCCAAAGAACAGATCTTTACTTGTCAATGAAGTAGCAATGAGTATTGCTATTGTCTGGAATAAAACCCAAAGGGTTTTCTGGTCCCCTTGAGATGCTATCTCTGCTTAGGGATATAGCCATGGACAGATTATAGAGTGGGAATCTGTGGTGTGAGCCCCAGGGCCACCACCAATAAGCATAAGGAGGGGACCCTCCACCATCCTGTCTGACCTGTCTCCTGCCACATAATCAGCAGCATCAGTGAGCTGCAGACAATATGCGAGTGGAGTGGCATTGCTGTGAGTATTATTCCTATACTATGTATTATCTCTTTCTTGTGTAATACCTCTGTACTGTGAAATCACTGTATATATTACCCCTGTAATCATAGTATCATAGTATCATAGTATATAAGGCTGTAAGGAGACGCAAGTCCATCAAGTCCAACCTTTAAGAATTAAATAAATGTTTTTTCCCCATAACCCGTGATATTTTTTCTCTCCAGAAAGTCATCCAGGCCCCTCTTGAACATGTACATAGAGTCTGCCATAACAACCTCCTGCTGCAGAGCGTTCCACAGTCTCACTGCTCGTACAGTAAAGAACCTTTGTCTATGTTGATGGTAAAATCGCCTCTCCTCTAGGCGTAGAGGATGCCCCCTTGTCCTGGTCACAGGCCTAGGTATAAAAAGATCTTTGGAGAGATCCTTGTACTGTCCGTTCAGGTATTTGTACATTGTAATGAGGTCTCCCCTCAGTTGTCTTTTTTCTAAACTGAATAATCCCAAATTTTTTAATCTGTCAGTGTATTCTAGTTCCCCCATTCCCCTAATAATCCTGGTATAATCCTAGTAATGTAACATGAGATTTGTGTTATGAGGTTCTGCACCAGTTTCAATCTGTACTAAGAGGTTGTACAGCAGCCAGGATTTGTGTTATTATGTTCTGTAGCAACTGAGGACTCACCCCTTGCTGCAAGCAGGGAGCTAAGTAATGTAAAATAATCAATTAAAACTCTGTGTAATTATTCAAATGCACAACAAGGACATTTTTTAAATAAACAGGCCAGAGGCTATAGGAACCTACCACCATGTAAAATGTACCTCCCTGATGACATGATCCCTCTAATGCAATCTGCTGGGAAGTTGGAAGAAATTAAAACGCAGTACAATACAAGTACAAAAAGATGAAAAGGGCCTGGATGCATGGATGAGAAGGGCCTAAGGCTCGTTCCACACTTGCAAGTGGGATGCGATGAACTCGCATCACACTCGCAACGTGTGCCGCCAGGATCTCCTGCTGAGTCCACTTCTGGTTTGCAGCGTTCGGGCCGGGAGATCCGGGCAGCACACGTTGTGAGTGTGATGCTATTTCATCACATCACACTCGCAAGTGTGGAACACTGCAGAAACTTGAAGGAAAAATGGTGATCTAGCATCCAGGCAGTGGAAAATCTTCGGTTAAAACATCCAAATTTATTAAGTTTAGATTTAAAACAGGGTGGTTCCTGGAATGCCGATTTGCATCCTTGTCAAGTTATCGTGAATCATTCGAAACACGTCAAACCAAGTTCCTTTACATTTTTTTGCTGGACACACTGAATTGGGGACTGTACGACATTTTGATTGCCTATTATTCAAATTTTTGTGTCGAAATGACATAACAATGTAGATTCAGAATTTTGTTTCCATTTTGGGGATCACAGCATTGGATAATTATTTTTATATTTTTAGATAGCAGGCATTTTGGAATGCGGGGATACCTAACTTGTTTCTGTTTGCTTTTCTTAATTCCCTAATGAAAGTGTTGTGATATGCAATTATAGGGTTATTGTTTGGCCAAACTGAAACTTAAACGTGACTCCACAAATCCCCCAAAACTACCTTATTCTGTACTTTAATAATGCCCAATATATGCTTTTCTTATTCATAAACATTTCACCAGGTTTACAAAATGCACTATTATTGTTCCTTTCACTTCCTTAAAATAAAGTCAGAGGTCCGTAAGCTCAACCATGCAATCAAGCACTCACCTTTGGTTGAATTCTTACAAAAACATGATGGCGTGATTTTGGCGCTGGTCCTGTATGTCACTCGTGTTGGCTAGCTCCACAGATGTAGTGTAACGCAGGTCGTTGAAGAACATTCGACCAGCTGGAAGCATAACTGCTCAATGCTGAAGTAGCCATGTGCAAGACTTCAACAGAAAAAGTGAAGTCAGTACTTAAGAAGCAGTTTTAAGAAACTTACCTGCTATGACAAGGCAAAGGGCTCTTGACTACATGATGAGCTCCCCTGCCTCCTTGGATTTAGGGAAGCAAGAAGAGGAATAAAACTGATTTTTTTTTAAGAATGATGCAACTTATAAGGATAAAAAAGGAGCACTAGGACAATATTAAAATGGCAAAATAAGGTGTTTGTGGGTTACTGGTGAGGTGACAGGTTTCCTTAAATGGCTTTAATCTGTGGATGTTAGCTCCAGATGTCTGCTGGTTAATAGAGCCCACATGTATAAGGGCCCCTCCGCTCTCTCCATACACCCTTAGTGTTGCTGTGCTGTACTATAACACACTCTAAATTTTCATCCACATCCCAATTTACAAATATCAAATCCCATCAACGAAAATTTGCGGAGGTGCCGTTTTATAGCATTCACAATAAGAGGTGAGTATATTAGTTGCCACAGAAGCAAAATGACCCCCTAGTGCCTGCCCTTTAAAAGGTGAAGCCAAAATATGTTTAGTGAGATCACTAGTCTTATTCCAGCGGCTTAAAGCAATCTCAAGTATCACAATTCATTATAAGCAATCTTATTGCAGAATCTTATTCACATCCAGATTTCTCCACGGGAGACAATTGAGGGCAGCGTAAAAAAACACAGTTAATGAATAGATAAATATGCAACTGTCTGCTCTTGAGTCAATTTCCTTTCCATTACTGTAGGTCACTCGCAAAATCAATTTGTGGAGTAACGCTGGGAAGAAGGAAACACCAAATGGATTTGTCAGCCTGCAGAGGATCTGGCCTCCATGAGAGCAAAGGGACGTGTTTGCATAAATTGTTATATAATTATATTACTGAAATGTATTATGTGAAGAAACAAACATGAGGACAAAATGAATGAGAAAACAACAGCTACATTATCTGTAATCCAGGAGGTTACAGAAGAATTTGTATTGGTTCAATATTTCCTAACCCTGTGGTATCATTACAACATATGCGCAGTAACTCGGCTGGCTGCCAAAAAGTTCAGGATGTTACTGCACATGCATGGGCTTGGCCGAATAGCCGAAGAGCGCTGAAGGACCACGCCTGTAGGTAAGACTTCAAAGGCCACAGGGGCATGGTTTAGCCTTAGCCCCTGGGCTCAGCCAAGCCACTTCACACCCCAGTGGCCTCTGAAGTTTATTAGCATAAAGGATAAAGTTTTTAATTAGTTATAGTTCAAAGTTTAGGTAAAGGCACTGTAGGACTTAGTAGGTTGAAAGGTATCTTCCATCTGGAATACCTGATGGTATTTTGCCTTTAAGCCTCATTCAAGTTACTCGCGCTGAGATGAAATACCAAGAACAAGCACTGTCTACGGCGCTTTGCTTGAAAGACTGCGCAAAAGCAAGTTATCCCCTATTTTGTGAAGAGGGCTAATTGGAATATCCCTTTAATGCCATTTAAATTCTTAAAAAAATATTTTTTAGATCAAAATCCAACAGTGTTCTAAGCAGGCCTTGTGCATCATGAAGACTGCCATATAAGACCAATGACTATAAGAATGCAGAAAATGAATTCACTAGGAACAAATTCACATTAATTCTATATTACAGGCCAGCTGCCAGGACCTCTCATCATTGTTATGTTTACTAGGCTCCACTTCAGCCATATTGTTTTACTGAAGCATGCTGACATAATTCGGTAACACCTCATCTCTTATCCTATTATTGCACAAAACAGAAATAATGCAACAGATTTCTGCTCAAGCGCCTTTAAACGGCCTTCAGAGGAGCGACGTGCCAAGAAATTCTATATGAGCGACATATACGGTAATTAGTTTTATGTAAGGAAAATAAACACGGCTGACAGATGTGGTTTTGTCATTTTGTGAATCCGGCGCTCGCATTATCAGCCTGGTAACAACCATGTTATTTTTATATATTTTAATGACTGTTAAGTGACAGGGATATGAATACAAGACATGGCAGAACAAGTCATGGTCAATCACAGCACTAGAAAAGTGAAAATGCATTAACTAAAGTTCAGACTCCAGTCTGTTAACTCTTAAATCTTTAGGGATAGAAAATCCAAATTTGAAAGCAGGTTTTTTATAGTCAATCAATATGGTGAAATATTTCTATGGTGATTGTGGAGCACATGGCTACTCTAAGCTATTTATGAACCGGTTACAGAGGGCTAGATTCCTAGTGCCTTGTCCCTCCAAACTGCTCTCAATTACTTACCAGTGGCTCAAGCACCAACCATCTTAATCAAATACAAGGAGAGAGATTTATCATTGTTTTTTTTTGTCTGTTTGTCTATGTTTTTTGGCACGGTTGTGGTGCAAATGCTGCTTTATGACTTTCTATTGCACCAAATGAACATAGGACAGATTAAAATGTTGCACATTTCTGTTAAATTCAAGGACCTCTAAAACAAAATATTAAAAGGTCATTGATAACTTAAAAAATACAACCTGCCCCAAGTGAAGGGCCACAATGTGAGGAGGAGGAAGGGCTAGGGAATTAATAAAAGGATCAAAGGGGCCATTTTAAAATGTGGGTACCATGTAGGCAAGAGGGCATTAAATTATGTGAGGGATAGCAAAAGACATGGCTTAAAGCATAAAAAACATGTCTTTTATCCCTCATATGTAGACCCACAAAATTTCTTAATCAGGTTCACTAATATTCCTAGTGACAGCTCTGTGCCTCAGTAAATTATACTCTCTACAATTATACCCATATGTCCCAATCATCCCTGATATGGAGGGACAATTCCAAATCTTATCGTCTGCCTGGGTTTACTAGGGGACATGGACAGCGCAAAGGGTGTTGCTTATGGCCTAAACATTTTCCTCTGTCTCTCTTTATTCTTCTCAAAAGGTGGGAGCTTTGATTATACCCTGCAGAGTGTTAGTTCTATAGACTTGCATTATTTTATTTTTTTATAATATGTGTGGTCGTTGCATTTTTCTTCTTGTTGACTGTCAATAGGTGAAATAATATTATTATATTTATTAAAATGTATTAAGTTGTCCTTGCCAAGAGCAAAAGCCTGGATTAATCCAGGTTGGCATCCTTTTACTATTCTTCAGATGTCCTGTGCACCTGGTACTGTGCCAGCTCTAATCCTTGACTGTTTTATGACAGATGAGTGTAACAAGAAAACACATGTGAGGCCACAAGACTGAGTAGACCGATGCCACATCATCCCTGCAGGCAGGCATTAGACTCTAACAGGCAAGCTGTAGGGAGAGAAAATAACGTGCCTGCTTCTTGACCCGTGTCACATTATATTAACCTTGATCTTTAAATGAATACTGTCAGCAAAAACAGTTGCAAGAATATGGATCTTCCCAAATTTTACTGGCAACAAATTATGAATCTAATATCTAGTATTGAAAAAATAACAGAAATGAGTCAGCGCAAACACTGGGCAATAGGCTGAAGTCGCTGGTAACAAAGGTGGTGACCTGCACCCCAACTTGAGTATAGATCCAACTAGTGGAGCTACTAAAAACAAGATAAAACAAAATGTACCTGCGCCAAACACTCTAACAAGTGATAAAAAATGTGGTATTTTGGGGTCTAGATGGTAATTTGCTATTGAATATAAGTGGATACCTGGTGATGGTGGAAACCGAACCTCCTGGTCTGAAGTGGATACAGTCCCTTTTGGTGCTGGAATCCGGAAATATGGTAAAGTCCACGATTATGGTTGTCCAGAGGGTTTTCTTTCCACAGGTAATCCAAACTGGATGTTCATAGACTTGAGGATCGCTAGTGTTTGCACGTGGAGTAGAGCCCCGGCCGGTGGCTACTGCTCCATACACAGTTCTGATTGCAATCCGTGTGGTGACGTCACCCGGTACGGTAAGTCCAGAAAGACAAAACTTCTTCCTACGCGTTTCAAAGGCTGCTGCCTTCTTCCTCAGGGAATTTGTGTCACTGTGCATATAGTGTGTTTATATAGCGATCGCCTGTCTATGTAAGTATCCAAAAAAAAAAAAAAAAAAAAAAAAAAAAAACTTTATCTAAAACTTTAAAGTCAAAATAGTGACAAAAAAAAAAAAAAAAAAAAAAACTTTGTTTAAAACTTTAAAGTTAAAATAGTGACAAAAAGAAAAAAAAAAAAAACTTTATTCAAAACTTTAAAGTTAAAATAGTAACTAACTATGCATTAAAATAACGTGTGTCGTACAACGACCTATATACGTGGTACCATGTATGTTGTATTCAGGGATCATGTATCATGTAAAAAGATTTTAAATGATTTAAAATATGTATCAAAGCATTCATTATAGAAAAGCAAACAGTTCTATTTCTTGGTTTAGCCCTTCGGGTGCTAATGAATCCAATGAGAAGATCCATTTGGTTTCTGTCCGTGACATCTGGGCGATGTAATTTCCTCCCTCCAACTTGGTTCACCTTTCTATAGCAAAAAATTTGGAGCCCACAAATGTCTGTTGGTGAACAATTTGTGTGTTTCGATAGAGGGTGTTCTTCTGACCCTTTATAATATTTCGTCTGTGTTCATTGATGCGGTTTTTTAATTCCTCTTGGTTCGACCACATATAGTTTGTTACAGGGACATTAATGCAATATATGACCCCTTGGTAGAGCAATTCATGTGGTTTTTATCTTATATTGTTCTGGACATGTACTCGGGCCAAAGGATTTAATTATCTCTCTGCTTTTTGAGTTTTGCATGCATTGCAGCGGGTAAAGGGAAAAAAACCTTGTGCATGTAAGAATTCTTCTGTATTCCATTTTTTTCTGATACTTGTTTTTTTACAGTTGGGGCTATTAGAGTCCCTATGTTTCTGGCCTTTTAAAATGAATGTGGGTTTTTTTGGTAGTTGTTGTCCAATGATTTTATCCGGAACAAAATGTTCCAGTGGCGCTGGGACAATACGCTTAAGATTCCTGATCTTGCGTTTAGTGAGTTATGATAGGGATTTTCTATAGAGACATGGTTGGTCCTTCATATCTGGACTGTCAGTATTTCTCCATCTGCTCTTCAAGTAGACTTGATCGAGCTCTTTGCTATCATTTGTTCAGTGGTTTTTAATTGGGCCTTCTCATAGCCTTTTTCCTCGAATTTTTCTGAAGTGTTTGAGCTTCCTCCTCAAATTTTGTTATGTCCGTGGATTCCTACGGTGACGGAGGTATTGGCTTTTGGGGTTGCATCTAACCATATCGGGAGTGACAGCTGTTTTCAATATGAAGCTGTTGCTATCGGTGGCTTGCTGTACGTCTTAGTTTTGATGTTTCCCTCATCTATATAAATGGTTAGATCCAGGAAGTTTACATGGTCTGGTGTATATTGGTGTGAATTCTAAGAAATAATTATTTTTATTTATTTCTTTCAGAAATTGTTGTGAAGCGAATTCTCCTCCGGACCAGATAAACAGCACATCGTCTATAAATCTGTGCCAGAGGACCAGGTTCGCAGCAAGCCCGCCTGTGGGGAAGAGTGGTGGTCTTCCCAGCTCCCCACATATAAATTGGCGTAGCTTGGTGCGAACCTGGTCCCCATGGCAGTGCCCCCTGTTGAGATAAAAGGAGTCATCAATTTAAAATAATTATGGTCAGGATAATGAAATACATTCCCCTATGTATTTGATTTGATAGTCTAAGAAAGATCCTGATTTCCTCAAAAAATGTTCGCCGCACTGAGTCCTTATTGTGTTCAATGATGGTATACAATGATGTGACGTCCAGTGTGCCAATAAGAAAATGTTTTCCCATTTAATTGTCTCTAAAATTTGCAGAAAGTGTTTGGTGTCTTTCAGGTAGGCAGGTAGTTTCTGTACTGTGGTTGCAGCAAAATTATCTAATATTCGGATAAATTGATGTTAGACATCCAATACCGATAAAGGGTCTTCCAGGGGATTGGTTTCTGATTGTGGATCTTGGGAATATGGTACATAACCGGTATTCTTGGGGTCAATTATTTTAGTATTGCGCCTCTTTTATTCAGGACATTTAGTGTCAAGCCATTTTTACCAAGTCCCCTAACTCCCTTTTAAAATTTCAGTGGGGTCCGATTTTAATTTCAAATAGGTACGGTTATCTCCCAATAGACGCTTTGCTTCCTTGTGGTAGCGGAGGTGTTCGAACACTATGCTTCCTCCTTTGTTGCAGGGCGGATGGTTATGTTATTATTTTCTGTAGTGTAATGATAGCCCTTTTTCTTTCGGTTAAGGTTCCCCTATATCTCACTCTTTTTATTTTGTTGTATTCTGTCTTCAACCTTTTTAATATCTCTTATGACTAAGTTTTGGAACACTTGAAGGCCTCCGATACTCATTAGGGGGTTAAAATGTGACTTGGGTTTTAGTGTGGTGTGATAATCTGGTCGTATTGTGGGTTGACAGGTAATAGGAGGTTTTTTAATAAAATACTCTTAATGGCCAGATTTCGTAGAAATTTTTCACCCCAATAAATGCATCGAATTATCGAATCGTACTGTAGGGCGAATTTAGCCTTTATTTATAATTTAGTTTCTCCTCTGTTATGTATAATTGCTTAAGTTAAAAATTTTTGTCCAGTATCTACTGTATTATATTTTTGGATTTAGTTTTTGCCCTTATTTTCTTTTGGCGGTTTCCCCGCCCTTTGTAAACGCCTGTGTGTTCTTTTTGTTTGCCCGAAAAATTTTTGATTCATTGTTATCTTTTTTGGTTATTCTGTTTGTTGTTGTTTGACCTTGTTTCGATTCTTTTGACTGGTGATTCTCTGGGGTAAGTATCTTTCTGATCGTTCTTATTTTTTGTTATTATGCATTCTTTTTTACCCTCTTGTCTAGATTTGTGTTTACCTTATGTGCATAAGTTTCTCTATCTGAGATATCCTCACTGTCCGAGGCTTCGTCTAAGATGTCAAATCTATTGGATGTCAAAAGGGTGTACATATCTCATTTGTAATCAGTGGTCTCCTGATTGATAATAACCTTGGTTCAATGGTATTGCTGTTCCGGAATTGGGTCTGTTAATTCCTCTATAAGTGAAACAGACTCGTATGGGTTGTAATATCCAGGTTAGATAAGTTATGTTCGAGCTCGTAAATGTGTTATATATGCTCGTAGTGACTTCTTGATTGTTACTGAACTTTCCATCTGGTTGGTATTGATATTTCTATATGGGGAACTGAATCCCTTAGAAATTTTCGTCTTTTTCTCAACAATTTCTTGTTCTTTTGTTTTAATACATTTCTTTATATTTACGCTAGATGTAAAATTTCAGGATGGTCTTTGAATGGCTTTATTGTGGCGAATAAATGTAAATGTGTTGGTTAATTGACACAATTGGTTACGGCGTTTGTTATTATAAATTGCACTGTTTGTCTGGAGAAATGGTGGAACATGTCATCCCATTCTGGGTAATCTGTGTCTCCAATCTCCCGAAAGATTTTTCACTACTAAGCCTTTTGGAATGTATCAAACGCGGTATTTTTCAAGTGATGCAATTTCCCATAGATGTCTCATCTCCAAAAGTAGGGGTTTTCCAAGGATTTAAGAGCTATCAGTGCTTCGTGATAGCGCTGGTCTTTGTGGATGTCTCTTTCAGTTTTTTTGGGAATCCAAAGAAATTTTTAATATTAATTAGTCTTTCTCTACGGTCTAACCACAAATTGCTCATTGTTAGCCAGGTGCTGCTAAACTCGTGTGCAGGTACGAAACAAATGAAAAATAACAGAAATGAGTCAGCGCAAACATGGGCAATAGGCTGAAGTCGCTGGTAACAAAGGTGGTGACCTGCACCCCAACTTGAGTATAGATCCAATAGTGGAGCTACTAAAAAAAGATAAAACAAAATGTACCTGCGCCAAACACTCTAACAAGTGATAAAAAATGTGGTATTTTGGGTCTAGATGGTAATTTGCTATTGAATATAAGTGGATACCGGTGATGGTGGAAACCGAACCTCCTGGTCTGACGTGGACAGTCCTTTTGGTGCTGGAATCCGGAAATATGTAAGTCCACGATATGGGTGTCCAGAGGGTTTCTTTCCACAGGTAATTCCAAACTGGAGTTCATAGACTTGAGGATCGCTAGTGTTTGCACGTGGAGTGAGCCCCGGCCGGTGGCTACTGCTCCATACACAGTTCTGATTGCAATCCGTGTGGTGACGTCACCGTAGGGACGGTAAGTCCAGAAGAAAGACAAAACTTCTTCCTAAGCGTTTCAAAGGCTGCTGCTTCTTCCTCAGGGAATTGTGTCACTGTGCATATAGGTGTGTTATATAGCGATCGCCTGTCTATGTAAGTATCCCAAAAAAAAAAAAAAAAAAAAAAAAACTTTATCTAAAACTTTAAAGTCAAAATAGTGACAAAAAAAAAAAAAAAAAAAAAAAAAAAAAAAAAAACTTTTTTAAACTTTAAAGTTAAAATAGTGACAAAAAAAAACAAAAAAAAAACTTTATTCAAAACTTTAAAGTTAAAATAGTAACTAACTTATGCATTAAAAATAACGGTGTCGCTACAACGACATATATACGCTGGTACCATGTATGTTGTATTCAAAGGGCATCATGTATCATGTAAAAGGATTTTAAAGGATTTTAAAATATGTATCAAAGCATTCATTATAGAAAAGCAAACAGTTCTATTTCTTGGTTTAGCCCTTCGGGTGCTAATGAATCCAATGAGAAGATCCATTTGGTTTCTGTCCGTGACATCTGGGCGATGTAATTTCCTCCCCTCCAACTTTGGTTCACCTTTTCTATAGCAAAAAATTTGGAGCCCACAAATTGCTTCTGGTGGAACAATTTGTAGTGTTTCGATAGAGGGTGTTCTTCTGACCCTTTTATAATATTTCGTCTGTGTTCATTGATGCGGTTTTTTAATTTCCTCTTGGTTCGACCCACATACTAATATCTAGTATTGCTCTTTTAGTCTTAGTCTTCATGGCAACAATTACATTGTTTCATTAGAAATACAAATGATTTTTTTTTGGAGATTATATATTTTTTCCATCCATTTCCTTCCATTTTTTTATTTCTGCAGTCTGCCAACAACTACATGAGCCCTTTTATAGGTGACCACCAAAGGCACAACTGAAAGCATCTGGAACTCATTGCAAAGTCTACCAGCACCTCAACTATAATATAAGCATTTGTTTATGAACTGTCTACCTTGGTATGAAGAGGATATCTGCATCAAAAAGAATGATTAAATGGGTATTTTTCATTTCCTTCTTGTGAAAATGTGAAAAACAAGGAGTATTGCTATGCTGGTGGTTTGTGCCAACCAGCATGTTACTTTCCTCTGGGTAACTTACTGTCTTCAGTCAATGATACCTTTCCCTACAGTGGCCTGAACATCATATGGACTAATTCATAGATTCCTTCAAGGATTTAGGTCTTTTATTGCTTCCTGTGTTACTGACCCCGGCCTTGTTATGTGGCGTTGTCTCTGACTTGCAATTTTTCTATTCTCATTCCTAGGTGGTCTCCTTGTGTCAGAAGCTCTGTGGATACAGAATTCTACTGAAAACAATATAAAGGTTGAAGAGCTCAGTTCCAAATCACTTCCTCAATCTATGTCTGCGATAAAGAATAACTTTCACTATCTCTATGTGCACCTTCAGCTGTGTTATTGACTCTTCACCCCTCCTTCTGCCTCTGCTCTCCAGACACTATCACAGCACAGGGGCTGTTAACATTGTGTACTCACACAACACAGACTATACACTTTATGTACCAGACTTGAAGGTTGACCTTCTAGCAATTCATATCATGTCATGTTAATGAATACATAGTACACATCATCCATCTGTAAAGAATTCATAAGCAAAAATGCCTGCTAATGATTAGCTCCCCAATCAGGTCTAAGTGAAGTTGCCCTTTGCTGAAAGTATGGTGTTCATTTTTGATGAAAGGCCAATAAAAGATGAGCAGATCCCGCCAGAGGGGGCACGCACCATTATGTCAGTTTGCTTGGTTTACAGTACTTTATTCCTGGTGGTAGATGTCCTTTAAGCCCTACCTATTAATCCTAAATTATACAGTGTTGATCCAGAGGAAGGCAAAAAACATCCTGCATGGCTTTCCGATAATATGGCAGTCAGAATAACTCCCTGGACAAACAGAAGCTATTTACAAAAAGTCTATTTCCCATAGGACGTGATATTATTGCTTCCTAGAAAGGTATCCAGGCTCCTATTGAACATATTCAAATAATCAATCATTATATCTATTGGCAGGGAGTTCCACAGTCTCTCCACTCTTACAGTAAAGCATCCTTATCTATGCTGAAGGTAGAGCCACCTCTCCTCTAGACATAGAAAATGCATCCTTGACTTCAGCGGTGGAAAAAAACACCTCTCCTCTTTGCATAGAGGATACCCCCTTGTCTCTGCCACAAGCCTAGGTAAACAAAGTTCATTCGAGAGATTCTTGTACTGCCCATTCAGTTATTTATACATTATAGAGAGGTCTACCCTTAGTTGTCTTTTTTCTAATCTGAATAACCACAATTTTTCTACTCTGTCCTTGTATTCTTGTCAGCACTTTCCCCTAATAATCCTGGTTGCTCTCCTCTGCACCCGTTTCAGTTCTACTATATCCATTTTATACACTGGTGCCCAAAACTTTATACAATATTTCATGTGTGGTCTGACCAGGGATTTGTGTAAGGGCAACTAAGCCATTTGGTAACCCAAATACACAGATTTTCCCCAAGTCCCAGCAATCTTGTTATATGTACCAAACTTTTATGTGGCACTGTATCAAATGCATTGGAAAAGTCCAGATACACAACATCCACAGCCTCTCTCTGGTCCAGTCTAGAACTTACCTCCTCATAGATGCCAAGCGGATTAGTCTGAAAGGACCAATCCCTCATAAACCTATGGTGATGCTTGGTTATAAGGTTATGTACAGTGAGATACTCCAGGATAGGATCTCTAACAAACTTCTCAAACATTTGCCCCATATCCGACGTTAAACTCACAGGTCTGTAGTTTCCTGTATGATTTTTGACCCTTTTTTGTATATTGGCACCATATTTGTTATTCAGCAGTCCTGTGTAACATAACCTGTCCATAATCTTCCATTATTATTGTCTCACCTTTTCTTAGTCTTTGCTTTAGTTAATGTCAGCATCATTGCACAGTTGGTGGTTTACTTTTAGGATGGTCGTCCAAAAATAGCCAAAAGCAGTTGGCCAGCCTTACCCTTACCTGACATTATATTTATGTAGTCGCAGCAAATTCTATTGGAAAAATCTAGTAGCCAACTCTTTACCTGTATATTATCTCTAGTCATGCAGATAAATACTGCTTATTTTTGTGCTTTGTAAAGCAATCCTTAATTATCGCTTTTAAGAGTTGTATCTTTGCAAGAATTCATCCATTCATAAGACCTGATATTATAATGGAAGGTGTGAAACATTTCCCGCAATGTAACTTGATAGTCAGTGCTCTTCACCGCCAGCCGGTCCATGTTACCAGTCACAATAATGTAAACATATCTTGTATCAGCTATAATTGCCTTGCTGCTGTTTACCACGTTGCTAACAGCAGCAATAATTAAACGCAAATTGATCAGCACAAGTGCCAACATGTCTTGGTGGGATTTCTTCAGATAGGTCACAATTTTATCTATTTTTAATTTTGAGAATGTAATTACTTTGGAAGCAGCGTGCAAGGATCTTTAAATCAATGTAGTTGGCAAAATGAATTATAGAGCAAAACTGTTTTCTTAAGGGAGAACCATAAACTTCACTGTCAGACAGAATTTTTCCTCCAGAGTCTTTGCTAGGGTTTTAAGAAGACAATTCAGGGAGGTACATGATCCTCTCATATCAATTCAGAAAGTCCAGAAGATTCCTCATTACTTAAAAAAGTCAACCATGCTATTGTCCACAAGTTCACCTTTGAATCTAAGTGGCAGCCAGTGGCAGGCAGGCCCTGGATTAGAATTGTATGCTTCTGCAACTCGGTTGCCATACGTGACCGGTGGCACAGAAGAGCCAGGTTTTCATAATACACTGGTGCATGAAGTACCAAAGAATGATAAATCCCCCCTCCAGGACTCCGAAAGGCACCAGGACTTCTGTATAAAATTTCAACTGACTTGCTTTTGCTCAATTATATGGTGCCTCTAAAGATCCTATTGACTTGGATTTTCACCAGATGTCGGTAGTAACCCATACAATCCACACTAGCAAAGAAATGACATAGATTGTCCATAAATTCATAAGAAATTACACGTTAAAAAAAAGTATTGAACATTCTTAATCAAGTTAATTGAACACTTTTTGCAAAAGCTTCCATTGGTAGTGGTATCTTCAAGTCACCTCATGTATTATCTATCTAAAATTGAAAAAAAGCAACACGGCCTAGCCGGGATGGGAGCGGGCATATGGAGAGGTCAGTGTGGGCCAGGGGACGGGGCAGCGCCGGCACGGAGAGGGGTACGGGTGTTTAACTGCGATCCGAGGCATGGATCAAGGGGACAGTAGTGATAATGGGAGACTTTCCAAATATAAATTGGGGTCAGGGCTCTTCATCTGTGAAGGGAAGACATTTTATAAACTTTCTGTAGTTTTATGGTACAGCTTGTAGAAGATCCCACAAGAGGTGATGCTTTTTTGGACATTGTTAATTTCTAACAATGCGGAGATTGTCCAAAATGTCACTGTCCAGGAAACCCTTAGGAACAGTGATCATAACATAATTATTTTCCTTTTAAGCTGTAAAAAGCAAAAACATGTGGGAAAATCAAAAACATTGAATTTTAAGAAGTCTAATTTCCCCAAATTCTGCCTGCACTACAGGATATAGACTGGGTTAGATTACGCTTTGTGTGGCTTACAGCTACAGTTAGAATGGCAATAAATGATAAAAAAGGGCATTCAAAAATATAAATCTTATGGGTCATCTGAAGAATTCAATAATTAGTAGATGCTTACTAAGTTCTGTAAGAAGGAAATAAAATCACTAAAAATACAAAATGAAAGACAGGTGGCCAAAGATAGCAAAACAAATCCTAAGAAATGTTATCAGTATATCAATGTGAAAAATGGGTTAGAGCAGGTTGTACCCCTATATTTGGAAAATGGGGCTTTGCTGACTGGAAACCAAGAGAAGGCAGACATACTAAATAGTTTTTTTTAGCTCAGTTTATAGAATAGAAGAATGAACTTCTGATGTGGGTGGTGCGGGTGATGCATCCTGTAATATACTAGACTGGCTGAATGTAGACATGATCCAACCTAAGCTTGATCAAATCAATGGGGCAGATTTATCAAGTGTCTGCAAGTCAGAATATTTCCAGTTGCCCATGGCAACCAATCACAGCTCCCCTTTAAAATATTCATGAGCCCTGGTTAAATCAAAGCTGAACTGTGATTGGTTGCCATGGGCAACTGGAAATATTCTGACTTTCAGACACTTGATAAATCTGCCCTAGAGATGGGCCAATCGATTCGGTTAGAATTTCAGGAAAAATTCGATTCGCCGCGAAGCCGAAGTTTATGCTGATTCGCGGGAACAAAGTTGTTTTTTTTCCCCTCATGTTTCTGCTAAATGGGATCGAGAACAACGTGTTACATGGGGCAGAGAACTCTGGGAAGGAGAAAGGAACACCCCCGATGACATCTGCAGACCTGTAAGCCAATCAGCGACCGGCATGCTTATGTGATGTCACACAGCCATTTTCTATCTCAGCACTTCACACTTCATGTTGTAGCGTCCAGCTGCTGCTATTGTGCTGTGCGATTCTTGCTGCAATCCCTCGCTGTTCTCTAAGGGGGATCTGTATACCCCAAATAGCAGTTCTATTTAGTGACAAAATCGAATAGGAAGAAATCTGTTTGACTTTCATGCATCTGCAATAGCGATTGGTGGACTAATCCCTGGTTGTTCTTTAAGGGGATCTGTATACCCCAAATAGCAGTTCTATTTAGTGACAAAATCGAATAGGAAGAAATCTGTTTGACATTCATGCATCTGCAGTAGTGAGCTGTCAGTTGTGGGGTATCTGTATAACGCACATTGCAATACCTTTTGTTGGCTCTAGTTTACAGCCAGATTTACGTGAGAAATCCACGTAGTTTATACAGTGATTTTCACTGAAATTACACTGTCAGTTGTGGGGTATCTGTATAACGCACATTGCAATACCGTTTGGGGGCTCTAGTTTACAGCCAGATTTACGTGTCAAATCCACGTAGTTTATAAACCACTATGTCAGACAGAAAGGTGGCAGGTGGAGCAGGCAGATGTGGCAGCACAGTAAGGGGATGTCGCAGCAGGGGTGACTCTGTGAGGCCAGAACTGCCGTTGTCATCTAGTGGCAGTGTGTTGATCAACAACCAAAAGGTTGTTGAATGGTTGACTAGGTCATCCAATTCCTCAAATATAACATCTGACAACCCCAGCCAAGAGTCCGTAGGTTTCTCTGATACAACAATTAGTTGGCATGGCCCAGGAGCAGGTCAGCGTCCCTCACCTGTCCTCAACCAGGCTCTTTCCTGTTCCTTTCCCGCAGCCAGAGAGCTACTAGGTGGTCTGGGCTCAGCGCCACTATTCAGCGAGGACGAAGTGTTTGAGGACAGTCAGCAGCTGCTTTGCAGTGAAGAGGTAAGGCAGATTACCGCTGCTTCCTGCAGTAGGCAGGCTGTGCATACTGACATCGGTGAGGAGAGTAGTAGTGACTGGGAAACACAAATTGACGATGATGTAGCCGATCGCAGTTGGGAGCTGGGTGTAGCAGGGGATGCATCATCGTCGGGCGAAGAGAGTGTCAGCTTGCAGAGCAGGCAGCAAGTCGCCAAGCAAGCACACCCTCCTCGAGTTGCAGCACCAGAACGGCCTACCCCAACATAGTCTCATATGCGACCTTTCCACCCATTGGAATTCCAGCCTCCATATGTTAGACCACCTGTATAAACAGAGAAAAGTCATTAATGATTTTTTGATGATGCAAGCGGACCGTAGTACTCCCCTGTGTAACTTTGATGTCAGCCACTGGCAGCTCATGCGTGACACCTGCCATTTGCTCAGGCCTTTTGAAGAGGCTAGGTTATTTGTCAGTCGCCAGGACTGCAGGAGGAATAACGTCATTCCACAGCTTCATGTCCTGGAACTCATGCTGCAAAATCTGTCTGGTCAGGGCACTGGAGAAGTGGAGACTACATCTCATGGCCACATGAGTCCGCGGGGGGCTGAACTGGAGGAGGTGGAGGAGAGCATTGGAGCACAAGCAGAGTCTGGTGCAATTTGTGGTTTTTCTACTCAGGTGACAGGAGAGGAGGAGCAGGAGCATCCGGAGGAGGTTGAAGACGAGGCAGATGACCCAGAAGCACCGTGGCAGTATACTGTGGATATGGTGACCGGAAGACCCTCAGAGTCACTTGCGCAGATGGCCCTACTAGTGACAGCCAAATAGTAAACATCCGGCATAGGGATGACTTTTGGCTCTCCACCCTCTTGGACCCTCGCTACCGGTCAAAAATGGGTGACATTTTTCCTGCTGCTGAGAGGAAGGAACAACTGGCATACTGTAGAGAAATACTGAGCAGACAGTTGGCCGCTGCCTATGTGCGCCATTGTCCATCCTCTGTCAGGTCTGACCAGGGGATTCCTGGCAGTCATTGCTCACGTACTACTACCACGGCTGCTGTGGGGAGCTGGGGGGGTAGGAGCAGTAGCAGTTCCATCAACAGTTGCTTAAGTCTGGATTCCTTAATGAGCAATTTCCTTCACCTGCCTAGTGAGGAGGGTATCCGCCACTGGCAGCGGCAGCAGGATATGAAGCAGACCCTGCATCAGCAGGTGGTGGCCTACTTGGATAGCACTTTACCACCTGAGGTAGAGGATCCCATGGACTACTGGGCAGCCAAACTTGATTCGTGGCCGCAACTTGCGGAGTTTGCAGTATGGAAGCTGTCCTGCCTGGCCAGTAGTTTGGCATCAGAGCGGGTGTTCAGTGCAGCGGGGGCCATCGTTACCCCCAGGAGAACCCACTTGTCCACCCATAATGTGAAGAGACTGACCTTTGTCAAGATGAATCAGGCTGCTTCTGATGCCACCTTCACACTATATCATTATGCCTCTCTGTGGGCTCCTCCTGCTGCTGCTGCTACTGATGCCACCTTCACACTATATCATTGTGCCACTCTGGGGGCTCCTGATGCTGCTGCTGCTACTGATGCCACCTTCAAACTATATCATTGGGCCACTCTGCGGGCTCCTGCTGCTACTGATGCCACCTTTACACTATATAATTGTGCCACGCAGTGTAAAAAGAGTGCACTCTTTGATGTTATAGTGGGATCTTGGCCCTCAGCTCAGTACTTTCGAGCTAGCACAGAGGTTACCTTGTCAGGCTGCGTTCCCGCTTCGCTTATTTGGGGAAGTTGGCCTATGTAAGTGCACATGGAAGTGAAGAGTGAAGCGATTCTAAGAGCCGCGGCTTGTACATAGTGCGTGTCATACTAAAACACAGCATTGTTTGAAGACCAAACCACGCTCCCTATGCATATTTAAGCATGGCACAACATTCTACAACACCCTACAGGCTCTCTGCAGCCAGGAAATGCCTGTTTTTTAATGTGATTCGTTTTGATTCGATTCGGGTCGAATCAAATTTTTTCGAAAAATTTTTTTAACAAATTCGTAACAAAATCTCTAATCTGCCCCAATGTGTACAAGGCTCCTGGACCAGATGGGTTACACCTCAGAGTTCTTAAAAAACTCAGTTCTGTTACTGCTGTGCTGCTGTCTAAAAAAGGCAATTACAGGCCTGTAAGCGTAACTTCAATTGTGGGGAAGTTACAGGAGTATGTGACATCAAATTGTTTAATAAGTGAAAGCCAGCATGGGTTTACTAAGGATAGAAGTTGTCAGAACAACCTGATCTGCTTCTATGAAGAGGTGAGCAGATGCCTGGATGGAGGAGCAGCTGTGGATATTGTGTTCTTGGACTTTGTGAAGGCATTTGACACTGTCCCTCATAGACGCCTGATGGGTAAAATAAGGTCTATAGGTTTGGCAGGAATCCTTTGCTATTGAATTGAAAACTGGCTAAGGGTTGTAACCATAGTGTTTTGGTCAGTGATTCCTACTCAGAATGTTTACCAGTCATAAGTGGTGTACACCAGGGTTCTGTGCTTGGCCCACTAGACTACTATTTAATGTATTTATTAATGATATAGAGGTAGGAATTAATGGCACTGTGTCTATTTTGCATCCTTAATGGAGGATGTTCATAGGCTGCAGGGTGACTTGGACAAACCAAGTATTTGGTCATCTACTTGGCAAATTAGGTTTAATGTGGATTACCTAATATCCTAAATTACTTAATATACTTCCCCCAAATTACACACATTACAAAAAACATGAGGTAAAGTGGCCATGTTTTTTGTATTGTGTGTAATTGAGGGAGCAAGATATTAGGTAATTTACCAATATACATTTATTAAAGGTTCTCCATCGCTTTATGGCCTCCTGTATTTAACCTTATCAGTCAGACATTCCTGCCCATAAAATAGCTACATGAGGGTCTTACCTGTCTATGAACAATTTCCCTGCCAGGAACTTATGATAGTATTCTTGAATATAAGATCCAGGTACTGACAGGGCGATGTCTGGTGATGAGGTAAAAGGCAGGAGGCTTCACTTTACATATCAAGAAAGCAGAGCAGAACTTTTAATAGATGTAAATTAGTAGCATACCTAATATCCTTCTAATATCCTTCCCCTCACACTTACACACACGTTACAAAATACATGAGGTAAAGTGTGTAAAAAATTCTTCTCTTTCACTAATTCCTGCTTAATTTAACTAATGTATTTGTTGGCCCTAAAGAAAAGTTGATGAACAATTCCACTCAGTGACCGTCTCTGTCACCTTCTGTGTTTGGAAAGAAAGAAGCTATTTTTTATCCATTGAGAAGGAGGCAGCTGATATTGCAGGAGGTCGATTATGAAGAAAATGAAGATCATATCAAGGAGCAGGGCCCAAGAGATGTGTCTGGTGATATCCACTGGCACAGCATTATTGAACATCAATGTCTATAACCAAAGTGAAAATTCAATTAAGGTGGACACGTTCTGTATTACACTGGAGGCTGCAGAAACAGCATGGATATTACCAGGTAAATAATTAAAAGAACATTGAATTCTTGTGGTTTGGATTTGCTCTTTCATTATTGAAGTCATACATTGCAAAAGCAGTGATATGCAAACTAAAAAATGTCATATTATTAAACATTCGGTCATTTTGTACTGTAATATTTGCTGGACTTGGGGATGTTACATATATAACTTGGGGATATTAAATAAAACCATGATTTAGGACTGACTATTCGATGGATGGAGCCCGTTGCAGTATATTCAGCTTGTGCCCCTCTTGTGCAGCCATATGGCATACCAATAACAATATAGGTCCTCTTTCCATAACTTTGTAACACCAGTGCAGTATGGGCCCTGAAGATCCTGATGCCAGCCCTGTCTCTACCACATGTGGACTGGTATAGGCTTTACGTTTATACTGAGTAGATTTGCACAACAATACAGTATTACAGCATGGATGATCTTAACCTTTTAATGTACATTTTTGGCTCTTAGGCTTAACCTAAGTAGTTTTGCACAAGTATTCTGATATACAAGCCTTCAAGAAGTCACAATAGTCTGGATTTGCAACTTTTTATACCACTTCCATGCCATGGGGACAAAGCTTGAGCCACTGTCCTGGTGGAGGCTATAGCAGGATTCTACGGTAGGTCGAAATTCTATGGCAGGTAATTCCGATATACCAAGAGACCACCGCTGTGTGGCAGGTTGAGAATCCTGCATAAGGTGGAGCCTCCTGCTGGTTTTGGGAGGGCGGTATTTTCCCAGCTTCTACTGTAGCAGCCTGTACATCTGATCGCAGCATGTCCTAGCTGCCTGGGAATGCAGAAGGAGAGTTCCACAAGGTTGGATCTAGTAAAAGAGAGCCTCCACCATCTTCCCTCCTCCTTTCTGGTCCCTCCCAGCATACACCATGGTTTCCTCCGAAGAGATAGACTGCTGGAGACAGGAGGATAGTCAGAAGCTCTGGACAATCCCCTACCAGGGAAAGAAGAAGATGTCAACACCTCAAGAGGAGGGGAGGCATTGGCACTCCATGCAGCTTTATGGCAGTCAGCAAGAGATAAGTGTCATGTTGTCAGTCCTCCCTTCCCCCTCAACCCCCCCCCCCCTGCTGTCTGACATTTTCTTACTTAAACACTTATTGTCCTGCATAGTAGTTTTACAATAAAGATTACTTATTCCACTTATTTAACAGTTACACTTGTCAACAATGAAGATCTCCTGTGTCCATAACAAACTTCCTAGTGATAGTACAAATATTTCATTTCATGTTCTGTGAAGCAGTAAAAAAAATTGCAAATGCATTGTACTTGACAGAAAAAACCTCTTTTGCTGCATTTTCTTGTGGGCATAGTTTTTATGCGTTTCATTGTGCACTCTAAATGGCACCTCTCCTTAATTCTTTGGGTCCTTTTGTATAAAAAAAAAAATTCTTTTTCAACAACTTCTTTCCAACGACTCCACCTGTTCTTTGGTTTTGACTCACAATAAATGATGTAAATAACTAAAAACCTAATGGAGATGTTAACTGGGACTCTGCACACACTCTGTACAAAAAAGTACCTTGCTAATATCAATGCAAACAATCCACCAAACCTCTCAATAACTCTCAGCACACAATAACTTGAATAACTCTACTGGAGTAACTATTTACCAATGTGGAGCTGTCCTACACATTAAGGATGCAGCTTAACTTAACCCTTATTTCTTATTATCCACATGGATTACATTTATTCCTATAAAATTGTAGAAAGTCCTTAATACACACTGTCCAATAACTGCATATTTATGATGACTATTCCAAGGTCCAAATAAATGGTTTGTCACAAAATGTTCTTGTCAGCTTAATGTGCTCAGCAGTAGTATGTCCTGGCTATTATGTTAATATGATGCCCACTGTGTTCTGCCATTTACCATTGATTGTTCTCGAAGACATCACCAGTCCAGTTTCTTTCTTTCTAGTCGGATACACTAACGTGGTTATACAAAGTTTACATACACTATTTTAAAAGTGCATGCTTTTATCACTATCTGACATAAAATTAGAATAAACCATTCTTGTTTTATGTGAATTAGATTTACCAAAATTATCTATATTTGCCCTAATCCAGAATTATGAGAGAAAGAATAGTTTAAGGCATTTCTATTACTTTATACAAAATCAAAAGTTTACATGCAATAAGATTACTGTCAGGATTCAAGGGTAGTAGACCCACTAAACCACCGTGAGTGATGAAGTAAGCCGATACCTAGGGGCGGAGTCTAAGTTGCACCCAATTTTCAGCAGAGCCTGACACAAATGGGTTGGACTTGCTGCAGCTGGATACCACCAGGTCGCTCCACAGACTCGCTTGCGGTGGTGGCCAAAGCAAGGTACAGAATCGTAAGGCAGAGGCGTGGTCAGGCAGGAGGTGAGGGCAAGCAGCACAGGATCGGAGTCAGGAACAAGGCAGAAGGTCCGTGTTAGTGGCAGGGAAGTGAAGTCAGCAACGGAATCGAGGTCACAACGGGAAATAACTATAAACGCACAAGATAACAATAGGAAAGCTTTCTCAAAGGAACGAGGCATAAAGATTCGGTAGAGGACACATGAAGGGGCTGGCAATTTATCAGGGAAGGTAGCCAGCCATTGACGCACACGCCAGAGCGCAGTGAATGCCCCTGGAGCGAGGTAAGGTAAGTGAGTCTGCAGATGGGATCCAAGGGCACAGGGAGATGGGTCGCTGCAGCACCCATGACAGTGTCGCCCCCTCTTCTTGGATTGAAGAAACCTCTTTAGAAGTCCACGATCCAAGATGTTGTCCTTGAGCTCCTAAAACCTCTCCTCCGGCCCGAACCCCTTCCAGTTGACAAGAAAGAATCGCTTTCCTCTGACCGACTTCATATCTAGGACTTCTTTTACCTCATAGATATTGGTGGAATCCGTCTCAGGAACAGGAGATGGTACTTGCCGGGAAAAGCAATTCAGGATGACAGGTTTTAGAAGGGAGACATGTAAGGAGTTCAGGCTGTGCATGGTGGGAGGAAGACTAAGCTTATAGGCCAGGTGGCTGATGCGGTACAGTACCTCAAAAGGACCCAGGAAACGAGGACCAAGTTTGTAGTTGGGAATCTTCAGCCGGACGTATCTAGAAACAGCCACACTTTATCAACTGGAGGAGAGAGACCTGCATCTCTTGTCGGCCTGGGTTTTGGTGTGGGTGGATGCCTGAAGTAAAGAATGACGTTTTGCTCCAAGATGGACTTGGAGTCTCAAACCAACTGTTCCATGGCAAGAACATGAGAAGGCACTGACAGAGGGAGAGGTGGGTTTTGATGTTGTCCATAGACAATGAAGAAGCGAGCAGAGACAGTAGAGGCAGAGGCCAAGGAATTGTAGGAAAACTTTGCCCATAGCAACAGGTTGGACCAGTCAACCTGTTGACCAGAAACAAAATGGCAGAAATAGCAGCCGAGAGTCTGATTAACTCTCTCACCAAATACATCTGAGGCAAGAGAGAGGTCATTGGCCTTAACATTCTTCTCTGCTGGACGGAAATGTATCTGAGCTGAGCGGTCTGGAGATATAAGAGATTCTTGTGATTTGTGTAGATACAGACCGGATGATGAGCTCCTTCCAGAAGGTAATGCCATTCTTCTAAAGCCAGATTTATGGCCAGAAGCTCCCGATCACAGGAATAATTCCTCTCTGTGGCTGAGAAGGTCTTTGAGAAGAAGCCGCAGGTGAGGGTTCAACTTTTAGGCCCTTTTTGGGTGAGAACAGCTCCAGCACCAACTGATGAGGCGTCAACCTTTAGATGGAGCGGTTTCTCATTTTCAGGTCGGATGAGAAAGGAAGCAAAGGCAGACTTCTGCTTGGAGAAAGGCCAGAGTTTTGGGTCAGCGTTTTTGTTTTAGTCAGTGCCACAATGGGATACACGAGAGAGGAAAAATGCGTTATGAACTGCCAGTAGAGAAGCCCAGGAATCTGGATGGCACAAAGTCCTACTGGGCAAGGCCATTAAAGTACTGTAGAAGACAACTTTGTGGGATCCATCTGTAGAGCCTTGTCAGAGATGACATACCAGGGGAATGGAATACTCTTTTGGTGGAACTGGAACTTATCAAGCTTGGCATGTAGGCGATTGGCCCTTAAGCACCTGAGAACTTGTTGTTCTGATGGAATTCAAGGTTTGTAGAGAAAATCTGGATATCGTCCAAGTAGACCACGACGCAGGTATAAAGCAAGTCTCTGAAAATTTCCTTGACAAACTCGGCAGGTGCATTACAAAGTCTAAAGGACAAATGACCAGATACTTGAAGTGCCCATCATGAGTATTGAAGGCGGTCTTCCATTCCTTGCCTTCACGGATGCGGATGAGATTATATGTCCCCTGTAGGTCCAATATAGTGAAGACCTTGGCTCCACGTAGGTGGTCAAAGAGTTCCATAATCAGGTAGTGGGTAGCGGTTCTTCACAATAATTTATTAAGACTGCAATAGTCAATGCATGGGCAGAGTGAACCATCCTTCTTGGCCACAAAGAAGAATCCAGCACTGGCAGGAGAAGAGGACTTATGTATGAACCCTTTCTACAGATTCTCCTTCTCCTGGTGGATACAGCCGACCCCGTGGCGGGGACGTGCCCTGCTACAGGTCTATAGGGCAGTTGTAGGGCCAGTGTGGTGGCAGAGTCTCTGCAGGTTCCTCCAAGAAGACATCCGCAAAGTCTATATATGGAGCGGGGAGACCCACCAGAGGCTTGGAAGACATCAGAGAAGCCATGAAGGATACAGGATGAGTTGCCACCAAACAGGGTGACTGGCAGTTCGGTCCCCATCAAAGGACCTCCCCCATCTGCCAGTTGAACACGGGTGGGTGGTGCTGCAACCACGGAAGACCCAGAAGGGTGGAGGATGTGGACCGGGGTAGCACATAAAATGGCAGTCTCTCCTTGTGCAATAACCCAATTTGCAGGCACAGGGGCTCGGTGTGGTACCGGACCGGTTCACAGAGGATCTGCCCACTGACGGACAAGATGACCAGCAGCTTCTCAAGACAGACCACAGGAAGATGATGCTGGGAGACCAGCGCAGCATCCACAAAATTTCCTGCAGAGCTGGAATCTACTATGTCTGAAGCTTGGAACCGGCTCATTATCCCAGAGCTGAGCAGAACATGGGTATTGGAGACATGGAGAAGCTTTGCTCCCATATAGGGATGCTGTGGACTCCACTCCCTGATGCTGTGGACGGAGTGGACAAGTTCCAAGAAAGTGCTCCGGAAAGCCGTAATAGAGACACATATTCTCCCTACGACATCTTGTGAGTTCTTGAGGTGTCAGACAAGCTTTATTCACCTGTATGGACTCCTCAGCAGCAGGTATGGAGTATGGCTGTGGAGGTCTTTGCAAAACTGGAGCCAAGTGGGGCAGACGACAGGTCCTGATCTGTACATGTTCTAGGTGCTGCTCCTCCAGGCGGTCTGAGAACCAGATGTCTATTTGAGTTGTGAGGGAGATGAGGTCACTCAGAGAAGATGGTAGATCCCTGTGGACAGTATGTCTTGATATGGTTTAACAGTCATTTCTTAAAGGTGGCAGTCAAGGCTGTTTCATTCCAAGAGAGCTCGGAGGCCAGAGTTTGGAATTGAACTGCATAGTCGCCAACTGACAAGTCCCCTTGGTGCAATTCCGCAAGGTACATGGGGATATTGGCAGTGACTGGATCCTTCCTATCCCAGAGAGGAGTGGCCCATGCCAGGGCTTTCCCGGAGAGTAGCCTGACCACAAATGGCACCTTAGACCTCACTGTGGTGAACTTTGTAGGCATCAGCTCAATGTGCAGTGAGCACTGGGTAATGAAGCCCCTGCACTACTTGGCATCTCTGTCATATTTAGACAGCCACTGTAGCAAAAGGTGCCGCAGGCACTGGAGGCTGCTGCTGGGCGGCCAATAGCTGTTGCATAGTGGCAGTAAGCTGGTTCATCTGCTGGCCCTGCACGGTAATCTGCTGAGACTGCTTAGCCACGATGGTGGTGAGATCAGCCAGTTCAGGTACCATGGCCGGATCATACTGTCAGAATTAGGGGAAGTGGACCTATTGAACCACCGCAAACAATGACGTAAGCTGACACCTGGGAGCGAAGTGTAAGTGGCACCCGGTTTACACCGGTAGCGACGGGATACCGCTAGCTCGCTCCACAGGCAGTGCTTGCGGTGGTGGCTAAGATGAGGTACAGAATTGAAAGGCAGAGAGTTGGGGTCAGGCAGGAGGTCAGGACAGGCAGCACAGGATCAGAGTCAGGAACAAGGCAGGAGGTCATGGCTGGTGGCAGAGGAACGAAGTCAGGAACGGAATCGAGGTCACAATAGGAATTCATTATAAACGCACAGGGTAACAATAGGAAAGCTTTCTCAAAGGCACAAGGAATAAAGGGACATAGGAAGGGACTGTCAATTTATCAGGGAAGGCAGCCGGTCAGCGCCAACTATCAGTGCTTTATTAAGTTAAAGCTTTGGCGGAAATGGGTCTTCCAAATGGACAATGACCCAAACTATACTGACAAACTGGTTACAAAGTGACTTAAAGGGGTATTCCCACAAAGACAAGTTTCTTAAATATGCTCAGGATAACAAAATAACACATTCTTTAATTCACTGTTATTAATAAAAAAAAATACAGCATTTCACAGATATAATTCCAACCTGTCTCTATCAGTTCTGGTGTATACAATTTCAGTTGCCCCTAGACATGACCCTGAAACTTCTGCCTTAAGGTTGGTAGCCATCTTGGATTTATGTGTGAGGCAGTGGAGCTGATACTTTTTTCTCTCTCTGCAGCAATAAAACTGAGTAAAATTGTGAAGCAAAGGGTTAAAAAATATCTTTATTGTGTTAACATCAATGGGGGATTGAGATTTGAGAATTTTCTTTCATGGAAAAACTCCTTTAAGCAATGAAGTAATGAAATGCCTTAACATGGCCCTCCTAAAAAATAATAAACTTATATACTTACCCTTCGGCACTCCCTGCAGCTTCATGTGGAGAAGAGGAACTGTGGGGATGGCCGGTGGGAAAGTATATAATTTTATGATTTTTGTTTACAGGAGTACAAGCTAAGTGGGACTTTTTCAGCACAAAAAATGCACCATAAAATTTAGCTTATACTTGAGTATGTACGGTAAGTATAAACCTAAAGAACCTATCCTGTATGTAACCTGGGGACTGCCTGTACTCCTACAGCTGACAGGTACTGATAAATACTGTGGTCTGGCAGTTCAGCTACCAGTATTCATGAGTTACAGAGATTGCAAACACATTTATTATAGTCATGGGGATACTGTTAATGCTCACTTACCAACTGGCCATTCCTAACTCCCCTGTTCAGTACATTTTGGCCTACAGGAATCTCTACACTGACTGTTTTAGGACTCAAAGGAACCTTGTCTGGAGTGCAAAGAGTCTATTTCTCTTCCCTCTGCTATAGCTCTACACTATATTGGCATAATGAATATACTGATGTTGTAAATGTGTTTCTCCACAGTTCTTTGAATCCCCTGTTTTTATTCACAGTTTCAGGAGAATCCTACTACTATGAGGTGTCCCACTGATCTCTGAGGCCTCAATCAATTGCATGGGTTGCAATTTCGGGAAAACAGAGTGCAACCCTTGCAAGTCAGTTGAGACCTATGAGTACACAGGTGAATCTAGGTTGGTTCTTAAGTTGAATTTGTATGTAAGTCAGAACTGTATATTTTATCATTGCAATCCCAGCCAGAACTTTTTTGGTCTCTGTGACAATTGGATTTTAAAAATGTTGGGTTGTCATAAGAACCAGGATTAACAATAAAGCTTCATTACAGACACCTTTGATACCTGCTACAGCTGTTTATTGCAGCCTAGGACTAAAGTACAATAAATTACCAATATCCAGTGGTCTGTTTGTAACTAGGGGTCTTATGTAAGTCGAGTGTTCTTAAGTAGGGGACCGCCTGTATATGAACCCATGTAACATGAATACTGGTCTTACAATCCTATTAAGAAATGTAAATATAATATAAATTTCGTATATTATAAATATGCAGAACTAAAACTTGAAATACATTTTCAAATCCGATAAATTTGTCCTGGTTTCTACAGCCTATAAATCTAAAGCAGTTTAAGCCTTGAAACTTGACCTGTAGACCAGCAATGAAATCAAGGCAATTCGAGGCGACCATTGATCAACCAGACCAGACCAAAAAGCCCTCTAAACCAATAGGAACATGTTAATGGTATTAAGTGTGATGGAGCTTCCACTTCTGTATTAATAAATGTAATTAGTAAGAACTCTCAGAAATTCCAGGATTTGTATGCTTGAGCACAACTTGTCATTGGTAAATTTAGAATGACTTAGAAAGCTTCCATGTAAGTTTATGCAGAACTTCCCAAGATATTGTCTTTTTGATACTCTGCATTCATTAACAACACTCTCACTACAAACATGCTTTGCAGTTTGAAATACTCTGAAAATGATTGCTCATATTTGTAACCTTGTCATTTAAGATGGTTGCAAGTGTCTAAGCAACCAATCAAAGAAGCACAAGAAAGCATGGTGGTTGTTAAGGCCAGCAATGACTCTTATTGGAGATGATTTGTGATACAGTTCATGTAGAAACTGCTAAGCAAGGACATAACTAAACACTTATGTGTTGCTTATATTTGTAACAAAACTTTCTTATTCAAAAAATATGTCAAACTTTTGGATGCTTTCCCAACCCCCTTTCTCTTGCCCCAGGGAACCATGTACTGGACAATTAACCTATGGCTCTTGACTGGACTCCACATTTCCACATTAGCCTATGGCAAAGCAGATGCTTATAGCCTCCCTGCCGTGTAATGATACTATGATATGATACTATGATATGATACTATGGTAAAAATTTGGGGCATTGCCAGCGTGTGATTGGGGGTGTGGCTACCCGTGCCGCCATTTTGTCCCTCTTTCCCTTCCAGAAATGTGTGTGTGTAGGGGACAATCAGTATGTGTGTGTGTGTGTGTGTGTGTGTGTAGGGGGATATTACTATATATGTGTTGGTGTGTGTGCAGGGGGCCATTACTATTTTCTGTGCCACTTTACATTAATCAATTTGATATTTACTGTTTGTCTAATTAGGATTTAGATTCTCGTCTGTAGCTGTACCTCCAATATCAGCACTAGATGATGTTTGATGCTCTTTCTCGATACTGCACTTCGTGCTAATTATGCAGGTCTTGTATTATATTAGTTCACTGATTTTGATTTACATAGTAACTCCACTTACCTTTCTGATCACCCGTTTTTTATTCTTTCATAAGCCTTTTAAAGTTTGTATCTCCTAAAAAATAATAAACTTATATACTTACCCTTCGGCACTCCCTGTAGCTTCATGTGGAGAAGAGGAACTGTGGGGATGGCCGGAGGGAAAGTATATAATTTTATGATTTTTGTTTACAGGAGTACAAGCCAAGTGGGACTTTTTCAGCACAAAAAATGTGCCATAAAATTTGGCTTATACCTGAGTATGTACGGTAAGTATAAACCTAAAGAACCTATCCTGTATGTAACCTGGGGACTGCCTGTACTCCTACAGCTGACAAGTGCTGATAAATACTGTGGTCTGGCAGTTCAGCTACCAGTATTCATGAGTTACAGAGATTGCAAACACATTTATTATAGTCATGGGGATACTGTTAATGCTTACTAACCAACTGGCCATTCCTAGCTCCCCTGTTCAGTACATTTTGGCCTACAGGAATCTCTACACTGACTGTTTTAGGACTCAAGGAAACCTTATCTGGAGTGCAAAGAGTCTATTTCTCTTCCCTCTGCTATAGCTCTACACTATATTGGCATAATGAATAGAGATGAGCGAACATACTCGTCCGAGCTTGATGCTCGTTCGAGCATTAGCGTACTCGAAACTGCTCGTTGCTCGGACGAATACTTCGCCTGCTCGAGAAAAAGGCAGCTCCCGCCGTTTTGCTTTTTGGCGGCCAGAAACAGAGCCAATCACAAGCCAGGAGACTCTGCACTCCACCCAGCATGACGTGGTACCCTTACACGTCGATAGCAGTGGTTGGCTGGCCAGATCAGGTGACCCTGGGATAGACTAGCCGCTGCCCGCGCTGCTCGGATCATTCTGTGTCTGGATGCCGCTAGGGAGAGAGCTGCTGCTGGTCAGGGAAAGCGTTAGGGAGGGTGTTCTATTAGAATAGTGTTAGGCAGGAGTGATTCTACAAGAACCCAAGGGCCACCTACCTGCTCCTCTGGTTTGAACAATTTTTGGGACTGCCACATACAGGCACTCAATCTATTCCATTTTACTGGAGGGCCACCTACCTGCTCCTCTGGTTTGAAAAATGTTTGGGACTGCCACATACAGGCACTATCCAAATTAAATTGTCTCCATAGCAGCCTCCACACGTTGTCTCCATTGCTACCTCCAAAAGTCGTCCATATAGCTGCCTCCATACATCGTCCCTTTATCAAACGAGGTGTGTCAGGCAGAAATTTGGGTTGTTTTCATGGATTCCACATCAAAGTTGTTAACTTTGTCGCCACCCTGCTGTGTTATCCACAAAATATACTGGCAAACTTTTACCATTTAGGGATATTATTTCAGCGCTTCTTGCGCATCTGTTTACATTCCCCTCACCCGGCATATCCTAAACTTATAAGAACGCTACTACACTTGATCTTATACAAAAGGTTCTTAGAAGTGCTGTTTGGGGAGTAGCCTAGAGACAGGGGCTTGGATTGGCGAAAGCTCGCCTGGCAGCGGAGCGCCAGCTCCATGCGCATCATGCGCTTCTTGCGCATCTGTTTACATTCCCCTCACCCGCCATATCCCAAACTTATAAGAACGCTACTACACTTAACTTGGTGCAGGCTGGGACCGAGTCTGACCCTGGGGCTGGTCATATACTGCCGACGCAGAGAATTGCGGGGCCTACCTCGGTCCAGGTCTCAAAGGCCTACTATACCTCCTCCCACCCCTCCTCCACCTCCTCCTCCTCCGAATTACCATCCGTGGGCATGGCGCCATCAGTCGGTAGCTCTAGGCACAGCAGCAGTGCCGTCGCTAAGCGACAGCAGGCGGTGCTCAAACTGCTGAGCCTAGGCGATAAAAGGCACACCGCCCAAGAGCTATTACAGGGCATTCCACATCAAACTTGTTAACTTTGTCGCCACCCTGCTGTGTAATCCACAAAATATACTGGCAAACTTTTATCATTTACCGATATTATTTCAGCGCTTCTTGCGCATCTGTTTACATTCCCCTCACCCGCCATATCCCAAACTTATAAGAACGCTACTACACTTGATCTTATACAAAAGGTTCTTAGAAGTGCTGTTTGGGGAGTAGCCTAGAGACAGGGGCTTGGATTGGCGAAAGCTCGCCTGGCAGCGGAGCGCCAGCTCCATGCCAAGATCCAACTAACATAGTTTTAACTGCAGCACCTTTAATCTACTACTAGTTCACTGCCTCCATACATGGTCCCCTTATCAAACGAGCTGTGTCAGGCAGAATTTTGGATTGTTTTCATGGCTTCCATGTTAACTTTGTCGCCACCCTGCTGTGTAATCCACAAAATATACTGGCAAACTTTTATCATGTACCGATATTATTTGAGCGCTTCTTGCTCACCTCCTTTGGTTCCTCTCTGCCACCCATTGGTTTGAAGCCTGAGTCCATTTAGGGTATGTCGCCATGCCACTCTCTAGCCTGCCGCTGCTGCCGCTGCCTCTGCATGCCGTCCCCTATAGTGTCAGGGTCAATTATTGGATGTTTTAGATGCTATCTAGCTTCATTCTGTCACTCTGTCATGGCCATGCTGTTGCCCATAATTTTGGCATAATGGTGCGATTAAGCAGCCTCAGAGGCATCCATGCATGCTGCCCCTGCTGTTTCCTGTCCATTTCCGTGGTGTTTCCATCCTTTTCTGAGGTTCCCAGGTGTTTGGCCAAGCTTCCCTGTGCAGAGCCTTGGTCCCCTTGAAAAATGCTCGAGTCTCCCATTGACTTCAATGGGGGGGGAGGGGAGAAGGAGGGGGAGGGGGAGAGGGGAGAGAAAGAGGAAAGAAGCAGGAGAGGAAAGGGGATAACGGAAGGGGAGGAGGAAGTCGGAGAGAGGGCGGAACAGGGAGAAAGGGAGGGGAAGAAAAAAAAAAGAGGAAGACAGAGAGCGAAAGAGGGAGAGAAAAAGGGAAAAAAGAAGGAGAAGGAGGGGGAAGGAGGAGGGGAGGGGGGCGGAACAAAAGATGAAAAGGAAGCAAAAAGAGAGAAAAAAAGAGAAAGAGAGAGGGAGGGGGGGGAAGTAGGAGAGGGAGAGAAGGGGGGGGGGGAGGGAGGGGGGAAGGGAAAAGAGGGAAAAAGAGGGGGGTCGAGAAAAGAGGGCGGAGGATGGGAGAGAGGGGGGGGAAAAGGAATAAGGGGATTATCAAGGTGGGTTGATAAGAAAAAGAAGGGGGGGAAAAGGGGGAAAAAAACAGCAGGGAGAGGAGGGTGCACAGAATGAATGTCCACGTTGGTCTTTTCTAAGGGCCATTCCGTTTTCCCCCTTTACCCGATATTTCCGATTTGACGATTGTCCCCCTGAAATCCCGGATTTTTGTCCCCATCGATTGGCTCATGCGCGCCTCGCACGGAAATCGGGGGCTGGGGCGAACCGAAACCGACAGATCCAAACAACCCCAACCGCATTCTAAACAAAATGTTTGGAAAATTACACTACCTCACCAGTTATAGGCCGGTGAATTTCGGCATTCCGTGCGCCTCCGGAACTTCAGAGAACAGCAGCGCCACTGGTGACGGTGCGGCGCCCTTAGTGAATCCCGGCCGGACCCGAATCCAGCGCAGAGAACGCGCCGCGGATCGCGAACGGACCGGTAAGTAATCTGCCCCAATGGTGTGTGCGGTGATTCACTAAGATCATGCGCCCATACCGCATATGTACTTCCCCGCTCAGGTCCGACGAGGTCACCATCTTTTAGTAGTGCATTTTAACATAGAGGGGGGTCATTTACTAAGGGACCGATCGCTCTTCGTCAGGTTTCCCAAAAATACTGGTTGGGGGTGCCGAATTGCCCCGGTTTTTCGGCGCATGCGATCAGATTGTGGACGCATCAGTGCCGCAATGCATGAACAGAATCAGGGGGCGGGCCATCAGAAAACCCGACAGATTGGAAAAAAACCACAGTATTTTTTAAAAATGGTGTCCGCTGACACGCTCTTACCTGCACCCAGGATAGGACGGTGAACTCCGGTGGGCTTTCCAGCAGCGACACCTGGTGGAACATCGGCGCATTACCTTAGTGAATCGCTGGAAGCACCATCCTCAACGGAGAACGCGCCGCTGGATTCGCGACCGGACCGGTAAGTAAATGACCCCTTGTGTGCGACACAATTTGAAAGTTAAATCTCCATGCTCAGTCCAAATCATTCGGACCGTCTGACGCTGCCCGCCCCTAATTTGTTTTTGTGTTGCATGTAAGCAGCGCAGTTAGTCTGAAAGTTTATTAAAGGTCACAGCGTGTGATGTGGTTCTTATTGTCATATTTTAATTCATAGACTGAGTTTGTTGTCTTAGAGGGCAGTAACCTGAATGATGCGGGACTGTGCTGCCCTTCACTGCACATGGCACAGGCAGTGGGATGATACCAGCGGAGGACATTCACAATGGGGCACATTTATTAAGGGCTTTGTGCACACTTTTTTCAGACTGTGCCCGTTCTTTAATGTTAAAGAGATAGATAGAGGATCAGCATCGCACTTCAACCAGGGGTTATTAAAGGAAACAATACATCCTCTGCCCACAGAGGAGGGCCCGTTTAGGACAGGGGGCCCTGGGCAAATGCCGTTTGCCGCCCCCTAACGCCGGCCCTGAGGTCACCTCTTTAGGTCTGATGACAATTGGTAGACTTTACCAATAACTGTCTTCAGGCAAATCTTCCAAATAGGCCCCCGCCCCCTTGCACGTTTCAGGTTAATTGCTTGTTCATAAAATTATGATTCATTAGTCTGTGGTCACTGCATCCAGTATGCAATGTTATGAGTTTGGGTGGCAGTAGGGATCCAGACAGATCCCCAAATTGTTGAGGGTACATCTTCCTTGAGGGTACATCTTCCTTGAGGGTTACATCGCCCTTCTCTTTCCCATGTGGCAACCAGAGAATTCTCCAGTGGATCAGCATATTCCCAAATCTCAGGAGGTTCCATGAGAAGACCACCTAATTGGGGGTTACTTGGCTCTTTTTCAAGAGCTGATGGAATTGGCCCCCGAATAATATCTTATGGGCCATAGGAACCCGAACCCTGAGAGACCAGTTGTTTTTCTCTTCATGGCTGCTCATTGCTTCACCTCAATAATCTCCTCTTCCTCTTTCCCTTTCATGAACTCTCAGCTCTCTCCTGACCTCTTCATCATGTTCATAGATTTGTGTGATAGCTGTGCCTTGGAAAAAAACTCTTCTGTGAAATATGAGAAACCATAAAGTATTCTAGAAGTGTATGATCTTCACACCTATTATATTGTCAGTCTATGATCTCTTACATGTTAAAATAGCCATAATATGTATCTCTAGACAGACACATAGGACACTGGATAATTTCTCCACTTCTCAGCTGAGAGCAGGAATAGTTGTGTACAGGTCACTGCCTCTGAATGGGACAATTGTATCCAGACTAGACAATCTCTGTGAGCTAAACACAACAACAGCAGTTGTGTACAGGCTCTTGTGTTTGTACATTGTATCAGTCTGTAGACCAGGCTATTTAGCTCACGAGCATTGCCTAGACTAATTCTACAATTGTCTACACTTCTCAGCTGAGAGCGGCTCAGTATGTACAGGATCACTGCGTCTGAATGGAGACAATGCTCTGTGAGCTAAGGCATCCTGACTCAGACTTTACCTTGAACACAAACCAGCAAGAGAATCTGTGCAGCTGCTGCTGTGATGTGTTAGCTCACAGAGCATTGTCAGACTGGATACAATTGTCTCCACTTCCCAGCTGAGAGCAGGATTACTATGTACAGGGTCACTGCCTCTGCATGGAGACAATTGTGTCCAATCTAGACAATGCCTGTGAGCTAAACACATCAGCAGCTGCTCATCAGGATCGTCTGCTGGTTTGTTACAATGTATCTGTCTAGTCCAGGCTGTCCAGCTCACAGAGCATTGTCTAGAAAAAGGTTGTCTCTATTTCTCAGCTGGTACCAAGACTCGCTATGACGGGTCACTAAGTGGAAACAAGAGGCAATGGTGAGACTTTTCACATGAAGCCCATTAAGTTGTAGATCACAATCATAGCATCCTGACACCCCCTGCAGTAACCCTCCTTACCATCCGAGAGCTTGTTACCCTCACCGGGTTCTCTAACCCCTTCCATCTCTACCAAATGTCCTCAGTTCCTGTGCATCTGTACTTACTACTACACATGGATTTAACAGTAGGTTAAAATAAATAGAACTAAAATAAAAATAAAATTAAACAACTTTAATAAAAATGTCAATTTCTAAAAATGTTGTATACATATAACAACTGGCTATAGTCTTAGACGTTGCCCGGGATACTAAATAACTTCTTGTAGCTATATCTCTTAGATTATCTTCTCTTATCTATCTATGTCTCGCTCTATATCTATCGCTTTCCATATTTATTGATCGTCTTTTTGTCACCACACACACCATACATATATACATACACCAACATATACACACATATATACATAACCAATACAACATAATTATAACACACATACATATACACATACAGACAGACATGCTACATATACACATACATATACACACACAAGACATATACACACACATACATAACACACACATACAATAACACCATACATATACATACATACATATACACACCATACATACATACATATACACACATACATGCATATAAACATACATACATATACACATACATGCATATAAACATACATACATATACACATACATACGTATACACATACATACGTATACACACACATACATATACACACACATACATAAACATACACACATACATATACACACACATACATACTTACATATACACACATACATAAACATACACATACATACATACATATACACACACATACATACATACATATACACACCACACATACATACATTTACACACATACACTCAGCTTTATATATTAGATATCTATATATACATCCATAAACATATAATCACTAACACAATCTTTGCAGCCTCATATGGTCTATTATTGGGTTACAATACAGGCTAAAATTTATTACCCTGTTTCCTTTTTAAAGGATCCCTCTAGTTCCCAGAAGACCCCCAACCCCAGAGGTGAGCTCAGCAAAACCGAAAAGTAAATCGGCCAGCGTGAAAGTGAAGGAGGATCCCACGGTGGAGGTGCCAGGACAGCTCCCCGAGGCCGAGCACAAGCTCATCCAGGAGATGTGGCAGACAGCGCTATCAGCCATTGCTAACATGGTAAGAACAGGGGTGATACTGTCCAGAAGGTGCAGGGGGCGCTGCAAAAAAAAAAAAATAACATTTTTTTGTGTTGTTAAAACAGCATTTTTTCTTTCAAAAACTATAAGAAAAAGTTTATCTATATGTGTGTGTGTTCAGAGGGCCATTACTATATGTGTGCAGGGTGCCATTACTATATGTGTGCAGGGGGCCATTACTATATGTGTGCAGGGGGCCATTACTAAGTGTTTGTGTGCAGGAGCCATGACTATGTATGTGTGTGTGTACAGGGGGGCCATTGCTATATGTGTGTGTGATACACTCACAGTGCACACACACCCGCACACACCATACACTCACACAGCATATTCATACACGCACAGTGCACACACACCGTACACTCACAGTGCAACTGCACATACCATGCACAAACAGCCCATACTCTCACGCAGCCCATACTCTCACAGGGCGCACACACACCATATACACACCACAGCACACACACACACCACAGCACACACACACACCACAGCACACATACACACACACCACAGCACACACACACCACAGCACACACATGCACAAGAAATACACACAGCACAGCACAGCACATGCACAACACATACACACAGCACATACATAGAGGGACTTACAGTCGGCTGTCTGTCGCATTCGGGCGGAGGAGCCGGGAAGCAGAGAAGCCGATGGGAGCGGAGGAGCAGAGGAGTTGAGGGGAGCGGAGGAGCAGAGGAGTCGAGGGGAGCGGAGGAGCCGAGCAGCGGACGAGGGGGGAGGGGGTCAGGGGAGAGCTGGGGAAAGAGCGGCATTGGTGACAGCCCCGCCCCCCCTTCTGACTTTACGCATGGCAGTTATTTTGGGGGGTAATGGCGCCTCATCACGCGTCTATGACGCGTGGTGAGGCGTTAATGCGACCTCTGCAGGGGCCATTACTAAGTGTGTGTGTGCAGGAGCCATGACTATGTATGTGTGTGTGTGTGTACAGGGAGGCCATTGCTATATGTGTGTGTGAACCCCAGGAATAACCGTTATATTTTGATAGATCAGACATTTCTGGATAAGGCGATACCTAACATGTTTATAATTTTTACTGTTTGTTTATATTTATATCTATGTATGTGTGTGTGTACAGGGGGGCCATTGCTATATGTGTGTGTGTTCAGAGGGCCATTACTATATGTGTGCAGGGTTATGTATGTGTGTGTGTACAGGGGGGCCATTGCTATATGTGTGTGTGAACGCCAGGAATAACCGTTATTATATTTTGATAGATCAGACATTTCTGGATAAGGTGATACCTAACATGTTTATAATTTTTACTGTTTGTTTATATTTATATCGGGAGAACTAATGGCTTATTGTGAGAGCACAGGCCAGAGACTATGTCAATTTAGGACCAACAGTCTATGAAGGTGGCCATAGACATGAAGTTCATAGGGTAGTACAGTTTCTGTACAGCAAATAAGTGTTATTCTTTATCTAATGAAAAGTTATACCATTTTATAATGTACAATGTTTTATGTAAGAATTAGTCACGGTTTTCACAATCTTTGCTTGCTTTCCATGTATATGTACACACAATGTATACATTGTGCTCAGGGGGGTAACTAGGAAAGGATGGGGCACCATAGCAGTCATATACACACATATTATTTATACATCATAAAACATGCATACAGTATATATACATCATTTCCACACACAGCCAACAGACATCCTATATTGACATATAGGGGCAGATTTATCAAGTGCCTGAAAGTCAGAATATTTCTAGTTGCCCATGGCAACCAATCACAGCTCCCCTTTAAAATATTCATGGGCACTGCTTAAATGAAAGCTGAGCTGTGATTGGTTGCCATGGGCAACTAGAAATATTCTGACTTTCAGACACTTAATAAATCTTCCCCATACAGTATAAATACATCGCGTTCTCTCACGTTCATTGCCTGCTGTCATCTTCCTATTACATGTGGGGGCAGAAAACCACAGATAAGACCCAGTAGCTGCAAAGAACATGGTGGAAGTAGACAGAAGGATATTCCTTGTCCTGCTCTACAGTACTACTGCCCCTTCCTCTCCCCCAGAATTTCTTCTGAGCCGACAATGGTTTAGCTTGTAGTGAACTGTGTGCTGAAAAGGTCCAACAAAATATCTATACACTGCTGCACTCCTCCGTTCTTTGTAGTGTGAAAGGTCAGGTGGTGGGGCCCCCTGACACTCTGGATCCCGTAACAGCTGGTATGGCTGCAGTTACCTCCCTGATTGTACTCCAGTATCTGGCATAAAATTTATGATAAAAGTTGCAACTGTTGTCGCATAGCCCCAATACCCAAAAAGTAGTTGTATCTTTAGGGTTTTAGGGAAAGTGCCGATAGATTATAGCTCATCTCCTAGCTGGATTACACTAGAGTTTCCATAATGGGAAATGCTAATATGTCAAGACATACAACTCTTAATAAATAATACTACAGACAGTTCATCACATGACCAGTGCATTACATGACCACGTGACCAGTGCATCACATGACCACGTGACCAGTGCATCACATGATCACATGAACAGCACATCACATGACCACATAGCCAGCGCATAACATGACCGCATGACCAGCGCATCACATGACCACATGACTAGCACATCACATGACCAGTGCATCACATGACCATATGACCAGTGCATCACATGACCATATGACCAGCGCATCACATGACCAGCGCATCACATGACCATATGACCAGCGCATCACATGACCAGTGCATCACATGCTCATATGACCAGCGCATCACATGACCAGTGCATCACATGCCCATATGACCAGCGCATCACATGACCAGTGCATTACATGACCATATGACCAGCGCATCACATGACCAGTGCATCACATGACCATATGACCAGCACATCACATGACCGCATGGCCAGCGCATCACATGACCACATGGCCAGCGCATCACATAACCAGTGCATCACATGATCAAGCAAGCAGAGATCTTGAAACTGAAATAATATTGGAAAAAACGTATGATGTTTCATTACATAAATGATAAGTTACCAATGAATCTTTGCAATAGTATCTGCATGTTTGGTGTTACCAGATGCTGTTTGTGGCAATTTCCTGCCATCAATATGTCTGATTATTTCCAGGGGATAACGACACCTGTTGTCACATTCTATAGACTGAAATATATAATATACCAGGGGCTATTTTCTATGGTGATACATTTACACATCACTTTATGATTAATATTATACTGTAAGATATATTTTTCCATTTGGTGATCTTTGGGCAGGAATATGTAGAGATGGAAACAAAAGCAATCAGTCCTTCACTTTGCACTATGTTATTCCATCACGTGTAATGTTATTCTGTGTATGCATGAGAATACGTAATAATTCACTAGTAACTATTGACGTCACTGGGTCACTTTTTAATGTACCACCACAGGGGCAGGCGTTTTTGGGTCCAACCAAGCTACACTTGTGCTGCCATCTGAAAAAGGGGTCAATCTTGTGCCCCTTCTATTTTCTCGTGTAACTGCCAGGATGGAAACATTTCCTTACATTGTGTGCATGGCAAAAAGTTTCTCCCATCTGAACATTATTCTGGATGTAAGATACATAACGGAGTCTCTTCACCTCTAGGTGTTGCTGCTGTGGCCTCTTTAAGACTGAACTTTTAATGAATGTGGAATTTAAAGGACTAACATTAAGGACTAACATCTCTCTGCACCTCTTAACCCTCTCACTGCCAGACCAGCCTGCAGTGCATTGCCAAGAGATATCTCCATCGCATGCAGAAATGTGTCTCTGGTCAGGCCCTGGCAAACCGGGAGCATAAGAAAAAAAAATGAAGAAAAAATAAGAAAAAAAAGCTTCCTGATGGGGGTTAGCGCTCCCTGACGTGTTATACCTCAGCCCCTAACTTGTGTGTAATGTATACATATACATGCCTATATGTTTCTATGAATATATATGTGTGTATATACACTGAGCCTGCACAACACTGTCTGTATTCATGGCTCTGATGGTCTGATGTCTTCCCTCCATGTCTGGTCCAGTAACACTGTGAGCTGGAGTGGTCTGCAGATTGCTTTCCTTTGTGATGTGCCCCATAAAGCAGGGGTGTGCTGCAGTCCCCTGCTCATTCGTGTACTGTAATCCTTTTAGTGACTACTTCCGTTCTGTAAATGCACAGTACATACAGCACTGTGATGCCAACAGGGTGGCATACCATACAAGGTGGGTCAGAGTGGCATTAGTAACCCAGATGCATGACACTCTGTAATACGTCATATGGTATACTGTCCTGTATAATTCAGTATGACATACTGCCCTGCAGTGTATATTGTGGCCTAATGCTCTGCAGTATTGAATTGTAATGCACTGCTCTGCAGTCCTCAGTGTAGTATGATGTTCTGCGTTGTCCAGTATGGCATACTGCTCTGCAGTGCTCATTGTCACATAATGCTCACTGGTGCTTGGTGACACGGTGCTCTGCAGTTTTCACTGTGTATAGCATAAGATAAAGCTCTGCAGTGCGCACAGAGCAGCAAACTGCTCTGCACTGCTCAGAGAAGGATATATGTTCTGCAGACCGCTCAGCTGCTCTCACAGTACTTTGCTATTCCTGTCCTGTGTTAATTAAAAATGTTTTTATTAATTACGCTGCCTTTGTTTTTTGTTATTTGTACGACCACAGATCTAAATGGATATATATGACTGCTTACTAACCTTTGTAGGTAAATATATTTGTATATTTTTAGATACTGCTGTTAGAGATATAGAGACCTCCACTATGAATATATATCTATATAGTAGGCCATGTAAGGTTTATTATAATACAGTAGAAAAAAGTCTGCGGGGTAACTTTGCGTTTGGCTTCTCCAAATCAATGTGAGTGATAGGTCTCTTCATATAAACTAATATAACCTGTCAGTATTTCCCTAAATGCAAAAAGGGAAGAATGTTCTGACATGATCCTTTTCATGTAAATCTCCCTGGCCCTCTTTGTAAGTAACGGGTAAATGGGCACAGTGGTGTAACTAGAAGCTGATGGGCCCCAGTGCAAAGTCTGTGCCAGGCCCCGACTATAATGTATGGTTTATAGTAATAGTCTTCTCATATGGGAAAGTGACACCTTATGGGCCCCCTAAACCTCTTGGGCCCGGGTGCAACCACACCCTCTGCACCCCCTCAAGTTACGCCCCTAAATGGGCAGATTCCTGCATCTAGTACCTGGTGTCCTTTGGTTACTCACCTTCCCTGGATCTAGAGCTGCCCCAAACACAAGCAGCTGGCATAAACTAATATCGGGGATAAACCATATAGACATCAGTACAAGGATCCTCTATACTTACGGGATTTAATTTAGGCCTTTACCCCAATGTCCCCTTCCCTCTAACACAACCAGTACCTTATATTCGTTAAGCAGCCTCTACCCCTAAGTAACCGCCCCCCTCCTCACACAGCCAGCACCCAAAGGTCCCCTCTTTTTCACACAGTCAACACCCCATATTTCCATCTTCCTCACATAGCTAGCAAAACCCATAAGTTCCCTTCTTAAGTTCCCACAATGGTCCACAATTATCAAAAATAGTGCAAACTGCACTAGGTGCAGATATATGTGACTAAGTATTAAATCTATACTTCAATACTGTTATATTGCAGTTATGCTCATTTACCCTACATCATAACACTCGATTTGCACTTGAGCTCCACAGAGAAGTACAGAGGAGAGTGCAAGGGAGGTGGCTCAGAGATGTAGAGTGCAGGCCCTCAATCTCCTATAACATCATCCACCCCTTTAACTTCCTACCACGCCCCTTTACCTCAAGAAACTAAGTCACCTATTTTGTCTTGTCTTTTCTTAGAGTTAATAACTGATATAACAGAATCTATGAGAATGGGACAGATATGTTAATGGCTTACATTTCTGGTCAGTGATTGGACAGTTTGGATCGGTGACTAGAAAAAGCAGAAGTTACAAGACCTGAGATGGACAGAACTGAACTGCTGTCACAAATGGAATGGACGGGTTAATAGTCCATTTCCTAAGTATAATGAATGGGGTATGAGTGGGTGTTATGTGGTCTGTACATATAGAAAGAGGGTGGGAGGGGAGAGTTGTGAATTTGATGGTGTGGTACAAGTGCAGGGGGATTGCAGGGGGAGCTCTGTGGTGTGTGGTTTGTACTGCTTCCTCATGTTCTGTGTCATAGAGGTACTTGCTCTTATGTTGGCCGTGTGTGCAGTATTTTTTAATCACATTTTGTTATATTGCTGCATTTTGCTAAAATTAAGAATATTTGTAGACTTGTTTATTGTGAACCAAAAATTGTGCCAAAAAAGTGTGAACCAGGGCCGCATTAAGGGTGGGCACAAACTGCTCAGCCCCCCACAATTTTTTTCATCAAAGTAAATGTTGCTAGAAATAAATATATATATATAGCCGCCCCAGTATACACATATATATATATACATTTACCCCAGTTTTTTATATATAGCCCCTTAAAATACAAATAGGAAAATCTTCAACAGCACGAATAGATGCAAGAAAATGATAGGTCCTCCAAATGTAAGATAAAAAAGAAAAAAATAGCAGCACCCCAAGGATGTAAAGTGATCAAGTGGATTTATTCCATGTTAGCGGCAACATTTCAGTTCAAGTTTTGAGCCTTTCTTAAGCTGATCCATTTTTTCTTCTTCAACCCCTTACATTAACTTTTATACATCCCACTCTAATAGCTATATACATCCCCTTATAATAAATATAAAGAGCCCCCTATAATAACTACATACAACCCCCTATAATTACTATATATACCCCCCAATAATAACTATATAGTGCCCACTATGATAAATAATACAGCCCCTATTATAACTTTATCCAGGCCCCTATAACTATACATAGCCCCCTATAACTATATACAGCCCTATTATAATAACTACATACAGCCCCCTATAACTATATATAGCCCCTCTATTATAACTATATACAGCCCCTTTTAACTATATACAGCCCCCACATAACTATATACTGTCCCTATAACTATATACAGCCCTCTCAATATAACTATATACAGCCCTCTAATAACTATGTACAGCCCCCTATAACTATATACAGCCCCCTATTATAACTATGTACTGCCTTCCTATTATAACTATATAGAGCCCCCTATAACTATATACACCTCCAGCAATAACTATATCCAGCCCGCCCCCCCCCTATAATAACTATATACAGGCCTAGGTAAAATAATAAAATTGTACTCGCCTTCCTCCATTCCCCGATGCACGCCGCCCTCCTTCCTTTCCCTTGTGTGTCAGGATACTGGCAGTGTGTGTCATCTTGTTGTAGCCCGATTGTTTATAGCAGACAATGTAGTATATAGATGGAATAAAAGGATTAGTGATAATATGGAAGATTAAGCAGCCTCAGAGGCATCCATGCATGCTGCCCCTGCTGTTTCCTGTCCATTTCCGTGGTGTTTCCATCCTTTTCTGAGGTTCCCAGGTGCTTGGCCAAGCTTCCCTGTGCAGATCCTTGGTCCCCTTGAAAAATGCTCGAGTCTCCCATTGACTTCAATGGGGCTCGTTATTCGAGACGAACACTTGAGCATCGGGAAAAGTTCGTCTCGAATAACGAGTACCCGAGCATTTTAGTGCTCGCTCATCTCTAATAAGAAAACATGTACCGTACATACTCGAGTATAAGCCGACCCGAGTATATGCCGAGACCCCTAATTTCAACACAAAAAACTGGGAAAACCTATTGACTCGAGTATAAGCCGAGGGTGGGAAATGCATTGGTTACAGCCTCCCAATATATAGTCTGCCAGCCCCTGTAGCATACAGCCTGCCCAACCCCTGTAGCATAAAGCCTGCCCAGCCCCTGTAGTAGGAAAAAAAATAATACTGTACTCATCTTTCCGACGTCCCCCATAGGTCCTCTTCTGTCTCAGACAGAAGAGGACCTACGGGTGACGTCAGAAAGGTGAGTTTTGTCTTTGTGTTTTTAGTTGACTCGAGTATAAGCCGAGTTAGGGTTTTTGAGCACAAATTTTGTGCTGAAAAACTAGGCTTATACTCGAGTATATAAGGTATATATTTGTGTCTCTTTATCTACTTCCCACTTAGTGACAGATATATAATACTGAGCACAGCTAATTACTGGTCAGCGATGAATATAGTTGCTATGGCATAGACCTGAGACTAACCACAATTAGTGCCTTATTGGTACGGCACACGTCGGGTGCGGGTACATGGAGAGGGCTCTCCATAGCAGGTATGTCTTTGCTGCATAGTGCTAGCACAGATCGCGAGTGTCCCATCAACCGCCGACGAAAAAGCTGATGTATACCCCTATAGAAACCACCCAGTTTCATTCACTTTGCTGTGTGATCTGATTAAAATTTACACAGAGGTTTGCTCCCCGGCCTCTGAGGTATTGTTGTTTTCGTTAGCTTTTAGCCAACCTTTGGGGTGTTTTGTATAGGGAAATTGGTCCCTCATTCCACTACGTATCTGGGGGGCTGATGCGAGGCAATGTTGCTTTAGGCACTGGGGTGGTATGTCTCTGGCGTTCCAAAACTGACTTTTAGTCAGCCGTGCCCCTTTTCATTGGCTAGCAAGTTTTTGGCTCCTTGGCCATACTGTTGATCTGAAGAAGGATTCCTTCTTCTACAAGGTTATAGCTATATGTGTGTGTGTTCAGAGGGCCATTACTATATGTGTGCAGGGTGCCATTACTATATGTGTGCAGGGGGCCATTACTATATGTGTGCAGGGGGCCATTACTAAGTGTTTGTGTGCAGGAGCCATGACTATGTATGTGTGTGTGTACAGGGGGGCCATTGCTATATGTGTGTGTGATACACTCACAGTGCACACACACCCGCACACACCATACACTCACACAGTATATTCATACACTCACAGTGCACACACACCGTACACTCACAGTGCAACTGCACATACCATGCACTAACAGCCCATACTCTCACGCAGCACATACACTCACAGGGCGCACACACACCATATACACAACACAGCACACACACACACCACAGCACACACACACACCACAGCACACATACACACACACCACAGCACACACACACCACAGCACAGCACATGCACAAGAAATACACACAGCACAGCACAGCACATGCACAACACATACACACAGCACATACATAGAGGGACTTACAGTCGGCTGTCTGTCGCATTCGGGCGGAGGAGCCGGGAAGCAGAGAAGCCGATGGGAGCGGAGGAGCAGAGGAGTTGAGGGGAGCGGAGGAGCAGAGGAGTCGAGGGGAGCGGAGGAGCCGAGCAGCGGACGAGGGGGGAGGGGGTCAGGGGAGAGCTGGGGAAAGAGCGGCATTGGTGACAGCCCCGCCCCCCCTTCTGACTTTACGCATGGCAGTTATTTTGGGGGGTAATGGCGCCTCATCACGCGTCTATGACGCGTGGTGAGGCGTTAATGCGACCTCTGCAGGGGCCATTACTAAGTGTGTGTGTGCAGGAGCCATGACTATGTATGTGTGTGTGTGTGTACAGGGAGGCCATTGCTATATGTGTGTGTGAACCCCAGGAATAACCGTTATATTTTGATAGATCAGACATTTCTGGATAAGGCGATACCTAACATGTTTATAATTTTTACTGTTTGTTTATATTTATATCAGTTCTAGGGAAAGGGGGGGTGATTTTTAGGTATTTAATTTAATTTTTTAATTTTATCTTTTTACTATTTTTCAGACCCCTTGTGTACTTTAACTCTAGGTTGTCTGACTGATCCAACCATAAACCGACATACACAGCATCAATTACAATGTGCAAATCGCACATTGTAATAGAAGGGTTAAAATCAGATAGCCTCAGGTCTTTGACACCAAGTTTTCACCGGGGCCTACTGGAGTCTTGTTACGCCAGTGTTGCCAACCTTAAGGAGGACCTGTCACTGAAATTTTGAGCACTAGGAGGTGCTTACTAAAGTAAGCAGCTCCTAGTGCTCGAACAAACTCTGCAGTGTTAGAGTCATAGTGTTATCGGAAACCTCCAGTAACGCTATATAACACTGCGGCGGGGTACAGTGTAATCATCGGTAACGATGTAATCAAGATGTAATCAAGAGGCTCTGCCTCTTCCCCGGACCGCCCCGTTCGCTCCATAGGCTGGCAGTGACTGCCGCGCGCCAGGCAGTCACCGCCCCTAGCCACACCTCAACCCCGCCCCCTCATGAATATGTTGGACAGCTTTGCGAGCTGTCCAACAATTACACTGTACCTCGCTGCAGTGCCAAAGTTTCCGGTAACAATATCTCTCTAACACTGCGGCGTTTGTTCAAGCACTAGTGCCAAAAATTTGGGTTAGAGGTCCTCTTTAAAGTCAGAAGATACAGAGTCAGGAACCAGGGGCAACAGATTGTGGATGTTTAACCCATTAAATTCTGCAGCATTTAAACTGCCTGTATGGGGTTTCTGCATATTTATTAATTTTTTAAAATCGTTATTGTACTGCACTGAAATGTATTGTATTGGTTTGCCTATTAGACTGTGCCTAAAAGGACACTGTACATGTCATCTCTCCCCCGGCTACCATAGCCACCCCCCCAACACTATGACCCAGCGCTGTATCAGGTTGCTGGACAGGAGATGGGTGGGGGTGCCAAGCACCCGGAAGTTGCTGTAGCTGAGCTGCTGTGCCTATATAAATAAACTGGGGTACGGCTCTGACTGACCAAAGCGCGGGACACCTGGAGTGGCAGAAGGTGAGTAAAGCTTTATTTTTTAAAAAGTCCTTCCCAGCCTGGCTGCTAATTTTTTATAATAGTTTCACAACCCATTTAAACGATACATTAAAGTGGGGGCCTGCTAGAGATTTTGTACTAAGGCCCAGCCTTCTCGAATTAAATAATTGCATAAACTATACAAAGACATTTCACATGGAGTGTCCATAATATCTGACTACAGACAAGGTCCCTTTAAGTGACAAGATAAAAGGCCATAAATTTGATGTAAAATAAATGTTTTAACATGCTGCGAGACACCAGTCGCATTTATTTTTAATTATAAATGTCTGACATGTTCTTCTGCACTTGACTTTTCACACAATTATCTGTGTTTATCCTAACCCCAGGAAAACATTACATTTTCCAATAATGGATCCCATTATATTCCATGCACGAAGGACACAAAATAACAAGTTAGTTACATGACCCCTGTGGGATGCTTATGTCTCTTGTAGAAGCATTGAAGCGCTATTTTTAGTATGTTATCAGCATGAGCAGCCATCGTTTTTCTTTACAGTAAAAAATAGAGACATGTTCATGTTTGTGCCATCTATTAACAACGTAATGTACAGACAACCGTTCGACTTTTCCTTTTGGTTAACATGTTTGGTTTTTTTTACTGTGGCCAAGAAAATATGTATTGAAATTAATAGGTATTGCAGGATTAGTTACTGTATATATCCCAGAACTGACAAGATATCTTAAAAGGGATTTTATAGTTTCACCTGTGTATTCACATATACAAACCCACATGGGGAAAATGGAAGTGATCCCGTTGCCATACCTGCTGCAGGGATATTGGAAAGTTGCAAAATCCTAACAATTTCAACATTTTTAATTGCTGCCAACAAATATTGTTTATGGTGTGGTCATGTAAACACATTGGCCGACATTTACTAAGAATTGTGCAAAGTGCACTAAGTTGGGCTTGTCTGTGTAGGGAGCAACAGATTCATGATGTCTGGCGCACGTTCTTCATAAATATAGCACTCCCTATTCTATGATCGTGGTGAAACTATCTCTCCACAAGGTATGGTGGATGCCCTCCTGTCATGCTTTCAAGTACACTTATTCATTGAACTATCTTAAAATGTTTGCACTATTTTTGGTGATAAATAGGGCTAGTTAATAAATGGCACTATAAATAAATCTAATTTGGGGTTAACCTAGCAAGGACTGAAAAATCTTTACACCAAAATAACAAAAAAAGGATGTGCTACAGTCATCCTGGGCATTTTTTATTTGGATATTATTACAATTATATTTTTTTTAGTTTTGTGTATTTTTGTCACATGATACACCTTGGGGCAGGACTGTTGAGCAGATCTGTGTGCAGTCAGAATCTGACATCTCTATAATAACCAAATAGTGAAAAATAGTCAGCAGCATTCCTGCTACTAACCACGTAGTGCTGGTTAAAGGGGTATTCTCACCTGGGCATTGACATTTAACTGAATTCATCTGCAATATGCAGATATTTCTTCAATTGGATGTTAAAAACTTTCTGTAAGTGTGTAAAAAGAATTTTCCATGAATATATCCATATTGTTCCTTAGAAACAGGTTATTGGATATCACCATCTCTGCTGGAGTGATTGCAAGAGCAAACATATTGGGGCAGATGTATCAAGTGTCTGAAAGTCAGAATATTTCTTGTTGCCCATGGCAACCAATCAAAGCTCCCCTTTAAAATATTCATGAGCACTGGTAAAATGAAAGCTGAGCTGTGATTGGTTGCCATGGGCAACTAGAAATACTTTCAGAAACTTGATAAATCTGCCCCATTGTTTTTGCATATAAAACGCGTAGGAGTTACTGCATTCCCACAGTCGTCCTGTGGTAATGAGCGCTGAATTCATGTGGTGAGGCACCAAAATTGTGCATGTGTGGCCACTGCTGCCAGGGAGCGGGTGGTGGTTGCATGCAAGGACAGCTATCTTGTTTCTAAGGGACAACATGGCTACATTTATGGGATATTATCTTCAATTGGATGGTTTTAAAAATAGACCTTTGGGAAGAAATGTATATACACTGGAGATCAAAGTTAGAGAACAATTTATGATTAATAATCTCCATGGATGAACATTTGATGGATTTTTTGTAAGGGGTACACCATGCCACTAGAACAGTATTTTGCAAAATGACAAAATGACAAAAAATCTACATAAAACCTTTATTTAGCAAAAAATGTGTTGATCATAATTAGAGAACAGCAATGAGAGTAGCACAGAGAAAGATTATATCTAACTTTTCTGAAGGTCACAAGTCACCAATCATTAGTAAGAGACTGGTCACAACAATCACCAATCATTAGAATGGGTTGCCTAAGTTTAGGCCTTTGCTTTGAATGACTTCAGCACATCTGTGTCCACAGGACATCACTAGTCTCTCACACTGCTCTGGTGTGAATTTGGTTCAGTCTTTTTACAATCTCTTCCGCAGTTTCTGACTGCCATAGGTTTTTTGGCCATAACTTTATCACCAAGGATTTCCCAGAGGTTTTCCATTGGGTTTAGATTCTCACTCTGGGCTGGCCATTGTTCCAATGTACCGTATAAACTCGATTATAATCCGAGACCCCTAATTTTACCACCAAAAACTAGGAAAACCTATTGACTCGAGTATAAGCCGAGGGTGGGAAATGCATTGGTCACAGACCACCCCAGTATATAGCCAGCCAGCCCCCTATAGTATACAGCCTGCCCCCTGTAATATACAGCCTTCCACCAGGGGTATACAGCCAGCCCAGCTTGCCCTCAGTTGTATACAGCCAGCCCAGCCTGCCCCCAGTAGTATACAGCCTGCCTCCAGTAGTATACAGCCTGCCCCCAGTAGTATATGGCCTGCCCCCAGTAGTATACGGCCACCCAGCCTGCCCCCAGTAGTATACAGCCACCCCAGCCTACCCCAGTAGTATACAGCCAGCCCCCAGTAGTATACAGCCTGCCGCCAGTAGTATAGAGCCACCCCAGCCTGCCCCCAGTAGTATACAGCCACCTCAGCCTGCCCCCAGCAGTATACAGCCAGCCGAGCATTAAAAAAAAAAAACTTATATACTTTCCTCCGGTGGCCCCGATGCGCAGCGCTGCTCCCCCGATGTCCGTGCGGGTCCTCTTCTGGCTTCCGCGCCTATCTTCTTTCTTCTGTAACATCGTGCTGGGCGCCGCCACTGCACTCTCCCGGCCGGCAGGCGCATAGTATGGGAGAAAAACATATCTAACAGTAGTTAAAAATTGTAAGAAAAATGAAAAAGAAGAAAATAGAATTACCATTCCTTTTATCACAAATTTTACTAGGGATGCACACATTATTAAGAAAATTATTAAACAGAATTGGCACATTTTAGAGCATGACCCAGTCATAGGACACCTTCCAACGGAACCAAAAATTATCCATCGAAAATCTAAGAGTATTAAGGACCACATAGTACAAAGTAGTATAAGTGTGAATAAGCACCAGGAAGATTCAACACATAGAGGTTTTTATAAGTGCACACGATGCAAGGCATGTAGAAGCACGGGAGAGTCACGTGTGGGAGGTATTCATAATTTCTCTTCTTCTGATTACTTACAAACGTATAATGTAAAGCACTTTGCCACCTGTGACTCTGCAAGAGTCATCTATATGATTATCTGCCCATATGGTCTTAAGTATATTGGGCGGACTATAAGAAAATTAAAAATTAGAATTGGTGAGCACTTTAGAAATATTAAAAAGGGTAAAATGGATCATGCCCTGTCAGCCCATTAAACAAAATTTCATCAAAAAAACCCTAAGTGCACTGTATTCTTTAGTTTAGAAGAAGTGTCCCCACATTGGAGAGGCGAATCCTTCTGGATTTTTCAGCTAAAAACTTTGATTCCTTTAGGACTTAATGCTGATTTTGAAATAAAATGTTTTCTCTAAGTATATAGGTCAATATAATTTTAGTATCTAAATTAGGATCTGTACCAACTCTTAGCACTTTTTTCAGTATTATATACAAGCACTTTTGCATACTCATATTATATAGAATTATGTATGTGTATATGTTTTTTAGGGGATAGATAGCACCTGTAGCAAAGGGTTTTTAAAAATGGATGGAGAATCTTTTCAACCAATTTTAATTGTGACTATTGTGATACTGTAGCATTATTTTTGATTGATTATATAACACAGTACATCACCGTGATTTATTAACTTCAATATCGTTATTTTTTAAGTACATGATATTTGTTGTTGTTTAAGGAATATTTTTGTTAACTATGGATGTTAATGGCGTTAACAGCTAATTGCATCAACTACTATATATAGCTTATCCTTTACGCACGTCGGTAAGCCCCGGAAGAAGCCGAAAAGGCGAAACTCTGAGTCGGGCAAGCTGAACCGAACATGCAATTCTGTATTGAAGACCTTTTTAATTATATGTTGTGTGAGTAGAACAATTAAACTTTTTTATAATCTTAAAAAACTTGCTGCACTATTGCGTCTTCTTTTCTTCTATGGGAGCGGAGTGAGCACTACCAAAAGTGTGACGGAACTAAAAGTTGGAAGGTGCGAGGTTCCAGCCGGATGACTGGACTCGTGCACCCGGAATTCGTCTGTGCTCCGAGAGCTCCATTCGCAACTGCGGGATAGAAGAACGTGGACTTGGGAAGACAAACAGACAAGCAGACAAGGAGTTTTACCCCCACCTGAATGCTGTGAAACATAAGGAGAGAGGTATTTGAATGTTCTGGCAGAACTTTTCGCTATACCTTGTGACGTTTTAAAGCATAGTTTGAAAAGACGTTGAGGCGGTGAAAAAACGTTTTTAATTTGTATTTTGACTGTGGTGCGGTATAACTTAAATATTTATTGTACTTTGTAAACCATTTTTTGCAGGGGGCTAGGTTTATTTATTTTTTATGAGCATATCTTAGATTAATGGAGCATATGGCTCTATTAATAGAGATTAATGGAGCAGAACGGTCATGCGTGACCATCTGCTCCATTAATCTGACAGAGTGACAAGGTGTCCAACGGACACCTCGTTCTTGCAATCTGTGGGGGTCTCAGCACTGAGACCCCTCTGATAAACAAGTTTGTCACTATGCCAGTGATGGCTAACCTTTTGGAGACAGAGTGCCCAAAGTACAACCAAAACCCATTTATATGTTGCAAAGTGCCAACATGACAATTTAAGCAGTAACTTATTGATCCCTGCTGTATCACATGTTTCAATCGTATTGGAGTTATGACCTCACCAATACAATAGAAAGATGATGGAGAAATTTGGATTTTAGCTTCCCTCCAGGGTTCCCTGAAGAGGAAGAATCAGGGTTCCCAGAGCAGGCGCTCCAACAATAATCTGTCTCTATCCACACCTGCTTGTTCCTCCTGTAACCCTGGCAGCCAAGGATGTCGCTTTAAAATGGCAAGTCCTGGGCTGTATTGGACCACAGGAGGAAGCCTTGAGTCCTATCTGGCAAACTCTGTGTTGGGGTGAAGGCCTGGGTGCCCACAGAAAGGGCTCTGAGTGCCATAGGTTCGCCACCACTGTGATATGCCATGGATAGGGCCTAACTTTAGTTTGTGGGAAAACTGCTTTAATGAAACACAGATGGACTCCAAGATGGGGTGCAGAGTATACATTAATGAGCAAAAAAGGAATGTTTAGCATTTGGCAATGAAACAAAGAGTATAAATTTTAAAAGGATCTGAATACTTTCCGTACCCTCTGTAATAGGTAGGGATTTCTCCTGTGTTGTCTGTCTGTATATGTTTATGATAAGTAAAGTTATTAACATTTGCATGGGGGCCCAGGCTCTGAATCTTTTACCATCCTTGCAATGCCCCTGTCTCACTACATGGCTTCAATTTCCCTACAACCTGCTGGGACATATTCGCCATAATATTTATTTTATCATATAACCCATCAGAGTCATTTTAAGATCAAAATGCAGCCGAAAATTCTGTATCACCTCTGCCTTGTATACAGCAAGAGCAACCAACTATTTTTCTCGTAGCACAAACAGCAGAGTTTCAGGAAGCCAATATTATTGTCATATAAAAATGTACACTGATGTTTTCTCACAAAGTTAACAGTTTCCCCCGTGCCCATAAATCTGAAGCTGAAATGATAATATTTGCCTTGTGCAGTTTATCCTGCAGCAGAATAAATGATTATGGGGCTGAGTGTAACAAAGCAGAATATTGTATCCTCCGTTATAGGAATGCCATAATATAACTGAGTGCTAGGCTATGTATATTAATAAGGCTTTCACATGTAAGCTCTAGACAATTGCTTGTATAGTGGTACCATAATGGTAACCTATCATTGTAATTATTCTTTTACCAAGCAGGAGCCAAGAAAGCCTCAGTAATTCCACTTAAAGGAGTACTCCATCAATTAAATATGAATTACTTTTTCAAAGAATTGATTACTAATTGTGGAAGGGTCTGACCACCAGGACTCCAGAATACAGGTTTTTAAGGTAGATACAGTATGTGTGCTGTCTGGGTATACACAATTCTGGAGGTACATGTTCATGCAATTCAGGGGGACCCCAGTTACAGATACCCAAATCTGGGTAGAGTCTATAATGTTCTTGCTCCTGAGCCACAAACAGAATGCTGACGTGGCATATATAAAGGAACTGCATAAACCGTTTTTTCCTGGTCAGTTTATAGCAAAATACTGAATGACAAGCACAATAAAACTATCCAGTCAGCATCTATTACTGCTGTAGAAAACCAGCATTATTTATAATTTTACCAGTCTTCAGCCACCACTAGCTGGAGCTTACTCAATGATAAAGCCAGGGACAGCAGCAGGGACTTGCAGCTCATATTGTCCATAATACAGCAGAACAGAGCAGGTGATTACAGTCCTCACTGTTCTGCTGTATGTATGTTCTGAGGAAGAATATGCTGCTGTTGGAGGAGAGATAATTATTATATCCAGTAGGTGGTAGCTTCACTTAGTGAGGCTACTTCCTTCATGGACTAGAGAGCATCATCAGTAGGACAGCCCTGGACAGAGATTGAGAGGAGGAGGCTGAAGAGAGAATATGTATTCCTGGGGGTGGGGGATTTGGTATATTCAGGGCTGCATTTGCCACAAGATGATCTTCTTGCCTCAGGTGGCAGATGGCAGAGGCTTTTTGGGGGCAGCAAAAATATTTGAATCTAATGCAGGAGATTTGGTTGCCCATAGCGTCTAAATTGCCCACCTGAAATATCCATCGCATCTGTGCCTGTGTTGACACACAGAGAGGTGCAGCGCTTACCCGGCTGATTACATCGCTTAGGCCACTCTAATCTTTTTCCGGCTCTTCTGCCAGGTCACATCTCAGCACACTGTCATGTCTCCACACAGACGCCGTAGAAGCCTGGGGAGGAGGGGGATTTTACATGGTGCCACATATTTATTAAATTGGGGGGAAGGGGATCTACTAATGGGGTCAGAATGTATTAAACTGGAGGGGGAATATCTACATATGGAGCCAAATATTTTATCATTAAAGATGGAGGTCTATATATGGGGCAACATATTTATTCAATTGGAGGGGGGGTCTATATATGGGGCGAGATATTTATTAAACTGAGGGGGATATACATATGGGAACAGATATTTATTAAAATAGGGGTCTACATATGGGACCACATATTAATTTAACATGGGGGTTCTTTTTATGGGACCAGATATTTATTAAACTGAAGGGGGAATCCATGGGGGATGTTAATCATAGGGGCAGATGTACAGTATTATTGTATATGCACCAAAAAAGTGTTGGGAACTCACATTTTTTTAGGCGCAAAAGTGTTGCGAAACATTTATAATGCGTTTGTCCCAGAAAGAACAGATGTTTCTGACTATCCCAACATGTCTGTCTTTCTTGGCGCAAGTGGGTGGGGCCTATATTTTCCACATCATCTGCCACATTAATGTTGAGTTTGTCAGCTTTTTTGGGCACAATTTTTGGTGCAGAACAGACCAGGGAAAAAAATGGTCTGAAATCAAAAGAAAAACAGGCGCAACCCATGTAAGATTTTGGAGCACATCTCATTTGCGTTAGCATTTTAATGGCGCCCGACTGATTAGTTCCGTCTGCGTATTAATTACTTAATTACAGCCATGCGCTACTTTATTACATCGGGATAACAGAACACAACAACGATTAACAGTACTAACAATAACAGAGGTCACTTAAGACCTAATCATAAAGGTAATTCCACTATGCCAGAGTGGTCAGAGGTGGCCCTCACAATTATTGAATAAATACCAAAAAAATAGACGAAAAAAGGGAAATCCATGCCAATAATAATCTTATAAAATAGAGAAACTTTATTGATAACAAATTAATTCTTTAAAATGTACTAAAAACTTCCAGGAGAGACAATGCATGAACAACCCAGGTAAGGGTACACAGCTGTATATGGAGTACTGCAAAGGGCGCGCAGCTCCTAATGGCAGTAATGTGTACTGCACCATATAACAAAAACTCATACCCAGACACAGAAGTTAAGCAAATGAATACTACAAATAAACATGCAGTTATTTGAAAAAAGTATCAGACCCAAACAAGGATAAAAATCTGTGAAAGGGAGATCCCGTGGACCACAGTACCTGGTGTTCAGCTAAGGGTTTTGCGGCGCTCTTTTGTCGGACTTTGCACGTTCTTGTAGGCGAAAATGTTTGCACAGGTATTTAAGAAGTGTCCGCGCTGCTATTGTATCGCACAAGACCGTTTTGTGGCGCAGCTGTGCTAGCCTCCTTGCGACACAAATTAGGGGGCATGCTGCCGGTCGGTCCAAGTGCCATATTTAACATGCAAATTGTGTTGCATGCCCTACGTAAAAGGTGCACCACAAAAACGATGGTGAACTCTGTCAGGCCAGTGCAGGGAAGCTACAAATTCATGATTTCTGGCGAACATTCTTAATGAATCTGAAGCACTCAGCATTATACACAGCACTTTTAGGGAAGTTTCCGACTTTCTAAGTAAATGTGCCCCACTGTGTGAAATAAGGTGCAGACACTCAAAACCACTAAATGCTGGACTTGCCTGCACCCAAATAAAGTCACAAATTAATGACAGATTTAGTAACTGTGACAAAAAATTGTGCAAAAAGGCACCAAATACAGTCTAAAAAACTATGATCAAGGTCCCCCGAATATTTATTAAACTGGGGGGCTGTATATTGAGGCCTTTTAGTGAATTAGAGAAGGGTTCTGTATATAAATGAGTGGATCAGTGAGGGAATGCATAGTGTCACTCACAGAGTTCCTGTAAGGCTTTGGGGATGTTATAAAATGTTAGTAAAGTTTTCAGTATTTCCTGTGGGCACTTATTTAAGATTTGTCTATATATATTTGATTGGATTCATATAGCAGGGGATCAGGGGTAGGCTGCCCTGGGTGGGGGCGCATTTTAGTTTTTCACCTCAGGCAGCAAAAGGGCTACAATCGGAAATGTATATATCTACATATCCCAGGGACGCTGGGTATATTTCTATGTATTCCTGAAGGTTGCTGTGTATATATCTATGTGTTTCTGGGGCTGGCTGTGTATACATCTATGTATTATCAGGGGGGCGAAGTATATATCTATGTGTTACTGGGGGTGGCTGCGCATATATTTATGTATTGTTGGGGAGGCTGTGTATATATCGGTTACTAGGGAGAGGCTATATATCTCTGTTACAGGGATGGCTGTGTATATAACCAGTGTCGGACTGGAGTATGTTGGGCTCACCAGAGAAATTTTTTTGGGGGGCCCACCCTTCATGTAATGAGAAAATACCTGACTACTCCTAATTGAAGTGTAAAATCGTAAATGACCTTCAACAGTATTAAAACATTTGGGAAGATTTACTAAAAGCATCTAACATTAAACATTGCAGTGTACTATATAAATACAGTGCCAGAACCTGTGCCAGAAATAACTTGGTGCTCTATTTGTGTAATGAGGCCCCCTTCCCCTTAAAAATACATGCAATTTACTCACAATCATTTTTACATGTATGCACATTCCTAAATTTATACACACATAATATATAATATATACACATCAAATTTACAAAATGTACAACAACAATTTACAACACAGATACATATTGTCTGTATATATATATATATATATATATATATATATATATATATATATATTTATACACACAACACATATGCACAGATATACAGTATATATACACAGATATACACACAGATATGCACAGACATGAATTTACATATTAGTAGTATTTATACTTACCCAACTTCAGCTAGATGTTACATTGGTCGGGAAGTGATGAGGAGTAGGTCATGACGGAGACACTGTAGGAGAGGATGGCCAGTCCTGTGAGGAGCGAAGTCCAGGCCGGGCGTGAGGCGCGCAGGCCGGATGTAAGGCGCACGGGCCGGGTTGCATATGAGCCCAGGTGGGCGGGGCAGGGCGAGGCGGGCTGGCCAAGTTACTTTAGCAGCAGTCAGTAGACTCTGCTACTGAGTATAGGGACGGGCTGGGGATGAATGGGAATGGAATTATACTTTGTTAATGATGTGCCCCACGGGCACGTCCAACTGCCTCTACATTCCCTACTAATATGTGGCCTGCAGTCGGGGAAGATTAATTAACAAAGTATAATTCATATGTTCAGCCTGGGCTCGGAGGAGCGCTCATTAAATTAGCGTTCTGACTTAAATTATACTGTGTCTTAATCCCTGTCCATCGCGGGTTCCCCTGTGCCTGGGCCCAGCTGCTATGGCTGTTGTCAGCTCAGGGTGGAGTCAGTGTGTAAGTTAGTGTTGGGACTTCTTCGGGCCCACCTGAGGTTTCCCCGGTACTCCGGTGGGCCAGTCCGACGCTGTAAATAACTATGTGTTACTGGGGGTGGCGCTTATATAAATGTGTTAATGCAGGTGGCGCTGTGTATATATGTGTTACAGGTGGTTGACTCTGTATATATATGTGTGTGTGTTATGTCTGTATATATTGAAAATAATTATGGGGAGGGTTTGTGCCCAGGGGCCCCCACCACCTTTAATCCTACCCTGGTCTTTACTTTTAAACTGTAATTCTATTCATGCAACAGTAAGAGCAGATTTAATAAATAAATAGTGCAGTATCACAAATGGCAACATGTAGATTTCTTATAATACCCTTGACCAATAAAATAAGACTTATTCAGGTAGATTTTCCAGTCCTGCATAATAGTAAAGTCAATGCCTCTGCCTTTTCATTAAGAAAACTGAAGATTTGCCCCACTAATGTTCTATATATACACAGATAATGGGCTCACTTTTTGGAAAATAGATTGCTTTTAATTTGTGATATGTGGCGCCTTAGGGGTAAATGTGGCTCCAAGCTTTATCGTCTGTTGGAGAATTTCTTCCTGATTGTCTGTAGTCATTAGGCGGGAGATAGAATGAATTGAAGACTTACATTGTAATTTCTTTGCAGTGAGCAGTAATCTTGGGAAATGAGAGCTACCCGAAATATTTGTAAAAAGTATTGGTTACATCAACATTAGGCGCACAGTGGGGACCCAGGATATTTAAGACCAATCTCATTTATTGCAAATTGACCTAAAAGCGATATTTTTTTTCCTGTCAGAGATAACCTTCCAAAGCAAAATAAAATATAAGGAAAAAACATCAGAATTGATTATTTTCAGTGATTATCATTCTGAAATGATTTTTATTCATCACTGTGATAGAAAATAGCTAAACATTTATGCTGAATTTTCTGCTATGCATCAACAATTCACAAACCTGAGAAAACTTCAGAAAAAAAATTAGAAGAGGTTCTTTGGCTTTGCAGTTTGTTTAGAGTGGGTCCCATTGACTCCAACATGCTTCTGATATTGAGTCTAGTCCGTGTCCATGTACACAAGATGTGGACACCATATAGAGTGGTCATCTGCCTGGCACTTTTCACTATAAGCCACATCAGAAAGCTGCCTGAGTGATGGGTCATCCTAATTCTGCTTTATTTATCTGGATGGCCATGTTTTGCCTTAGCGGAAGCATTTTCCAGATTCTCTTCTGTCTGTGTGCTCCTTGTAAGATTGCTTCTACCCACAAAGCCTATTTTTTCTCTAATTATAAAGAATCAATATGGTCCACATGGTTTCTTTTAAGGATATGAAAAGGAGTTGTTGTAAAACAGTGTAAGGCTTATATTAGTTTGTATTGCAACATCCCTGCCAATGCAAGGCAGAGGAGTTGTTGTGAATAAGCCCCTAATATGTGTGTTAATTGAAAGTCTGATCAGCTCCTCTGCAGGATACTACACATATGCTTAGGTCATTGTGCAGCGGTAGATTCTGCCTGGATAGGCAAGGGTTAAATGTTGTTTATCATCCAATGATATGCCTCAATGCACTTAATTGTGAACTGGAGTGTGATTGGAGGAGGAGGCCACCTGACCAGGTATTAACTAAACCCTTAGTCAGGGGAGAAGTCAGTCTCTTAGCATGTAGCTTCTGACTGAGCACCACCTCAGAGCTCGTGCTCTGATCACAGGCCCCCTAGGCCTCAGCAGCTCTACAGAGTGTCAGTCCACCTTCAGGGCTAACACGGAACCATTCCAGGATAAAAAAAGAAGATTCCTACATTGGACATAGCTCCATCCCAGCCTGCCCCTGCATCTAGGCTGGTGAACAGACTCCTGTGGTTCCTTCTCCAAGAGCACTCCCAGTATCCTACCTCTGTAAGGAATCGTTGGGCACGTTGCCTGCTGTCGCTGTTGGTTCAAATAAAGAACTGTAAGTTATTTTTGCACAACGTTGCCTCCGACTGGTCCCTGCTACGGCTGTAACATCAAGGGCGCCCCATCCATCTACCAGGGACACACACTACAGACTCTAAGGGCTGCCCCAGGGAGAATCAGTACCACAGCCTCTCCCTCTATATCATTTCTTGCATACACCACCTGCTGGAGACCTGCCAGGCTGTAGGACAGTCCTCTGGTCCCCATACCAAGCACCGTGACACTAGCGTGCCTAGGGCGCAACCGCCAGCCACTCCGGTATTCTGGGCCCCGGCTGCCTCCAGGCCCCAAGAAAAAGCTAGGCCCGGTGGGGGATGTTACAGTATGCTGTGACAAAACAGGATGCCTTGGTCTCAGCAGTAAAATCCATTCTAGGGGCCTACCACTGTACAGTAACATCCAACTATGAACACCACCCAGTAACAAATTCCTTAAACCAAAATTTTATCCAGTTCTTAGCTCTTGCTTTGGACATAATTTTCATGGATATCTACTTAGTAATTTGCTGACTCTTTTTTTCAACATACACCCTTTTAGCTCTGTTAGCCAGGGATACTTGATACAGGCCTCAAACAGTAGCTACGCCATAGGCCTGTGATAGAGAATATGGAACTAAAAAGTGTGGCCCAGAAAATTATTTATTTATATGATTGCTACCAGGGAACAAAATGGATCGTCCTAAACAGTACAGAAGTACTGCAATGTATTGTATAAGAGATCAAAGTATCCCCTAGTATAAGTCTCCTAATGGGACAGTAAAAAAAAGTTAAATAAAAGTTTTTAAAAAAATTCATGAATGATCACCTATTCCCTATATATATTATTTCATTCTGCGGAAAAAAAATTATAATAAAACTTGCCCAAGAAAATTGCGACCATAGCAACCTTGGCCAAGCAGATATAACATTATTATACCCGTATTGTAAAGGGTATGAAAATAAAAATCTAATAAAAAATTGCAATTTTAGTGTTTCCTAAATGTGAGAAAAAAGTCAGATTTAGTAGTAGAAAATAAACAGTAATGAATAATTTGTGTTCAAGGGAAAAGATTAGAAATTCTGCCTAAAAAGAAGAACACTTAAAGCTACAATTTAATGAAAACCTTTAAAATTGGACCACTCTTCAGCCACTAAACTATCAATTTTATTCCGGCTTTTAACAGTGTGGGAATAGTGACACAGGGTATGGATGTGTCCACAGTCTCACTCTCTTAGTATCTCCTCCTCCAACAATACACAATGCTGAGCTTGGTTTTGTCTCCATTTTCAAGTAATATGTATATATATATATATATAATTATATTACACTCACACGCCCACTTATTAGGTACACCTGTCCAACTGCCGTTAACACTTAATTTCTAATCAGCCAATCACCTGGCGGCAACTCAGTGCATTTAGGTATGTAGACATGGTCAAGGACAATCTCTGCAGTTCAAAACCGAGCATCAGTATGGGGAGAAAGGTGTATTTGGTGCCTTTGAACGTGGGCATGGTTGTTGTGCCAGAAGGGCTGGCCTGAGTATTTCAGAAACTGCGGATCTACTGGGATTTTCAAGCACAACCATCTCTAGGGTTTCAGAGAGAATGGTCCCGAAAAGAAAAAAACATCCAGTGAGCGACAGTTCTGTGGGCGGAAATGCCTTGTTTGATGCCAAAAGTTCAGAGGATGAATGAGCATGACTGGTTCGAGCTGATACAAAGGCACAGTGACTCAAATCACCACCCGTTTACAACCAGGTAGCAAAGAGCATCTCTGAACGCACAGTAACGTCGAACTTTGAGGCAGATGGGCTACAGCAGCAGAAGACCACACCAGGTGCCACTCCTTTCAGCTAAGAACAGAAACTGAGGCTACAATTTGCACAGCTCATTGAAATTGGACAGTAGAAGATTGGAAAAACGTTGCCTGGTCTGATGCGTCTTGATTTTCTGCTGCGACATCCGATGGTAGGGTCAAATTTGCGTCAACAACAGGAAAGCATTGATCCATCCTGCCTTGTATCAACGGTTCAGCTTGGTGGTGTGTCATCGGTGTGGGGAATATTTTCTTGGCACTCTTGGGCCCCTTTGGTACCATTGAGCATCGTTGCAAACGCCACAGCCTACCTGAGTATTGGTGCTGACCATGTCCATCCTTTATGACCACAATGTACCCAACATCTGATGGCTTCTTTCATTCAGCAGGATAATGCGCCATGTCATAAAGCTGGAATCATCTCAACTGGTTTCTTGAACATGACAATGAGTTCAACTGTACTCAAATGGCCTCCACAGTCACCAGATCTCAATCCAATAGAGCATCTATGGATGTGGTGGAACGGGAGATTCGCATCATGGATTGTGCCGCCCGACAAATCTGGCGGCAACTGTGGTGATGCCATCATGTCATATGGACCAAAATCTCTGAGAATGCTTCCAGCACCTTGTTGAATCTATGCCACGAAAATTGAGGCAGTTCTGAAGGCAAAAGGGGGTCCAACCCGTTACTAGCATGGTGTACCTAATAAAGTGGCGCCGGTGAGTGTTATATATATATATATATATGCTTTCATGTATAAAGGGTTGTCCTCGTGAGAATTGTGAGCTAACGGTAATACCAGCATGTAAATCTGGCAATTCGCACATGACGTCTTTAGTTGCAGGTATTTTCTTTCATTATTTTCTTCTTTTTGGAGAATATGTCAGCTTATTCCAGCCAGGACCCAGCTCTGAAGATTTAAAAACCCACAGATCTGCCCACAGTAACCAATGTTGCCAGCAGTAGCCAGTGCTGCCCCCAGTCCTCATATTCACAGTGCTACCCGTAGTAGTGAATGCTAAAAAAAATGAAAAAACATACTTACATTGATTGCTCATCTTGCTCTTCCTTCTTAAAAACTACAGTGTCAGTGATGTGTGATTACCACAGACATCCGCCTGTGCTGGGTCAATTCCAGTCTGTTAAAGTGGAGCTCACTGGAGCATGGGAGCTGAGAGCTTTGTGCTCTGCTGCAACAGGTTCAGTAGGTGGATGAGGTAACACCCGCAACCACCATGTTCATGGTGCTTTGAGGTAAATATGGTGCTGTATGTGGTCTAATTATTATAATATTATTATACTTTAAATAGGTTTTAACATCCATCAGAAAGTATCTCAGTAAATTTTGTGCTGTATAAATATAACCGTGGGTAGTGGATTTACTTTTCCACAAGTGCAGTTTGGCTTATTGCTGATCCCATGGGTGTTATTTAGGTAGCCCAGAAAGATTTCACCCTGAACTTCAATGGACAGGATCAGAGAGCCACTAGCTTTGGAGTAGGTACCGATGACAGCAGGTACTGGCAGGTCTGTAGACACTAGTGCAAGGTGCCAGGGTGTATAGTAATAGTTCTTGACAGGTCAAGGCCAGGTGATGTCAGGATAAGTTACTGTGATACATTTTATGACATTCCATGGAGGCATTGGGTGTAAAAATTCCAATAAACTTGGAAAATGTGGGTGGAATCTTTTGATCACCTTGACTTCTATGAGTGGCTTTACAAATCCCAGTAGGAAAAAACCCCTGGACAGTATTAGGTCTCAAATGGTGGGAGACTGGCTGAGGACAAAGCAGGAGACCAGGGGATGTATAATATAACTGTCAAAAATTAAGTAGTATCTTCAAAGGCTACCCTTGCTGGTGTGTGAAGTCCCAGGTCATCCCATTAAAAAATCTTAAAATGTATGTATGTTCTACTTATTGGTGTACTTAATATTGGATGATAAAATGGTTATTTGTCATGGTCCATTTTATCTATTACAGTCAAGTAATGGTATGGTATTTCTATCACTTGGTTTAGTCAAGTCATGATATAGGCTTGATTGTGAGGTCTTGTGATTATGTATCGTTGGATACTTGGTGATCCAAGAGCCAACTTCATTTGCTTAAGTTATTATACAACCCTTGATCCTATGTGATCTAGATCTGATACACTGGTTTATTTCTTATAATTCAGTGGTGATAAAAGACCCCGAGTAATCTGGTACATATATGATATAGAACTAGGCCCAAATGGATCCATGCAATCAGATCAACCAAGTCATACACCTGCGTGCTGTATGATTTCTCTCTCTATAAACCTTAAACTACCAACAAATAAATATGCTCTTGTCATTAAACAATAATTAAACTCAGATTAAGCATAGTAAATAAATCATTAATATTGGCGCCTAAAAGAAGAAAATGAAGCAACAGCTGTTTATTTTTTAGGGAATATAATGGAAACCAGGAGGAGGGTGGAAGGGGGGAATAACATTTGCCAAAAATCCTCATCCACCTGGGGCCAAAGTGCTCCACCACCTGTTCATTTTGGGAACCTGCCCTTTCCAAATAAGCTTTTGCCATAATTACGAAATATTCTCCAGTAAACAAACCCTATCCTTTTACCAGTGAGCGCTGTGTGGCTCAGCTGCTGGACTGCCAGATTTAAATATAAACAGGGATTTTGTACTTGCCGTTTTCATTTAAAGCCACATTTGCATAATTACCGTAATTTTCACCTGGATGTTGAATTGTTGATGCTCACGTGTGGCCAAGAGGAATTTGTGTGTCAATTTCAAATCAAAAGAAAATAAAATAGGGATAGTGAAAAGGTGGACGCCTGCGTCTTTATCTGCGGGAAATAGGAGCATTAATATTTCCAGGACAAGGTGATCTGACAGATGCACAACGTAATATACAGAATAATATGTTATTTTCATTCCTTAAATATCCAAAGTCAGCTGGGGCGGCCATTTACCCTTCTTGGGAATTGGTAGTTGAAAAATGAATAAGCAGCATGGAGGATTGCCACCAAATAATCCTTTGTTGAACTCATAATGTACATTTCACTTGCATCTCACTGCCCCTATGTAACGGTCACCCAGGCGACAGAAGGTACCTGGGAGTACCTGGGAGGAAAGTCTCTATGGGAAGAGTCCGGAGGGAGGAGTTTGTGGACCAGTGGATCCTCTGGACCACCGCGGGAGATTGTATGAGAGTACTAGCCGCAACCCAGGACCGGAGTCTAGGTGGCACCCTGGTCTTCACCAGAGCCCGCCACAAAGTGGGATGGTCTTGCTGCTAGGGGGGTGCCACCAGGTAGCTCCACCGGTGCGACTAGGTCCGTGGTGGCAGCCAGGGATGACAGGGATGTAGGACACAGTCCGAGCCTGGGATGTTACCAGGAAGGTGGCTTGACAGGATGAGCTGGAACTCACGGCAGGCAAGCAGGCATTAGCTGGCACAGAACCCAGGCGGGCAGGAACAGAGAGGTCCTTGGAGGAGAGTCGGTGGCTTGGAGGCGTCTGGGAACGCTGGAACACTGGAGCCACCAGGAGCATCTGGGAGCGCTGGGGACAGGAAACACGGAGACGTCTGGAAACGCTGGAGGGACACAGGGAACAAGGAGGTGTCTGGAAACACTGGAGGAATAATGATAATACCCCTTTAAGGATCCACCCACTGCTCTCAAATCAGTGGATCCTAACAGGCCAGATTGCTGTCCCCAACCAAATTCTAATTAGTGATCTATGCTAAGGATTATGCATTTGCAACATCCTCCACCGGGGCCTAGCCTTTTCTTGGGGCCTGGAGACAACCGGGGCCTGCAGTACCTGAGAGGCTGGCAGTTGCGGCCTAGGCACGCTAGTGTCACAGTGTTTGGTATGGGGAACCGGAGGGATGTCCTACAGCCTGGCAGGTCTCCAGCAGGGTGGTGTTGGCAAGAAATGATGAGGGAGAGGCTGATATAGCGGTTCTCCCTGGGGCAACCCTTTGGTGTTTGGAGTATGAGTCCCTGTGTGGTGGATAGGGTGCCCGTGATGGTGACAGCCATAGTAGCAGGGACCAGACGGAGGCAGACGTTGAACAAAAATAACTTATAGTTCTTTATTGGAACCAACAGGAACAGTAGCAATGTGCCTTGACAAATGGTAGAATGCTGGAGATGCAGTTGGAGGGAGCCACAGGAGTAGATCATCAGCCTGGATGCAATGGCAGGCGGGGAGATAGCTGTGTCCTAGAAGGATGCTTCAGCTTGTCCTGGGTTGCTTCAGATATCACCCTTGAAGGTAGGATGATCCCCTTTTCCTCTCACTAACTAACTCACTACCCTCTTCAAGCAGGGAGCTGAGCTCTCATGCTCTGGTCTGGTGTGCTGGCTGCACTGACTCCTCACTGAGTCTCACTGAACTCTCTTCAGCTAACTCTGATCTCTCTTCTGAGAGAGAAGTGACTTTCCTGACCAGGGGTTTTGTTACTCCCACTGGTCAGGTGGTGGCTACTCCTCCAATTACATCTCAGCTCACAGATACCAGGTATAACACATGTGATTGGTTAACACATATTACATCACATCAACACTTAACTCCTGCCTTACCAGGCAGACTCTACCGCTGCAGTGCTCATCTGTGTTATGTAGTTGATATGTAGTGGCATGCTGTGGGGCTGATCAGACCCTACACAGGCTGCAAGCTACATGGTGGGACGTATTCGCAACAACCCCTCTGCCTTTCATCGGCAGGGGTGTTGCAGATTCATTTCCCGTTTCAGAGAACCCTTTTAAGAAAACTTTTGTGGCACACGTTGTGCAAACCACTTTGGAGAACTCTGATTTTATAAACTTTTTGATGACATCATTCCAAGTTCCATACCTTATATGATATTCAGGGATTGAACTTTGCAGGCTAAAAAAAACTGTAATAATAATAATAATAATAATAATAATAATACCACCATCTAATCCCAAATGTTTTACTATTAAATTAGAAATACAAAATGTATGCTGTATTCTCCTGTTGAATTTCCATCCTGTAATTAGATTCAATAATATATGTTTTGATTCCTTGACCATAGAACAATGAGCAAAGGGACACATTTACGATGATGACTGTCTTTAGCCACAGCAAGGACCATACTTCCCTTTGTTCACAGATAAACAGTCATCATCTCATTAAGGCATTCAGCAATGTCCTTGTGCCTGGAGGAGACAGTGAAAGGAAGGAAAAAATACAGATTTGTCAAGGATGTTGTCATACGGATAGTTTCACGCCACCTAAATTATGGGTCTGTAGAACTGCTGATGGAAGCAAAGCAGATACAGCCATATTTCAGGTCAATTTATACATGGGCTTAATCTTCCAGGATGTGCAGTAAGGTGACTCAGGCCTCAAGTTTGGACCAGTCCCAAGATGGATACTTGCTATTTGTCTCATTTTCCATTAGAGAATATTATGTGTAGAGTAACCTACTGAAGTCCTGGGTCACAGCATGCACTGCATAGAGTTGGCAATGACAAATACTGGATAGATATTTTCATATAAGATACTTTTTTTAAAGTTGTATATGTCACTAGAACAATTTCCTTTAAATTAGAATTCGGAAATGTGCCCAAAATATCTGCTGCTTGTGCAATATGGAAAGCATTAATTGATGCTCATGAATGCCTTTTGGGCACCTGGTACTTATACCCTGTAACCTTTACACCATAGAGGTTATCCTCATGATTCACTCTGCCTCATTCCATTATTCAGGGATTTGTGCATCTGTATGAGGCTGTCCATATAGATCATCAAGTCCTTATTTGAGCCTCATTTGCTGCCATAATACACAGAAGTACAAATTAAATCTTGATTTGCATTCAGGTCAGGTCAATGTCAGACATACTGGAGCTCATTTACTAAAGGCTTTGCTCCTTCTTCTAGGCTGAAACGGTTTGCACATGTATATAAGAAGTGTCTGCGCTGCTATTGTAGGCTGTACGCCTTTATTCACATGGGCATGAAAAAAGCAGCAACGTTTCTCTTCACCATGAATCTTTGTCAAGCTTTGACAAAGGCTTGACAAAGATTCATGGTGAAAAGAAACGTTGCTGCTTTTTTCATACGCATGTGAATAAAGGCGTACAGCCTTCTTTAAACTGCATCAGATGCTTTGGCTTTTCCTCATTTTGTGAGTATTTGGATCCCATACACCAGGATCTACAGCTGCGTGCATCATCCACATCAGAGTCCAGAAGCTATTTCAGTTGCTGTCTTTTTTCTACTTTTCGCGTTTCTCTTCGCAGGCCTTCATTCGACACGAATTAGGGGTTGTGCCTTCAGTCGGTCCCACTGATTTGGACCAAGCACCATATTTAACTTGCAAATTGTATTGCACGCCGTATGTTAACCCCTTCCCGCACCTTGACGTAGTATCACGTCATGGCGATCACCCGGGCTCAGAAGCTGAGCCTGGGCGATCGCCACGGGATCCCGGCAGTACGCGGTAGCTGGGATCCCGCAGTAACAGCCAGGATCGCGACTATTGCGATCCCGGCTGTTTAACCCTATAGACCCCGCGGTCATTGTGACCGCAGCATCTATAGTGAATCGCCGCGATTCACTATAGATGCAGTATATTACAATGAACAAGTGATCAAATGATCACTTGTTCATGTCCCACCTGGGACAAAATAAAACAGTAAAAAAAAGTTAAAAAAAAAAAAAAAAGTGCAATTAAAAAAAATTATTAAAAAAGAATAAAAGTCCCTTGAAGTCCCATCCCATGCAATAATAAAATAAAACATAAAAAAGTGAAAATCACCAAAAAAACACAACATATTGGGCATCACAAACGTCTGTTACAAACCCGTACAATAAACTAAAATCATCACGAACCCGTAGTATGGTGAACGGCGTAAAAAAAAAAACACAAAAAAACTTGCAAAAAATTATGAAATTTCACACATGACCTCATAAAAGCGCTCATAAAAAGTAATCAAAAAGTAAAATTTACCCTGAATGATACCAAGAATAAGTCAGCTGTCCCGCAAAAATAGCTCTAAACCAGCTCTGCAAAACAAAAAAAATATAAATGTTCTGCCCATTGTTACATGGCAATACAAAAACAAGCAAATTTCTCACAAAATTAGTTCTATATTCTGCAAAACAAGTTAACCATAAAAAAGCCATATAAATGGGGTATCGCCATAATCGTGATGACCCATAGAATAAAGATAACACATTATTTATATGGTATGGTGAACGTCCGGCGAAAAAAATGCTAAAAACCATAAACAAGAATTAATGATTTTTTTAACCACCACCAAGAAAGAGTTAATAAAATCTGATTATTGGCTATTGAGCCCCCCCGTAAATGATGTCTCTGAAAAGTGGATCTCATCCACAAAAAAAATAATCCCCCATATGTCCAAATTACAAAAAAAATAAACATTTTATAGCCTGTAAAATGTGACATTGCAGAACTGCTCTGAATGGCGCAGCTTCCCTTCTATGCCCGGCCGTGCGGCCTTATAGCAGTCACCACCACATATGGGGCATTCTCATACTCGGGAGAAATTGGGTATCAAACTTTGTGGAGTTTTTTGTCATTTAATACTTTGTAATGGTTTAATTTTTGGCCAAAATTAATACATTGTCTAAAAAAATTACAGCTTGTAAATTACACCTCCATATTGTTTTAACCCATGTGAAGCATCTAAAGGGTTAACACACTTCTTAAAGTTGATTTTTTACACATTGAGGGGTGTAGTTTCTAAAATGGCGTGATACGGGTTTTACTGCTGTTTAGGCCTCTCAAAGTCAGTTAAAGCTGAGCATGTGCCTCTAAATAAGGGTTTTGGCGATTTTCATAAAAATGAGAAAAATTGCACCCAAAATTCTGAACCTCCTAACAACCTAGAAAAGAGAGAGGATGCATAAAACCCTGTGCCGATATAAAGCAGACATTCGGGAAATGTTAGTTATAAATTTACTTGGGTGCTATGACTATCTGCCTGAAAAGCAGAAAACTTTGAACTTTGAAAATGAATAATTTTCAGAAATTTTTGCCAAATTTCAATTTTTTTCATAACTAAACACAAAAGATATCATCAAAATGTTTCTATTACTTTGAAGTACAATGTGTGACAATAAAACAATCTCAAAATCCCCTGGATATGTTAAAGCATCGCAAAGTTATAACCTCCTATAATGCCACAGAACAAATTTTAAAAATCAGGCCTGGTCCTAAAGGTCTAAAATGGCATAGACACGAAGGGGTTAAAGGTGCACCACAAAAAAGATGGTGAACTCTCTCAAACCCATTCAGGGAAGCGATAGATTCATGATTTCTGGTGCACGACCTAGTGAATCACCGCATGCAGCATTATACACGGAAAATAGCACTTTTAGTGCATTTTCCTAATTTCTGAGTAAATGTACCCCACTATACCTTGTTCAGAATTAGTGACACATATGTAAAATATATTGTTTGATGCCTCTTTCCTAAATTGTAAGATGAATGGAAAGATGGATTTGTTTATTTGTCAACATGTTGCCTCCTGTAAGAATTAGGTAGAAGCCCCCCGGCACTGCTTCTGGATGATGCAGCCCTGCCTACTTGATGGCAATGTTCAACCTTTTTTAGTTTTATTTTCTAGGCTCTATGTTAGTTTGAGTTCAAATAACGTATGCTGATCTAAGTTTATAGAAATTACAATAGGAGTCACCATAGAATTTCAGGAATAAAACTCGAATCTGTGCAATAAATTTTCGACTGCACAGCAAAAGCATTCCAGGAGTTAACCTTGTGCACCTATTTCATTTTCATGTTGAATCTACTCAAAGAAGTTCTGCATGTGAATAACATATTTTTTTTGCTAAACTTGAATTGTATGCTGTATGTTAGTGGATTTGTTATAATGATCATTTTGGTTTGAATCCACCTGGAAATCCAGAATGTGTATGATACAGAGGTAATTCTGCATGTGTTGTGTAGATGGTTCCAAATATGGTAGAGAGATAGTTCTATCAGTCATTCAGAGATGGTTCTGTGTGTGGTGCAGAGATGGTTCACAGGTCTTGTACATGTTTTAGTAAAGTGCATCTAGATTTTTCCCCACAGTGAAGGTCCTATTAGGATGTAGTCAAAGGTCCTTTAGCCAACAATAGAGACTGGTAGGTACTCAAGTAAACAAGTTTCATTTATTTCAGAAATTCTTCCACCCCCTAGTTTTAGGGGTAGACCAACACTCTTACCCTATGTCTGGGCCCTGGTTCATAGTGTAGAAATTAAAAGTTGTTGTGGGCATTAATAAGAGTGGTTTGTAAAAATATTTGTTTTATTCAATAATCAATTTATGATAAAAAATGTATATGATATACACTCACCGGCCACTTTATTAGGGACACCTGTCCAACTGCTCGTTAACACTTAATTTCCCATCAGCCAATCACATGGCGGCAACTCAGTGCATTTAGGCATGTAGACATGGTCAAGACAATCTCCTGCAGTTCAAACCGAGCCATAAGTTATGTGGGAAGAAAGGTGATTTGAGTGCCTTTGAACGTGGCATGGTTGTTGGTGCCAGAAGGGCTGGTCTGAGTATTTCAGAAACTGCTGATATACTCGGATTTTCACGCACAACCATCTCTAGGGTTTACAAAGAATGGTCCAAAAAAGAAAGAACATCCAGTGAGCGGCAGTTCTGTGGGCGGAAATGCCTTGTTGATGCCAGAGGTCAGAGGAGAATGGGCAGACTGGTTAGAGCTGATAGAAAGGCAACAGTGACTCAAATCGCCACCCGTTACAACCAAGGTCGTCAAAGAACATCTCTGAACGCACAGTACGTCGAACTTTGAGGGCAGATGGCTAACAGCAGCAAGACACCACACGGGTGCCACTCCTTTCAGGAAAATGAGGCTACAATTTGCACAAGCTCATCGAAATTGGACAGTAGAGGATTGGAAAACGTTGCCTGGTCTGATGAGTTCTCGATTTCTGCTGCGACATTCGGATGGTAGGGTCAGAATTTGGTTTCAACAACATGAAAGCATGATCCATCCTGCCTTGTATCAACGGTTCGGCTGGTGGTGGTGGTGTCATGTGTGGGGAATATTTCTTGGCACTCTTTGGGCCCTTGGGACCAATGTGAGCATCGTTGCAACCACGCCACAGCCTACCTGAGTATTGTTGCTGACATGTCCATCCCTTATGACCACAATGCCCAACATTGATGGCTACTTTAGCAGGATATGCGCTCATGTCATAAAGCTGGAATCATCTCAGACTGTTTTCTTGAACATGACAATGAGTTCATGGACTAAATGGCCTCCACAGTCACCAGATCTGAATCCAATAGAGCATCTTTGGGATGTGTGGAACGGGAGATTCGCATCATGGATGTGGCAGCCGAACAATTTGCGGCAACTGTGTGATGCCATCAGTCAATATGGACCAAATCTTGAGGAATCTCCAGCCTTTGAATCAATGCCACCAAGAATTGAGCGCGTTCTGAAGGCAAAAGGGGTCCAAACCCGTTACTAGCATGGTGTACACTAATAAAGTGGCCGGTGGTGTATATTGAATCTAATTGAGAGATGCGAGTAACTCGTCGAGTATACTGCCGGTCGAGTATTGAGCATACTCGTACCGGCTCGGTACTCGGACGAGTATTTCGCCGGCTCGAGATCGAGCACAGTAAATTAATAAAATAAATTGAATAAAAGTATTTTTATTGTAAAAAAAAAATATTCACATGTTTGCAGATGTTTAGCTTGTAAGAACACATTGAAATAACACTATTCTTCACTTCCAGGTGTTCGCGCGTGTCTCCCGCTAGGTTCAGAGATGTTCGGAACATCTGAATGTGAAGAATATTGTTCTTTCAATGTGTTCTGCACTTAAATGGTCCTGGTGTTCACTGTTTTTAATGTTTAATTCTATTCTTCACTTGCAGCTGTGGCGCACGTATCTCGAACCTATCGGGAGACACGCGCGCCACACCTTCAATGTGAAGAATAGAATAAAACATTAAAACAGTGAACACAGGAGCATTTAAGTGCAGAACACATTGAAAGAACACTATTCTTCACATTCCAGATGTTATCGTGCACATCTCCTAACTTAGCGGAGACACAGCGCGAACACTGGAAAGTGAAGAATAGGGTTTTTTACTGATTCTTACAAATTAAACATCTGGAAACATGTGGAAGTGTTAGTATTTATTGTTCTTTGTAAGTGTTGTGTAGTGAAAAAATCTCGGGTCTCCCATGTACTTCAAGGGCTCCGTTATTTCGAGACGAACTTTTCCAGATGCTCGAGTGCTCGTCTCGAATAACGAGCACCCGAGCATTTTAGTGCTCGCTCATCTCTACATATAATCAAATAAAATATATCTATACAAAAAATACAATTCAGTTGAATCAATTGATTGCATGCAATATCTCCCAATCAATATATACAGCAAATTACAGGTGTTAAAATCCAGGAAAACCAATTGTACAGATAGTACTTCCAATATAGTGTAAATAAAGTTATTATTCTTATTTTCATATAGGGTAGGTGCTATTTTGATTTTGCTAATCCTTCAAAAGTTGTTATATGAAGCAACAGTCTTCCGGTAAAAAGTTGTTATGACATAGATTCTTCACAATCTAGAAAGGTTCTGGTCTGATATATGTAGAATGTTAAATATACATGGTATTCAAGAAGTCTCGCAATATCCAAGATTCGGAGCCTACTGAGTACTGCTACCCTATTTCAGATCGTGCTTGACAAAGGTCGATTCAGACCGAAACGTCGCGGAAAATTATCCTGTGATCTGTTTTTGCATTGTACGATTCTTTTCAAATATTTGGTGGAGCTGTAAATATTATCTATATGATATGAATTAAAAGAAAATCGATAAAACCTATACAGGATGAGTGCTACGTTTTTCTGTGCTATGTATCTGGGCTGAGTGTCCGACGCAAGCACCATCCACAATACACTAGGAGTGCGGTACCCCTGTTTCCTGGACATAATGGTTCTGTGTGATACAGAGATGGTTCTGTGTGTGATACAGAGATGGTTCTGTGTGTGATACAGAGATGGTTCTGCGTGTGATACAGAGATGGTTCTGCGTGTGATACAGAGATGGTTCTGTGTGTGATACAGAGATGGTTCTGTGTGTGATACAGAGATGGTTCTGCGTGTGATACTGAGATGCATCTGTGTGTGATACAGAGATGGTTCTGTGTGATATAGAGATGGTTCTTTGTGTGATACAGGGATGGATCTGTGTGTGATACATAGATGGTTCTGTGTGATACAAAGATGGTTCTGCGTGTGATACAGAGATGGTTCTGCGTGTGATACAGAGATGGTTCTGTGTGTTATACAGAGATGGTTCTGTGTGTTATACAGAGATGGTTCTGCGTGTGATACTGAGATGCATCTGTGTGTGATACAGAGATGGTTCTGTGTGATATAGAGATGGTTCCGTGTGTGATACAGAGATGGTTGTGTGTGTGATACAGAGATGGTTCTGGGTGTGATACAGAGATGGATCTGCATTTGATACAGAGATGGTTCTGCGTGTGATACTGAGATGGATCTGTGTGTGATACAGAGATGGTTCTGTGTGATACAGAGATGGTTCTGTGTGTGATGCAGAGATGGTTCTGTGTGTGATACAGAGATGGTTCTGCGTGTGATACAGAGATGGTTCTGCGTGTGATACAGAGATGGTTCTGTGTGTGATACAGAGATGGTTCTGTGTTTGATATAGAGATGGTTCTGTGTGTGATACAGAGATGGTTCTGTGTGATACATAGATGGTTCTGTGTGTGATACAGAGATGGTTCTGTGTGTGATACAGAGATGGTTCTGCGTGTGATACTGAGATGCATCTGTGTGTGATACAGAGATGGTTCTGTGTGATACAGAGATGGTTCTGTGTGTGATACAAAGATGGTTCTGCGTGTGATACAGAGATGGTTCTGTGTGTGACACAGAGATGGATCTGCGTGTGATACAGAGATGGATCTGCGTGTGATACAGAGATGGATCTTCATGCGATACAGAGATGGTTCTGTGTGTGATACATAGATGGTTCTGTGTGTGATACAGAGATGGTTGTGTGTGTGATACAGAGATGGTTCTGCATTACTACTCCGCTTTGCGGATCTAACAGCTTTTGCTAAGGATCTTTCTCGCTTGCCAATGATATCACATTGCAGATCCATCTCTGTATCACACACACAGATCCATCTCTGTACACACACAGATCCCATCTCTGTCCAACACAGAACCACCTCTGTAATCACAAACAACGAACATCTCGGTATCACACACAGAACATCTCTGTATCAACTCAAACCATCTCTGTTAGCATACAGACCATCTCTGTATCACATACAGACCATCTCTGTATCACATGCAGATCCATCTCTGTATCACATGCAGATCCATCTCGTATCACACGCAGAAACCATCTCTGTATCACACACAGAACACCTTGTATCAACACACAGAACCATCTCTGTATCACAGACCAGAACCATCTTCTGTATCACACAGAACCATCTCGGTGTACAACACTCCCAGAACCATCTCTGTATCACATCAAAACCATCTCTGTATCACATACGAACCTCTCTGTATCACCACAGAACCATCTCTGTTAGCACCACAGAACACATTTCTGTATCACACACAGAAGACTCTCTATAATCACACAGAACCATCTCCGAGTTCACAAACACACGCAGAACCATCTCTGTAGAACAACACCAGACACCATCTCTGTATCACACGCCAAACCATCTCGTATCACACCAGAACCACCTCTGTACTCACACACAGAACCATCTCTGTATCACATCCAGAACCATCTCTGTATCACACAGAACCATCTCTGTATCACACTCAGAACCACCTCTGTATCACACACAGAACCATCTCTGTATCACACACAGAACCATCTCTGTATCACACACAGAACCACCTCTGTATCACATGCAGGTCCATCTCTGTATTACGCGCAGATCCATCTCTGTATCACTCGCAGATCCATCTCTGTATCACACAGAGAAACATCTCGTATCACACGCATAACCATCTCTGTACTACACACAGAACCATCTCTGGATCACACACAGAACCATCTCTGGATCACACACAGAACCATCTCTGTGTCACACACAGAGCCATCTCTGTACTACACACAGAAACCTCTCTGTCCCACGTTGTGCCTTGTCTTTATCACTTAATCATTTCAAAGTCATATCCTTAACCATTGCTTTTCTGCACACTGATCAATCTCTGAGCATCTCAACATTATGAATTTAATAATAATAGGGGCACTTTGTATTCTTACCTAATCTTGTGTTCTTCTCCACACTATGCCAACACCTTAAGGTTAAAAATGATATTTTAATATTAAAAGTTGCAGGCATTAATACAGTGGTTTGTAAAAAAAATTTGTTTTATTCAGTAATCAATTTTATGATAAAAATGAATATGCTATAAATTCATATATATTGAATTCATATTTCCAAATAAAATAAATCTATATAAAAAATTCAATTGACAGAAAAATACATGTGCATACATGCGCCAGAAAACCGCAACGGAGAACACTCCAAACAAGCAAAACATGCGGCCTCCTCTCTGGAAACCAGACTAACTTGCAACCTGAGTCTCACTTGTGAGCAAAAAAACTTTTCTATAATGGTGGATTACAAGTGGCCACACAGCCGGGAGCACATACTGTAGATTGAATCTTGGATATTGCGAGACTTCTTGAATACCGTGTATATTTAACATTCTACATATTTCAGACCAGACCCTTTCTAGATTGTGAAGAATCTATGTCATAACAACTTTTTACCGGAAGACTGTTGCTTCATATAACAACTATTGAAGGATTAGCAAAATCAAAATAGCACTACCTATTGAAAATAAGAATAATAACTTTATTTACACTATATTGGAAGTACATCGTACAATTGGTTTCCTGGATTTAACACACTGTAATTTGCTATATATATTGATTGGGATATTATTGCATGCAATTAATTGATTCAACTAAATTGTATTTTTTGTTAAGATATATTTTTATTTGATTATATGCATTCAATATACACGCAAACCGGCCACTTTATTAGTGTACACCATGCTAGTAACGGGTTGGACCCCCTTTTGCCTTCAGAACTGCCTCAATTCCTTCGTGGCATAGATTCACAAGGACTGGATGCATTCCTCAAGATTTGGTCCATATTGACATGATGGCTCACACAGTTGCCGCAAATTTGTCAGCTCACATCCATGATGCAAATCTCCCGTTCCACCACTCCCAAAGATGCTCTATGGGATTGAGATCTGGTGAACTGTGGAGGCCATTTGTATACAGTGAACTCATTGTCATGTTCAAGAAACCAGTCTGTGATGATTCCAAGCTTTAGACATAGCATTAATCCTGCTAAAGTACCATCAGATGTGGGTCAATTGTGTCATAAAGGGATGGAACATGTCACAACAATACTCAGGTAGGCTGTGGGCGTGCAAACGATGCTCAATTGGTACCAAGGGGCCCAAACAGGCCAAGAAATATTCCCCACCCCATGACACCACCACCACCAGCCTGAACCGTTGATACAAGGCAGGATGGATCCATGCTTTCATGTTGTTACGCCAAATTCTGACCCTACCATCCATGTTACAGCAGAAATCGAGACTCATCAGAACAGGCAACGTTTTCCATCTTCTACTCGTCCCATTTCGATGATGCTTGTGCAAATTTGTAGCCTCACCTGTTCTTAGCTGAAAGAGGAGGGCACCCGGTGTGGTCCTATGCTGCTTTAGCCATCGGCCTCAAAGTTCGACGTACTGTGCGTTCAAGATGCTCTTCTGCCTACCTTGGTTGTAACGGGTGCGATTTAAGTCACTGTTGCCTTTTATTAGCTCAAACCAGTTCTGCCCTTCCCTTTCTGACCTCTGGCATCAACAGGCATTCCGCCCACAGAAACTGCCGCTCACTGGATGTTTTTTCTTTTTGGGGACCATTCTTTGTAAACCTGAGAGTGGTGTGTGCGTGAAAATCCAGTAGATGAAAGCAGTTGTGAAATACTCAGACCAGCCCTTCTGGCACCAACAACCATGCCACGTTCAAAGGCACTCAAATCACCTTTCTTCCCCATACTGATGCTGGTTTGAACTGCAGGAGATTGTCTTGACCATTTCTACATGCCTAAATGCACTGAGTTGCCCGCCATGTGATTGGGCTGATAGAAATTAAAGTGTTAACGGCAGTTGGACAGGTTCCTAATAAAGGTGGCGGTGAGTTGTATATCATATACATTTTTTTATCTAAATTGATTATTGAATAAAACAAATATGTGTTTACAAACCACTCTTATTAATGCCCACAACAACTTTAATTTACACACTATGAAACCAGGGCCAGACATAGAGGTAAGAGTGTTGGCTACCCCTAACACTAGGGGGTGAAGAATTCTGAAATAATGAAACTTGTTTACTTGAGTACCTACCAGTCTCTATTGTTTGCTAAAGGACCTTTACTACATCCTAAAAGGACCTTCACTGTGGGGAAAAATCTAGATGCACTTTCTAAACATGTACAAACCTGTGAACCCATCTCTGCACCACACACAGAACCATCTCTGAATGACTGAATAAACTTCTCTCTCTCTACCATATTTGGAAGCATCTACCACACACATGCGAACCACCTCTGTATCATACACATTCTGGATTTCCAGTGGATTCAAACCAAAATGATCATTCAAAAAATCCACTTAACAACAGCATACAATTCAAGTTTAGCAAAAAATATGTTTTTTCACATGCAGAACTTCTTTGAGTAGATTCAACATGAACATGAATATAGGTGCACAGGTTAACTCCTGGAATGCTTTTACAAATTGCTGTCAGTGGAACTTTATTGCAACGACATTCGAGTTTTATCCTGAAATTCTATGGTGACTCCTATGTAATTTCTTAAACTTAGATCAAGCGTACGTTATTTGGAACTCAAATTTAGGAAAGAAGTACAATCGAAACAATATAGTTTTACATATGTGTCCTAATTCTGAACAAGGTATAGTGGGGTACATCTACTCAGAAATTAGGAAATGCACTAAAAGTGCTATTTCCGTGTATATGCTCTGCGGGTGATTCACTAGATTCGTGCACCAGAATCATAATCTGTTGCTTCCCTTGAAGGGTTTGGAGAGTTCACCACTTTTTTGTGGTGCACTTTACCATGCACGGCCGTTGCAATCAATTGCAAGTTAAATATGGTGCTTGGTCCAAATCAGTGGGTACCGACTGAAGGCACACCCCTAATTCGTGTCGCCATGAAGGCTGCGAAGAGAAACGCGAAAAGTAGCAAAAACACAGACACAACTGAACTAGCTTCTGGACTCTGATGTGGATGATCTCTCAGCTGTAGATCCTGGTGTTGGGAATCCAAATCTCACAAATGAGGAAAAGCCAAGCATCTGATGCAGTTTAAAGAAGGCTGTACGCCTTTATTCACATGGGTATGAAAAAACAGCAACGTTTCTTTTCCCCCATGAATCTTTGTCAAGCCTTTGTCAAGCTTGACAAAGATTCATGGTGAAGAGAAACGTTGCTGCTTTTTTCATGCCCAGTGTGAATAAAGGCGTACGCCTACAATAGCAGCGCAGACACTTCTTTATATACATGTGCAAACCGTTTCAGCCTAGAAGAAGGAGCAAAGCCTTTAGTAAATGACTCCAGTATGTCTGACATTGACCTGTGACCTGAATGCAAATCAGTTTCACAAACGTTATAGATTTAATTTGTACTTCTGTGTATTATTGGCAGCAATGAGGGCTCATAAGGACTTGATGATCTATATGGACAGCCCTCATACAGATGCACAAATCCCTGAATAATGGAAGAGGCAGATGATCATGAGGATAACCTCTATGGTGTAAAGGTTACAGGGTATATGTACCAGGTGCCCAAAAGGCTCATGAGCACTAATTAATGCTTTCCATATTGAACAAACAGCAGGTATTTTGGGCACATTTTTCCGAATTCTAATTTAAAGGGAAATTGTTCTAGTGACATATCACAACTTTAAAAAAAGATTTATATGAAAATACTATCCAGTTATTTTGTCATTGCCAACTCTATGCAGTGCATGCTGTGACCCGGACTTCAGTAGTTATCTACCAAATATTCTCTAATGGAAAAATGAGACAATAGCAAGTATCCATCTTGGACTGGGCCAAACTTGAGGCTGGAGTCCCCCTTACGCATCCTGGAAGATTAAGCCCATGTATAAATTGACCTGAAATATGGCTGTATCTGCTTTGCTTCCCTCAGCATTCCTGCAACCCATAATTTAGTGGGCGTGAAACTATCATATGACACATCCTGACAAATCTGTATTTTTCCTTCTTTCACTGTCTCCTCCAGACACAAGGACATTGTGAATGCCTTATGAGATGATGATGTTTTATCTTGAACAAAGGAAGTATGGGTCCTGCTGTGGCTAAAGACAGTCATCATCGTAAATGTTCCCTTGCTCATTGTTCTAGGTCACAGGAATCAAAACATATATTATTGAATCTAATTACAGGATGGAATTCAACAGGAGAGATACAGCATACATTTTGTATTTCTAATTTAATAGTAAAACATTGGGATTAGTATGTGTGGTATTATTATTATTATATTTATTATTCAGTTTTTTTTTAGCGCAAAAGTTCAATCACTACGAAATGAAGCATGATAAGGTATGGAACTTGGAATGATGTCACAAAAGTTATAAAATCAAGTTCTCCCAAAGTGGTTGCACTAACGGTTGCCACAAAGTTTTCTTACAAAGGTTCTCTGAAACGGAAAGAATTCTGCAACACCCTGCCGATGAATGAAAGGCGAGGGGTTTTGCGAATATCGCCCACCATGTAGCTTGCAGCCTGTGTAGGGTCTGATCACCCCACAGCATGCACACTATATCAACTACATAACAGCAGATGAGCACTGCAGCGGTAGTCTGCCTGTAAGGCAGGAGTTAAAGTGTTGATTTATGTAATAATGTTTTTAACCATCACATGTGTTATACTCGGGTATCTTGTGAGCTGAGATGTAATTGGAGGAGTAGCCACCACCTGACCAGTGGGAGTAACAACACCCTGGTCAGCAAAGTCTTCTCTCTCAGAAGAGAGATCAGAGTTCGTGAAGAGAGTTTTCAGTGAGACTCAGTGAGGGATCATTGCAGCCAGCACACCAGACCAGAGCAGAGAGTCAGCTCCCTGCCTTGAAAGGGTAGTGAGTTAGTTAGTGAGAGAAAAGGGGTATCATCCTCCTTCAAGGGTGATATCTGAAGCCACCCAAGGACAAGCTGAAGCATCCTTCTATGACACAGCTATCTCCCGCGCCTGCCATTGCATCCAGGCTGATGATCTACTCCTGTTGCTCCCTCCAACTGCATCCCAGCATCTAACCATTTGTCAAGGACATTGCTACTGTTCCTGTTGGTTCCAATAAAGAACTAAGTTATTTTTGTTCAACACTTCTGCCTCCGTCTGGCCCCTGCTACTATGGCTGTCACATCACGGGCACCCTATTCCACCACACAGGGACTCATACTACTCCAAACACCAAAGGGTTGCCCCAGGGAGAACCGCTATAACATCCTCTCCTCCCTCATCATTTCTTGCCAACACCACACCATGCTGGAGACCTTCCAGGCTGTAGGACCCCTCCGTTCCCCATACCAACACTGTGACACTAGCGTGCCTAGGCCCAACTGCCAGCCCTCAGGTAACTGGCAGGCCCCGGTTGTCTCCAGGCCCCAAGAAAAGGCTAGGCCCCGGTGGAGGATGGTTGCAAACATAATCCTGTAGCATTAGATCACTAGTTAGAGTTGGTTGGGGACAGCACTGGCCTGGTTAGGATCCACTGATTTGAGAGCAGTGGTGGTGGATCCGAACAGGGTATTATCATTGTTCCTGCCAGTGTTTTCAGAAGACACACTCCTTGGTCCCTGTGTCCCTCCAGCGTTTCCAGACTTCTCACGTGTTTCATGTCCCAGCGCTCCAATGCTCCTGTGGCTCCAGTGTTCCCCGCGTCCCAGAGCCTCCAAGCCCCAACTCTCCTTCCAAGCGCCTCTCAGTTCCTGCCCGCCTGGGTTCTGTGCCAGCCTAAGCCTGCTTGCCTGCCGTGAGGTTCCAGCTCATATCCTGTCAAGCCCCTTACTTGGTAACATCCCAGGCTCGACTGTTGGTCCTACATCCCTGTCATCCCTGGCGCCACAACGGGACCTGCTCGCCGCGTGGAGACTTGGTGGCAACCCCCGCAGCAAGCCATCCCACGTTTGTGGCGGGCTCTGTGAGCCCATGGTGCCCCCTATACTTCCGCTTCCGTGTCCTGGGTTGCGGCTAGTACTCTCATACCACTCCGCGGTGTCCAGAGGGATCCTGGTCAGAAACTGCTCCCAACTCCTCCACTCCGACTCTTCCCCATAGAGACTTTCCCTCCCAGGTACTCCCAGGTACCTTCGTCGCCTGGTGCCGTTACATCGGGGCAGTTGAGATAGCACAGTGAAATGTCATTATGAGTTCACAAAGGATTATTGGGGCAATCCTCATGCTGCTTATTATTTTTCAACTACCAATGTCCACAGAAGGGGTAAAGTGCCGCCACCAGCTGAACTTTGGATATTTCCAAGGAATGGAAAATAACCATATTATCTGTATATTACGTTGGACATCGTGTCAGATAACTTGTTCTCGTAAATATTAATGCTCCTATTTCTCCCGACAGAAAGAGCCAGGCGTCCACCTTTTCATATCCCTTTTTATTTCTTTGATTTGAAATTGACACAACTTCCTCTTGGGCCACACATGGCATCAAACATTCACATCCGGTGAAATTAGGTAATTAGAGCAATGTGGCTTTCAAATGAAAACGGCAAGTACAAAATCCTTTTATATTAAATCTGCAGTCCAGCAGCGTGAGCCACACAGCGCTCACTGGTAAAAGGATAGGTTGTTTACTGGAGAATATTGTCGTGAACTTATGGCAAAAGCTTATTTGGAAAGGGAAGGTTCCCAAAATGAACAGTGGTGGAGCACTTTGGCCCCAGTGTGGATGAGGATTTTTGGCAAATGTTATCCCCCCCCTGTCCACCCTCCTCCTGGTTCCAATATTCCCTAAAAAAATAAACAAGACTGTTGCTTCATTTTCTTCTTTTAAGCGCCATATTAATGATTGTATTTACTATGCTTAATCTGAGTTTAATATTGTTTAATGACAAGATCTATTATTGTTGGTAGTTAAGTTTTTAGAGAGGAAATCATACATCACGCAGGTGTAGACTTGGTTGAGCTGATGCATGGATCCATTTGGCCTAGTTCTAATATATATTACCAGATTACTCGGTCCTTTTATCACCCTGATTATAAGAAATCAACCAGTGTATCAGATCTAAGATCACATAGGATCAGGGTTGTATAAGCCTTTGAAGCTGAGTTGGCTACTGGTCCCAAGTATACCAACGACATAATCACAAACCCTGCACATCAAGAATAGCCTAATTCATGACTTGACCTAAACCACGTGATAGCAATACCATATCCTTACTTGACTGTTTAGATAAAAAGGACCATGACAAAAACCATTTTAATCATCCATATTTAGTACACTCAATAAGAGAACATACATTACATTTTACAGATTTTTAATGGATGACATCTGGGACGTCACACACACCAGCAAGGGTAGCCTTTGAAGTACCTACTTAATTTTTGCCAGTTCTATTGATACATCCCCTGGTCTCCCTGCTTGTCCTCAGCAGTTCCACATTTGAGACTAATACTATACAGGGTTTTTTTCCTAACTGGGATTGTGTAAGCCACTCACGAAGTCAACGGTGATCAAAAGCATTCCAACCACATGTTCTCAAGTTTCTTGGAATTTTTACACCCAATGCCTCCATGGAATGTGCATAAAATGATTCACAGTAACTTACCCTGCTACATCACCTGGCCTTGACCTGTAAGAACTATTACTATACCCCCGGCACTAGTGTCTACAGACCTGCCATACCTGCTGTCATCGGTACCTACTCCAAGCTAGTGGCTCATCCTGTCCACACTTGAGTCCAGGTGTGAAAATCCTTCTGGGCTACCTAAAATAACACCCATGGGGATCAGCAAGAAGCCAACACGCAGCACTTGGGAAAAGTAATCCACTACCCACGGTATATTTATACGCACCAAATTTTTACTGAGATACTTTCTGATGGATGTTAAACCATTTAAAGTAGAATATATTATAATAATTAGACCACATACATCCAGCACCATATTACCTCACAAGCACCATGACTGGTGGTTGCGGGTGTTACCCCCTCATCCACTACTGAACCTGTTTGCAAGCAGAGCACAAGCTCTCAGCTCCCATGCTCCAGTGAGTCCACTTTAACAGATGGAATTGACCCAGCACAGGCTGATGTCTGTGGTAATCACACATCACTGACACTGTAGTTTTTAAGAAGGAAGATCAAGATGACCAATCAATGTAAGTTATGTTTTTTTTTTCATTTTTTTAGCAATTCACTACTATGGTACGGGTAGCACGTGAATATGAGGACACGGGGGCAGCACGGTGGCTACTGCTGCAACATTGGTGTATGTGGGCAGATCTGTTGTGGGTTTTAATCTTAGAGCTGGGTCCTGGCTGGAAATAGAGCTGACATAAATTCTCCAAAAAGAAGAAAAATAATGAAGAAAATCCTGCACTAAAGACGTCATGGTGCGAATTTGCCAGATTTACTGCCTGGTATTACCGTTAGCTCACAATTCTCACAATACACAATGCTGAGCTTGGTTTTTGTCTCCATTTTCATGTAATAATATATATATATATATATATAATCTATATTACACTTCACACGTCCCACTTATTTAGGTACACCTGTCCAACTGCGTTATAACACTTATTTCCAATCAGCCCAATTCACATGGACGGCAACCTCGCTTGCATTTAGGATAGTTAGACATGGTCAAGGACAATCTCCTGCAGTTCAAACCGGCAACAGTATGGGGCAGAAAGTGTTTATTGGCCTTTGAACAGTGGGCATGGTTGTTGTGCCAGACAGGGTGCTGGTATTTCAGCAAACTGCGAGAGCTACTGGATTTCAGCACAACATCGTCTAGGTTTCAAAGAATGGTCCCCAAAAGAAGAAAAACATCCAGTGAGCGACAGTTATGTGGGCGGTAAAGTGCCTTGTTGATGCCAAGAGTTCAGAGGAGTAATGAGCGAACTGGTTCGAGCTGATACAAAGGCAACGTGACTCAAATCCCACCCGTTACAAACCAGGTGGGCAGATAAGAACATCTCTGAACGCCAGTAACGTCGAACTTTGAGGGCAGATGGGTACAGCAGCAGAAACTACACCAGGCCACAGTGCCACTCCTTTCAGGAACATACTGAGGCTACAATTTGGCACAGTATCTGAAAATTGGACAGTAGAGATTTGGAACAAAAAAACGTTGCCTGGTCCTGTGTAGTCCTGATTTTCTGCTGCGACATCTGATGGTAGGGTCAAATTTGTCGTCAACAACAAGAAAGCATTGAATCCCTGCCTTTATCAACGGTTCAGGCTTGGTGGTGTGTCATGGTGTGGGGAATATTTCTTGGCACTCTTTGGGCCCTTGGAACCAGTTGAGCATCGTTGCAAAACGCCACGAATCCACCTGAGTATTGTGCTGACCATGTCCATCCTTATGACCACAACTGACCCAACAGTCTGATGGCTACTTCATTCGCAGGATAATGCGCCATGTCAAAGCTGGAGAATCATCTCAGTACTGGTTTTCCTTGAACAGACAATGAGTTCAAGTACTACAATGGCCTCACAGTCACCAGATCTCTAATCCAATAGAGGCATCTTGAGTGTGGTGGTGGAACGGGAGCATTCGCATATGATGTGCAGGCCGCCGAAAATTGCTGCGGCAACTGTGGGATGGGCATAGTCAATATGGACCCAAAATTCTTCTGAGAATTGCTCCAGCCACCTTTTGAAGTCTTGCCACGAAAATTAGGCAGTATTCTGAAGGCAAAAGGGGGTCACAACCCGTTACTACATGGTGGTACTAATAAAGTGGGCCGGTGAGTGTTATATATATATATATATATAGGGCTTTTCATTATAAAGGGTTGTCCTCGTACAGAGATGGTTCTGTGTGATACAGAGATGGTTCTGTGTGTGATACAAAGATGGTTCTGCGTGTGATACAGAGATGGTTCTGTGTGTGATACAGAGATGGATCTGCGTGTGATACAGAGATGGATCTGCGTGTGATACAGAGATGGATCTGCATGCGATACAGAGATGGATCTGCATGCGATACAGAGATGGTTCTGTGTGTGATACATAGATGGTTCTGTGTGTGATACAGAGATGGTTCTGCATTACTACTCCTTTCCGCGGATCTAACAGCTTTTGCTAAGGATCTTTCTCGCTTGCCAATGATTTTACATTTCTGACAGGCCTGCAGCACTGCATTACTTTCAATTAAGCTGAGTTCCTGAGCAGCATACCAGAACAGTACAGCTTTCAAGAACCAATAAGTCTAAAGACACTGAGCTCATGTAATCAATGAGAAAAAATGTGCTGCACAGACACTGAGAACAAGTGGAGAGATCTCAGGCTTGTTAACCACGAGCAGCGTGTAAGAGATAATGCAGAGCAGCCAGGAAGTACACACCAGCTTTTACATAAGAGAAATTTTGAGTCTTTTATTAGCTCTATTTCAGTCTGAGATTAGTCATTTGTGGTAATAAGGTTCACAGAGTTAGTAGTTGTAATTTGGCTCTTACTGGAAGGTTCCATATTGATACATATGGATAGATGTGCAGGTAATGGATCAGTTGACATATCAAGCTAACATTAGACCACAACAATCTCAATATCAAAAATGGTAACACATTATCATAACAAAATGAAAAGAAAACTAAAACATGGAGGATAGCAAATTGTTAATGTTGGTGGCCTGTAATAGTTATAGATGCTGCAAGAAAAGTCTTTAGTACCCTCTCCTTTTCTGAGCCATAGGGAATATATTAACCCCTTCCCGCCATAGCCCTTTTTCATTTTTGCGTTTTCATTATTTACTCCCCACCTTCAAAAATCTATAACTTTTTTATTTTTCCATGTAAAGAGCTGTGTGATGGCTTGTTTTCTGCATAACAAATTGCACTTCATAGTGATGGTGTTTAATATTCCATGCCGTGTACTGGGAACTTTTTGTATCAACCTTTTATGTGTGACCTACATACTTCATTGTTAGGTAGTTTTTGTAAAATGTTAAATTAAGTATCCTGTATCAAATTATGATCCTTGTCTTATTCTGTTTTTTCTTTTTTACACAGATCACTTGACCCACTCAGACAGGCTCCTTTATTGAAGGAACAGGTATTTTCATTTACAGAAACTTATATTATTTTTAGTAGTTGCAAGTATAATTTTTCTGTAATTGCATGTCATTACTTAACAGACGTGGAAATAATTTTTGGTACTGGATGTAGAACTAAGTGGTATCTAGCGTTGGGAGAACAGCTTTTAAGGCTTTTAGAGGACCATACGCTTGTAGTCGTCTCACAGGTAATCAACCCAGATTTATACTGGGCACTGATATACCGTTAATATTACCGCTTTCGTGGGGTTATGTCCTTGAGACACTTGTCCCTCTGGGCCTCATGGCTAGATTACTCCCTTTATGCATATTTGGTATCCTCTGGATAGTTAGCACTCCATACTGGTCCTGAGCACTCTTTTCCCTTTTCCAAGATGGCCGCCGAGACATCAGAGCGCTAATATCACTAGAGGCAATACTTCATTAGAGAACGCTGTACCGCAACTGTATGCAAGTGATTGCGGAGTTCTAGTGGCCATATTGATTGTCTATATGATCTACTTTTTATTTCTATGAATTTTTTCACATTGTTAAACGTCATGATTGACATCACGTCCTCCGCGGGATTTAAACTCGCCTTGTAACACTGTTATTCACTACTTGAAAATTACAAACGCTGATGGGCAATCACTTCAACAGGAACCGATGTGGGAAGTGAGTTGTGGAAACCTTGGAAGTTCCATTAGAATGCTGAAGATCCGGCCAGGAAGAAAGGGAGGTGCCGGATTATAAGGGCTGAGCCGTATTAGCCAGCGCCAATCAGGAGGATGCTGGCCCTTTAAGGGTGGGAGAGATGGCGCGCACACACCCTAGGAGCTGTAGCACGCGGCCTAGTCAATCGGGAAGCAGGCTCACAGAGAGGTAAGTCTGGGCCGGGGACAACAGCGCAATGCCAGAGGCTGGAGTGGCTTCTGGGAAAGCCAGAGACTCTGGAGAGGCTTCTGGGAAAGCCAGAGACTCTGGAGAGGCATCTGGGAAAGCCGGAGACTCTGGAGAGGCTTCTGGGAAAGCCGGAGACTCTGGAGAGGCTTCTGGGAAAGCCGGAGACTCTGGTGATGCTTCTGGGAAAGCCGGAGACTCTGGAGAGGCTTCTGGGAAAGCCAAACTCTGGAGAGGCTTCTGGGAAAGCCAAACTCTGGAGTGGCTTCTGGGAAAGCCAGAGCCTGGAGCGGCCCTGGAAAACCAGAGGCTGGAGAGGCTTCTGGGAAAGCCAAACTCTGGAGTGGCTTCTGGGAAAGCCAGAGCCTGGAGTGGCCCTGGAAAACCAGAGGCTGGAGTGGCTTCTGGGAAAGTCAGAGACTCTGGAGAGGCTTCTGGGAAAGCCGAAGACTCTGGAGAGGCTTCTGGGAAAGTTGAAGACTCTGGAGAGGCTTCTGGGAAAGCTGGAGACTCTTTAGAGGCTTCTGGGAAAGCTGGAGACTCTTTAGAGGCTTCTGGGAAAGGCGGATACTCTGGAAAGGCTTCTTGGAAAGCCGGAGACTCTGGAGAGGCTTATGGGAAAGCCGGAGACTGGAGCAGCTTCTGGAAACCCGGAGCCAAGCGAGGCAGATGTGGAAGTCGACCTCGAAGTTTCTGGGAGTCAAGCTGTTGGTGAAGCATGGAAGCAACACTGCTTAACTGTTTTTCCCAAAAAAAGAGCTACTGGGACTGCTGGGCAACTAATCCGTTAAGATCTGCCAGCAACTGATTAGAATCCTTGGCAGAGTCTCTGATCCTGGCAGAGTCAAAGGCCGGATCTTGCTGTAACGGTACACAGACAAAAGAAGGTACCTGGGAGTACCCGGGAGGAAAGTCTCTATGGGAAAAGTCCATAGGGAGGAGTCTGTGGACCAGTGGCCTCTCTGAACCACCGCGGGAGATGGAGAGAGTACTAGCCACAACCCGGGACCGGAGTCTAAGTGGCACCCTGGTCTTCACCAGATCTCGCCGCAAATCGGGATGGTCTTGCTGCGGTGGGGAGCCACCAGGTCATTCCACAGATGCGACTAAACCCGCGGTGGCAGACAGTGATGACAGGGATGTAGGACACAGTCCGAGCCTGGGATGACAGCAGGAAAGCGGCTTGTAAGGATGAGCTAGAATTCACGGCAGGCAGGCAAGCAAGCAATAGCTGGCACAGGACCCAGGCAGTCAGGAACGGAGAGGTCCTTGGAGGAGAGTTGGTGGCTTTGAGGCGTCTGGGATTATTGGAATACAGGAGCCTCCAGGAGGGTACGCTGGAGGAACACGGAGGTGTCTGGAAACGCTGGAGGAACACGGAGGCGCCTGGAAACGCTGGAGGAACATGGAGGCATCTGGAAACGCTGGATGGGCAATCACTTCAACAGGAACCGCTGTGGGAAGCAAGGTGTGGAAACCTTGGAAGTTCCATTAGAATGGAAGGAAGGAAGGGAGGTGCTGGATTATAAGGGCTGAGCTGGATTCAGGCTGGGAGAGACGGCGCACGCACGCCCTAGGAGCGCGAGCATGCGGCCTAGTCAATCAGCAAGCAGGCTCGTGGAGAGGTAAGTCCGGCTGACAAGGAACGTGGGTGCATCCGTGATAGTTTGTATCCACATGTGAATAAACCCTAGAAATTGAGACGGAGTGCTATATTTGATGAACCTCTGGGGTCCTGGGCCAGACCCTTACCAGCCTGCACCCATTGGATTTAATCCTATTTCTCACTAAGGCGCCCTTCTTCCTTGTCTTGCTATTTAGGACAAGAATTCAGGAAACTTTTTTTGGTAATATAAAAGCAACAGCCTCATTTCAAAAGTGGTCCTCTGTCTTCATATAAGAAGACTATATATATTCCTTTTCCATAATACAAACTCCCTATAGGGAACATTATGACTCTAAACATACTGCTGCCAACTAGACATTCAACAATGATGTAGGATGTTTATTCAGACATCTTGTAGAAATCTTAATATCACACATAGACCCAGAATACCATCATCCTCATCATCACCATTATCATTTTTAAACTTTTAACTGAACTCTTGTTGAACCACAGAAAATTGGCATGGGCCTCCAAGTGCAATGTTTCTCCACTATCACCAATATCAGCAATGAATTAATTCCTCTATGATGTATTACATGGGACAAAGTTTAATCTCAGACTCTTGCCTTTGAGGACAGATATTTTCATTTCTTACACCTGTAACATATTATATAGAGAGAGGAGTTATTTTTTCCCTGCCATATTTTCCTTCGGTTGTACCTTATTCATCATTGGTTCACCTGTAATATAGTATCCCTGCCTCTGCTTACCCCTGTACAGAGCATCAAAAATATTATTTCATTGCTTATATTATTTATGGTTTTAACAAAAATGTACAGATGTGAACTAGTTTACAAAATCTAATCAGGCTTTCTGACACAGATTTATGAAACAATACGATAGGGAATCAATTCAGATTCTCTGCTCAGAAAAAAAGGCATAGCTCCTTATTCAGCATCTGTTATGTGCCCATTCACAAGAGTGAATTCAATGGTTTCTTCACAAGAAACAGTCATATCACATATCATCCTCTGAATAAACCCTTAGTAGACACCAACTGTAACAAACACTTAATGCTCACCACAGGTAAGTGCTGAGGAAGAGGAGGTCAGGGGTGAGACAGTATAACAGTCTGTAAAGACAGATCACTGATGGACTAGGGTAGCCCCTCAGATTCATAATTTTAAAAACTGATTTTTAGAAGGAATGGGGCCATGGATAATAAGTGATCTATGACTAAGTACTCCTGGTTTATTATGCTTGATTTTTATGGTATATTTCCTTTAAAGGGTTTCAACCACTGAAAAAAACATTAAAAAAACCTTTAAATACTCACCTTTGCTCCTCTTCATCTTGGTTTTGGCGCTGTCCGGCATTATTCTTGACACGCCAGAAACCCCTAGAAAACAAGACTTAATAAGCAGCACGGAGTGCAGGGACAAGATGTTCAGCGTTCAGGGGTGCTAATTATGCATGTGCAACACCCTCGTCGATGCAAGGCAGAGGAGTGGTTGCGAATACGTCCCACCATGTAGCTTTCAGCCTGTGTAGGGTCTGACTAGCCTCACAGCATGTCACTACATAGTCCCTAGATAACACAGGGGAACACTGCAGTGGTAGAACCTGCCTGGTAAGGCAGGAGTTAAGTGTTTTGTGTGATGTCATCTGTGTCAGCCAATCACATGTATTACACTCTGTTTCTGTGAGCTGAGATGTAATTGGAGGAGCAGCCACCACCTGACCAGTGGGAGTAACAAAACCCCTGGTCAGGAAAGTTCTAGAGAGCAGTTAGCTGAGCAGTAGCTCAGAAGCAGACTGGAGTTAATCCAGAGTCTGTGCAGCCAGCATACCAGACCAAAGCAGGTGAGCCAGCTCCCTGCCTGAAGCATGGAGCTAATAGCTAGTTAGCGAGAGGAAAGGGGTATCATCCTACCTTCAAGGGTGATACCTGAAGCAATCCAGGATAAAGCTGAAGCATCCTTCCAGGACACAGCTAACTCTCAACCTGCCCTTTGCATCCAGGCTGATGATCTACATCCCGTGGCTCCCTCCAACTACATCTCCAGCACTCCACCATCCTGTTAAGGCATGTTGCTACTGTTCCTGTTGGTTCCAATAAAGAACTGTAAGTTATTTTTGTTCAATGTCTGCCTCCGTCTGGTCCCTGCTACTACGGCTGTCACCATCACAGGCACCCTGTCCACCACACAGAGACTCATACTCTAGACACCAAAGGGTTGCTCCAGGGAGAACCGCTATAGCAGCCTCTCCCTCATCATTTCTTGCCAACACCACCCTGCTGGAGACCTGCCAGGCTGTAGGACAGCCCTCCGGTTCCCCATACCAAGCACCGTGACACTAGCGTGCCTAGGCCGCAACTGCCTGCCACTCAGGTACTGTGGGCCCCGGCTGACTCCAGGCCCCAAGAAAAGGCTAGGCCCCGGTGGGGGATGTTGCAAATGCCCTTGCGTGCTGAGGCAGGTGACAGTACGCTAGAGACGTGAATTCACTCCTCTAGCGTGACTTGTCACCTCCATCTCCAATGCTCCCCACATGGCGTGCACGTCGTGCTGCTAATTCTAAGTTTGCTTTTTAAGTGATGCTGGCGTGTCAAGAATAGTGATAGACAGTGCCAGGATCAAGATGAAGAGTTTCTATAGTTTTTTACGTTGATTTTTTAGTGGTTGATTTCCTTTAAGTATATTGGCCACGTGAGTATTTTATAAAGAAACTTCTTTTGGATTGATAAAGCTTAAAGGTTTTAAAGATGCCAGATTCCTCCAAATTTCTCCTTACTATCCAACCTCTGTGGTGTCCACAGTATATTTTTATAGAGTTACACTCACATGCCATTTAAAGAGCGCCAACAGGTCGTCTTTTTCATGCGATAATTGTTGGTGAAACCTGATCATTTCATGTGTATGGAAGGTTTCATTAAACAATAAAATCTTACACATAACCTTTCCAGACCTAGATGGAGTAGATTGCAGGACATTCCAGAACAACAGAATGGGGAAGTAGGGAGCTGTCGGCTCCATGCTACACCATTACACCAAACTCATCTGGACACAGACAGGCTGGATTCTGACTGCCACCAAGGGGGAAGAGGGCAGAAATGATCGACTGTCCTACTGAATCCAGGGCAGTGGACAAGTATGTATATATAGCCATAAATATAAATCATCACTGAGGCACCTCCAGACCAGATTCATACAGTAATTCTGTGCATCCTTCACTCCTCTCTATGGTAAAAGGTCTGAGGTGCTGGGCTGCTATGGCATTTATAGAGATGGTTACACCTATGAATCCTTCCCATTTTTACATTCTCTACTTTCTGTGTGCTATTATCTCTTTGATGCTAGTATTGCACACTTCACAATAGAAAGATACTTGAATAGATGTAAAGTTTTTCATTGTACTGCATAAGGACTGAGCATTTGTAGACATGGCATAGCTTTCATGCAGATGCATCATCCGCAGCTCGCAGCATCCACACCTGAGCTCCTAGAATATGGGCTGATGAACAGCCTCCATCCCACCTTTACATTATATACAGACTTTATTCCACTATTATGTCTTTGTCGGGGTTGTTATACACTTTACTGTCGGATTATGCCTACAACAGTAATTCTAATCTTTTCCTAAAGTTAGGCAGTATATATTGTTTCAGTGTCATGGCGAGGATCCAGGAGGTAGAACTGCCAGATGACTTTTATGGGGGATTATAACAAGACAGAAAGGAGGGGGGGGGGGAGTTTTCCCAGTAGAACAGTCACTAAAGATAGCTATGAATTTTTAGTGGGCCATCAGCATGATATAATGTGGATCTTCAAGGAGGATTCATGTTGATTTAACAACAACATTACCTGGTTTTCATACATGCTGCTTAATTAAAACACCTTGATCAACAAATCAAATGGGTGATTTGGATGGTACAACACAGTGCCAGCTTAAATGCCAGGGATGGGGAATTATACATAATGATGCGTAAAGGACTCACTCACCAAACTTCACAGGTAAGTACAATTATAGTTCTTTCTCGCTCAGTGATGGAATATTAAAAAGACAAAAAAGAAGCGTGGGTGCTTCAGTTGTCCCAAGCATTCTTTCTGGATGTTCCTGTAGTGGTAATGTGTGGTAAACTGCAGCCAGCAACCAGCCTCAACAATGATGGCATGTATAGTACGAGACCACGGAGACCAGTAAAGCTGCAATACTCATTTAGTTGTGTGGCATGTTGTGTGACCATGGACCACAAATTATTTTAGAGAATCACATTCATCATGCTGCTACCTTACATCACAGGAGCACTGCATCCATGCCCTGTGTGACCAGAGCCAAATATTGTTACAAGCATTATCCTTGACCCTACAGAAAGATGTCAGGAACTTGTATTTATTGAATCTCCTGTAACAGCAAAGCAAGAATAATATCACTCAGGATCAAGAGAAAATGTTTGCTAATTGCCTCCTACCAGAGGAAGAGGAAAAAATAAATCATTGATGCAGAAGAGACCCTGAGGAGGGAATCTTGTCAGTTCAGCATCTTACTCCAGAATCCTCTATTGTCATCATAACCCTTTGACTCTAATAGTAGAATTGTGAATGTAATATCTTTATGTAGCCAGTCCCGATGTAGTATCTCATCAGTCCATGGCCCAAGGGACTATCTGGTTATGTAAGAAGCAGGTCAGGATATTGAAGGTCTGACTCGGAGACAAATGATTTCAACTTTCCCTCCTCCGTTGTACTTCTGCCTGCTGCATTTCTAAGTGTCGCTATAGAAGGAGCTTATTACTTTGATAATACAAGTAGCGAACACAGAAACCACTTCATTCATTTAGGAATATAGAGCTGTCTCACTCCATCTATATTTTCTTCAAAGTGCTGAGCAGCAGCCTAAGAACAGTTTGCACAGTGCATATGTATGTATGTATATATATATATATATATATATATATATATATATATATATTTATATAGATAGATAGATATAAATGTCCAACACAATGGAATGATGGGAGTCCTGGCATTACTGCAAGTCACAAAGACAGAAATAAGAAAGCTCCTATTATGTGTCTGACAATTATTCACCGCATTGAGGGCTTTGTGCGACAATTCGGCTGGCTGGCTTTTCATGTCGGCTCTGCGAGGACATCACAATGGCTAAAAGGAGTTTAAGATGAGTGACAATTCAAGGAGGCATTCGTCATGTTTTCAGCCAAGGGTGAGCGGATTTTGCTTTATTTTAAATATATGACTACCCAGGATGAAAGATCCTATAGAATAAAATGTATACAGAGTTATGTGTTGTAAGAAATTCCCATAATACGTATTTTGAGAGGCGAGGGAGTAAAAATATAAGCTGGTGTTTGGCTGTCTTCATGTATGGTGTGACAAGGGTTATTGCCACAGACTTTTGGCATGCCCGAGTAAATATACAGCTGCGCACTGGAGGCGCACCTTTCCTCTCCATAGCGACCGCAAACACAGGAAAAGATAGAGCATGCTCTTTTTCCTGTGCACGGTATGGTAGTGCCATAGGTGTCTATGGGGACGTATATGCAAGTTTGCGGCCGGATATTCGTCCTTACAACGTTCACGTGAAAGGGGTTTTAGGGTGCAGTCACACGTCCCTTTTAACGCATGCGTTTCAAAACGCACTGCAACAGCTGAAGGGAGGTTTGCCTAATTAAACAGCTGTGAACACTTGCGTTTACAAAATCCAAATGTTAATGTTTGTGTTAATGCATGTGTTAACAAACACATGCGTTAACTGTTGCGTTTTGTAAACACATGTGTTATCAGCTATTTAATTAGGCAAACCTCCCTTCAGCTGTTGCAATGCGTTAAATGCAACGTGTGACCAGACTCTGACTGTGACTGTGAGCGACCAATCAGAGTCCTTATTTGTTAAAGAGAACGTTTCTATATAAATGCTTTCCAGGCTCAGATGTAGCATGGAGTAATAGGCATATAAGTATACCTTAAATAAAACTTCTGCTTCTTAAACACTTCCATTACAGGGTTTGTACCTTATAATTTATGTCACCAAGGCTTTCTCACAGTTAAAGGTATGTAAGTGATCAATAGTTATGATCCACCGGGCTCTCATTGGCATGCAGAACAAAATTTCACACATGAACTTGAGATCAAATTCCCTTTCTGCCGTGTTTCAAGGATATTATGACATTAAGAAGAATTTATATTTGCAGAGACCATAGTGCATAATGGTCTGGATTTTATTATTCAAAGCTTCCAGACCTACGGGGAATGTAATTTCAGCAGTTTTAGAAACCATTTTTTAAGAGAAATGCAGTTTCCCTGCTACTAAAACACCGCACATTCCAAGACGCCATTAGAAATAGCGTATATATAATTCTGTTTATCGGATATATGACCCAATAAACTTACAGATCGTTTGCCCTAAAAAAGCACTTGGATATGACTGTTTTACATCTCTGGGGGAAAAATACATAGAGTTAAGTACTAGTCATAGTCTTTACCATTATTTATATGAAAACACCCAGAAGAAATGCGATAAAAAGAGTAGTTAGAAATTGGAGAAAGGAGCACGGTTTGGTGGTATTCTCGGGAAAATATGCTACTATAATTTGTATGACGGCTTTATGTGAGTAATGGATAGTTAACCATTAGCGTCAAGTACATTGTTTGGAGGTAATAGTTAGAGATGAGTGGACCCATAACAGCCATGGCTAGAAGATAGAGCCATCAATTAGCCGGATTGGCTGCACTGCTGCCAACATGTTCAGGTGGGGCAGTGCGCACCCAAGCCCCAGCCCCAAACTTACATTTCTACTCACCTCCAGTAATAATGAGTAATTAAAGCAGATTTACAGAATTTAAGCAATGCTTGTCAGCATTAAGTATGCAATTAATGGCAAAGTTATTTAGGCAGAATTTTCCTTTACAAGAAAAACTGTGTAAAAATGGCAAGAAGAAGGTCTATTTTGCTTGCTTCGCAGAATACCATTTAAGTAAAATAACAGACAATTCAAGCTGTCAGAAATACTAAGTTGAGGTCTGAAGGATCCAAAAAGCACATGGTGCAATTTTGCCTGGTTGCACCATTTTCTAGAACGAAGCATAAGCAGAGAAGCCAGTGAGAAGCATTTTGAATACAGACTGGAAGGGAAATTTATTTCATGTTATTCTGTGATGAAATAGGATATATTTGTACAAACGCCTATTCTACATGAATTCCATCTGCAGCATGCCGATGATATGAGAGATAGATGGATAGAGTAGAAGAGAGATAGAAGATTGATTGATAAATAATAGATAGAAGATACATAGCTAAATAGCTAGATATATAAATAGTTACACAGACACATATAAAAATAGGATTTAGTCAAATTATAGGATGTAGATAATTAATTAATTAGATGAGGAAGGCAGAGAGAGCCTTAGGAGAACCTTAGGGGCTCTGGGGGCAACACCCTAGACCCTGCTACCTCTGCCATGTCTAAATTATGCATGCCCCCACTCCGCTCCATGCCTGAGTATCCCCACATCTTGCTAGTGACACTGCACAGCTAGCTGTTTAGCAGCTTGCCCAAGATTTGCAGAGAGTAGGCTTATGTTACCAGGTCTCTGTCTGGGATAGCGACGGAGATAGTCTGGAACAGAGCAAAGTGGTGATGTGCATAATTTAGACACGACTGAGCCCGCCAGTGCTCGGATGACACCTCCAGAGCCGCTCAGACTGATTTCAATATTTTTAAAAGCTATTTTAGAAAAACAATGGGATCTAAGGATATAAGAAGGATGGTTCTGGAGAGAAGCTATAGAGCTACACATCTCAGTGTAAGGCATCCACTGTCACGGGTGCTCCTGCAACCCATATCCCAGGTCGCAGGCGCACCTGTGAGCCAGTCTGCAGCCTCACTTACCTTAAGGAAGTCTTTCACTGGGTGGTGAGATGAGAATACGAGGCATGGATTACAACATGGACACTTTCTGCACCAAAGTTTGCATTCCTCATTAAGCATTTAGAAAATTTGTAGGTATGTGTGTATTATTAAGCCCAAGTATTACCTGTAATACCAGTGATATTTGGAGGTATGTGTGTATTATTAAGCCCAAGTATTACATGTAATACCAGTGATATCACGTTTTATGTGTATTAGTGTTCCAACCTATCATATGTAGTACCAGTGATTCTATCTATCATGTGTAGTACTGCTGTGTAGTATACTGTGTAGTACTACCTGTCATGTAGTGATCCCATTTTCCATATAAAGTACTCCCACCTATTATGTACAAAACCCCTGATTCCCAACTATTTGGTGTACTATCGCTCCCACAAATGTTTTGCATTGCTCTCTGCCCCCCCTATCCCTAAACTGGACACGTGAGATATTGAGGTAACTATGACTCTATTGGAGGTGATACATTTACTTCACTTCTAAGCACTTTCATTTCCTTACCCTTGATTACCTCTGATGTAGTCTAAGTATTTTATGCTACCATGCTATTTGTATTTCTTGATGTACCTCTAATGGATTCATCCACCACCGGGATAGTGGGGTCTGTTTAGCACTCAGTTGCTAAAACAGACCCCCAATTTCAATTTATATACTTTTGAAAACCATAGTGGATATCCCTCTTTTCCTTCAAGTTTGATAAATGTTTTGCATCAGTGATTCCTTCTATCAGGTGTGGTACTAGTGATTCGACCTATCAGGTGTACCAGTGATCCCACATATCATGTGTATCGGTCATCCTACAAATTATGTGTATTAGTCATCCCTTATTGATCCCACCTTTCAGGTGTGTTACTGGTGACCCCAACTATTTGGTGTATCAGTGATTTCACTTATCATTTATTACTCAGCACTAGGAGCCAGATACTACCTCTGAGCCCCATATATACATGTTCTTTTTCCTATATACATGTTCTTTTTCCAATAAGTAAATCCAGTCAGCCCTGATAAAATGCTATGTTTTAATGGACTTCCTGTATGAAATTATATCTAATCGGTTGTCATTGACTAAAAGGGTCTTTAATTCATTCTGAATATAGATGAATACATCAGCCTGTAAATTGCTGTTCTTCACTAATATATAATGTTGTACACCCACCCAGTCTCCCTTCACATCAGCCATTCTTCTCCTGCTTTTATTATCCACTTTCTATTTATATAACTTGTTTATATGCAGCAAGCTGATTATATTTTAATTAGATCACAAACAGCGATATTTCCCTGTTATAGCAAGAAATTATGAATGAGCTTGTAAATGTATAAAGCAGGAGATCATTCTAATCCTCACATTAAAGAAACCCTACACTGAAAGGAAGAAAAGAAGAATTGATGAATAGGAATGGAGAAAGTAAATGGAGTTCTTACATTATTGACATTTATTCCTTATCCATAGGATCTACTCTTTAAGTAGATGCCCTTTATTGCAGAATTCCAGCATTGGCTTGTCCTTCAACCTGTGTTGTCATTACAGGACAACCCAAATCTGTGAAACAGGGAAGCTCAGAGGTCAGCTTAGGGGGACTATTTGCAGAGATCCCGGCAGTAAAACCCTTCATGATCAGACATTTATCCCTTATCTTCTGTATAGAGAATTAATGTTGATAAATAAAATAGAATAAGCATTTAGGAAGGAAAAAATAGAACAAAGCAGCAGATCGGGGAAGGAGGGAATTAAGTAGTAAGGAGAACATAATGAAGATACAAAGAGTAAGGTAGGAATGCTGCAAGAAAGGGAAGGAAGAAAGAAAGTAATTGAGAAAGAAAAGTTGGAAGGAAGGAATAAAATAAGTCTAAATGAGAGGTAGGCATAAGTAGGTGAGGAAAGTAGGAAGAAAAATAGAAGGAAGGGAGAATGTATCAGATCCACAAGAATGTCAGTAATTCTTCCAAAATCACGTTTTATCCTACAGAACGGCATCCACCGGTATACAATGTTATGTCCGTAGAAACCAACAATATCACTTATCATCATGTGAGATTTGAAACTCTGATCGTTTACCCAAGCCTTATAGCTGGAATAACAACCTAAACAACAGGAGTGGTAAGTTGGGTCAAGTAATCATTGAAGGTTTTATACATCGAGCTAATAGTAAAACTATGCAATGTTTAGTACAGGGGTAGGACTGGGTTAGGCTAGCAGGTTCAGAATAGGGGAAGGCTAGAAAGCACAGGACAGGGGTAGGACAGGGGTAGGCTAGCAGTTTCAAGACAGGGGTAGGCTAGTAGGTTCAGGACAAGGGTAGGGCAGGGGTAGGCTAGCAGGTTCAGGACAGGGGTAGGCTAGAAAGCACAGGACAGGGGTAGGCTAGATTTCAGTTTGATTTAATACATCTTATTTTGTATTAAAAGGTACATTAGACACAGGACCCCCACAGTCAGATGATTCTGAATGCCTCAATCTCTGGAGTTAACACAGCAGAGCCAGAGGCATGGCTCTTTTTTCTCTGTGGTGGCTGACCCAGGTAACTGCATGGGAGGTGAGCTACTACAAAGTAACTCAGAATGGTGCTTGTACTTCTGATCTCAGTGGAGAAGCTAATGGCGGGGTCCCATTCAATAGGTTCTCAATAGTACTAAACTTGAACCCCCTTATATTCTGGAGCTTTAAGGCTCAAGACCAGAATGGCTAACTACAACCATTAACAAATTGTATTTCAGCAAATAATTGATATACTTTAGGTAAGTGCAACATCCCCCACTGGGGCCTAGCCTTTTTCTAGGGGCCTGGAGGTAGCCGAGGCCCAGAATACTGGAGTGGCTGGCAGTTGCGGCCTAGGCATGCTGTGGTCCCTGAGTAATGGATGGGTCGCCCTTCTTGTAACAGCCATACTTAGAGAACAGACGGATGTTTATTCAACCAATTGCAGGCAATAAGCCAAACGATCTTGTACAGATTGATGATAGGAATGGAGAATAAATGGAGTTCTTACATTATTGCCATTTATTTCCTTATCCATAGATCTACTCTCTTTAAGTAATGCCTTATTGCAGATCTCCAGCATTGCTTGTCCTTCAACCTGTGTTTGTCATTACAACAGGACAATGCCCAAATCTGTGAAACAGGAAGCTCAGAGTCAGCTTTGAGGGGACTATTTGCAGAGATCCGCAGTAAAACCCTTCATGATCAACATTTATCCCTTATCTTCTGTTAGAGAATTAATGTTGATAAATAAATATAAGAATGCATTTAGGAAGGAAAAAATAGAACAAAGCACAGATCGGAAAGGAGGGAATTAAGTAGTAGGGACATAATGAAGATACAAAAGAGTAGGTAGAATGCTCAAGAAAGAAGGAAGTAAAGAAAGTAATTGAGAAAGAAAGTTGGGGAAAGGAATAAAATAAGTCTAAATGAGAGTAGGCATAAGTAGGTGAGGAAAAGTAGGAAGAAAAATGAAGGAAGGGATGTATGCAGATCCACAAGAATGTCAGTAATTCTTTTTTTCCAAAATCACGTTTATTATCCTAACGAACGTCATCCACCGGTATACAATTTTATGTCCGTAAAACCAACAAATCCACTATATCATCATGTGAGATTTGAAACTCTGATCGTTTACCCAAGCCTTATAGCTGGAATAACAACCTAACAACAGAGTGGTAAGTTGGGTCAAGTAATCATTGAAGGTTTATACAGCAACTAATAGTAAAACTATGCATGTTTAGTACAGGGGTAGACTGGTTAGGCTACAGGTTCAGAATAGGGGAAGCTAGAAAGCACAGACAGGGTAGGACAGGGGTAGGCTAGCAGTTTCAGACAGTGGTAGGCTTTAGGTTCAGGACAAGGGTAGGCGGGGTAAGTCTTAGCAGTTTTCAGGACAGGGTAGGCTAGCATTTCAGGACATGGGTAGGACAGGATAGGCTAGCGTCAGAGACAGGGGTAACTATAAAGCACAGGAGGCAGGTTAGGCTAGCAGTTTCAGGACAGAGGTAGGCTAGCAGAGTTTCGAGACAGGAGGTGGGCTAGGCAGTTTCCGGACAAGGGGGAAAGGCGCTAGCAGGTTCATTCAGGACAGGGAATGCTAGAAACATCACAGACAACAGGACAGGGGTAGGCTAGAAGCACAGGAAAGGAGGGTAGGGTAGCAGATTCAGGACAGGGGTAGGCAGGCAGGTTCAGAAAGGCTTGTAGGACATGAGTAGGCAGCAGTTCAGGGCAGGGTAGGCTAGTAGGTTCAGGACAGGGTAGGGCAGGGGTAGGCTAGCGTTTCAGGACATGGGTGGCTAGCAGGTTCAGGACAGGGGTAGGGGCAAAGCACAGGACAGTGTAGTGCTCCAGTTTTCAGGACAGAGGTAGCTAGCAGTTCAGTAAGGGGTAGGCGGGTTCAGGACAGGGGAAGGCTAGAAAGCACAGGACAACAGGACAGGGGTAGGCTAGAAAGCACAGGAAAGGGGTAGGGTAGCAGATTCAGGACAGGGGTAGGCTAGCAGGTTCAGGAAAGCTGTAGGACAGGAGTAGGCTAGCAGGTTCAGGGCAGGGGTAGGCTAGCAGTTTCAGGACAGGAGTAGGCTAGCAGGTTCAGGACAGGGGTAGGCTAGCAGGTTCAGGGACACAGGATAGAAAAGCACAGGACAGGGTAGGACAGGGTAGCTAGAAACACAGGACAGGGGTAGGACAGTGTAGGACTAGTAAAGCACAGGACAGGGGTAGGCTAGAGTCTACGTCAGGACGGGGAGGAGGGGTAGCTAGCAAGCACGGAAGGGGTAGCTAGATTCAGTTTTATTTAATACATCTTAGTTTTGATTAAAAGGACATAGACACAGGACCCCCACAGTTAGATGATTCGAATGCCTCAATCTCTCGAGTTAACACAGCAGAACCAGAGGCACGGCTCTTTTTTCTCTGTGTGGCGGACCCAGTAACTGCATGGAGGTGAGCTACTACAAAGTAACTCAGAATGGTGCTTGTACCTCTCATCTCAGTGTGGAAGAAGCTAATGGCGGGGTCCCATTCAATGGTTCTCAATAGTACTAAACTTGAACCCCCTTATATACTGGAGTCTGTAAAGGCTCAAGACCATAATGCTAACTACAACCATTAACAATTGTATTTCAGCAAATAATTGATATACTTTAGGTAAGTGCAACATCCCCCCGCGGGCCTACCTTTTTCTAGGGGCCTGGAGGCAGCCGATACCCCAGAATCTGGAGTGGCTGGCGTTGCGGCCTAGGCATGCTGTGGGTCCCTGAGTAATGGATGGGTCGCCTTCTTGTAACAGCCATACTTAGAGAACCGCTGATTTTTAATTCAACCAATTGCAGGCATAAGCAAACGATCTGTACAGATGCGGTTTGTTAGAGAAGTCCGGATTGCTGAGGGTGGTCATGGAGAGTGATCCTCAGGAGTATATTCACCAGCCTGGTGAGTAGTGTGCAGGCCGGGAGGTAGCTGTGTCCAGGTATGGAAGCTGCACTTTGTCCTGGTGTTGGCTGTGTGTGGCACTAGGTGTGACACACTGGGGCATTTTTATCAAGTGTCTGAAGTCAGAATATTTCCAGTTGCCCATGGCAACCAATCCCCTTTAAAATATTCATGAGCACTGGTTAAATGAAAGCTGAGCTGTGTTGTGTTGCCAGGGGCAACTGGAAATATTCTGACTTTCAGAACTTGATAAATCTGCCCCACAATCTTCTGTGTCCACTCAGTGTTTGTAGAAGATGTCTGCTCTCTAAGGGAGCGGCCTTAAGAGCTGCTCCTCAGTCAGGGAGCTGGACCTAAAGAGCTGCTCATGAGGGAGAGCTCAGCACTAAGAGACTTGTCACTTCCTGCCAAGGGGTTTTGTTAGCTCTTGTCAGGTGGTGGCTCACCTTCTATCCACCCAGTTACAAAGGTGGAACAATCATTGGATAATAAACATTAATAAACTGTTAACCTTTGCTATCCAGGCAGTACTACCGCTGCATATAACCTATATCTAAATTATGTCCCGGAAGTGAGTTTAACCGCCACCTACGGCACACACAGGCAAAGGGGATTATTCACAACTATTCCCTTGTCTATACATCAGCAGGGGTGTTGCATACCCCACGGGTAATGGACGAGGAGTGGGAGAAGGAAAAACCAACCAGGCCAGCACAGATGGTCCAGAGGTCCATGTATATCACAAGCTGGTAGGGGTGTAGGCAGTATAGGTTGCACTTTCAAGGAAGTGCAGTGAGGGACAAACTGCCCATGATCCTGGTGGCAGGCCCTGGTTGGTGTTGGACTGGAACACAAAAATACAATGAATATATGTGACAGTTGTAGCTAACGCCCTTAAACCAACTGTTTGTAAGGGAAGGTTGTGGTGCATGTCCTGTAATCCACTCCTTGCACCAGGCCGACTATACATGCTTATACATCGGCAGGGGTGTTGCATAAGGAAATGTTAAATTTCCCTATATACTTTCTGTATCAATTCCTCACAGTTTTCTAAATCTCTGTTGCGGTCTGCATATAAAACTTCTGTTTACTTCCAGTTGAATAGAAATTGTCCATGATCATGTGATGTCACACAGGTGGCACGAGCCGTTACTTATCACAGAGAGTAACAGGAGCTTGGGATACTACAGCTTGTGCACCTGTGTGTCATCACATGACCAGGACATACAGAACGTATACAGTGGTCAAATAGAAGTTCTATAGCAGGACAGCAAGCAAATATCTAGAAAAGAAACCATATACATTTGCTTGTTGATAACACTTCATTCTTAAATACTCTGTGGTGCTTTCTGCTCTCCCTGAATATCCCTGTATTTCACTTATAATTGGGGCTTTTGTGTGTTGTTCTCTGTACAGTGATGTCATAGATAAAATATAATGCATTTACCACATCCCTTTTTGGTGTGAAAACTTTGGCTATGATCGTGTTTTATCCTAGGGGCTTTTAAGTAGATAGCTGTATAAAACACCCAGGTGTATTATATGTGAATCACTGCTGTAAAATTTCTGAAGCAAGAAAATATGAATAAAAAATAGTCACAAGAACTTCAAAATAAAGTCGACTGCACTTTGGAAGAGAAAAAAGTAAGTCACTATGGAAACCATGTTTAGTCTGGATGTATTGGCAAAGCAAAGTACTGTAAACACCCATGTCTATAGAACTGCACAGCAGGTATTGTCGTGAATCAAACTTGGAGATCACTGGCTGGGAAAGCAATGCTGGGAGTTTTTAGTTTATTATTCCATGGAAAACCCAGGTGTGCCTATGTGTGGAACAAAGTTCTTAACAATGACGTGAGTATTCAAGTGTTACCAACTAAGGACTTTTTAAGATTTACCTTATGTTGCCTTATAAAAAAGATCTACAAGAAAGTCCTCAGAAATTATAGCACTTCTAGAGAAGTACTAGCCTCAGGCTCTGTAACCCTATGTCATCTGTGCAATCAGAGATCAAAAACTGGGTAAAAGGGAGAACCACTCCACTCTTCTATAGATGCCGAATCAAAATAGTCTCTTATATACATAAACAGAACCTAGATACATTTCATTATTGTAGGTCCCAGCAAAAGAACATACCCGTCTGCAGCTTGTCTTCAGTAGCCCCTCCATCTATGAGAGATTTTCAAATGGAGAAGCCCTTTAATAAAGCATATAAATACTATATTCAGAGGCAGCAGTACAACATTTTTTTTCTTATTAATAATGGATTTACAGGATGATATACCAACTCATCATATAAACTTACTGACAAAGCATGAGGGCAATAAATCTTAATATTCATTTAGGTTCAATCAACCTTCAGAACTTGATAGGAGGTGAATGTATTTCTACCCTTATAAATAGACGACTAAATGGAAGGCAATTAAAAGTGACACTGGCTTTTATTAATTTGTATCCCCATATAAATTCTGTACAGATGAATATTACTCTCATTCATAACCTGCTGATTTACAATTTCTAGGGGAACTTTGACAAATCACTAAATTGCAATCCAATTGTAATTTTGGAAATAGGGACTTTCTTATTACGGGCCTTTCTTAATTTGTGCTACTCAATATGCTACGGAGAGCATTATCCAAATGTCAATGTAACCAGTATCATTTTCCGAGCAATTGCTGAGACAATTAGAAGCTATTTTAGTCTATAGCGCAGGGTAAATGAGCATCTTGCTTAATACACAGCATAATAAATGAACACAGGTTTTCTCACATGAGCCTCCCCTTCAGACATGGACATGACTTTCAAGATCTGCAGTCTTTTGTGTATTGTCGGGAATGTGAGATGTTAGGAGATAATCAGTGATATCAGTGGTGTTTGGTGTTGCTACTACACAAAGTTGGCACTCAGAATTGGCTTCTCTGGGGGGAGCAGTGACTGGCTACTCTAGGGATACATGTATTGGCTACTGTGCTCACCAATGTGACTATTGGCTGCGGTGGGGGATCAGTGACCTGGATACTCTGGAGGCACTGCAAATTGGCTATTGTTGGGGAATCTGACTTGTCTACTGTGGGGGGGGGCACCTGTAACTTGGCTATGGTGACTGGTTTCTTGGCTAATGTGTGGGTCACTTGGCTTGGTGAGAAACTGTCAGTAGGGATAAGTATAGGTGGGAATGCATTGGTCACAGCTCCACCCAGTAATATAGCTAGCCAGCCACCCGTATATACACAGCTAGCCACCTCGGTATATAGCCAGCCTACGCTCTCCAGTTATATATCCGGCTCCCTGCCCATTATATAGCCAACCAATGCCCCCAGTTCTAATAGCCTGCCAGCCTCCAATATGCCAGCACATAGAAAATATAAACTCAATAATCACATTTCTGAGCGCCCAGCCCCCCCATGCAGGTCCTCCTCTTCCTTCCTGCAGCAGTACCTGCGCGCGTGGCCATGGACACACTATGATGTCATCGGCTGCTCACATGCACTGTAGACATACCTACCTGTACAACTAGTTATAGAATTTAATGCTCTCATTTATAGACAAATATAGCTCGTAAATACAATGCCACCCCCATAAATAAAATATTTTATTTCTTTCTATGTGTCAGATACAGTCGAATGTTCGGATCTAAATGAAATGTAGATACCCTGGAACCCTGATAATCTAAGTGCAATGTCGCACACAGCATCCTCATAGCACAGGGAAATCATGAAATGTCTGCTTAGAGAGTCCCTGCTGACACAGAACCATGAGAGACAGGATTAAAACAGTAATAAACTGTGTAGAATTCTAGGTACGGGGTTAAAATTATCTTATTGTGTAAATATCACTAAGATATTAAAATTTGAGAACTTTCTTCAATTGAAATCCCTTTATAGAGCCACAGTTACCAGGATAACCGTAGTCATTTGTAGCGTGATAATGCCCCCAGTAGCCACTAATAATTCCCCAGTACCACTTGTATCCCCCAGCAGTAATGCTCCAGTAGTAATGACTACTGTAGCCGTAATAATGCCACCAGTAATAATGCCTAGAAGCAATAATAATGCCCTCATTAGTTTGGTCCCCAGTAGCTAGTAGTAGTGGTTCCACTAGCCAGCAGTGCTACAAAGCCAGTCAGCCTCAGAAGCCAGCAGTCATGCCTCCCGTAGGCCAGTAATAGTAACTAGTAGCCAGTGCTATGCACCAGCGTCCACTAAGTAATTCCCCCATTGCAGCCAGCAATGCCACACAAAAGGTGAGCTTTGGTTTTTTAGGTAAATAAGGAAAGCCCCCAGGTACAGGCCAACAGTCCTTGGGCTGGCCGATCATAGAAACCAGGTTCATACTTACCACTCAGTGAAGCCCTATCGATAATGCCCCGAGGTAGCCGATCCACTTTACATGCATACACGGGCAGTACCAGGCAGGTAGAGCAAATATTTAATGGCGCGATCAACCAACCGACCAAGTAGCTACGTATCAACTCCCCTTCCCCCATTAGCCATAGACAGTCATGCCTCCATACTTTCGCAGTAGCTAGGAATGGCCATCTGAGTACAGCCAGTGATAATCCGTTGTGGCTACTGCTACCTGGGCGGAGATTCTATCAGCTAAAGCACCCTACATGGTGGGCATGAAACTGATTAATGCTCCGCCGCCGGCATATCCTACATGCCCTGGCTGCCCTGCCTGGTCTACATGATCATTGACGATCCGCATACCTTAATGAATGATAATGAAATGGGAAGAATGCCCAAATGAATGCCAATGGGTCCGCAATGATATGCCCAATTCCCATGCCCCATTCTCCAAACTGTTGTGGCATTAATTACTTAACGTTATTTTTTACTAAAATTACTCCTGACTTGACTTAACGACTGCTGGCGACTGGGGCATTTCCTGCTAACTAGTGGCCTTTATATAGAATCAAAATCATCACTGGCACTGGAGGGCATGACTACTACTGTTGGCTACTTGGGGAATTACTAACTAGCTACTGTGGCATTGCTTGCTAACTTAACTTAACTCCTGGTAACTAGTACTGGGGGAATTATTAAGTTTGCTACTGGTGCATATCACTCACTGGCACTTTACATTACTTACTCTAACTACAACTGGCTACTGGAGGCATGATGACTTGACTATGACTTGCATGGCTTCTGCGGCATGGGCTAGCTGGCGTCTTCTGTAGGCCATACTGCTGCTAGTGGAACCACTACTACTACTACTGGGACACAACTAATGAGGGCATTATTACTTGCTTCTAGGACATTATTACTTACTGGTGGCATTAGTTACTGGCGACAGTAGTCATTACTTAAACTGGAGCAATTACTCTACTGCTGGGTTTAACTTACTACTACTACTAGCTACTCTATACTGCTGACTGCCTACTACTGCTGGTGCTGGTGGTGATTGCCACGTGGCTAACTACTTTGGGGCCAGATTATAAGTTGGCTACGGGGCATAATCTCACTCGCTAAACAACTGACTCTGGTTACTCTCCTGGTAACTGTGGCTCTTTAATGGATTTTCAATTGAACGAAGTTCTCAAATTTTAATATCTTAGTGATATTTTCAACCATAAGACTAATTTTTTTAACCCCTTCCCTCGATGCTACACAGTTTATTACTGTTTTAACCCTGTTACTCATAGTCTGTGCAGCAGGGACCTCTAACAGACTTTTCATGATTCCCTGTGCTATGAGAATGCGTGTGCCTGACATTGCACTTAGATTTCTCAGGGGTCCAGTGTGATCTACACGTTCATGTTAGATTCCCGACATTCGACTAGTATCTGCCACATAGAAACATAATAATATTTTTATTTATGTGGATCCAGTTTTTATTTACGAGCTCTATTTTGGCTATAAATGAGAGCATTTAAATCTATACCTAACAGGTTGTACAGGTAGTATGGTCTACATTGTGCATGTGAGCAGTCTTCTGCTGTTGTAGCCCATCTGCCTCAAAGTTCGACGTACTGTGCATTCAGAGATGCTCTTCTGCCTACCTTGGTTGTAACGGGTGGCGATTTGAGTCACTGTTGCCTTTCTATAAACTCGAACCAGTCTGCCCATTCTCCTCTGACCTCTGGCATCAACAAGGCATTTCCGCCCACAGAACTGCCGCTCACTGGATGTTTTTTCTTTTTCGTACCATTCTCTGTAAACCCTAGAGATGGTTGTGCGTGAAAATCCCAGTAGATCAGCAGTTTCTGAAATACTCAGACCAGCCCTTCTGGCACCAGCAACCATGCCACGTTCAAAGGCACTCAAATCACCTTTCTTCCCCATACTGATGCTCGGTTTGAACTGCAGGAGATTGTCTTGATCATGTCTACATGCCTAAATGCACTGAGTTTCCGCCATGTGATTGGCTGATTAGAAATTAAGTGTTAACGAGCAGTTGGACAGGTGTACCTAATAAACTGGCCGGTGAGTGTATATAACCATCAATCTGATTTCTCTGCTGTAGTGATTTAGATGATTTCCATCAATTAAAAATTTCACTTTTCATCATTTTGACCAATTTGACCCAATGGTTTTTATGCAGGACGTAAGCAAACCTTAGGTCATATTCAAAAGTGCAAATGCAATTCAAATTCAAAGAGGAGGAGGAACTCCTAACTGGAAAGACTTAAAACTAAATGCACGCATTCAGGACAATTAACACCATGTTAGGTTGGGTGGTGCATTGTAATGCACTTGTTTTCAAGTACGGTACATACTACATAGTGCCAAAGCAATACATTCTCACTGTGTACAAATAATATTGCAATAAGTCACCTTAATTACATTGCTACACAGTTGCCTAAATAACACATCCAGATTTGTAGACAATGTAGCTACCATTTCATAGCTTCTGGTAAATGTAGAATCGGATGGGCAAACAACAGGTGCCCATACCATTAAGGTATGCTGCATCACTTAAAGGACATCTACCACCAGGATGAAATATTGTAAACCAAGTACACTTGGTGCGCATCCCCTCTTGCAGGATCTGTTGTACTTTAAGCTTCTTATGGTCTTGTTTTTAAGAAAAAAAGGCTTTTCAAATTTATGCAAATGAGAATGAGGGGCTCCAAGCTCCATTAACACCTACAGAGCCAACAGTCCCTCAGGCTCTATATATATATTTCTTTAAAACCAGGGCTTTAGAAACTAAAAGAAGAGTGTATCCTGCCAGAGAGGGCACACACCAACATGTAAGTGTGCTTGTTTTACAATCCTTCATCCTGTTACAAGATTTCCTTCAAAGTTTCACTCAGTTCTGATACCCACTATGGCTGCCCCTCTGTGCAGCTGATATGATAAGGATATGCCATTTTCAGCTGCAATAATTAAATAAATAGCCTTAAGATCCAAACAGAGAAAATGAGACGCGTGAAGACCATTTCTTGATCTGGATACTATTGTGTTCTTGGATTAATAGGCCCCGTAGTTATTATTTCTCCTCCGGGAGCACTGCCAGGAAAACTAACAGTTATTGCCAAGTTTAAGGATAATTCAAGTTAAGTTTAAAGTGCTCCCCCCCACAACCACATTAGTACTTTCAGATGTCTTTATACATGTTGCACTAAGGCTCTATCTATGAGATAAGAGACGCCATTCTTCTAAAAAGACTTTCATTGATGCCCTCTGTTACTAAAGATCCAGCATGGAGGCAGGGAGCACCAGGCAGTCAAGCTACTCCACCCTCCTAACTAACACCAACTAACCACCCCCCTTAATAAGGCAGAGAGAAGTGAGGGGGATTTAAAAAGAATGTTGGCTATGTGTGGCTTATGAAGAAAATGGCTGTGAGAGAGATTATGATTAGATGCTGACTCTAAAACGCTGATTACAAATAAGTTCCCTCATTCCCCCCTCCCTCAGGAATTCTCTTCATAGTCACAACACGCCAGCATCTCTCTCAATTACCTCATCTAGGCAAAACATACGGGATCCCCGTAGCAGTGCCAGTATTGTTGGAGGTGGGGTACTTATGTATGCTATTTACACTACCGGCCACTTATTAGGTACACCATGCTAGTAACAGGTAGGACCCCCTTTTGCTTCAGAACTGCCTCATTCTTGCGCATAGATTCAACAAGGTGCTGGAAGCATTCTCAGAGATTTTGGTCCATATTGACATTGGCATCACACGTTGCCGCAGATTTGTCGGCTGCACACATGATGCGAATCTCCCTTCCACCACTCTAAAGATGCTCTATTGGATTGAGATCTGGTGACTGTGGAGGCCATGGAGTACATTGACCTCATTGATGTGTCAAGAAACCTTCTGAGATGATTCCAGCTTTTGACATTGGGCATTATCCTGCTGAAAGTAGCCATCAGATGTTCAGGGTACATGTGGTGTCAATAAGGATGACATGGTCACAACAATACTCAGGTAGGCTGTGGCGTTCAACGATGCTCAATTGGTACCAAGGGCCCAAAGAGTGCCAGAAATATTCCCCACACCATGAACCCACCACCACCAGCCTGAACCGTTGATACAAGCAGGATGGATCCATGCTTCATGTTTTGACGCCAAATTCTGACCCTACCTCCGGATGTCGCAGCAGACTCAAGACTCATCAACCAGCAACGTTTTTCCAATCTTCTACTGTCCAATTTCGATGAGCTGTGCAAATTGTACCGCATTTTCCTGTTCTTAGCTGAAAGGATTGGCACCCGAGTGGTCTTCTGCTGTTGTAGCCCCTGCCTCAAGTTCGACGTACTGGTGCATTCAGAGATGCGCTTCTACTACCTTGGTTTTAACGGGTGGCGATTTGAGTCACTGTGCCTTTCTATAACTCGAACCATGCTGCCCCATTCTCCTCTGACCTCGGGCATCAACAAGCATTTCCGCCAACAGAACTGCCGCTCACTGGTATGTTTTTCTTTTTCGTACCATTCTCTGTAAACCCTAGAGTGGTTGTTGCTTGAAAACCCAGTAGATCAGCAGTTCTGAAAATACGCCACCACCCTTCTGGCCCAACACCTGCCACGTTCAAAGGCACTCAATCACCTTTCTTCCCATACTGATGCTCGGTTTGAACTGCAGGAGATTGTCTTATCATGTCTACAGCCTAAATGCACTGAGTTTCCGCCATGTGATTGGCTGATTGAAATTAAGGTAACGAGCAGCTTGGACAGGTGTACCTAATAAACTGGCCGGTGAGTGTATATAACCATCAATCTGATTTCTCTGCTGTAGTGATTTAGATGATTTCCATCAATTAAAAATTTCACTTTTCATCATTTTGACCAATTGACCCATGGTTTTTATGCAGGACGTAAGCAAACCTTAGGTCATATTCAATGCAAATGCAATTCAAATCAAAGAGGAGGAGAACTCCTACTGGAAAGACTTAAAACTAAATGCACTTCAGGACAATTAACACCAGTTGTTGGGTGGTGCATTGTAATGCACTTGTTTTCAAGTACGGTACATCTACATAGTGCCAAAGCAATACATTCTCACTGTGTACAAAATATTGCAATCAGTCACCTTAATTACATTGCTAACACATTTGCCTAAATAACACATCCGAGTTGTAGACAATGTAGCTACCATTTCATAGCTTCTGGTAAATGTAGTAATCGGTGGGCAAACAACAGGTGCCATACATTAGGTAAATCAGGAAAGGACGACCCGTTGAAGACCATTTCTTGATCTGGATACTAGGTTTGGATTAATCGGCCCCACGTTAGTGATTATTTCTCCTCCGGGGCACTGCAGGAAACTAAACAGTTATGCCAAGTTTAAAGGATAAGTTCAAGGTTAAGTTGTTAAAGTGACTACCCACCACATACACATGTAGTACCTTTCAGATGTCTTATACATGTGTTGCACTAAGGCTTATCTATGAGATAAGAGACGCCATTCTTCTAAAAAAAAGACTTTCATTGATGCCCTCTGTTACTAAAGATCCAGTCATGGAGGCAGGGAGCACCAGATGCAGTCAAGCTACTCCACCCTCCAACTAAACACCACTAACCAGCCCCCTTGAGAATACGGGACAGAGAGAAGGAGGGATTTAAAAGCGATGTGGATATGGGTGGCTGAGAAGAAAAGCTGTGGGAGAGAGATTAGGGGATTAAGGGAGATGACTGACTCTAAAACGCTGATGACAAATAAGTTCCCTCATTCCCCCTCCCTCAGGAATTTCTTCAGTAAGTCACACAAGCCAGCATCTCTCTAATTACCTCATCCTGAGGGGGACCCCGGTTAGCAGTGCCAGTATAGTGAGGAGGTGGGGTAGCTTTATGTATGCTATTTACACTCACGGCCACTTTATTAGGTACACCATGCTAGTAACAGGTAGGACCCCCTTTTGCTTCAGAACTGCCTCAATTCTCGCATAGATTCAACAAGGTGTGGAAGCATTCATCAGAGTTTGGTCCATATTGGACATGATGGCATCACACAGTTGCCAGAAGATTTGTCGGCCTGCACACCATGATCGAATCTCCCGTTCACACACATTTAAGATGCTCTATTGGATTGAGATCTGGTGACTGTGGAGGCCATTGAGTACATTGACATAATTGTCATGTTCAAGAAACCAGTCTGAGATGATCCAGCTTTATGACATTGGGCAATATCCTGCTGAAAGTAGCCATCAGATGTTACAGGGTACATGTGGCATAAAAGGATGGACATGGTCAGCAACATCCTCAGGTAGGCTGTGGCGTTCCAACGATGCTCAATTGGTACCAAGGGGCCCAAAAGAGTGCCAAGAAAATATTCCCCACACCATGACACCACCACCACCAGCCTGAACCGTTGATACAAGGCAGGAGGAAGCCATGCTTTCATTGTTGTTGACGCCAAATTCTGACCCTACCATCCGGATGTCGCAGCAGAAACAAGACTCATCAGACCAGGCAACGTTTTTCCAATCTTCTACTGTCCAATTTCGATGAGCTTGTGCAAATTGTAGCCTCGTTGCCTGTTTCTTAGCTGAAAGGTGTGCACCCGCGGTGGTCTCTGCTGTCTGTAGCCCATCTGCCTCAAGTTCGACGTACTGTGCTCAGAGATGCTCTTTGCCGACTACTTGGTTTGTAACGGGGTTGGCGATTTGAGTCACTGTGCCTTTCTCTAACTCGAAAACAGTCTGCCCATTCTCTTGACTCTGGCATCAACAAGGCATTGTCGCCCACAGAACTGCCACTACTGGATGGTTTTTTCTTTTCGACCAATCTCTGTAAAACCTAGAGATGGTTTGCTGTGAAAATCCCAGTAGATCAGCAGTTTCTGAAAATACTCAGACCAGCCCTTCTGGAACCAGCAACATGCCACGTTCAAAGGACTCAATCACCTTCTTCCCATACTGATGCTCGGTTTGAACTGCAGGAGATTGTCTGATTCATGTCTACATGCCTAAATGGCACTGAGTTCCGCCATGTGATTGGCTGATAGAAATTAAGTGTTACCGAGCAGTTGGACAGGTGTACCTAATAAATGGCCGGTTGAGTGATATAAACCATCAATCTGATTTCTCTGCTGTAGTGATTTAGATGATTTCCATCAATTAAAAATTTCACTTTTCATCATTTTGACCAATTTGACCCAATGGTTTTATGCAGGACGTAAGCAAAACCTTAGGTTCATATTCAAAAGTGCCCGCAATTCAAATGCACAAGAGGCGGAGGAACACTCCTAACTGGAAAAGACTTAAAACTCAATGCACGGCTTCAGGTACAATTAACACCATGTTAGGTTGGGTGGCGCATCAGTAATGCACTTGTTTTCAAGTACGGTACATCTACATAGTGCCAAAGCAAACATTCTCACTGTGTACAAAAATATGCAATAAGTCACCTTAATTACATTGCTTAACAGTTGCCTAAATAACACATCCGATTGTAGACACTGTATCTACATTTCATAGCTTCTGGTAAATGTAGCAGGATGGGCAGGGCAAACAACAGGTGCCCATACCATTAAGGTATGCTGCATCACTTAAAGGACATCTACCACCAGGATGAAATATTGTAAACCAAGTACACTTGGTGCGCATCCCCTCTTGCAGGAGCTGTTTTACTTTAAACTTCTTATCGTCTTGTTTTTAAGAAAAAAAGGCTTTTCAAATTTATGCAAATGAGTATGAGGGGCTCCAAGCTCCATTAACACCTACAGAGCCAACAGCCCTCAGGCTCTTTATATATTTCTTTAAAACCAGGCCTTTAGAAACTAAAAGAAGAGTGTATCCTGCCAGAGAGGGCACAAACTAACATGTAAGTGTGCCTGTTTTACAATCCTTCATCCTGGTACAAGATTTCCTTCAAAGTTTCACTCAGTTCTGATACCCACTATGGCTGCCCCTCTGTGCAGCTGATATGATAAGGATATGCCATTTTCAGCTGCAATAATTAAATAAATAGCCTTAAGATCCAAAATGTAGTAGGACATTCTGAAGAAACACTGTTGTCAAGAGGACATATTCATATTAGGGTAACTAAGCATTGACTACATGTCATTAGTGTTTTGGTATTTAAAGAAGACTTGCCACCAGAATTTTACCCCTCTCACCAGTAATACCTGCTGGTAAAGTGTTAAAAGTCCTCTCCATATCACCTAAAATTATCTTCCACTTAGGCACTGTACGTTAATTACAGCCATTTTTGTGATATGCAAATGAGTAGATATGAGCCAACTTCCCAATAGAAGAGTCAAGTTTCTTGCCAGGCTACCCGTAAACTACATCTCCTTCTTTTGACTGATAGCTCAGTGTTCAAATCTCCACCTGAGAAGACAGCAAGTCCTTTCCCTGTACTCACCAGAATGCTGTTCCCCTCACTGCATGGTGAATTTGTGGGCAACTGCAGATCTTTTCACTATTTCATGCACCCTATGGAGTTTGGGGCCAAGCAGGTTGATGACAGGTTCCCTTTAAGACATTCATGAAGAATAATTTAACCTATTTAACATATGATTCATCTGGAAAATAGAATATGCATACCACCTAACTCGCTATTCTTGGCCTTTGGCGACTGCCAAGTAGATCAGCCTATAATACAAATCCACATTACAATACAACTCTAAATACCAGGCAGAGCTTCTAATTGCAGAACAAAATAGATTCTTAATAAGGGCCCCTGGGAGTCTGAAAAGCTGAAAAGCAAAACGTGGTGAAGCTCAAAGTAAATTGAATCAAAGGTTCTATGTAATATATCAGTGTCTTGTAATTGGATACAATTACAAATCTATTCATTTGCATATATTTAGTGAATATAATTTATTGTACACCATGACATCACAGTACAAGCATACCAAATATAGGGACATCATAGAACATGGATACTAAATATAGTGATATCACAGAACAGGGATAATAAATACAATGACCTCACAGTACAGGCAGGGTCGGCTCCAGGTTTCACTAGGCCCCTGGGCAACAGAGCCTTAGTGGGCCCCTTTGCAATGAACTCATGTGGCAGCAATAATTCTGAAACTATCTCCTGATACCTAAAATATTTGTTAGTTGATCATACCAAACATGGTAATTTTATATAAAGCCCCCCTCACCCCCATGCATTCATTATGTACACTGTAACCTAAAAACAAAAAAGAGCAAAAGTTAAAGTGAACCTGTCACCAGGTTTAACTCCACTAAACTACTAGCCGTCCCAAGTAAGGTATGAAATGTCCTTTCTAGAATTAGCTCTTTATGTGAAATCTCCCCCAAAGTCAGGCAAGTAAACTGGGGAGATTTCGCAGAAAGTGCATTTGATACCTTACCTGAGGGGGCAGGTAGATTACTTGGTTAAAACCTGGCGACAGGTTCGCTTTAGGGGAGACCTTGTGTTTTGGTTACTATTAATAAAAGTCTACTAATATGTGACCTTTGTCCTTTTCTTTTGTGGCATGATTTCTAGTTATAGTGTGGCGTTGTTTCTGGTTATATGCTTTGTATTAGTGCATTTACCAGAGAAAGGAGGTAAAATCCATCACACATTGAACCCATAGTACAAGGATCAAACACACAGCGATGTCACAGCACAGGGATAATAAACACAGAGATGTCACAGTACAAGGCACCTAAACACGGGGATGTCACAGTACAGGGATAATGAACACAATGCTTTCACAGTGCTGGCATTACACTCACACTGTGATGCCACAGTGCAGGGATAATGCACACAGTGATGTCACAGTACAGGCATAACACACACTGTGATGCCACAGTACAGGGAAAATGCACACAGTGATGTCACAGTACAGGGATAATACACAAAGTGATGTCACTGTGTAGGCATAACACACACACTGTGATGCCACAGTACAGGGATAATGCACACAGTGATGTCACAGTACAGGGATAATACACACAGTGATGTCACAGTACAGGCATAACACACACACACTGTGATGCCACAGTACAGGGAAAATGCACACAGTAATGTCACAGTACAGGGATAATACACAAAGTGATGTCACAGTATAGGCATAACACACACAGTGATGCCACAGTACAGGGATAATGCACACAGTGATGTCACAGTACAGGGATAATACACACAGTGATATCACAGCACAGGCATACACACACTGTGATGCCACAGTACAGGGATAATGCACACAGTGATGTCACAGTACAGGCATAACACACACACTGTGACGCCACAATACAGGGAAAATGCACACAGTGATGTCACAGTACAGGGATAATACACAAAGTGATGTCACAGTATAGGCATAACACACACACTGTGATGCCACAGTACAGGGATAATGCACACAGTGATGTCACAGTACAGGGATAATGAACACAATGCTTTCACAGTGCTGGCATTACACTCACACTGTGATGGCACAGTACAGGGATAATGCACACAGTGATGTCACAGTACAGGGATAATACACAAAGTGATGTCACAGTGTAGGCATAACACACACACTGTGATGCCACAGTACAGGGATAATGCACAAAGTGATATCACAGTACAGGGATAATACACACAGTGATGTCACAGTACAGGCATAACACACACACTGTGATGCCACAGTACAGGGAAAATGCACACAGTAATGTCACAGTACAGGGATAATACACAATGTGATGTCACAGTATAGGCATAACACACACACAGTGATGCCACAGTACAGGGATAATGCACACAGTGATGTCACAGTACAGGGATAATACACACAGTGATATCACAGTACAGGCATACACACACTGTGATGCCACAGTACAGGGATAATACACACAGTGATGTCACAGTACAGGGATAACACACACAGTGATGTCACAGTACAGGCATACACACACTGTGATGCCACAGTACAGGGATAATGCACACAGTGATGTCACAGTACAGGGATACACACAGTGATGTCACAGTACAGGCATACACACACTGTGATGCCACAGTAAAGGGATAATGCACACAGTGATGTCACAGTAGGGGGCTAAACACTGTGATTTTTTTTTAATAGACTCGTGTATAAGCCGAGGGGACGTTTTTCAGCACATTTTTTGTGCTGAAAAACTCGGCTTGTACACAAGTATATACGGTATATGTATATTTGTAAATTACCCATTATCCTGCCCCCCACTCATTACAAAAACCGTGAGGTAAAGTGGCCAACCCCTTTAACAGAGGCGATATCTCTCTTATGTATTTTGTGGCCTTATATCATGTGCTTTTCCTGCATTGACAAGTCTGATCCTCACAAGTTTGTAATTCAGTGGATGGTGGCAAGGGAAAACAAGAGAACCAGGAGCAGTGTGAATAACTGGACTGCTCCCATAGTAACAGCTAGATAAATTCCTTAATTAATAAAGGTGAGATGATCAGCAGGCGCAGTCAGCGACTAAAAGAAAGATTAAACAAGTGATTGTTTTTTACCAAGAGCATCAGGCGAAGTTGGCAAGTGTAATGTATTTGTAGAGCTGCTCCATCTGCAGCTGACAAAGCAAAATACACCTAGGGAGAGACTGACAGAATAATTTAATGTACGCAGGGTGCCAGGGACAGAACTGCACCCATGTGTTATCCCTGCACTATCTTCTCTGGCAGTGCTTTATTGAACCCACTTAACTAGCAGCAGAACATTTCTACCAGAAACAAAGTAACAAACTAGGCAAATCTGCTACTTTGTATTAAATGTTGGGGCCTGATGCGCCAGGTAGATAATGGGGCCCTGTGAACTCATCTCACTTTTGTTAAGCCCAATGCACACAACCGCATGGTAACCAGTGATATGGCTGCACAATTTTCTGGAACATTACGGCTGTATAGAGGTCACCCTGTTACACCCTGCAGAGATTTTTTCCCTGCAGGGAATAGGAAGAAATCTGTGTCATATGCACATAGCTACTGTAGTGATTTCTACTCCTCTCCCAGGGTGTGCATTTTGGGGGATCTGTATACCCCAAATAGCAGTTCTTTTTTGTTATTGAAGGGAATAGAAAGAAATCTGTGTCATATCCACACAGCTGCTGTAGTGATTTCTGCACCTCTTCCAGGGTGTGCATTTAGGGGGATCTGTACACCCCAAATAGCAGTTCTTTTTTGTTACTGAAGCGACTAGGAAAAATCTGTTTCATATCCACACAGCTGCTATAGTGACTTCTGCACCACCACCCCTCTCCCAGGGTGTGCTTTTTGTGGGATCTGTATACCCCAAATAGCAGTTCTCTTTTGTTACTGAAGGGAATAGAAAGAAATCTGTGTCATATCCACACAGCTGCTGTAGTGATTTTTGCTCCTCTCCCAGGGTGTGTATTTTGGGGGATCTGTATACCCCAAATAGCAGTTCTTTTTTGTTACTGAAGGGAATAGAAAGAAATCTGTGTCATATCCACACAGCTGCTGTAGTGATTTCTGCACCTCTCCCAGGGTGTGCGTTTTGGGGGATCTTTATACCCCAAATAGCAGTTCTTTTTTGTTACTGAAGGGAATAGGAAGAAATCTGTATCATATTCACACAGCTGCTGTTGTGACTTCTGCTCCTCTCCCAGGGTGTGCATTTAGGGGGATCTGTATACCCCAAATAGCAGTTCTTTTTGTTACTGAAGGGAATAGGAAGAAATCTGTGTCCTATGCACACAGCTGTTGTAGTGATTTCTGCTCCTTTCCCAGGGTGTGCGTTTTGGGGCATCTGTATAACGCAAATTACAATAGTTTTTTGTTGCTAAAGTTGAGAGCAAGAAATATGTGTAAAATCCATGTAGTTGATTAACCACATGTCAGACAGAAAGGTGGCTGATGTCACAGCACAGTAAGGGGACAGTCAGTCTGCGGTCTTTTATTATCACTTTCACCAGTCAGTCTAGTCTAATCACTATCACTACCATCAGTCAGTTCTCAGTCTAGAGTAATCACTACCACCAGTCGGGCCTCAGTCTAGTATAATTGCTTCCCCCAGTCAGTTTGCAGTCTAGTATAAACACTACCACCAGAGAGTCCCCAATTTAGTATAAGTTATGCCATAAGTCATTTTGTGGTCGAGGGTAAATTCTATCACCAGTTATTTCACAATATATTGTAACCCTGTAAAGCGAAAGTCATCTATTAGGGGAAGTGGACTAAGGAGATGCGGATATGGGTAGACAGTAATAATAATAATTTTTATTTATATAGCTCCGTTAAATGCCATAAATCAAAGGGGACATATACAAATACAATAATACAGTCATATGGAGCAATAGGAGTACAGGCCCTGCTTGCAAGAGCTTACATTCTATGAGGATGAAGGGGGGGACACAAGAGTTAATGCACATTGCATTTTGGGTGCGTTTTTTACTGCGTCTTGAAACGCACCATAACAGCTGAGGAGAGACGACTTGCCCAAACACATTACTGTCAACATTTGGGCTAGAGCCACTGAGGCAACAGTACATGTGCTGGGAAGACAGTAGATTTGATGGAGATATGTAAAAAGACAGTTGATAGGCTGTGGCCTGACAATAAGGGTGCTGGGGGTATTGCTAAGCAGAACAAATAAATCACTTTCCTAAAGTTTCTGCCTGTTCACCAAACAGGCAGCATAATTTGCACCTTTGTAATGTAAATGGACTGCGACACAATCTGTCTTTGACTTATTATGTCTTCTGTCAATCCCAGATGACCAGGGTCCTCCTTACCTCAGACAATGGTAGGAGGACCTCAACATTTCATTGATGCCCTAACAAAAGGATTTTCAAACTTTGTCATTACGCAACTATCAGCTCACGCTAACGTGAGGCGGGCTACAAACTTGTTGCAAGGTGGTTAGAGTACTACCAACTACACACAATTTTCCAACAATCTGCACGTGGAGATATAGAGGGAGGAGGGATCATTTCTACTTACTCTTAATTTTGGTCCTGTAGAATACTTTCTTTCTTTCTCTTTCTGGGAAGGTTTGGGGGAGAGTTATGTTTAGCTACAGCTTCTATTCCTCCTCCATCACTGGGACAATGTACCCACACAAACGTCAAGTAAATTCTGGTCCCTTTACTCATCAAAATCGCTGCCAAGACCTGATTCCGTTATCTCTCTCTGGAAACAAGCTGTACAACAATCATGGATGTTGAGGCCCGAAGTTTAACAGTTTGTGCAACCTGGTGTTAGGAATTTGGTACACAAAAGACAGGTATAGTGTGCCCTGAGCTTGCCCCAACCTCTTTCCCCTTCCTATAAGCCCCCCCACCAAACGTGGGGCGACTATTTGAAGACTCGAATATTCTGGGTAGTGTGGGAAGGGGAACACAAACCACTGACAAACATAAAACATAAAATAATCGTAAACAACCGGAGTCACAACTAGAGGGTACGTCAAAGCAATAGAATCAGTAAGCAGAGTCAAAGTCCAAAACTAGCCGATTTAGCAACAATATATATACAGATCAGGCAATACAAACTAGCAGCAAACCAGGTGATAAAGGGATTTTCAACACTGCACTGGTGACTAGTGAAGCTGGCAATTTATGCAGCCGAACTCCACCTCCCGAACTGATAGGTGCTGGACAGCATCTGGAATTAACCCTCATGGTGCAGAAACAACCAAGCCCAGCAGAGGTTAAAGTCCCACCACTCCTAGACACGCTAGATCTTAGCAGCCCGAGCCCGTGCCCAGGACCGCGAGTGGAGTTGGCGGCGATACTCGCCGGGGTTCAGAACGTCTGCTGGTCCGCACCAGAAGAACCATAAGTCCCCGCAATCTCCTAGCGAACCTGAACAGTTACCCCCCCCCTGACGGGGGGCCTTCGGACCCTAGATCTTAAAGATTGGCTTCTGAGGGTAGGTCTGATGAAATAGGAGGGCCGTGATGTACAAACCGTGGAGCATAACATCTCTAGCCGAACCCAAGACTATCCCAGACCAACACCTTTCAATGGACCAGTACTGCAGGGATTACCTACCCATCTGGAATCACCACCTTTTCCACCTCAATTCCAGATTCCCCTCCACAATATATGGAGAAGTAGGGTAGAAGCGGCAAAACATCCTCACCATAAGCGCTTCAAGAAGACTCTTATGGAAGGTTTATGGACCCGCCACCTGCCTGGAAGGTAATCTTGAAGAAAACCGGTTAACAATATGAGTAACAACAACGGCCCACAAACCGGGCGCAAACTTCAAAAGTGGACCTTCAATTAAAGGTTTTTTGTTTGATTAACCACACTTATTTATTTAAATTATCCCCCACCACAAACGGATCAGGATTTAGTGCGCCTTCTTTCAGTTTGTTGAGACCATAGAATTTTGTGCCCTCTGAATATTCTCCCGAATCTTGTGACCAAGCGGTCGCACTTGGATGTAAGGGCATTCCGCTCGAGGATATTAGAGACGGCATAGATGGAAAAAGAGAAACGTGGATAAACCATAATTGCAGAAAAACGGATATACCTGTGTGGAAAACAACTACAGTGGTTATTAATAATAGCCAATTCTGCAACTGAATGAATTTCACCCACTGGTCTGACTGTCCAGACAAAGAGAAAGAGTCGCAGATATTGAATCATCTCCCTGATTCATTCTTCGGACTGACATTAGACTCAGTATGAAACGCTGAGTGAACGACAATGACAACTTCCAAGTCTCGAAAAATGGCTCGCCAAAATTTGGAAAACAAATTGTTAACGACCCTATCAGACACAAGATATCTGGTATACCATGGGGCGTAAATGTTCTGTATAAACAAATCAGCCAATTCTCAGCTAGTACTTTTTTAATGGAACAAAGTGTCCCATCTGGAGAACGGTCCCACTACCACCCAAATCCTGTTAAGCCTTGAGAATGCTTGCAGATCAGTGACAAAATCCATTGACAGACTTTAGACCATGGCCTGGTGGGAACTGGAAGCGGAGAAGATGGCCCCTCAGGACGTCTCCGGGGAGTCTTTTCCTCGCGCACAGACCTGACAATCCTTGGACAAATTCGTGCACACACATCATTAGTCGTGAGCCACCATTACCTTCTCTTTAAGAGATCCAGTACTCTAGACTCCGCATTCCCGGAGACCTGCCATATACTGAGCAATGCGTCTCCTCCAACACTCTCACTCAAACGACAATAAAGAGGAACAAATAATTTGCCCTTCCGGAAGTCTTTGGGTTCAGATTTTTGTCCTGCTTAAATTTGAGAGGAGAGTTGGTAGGAGACAGCTAAAGCTGCCAACACATACACCTGGAGAACAAAATATTACTGTTCCGTAGTCGCTGAAGCTCAGATTTCCCCGAAGCTCCAGGGACAAGGCAAATCCGCCTTCACATTTTTTGACCCAGGTCCGGTAGGTGACGTCACAAAATTAAAGGTCGATAAAAAACAAGGCCTCCCTAGCCGACGTTAGTTCCAAACGCTTACAGTATCCCCAATATACTAGTTCTTAATGATCTGTGAGCACAGTTATCGGTGAGAGCTCCTTCCAAAAATTGTCCGCCAGACTTCCAATGCCCACTTAATGGCAAGGAGCTCTCGATTCCCATATCATATTCCTCTCGAACAGAGGAAAACTTTTCTAGAGAAATAGCACAGGGCCTAATTCTGGTTAGAGTGGAAGGAACCCCTGAGACAACACTGCACCATCTCACTCCTACCTCGGAGGCATCAACCTCCACACAAACGGTATAGGAGGTCGTTGAACCAAAACTGGGGCTGACGGATAATTCCGCTTTTAACGGTTCAACCTGAGGCAAGCGGCAGGGGACCATTTGTTTTGTATCAGCAACCCTTACGGGTTAGTCCGTGAGGGTTTTGGCGATCACAGAACATTTTTCCTTTTTTCTTTATAAAGTTCCGATAATAGTTAGCTAAACCTAAAAATCGTTGTAGGCCTAAGATTGGTAGGCCGAACCCAGTCCGTGAGCGCCTGACAGCCTTAACTCTGATCCATCTTTACTCATAGGGATTCACAACATAAACCTAAGAAGGAAACCTACCCTCTGGACTCAAAAACACACTTTTCCAGCTTAGCGAAGAGGTGGTGTTTTGCGCAACCCTGGTAATACTTGGGCGGAGATGTTGCTGGTGAGAACCAATATCAGGGGAAAAAATCAAAATATCGTCTAGATACACACAGAAACACAACCCGATTTAAATCATGAAAAGTGGAGTTCATAAAGCCTTTAAAAACCGCTGGGGCCACTACTCAAACCAAAGGGCATAACCGGTATTCAAAGGCCCCCCAAAGGTGTATTAAATGCGGTTTTCCACTCATCCCCTTCTCTGGACCCGAATCAGGTTATAAGCCCCTCTGAGATCTAATTTAGAGAAAACTTGGGCCCCAGAAACCTGATTTAAAAAGAGATCCGGGATCAAAGGGGAGGGGACCCTGAGTTTTTTTAACCGGTTATCTTTATTTAATGCTCGATAGTCAATACACGGCCGTAAAACCCACCATCTTTTTTCCTCAACAAAAAGACCCGGCCCCCAGTGGGCGACCTCGAGGGACGAATATGTAGATGAGCCAAACTCTCTCATCAATATAATACTCCTTCAGTGCCTTCCCGTTCTGGTACCCTCTGGTTACGCCAGTTATATCTACGACCCTTTGGCATCTAGCATCGGAAGAAGGTCAATTTTTAACAATCAACTCCTGTGAGGAGGAGTGACTTGGGACTAGGGTTTTTGAAACACATCTTAGTAGTCCCGAGAGAAAACCTTGAAGAACCCGATTTCCGTCACTACTGTACATAGTGACACTTGGTCAGGTGCTCCTTACAGAGAGGACCCATGAACCAGCCCCGGTTTCCCAATTAATTACCACCACCGGATTATGGCCGGAGCCAGGGTAGACCAGAATACATTTTCAACAGGTTTTCCCATAACTAGAAAAAACACCAGTCTTCAATGCATAGCTCCAACATATCTTATTCTGCGGGTTTCGGATTTGATCAACCCTGCCTTAGAGGGGTCAATCCGCACCCGACTTTCCGGATAGGATTTGACAATGGAATCAATGACATTCAAAACTGAGAGACAAAATTATAAAATCGATTAAATTAGCGCAGCCCCTGACTCCAAAAGGCGGCTACCAATGCAGGAAACAGACTGAACTTAACAACCGGACAAGGTAAATCATTCTAGACACATAGGGGAGTACCTGAGCTCCTAAGCAGTCCCCCCGACTACTGCTTAGGAGCGGAAGTTTTCCCTGCTGCTTCTGCCCTCTGGAACAGGTTTTGATCCTGATGATCATACTTCCAACGTAGAAACACAGATGGCGTTTATTCGATTTTGGCTTTCCGCTGTTCAGGAAGATGCTATCCCAGCTCCTGGATTCCACTTCTGGACTAACCTGGAACTGACTGTTTCGCTGGCTGACAGTCCCGAGGACCCCGAGGTTATCTCCCTGGATCTTAGAAGCATACGATCAACTCGGATGACCATAGTCATAGCATGCATTCTAAGTCTGATCTCGGCATAACTAAGACTAAGTCCTGGTACTCCGTTCTTACAGTCCGGACATAATTGGTCTTTTTAGGGAACGCATTCATTCCCGTTGAGAGTCAGTCACAATCCTGTCTGAACTGGGGCACATAATCTTCTGCTGCTGGTTCCGTTTCCCTTAACAGAGATCTAAGGTGGGAAACTGCAAGTGCTCGCGTCGTTGTGCTTTCAGTTCCGTCATAAATCTGGGCCTAAATCATGAAAAAAAAAGCGTCAATAGAAGAACGGGAAAGGATAGGTCATTTGTATCTAAAAGCCCATTTTGGGGCGGATCCCCCACCAACAGGGATTACCACTCCCAACCCCTTTGAATCTCTGTGCCCCGATGAACGCGGGCGTAAAGAAAAGTAACGTTTACAGCCCTCCCCAAATGAAAAAATTTCTTACGGTCAACCAAAAAACCACGTCAGGGAGAGGAACCTTAGGTTCAGGCTGGGTGGCATTGGATCCTGCCGGTGATGTCTGCCGTGGAACCATGCATAGATTCCTGACATTTGGAGACTGTAATCAGATCGCCTGAACACTGAGTTAGGGCCGGACCTGAGTGAAACCACACTGACAAAGGCTCCCTGGAAGGAAGAATGTAGCAGGTCGATACAGGATGCAGACCTATGTGTGCCAGTGTTTCTGTTAGGATTGGTACCCAAAGACAGGGGATCAGTGTGCCCGAGCTTGCCCAACCCTGTCCTTCCTTATCCCCCCACTCTAAACCGGGGGGCGACCTACTTGAAGACTCAGCAATTTCTGGTTAATTGTTGGAATGGGACACAAACAGACTGACAAACATAAAACATAAAAGAATCAGTAAACACTCCGGAGTCACAACTAGGGTACGTCAAAATCAGATTCAGTAAGCAGAGTCAAAGTCCAAAACTAGCCGAGTTAGCAACAATATAGATACAGATCAGAGCCATACAACTAGCACACCAGTGGAGAAAGGGATTTTCAAACACTGGCACTGTGACTAGTGAAGCTGCAATTTATATTGCAGCCAAACTTCCACCTCCAAACCTATGGTGCTGGACGCATCTGGGAATTAACCCCTCATGTGCAGAAACAACCATCACCAATCAGAGGTTCAAAGTCCCATCCACTCCTAAGAACATCGCGAGATCGTAGAGCCCTGCCCGGACGAGAGTGGAGTTTTCGCTAATACGCGCCTGGGTTCTGAGAACGCTTCCTTGTACCCGGAAGGGACACCCAAGGGGCGCCTGCGGCCTATGTAACCCTAACACACCCAGTCCCCAGCAATCTTCCCTAGCGAACCTTAACACACGTATTAACCAATCCTCCTCTGTTCCTTGGACCCACAAAATGTTTCACAAACATGGCTACCCTTGGACCCATACAGATGATCCGTCTAGTGGTTTGATCGAGTTTATTGTTTAAAGCATATACAATGAAAGTTATTAGTGAAGATTTATTTTTGCTTGTACCACAACTCAAAATGACATGATGTCTCACAACCTCAAGCTCTTTGTGTATACATTGTAACCATTTTATGTCTTGACTTTTCATTAATAAAAATTTTTAAAAAAGAAATCATATGCACCTTTATGTCCTCTCTGCATAAAAGATGCAAACCTTCACCTGGTGAAGGGCCTGACTTCCATCTCAATCATGGAGGTCCATACACTGGGAGAGGGAGGTGGCGAGAGGACATGCCACTCTCTAGGCTGCTTTTTATTGCTCTTTTTTTTAAGGGAACTCGGCGTGTCAAGCTCAAAGAAAAGCGCTGTGATCCTGGAGAAGAGGATGATAAGTGAGTATGTGTAGTTTCATTTTAGTTTATTTTAGTGGTAGATTTCCTTTAATATCATGGATACAGCTGTTTTATGGTTTCTCTTCTCTCTCTCTCCTGTTTTATATAATTTAGATTTATCGTAAACAGATTTAAACCATGATGCTATCGAGCTCCATTTAGGGCTGAAGCATATAACTGCATGTTAAATACTAATCCTATTGCATATTGTATATGTGCATATAATTTTGAAATATATAAAGCATGGGTTTACCATACACAACAATTAAAAGGTTGTTCAGGAATAAATATTTATGGCTAATTCCCCTTTACTTTATTCATTCTTTTTGTGGAGATCAGTCAAAGTGCTGAGTAGGGGGCATCCATTAGAACAAAATGGGCACGGTCAAAGTAAAATAAAGGGGAAATTTAGCAAAATGGAAAAAAACTATTATGAAAATGTTTCATTTCAACTGAATCTTACTTTTACCCGAATCTACTTACATCCTTGTAATTTTGCAATGGATAGTAATATCTGCTTGAAGGTTGAAAAAAGCCACTTTGCAACTTAGGCAGTCGAGAACCACCACAGTTTACGTCCTGCCTGTAGGTATCCTCATAACGTATTGGCCAGTCCCATAGGAGTGGGAAGAGCTTCATATTCATGGACAGGATCACACTGTTTTTGTTTTGCTTAAAGTACAACGGTAAAGCATAAAAACTTTTGCCTCTGCACTATGCAAAAATAAGCAATTCTTTAATTTAAGATAATAAGCTATCTACAGGTGTTAGCAGAGGCTTTGCCTTGTCCACCCCAGGCAAATCCCCATTTGCATCACTTCCTTGTAACCATAGGGAACGGTATAGAACAGCTCGAGAACACGAAAGGCTTGTTAGAAGTGGCTGCAATAGAGGAGTACAAGAAAATAAGACCTTGAGTGATGTGACAAGCTTGTGACTCGTCACATGTGTTAGATGGTCCAATTACAAACCTGTTGTCTTTATTCATATGAATGCCCTTAGTCCTACCTTTAGCTGATGTCACAACAGGAAGTGCCGCTCACTTCAGGTAAGCTGAATCAGATTTAATAATAAATGATGATGGATATACCAGCCTGTATCTACAGCTATGAAGACACTAGAAGCATGATACAGGTATCGTTGGAATTGTTGTAAAAGGCTCTTTCCAGTTGTGCTAAAACTATTGTTTGTCAGTAACCGTACAGTTACACTTTTAATATTGACCATAATCTATTTATTACTTTTATTCATTTCTCAGATGATGGCAGGTTTATCTCTAAAATCTGAGCAACAAAAATCAGTGTTTGATATTTTAGTGCTAAATTAATAAGGAAATAAATAAAGCTGTTCCATCTGTGAAATGTGTAAGCAGCTGTTAGCCATTGATGTTGTGTTTTGCAAGCAATGGCTCTTATGGTGGTTTTATTTTTTTTACTTTTGATTTTATTATAACCTCAAATATCTGTGGGCCTCGCGTTAAAAGGTCTCTTTATTAAAGTTGTCATACACTTGTTGGATTATTGTAATCATCATTACAATCCACAAGTCAAAAGTGCAGTGACTCTAGATGAACAGCTTCTCTTCATTTACAGCACTTGTGAAGCCTGTTAATAAATGCGTCTAGAAAATGCTCCTATTAGAGCTAAAAGCTGCAGCAAATGGCCTTTATAATGAGCCAAAAAGCAAAATGGAAGCAGATATCCACACATCCATGAGAAGAAGTCTACAGAGAATGACACAGTAACACATATCATTAAAAGAGGGGCTCTGATGTGCCAATATCATTAAAGGTAGGTGCGGGGAGAAGACAGAGGTGAGTATAGAGTTTTATTTTTTTTTCAAGGTGGCTCTATGGGGACATTCATTTTTGGGGGCCACTGCTGTGGACATTTCATTTATGGGTGAGCCTTGCAGTGGACATTTCATTAATGAGGCACCCTGTAGTGCATATCAATAAAGGGGGGGCTCTGATGTGGCCATATCATTAAAGATGGGTCTGCTTTTGCCATTTCTGTAAAGGGGGCTTTGCAGTGGCCATTTCATTAAAGTGGGGATCTGCTGTGGCCATTTCATTAAAGGGGGAGCTTTTCAATTGGCATTTCATTAAAGGGGACGCTGTTGTGGACATTTCTTTAATGGGGTCTCTGCAGTGGTCATTTCATTAAAGAGGGGCTCTGTTGTGCACATTTATTTAATGGGGGCTCTGCAGTGGCCATTTAATTAAAGGGGGTGCTCTCCAGTGACCATTTCATTAAAGGGGGCTCTGTTGTGGACATTTCTTTATTGGGGTCTCTGCAGTCGTCATTTCATCAAAGTGAGGCTCTGTAGTGCACATTTCTTTAATTGGGGCTCTGCAGTGGTCATTTCATTAAAGGGGGGTCAGTACGGGCTGCAGTGGTGTCGCCTGGCGGAGGAGATTAGGCATGAGTTTGGTTTGAATGCTGGAGGGGGCCCTAGTCATGTGAACAGCCCAGGGCCCATGGAACACTTAATCTGCCACTGCATATATATTGATTTACAAGTTACATAAGATAGTGGGAAGACAAATTTGGAAGAGTGCAATATCACACAGAGAATGTTGCATTTTAAGATAAAATCATTTATTTTTATACCTTTTATTCTTCCATGCTAATTTGGTCTGATGAGCGCACATCTTATTTCTGGCTAAGCAGCTTCGTGGTGTCATAACATTCAGCATGCTGCAGATGTACATTGGCTCAATGAGCTGTAATTACAGAAGGAAAATATTTCTTGAAATTAAAGAATATTGCAACCATAATGGTTTTTTTTATAAGAACCACAAACAAACTACTTATTAGCCTAATGTGGGACTGAACAGAATCTGCTGCAGTCGTGTCCCTGTGTACCAAGTTGTGATCAAATAGTGACATCATAAATTACATTGGTTGAGGGTTTTCATAAAAGGAAATATCTAGACCATTCTGCTAGATTTGCAAATTGCCTAACCACATGACAATATTTTATAGGCATACTTACTTTCAGAACATAAGAACTCAGTAAGTATAGATATGAATTTGGCCTAAATTCATAAAGATATGTACAGATATAATTGCATATTAATCAGTACTAAACTCAGTTTATATAAATTAAACATTAATTAGATATAATAGTAGAATTCAATGACAAACTGCAACCCACAAGGTCCTGTAACACTAAAGCCCTGATACTTGGGATCTGATAGGATTGGGTGTTTGACATTTGTGTGAATTTAGCAATTGCTCCACAACAATAAAGTTGTGGCACCTGGAATGAAACTCTGACATGTAAAAATGTAGAATAATAATGTGCCAATAGCGATGTAGTACTGACAAAGTCAATATAGCTGTAACACTTGGGGTTTCAAAGCAATAGTTGATTGTCCAATATGGAATCAGGATAAAGGGGTATAAATGGCAAGAAGGAAAAACCACAATACTTCAGCAGCTCTTCGTCTTATACTTGGGTTCACCATTCAATATTCTGATATTACTACCGCAAGTAAATTCCATTTTCATTCTAAAGCGTGTCAATGAAAACAGTACCTGATGGAAAGTGTGGATAATGTCAGGAAATTATTCTTTAAATGACATCCATTTGTGTGGATCCAGTTTAGCTTTATAATTATGAAGGTCTTAAATGATAAAGATTCCCAGGTCACCATTTACCAGAAATAAAAGGGTAAAATGGTTAGGGGACTTTTATTTTATTTATGTGCTATTATTATTTTATTATTATCAAGCCCTTACACTGCAATACACATGCTCAGTTAGTTACAGCTGGGTCCTGCCAGGAGGAGCCGACAGCCTCAGGGCACATACAGTATGGATTGGATCCCCTGATAAGCATACTGGGGGGTGGGGTCCGATGCAGAAGTCATACACTTACACGCCACAGACAAGCATGTAAGGGGTTAAACGGGTGGGATGACACAGCCCGACACCACCACTTACAGGAAGCGATCTCCTGCAATGTTTTCTGACGTATAAAGGCGATGCATCAGAAGAAGTACCCTTAATGGCTGCCCTAAAAACCTGATACAGTGGTCATATGAGACAAACAGCAAAAAGGTTTTTCAATATGGGTTGAATGACTTCTGTAAATGATTTACTCACTGAGGATTTGTCACACCAGACTAGCACCAATCAGTTGATCTACAGACACCCCCTATAAGGGAATGATGATGTCATGTTGACTACTTACCCCAAACCCATCATACCAAATGTCATATGTCATATCATATCATGACATATGGAAATCCCAGCACATATACTGTGTATATTGTAAGAGCTGACCAATGGAGGCAGCACCGCATGGGGCAAATTCAATGTACTACGGTTGATTACATTTTATATTTACAGCAATATAGAACATTTTCATTACCATACCCTTCATTTAATTGCTGTACATTTCTTATGCACGGCTTGTTTAGGGAAATCACATTATCAGAACAGTTTTCCCACCACAGTTCTCTCATAAGATGGTAAATTAAACACTCAGAGAAGACCCCATGCTCAAGAACTTGTGTTACCTGTGAGATCATAACACATACTGGGCAGTGGGAATTATCAGTAATTGAATTGTCCTCAGCACATCTGTTCCAAAATAATCAGACAAAGAGATATTCAATTAGTTTTATAAAGCAGACACTTCCTGCTCTTTGCTGAATCTTCTGTTATGAAACATTTACCATCCAGCTCTGCCAATATCAATGAGACAAAAAAAAACAAATTACAAAAGGACCGTTGCTGGCGGTGGCGGCTTCCATGGACATCTAAATACTTAATAATAGATATATATATATATATATATATATATATATATATATATTACCAGCAGCAATACAGCAATATATTGTTTAATATAATAATAATAATAATTATTATTATTATTATTATTATTATTATTATTATTATTATTAATGTTTTATAGCACATAATAGCCCTGCTGTCCCAGGTAGGGGGAGGTATGTTCCGGGGTTCCACTCTATCTGCATCCTTTAGTGAGTTGTGAGTAGAACTGTGATGCAGAAGGCCATCAGCTCCTTATATCATTAGGGAGTCTCTACTCCAAGCTGAACATATCAGTGCCAGAAGCAGGACTACTGCAAGGGAACCAGGTTACAGGGCTATAGTGAAAGTGTCACAACTTGATGATTAGTTCTACAGTAATGTTAATGGATCAGGTTTCAGGCCTTTGATTGACAGCTGCCTTTCAGGATATTTTCTTTGGTGAAACCCGGATGTGAGTTTGAGTTCATTCTGTGTGCAGCTGTGCGCAAGTGATGGACAGCTGAACCAGTCAGCTGCTGGGGGCAGCGTCCATAACTCCCTTCATATTCTACCCAGTTCCATCAGAGGATGCTGGATAATTCTCAGTCTTCTTACGCTTGTGTCTTTGCAATTTCTACTGCTATTCTCTTGCCTCTCGTTTATTTGCTGCAGGGCCATCTTAGTGTCAACACGGTTTTGTCTGACATTGCATGGTCGGCCTTCAATATTTTTATGTCCCTCTGTGTTTGTCATCTTTGCTGGGCACCCAACTAACTGCAGGGACCATCAGCACGAAGTCCCTAACCACTAGAGTTTGCAAGGCTTGATAGTGGACAAGGTAGAGGGCAGAGGTTACAGGTGAGTTTAGGGCACCCCTTCTCTACCATGACAAAATGGGAAATAAAAAGCGCTGATGCTGTTCTGCTTGTAGGTTTGTGCATTGATCTCCACAGTTTTCCCTTCAAAAAACTGATTGCTTTTGTATGCAATAGCACAACAGTGTGAGGACACCCCAGTGCAAGATCTCTGCTTGACAGTCAATACAAACCAATATTTAGCTGATGGTTACCTACAATTACCTCCAGCTGATGGTTTCCTACAATTACCTCCGTTAAAGCCATTGCACTGCTCACCCCTGCCCCTCTACATAGAGAAACATGGGGCACGGCGCCGTATTCCAAGTAAACATAGGATATAAAGAGGGGACTCTCTAAGCAGACAAGAAGACACTTCATGATTCCACCGTGCAATGATATGCTGTGTGCTGACAATGTGCTTAGATTATCAGGGTACATGTTTATCTACACTCTCATTTAGCTTCTGAACTGTCTACTAGTATCTTACACATAGAAAAAGAGAGATGAGACAAAACAGAGTCAGGAGATGAATATAAAACACAATAACACTCTGAGCTATTCTGCGTCATATAATAAATAAAACAGAGTCTGCACTGCTATGTCACCCCCTCCTCTGGGATACAGAGCTTATCTTATTTGTAGAGCAGCTGCTGCTGTGTCCTCTCCAATAAGTGTCTGTGTCTGCAGTGTGCTGTCTGCCTCTTTCCCCTCCTTCTTCTCCTGCAATGCAAGCTGGAGGGAATTGTCCAACCATAGTCAGGAAGATTTATGTTTGGATCCAGGGACAACCAAAATTTTATACACCAGGACTGATAGATTGGAATCATATCTGTTAACTGATTTATTTTTGCTAATAACCGTGAACTAAAAAATGTGTTATTTTGTCATTCTAAGTTTATTTACAAATCTTGCCTTCATGGAAATACCCCTTTTAGTGCCCTATTAAGAGATCTTTCAGGGAAAAAAAGTAGTTAAGAACTTTCTGTCACTAACGTTCAAAAGTTAAATCATCCTTACTCTTCATTTCTGGTCTCCATCCACTGGGGGGTTAAGTGCCCACTTAGCCAATGAGTAAAGTGCTAGGAGGGGGAACAGTAAGTAAAGAGCATTGGGTATCAGGGAGACATTTACGACAAACAAGACCCTGCATCCTTCCACTTGTTTTTAGCTACAGTTCAGTTCCTTTTTAGTAACAGCAAGCAGGTTACCCTTGTCCCTGTTGAGTTAACTTACCACATGCTCACTTTGTGGGTGTCTGGCATAGTGGTAACTGTAACTTTTCACAATAAAGTGGTTGGTTTTACATTTTTTCAGGAATCTTTCTATTACAGGCAGTCCCCGGGTTACATACAAGATAGGGTCTGTAGGTTTGTTCTTAAGTTGAGTTTGTATGTAAGTCGGAACTGTATATTTTATCATTGTAATCCCAGCCAGAACTATTTTGGTCTCTGTGAAAATTGGATTTTAAAAATGTTGGGTTGTCATAAGAATCAATATTAACACTAAAGCTTCATTGCAGACACATTTGATAACTGTTTCAGCTGTTTATTGTAGCCTAGGAGTAAAGTACAATAAATTACCAATATCCAGAGGTCCGTTTGTAACTATGGGTCGTATGTAAGTCGAGTGTTCTTAAGTAGGGGACCGCCTGTACTTTTATACGTAAACCTCAGTATATACCCAACATTTGTGTCAGGCTTTTTATTTGGGGTTAGTCATTTTGTCCTTTCTATATTAAAGTACATTCTACTGCACAGTGATTTGTCCTCTGGCTTGTTTTAATAGGGCAGTAATAGTCAACAAAGATGCATTCAGCAGAGTGTGAAGGTCCCTAACTATCTATTATCTAATTATTAATTAGATCACAGGTAACTATTGCCGTCGATGTCTCACATTTACTTCTGGGATTGTATAGCTATGAGGGGTAGAACTGTCATCAATTTAGCAGCTGGAAATGATTTACTGTTCTATCACAGTTGTAAGTGGCAGAAGCTAAGCAGTTCCCTACAGGGTTATAGGTAGATCCTGGGTCATTTATGTTTGCAGCAGATTCATGAGTAAAAGAGCCTCAAAAGACCATCAGAATCAACCAAGCTGAGTAGCCTCTACAGGTCAAGGTCTACCACCATAACATTACCATCTAGAAGTATGATAGATGCAAGATCATTCATAACCATGTATAATTCCATGTGGTTACTTTTAATGGGATCATTTTTTTGGAAATTTGAACATTGGTGTTATCCTACTGGCTATGCAGCACTGACATAGCATTCATCATTTACCTGACCTGATTACTTTGTTATTTTATACTAATTCCTACTCTTCACTAACATCCTAAAATAACCCTATTAGCTATCTGAAGGTCCTACATGGAGGCATATTACAGTACCATGACGATTAATTGTAATATGTTATACAGTCCCTGATATAATAGACAAAATTCAACAGATATTGCAGATGCAGCCATCACATGTGTGGCCGGCCCTCACCACACACAACATCTGCACTGCTAATGGGTTAAGCGGCTCATGTATGTGATCAGCTTCCTTAATCATAGTGGATGCGGCAGCCAGAGCCCATGTCAGCTCTTCTCACTGCTCTCCACATCTGACTGAATCAGAATGGCAGAGCCGTGACGCTGTCACATCTGCTGCTAATGTGAATGTGGAGCTCATCACTCCATATCTCTGAATGTGACAACCAAAATGACCCAGAGCCAGGACCACCTGTAAATGTGCCAGCCTGCGTTACATAGAGCTATCAAAAGTCACTGATGCCATTTAAACATATGCTGCATTCTGGAATCATGGATTCCAATGGGAATTGCTGAAAATTGGCTTGATGTTGGAAGAATACGTCAAACATACATTATTGATGGAGTAATTCATTATTTACTAAACACATATATACAGTATATATATAAACATTGCAAGATGCGGCTCTGGAGGAATGAAATAGACATTAAATATAAAACTACAACAGAAGAGCAGTATAAGCATTCAGTGACATGCTGTAACAGAGAGGATGAATATTTGTCATTATTGTCACCACTCACCTGCATACTATATTTCTTTCATCTAAATGTAAAATACATTTTAGATAAGTTTGCAAGGGCATCAGGAAACTTTGGCACATTATGTAAGTTCAATTTTATTCTTCGTATTTATCACCATAAGATCAACTTTCTGTACACTGGAAATAAACATTGAATTTCTATAGAACAACAGCAAGCAGAGATCTAAAAAAAATTGATACAGAAAGTATATTGAAAAATTGTGGAATTTTTCATCATACAAGCAATAAAATGAATATGTCAAAGTGGGAATATCCCTTTAAGGCAGCAAAATAAAATATACAGGAGACTGGAGAATGGACAGGAGAATTAGCAGGAGTAAGCTTATCTAATGCACTTTGCTGCCCTGAGGCAAAAGGCTCAACTGACCTAAGTGTATTTGTGATGCTGTCTGGTGCCTATCTGGATAAGATTCTCATGTATCTCTTTATTTAGGTTACATATACCTTTAATGTAGGATGACCATTTACTTTACTATATTATGGTATGTATCTATATTCATAGCAACCTCCTTCCTTATTGATTTATCTGTTTGACACATTATGGGCATTTATGTATTGCTATAGGCAGTGCTGCTGGTCACTACCAACCCCTGCTGTTTATATTTCTTAGTAAACAGAGTAGAGAAGTATTCCATTCTTTTGTTGTTTAGTTGCTTACATGACCTGTTTGATCATAATAGAAACAATAAATCCAAAACCTTGGCACAACTCCTAACATTTGTTTTAGCAAATATTTATATGCCACACAGCAATTCTACAGTATATTTTCTTATAATGGTAGACGATTCTTCTTTTAATCCTACTGCAGCTGTATGAATAAAATAAGCACACATTGGGGCACACTTACTAAGGGTCCGCGGACCAGGATTCCGTCAGGTTTTCCCGAATATTTCCGTTTTGCGCCGCAAAACCGTCGGGTTTTTGGCACACGCGATGGGATTGTGGCGCATCGGCGCCAGCTTGCACGCGACAGAAATCAGGGGCATGGCCATCAGGCAACCGATGGATTGGGAAAAGCTGACGTATTTATAAAACTAAATGTGTCGTTAGATCAAGCACTTACATGCACCAGGAAGAAGAAGGTGAACTCCGGCGGACCTCAGTGCAGCAGGGACACCTGCAGTAACTCGGGCGCACGACCTTAGTGAATCGCGCCAGACCCGAATCCTCGTCAGACAACGCACCATGGGGTCGCGACAGGACCAGGTAAGTAAATGTGCCCCATTGTGTTACCATTTCCAGGGGCATAACTAGGAGAGGCTGGACCTCATAGCAGACTTCTAATTGGGAACTGGGAACAGTTTTATACTTATGTGCACACATTTATGCACAGATATAAACATTTATACACTTACACAGGTCTGTCCCAGTAGCTGCTAAGCACATGGGGGAAGTACATGGTAGGAATTAGGAGATACGAGAACCCTAGTCATGTCATTCTGCTGTCCCCGCCATCTCCCCTGCTGATTCATGCTGTGTACTGTGGAAGATGTGCACTGTTATATACGTACTGTGCTGTACTCTGTGCAGCATAATGTGGCTTGAGTTCACTAAAAGTGCTATTTATGTGTGTAATGCAGCATGCAGCTATTCACTAAGATTGTGCTCCAGAAATCAATAATGTGTTATTTCCCTGCACTGGTCCGACAGAGTTCACCATCTCTTTTGTTGTGCACCTTTAACATAGGGCTCGTGACACAATTTGAAAGTTAAATACGGGGCTCGATCCGAATTAGTCGGACTGTCCGATGGCATGCCCCCTAATCTGTGTTGCATGGAAGCCAGTGCAGCTGGGTCACGTGCGCCACAATCCCAGTGCACACACTTCGTAAATACCTGTGCAAGCTGTTTTAGCCTTGAAGAACGTGCACAGACCAACAAAAGTGCAGTGCAAATCAGAGCAAAGCTATTAGTAAATGTGTCCAAGTATGTATATAATGGGACACACCCTGCATTCCTCAGTGTGTCAGGTCAGATGCCGGGCCCCCCTCACACTGCAGGCCCCATAGCAGCTGCTATGGCTGCTACCACTGTAGTAGGCACCTGGCCATTTCCTTTCCCATAGGGGCTGATCTCTACACAGTCTGGCACAGTAGACAGTATCACTGTGCAGGAATAAAGCCCTAATAAATAGCACTTGCTTATATTATAATTCAGACATTTCTAAGCAGAAGAACAGAGGATTGATTAAAAAACTGTTATCTAGAATTGTTATTTAATGGTAAATACAATTATTTACAAAACTAGGCTATGTCAAGAGAGACTTCTGGTCCTCTTCATACCATGGTATATTTGCCTAGGGAGGGAAAACTTCTACCTAGAGCAATATCCCCAGAGAACAATGAGCAATTTATTGCTACATCTCTCTTGATATTTTCCATCTGAAACATTTCCTCATATTGAAATATTGAATGAATATTGAAAATGACCTTTACTCTGCATATCATGATCATTTCAAGTACTGCGCTCCACAGTCATTTCATGGTAAAATCCCTATTTACACAGTCATTGGCAGGTGCCATTTCAGACTTCTAGTTGCTTCTTATTTAATTTATAGATATATAGAAATCTCACGTTTGGTGGTGTTATGTTTATATCACAGACACAATTTAGCACATTCCACTTGTAAGCGTATAGGGCAGTGGTGGTGAACCTATGGCACGGGTGCCAGAGATGGCATTCAGAGTCCTCTTTATGGGCACCCACACCACAGACTCTGCCAGGCAGAACTCAAGACCTCTTGCAGTCCCAGGCAGCCCAGGACCCTAGAAGGAAGCTACAATAATAACCAAAGCTTTTTCTCCTTCTCTCTATTGGTGTCCTCAGGTGCCTAAACAATTTAAACATGTGAAAGAGCAGGGAGTCATAAGTTACTGTTTAAATTGTCGCATCGGCACTTTGCAAAAAATATCTGGGTTTTGGATGTAGTTTGGGCACTCGGCGTCTAAAAGGTTTGCCATCACTGATATAGGGCATAAACCAGCATCTGGCGTCTACAGCATTATCTATTGAGTAGAGGAAATAGGAAAAAAAATATTTGCCCATTTTAATGTCAAGTAGGCAATGATGGTCTTTGATGTGCATTGTGGTTTGATTAAGGAACGCACAATGAATATAGATTGTAACCTTTTGTAAGTGCTGAATATATTAACACTTGGTAAAGTCATGGAAGTAAGATGACTCCTTAAAAGAAGTTATGGCCTCCTTCCTTCTAAAATCAACTTTTATAATAATGCTAATAAGCCAAAAGAGCTCTGACTAAGCTCATATTGTATGTACTTTCTCTTCATCAAGCTGTCACATTGTCTCACTCTCCTCCTGCTCCCTCAGCACTCTCCCCTTCTACCGTGTGCTGGGGAGAATACAGCATGAGGGCGATCAGGTAGAACCCTTTGGGCTTATTAGCATACACATAAAAGTTGAAGAAGGCCATGGATAACAAACATAAGAAGATTTCAACAGTCACTGTGCCTTGATCTATGAGTAGGTGTCCCTGGTTTATCATGCTTGATTTTAAAGGTAAATTTCCTTAAAGGGGTCTTCCCACAAACTAAAGTTAGGCCCTATCCACCGGTTAGGGCCTAACTTACTGATCAGTGGGTATCTCAGTACTAAGACCCACGCAGATCGTGAGAACAAGGGGTTGGTCAGAACCCTTGTCCCTCTGTCAGATTAATGGAGCAGACAGCTGCACATGACTGTTCTGCTCCATTAATCTCTATGTAGCTGATGATGGAGATGGTGGATAGGGCCTAACTTTAGTTTGTGGGAAAACCCTTAAGGCTGCAACTACAGGCATGTGGAAACTTACAGCAATTGATTCCGCTGGAGATTCTGGGAAATATGCAATCGAAAAACTGGCTCAGACACAATAATATATCTGGGCTTGTGTTTTCCTTTTACCAATTATGGCTTCAAGTGTATTTACTAAAAGCTCTCCCATTGCTTTGGTATAGGCCATAAGGGGTTGCCTAGATCACACTATGGCTTTTGGTGTGTACAGATACAAAGCTAAAGTTGTGATTTAGCCTAAGCCTTAGACACACTAAGAAAATCGAAAATATAATTTCAGGTTAAATATCCTCTGAAACATGCCCTCTGGCGAGTGCCTGATTAAATCTTAACTTCCTCTGGGGGCAGACAATGATGTGAATGTACAGCACTGCAGAACATGTCAGAGATATATATAAAATATAATAAGGGATGTTGCAGCCTTCCTGCACTGCCCTGTTTCTCTACTTCTCTTTATTAAAAATTCATATTCGCTAGTCATTCTCTTCATTCTGGCAGATAAGGAAAGTCTATAACTGCTCATTTATGCATTTTGTGCCCTTTCTATATGAACATTTGCATCGCTGCATCTCCAGACTTTGTAATTCATATATTTTACATTATTACTTGGAAGTCCCTTGACAATTTCCAAGCATCAAGACAGTAGCTATTTTAAATCAACAAAAGTAACCCAAATTGAGGCTTAGAGGATAAAGAAGTGGCAGCCTCGAAGCGTGCGGAACACTTAGTTTTATGTTCTGTCATGTAGTCTTTTATCTTGTGTGTTTATTTTAGCGAGGCTGCCAGCAGAATCTATCCTGGGTGCTTGTCCTGCATACATCTAATTACACCATGTGGCAAATCGGGCTTCTCTTTCAAGCAGAATTACTTGTCTCCCTCCCCCGCTACATTAATACCTAACTTCACACAGAGGTTTCTGAAAGTTTTCTGCATATGTTCATCAAAAGCCCAAGGATTAAAAACTTTCATTCAGGGATAAACAACATTTGACCTAAGGGCTATAACTTCCCCCCTTCCCCCTTTGTTCCATAGTTTGGGGCACTGCACATATATTTAACCTGCTCTTGATTACAATCACACTCATGGACTCGCGTAACAAGGAGAAGCTGGGCCCCATAGCAGACTTCTGAATGGGGCCCCCATGACCCCTCAGAAAATATACTTATTTGTATACACTAATAAATATATTAATACACTTACACAGCTCTGTCCCAGTAGCCGTTTACTGTGGAAGATGTGCTCTGATATATACACATTATACTGTACAATGTGCAGCATAATATGTATATAATGGTGCACATATCCTCCATTCTTTAGTGTCAGGTCGGATGCTATGGCTGCTAATGCTGTAGTTACACCCCTTGATGTACTCAGAGGTATATAGCAGATGTGGTTTTTCACAATGCAATTTTACGTATGAGAGTCCTGTAGGTTTGTTCTGAAGTTGAATTTGTATCTAAGTCGGGGCTGGTATACTTTGTAATTTTATTTCCAGAAATTATTTTTTTTGTCCTTTGTCCTTTTTTTGTCCAATTTAGAAAATTTGGGATTGTCAAGGGAACAATGATGAACAATAAAGCTTTATTGCAGACACCTTTGAATTTACAGTTGGTTATTGCAGCCTGGGGCTAAATTCAGCATCCAGATAGCTTCACCAGAATTCTGTATGTAACTTGGGGTTGTCTGTAAGTCGGTTGTTCTTATTTCGGAACCTGCCTGTACATATTAAAAGTGGGTACTCACTTGCCTGGAGTACAGCCTCTTCACTGCTTGATTAGACACAATGTTGACTGTTAGATTTTTCTATCTTTGTTCTTTCTATATGATGTGTGCTTTATTTGTGGCTTTCTGGATGTAAACAGGTACATTAAGAACAATGGGTTATCTTTTTTACCTACAGATGAATGACATGCTGAAACCTGTGTCAGGGTGAATTCGGTTCTGGTATAGCATGGCAGTACTACCTTGTCCAAGATTATACCCTTGTATTAAATTTAAAGATTAAGGTGGAACAGGCGGAGCACTGTCAGAGCCCTACAAATGACCTCAATCACGCCAAGGATGTGCATGTGTCTGCACAAACGGTTAGAAACTGACTACATGAGGAAGGTATGAGGGACAGATGGGGGTTGTGCTCACAGCCCAACACCGTGCAGGACACTCGGCATTTTCCAGAGAACACCAGGATTAGCAAGTTTGACACTGAGCACATGTAACAGAGGTGACAGAGCAGTTCATGCAAGATCAGGTCATTGAAGCTTTGGGCTCGTCCATTCGTTCCCCAGACCTGATTCCGATTGAGCACATCCAGAACATCATGTCTTTCTACATCCACCAATGTCACGTTGTACCACAGACTGTCCAGGAGCTGGCAGATGCTTTAGTCCAGGTCTCATAGATGATCCCTCAGAAGACCACAACCTCATCAGGAGCATGCAGAGGAGTTGAAGAGAGGTCATACAGCAACATGGAGGCCACACAATACTGAGCCTCATTTTGACTTGTTTGAAGAACATTAGATCAAAGTTGGATCAGCCTGTAGTGTGTTTTTCAACTTTAATTTTGTGGGGTTTTATTTCTAATGTAGGCCTCTATTTCAAATCTAGGGGTTAATAAATTTGATTTACATTGATGGTTTTTTTGTGATTTTGTTGTCAGCACATTCAAATTTGTACAGAACAAAGTATTGAATGAGAATTTTTTTATTCTTTCAGATCTACGATGTGCATTTGAGTGTTCCCTTTAATTTTTTTTAAGTGTATATAAAAACTGGTGCACTGTGCATTATTGTTCTTTATACTTGCTTTGTGCAAGTTGCACCACATTATTTAACTCCTTCACGCTCTGTGCTGTACATGTACGGCATACAGCTACTAAGGTTGTATGAAGAGGTAAGCCCTTGTCATACAGAGGTGGAATTTGTTGCATATTACAGCAAACACCCACCACTAATACCCACTGATCACAATTATTATTCCCTTGATCACCTGCGGCTTTGTTAAGATTGCCTTTCCCCGTGATGTCATTGTCAAAACACTTGAATTGCAGTGTACAATGTAAGTGCACACATTGTACACTTGCAGAAGACAGTACCCGGCGTGAAGAGGAGCTGGCAGCTTCGGAGGAAATAGTAGGAACAATCAGATCCGATCTGAGCTGTGATGTCGTAGCCCAACACCGGCACCATCAGGAACCGATGTCCTGATAGAAAGGTGGCAGGTGGGAAGGAATACCCTTAATGGCCGCCATAAAACCTGATACAGCGGTCACTAAGGGTTTAACATTGATGAAAACTCTGTTTACAAAAACATAAACTGTACACAATGTTATACAGCGTTCACTTTTACCCTTTTTGACCACCGTATTGTCTTTTTACAGCCTTCATTAAAGGTTCTTCTCCTGATTCAACACATTTTTTACGCTGCCACATCAGAAGAAGCCTGCAGGACCTAGTGTTTTTTCTTCAATGCCTTACACAAGCTAAAACTTTTTATTTTTTTGTCTTGGTTTCTTGGAATGAAAAGTGGTTATAACTAGAGATGAGCGAGCACTAAAATGCTTGGGTACTCGTTATTCGAGACGAACTTTTCCCGATGCTCGAGTGCTCGTCTCGAATAACGAGCCCCATTGAAGTCCCTGTGTGAGGGCTTATTTTGTGCGAAACAAATTTTACTTTCCCATGATGTTATTTATTATTCCATGCCATGTAGTGGGAAGCCGCAAAAAAATTCCAAATGTGGAAAAATTTTAAAAAACTGCATGTGCGTCATGTTCTTGTGGGCTCAGTTTTTACGACTTTCACTCTGCGCTCCAAATAACACATCTACTTTATTCTTTGTTTTGGTACGATCGCGGTGATACCAAATTTATACAGGCTTTATTGCGTTTTAATACATTTTCAAAAATTAAACGAATGTGTACAAAAAAGAAAAAAAATTTTTGCCATCTTCTGACGCGAATAACTTTTTCATACTTTGGCGCACAGAGATGTGTGAGGGGTCATTTTTTGCAAAATGAGCCGATGTTCTCATTGCTACCATTTTGAGGACTGTGCAAAATTTTGATCATTTTTTATTACATTTTGTATGTCCTCTAAAAAGGTGTAAAAGTCGCGTTTTGGACATTTAGGCACCATTTGCCGTTCCGGAGGTCACCCCCGTCAATAACCGTTTTTATATTTTGATAGATCGGGCATTTTGGGACGCGGCGATACCTAATATGTTTGTGATTTTTACTATTTATTATATTTTATATCAGTTCTAGGGAAAGGGGGGTGATTTGAACTTTTAATATTTTATTATTTTTTTACATTTTTTTGAACTTTTTTTTTTCTTTTTTTTCCCACTATTTCTTAGACCCTCTAGGGTACATTAACCCTAGATGGTCAGATCGTTCCGGCCATATACCTACAAACATTTAAAAAAAGTATCCTTTAATTACTCACCTTTGCTCTCGTATTTGGTTTTGGCAACTGTCCGGCATTATTTCTGGACCACGCAGAAGCCTTAGAAAAAAAGATTAATAAGAAATGCACGAGGCAGGGACAAGAGATTCAGCGTTCAGGGGTGCTAATTAGCATGCACAACACCCTCGGCCGATGCAAGCAGAGGAGAGGACAGTGGTTGGCGAATACATCCCACCATGTAGTTTTCAGCCTGTGTAGGGTGATTACTAGCATCACAGCATGTACTACATAGTCCTATAACACAGGGGAACCACTGCCAGTGTTCTAGAAGCTGGTAAGGCAGGAGTAAGGGTTTTGTGTGATGTCATCTGTGGCAGCAATCACATGTATACACTTGTTTCTGTAGTGAGAATGTAGTGAGGAGCAGCCACCATGACAGTGGAGGTAACAAAACCCCTGGTCAGGAAAAGTTCTAGAAGCAGTAGCTGAGCAGTAGATCAGAAGAGATGGAGTTAATCCAGAGTCTGTGCAGCCCGCATACAGTACCCAAAGCATGGTTGAGCCAGCTCCTGCTGAAGCATGGAGGACAGCTAGTTAGCGATGAGGAAAGGGGTATCTCCTACCTTCAAGGGTGATACTGAAGCCTCCGGATCAAGTGAAGCCATCCTTCCAGGACACAGCTACCTCTCAACCTGCCCTTGCCATCAGGCCTGATGATCTACATCCCGTGGCTCCCTCCAACTACATCTCCACACTACACCATCCTGTTAAGGCATGTTGTAATGTTCCTGTTGGTTCCAATTAAAGAACGGGAGTTATTTTTGTTCAATGTCTGCCTCCGTCTGGTCCCTGACTACTACGGCGGTCACCATCACAGTCCCCCTGTCCACACACAGAGACTACATTCCGATAGCACCAAGGGTTGCCAGGGAGAATTCGCTAAGCCAGCTCTCCCTCATCATTCTCGCCACACAACATGCTGGGCCTGCCAGGCTTGTAGGACAGCCCGCGGTTACCCATACCAAGGCACCGTGACACTAGCGTGCCTAGGCCGCAAATGCCTCGCCAATCAGGTACTGTGGGCCCGGCTGACTCAGCCCCAGAAAAGGCTAGGCCCCGGTGGGGGATGTTGCCAAATGCCCTTGCGTGCTGAGGCAAGGTGACAGTACGCTAGAGACGTGAATTCAATCCTCTAGCGTGACTTGTCACCTCCATCTCCATGCTCCCCATATGGCGTGCACGTCGTGTGCCTAATTCAAGTTTTGCTTTTAAGTGTGATGGCAGTGTCAAGATAGTGATAGACAGTGCCAGGATCAAGATGAGAGTTTCTATTAGTTTTACGTTGATTTTTAGTGGTGGATTTCCTTTAAAGTATATTGGCCAGTCGAGCTATTTTATCAAGAAACTTCTTTTGGATTGATTAAAGCTTAAAGGTTTAAAGATGCAGATTCCTCCAAATTTTCCTTACTATCGAAGCCTGTGGTGTCCACAGTAAGTTTATAGAGTTACACTCACATGCCATTAAAAGACGCCAACAGGTCGTCTTTGCATGCGATAATTGTTGGTGAAACCTGATCATTTCATGTGTATGGAAGGTTTCATTAAACAATAAAATTTACACAGAAACCTTCCAGCCCTAGATGGAGTAGAGTAGATTGCAGGACATTCCAGAAAACAGAATGCGGAGAAGTAGAGAGCTGTCGTCCATGCCTAACACCATTACACCAAACTCACTCATCTGGACAAGACAGGGTGATTCTGACTGCACCAAGGGGAAGAGGGCAGAAATGATCGATGTCTATGAATCCAGGGCGTGGACACAGTATTGTATATATATATAGCCATAATATAAAATCCATCACTGAGGACACTCCAGACCCGATTCATACAGTAATTCTGTGAATCTTCACTCCTCTTATGGTAAAAGGTCTGAGGTGCTTGGGCTGCTATGGCAGTTATAGAGATGTTATTACACCTAGCACCTTCCAATTTTACATTCTTACTCTGTGAGCTATATCTCTTTGATGCTAGTATTGCCACACTTAAAATAGAAAGATACTTGAATAGATGTTAAGTTTTTCATTGTACTGCATAAGGACTGAGCATTTGTAGACATGGCATAGCTTTCAGGCGATGACATCATCCGCAGTCGCAGCATCACACCTGAGCCTCTAGAAATAGGGGATGTGATGAACAGCCTCCATCCACCTTTACATATATACAGGACTTTATCCACTATTATGTCGTTGTCGGGGGTGTTTTGTATCACTTTTACGTAGGATTATGCCTTACAACAGTAATTCTAATATTTTCCTTAAAGTTAGGCAAGATATATATTGTTTCAGTGTCATGGCGAGGATCCAGGAGGTAGAATGCCAGATGACTTTATGAGGGGATTATAACAAGCAGAAAGGAGGGAGGGGGGGAGTTTGCCCAGAGAACAGGTCACTAAAGATAGCTATGAATTTTTAGTGGCCATCAGCATGATATATGTGGATATCAAGGAGGATCCATGTTGATTAACAACAACATTACCTGGTTTTTATACATGCTGCCTTAATTAAAAGAACACTTGATCAACAAATCAATGGGGGTGATTTTGGAGGTACACACCGTGCCAGCTTTTAATGCCAGGGATGGGAAATTATACATAATGATGCAGTAAAGGACTCACTCACCAAAATTCACAGGTAAGTACAAAAGTTACAATTATAGTTTCTTTCTCGTCAGTGAAGGATATTAAAAAGACAAAAAAGAAAGCGTGGGATTGCTTCAGTTGTCCAGCATTCTTTCTGGAGTTCCTGTTGGTAGTGGTAATGTGTGGTAAACTTGCAGCCAGACAACCAGCTCACAATGATGGCATGTATAGTACGAGACCCGGAGACCAGTAAAGCTCCAATACTCATTTAGTTGTGTGCATGTTGTGGGACCATGGACCACAAATTATTTGAGAATCCATTCATCATTGATGCCTAACTTACATAACAGGAGCCCTGCATCCATGCCCTGTGTTTGACCAGAGCCAAATATTGTTACAAGCATTATCACTTGACCCTACAGAAAGATGGATGTCAGGAGTTGTATTCATTGATTCTGCTAACAGCAAAGAAGAATAATCTCTATCACGGTCAAGAGAAAAGAAACTGTTTGCTAATTGCCTCCTACCAGAGGAAGAGGAAAAAAATAAATCATTGATGCCAGAAGAGACCCTGAGGAGGGGAATCTTGTTTTTCAGTTCAGCATCTTACTCCAGAGAATCCTCTATTGTCATAATAACCTTTGACTCAATAGTAGAATTGGAATGTAATATCTTTATGTAGCCATCCGATGTAGATATAAATCAGTCCATGCGACCCAAGGACATCTGAGTATTGTAAGAAGCAGAGCAGGATTATTGAAGGTCTGATCGGAGACAAATGATTTCACTTTCCCTCCTCCGTTGTTACTTCTGCCTGCTGCATTTCCTAAGTGTCGCTATAGAAAGGAGACTTAGTATTGATAATACAAGTGCGGACACAGGAAACCACTTCATCATTTAGGAAATAGAGCGTCTCACTCCATCTAGATTTCTTCAAAGTTGTGAGCAGCAGCCTAAAGAACAGTTTGACAGTGCATATGTATGTATGTATATATATATATATATATCTATTATTTATGTATATATATATATTTTATAGATAGATAGATATTAAATGTCCAACACAATGGAAGGATGGGAGTCCTGGCATTACTGCCAAGTCACAAAGACAAATAGACAGCTCTATTATGTGTATGACAATTATTCACCGCATTTGAGGCTTGTCGACACTTCGGCTGGCTCGGCGGGCTTTCAGTCGGCTCTGCGAGGACCTCCAATGGCTAAAAGGAGTTAAGATGCAGTGACAATTCAAGGAGGCATGTCATGTTTCAGTCAAGGGCGCGGCGGATTTTGCTTATTTAAATTATATGACTACCCAGGATGAAAGATCCTATAGAATAAAAAATTTTTGTGTTTATAGAGTTATGGGTTGTAAGAAATTCCCATAAACGGATTTGGAGTTATTTGAGAGGCCAGGGAGTAACAAAGTAAGTGGGATGTTTGGCTGTCTTCATGTTATGGTTGTACAAGGTTTATTGCACACGACTTTTGGCCTGCCCGAGTTAAATCTACAGCTGCGCAAGGGAGGCGCACCTGTCCTCTCCAAGTCGACCGCAAACAAGGAAAGATTAGATAGAGCATGCTTTTTTCCTGGCACGGTATGGTAGTGTGCCATAGGTGTCTATGGGGACATATATTCAAGTTTGCGGCAGGATTTCGGCCTTACAACGTTCACGTGAATGAAAGGGGTTTAGGGTGCCAGTCACACGTCCCTTTTAACGCATGCGTTTCAAAACGCACTGCAACAGCTGAGGGATGTTTGTCCTAATTAAACAGCTGTGAACACTGCGTTATAAAATCCAAATGTTAATGGTTTGTGTTAAGATGTGTTAACAAACACATGCGTTAATGTTGCGTTTTGTAAACACATGTGTATGCTATTTTAATTAGGAAAACTCCCTTCAGCTGTTGCAATGCGTTAAAATGCAACGTTGTGGACCAGACTCTGACTGGGACTGTGAGCCGACCAATCAGAGTCCTTATTTTACTTTAAAGAGAACGGTTCTATATAAAATGCTTGTCCAGCTCAGATGTAGCAGGAGAATAGGCATATAAGATACCTTAAATAAAAACTTCTGCTCTTAAACACTTCCATTACAGGGTTTGTAATTATAATTTTGTCACAAGGATTTTCACAGTTAACGGTATTGTAAGGACAATAGTATGATCCACCCCCCCCCCCCCCCCCCCCCGGGCTCTCATGGCATTGCAGAACAAAATTTTCACACTAGGAAATTGAGATCAAATTCCCTTTCTGCCGTGTGTCAAGGATATTATGACCTTAAGAAGAATTTATATGGCAGAGACCATAGGCATAATGGTCTGGATTTTAGATTCAAGCTCCAGACCTCCGGGAATGTAATTTCAGCGTTTTAGAAACCATTTTTTAAGGAGAAATGCGTTTCCTGCTACTAAAACACCGCCACATCCCAAGACGCCATTAGAAATAGCGTATATAATTCTGTTTATAGGATTATATGACCCATTAAATTGAAAGTAGTTTGCCCTAAAAAAGCACTGGATATTATGACTGTTTTAAATATCTGGGGAGAAAAATAAATGAGAGTTAAGTACGGAGTTAATAGGATTCGTTTTTCTACTCCACTCCTTACCCTTCCCACTTCCCTTTTACCAATTATTTATATGAAAACACCCCGCCAGAACCCAGAAGAAATGCGATAAAACGAGTAGTAGAAAAATTGGAGAAGAGAAAGAAAGCAAGACAGGAAGAAAGGAGCACGGTTTGGTGTGGTATTTAGGGAAATATGCTAAGAAATTTGTATGACGGCTTTGTGAGTAGCGATAGTTATACCATTAGCGTCAAGTACATGTTGACGGTAATAGTTTAGCGATGAGTGGACCCACATAACAGCCAGGGCTAGAAGATAGAGCCATCAATTAGCCGGATTGGCTGCACTGCTGCCCAACTGTTCAGGTGGGGCAGTGCCACAAGCCCCAGCCCCCCAAAACTTACCTTTCTACTCACCTCCAGTAATAATGGTAATTAAGAGATTTACAGAAGTTAAGCAATGTTGTCAGCATTAAGTATGCACTTAATGGCAAAGTAGGTAGGCAGAATTTTCCTTACAAGAAAAACTGTGAAAAATGGCAAGAAGAGGTTATTTGGCTTTGCTGCGCAGAATACATTAAGTAAAATACAGACAATTCAAGCTGTAGAAATACTAAGTTGAGGTTGAAGGATCCCAAAAAAGCCACATGGTGCAATTGTGCCTGGTTGCCACCAGTTTCTAGAACGAAGCATAAGCAGAGAAGCCAGTTGAGAAGCATGTTGAATACAGGACTGGAAGGGAAATTTATTCATGTTGTATCTGTGAGATGCAATAGGATATATTTGTTACAAACGCCTATTTACATGAATGCCATCTGCCAGATGCAGATGATAGAGAGATAGATGGAAGCGTGAAGAGGAAGTAGAAGAATGACCGTGATAAATAATAGATAGAAGATACATAGCTAAATAGCTGCTAATTAAATAGTACACAGACACATATAAAAATAGGATTTAGTCACATTATAGATGTGATAATAATTAATTAGATGGGAAGGAGAGAGAGCCTTATGGAGAAACCTTAGGGGCCTGGGCGGCAACACCCTAGACCTGTACCTCTGCCATGTCTAAATTATGCTGACCCCACCCACCCATGACTGAGTATCCCCACATCTTGCTAGTGACATGACCACAGATAGATGTTTAGCAGCGGCGCCAAGATTTTGCCAGAGAGTAGGCTTATGTTACCAGGTCTTGTCTGGGTAGCGACGGAGATAGTATGGAAACAGAGCAAAGTGGTGATGTGCACATAACTTTAGACACGACTGAGCGCCAGTGTCGGATGACACTCCAGGCCGCTATTCAGACGGATTCAATATTTTTAAAAGCTATGTAGAAAAACAATGGATCTAAAGATATAAGAAGGGTGGTTTGGAGAGAAGCTATAGAGTACACATCTCAGTTGTAAGGCATCCTTGTCACGGGTGCCCCTGACCCATATCAGGTCGCAGGCGCACCTGTAAGCAGTCTGCAGCCCTCGCTTACTTCAAGGAGTCTTTCTTCACTGGGTGGTGAGATGAGAAACGAGGCCTGGATTACAACATGGAGACTTCTGCCCACCAAGTTTGCATTCCGTGTTAAGCATTTAGAAAATTGTAGGTAGGTGGTATATTAAGCCCAAAGTATACCTGTAATACCAGTGATTATTTGGGGGGAGTATGTGTGTTTATTAGCCAAGTATTAAGTTATGTAATACAGTGATATCAAGTTATGTGTATTAGTGTTCCAACCTAGCATATGTAGGACCAGGATTCTATCTATACCGTGTCGTACTGCTGGTTAGTTATAAATGTGTAGTTACTAACTGTCATTAGTGATCCCATTTTCCATATAAATACTCCCACCTACTATATGTACAAAAACCAAACGCCTGATTCCCAACTATTTTGGTGTAATATCGCTCCACAAATGTTTTGCATTGCCTCTGCGCCCACCCTAATCCTTAAGCGGACACGTTGAGTATATTGAGGTAAACGTGACTCTATTGAGGTGATAAAGTTTACTTCACTTCAGTAAGCACTTTCATTTCCTTACCCTTATTTCTCTGATGTAGTTAAGTATTTTAGGCTGACCATGCTATTTGTACTTTCTGATGTACCTCTTACGTGGATTCATCCACCACGGGATTATGGGCTGTTTAGCACTCAAGTTGCTTTAAATTAATATGTACGACAATAAATTTCAATTTATATACTTTTGAAAACGTAGTGGATATCCCTCTTTTCTTCATTTTGATAAGTTTGGCACGTGATTCCTTCTATCAGGGTGTGTAATTAGTGATCACCTATCAGGTGTACCAGTGATCCACATACATGTGTATCGGTCATCCTACAAATTATGTGTTATTAGTCATCCCTTATTGATCCCACTTTCAGGGTGTGTTACTGGTGACCCCAACTATTTGGTGTACAGTGTGATTTCACTTATCATTATTTACTCAGCAACTAGGAGCCAGATACACCTCTGAGCCCCATTATACATGTCTTTTTCCTAATACATGTTTTTTTCCAATAAGCAATATCCAGTCAGCCCTGATAAAATGCTATGTTTAATGGACGTCCTGATGAAATTATATCTAACGGTTGTCATTGACTAAAAGGGTCTTTAATTCATTCTGTAAGATGAATACATCAGCCTGTAAATTGCGTTCTTCACTAATATTAATGTTGTACACCACCCAGTCTCCCTTCAAATCAGCCAGTCTTTCCCTGCTTTATTAATCACTCATTATATACTTACTAACTTGTTTATAGGCAGCAAGCTGTTATATTTTAATTAGATTACAAACAGCGTATTTCCTGTTATAGCAAGAAAATTATGAATGAGCTTGTAAATGTATAAAGCAGAGAGATCATTCTAATCACTCACATTAAAGGAAACCTACACTGAAAGGAAGAAAGAAAGAAGAATTGTGAATAGGAATGAGAAGAGAAGGTAAAATGGAGTCTTACATTATGACATTTATTCCTTATCCATAGATTCTACTTTTAAGTAGATGCCTGATTGCAGAATTCCAGCATTGGCTGTCCTTCAACCTGTGTTTGTCTTACAGGACAACCCAATCTGTGAAACAGGAGACTCAGAGGTCAGCTTAGGGGACTTTTGCAGAGATCCGGCAGTAGTAAAACCCTTCATGATCAAACTTATACCTTATCTTCTGTATAGAGAATTATGTTGATAAATAAATAGAATAAGCAGTTAGGAAGGAAAAAATAGAACAAAGCAGCAGATCGGGGAAGGAGGGAATTAAGTAGTAGGGAACATAATGAAGATACAAAGAGTAAGGGAGGAAGCTGCAAGAAAGAAGGAAGAAAGAAAGTAATGAGAAAGAAAAGTTGGAAGGAAGAATAAAATAAGTCTAAAGAGAGTAGGTAGGCATAGTAGGTGAGGAAAAGTAGGAAGAAAAATGAAGGAAGGAGAATGTATCAGATCCACAAGAATGTCAGTAATTCTTCCAAAATCACGTTTTATCCTACACGAACGGCATCCAACCGGTATACAAGTTATGTCCGTAAAACCAAAAATATCCTTATTCATCATGTGAGATTTGAAACTCGGATCGTTTACCAAGCCTTAGAGCTGGAATAACAACCTAACAACAGAGAGTGGTAAGTTGCGGTAAATTATATGAAGGTTTATTACATCAAGATAATAGTAAATAAAAATATGGACATGTTAGGACAGGGGTAGGACTGGGTTAGGGCTAGCAGGTTCAGAATAGGGGAAGGCTAGAAAGCACAGACAGGGGTAGGAACAGGGGTAGGCTAGCAGTTTCAGGACAGGAGTAGGCTAGTAGGTTCAGGACAAGGGTAGGGCGGGGTTAGGCTAGCAGTTTCAGGACAGGGGTAGGCTAGCAGGTTCAGGACAGGGGTAGGACAGGAGTAGGCTAGCAGGTTCAGGACAGGGGTAAACTAGAAAGCACAGGACAGGTGTAGGCTAGCAGTTTCAGGACAGAGGTAGGCTAGCAGGTTCAGGACAGGGGTGGGCTAGCAGGTTCAGGACAGGGGTAGGCTAGCAGGTTCAGGACAGGGGAAGGCTAGAAAGCACAGGACAACAGGACAGGGGTTAGGCCTAGAAGCACAGAAAGGAGGTTAGGGTAGCAGATTCAGGCAGGGGAGGCTAGCAGGTTCAGGAAAGCGTGTAGGACAGAGTGTAGGCTAGCAGTTTCGGGCAGGGTAGGCTAGTAGGTTCAGGAAACAGGGTAGGGCAGGGTAGGCTAGCAGTTCAGGACAGGGTCGGCTAGCCAGGTTCAGGACAGGATAGGCTAGAAAGCACAGGACAGGTGTAGGTAGCCAGTTTTCAGACGAGAGGTAGCTAGACAGTTCAGGAAGGGGTAGGCTAGCAGGGTTCAGGACAGGGGAAGGCTAGAAGCACAGGAAAACAGGACAGGGGTAGGCTGAGAAGCAGGAGGAAAGGGGTAGTTAGTAGCAGATTCAGGACAGGGGTAGGCTAGAGGTTCAGGAAAGCTAAGCTGTAGGACAGGAGTAGGGTAGCAGTTCAGGGCAGGGGGTAGGATCAGATCGCAGCTTTAGGTCAGACAGGGAGTGGCTAGCAGGTTCAGGACAGCGGAGAAAGCAGGCTAGTAGGGAGGACAGGGATATTGGTAAAGCACAGACAGGGTTAGGGACAGGTGAGGTAGAAAGACAGGACAGGGGTTAGGACAGTGTAGGACTAGAAAGCCACCAGGACAGGGGTAGGCTAGCAGGTTCAGGACAGGGGTAGGCTAGCAAGCACAGGACAGGGGTAGGCTAGATTTCAGTTTTATTTAATACATCTTATTTTGTATTAAAAGGTACATTAGACACAGGACCCCCACAGTTAGATGATTCTGAATGCCTCAATCTCTAGAGTTAACACAGCAGAACCAGAGGCACGGCTCTTTTTTCTCTGTGGTGGCTGACCCAGGTAACTGCATGGGAGGTGAGCTACTACAAAGTAACTCAGAATGGTGCTTGTACCTCTCATCTCAGTGGAGAAGCTAATGGCGGGGTCCCATTCAATGGGTTCTCAATAGTACTAAACTTGAACCCCCTTATATACTGGAGCTTTAAGGCTCAAGACCATAATGGCTAACTACAACCATTAACAAATTGTATTTCAGCAAATAATTGATATACTTTAGGTAAGTGCAACATCCCCCACCGGGGCCTAGCCTTTTTCTAGGGGCCTGGAGGCAGCCGAGACCCAGAATACTGGAGTGGCTGGCAGTTGCGGCCTAGGCATGCTGTGGTCCCTGAGTAATGGATGGGTCGCCCTTCTTGTAACAGCCATACTTAGAGAACAGACGGATGTTTATTCAACCAATTGCAGGCAATAAGCCAAACGATCTTGTACAGATGCCGGTTTGTTAGAGAAGTCCGGATTGCTGAGGGTGGTCATGGAGAGTGATCCTCAGGAGTATATTCACCAGCCTGGTAGTAGGTGCAGGCCGGAGGTAGCTGTGTCCAGGTATGGAAGCTGCAGCTTTGTCCTGGATGTTCTGTGTGTGGCACTGAAGGTGTGACACACTGGGGCAGATTTATCAAGTGTCTGAAAGTCAGAATATTTCCAGTTGCCCATGGCAACCAATCCCCTTTAAAATATTCATGAGCACTGGTAAAATGAAAGCTGAGCTGTGGTTGGTTGCCAGGGGCAACTGGAAATATTCTGACTTTCAGACACTTGATAAATCCGCCCCACAATCTCTTGTCACTCAGTGTTGTAGAAGATGTCTGCTCTCTAAGGGAGCTGGGCCTTAAGAGCTGCTCCTCAGTCAGGAGCTGAGCCTAAAGAGCTGCTCATGAGGTGAGAGCTCAGCACTAAGAGACTTGTCACTTCCTGCCAAGGGGTTTTGTTAGTCTCTGGTCAGGTGGTGGCTCACTCTTCTATCTCACTCCAGTTACAAAGGTGGAACATCATTGGATAATAAACATTAATAAATCAGGTTAACCTTTGCCTATCCAGGCAGTATCTACCGCTGCATAATTACCTATATCTAACTATATGTCCCTGAAGTGAGTTGTACAGGCCCACCTACTGGCGACACACAGGCAAAGGGGATTATTCACAACTATTCCTCTGTCTATACATCAGCAGGGGTGTTGCATACCCCACGGGTATGGACTAGATGGGAGAAGGAAAAACCAACGCAGGCCAGCAGCAGATGGTCTCCAGAGGGTCCATGTATATCACAGCTGGTAGGGGTGTAGGCAGTATAGGTTGCACTTTCAAGGAAGTGCAGTGTAGGGGACAAACTGCCCATGATCCTGGTGGCAGGCACCTGGGTTGGTGTTGGACTGGATACAAAAAATACAATGAATATATGTGACAGTTGGTAGCTAACGCCCTTAAACCAACTGTTTGTAAGGGAAAGGTGTGGTGCCATGTCCTGTAATCCACTCCTTGCACCAAGGCCTGACTATACATGCTTATACATCGGCAGGGGTGTTGCATAAGGAAATGTTATACAATTTTCCTATATACTTTCTGTATCAATTCCTCACAGTTTTCTAAATCTCTGTGTGCTGTCCTGCAATATAAAACTTCTATGTTTACTTCCAGTGAATAGAAATATGTCCATGATCATGTGATGTCACACAGGTGCACGAGCCGTTATTATCACAGAGAGTAACAGGAGCTGTGGGATACTACAGCTTGTGCACCTGTGTGTCCATCACATGACCATGGACATACAGTAAAGTATACAGTAGAGTCAAAATAGAAGCTTTCTATAGCAGGACAGCAAGCAAATATCTAGAAAAGAAACCATATACATTTGCTTGTTGATAAACCTTCATTCTGAAATACATCTGTGGTGCTTTCTGCTCTCCCTGAATATCCCCTGTATTTCACTTATATTGGGGCTTTTTGTGTGTGTTCTCTGTACAGTGATGTCATAGATATAAATATAATGCATTTACACATCCCTTTTTGGTGTGAAAACTTTGGCTATGATCGTGTGTTTATCCTAGGGGACTTTATAAAGTAGATAGCTGTATAAAAACACCCAGGTGTTATATAATGTGAATCACTGCTGTAAAATTTCTGAAGCAAGAAAATAATGAAATAAAAATAGTCACAAGAACTTCAAAATAAAGTCGACTGCACATTTGGAAGAGAAAAAAGTAAAGTCACTATGGAAACCACATGTTTAGTCTGGATGTATTGGCAAAGCAAAGTACTGTAAACCCCATGTCTATAGAAACTGCACAGCAGGTATTGTCGTGAATCAAACTGGAGATCACTGGCTGGGAAAGCATGCTGGGAGTTGTAGTTTATTATTCCATGGAAAACCACAGGTTGCCTATGTGTGGAACAAAGTTCTTAACAATGACGTGAGTATTCAAATGTGTTACCAACTAAGACTTTTTAAGATTTACCTTATGTTGCCTTATAAAAAAGATCTACTAAGAAAGTCCTCAGAAATGATAGCACGTTCTAGAGAAGTACTAGGCCTCAGGCTCTGTAACCCTATGTCATCTGTGCAATTCAGAGATCAAAAACTGGTAAAAGGGAGACCACTCCATCTCTATAGATGCCGACATCAAAAATAGTCTCTATATACAATAAACAGAACCTAGTACATTTCATTATTGTAGGTCCCAGCAAAAGAACACCCTGTCATCAGCTTGTCTTCAGTAGCCCCTCCATCTATGAGAGATTGTTCAAAATGGAGAAGCCCTTTAATAAAGCCATATTAAATTACTATATTCAGAGGCAGGCAGTACCATATTTTTCTTATTAATAATATGGATTTACAGGATGATATTACCACACTCATCATATAAACATTACTGACAAAGCATGAGGGCAATAAATCTTAATATTCATTTTAGGTTCAATCAACCTTCAGAACTTGATAGGAGGTGAATGTATTTTCTACCCTTAATAAATAGACGACTAAATGGAAGGCAATTAAAAGTGACACTGGCTTTTTATTAAATTTGTATCCCCTATATAAATTCTGTGACAAGATGAATATTACTCTCATTCATTAACCTGCTGATTTACAATTTCTAGGGGAACTTTGACAAATCACTAAATATTAGCAACAATTGTAATTTTGGAAATAGGGACTTTTCTTATTACAGGGCCTTTCTTAATTTGTGCTACTCAATATGCTACGGAGAGCATTTTATCCAAATGTCAATGTAACCAGTATCATTTTCCGAGCAATTGCTGAGACAATTAGAAGCTATTTAGTCTAGCGCAGGGTAAATGAGCATCTTGCTTAATACACAGCATAATAAATGAACACATGTTTTCTCACATGAGCCTCCCATCTTCAGACACTGGACATGACTTTCAAGAATCTGCAGTCTTTTGTGTATTGTCAGGGAATGTGAGATTTAGAGATAATCAGTGATATCAGTGGTGGTTGGTAGTTGCTAATACACAAAGTTGGCACTCAGAATTGGCTTCTCTGGGGGGAGCAGTGACTTGGCTACTCTATGGACTACAGTGTATTGGCTACTGTGCTCACCAATGTGACTATTGGCTGCTGTGGGGGATACAGTGACCTGGATACTCTGGAGGCACTGCAAATTGGCTATTGTTGGGGAATCTGACTTGTCTACTGTGGGGGGGGGCACTGTAACTTGGCTATTGTGGACTGGTTCTTGGCTAATGTGTGGGTCACTTGGCTTGTGGAGGAAACTGTCACGTAGGGATAAGTATAGGGTGGGAAATGCATTGGTCACAGCCTCCACCCAGTATATAGCTAGCCAGCCACCCAGTATATACACAGCTAGCCAGCCTCTGGTATATAGCCAGCCTACGCTCTCCAGTATATAGCCGGCTCCCTGCCTCATTATATAGCCAACCAATGCCCCCAGTATATAGCCTGCCAGCCTCCAATATGCCAAGCACATAGAAAATATAAACTCAATAATCACATTTCTGAGCGCCCGCCCCCCCATGCAGGTCCTCCTCTTCCTTCCTGCAGCAGGTACCTGCGCGCTGGCCATGGACACACTATGATGTCAGCTGGCTGCTCACATGCACAATGTAGACAATACCTACCTGTACAAACTAGTTAGTTATAGATTTAAATGCTCTCATTTATAGACAAATATAGCTCGTAAATACAAATGCACCCCATAAATAAAAATATTTTATTTCTTTTTCTATGTGTCAGATACTAGTCGAATGTTCGGAATCTAAATGAAAGTGTAGATCACCCTGGACCCTGATAATCTAAGTGCAATGTCAGCACACAGCATCTCATAGCACAGGGAAATCATGAAATGTCTGCTTAGAGAGTCCCTGCTGACACAGACCATGAGTAACAGGAGTTAAAACAGTAATAAACTGTGTAGAATTCTAGGTACGGGGTTAAAAATTATCTTTATTGTGTAAACATCACTAAGATATTAAAATTTGAGAAATTTCTTTCAATTGAAAATCCCTTTAATAGAGCCACAGTTACCAGGAGTAACCAGTAGTCAGTTGTAGCGAGTGATAATGCCCCCAGTAGCCACTAATAATTCCCCCAGTAGCCACTTGTAATCCCCCCAGCAGTAATGCTCCAGTAGTAATGACTACTGTAGCCAGTAATAATGCCACCAGTAATAATGTCCTAGAAGCAAGTAATAATGCCCTCATTAGTTGTGTCCCCAGTAGCTAGTAGTAGTGGTTCCACTAGCCAGCAGTCATGCCTACAGAAGCCAGCAGTCATGCCTCCAGAAGCCAGCAGTCATGCCTCCAGTAGCCAGTAATAGTAACTAGTAGCCAGTGATAATGCCACCAGTAGCCACTAATAATTCCCCCAGTAGCCAGCAATGCCACCAGTAGCTAGTAGTAATTCCCCCAGTAGCCAACAGTCATGCCTCCAGTAGCCAGTGATAAGGCCACTAGTAGCCAGTGATAATGCCCCCAGTAGCCAGCAGTAATGCCACCAGTAGCCAGCAGTAATGCCACCAGTAGCTAGTAATTCCCCCAGTAGCCAACAGTCATGCCTCCAGTAGCCAGTGATAATGCCACTAGTAGCCAGTGATAATGCCCCCAGTAGCCAGCAGTAATGCCACCAGTAGCTAGTACTAATTCCCCCAGCAGCCAATAGTCAGTGCTCCAGTAAGCAGTGAAATGGAACTAGTAGCCCTAATAATTCCCCCCAGTAGCCAGCAGTAATGCCCCCAGTAGCCAACGTCATTGCCTCCAGTGCAAGCAGTCATGCAGTCAAGCAGTCAGCTTGTGCAAGCCAGGGAGAGCAACTAAATCCAACCCCTGGATAACATGACCACATTGAAGTCTCATTAATTAGTAGAGCACCCGTTGTTTTATGAACATTTTATGAAAACTTATAATTTTGGCAGAAGGGGTAACTATTAGTCCACAATAACATTTCGAATATTGTAGGTTTTAAATAAAGTGCATAGTAAATAAAGGGGGAGGGATATTCTTCACGCACTGAAGCATGGTAAGCCACACGCCTCCGCCGCCAGCTCCGATGTATCCATGGCAGGTGTGTGCCACCACTTCTACACCAGTCCTGGACTAGTGGTGGAATTGCACTGATAAGCCGGTGCACACTCACCGGCCACTTTATTAAGTACACCATGCTAGTAAGGTTGGACCCCTTGCCTTCAGACTGCCTCATTCTTTGTGGCATAGATTCAACAAGGTGCTGGAAGCATTCCTCAGAGATTTGAGTCCATATTGACATGATGGCATCACAACAGTTGCCGCAGATAGGTCGGCTGCACATCCATGATGGAATCTCCCGTTCCACCACATCCCAAAGAGCTCTATTGGATTGAGATCTGGTGACTTGGAGGCCATTTGAGTACAGTGAAACTCATTGTCATGTTCAAGAAACCAGTCTGAGGATTCCGCTTTATGACATGGCGCATTCTGCTGAAAGTAGCTATAGATTGGGTACATTTGTGGTCATAAAGGGATGGGCTGGTCACGCAAACAATACTCAGTAGGCTGTGGCGTTGCAAACTGTCAATGGTCCAAGGGGCCCAAAAGCGTTGCCATGAAAATATTCCCACACCATGAACCCCACCACCAGCCTGAACCGTGATACAGGCATGATGGATCCATGCTTTCATGTTGTTGACGCCAAATTCTGACCCTACCATCCGAATGTCGCAGCACAAATCGAGACTCATCAGAACCAGGCAACGCTCTTTCCAATCTTCCACGTCAATTTCGATGAGCTTGTGCAAATTGTTGTAGCCTCAGTTTCTGTACTTAGCTGAAAAGTAGTGGCACCCGGTGTGGTCTTCTGCTGTTGTAGCCCATCTGCCTCAAAGTTTCGACGTACTGTGCGTTCAGAGATTCTCTTCGCCTCCTTGGTTTGTAACGGGTGGCGATTTGAGTCACTGTTGCCTTTCTATCAGCTCGAACCAGTCTGCCAATTTCCTCTGACCTTGGCATCAACAAGGCATTTTCTGCACTTCAAACTGCCGCTCACTGGATGTTTTTCTTTTTCGGACCATTCTCTGTAAACCACTAGATGATGGTTGTGCGTGAAATCCAGTTGATCAGAGTTTCTGAAATCTCAGACCAGCCCTTCTGGCACCAAACCATGGCCAAGTTTCAAGGCAATCAAACCCTTTCTCCCCATATTGAGTGCTCGTTTGAACTGCAGGAGATGTCTTGACCATGTCTAATGCAAATGCACTGAGTTGCCGCCATGTGATTGGCTGATTAGAAGAATTAAGTGTTAACGAGCAGTGGGCAGGTGTTACCTAATAAAGTGGCCGGTGAGTGTATGTGGTGCAGGGGCACAAAAAACTATTGTGCAAGCTTTGATAAATACACCCAATAATTTGTCTGCTCATTGTAATTCCAGTCATTCCAACGGCACCTACTGTGGTTTGTAAGTGTATATACTGTGTGTGTGTAAATCTGGCTCTGACGATCAGTTATTGCATTTAGTCTTAAGGGACTGTGTAAATGTGTAAATCCCAGTAAAAGATGGTAAATGTGGAGCTTTGCTGTTCATTCCTTATTATGCCTCTTTGTATAAAAGACAGGGGAGAGTAAAATAAATTGCTGCGATAGACCTGCCGCCTGAACCTCCCCTCCTTGCTGTTTTACTTTTCTCAGATAATAGTTGAAGGAAGGAAAATAAAGTGATGGTTGCGACTGGAATATACGCGCTCTTGTGATGCACATTAACTTAAAATTGGCTCAGCTTTAAAATGAAAACTGCCTGGAGTTGCTTACTACCAGAGTCTATCAAGAAAAGTATTATAGCGATACTATAGATTATATAGTGCGGTTACTAATCTACTATACAGTGCATAAAATAGGGGAATTGAAATTGAATGCAGTGAGTTAGTGGGGTATACATATCCTATTCGAATAATCAGCAGAGGAGAATGGGTTTTCAATTGATTCCAGCTTGCAGAGTAGTAGGTATCAGTAAGGAAGGGTCTGGAACTCTTTAATGTGCCATGAGAAGTTATACTAGAAGTTGGAAGTGTTGGTGTTCTGGGCAGCTACAAAAATATAAGTGGTTTGTTTCCCAACAGCCGTGTGAAGGTTAAATACATAAATCACCATAAGCGTCAACCATTAGGTCAGACTCGCTGTACCAGTGTAATGGAGTGCACAAAATGTTGAAGATGGATAGGTACAGTTAGAGATGATCATAGAAGGAAGCAGCATATTAACCAGCTCATTTCCCAGTCTCTGACCAAACTTTGTTGGCTGTTTTGCATCAAATACAGTCATGGCCATAAGTTTTGAAAATTGGCGCAAATATTATATTTTCACATGATCTGTTGCCCTTTGATTTTTGTGTGTTTGTCAGAGTTTTTATAACACAGAAATATAAGTGCAATCATATTAGAGTAATACAAACTTGTATTGACAGTTAGAATGAGTTATGCAGCAAGTTCACTGTTTGCAGTGTTGACCACTTCTTCATTCAGGACCTCTGCAATTCTCCTGGCAGCTCCTCAATCAACTCTGGACCAATCCTGACGATATGAGTCCATTCTGCACAATCAATGCTTGCATTTGTCACAATTTGTTGTTTTTGTTTGTCCACCCCATTTCTTGATGTTTGCAACAAGTTTCAATGGGATGAGATGTGGGGAGTTCCAGGACATGGACCCAAATCTCGAGTTTTGTTGCCCTGAGGCCATAGTTATCACCTTGGCATTATGGCAAGGTGCTCCATCATACTGGAAAAGGTATGTTGATCACGAAACTCTCTGGACGGGGGAGAAGTTGCTCTGGAGACATTTGGCCCATTCTTTATTCATGGATGTGTTTTAGGCAAGACTGGTGAGAGAGCAGATTCCCTTGGGCTGAGAAGCAAACCACACACTGAATGGTTGCAGGATGCTTTACAGTTGGGCATGAGACAAAAAAATGGTGAATCGCTCACTTGTCTTCTCTGAGCAAGCGTTTTTACAGATGTTCCAAACAATCGGAAAGGGATTCATCAGAGAAAATGACTTTACCCCAGTCCTCACGAACCACTCCCTGTACCTTTTGCAAAATATCAGTCTTGTCCCGGATGTTTTTTCTGGAGAGAGTGGCTCTTTGCTTTGCCTCCTTGACACCAGGCCTTGCCCAAGAGTCTTGCCTCACAGTGCGTGCAGATGCACTCACACATGCCTGCGCTATCTGAGCAAGCCTCTGCCACTGCTGGTAGCCCGATCCGAAGCTGAAACACTTTAAGAGGACGGTCTGGCACTCCTGGTCCTTCAGGGCGCCCTTGAACCTTTTTGGCAACAATGGAACTATTCCTTGAAGTCCTTGATGATGCAATAGAGTTTGACTGAGGTGACAATCTTCTAGCTGCGATACTCTTCCTGTTAGGCCCGTTTGTGTGCAGTTGGGGCAATGATGACTGCCACATGTTCTTTAGAGATAACCATGGTTAACAGAAGAGAAACAATGATACCAAGCACTAGCTCCTTTTAAAGTGTCCAGTGGTGTGTTATTCTTACTTAATCATACAGATTGATCTCCAGCTCTGTCCTCATCGACACCCACCACTGTGTTACTGGAGCAATCACTGAAACCATGTTAGGCCACTCATTTTAAGCAGGCATGCAAGAAGTTGAATGTGTTTTGGGGGAAAAGTCATTTCTAGGCAAATATTGACTTGCAATAATAGCTGTTAGCTGATCACTCTTTATAACATTTGGTAGATATGCAAATTGCCATTATAAACCTATGCAGTACGCTTTGTAAAAATTAACATTTGTACTCATTCTCAAAACTTATGACCATGACTGTAGTTTACCTCATCTGTTTTGGATCATACACTGGAACCTGCATGTTAAGCAATAGAAAACTGCTTCTGCATTTACCATTTATCAGTGCAACTCCGTCTACAACCAGTCTTCTGCCCCACATTTAGTAAAAGTGTTTGCCACAGTGTTCTGACTTGCATTTAAATGGACAAACTGCTTGCACATGTATTTATGAGGTTGTGTGTGCCGTATATGATGTCGTGGCTGCACATTAAGTGGCGTTTTGGTGCCGATTTAAACAATGCCCACAATTGTTACTGCCACTCAGGGAATTGTGCACCACACTCTGTGTCGACAAGACAGACAAGGTATACACCAACAGGGGCCACAATTCTGAGGCATGAAAAAATGGTGCAAACTTTCAAAGCAGTAAAGACTGCCACCAATTTAATGAGGACTGTGCACCGTTTTGATGAATCTGGCATACTTCACACTCCATAGGCAAAACCGCACACAGTACAGACGCACTAGTTGATAAATGTGGCCTCTATGTTAAAGTACCACTTCCCACTCCACAGACTAACGGTGGCGCACTTGCACACTCCACAGACGAACTGTACCATTGATAAATGTGGGCCCTGTGTTTATTTATGGAGGTGTATACACAGAGTAATTATATAGTAGAGACAGCCAGATCTCTATCAAAGCAGTGCGGACAGGGTATTTTATACATCATTATCATTCTTACACGTAATGCGTCACAGACAATGTAATCAACACTCCACCTAGTGGCTTGAAATATTAATACACCATTTAACTCAATTCTTCAAACCATCAACCTGTACACAGGGATTGTATTTTGAATATATTTCTACTTACCCAATAATTCATGCTATGTTCAAAGTAAAGGCTACACAACCAAATTGTTTTGATGAGAGTGATGAAGGTCCAGCAATATGTGAAAAAACAAAGCTCTGGGCTGGGCCCTTTATCCATGCACTATGTTTGCTGTACAGTCAATTTTCATTTACATGAATGGGATAAGGTGCAATATCGGCTTATACAGTGTTAGATGCCTGTAAGTGATTTGACATCCTATTTTGCCATAGGTTATTTGTAAATCAACCTGTTTAGGTGCCAATAATTTATTATATGCTATCTAAAAACTATGCGTTCCCAGGCTTTTTTGGAGCTAGGTGAAAAGTGGAATAGGTCTTCTATGCAAATATGATACAGCTCAAACTGGTAAGAAGCCGAAGGGCCTGCTTGTACTGCTGCTGGAATCATCACAGCCACATCATGACGGTTAGGGAAGAAAAACATTCTCCATGAGAATTTGCCATTAAAGTTCACCTTTCAGTATACAGAGACATATAGGCCATGTATGCTCTGTTGGGATTCTGGCAAATAAATATGCAAATATGTCTATTCCTGGCTCACAGCGCTAAGAGGGCTTATGCTAAGGGAAAAGACCAGACCAATACTCAGATAGATAGGGCCCCATGTTATCTGTAGACCTGGGAAAGGCTCAACATTAATTGAAGTTCTCCAAACTGGCTGGCAGCCTTAACTCGGCCCTGGTCAGCCTGATTGTGAGGAATTGAAGGAATTTAATCTTCAAGATGGTGACCTTTAAGATGATGACCTTTAAGATGATGACCTTCAGCTAAAATCTAGTGGTAACTGTAAGGATTGTTACATTAGTTGATGAGAAATATTGATATATGCTGTATCTGGAGGGTTTAACTTTACCAAGGGGGCATTTATATCTAAAGACCAAGTAACACAAGATAGTACATATTACAGAGATGAAGCACCTCAGGAGTACACTAATACAAATAGTGACGCGCAGATTTAATGCACTTATTTCTACAAAAGAAAATCAGAAGATAACTTTTTGATAGTACTATTTTGCTATTGTTATAACCTTTAATGGACCGACATATAGATGGCATTTCCACAGGGGCCTAAAAAGGGAAGGGCCTTTTAAACTATATTAGGGTTGTTTAAATGTTGTTGGTGTATGTGTTATGTGTTACAATATATTTTGTGTGTATTTGATGTGTATAATGACTCAGATGATGTGCATTATAGTGTTGCCCTTGTGTGATCTACTTACATATCAGACACTTCCTGGCCAATCATAGCCATGGCTAGTTGCTAGGGGTTCAATTTTCCTATTGTTTTGAGGAAGCAAGGGGAGGGCGGATGACAGTGTAAAAGTCTGTAATGTGAGCTAGGGTAGCCCGCTGGCCTAAGCCAAATTTTAAAAGTTTAATTTGGAAGAAAGGAGACCATGGATAACAAGATAAACAAGATTACCAAAGTCACAGCGCCTGGATCATGAGTCAGATGCCAAGGTATCATGTTTCCTTAATAAGTACTTGTACCTTAAGTGGTTTGTTTCTCTGTTTTTACGTTAGTGTTCACATGTGGCAGTAACATGTGGTAGTTTCAAATGCATCAGAAGAGCTGAAAAGAGATTTGCCTAGTAAATAGGTGTTAACAATGCGTTTAAAAAACACTTCTCAGTGTTCTGATGCTTTACATGTGAAAGCACCCTAAGGTGGTGTCACACGTTAGCGGTTGATCGTTTTGTTGTAACGGAAACAAAGCGAACTGGGGCGGCCCACAGATGATCAAATATGTGTTTTCATGCAAATGCATGCAATCGCCAATCAGCGCCGGGTGTCTTGTATTGTGTAAATGCAAGACACCGGCCGCGATTGCCGATCACATGCGTTTACAGTACAAAAGCAGATGCGATCATCCGCGGGCCCACACATAACGAAATTCAAAGCACTACGTATGGACACCACCCTAAAGTCGAACCTTTCCGTTTGCTCAATTTATACAGCTGAAGGAGCCCCACCTGCAGATTCTATATCTGTCCTTTTGTCAAGTACATAAAAGCTTTCCTTCAGAATGTAATGACCAACTTTTCGCTGCCTATGTAACTGCTCCAAATTTCAGATCTTGTCATCGTGGTCTGGGCAATACGCACAGAGCTCAAGTGTGTCCAGACTAGCCGACTACATACACAAAAACTAAACAGTAGTTAGAAACATGATGACAAACAACAATTGAATTTCCAAACAATTACTGGTACAAGGCAATTCAGGCAAGGGACCTGCTGATATCGTTTGGTCATGGCCCTCAGGTTATTTGCCCTCTCGCTTTCAGGGGACCAATCCTGTTCAGCACTGAATCTGGTTCTTTTGGGAATGGCGAATCTTTCTTCGGATCCCAAGTCATGTGGAAAATCCCAAACTGCTCATTTCAGATTTGTAACTTCTGTGTATCCATCTGCGTGTCTCTTCCTCCATTGCAGTGATCGCCATTATTGTCCATACATACTCCAGAATCCTATGAACAGAGAGAAATCATGCCATCTATTATAATGTGTTCCATCTGGTGACTCCACCATAAAATTCTTACGCCGACCCATAAAATCACCCTTGCTGTAGCTTCTTCATGTCCTAGCAGTTCTGTTAATGTGGGATCCATACTGACCAAATAGTAAAAACCTGAGTTGATTATAATTATGTTTTCTTTTACCCTCATATATAAGGACACATATTCTCAGGAAAAGCAAAAGAACATTTTCAAGGAAAATGGGACCAATAAGGAACATCGTGATTGGGTTATTCACTTTTAAGAAAATAAATTTAGTGAAATGAAAATCAAATCCAATCAGTTTTAAATCAAATTTTCCTGGATATGATGCCTAATGCCCAATAAAGAATAAAAAATGTCAGCTAGGGATACTCGTGTTGTAGTGTTAGATAACATTCATGTTCCAACATGAATGTACAGTGCGGTCCCCCTTTAAGAACACACGACTTGCATACGACCAATAGTTAAAACGGACTTGGATATTGGTAATTTACTTTGTTGTATATTAGTCTAGGCTACAATAATCAGCCTTTGTAACAGTATCACATGTGTCTGTAATGAAGCATTCAGTGGTAATATTGATTCTTATGACAACCCAAATTTTAAAATCCAAATTGTCACAGACCAAAAAGTTCTGGTGAGGATACAATGTAAAATGATACAGTTCCGACTACATACCAAACTCAAATTACGAACAAACTGCAGACCTATCTTGTGTAAACCGGGATGACGTTGTATTATTTAGTGTTTGTGACAGGTTTTTCAGACTGCATTGTGTCCGACAAGACAGGACAAATATGCCCACAAAGGGGCTGTTTAGTGCCAAGTTGACGTGGTGTTCACAATTCTGTCCAATGTGCCACCACATTGCAGAATGATGCCAGAATTATCAAAACTCTGCAGCACATGAACAAAGTTGCAGTAGCACAAAAAATGGGTTGCACACTTCCAGAGCAGGAGGAGCACCAGAATCATAAGAGAACGGAACACACCATCCCAACTTCCCTACTCACCTGAGACGGCACACACAACATTGCTAAAGGTTTCAGACGGGTTGGACAAAGGGCGATTTAGACGGAAACGTCGCTACAGGATAATTTATGATTGTTGTTACTCTATATGATTTTTGCCAAACTGTTGTGTAGAGCTGTAAATATTGACTGTTATGAATTAAAAGATTGAATATAAAAATTAACCACAGGATGTGTGCTAGTTCTTATCCATCACAATTCCCCGAATCAGGCGCACCGTCGCACATATACACAGGCATCTGCATATCGGTACGTTTTTAGTTATGAGCCTATGGAGTGTAAATTAGTCCTCTTATACCCTCCCTAGCTAAGGTTTCTGGACATGAATTTCAAAACTTGTTATCTAATATATTCACACACTACGTTACCCCTAGCATGATATTTTTTTTAATCTTATTGAAATTGAGTAGATTTTTTACTGATGGAAAATAAAAGTACATTTTTGTTATATTAAAAAAAAAAGGGTTATGTTTTGCCATTAGGGCATTGGGTGTATATTTACCATGATATTACTGATTTCAGGCACGATGAGCTTGGAAACATGTAATTTAGACATACAAGTTAGGACCAGCAACACTTGTTGAAACACTAGGGAAGGCCAAAAGGAAGGATGTTTGATGGCAGCGTACATTGACAGTATTATTCTCATCACTAAATCAATGAATTGAAATAGCTCAATCGGTTGGTAAAGGGGTTGTCCACTTTCAGCTATAATTCATTTGTAATGAAAAGTTATAAAGTTTCAACATATTTTCTGTATCATTCCTCAGTTAGCTTTTTTTGATCTTTGCCTGGTTTATTAAGCACAGAGAGCAATCAGAGCCGTGTTTAGTGTGATAATATATGCAGTGCCATGAACTGCCGTGTCCATTCCTCTAACCATCGACAGATTTCTATGCTACTGGAAGTAAACATAAAGACTTTCTATATACGACAAGTGTCAGGCTTGCGGATTGATCCTCGGGACCCATTGCATGAGGATGACGTAAGATGACACCTGGGAACGGAGGTCGTAAGTGGTACCCGTGGTTTTCACCAGAGCCTGCCGCAAAGCGGGTTAGACAAGCTTGCGGTGATACACCAGGTCGTTCCTTCAGGCCGGATTGTCTGTAGTACAGGAGACGGCAGACAATCTCAACGTTCAAAAGTCCAGAAGCAGGGCTCAAGGGCAGGGCGGCAGAGATGCAATGTTCAGAGTTCTGATCCGGGGGTCAGCAACAGGAGGTCCAAGCCAGATGGGTACGGGAACACAGGAACAGAAGCACGAGGAGGAACATGGTACACACACGGAAAGGGAGCAGGAGACAGGTAACACAGGGAGCACGGAGGGTACGTCAGGAACGCTGAAGACAAGGAAAGCAGGAGACACGGAAACGCAGGAGAACAGGAACGCAGGCAAAATCACAGAAGGCTTTGATCTCGGCTCAAAGATCGGCGGAAGAGGCCAGGCTTATATAGAATTGTGAAATGGCCAGCGCCACATTAATGGGTGCGCGGCGGCCAGGCAGTCGGCATGCGCGCCCAAGCAGAGGAGCGGAGCGTGCCGGGTAGCTGGGACAGGTGAGGCGGAGCTGGCATCCGCTGGCGGGGGCAGAGAGCCACGGGAACTGATACAGAAAGTTATATTAGAAAATTGTTGGTTTCATGTAGCAAAAGTGTTACTACTCCCTCTGTCCTCGATAACAACAGGTGTCAGCAAACTACAGAAGAGTTGTCGCACTGTCTGTGTAAAAGAGAGCGATCACAGGCAATGAGCTCAGTACACTGCCTACATTCATGGTGCAGAAGCTTAGGGTCAACGGTGGAGGAGAAGCGCAGGAGTTCTTCCTAGAGGTGGATATTGAATTTATTTAATTTTTTTTTTTATTGCCACATTGTGGGTGGGGGTGGGTTGTTGTTTGTGCTATTTATAAGGTGGGACATGTACATAAATGCGAATACGGGTTTATAGAAAGGAATGGGGGTGACCATATATAGGTGGGGGGTCTGGTGTATTCATATTAATGAGGATGGATTGGCTTGTACATTAAGAGAGTGCTGTACTACATTAAAGGTAGTTGTGTTATTCTACTTAAGTGACGGGGTGCGGCTGACATATAAGTGGGTGCTATGCTATAGTAGGATGGTGCTATGTGTTGCATGTTCTATTTGTGGTGTATGCTAAACTTGGCAGTGCTTGGTGTAAATGAGAGATGAAACTACTGTAGGTATTACTATAATATATTTGTAGGTGTCACTGTAATATTAGAATATATGGGCACATCATTTGAGGAGGTAAAACATTACAAAGGGCCATATAGTTGTTTCTAGGGGAACATTATACTGTAAGTGATTGTGGTATTTTTGATTGGGATGCAGTGTGCGAATCAGCACCAAAGGCCCACAAAGGCAGCAAAGAAAAGTTGTTCTGCCATTCTGTACCTGTATGGAGGAGCATTGTCCACCAGAAAGGAAGCACAGGAATGACAAGGCAGGCACACGGGAGGGGGTTGAAAAACTTGAACTAAGTGATGTTGGCCTACCAGATTGCTTCCCTGGTTGCGATTATGTTTATTGTGCACTATATATTTGTGGCTTATCACATGAGTATATTTTACATGTTTGCCATTATTGCCAGGTATATACTTGTCTTGATTGTGTGATATTCATTTCAAGATAAACTGCAGCTATTACTTAATAAAGTAAGTTATAGTACAGGCAGTCCCGGGGTTAATCACAAAAGTTGAATTTGTATGTAAGTCGAAACTTATTATTTTTATAATTGAAGGTCAGACAATTGTTTTTGTCATTTTGCCATAGGACAATGTAAGTTCAAAATATTTTGCGTAATGTGGACCAAGAATATCCATACCTTATTACCAGACCCTTCGGCATGAGCAGCATCGCACGTCCCCTCGCGATTTTCAGTCTAGGGAGAATGGTCTGTTAAAGTCGTGCCAGTACAAGAGCCGCTTACCGGAGAAGAGTAACCACGTGGGCAGAGGGGTCTTTCTGTAGACTATGGGTTGTCTGTAAGGTCGGTGTAGCCTTAAGTAGGGGACCGCCTGGAAGGAAAATAAATGCTGATATTACTGTGATAGGATAATTATAAATTATTTTATTGTTGTTCTCTAACACTGCCTGAAAAGATGATCTTCATCTTTGTTTATGTACTGTACATTGGGGGCGCAATGTTGAGTTGGCTAGGGCACACAACCCTGTGTCCTGACTTGCCTGGCATAAGTCACTTTAAGCTCTGTTCTCAGTTTCTATGTGCCCAGAATTGGTTGATGGATGGATGTTGTCTCCCAATGAACCAGATACTGAAGACCTATCCTATTGGGACAGCATAAATGACTGCCTCCCTGGTGTACATATAACCCCCAAGGCCTTTGATCAGTCGCAGAGTAGCCACATAGCCTTAGCACCAAGAACATAAACAGAGGGGGTGGGACACAAACAGGGAGCACGGATTAGTATCTTTTATACCATTTTTTAGTATTTTACCCCTAACTTGTTTAATCCTTAAAAAATAGACGTATTTCATAGGGTGCGATTGTTATGCATTGTTCAGCTTTGGCTCAGTAAAGTATGATGATTTGTTGTGTATGAGTTATGGCAGCATAACATTGACACACTAATATAACTTTGACAAAATACTCAAAACTAGAGCAATACAATGGGGGTCATAATTAAGCCCGATTCGCGTTTTCCCGAGTTGTTACCCGACTATTTACGTTTTGCGCCGCATTTTATTAAAATGCCCGGGATTGGCGCACGCGATACGATTGTGGCGCCAGCGGCGCTTGGATGCGGCGACGGAAATCGACGGGGGCGGGCCGAACGAAAACCCGACGTTATTCCGGAAAAAAAGCCGCATTAAAAACCGGAAAATGTGTCGCCATAAGGAGATCTTCTTACCGTACCTGGTTCAAGTCGGTGCATTCCGGGCGCTGCGAGTTTTCTTCAGGCAGCAGCGTCACCTCTCGTGGCCGGCGGCGTCTTAACAGGGCGGCAAACACCGATTAAAGGTCCGCGGACCCGATCCACGGGATGGAAAGCCGCGGCGCCTGCGACGGTGGACCGGTCCAGTTGTGCCCCCATCTGGGGAACGATGACCATCGAATACTAGTTAAAACAAAGACATTCATCAGGAGTATGGCAGAAGGAAGCATTCTCTCTGGCAGACATGAACTTGGTTCTCTACTGCCAGCAAAACATTAAGGACTGCTGCGGATCATGGCACAGTGCCACCATATTTTAATGGCTAAAACATACACAATAAGCAAACATACTGCAGGCACTGGTGGTGATGTGATGAAGATAGAATGGTAATACACCTCGCCCACTTTTTGTTGGGCATGTGCGACTTGCACTCAATCACATTGCAAGTGAAGCATATTGTGTGTAAGCACCAGAGGCCTGCCAATCACTCGAATCACGTAAATCCGCAGAAATGTCTTATATGGTTCACATTTAACGTGCCGCTGGTAAGTTCATAAGCTACACTGTGTACCCATTTTCCAAGTTGAGCCAATTCTTCAAATATCTAAGCCACAATGGCAGTCCTATATGAGTAATCGTTGTTGGACAGGATTCCCGCACAACTTACAGAAACTTTCCATCATAATTAATCGTTATCGCACATGAGGGTAAAAGGGCAGTTCGCATCTTGGGGCCACATAAACTAAGATCAGTGAAACGGTTTTGTCCATCTGCTAATACCTTAAAGTTAAAATTGTATTGAGTCTTAAAATCAGTGAAATGTGTGTTATATAAATGTATTGGTTTCTTTTCCTTATCAAACTGAAGGATTAAAGTGAAGAAATTGACACATTTTAATATTTAGATAGCCAAATACTAGGATGAAAATCAAAGGCAACACATAAAAAATGTTTGAGATGACAGAGGTGAACATCCCCACAGGTTTTATACACAAATTGAAATAATTTGGCAGTACGTATTTAAATAGCTGAGATGTGACATAAAAATATATCAGTATTCCATTCAGTACGTTGATTCAGCAGTTGAGCTGGTAGCAGGGAAACCCAAGCTTATCTAGGGGGCCCTTGTCACCAAAACAACCCGACCAACAAACAAATATTATATGGAAGAAGGGAACTTCATCATTACAAATCCTCTTACATCTGTTCCTACTCTTAAATTACATGTACACGTTAGAGCCATTTCAGGACATTGAAGGTCCTCCAAAGGTCCTGGAAACTACAGATTGTCAAAAGGCAGAAGGAATTATCCCCCATTTCCACAGACTTGATTTGCCAATCATATGTAGGAAGTGGAATTCAGACTTGCAGGGAGTATAATTTAATTCAGACAGTGCCACGGCACTGTTAATCAAATTCCCTTTAAATTCCATGGTTTACCATATTGCGTATCTGGTCCTGTGAAGACTCTTATCATTAGACAAACTGTAGATGGAAAACACACACAAACAAATTTAATGTTAAAAATAAGGACAAAATACTGAAGTTTCATCCTACTGCTTCTACTTTTCATCAACAGTACCTTGGTTTAAATTATCATTAGCAAGTATGACATCTCTATATAGCAGAAGATTTGGCAGTTTCTCGTTCCTGCATGAAACAGGGTTGTTAGCACCAAGGCCATGGAGAAGAAGAACATCAGCAATGATCACAGGAAAGAAAGCAAGCATTATTGGACAATCAGTCGACAGTCAAAGGTATGTTATTAGGGCAGTTCCAAACAAATTGAAACTAAAAGCATCATTCTACAGTAAGACGTTTTATTCTCAAGGGGACACCATTGAAACCAACTGACAATTCTACCAAGGAGTGTATGATACACCAAATCAGTAATGTTCCATGGCTCAGATTAATTACAACAACAAGCTCATGAGTGTTATTTACAGATGTAGCCCGTTAACCATGAGTAGGAACAGCCTCATTTTCTGTTGGCTAAACTAAATGAGATTCATATAATAATCTTTATTTCGTAAAATGCCCATCAAATTCGTGCAACGCTTACAAAGACTTGTAGTATGTTTACAGCGCTGCTTCTGCTTACCGGAATTAAGGATGAATTGCAGTGATCATGAATGTGGACCATACAGGGGAGATTTATCAAGTACGGGTGCTTCGTGCAACGACGTATGATGAATTCCCTCCCATGCAGTGGGTAGCGCATATATCAGGAGGTTCGACTTCTGACGTACTTGGTGGCCAGCTGTCCTGGCTGCAATTCTAGACAGGCCCTGATCTTGGCTTGGAATTGCATATTAAAGTGACAACGTTCTGCTTGAATGGTGGCAAAGTATTGCCAAGTGCCAGTGTGGGACATGACTCTGCCCTCAACCTGCCCCCCCTTTATGGGGACACAAGAAACAAGTTGGCACGCACGACACTCAAATTTTTCGCCCTTTACAACTTTAAACTAAAAGATCCAACATGGATGACATCCATGTTTTCTGACCAGCTTAAAAACACTGTAATTTGACAATTAGAAAAAAATTTGGAACCAGAAAACTACAGAAGGAAATTTTTTGGGGCAAAACTTCTTTAATGAGACAGCAAGAAGAGAGAAGTAACAACCTAGTCACATTTGATGTCCAAACTTTATCAGTGTTGTATCTGTGTTTAGTTACGCCGACGCGAGCCATCTTAAATCATTGCTTTTCTCTCTCAACAGGAAAGACTGAATATTATTGTGTTTGCCTTGGCGGGGTCACCGGAACTCGACACTAAACAATAAAAGGGGAATTATTTTACCTGACACTTTCAGTTATTCCTTAATCCTGCGAGAGAGCGCCAGACTAGGGTGCTAATTGTGAGTTTACGTGTCACGCTGCCGTCTCCTATATGTCAACATTAAAATAGCAAACAAACATATGACCAAAGTTAAAAGTCTAATTTTGCCTTTATTATTTCATGCCGTAAGTAAAATCTAACTTTTCAAGCAAAATACATGTCACAAATAAGCGATAACTAATCTTGACATTACGTTTTTTTTTCGCAGTATAAGGAAAGCTGTCAAAACTCACAAATTTTAAAAAATATGAGCAGATCGGGATCAAGGACAATGGCAGAGACAGTTCTCAACTTAAAGGTCTAATCGTAGGCTACTAAACACTGTTTGATGCATGGGAATATAAAATCGAATCAAAATAATATACTTCAGAAGGTATGTAATAACAAATGAACAATCCAAATATATGGGCTCGTCACTCAGCTATCAGTATTGTTACTTGATATTAAGCATGGGTATTATAGAAAATTTGGGGGAATGATATAGACAACAAATATTCAGCCCCCACCCCACTAAACATAGTGTACCGATTAGATATACCATAGGTACATGATAGTAAAATAATAGGACATTGGGAAACATCCTAATAATTATATGCATATATATACAAAATTAGTATACGCAAGTATACAAAGATAGGCATGATCTACAGTGGGAGTCTGGTTCGGCATCATGTAGAAGGCCTCTTGTAGGGTATGCTGCATACAAGAGCTAGTAAAAGGCATGGTTTTCCTTATGGTATTCTGAAAAACTTTGCATTTTCCAGTGGTTGCAGTCCATGGCTAAAGGACTCCACATGCTACATGTCGACTTAACGTTGAATTTCGAAATATGGTAATAATGTAGAAGATTCAAAATGTTGCAGAGTGTCAAATGAAGATTGTGAACCACTATTCCTTTGCTACTAAGAATTGCTACACGTTTCTCCGGCATCCTGGAAGATAAGAGCCAAGCATTATGAAGGAGCTTGATGCCTATATGACCTCAGTGCTTGGATTGGCCACATAGCACTAGTGTAGGCAGGGGCAACACAGGTCCCATAAACTCTATCTGCTAGGGGGCACTTATATAGGTGTGAAACAGTGAATAAAGTTGAGAGTAGATAATTCCAAATAGATAGCAATAAAAGTTGAACATGCTAGCTCCAAATGTCATGGTGCAGGTTAATATGAAAGTTTCAACTTTTCAGTAGTATCCTCCTCCATAGAGGGGTCAAATATAGGTCCTGCCTATGCAGCGGTTCAGAGTGTAACATGTAACAATGTGTCATAGGAATGGGTTTCCCCAATTAAGTCAGCGGCAGTGAAGATAGGGCCGAGAACAGAAATTTATCAAGAATGAAAATGGGAGAAGGAAGGGGGACAAAGAGCCTAGTTGGGAATAAGATGGTTTTGAGGAACAGGAGATTTTGTCATCAGTCTAGATACTGACTCGATGATGAACCCTATAGAAGATTAGGCACTCTTGAAGGCAAGGTTTTATGGCCGGAAGCTCCAGATCACAAATAGAGTAAGTCCTCTCTGCAGCATGAAAGGTCTTAGAGAGACAGAAGCACATTGGAGGGTTCGACCTCGAGCCGCCCTTTCTGGCGTGATGAAGCTCCAGCCGACCAACCAAGGAGAACGGGCTCCTCAGTATCGGGCAGGGGGAGAAAGACAGAGCATCAGAGCCAAAAGCAGATTCAGTGGAGAACGCTTCTCAAGCGCTGAGGCCAAAGCTTAGGATTAGTGTTTTTTTGTCAGTGACACAATGGAGAAACACAGGGACGGGAGAAAATGCAAGAAAGAACTGCCGCTAATAATTAGTGAAGCCCAGGCATATCCTGGGTAGACAAGGCCGATGCTACGCAGATACTTGGTGATAATGCCCCCAGTAGCCAGCAGTAATGCCACCAGTAGCTAGTACTAATTCCCCCAGCAGCCAATAGTCATGCCTCCAGTAGCCAGTGATAATGGAACTAGTAGCCACTAATAATTCCCCCAGTAGCCAGCAGTAATGCCCCCAGTAGCCAACAGTCATGCCTCCAGTAGCCAGCAGTCATGCAGTCAAGCAGTCAGCTTGTGCAAGCCAGGGAGAGCCAACCAAATCCAACCCCTGGATAACACTGACCACATTGAAGTCTCCATATATTAGTAGAGCACTCGTTTTGTTTTTATGTAACATTTTATGAAAATGTAATAATCTTCTGGCAGAATGGGGTAACTCCATTATTCCACAATAACATTTGGATATTGTAGGTTAAATAAAGTGCATAGTAAAATAAAGGGGGGAGGGATATTTTCACGCACTGAAGCATGGTAAGCCACACGCCTCCCGCCGCAGCTCCTGATGTATCCAGTGGCAGGTGTGTTCCACCAATTCTACACCAGCTCCTGACTAGTGTGGAATTGCACTATAGCCGGTGACTATACACTCACCGGCCACTTTATTAGGTACACCATGCTAGTAACGGGTTGGACCCCCTTTTGCCTTCAGAACTGCCTCAATTCTTAGTAACGGGTTGGACCCCCTTTTGCCTTCAGAACTGCCTCAATTCTTTGTGGCATAGATTCAACAAGGTGCTGGAAGCATTCCTCTGAGATTTAGGTCCATATTGACATGATGGCATCACACAGTTGCCGCAGATAGGTCGGCTGCACATCCATGATGCGAATCTCCCGTTCCACCACATCCCAAAGATGCTCTATGGATTGAGAATCTGGTGACTTTGGAGGCCATTTGAGTACAGTGAAATCATTGTCATGTTCAAGAAACCAGTTGGAGGATTCCGCTTATGACATGGCGCATTCCTGCTGAAAGTAGCATCAGAGTTGGGTACATTGTGGTCATAAAGGGATGGGCTGGTCAGCAAACAATACTCAGTAGGCTGTGGCGTTGCAAACGTGTCAATGGTCCAAGGGGCCCAAAAGCGTTGCCATGAAAATATTCCCACACCATGAAACCCCACCCCAGCCTGAACCGTGATACAGGCATGATGGATCCATGCTTTTCATGTTGTTGACGCCAAATTCTGACCCTACCATCCGAATGTCGCAGCCAAATCGAGACTCATCAGAACAGGCAACGCTTTTTCCAATCTTCACGTCCAATTTCGATGAGCTTGTGCAAATTGTGTGCCTCAGTTTCTGTACTTAGCTGAAAAGAGTGGCACCCGGTGTGGTCTTCTGCTGTGTACCCATCTGCCTCAAAGTTTCGAACGTACTGTGCGTTCAGAGATTGCTCTTCTGCCTCCTTGGTTTGTAACGGTGTGGCGGTTTGAGTCACTGTTGCCTTTCATCAGCCGAACCAGTCTGCCAATTCTCCTCTGACCTCCCTGGCATCACAAGGCATTTCTGCCTTCAGAACTGCCGCTCACTGGATGTTTTTTCTTTTTCGGACCATTCTCTGTAAACCCTAGAGATGGTTGTGCGTGAAAATCCCAGTAGATCAGCAGTTTCTGAAATACTCAGACCAGCCCTTCTGGCACCAACAACCATGCCACGTTCAAAGGCAATCAAATCACCTTTCTTCCCCATACTGATGCTCGGTTTGAACTGCAGGAGATTGTCTTGACCATGTCTACATGCCTAAATGCACTGAGTTGCCGCCATGTGATTGGCTGATTAGAAATTAAGTGTTAACGAGCAGTTGGGCAGGTGTACCTAATAAAGTGGCCGGTGAGTGTATGTGTGTGCAGGGGCACAAAAAACTATTGTGCAAGCTTTGATAAATACACCCAAATAATTTGTCTGCTCATTGTAATTCCCAGTCATTCCAACGGCACCTACTTGTGTTTGTAAGTGTATATATACTGTGTGTGTGTAAATCTGTGCTCTGACAGATCAGTTATATGCATTTAAGTCTTAAGGGACTGTGTAAATGTGTAAATCCCAGTAAAAGATGGTAAATGTGGAGCTTTGCGTGTCTATTCCTTATTATGCCTCTTTTGTATAAAAGACAGTGGAGAAGCATGATTTTACACACACACAGTATATTCACACTTACAAACCCACAGTAGGTGCCGTTGGATGACTGAATTACAATGAGCAGAAAAATTATTGGGTGTATGTTATCAAGCTTGCACAATAGTTTTTTGTGCCCCTGCACCACCGATCCTCACCGGCCACTTGTATTAGGTTAACACCTGCCCACGACTGCTCGTAACACTTATTCTAATCCGCAATCACTGGCGGCAACTCAGGCATTTAGTCATTAGCACATGGTCAAGCATCTCCTCAGTTCAAACGAGCACTCAGATTATGGGGAAAAGGTGTTTGATTGCCTTGAACTTGGCATGGTTTTGGTGCCAGAAGGGCTGGTCTGAGATTTCAGAAACTCTGATCAACTGGGATTTCACGCACACCACTCTAGTGGTTTACAGAGAGGTCCGAAAAAGAAAAACATCCAGTGAGCGGCAGTTCTGAAGGCAGAAATGCCTTGTTGAGCCAAGGTCAGAGGAAATTGCGACTGGTTCGAGCTGATAGAAAAGGCCAACAGTGACTCAATCGCCACCCCAAAAACCAAGGAGGCGAAGGAGAATCTCTGAACGCACAGTACGTCGAACTTTGAGGCAGATGGGCTACACAGCAAAGACCACACCGGGTGCCACTCCTTTCAGCTAAGTACTGAAACTGAGGCACAACAATTTGCACAAGCTCATCGAAATTGGACGTGGAAGATTGGAAAAGAGCGTTGCCTGTTCTGATGAGTCTCGATTTGGCTGCGACATTCGGATGTAGGGTCAGAATTTGGCGTCACAACATGAAAAGCATGGATCCATCATGCCTGTATCACGTTCAGGCTGTGTGGTGGGTTTCATGGTGTGTGGAAATATTTTCACATGGCAACGCTTTGGGCCCCTTGGGTACCATACACGTTTGCAACGCACAGCCTACCTGAGTAATTGTTTTGGCTGACCATGTCCATCCCTTTATATCCACACAATGTAACCTCAACTCTGATAGCTACTTTCGATCAGGATATGCGCCATGTCATAAGCTGGAAATCCATCTCATACTGGTTTCTTGAACATGACAATGATGTCACTGTACTCAAATGGCCTCCAACAGTCACCAATCTCAATGCCATAGAGTCTCTTTGGATGTGGTGAACGGGATTCCATCATGGATGTGCAGACCGACCTATCTGCGGGCACTTTGATGCCATCATGTCAATATGACTGCAAATCTCTGAGGATGCTTCCCAGCAGCCTCTGTTGAATCTATGCCAAAGAATTGAGGCCTTCTGAAGGCAAAGGGGGTCCAACCGTTACTAGTCATGTGTACTTAATAAAGTGGCGGTGAGTGTGCACCGCTTATCAGTGCAATTCCACATAGGCAGGAGCTGTGTAAATTGGTGGCACACCACCTCCACTTGGATACATCAGGAGCTGGTCGGCGGAGGCGTGTGGCTTACCACTGCTTCAGTGCGTGAGAATATCCCTCTCTCCCTCCTTAGTTTACTATGCAACTTTATTTAACACACCAATCATTCGAATGTTATGTGGAATAATAGGTTACCCCTTCTGCAAAAATTAGTTACGTTTTCATAAAATGTTGCATAACAACAACGGGTGCTCTACTAATATATGGAGACTTCAAATGTGGTCATCGTTATCAAGCAGGGGTTGATTTAGTTGCTCTCCCTGGCTTGCACAAGCTGACTGCTTGAGCTGCATGAACTGCATTTGCACTTATGGAGGAGATACTGTTGGCTACTGGGGGCATTACTGCCGGGCATACTGTGGGATTATTAAGTGTCTACTAGTTCCATTATCACTGCTACTGGAGCTGACTAGTGTGCTGCTGGGGAATTAACTACTACTACTGGTGCATTACTGCTGGCTACTGGGGCATATCACTGGCTACTAGTGGCAGTTACACTGCTACTGGAGCATGACTGTTTTGGCTATGGGGGAGTTACTAGCTACTAGGTGGCATATGCTGGCGACTGGTGGCATTACGCGGCTACTGGGCATACACTGCTACTAGTGGCCTTATCACTGTCATGCTACTGAGGCAATGACTGTTGCTGACTGGTGGGAATACTACTAGCACTGGTGGCATTGCTGCGCTACTGGGGGCATTATTAGTGGCGACTTTCGGCATATCCCTGGCTACTAGTTACTATTACTGGCTATGAGCATACTCTGGCTTCCGAGGCATGACTGCTGGCTTCTGTTGCATACCTGCTGGCTAGTTGGAACCATCTACTACAGCTCTGGGGACACCAACTAATGAGGGCATTATTACTTGCTTCTAGCACCTTATTACTGGTGGCATATTACTGGCACAGTAGTCATATACTACTGGAGCATTACTGCTGGGTGGATTCAAGTGGCTACTGGGGGAATTAATTATGGCTACTGGGGGCATTATCACTGCTACACAACTGACTACTGGTTACTCCGGTAACTGTGGCTCAATTAAAGGGATTTTTCAATTGAAAAGAAAGTTCTCTCAAATTTTAATATCTAAGTGATATTACACAATAAGATAATTTTGAACCCGTACCTAGAATTCTACACAGTTTTTTACTGTTTTAACTCCTGTTACTCATGGTTCTGTGTCACAGGGACTCTCTAAGCAGACATTTCATGATTTACCCTGTGCTATGAGATCTGTGTGCTGAATTGCACTTAGATATCAGGGTTCCAGGGTTATCTACACTTTTCATTTAGATACCGAACATTCGACTGTATCTGACACATAAAAAAAGAATAAAATATTTTTATTTATGGGGGTGGCATTTGTATTTACGAGCTATTTGTCTATAAATGAAGAGCTTAAATCTTAACTACTGTTTGAACCAGGTAGGTATGTCTTACATTGTTCATGTGAGCAGCCAGCTGACATCATAGTGTGTCCATGCCACGCGCAGGTACCTGCTGCAGGAAGGAAGAGGAGGACCTGCATGGGGGGGGCGGGCGCTCAGAAATGTGATTATTGAGTTTATATTTTCTTGTGCTGGCATATTGGAGGCTGGCAGGCTATAACTGGGGGCATTGGTTGGCTATATAATGAGGCAGGGAGCCGGTATATACTGGAGGCGTAGGCTGGCTATATACCGAGGCTGGCTAGCTGTGTATTACTGGGTGGCTGGCTAGCTATATACTGGGTGGAGGCTGTGACCAATGCATTTCCCCCCTATACTTATCCTACGTGACATTTTCCTCCCAAGCCAAGTGACCCACACATTAGCCAAGAACCAATCCACAATAGCCAAGTTACAGTGCCCCTCCCCACAGTAGACAAGTCAGATTCCCACAATAGCCATTTGCAGTGCCCTCCAGACGTATCCAGGTCACTGTACCCCCCACGCAGCCAATAGTCACATTGGTGACACAGTAGCCAATACACTGTATCCATAGAGTAGCCAATCACTGCTCCCCCAAGAGAAGCCAATTCTGATGCCAACTTTGTGTATTAGCAACTACCAACACCACTGATATCCTGATATCGCTAAATCTCACATTCCCTGAACAATACACAAAAACTGCCGATCTTGAAAGTCATGTCCAGTGTCTGAAGATGGAGGCTCATGTGAGAAAACCTGTGTTCATTTATTATGCTGTGTATTAAGCAAGATGCTCATTTACCCTGCGCTAGACTAAATAGCTTCTAATTGTCTCAGCAATTGCTCGGAAATGATACTGGTTACATTGACATTTGGATTAAATGTCTTCCGTAGCATATTGAGTAGCACAAATTAAGAAAGGCCCGTAATAAGAAATGTCCCTATTTCCAAATTACAATTGTTGCTAATTTGTGATTTGTCAAAGTTCCCCTAGAAATTGTAAATCAGAGGTTAGAATGAGAGTAATATTCACTTGTTCACAGAATTTATATGGGGATACAATTTAATAAAGCCAGTGTCACTTTTAATTGCCTTCCATTTAGTTCGTCTATTTATTAAGGGTAGAAAATACATTCACCTCCTATCAAGTTCTGAAGGTTGATTGACACCTAAATGAATTTAAGATTTATTGCCCTCATGCTTTGTCAGTAAGTTTTTATGATGAATGTGGTAATATCATCCTGTAAATCCATATATTAATAAAAAAATATGGTACTGCCTGCCTCTGAATATAGTAATTTAATATGGCTTTATTAAAGGCTTCTCCTTTTGAACAATCTCTCTAGATGGAGGGGCTACTGAAGACAAGCTGATTACAGGGTGTTCTTTTGCTGGACCTACAATAATGAATTTACTAGGTTCTGTTTATTGTATCTAAGAGACTATTTTGATTCGGCATCTATAGAGATGGAGTGGTCTCTCCTTTTACCAGTTTTTGATCTCTGGCATTGCACATATGACATAGGGTTACAGAGCCTGAGGCCTAGTACTTCTCTAGAACGTGCTTATCATTTCTGAGGACTTTCTTAGTAGATCTTTTTTATAAGCACACATAAGGTAAATCTTTAAAAAGTCTTAGTTGGTACACATTTGAATCTCACGTCATTGTTAAGAACTTGGTTCCACACTAGAGTCAACCTGTGGTTTTCCATGGAATAATAAACTACAACCCAGCATTCTTTCCCAGCCAGTGATCTCCAGTTGATTCACGACAATACCTGCTGTGCAGTTTCTATAGACATGGGTGTTTACGTACTTTGCTTTGCCGATTACATCCAGACTAAACATGTGTTCCATAGTGACTTTACTTTTTCTCTTCCAAATGTGCAGTCGACTTTATTTTGAATTTCTTGTGACTATTTTTATTCATTTTTTCTTGCTTCAATATGTTACAGCAGGTGATTCACATTATATACACCCTGGTGTTTTTATACAGCTATCTACTTATAAGTCCCTAGGATAAACACACGATCATAGCCAAAGTTTTCACACCAAAAAGGGATGTGTAAATGCATTATATTTATATCTATGACATCACTGTACAGAGCAACACACACAAAAGCCCCAATATAAGTGAAATACAGGGGATATTCAGGGAGAGCAGAAAGCACCACGATTTATTTCAGAATGAGGTTTATCAACAAGCAATGTATGTGTTCTTTTCTAGATATTTGCTTGCTGTCCTGCTATAGAAACTTTCTATTGTGACTCTACTGTATCGTTACTGTATGTCCTGGTCATGTGATGACACACAGGTGCACAAGCTGTAGTACAACCACAGCTTCCTGTTACTCTCTGTGATAATAACGTGCTCGTGCACCTGTGGGACATCACATGATCAGGGACATATTTCTATTCCAGTAAGTAAACATGAAGTTTTATATTGCAGGACAGCAACAGAGATTTAGAAAACTGTGAGGAATTGATACAGAAATTATATAGGAAAATTGTATAACATTTCCTTATCAACACCCCTGCCGATGTATAAGCTCTGTATAGTCAGGCCTGTGTCAAGGAGTGGATTACAGGACATGGCACCACACCTTTTCCTTACAAACATTGGTTTAAGGGCGTTTACTACCAACTGTCAATATATTCATTGTATTTTTTGTATCCATTCCAACACCACCCAGGTGCCTGCCACCGGAATCATGGGCAGTTTTTGCCCCTACACTGCACTTCCTTGAAGTGCAACCTATACTGCCTACACCCCTAACCAGCTGTGATTATACATGGACCCCTGGAGACCATCTGCGCTTGCCCTGCGTTGGTTTTCCTTCTCCCATCTAGCCCCTCGTCAACCCGTGGGGTATGCAACACCCCTGCTGATGTATAGACAGAGGAATAGTTGGTGAAAATCCCTTTGCCTGTGTGTCGCAGTAGGTGGGCCTGTACAACTCACTTCGGACATATATTAGATATAGGTAATATGCAGCGGTAAGTACTGCCTGATAGCAAAGGTTAACCTGATTTATTATATGTTATTATCCATGTATGTTCACCTTTGTAACTGGAGTGAGATAGAAGGTGAGCCCCACCTGACCAGAGACTACAAAACCCCTTGGCAGGAAGTGACACGTCTCTTAGTGCTGAGCTGCTACACCAGAGCGCTTCTTTACTCTTTAGTCAGCTCCTGAACTGAGGAGCGACTCTTAAGCCCACCTCCCTTAAGAGCAGACATCTTCTACAACACTGAGTGGACAAGAGATTGTGGGGCAGATTTATCAGTTTGTCTGAAAGTCAGAATATTTCCAGTTGCCCCTGGCAACCAACCACAGCTCAGCTTCATTTTAACCAGTGCTCATAATATTTTAAAGGGGATTGGTTGCCATGGGCAACTGGAATATTCTGACTTTCAGACACTTGAATAACTCGGAAGTGCCCCAGTGTGTCAACCCTTCAGTGCCACACACAGAACACCCAGGACAAAGCTCAGCTTCCATACCTGGACACAGCTACCTCCCGGCCTGCCTCTACTACCAGGCTGGTGAATATACTCCTGAGATCACTCTCCATGACAACCCTCAGCAATCCGACTTCTCTAACAAACGCTCATCTGTACCGAGCGTTGGCTTATGCCTGCAATTGGTTGAATAAAAATCCGCCTGTTCTCTAAGGGAGCTGTTACAAGAAGGGCGACCCATCCATTACTCAGACCACAGCATGCCTAGCCGCAACTGCCAGCCACTCCAGTATTCTGGGTCTCGGCTGCCTCCAGGCCCAGAAAGAAAAAAGGGCTGGCCCCGTGGGGGATGTGGCACTTACCTAAAGTATATACATTATTTGCTGAAAACATGGTTAATGGGTTGTAGTTAGCCATTAATGGTCTTGGCCTTAAGCTCCAGTATATAGGGGGTTCATTTTAGTACTATTGAGACCCTGATTGGGACCCCGCCATTAGCTTCTTCCCACTGAGATTGAGAGGTACAAGCACCATTCTGAGTTACTTGGTAGTAGCTCACCTCCCATGCAGTTGACCTGGGTCACCACCACAGAGAAAAAAGAGAGCCGTGCTCTGGTCTGCTGTGTTAACTCGAGAGGATTGAGGCATTCAGAATCATCTAACTGTGGGGTCCTGTGTCTATGCCTTTTAATAAAACAAAATAAGATGTATTAAAATAAAACTGAATCTAGCTACCCCTTCCGTCTTGCTAGCACCCCTTCCTCCTCTGCCTGACCTGCTAGCCTACCCCTGTCCTGGTCTTTCTAGCCTACACTGTCCTACCCTGTCTGTGCTTCTACGCAATATACCCTGTCCTCCCCTGTCCTGTGCTTTTCTATCCTTGTCTGTCCTGAACCTGCTAGCCTACCCCTGTCTGACCTGCTAACCTACCCTGTCCTGACACTGCGCTACCCCTGCCCTGAACCTGCTAGCCTACTCCTGTCCTACAGCTTTCCTGAACCTGCTAGCCTACCCCTGTCCTGAAGCGCTACACTACCCCTTTCCTTGCTTCTCAGCCTACCCCTGTCCTGTTTGTCCTGTGCTTTCTAGCCTTCCCCTGTCCGACACCTGCTCCTACCCTCCTGAACTCTAGCGCCTCGTCTGAAACTGGCCTACCACACCTGTCCGGTGCTTTCCTACCTACCCCTGTCCTGAACCTGCTAGCCTACCCCTGTCCTGAAACTGCTAGCCTACCCCTGCCCTACCCTTGTCCTGAACCTACTAGCCTACCCCTGCCCTGAACCTGCTAGCCTACTCCTGTCCTACAGCTTTCCTGAACCTGCTAGCCTACCCCTGTCCTGAATCTGCTACCCTACCCCTTTCCTGTGCTTTCTAGCCTACCCCTGTCCTGTTGTCTGTTGTTTCTAGCTTCCCTGTCCTGAACCTGCTAGCCTACCCCTGTCCTGAACCTGCCTACCCACCTGTCCCTACCTGCTAGCCTACCTCTGTCCTGAAACTGCTAGCCTACACCTGTCCTGTGCTTTCTAGCCTACCCCTGTCCTGAACCTGCTAGCCTACTCCTGCCTACCCTGTCCTGAACCTGGCGAGCCTACCCCTGTCCTGAAACTGCTAGCCTAACCCCGCCCTACCCTTGTCCGGAACCTACTAGCCTACCCTCTTCTTGAAACTGCTAGCCTACCCCTGTCCTACCCCTGTCTGTGCTTTCTAGCCTTCCCCCTATTCTGAACCTGCTAGCCTAACCCAGTCTACCCCTGTACTAAACATGAATATTTTACTATTAGCTTGATTATAAACCTTCAATATTTACGACCCAACTTACCACTCCTGTTGTTAGGTTGTTATCCACTATAAGGCTTGGGAAACGATCACAGTTTCAAATCTCACTATGAATGATATTGTTTTGGTTTCGTTTTACGACATAAATTGTATACCGGTTGGATCCGTTCTGTAGGATAAAACTGTTTTGGAAGAATTACTGACATTCTTTTCTGGGATCTGATACATTCTCCTTCCTTCATTTTTCTTCCTACTTTTCCTCACCTACTTATGCCTACCTCTCATTTTGACTTATTTTATTCTTCCTTTCCAACTTTTCTTTCTCAATTACTTTCTTTCTTCCTTCCCTTTCTTGCAGCATTCCTACCTTACTCTTGTATCTTCATTATGTTCTCCTTACTACTTAATTCCCTCCTCCCCGATCTGCTGCTTTGTTCTATTTTTTCCTTCCTAAATGTTATTCTATTTTTATTTATCCATTAATTCTCTATACAGAAGATAAGGGATAATGTTCTGATCATGAAGGGTTTTTACTGACTGCCGGTACTCTTGCAAATAGTCCCCATAAGCTGACCTCTGAGTGCTCCTGTTTCACAGATTGGGGGTTGTCCTGGTAATGACAAAACACAGTTTTGAAGGACAAGCCTGCGGAATTCTGCAATAAAGGCATCTACTAAAGAGAGACAGATTCATGGATAAGGAAAAAAATGTCATAATGTAGAAACTCCACTTTACTTCTCCATTCCTATTCATCAATTCTTCTTTTTTCTTCCTTTCAGTGTAGGGTTTCTTTAATGTGTATTAGAAGGATCTCCTGCTTTATACATTTACAAGCTCATTCATATTCTTGCTATAACGGAAATTCGCGTTTGTGATCTAATTAAAATAAAACAGCTTGCTGCATATAAACAAGTTATATAAATAGAAAGTGTCTAATAAACGCAGAAGAGACTGGCTGATTTGAAGGGAGACTGGGTGGGTGACAACATTATATATTATTGAAAACGCAATTTACAGGCTGATGTATTCATCTATATCAGAATGAATTAAAGACCCTTTTAGTCAATGACAACCGTTAGATATAAATTTCATCAACGAGTCCATTAAACAAGCATTTTATCATGGGCTACTGGATGTACTGCTTGAAAGAACATGTATATAGGAAAAAGAACATGTTATATGGGGCTCAGGGTAGTATCTGGCTCCTAGTTGCTGAGTAAATAATGATAAGTGAAATCACGCTGATACAACCAAAAGTTGGGGTCACCAGTAAAACACACCTGAAAGGTGGATCAATAAGGGATGACTAATACACATAATTTGTAGGATGACCGATACACGAGTATGTGGATCACTGTAACAACATAATCTGTGCTCTGACAGATCAGTTATATGCATTTAAGTCTTAAGGGACTGTGTAAATGTGTAAATCCCAGTAAAAGATGGTAAATGTGGAGCTTTGCTTGTCTATTCCTTATTATGCCTCTTTTGTATAAAAGACAGTGGAGAAGTAAATAAATTGCTGCGATAGACCTGCCGGCCTGAACCTCCCCTCCTGCTGTTTTACTTTTCTCAGATAAATTAGTTGAAGGAAAATAAAGTGATGTTGCGCTACTGGAATATACGCGCTCTTTGTGATCACCATATAACTTAAAATTGCTCAGCTTCATAAAATGGAAAACTGCCTGGACGTGCTACTTACCAGAGTCTATCAAGAAACAGTATATAGCGATTTACTATAGATTATATAGTGCGTTTACTAATCTACTATACAGTGCATTAACATAAGGGGAATTGAAATTGAATGCAGTGAGTTAGTGGGTATTACCATATCCTATTCGAATAATCAGCAGGAGGAATGGGTTTCAATTGATTCCAGCTTGCAACAGTAGTAGGTATCAGTAAGGAAGGGTCTGGAACTCTTTAATGTGCCACTGAGAAGTTATACTAGAATGTTGGTAAGTGTTGTTCTGGGGCAGCTACAAAAATATAAGTGTGTTTGTTTCCAACAGCCTGTGTGCATATGGTAAATACATAAATCACCTAAGCGTCAACCATTAGGTCAGACTCGCTGGTACCAGTGTAATGGAGCTGCACAAAATGTCCAAAGATGGATCAGGTACATAGTTAGAATGATCATAGAAGGAAGCAGCATATGTAACCAGCTCATTTCCAGTCTCTGACCAAAACTTTGTTGGCTGTTTTGCATCAAATACAGTCATGGCCATAAGTTTTGAAAATGGAGCAAATATTATATTTTCACATGATCTGTTGCCCTTTGATTTTTGTGTGTTTGTCAGATGTTTTTATAACATACAGAAATACAAGTGCAATCATATTATGAGTAATAAAAGCTTTTATTAACAGTTAGAATGAGTTAATGCAGCAAGTCAATATTTGCAGTGTTGACCCTTCTTCTTCAGGACCTCTGCAATTCTCTCTGGCAGCTCTCAATCAACTTCTGGACCAAATCCTGACTGATAGCCGTCCATTCGTGCACAATCAATGCTTGCATTTTGTCACAATTTTGTTGGTTTTTGTTTGTCCACCCATTTCTTGATGTTTGACCACAAGTTCTCAATGGGATAGAGATGTGGGGAGTTTCCAGGCCATGGACCCAAAATCTCTATGTTTTGTTCCCTGAGCCATTTAGTTATCACCTTTGCTTTGTGGCAAGGTGCTCCATCATACTGGAAAAGGTTATGTTGATAACGAAACTCCTCTTGGACGGTTGGGAGAAGTTGCTCTTGGAGGACATTCTGTATCCATTCTTTATTCATGGATGTGTTTTTAGGCAAGACTGTGAGAGAGCCGATTCCCTTGGCTGAGAAGCAACCCCACACATGAATGGTTGCAGGATGCTCTACAGTTGGCATGAGACAAACCTGGTAGAATCGCTCACCTTGTCTTCTCCGAGCAAGCGTTTTTACAGATGTTCCAAACAATCGGAAAGGGGATTCATCAGAGAAAATGACTTTACCCCAGTCCTCAGCAATCCACTCCCTGTACCTTTTGCAAAATATCAGTCTGTCCCTGATGTTTTTCTGGAGAGAAGTGGCTTCTTTGCTGCCCTCCTTGACACCAGGCCTTGCTCCAAGAGTCTCTGCCTCACAGTGCGTGCAGATGCACTCACACCTGCCTGCTGCTATTCCTGAGCAAGCTCTGCACTGCTGGTAGCCCGATCCCGAAGCTGAAACACTTTTAAGAGACGGTCCTGGCACTTCCTGCTCCTTCATGGGCGTCCTGGAACCTTTTTGGCAACAAAGGAACCTCTCTCCTTGAAGTCCTTGATGATGCAATAGATTGTTGACTGAGGTGCAATCTTTCTACCTGCGATACTCTTCCCTGTTAGGCCAGTTTTGTGCAGTGCAATGATGACTCCACATGTTTCTTTAGAGATAACCATGGTTAACAGAAGAGAAACAATGATACCAAGCACTAGCCTCCTTTTAAAGTGTCCAGTGGTGTGATTCTTACTTAATCATTTACAGATGTTCCAAACAATCGGAAAGGGGATTCATCAGAGAAAATGACTTTACCCCAGTCCTCAGCAGTCCACTCCCTGTACCTTTTGCAAAATATCAGTCTGTCCCTGATGTTTTTTCTGGAGAGAAGTGGCTTCTTTGCTGCCCTCCTTGACACCAGGCCTTGCTCCAAGAGTCTCTGCCTCACAGTGCGTGCAGATGCACTCACACCTGCCTGCTGCTATTCCTGAGCAAGCTCTGCACTGCTGGTAGCCCGATCCCGAAGCTGAAACACTTTTAAGAGACGGTCCTGGCACTTCCTGGTCCTTCATGGGCGCCCTGGAACCTTTTTGGCAACAATGGAACCTCTTTCCTTGAAGTCCTTGATGATGCAATAGAGGTGTTGACTGAGGTGCAATCTTTCTAGCTGCGATACTCTTCCCTGTTAGGCCAGTTTTGTGCAGTGCAATGATGACTGCACATGTTTCTTTAGAGATAACCATGGTTAACAGAAGAGAAACAATGATACCAAGCACTAGCCTCCTTTTAAAGTGTCCAGTGGTGTGATTCTTACTTAATCATGACAGATTGATCTCCAGCTCTGTCCTCATCGACACCCACACCTGTGTTATTGGAGCAATCACTGAAACCATGTTAGCCGCTCATTTTAAGGCAGGCCTGCAAAGAAGTTGAAATGTGTTTTGGGGGAAAAGTTCATTTTCTAGGCAAATATTGACTTTGCAATTAATAGCTGTTAAGCTGATCACTCTTTATAACATTCTGGAGTATATGCAAATTGCCATTATAAAACCTAATGCAGTACGCTTTGTAAAAATTAACATTTGTATCATTCTCAAAACTTATGACCATGACTGTAGTTTACCATCATCTGTCTTTTGGATCATACACTGGAACCTGCATGTTAAGCAATAGAAAAATCTGCTTCTGCATTTACCATTTATCAGTGCAATCTCCGTACAACCAGTCTCTTGCCCACATTTAGTAAAGTGTTTGCACCAGTGTTCTGACTTTGCATTAAAATGGACAAACTGCTTGCACATGTATTTATGAGGTGTGTGTGCCAGTATGATGTCGTGGCTGCACATTAAGTGGCGTTTTGGTGCCGATTTAAACAATGCCCCACATTTGTTACTGCCACTCAGGAGAATTGTGCACCACACTCTGTGTCCGACAAGACAGACAAGGTATACACCAACAGGGGCCACAATTCTGAGGCATGAACAAATGGTGCAAACTTTCAAAGCAGTACAGACTGCACCACTTTAATGAGGACTGTGCACCCGTTTTGATGAATCTGGCATACTCTGCACACTCCATAGGCAAACCGCACACAGTACAGACTGCACTAGTTTTGATAAATGTGGGCCTCTATGTTAAAGGTACACTTCCCACTCCACAGACTAACTGTGGCGCACTCTGCACACTCCACAGACGAACTGTACATTGATAAATGTGGGCCTCTGTGTTTCTATTTATGGAGGTGTATAACACAGAGTAATATAATAGTAGAGCTAAGCAGATCTCTATCACAGCAGTGCGGACAGGGTATTTTATACCATCATTATCATTTCTTTCACACGTAATGCGCACAGAACATTGTAATCAACACTCCACCTAGTGGCTGAAATATTAAATACACCATTTAACCTCAATTCTTCAAACCATCAACCTGTACACAGGGATTGTATTTTAGAATATATTTCTACTTACCCAATATATCATGCTATGTTCAAAGCTAAAGAGCTAGAAACAACCAAATTGTTTTGATGAGCAAGTGTCCAGCATTAGTGAAAAAACAAAAGCTCTGGGCTGGGCCCCTTTTATCCATGCACTTTGTTTGCTGTTACAGCCAATTTTCATTTACATGAATGGGGATAAGGTGCAATATCTGGCATTATACAGTGTTAGATGCCTGTAAGTGATTCTGACATCCTATCTTTTGTCATAGGTTATTTGTAAATCAACCTGTTTAGTGCCAATAATTTATTATATGCTATCTAAAAACTATGCGTTCCCAGGCTTTTTTTGGAAGCTTAGGTTGACTAGTGGAATAGTCTTCTATGCAAATATGATACAGGCTCAAACTGGTAGAAGCCGAAGGCCCTGCTTGTACTGTGCTGGATCATCACAGCACATCATGCAGGTTAGGGAAGAAACCATTCTCCATATGAAGAATTTGCCATTAAAGTTCACCTTTTAGGTATACAGAGACATATAGGCCATGTATGCTCTGTTTGGGATTCTGGCAAATAAATATGCAAATATGTCTATTCCTGGCTCACAGCGCTAAGAGGGCTTATGCTAAGGGAAAAGACCAGACCAATACTCAGATAGATAGGGCCCCATTTTATCTGTAGACCTGGGAAATGGCTCAACCTTATTGAAGTTCTCCAAACTGCTGGCAGCCTTAATCTGGCCCTGGTCAGCCTGATTGTGAGGAATTGAAGGAATTTAATCTTCAAGATGGTGACCTTTAAGATGATGACCTTTAAGATGATGACCTTCAGCATAAATCATTGGTAACTGTAATGGCTTGTTACATTATGTTGATGAGAAATATTGATACTATGCTGTATCTGGATGGGTTCTAACTTTACACAAGGGGGGCATTTATATCTAAAGACCAAGTAACACAAAGATAGTACATATTACAGAGATGAAGCACCTTCCAGGAGTACACTAATAACAAATAGTGACGCAGATTTAAATGCACTTAATTTCTACAAAAAGAAAATCAGAAGATAACTTTTTTGGATAGTACTATTTTGCTAATTGTTTATCACTTTATATGGACCGACATATAGCCTGTGCATTTCCACAGGGGCCTAAAAGGGGAAGGGGCCTTTTAAACTATATTAGGGTTGTCTAAAATGTTTGTGGTATGTGTTTATGTGTATTACATTATATTTGTTGTGTGTATTTGATGTGTATAATGACTCACAGGATGTGTGCAATGTATATGTGTTGCCCTTGTGTGATCTACTTACATATCAGACACTTCCTGGCCAATCATAGCCATGGCTAGTTGCTAGGGGCTTCAATTTTCCATATTGGTTGAGGAAGCAAGGGGAGGGGGATGCAGTGTAAAAGTCTGTAAATGGAGCTAGGGTAGCCCCGCTGGCCTATTAGCAAAATTTTAAAAGTTTAATTTGGAAGAAAGGAGACCATAGATAACAAATATAACAAGATTACCAAAGTCACAGCGCCCGGATCTATGAGTCAGCATCCAAGGTTTATCATGTTTTCCTTTAATAAGTTACTTGCTTACCTTAAGTGGTTTGTTTCTCTGTTTTTACAGTTATGTTCACATGTGGCAGTAACATGTGGTAGTTTCAAATGCATCAGAAGAGCTGAAAAGAGATTTGCCTAATTACATAGGTGTTAACAATGCGTTTAAAAAACACTTCTCAGTTGTTCTGATGCTTTACGTGTGAAAGCACCCTAAGGGTGGTGTCACACGTTAGCGGTTTGATTCCGTTTTGTAACGGAAACAAAGCACACTGGGGCGGCCCACAGATGATCAAATATGTGTTTGCATGCAAATGCATGCAATCGCCAATCAGCGCCGGGTGTCTTGTATTGTGTAAATGCAAGACACCGGCCGCTGATTGCCGATCACATGCGTTTACATACAAAAGCAGATGCGATCATCCGCGGGCCCACACATAACGAAATCAAAGCGCTAACGTATGACACCACCCTAAAGCTCTGAACCTTTCCGTTCTGCTCAATTTACTACAGCTGAAGGAGCCCCACCTGCACGACTTCTATCTCTGTCCTTTTTGTCAAGTACATCAAGCTCTTCCTTCAGAATGTCATGACCAACTTTTCGCTGCCTAATGTAAACTGCCTCCAAATTTCAGATCTTGTCATAGTGGTCTGGGCAATACAGCACAGAGCTCAAGTGTGTCCAGACTAGCACAGACTACAATACACAAACTAACAGTCATGTTAGAACCATGATGACACAACAATTGAATTTCCAAACAATTACTGGTACAAGGCAATTCAGGGCAAGGACCTCTGTATACTGTTTGGCGTCATGGCCCCTCAGGTTTATTTGCCCTCCTCTGCTCCAGGGGACCAAGCTCCTCTGTTCAGCACTGCATCTGGTCTTTTGGGATTGGGAATCTTTCTTCGGATCCCAAGTCATGTGGAAAATCCCAACTGCTCATTTCAGATTTGTAACTACTGTGTATCCATCTGTGTTCTTCCTCCATCTGCATGTAATCGCCATTATCTGTCCATACATTAACTCCAGAATCCTAATGAACAAGAGAAATCATTGCCATTATATTAATAATTGTTCCCTCTGCTCCACCATAAAATTCTTACAGCCGACCCATAAAATCACCCTTGGCTGTAGCTTCTTCATGTCCTAGCAGTCTCTGTTTAATGTGGGACTCCATACTGACCAAATAGTAAAAACCTGAGTTTGATTATAATTATGTTTTCTTTACCCTCATATATAAGGACACATATTCTCAGGATAACAGCAAAAGAACATTTTTCAAGGAAAAATGTGGACCAATAAGGAACAATCGTGATTGGGTTATTCACTTTTAAGAAATAAATTTTAGTGAAATGAAAATCAAAATCAAATCAGTTAAAATCAAAATTTTCCTGGATATGATGCCTAATGCCCAATAAAGAATAAAAATGTCAGCTAGGGATTACTAGTGTGTAGTAGGTAGATAACAAATTCATGTTCAAACATGAATGTACAGGCGGTCCCCTACTTAAGAACACACGACTTACATACGACCCATAGTTACAAACGGACCTCTGGATATTGGTAATTTCTTGTACTTTAGTCCTAGGCTACAATAATCAGCTGTAACAGTTATCAAATGTGTCTGTAATGAAGCTTTAGTGTTAATATTGATTCTTATGACAACCCAACATTTTTAAAATCCAATTGTCACAGAGACCAAAAAAGTTCTGGCTGGGATTACAATGATAAAATATACAGTTCCGACTTACATACAAACTCAACTTAAGAACAAACCTGCAGACCCTATCTTGTATGTAACCCGGGGACTGTCTGTATTTATTTAGTGTTTGTGACAGTTTTGTTTCATGACTGCATTGTGTCCGACAAGACAGGACAAACATGCACCAAAAGGGGCTTGTTAGTGCCAAGTTGGACCGTGTGTCACAATTCTGTCCAATGTGCACCACAATTGCAGAATTGATGCAGAATTATCAAAACTCTGCAGCATGAACAAAGTGCAGTAGCAAAAAAATGGTGCACACTTCCAGAGCAGTGCAGAGAGCACCAGAATCATAGAAGAACGTGACCACAATTCCCAACTTCCCCTCTACTCCACCTGAGACGGCACACACACATTGCTAAAGTTTCAGATCGGGCTTGACAAAGGTCGATTTAGACGGAAACGTCGCTAAGGATAATTTATGATCTGTTGTTACTCTATATGATTTTTTGCAAACTTTTTGGTAGAGCTGTAAATATTGACTTTATGAATTAAAAGATGAAAATATAAAAATTAACACAGGATGTGTGCTATGTTCTTCTCCATCACAATTCCCGAATCAGGCGCACCCTGTACTATACACAGGCATACTGCATATAGTGTACTGCTTTTAGTTAATGAGCCCCTATGGAGTGTAAATTAGTCCTCTTATTAACCTCCCTTAGCTAAGGTTCTGGACATGAATTCAACACTTGTTATCTAACTATTACACACTAGTTACTCCTAGCTGATATTTTTAATCTTTATTGAAATTTTGATTTTTACTGATTGGAAAAATAAATTTACATTTTTGTTATATAAAAGGGTTATGTTTGCCATTAGGGCATTTGGTGTTATATTTCCATGATATTACTGATTCAGGACTGAGCTTCGGAATACATGTAATTAGACATACAAGTAGGACGCAGCAACCATGTTGAACACTAGGGAAGGCCAAAAGTGAAGATGTTATGCCCGGCAGCCTGTCACATTACAGTATTTATTCTCTATCCTAAATCAATGACATTGAATAGCTGCAATCGGTTTGGTAAAGGGGTTGTCCACTTTCAGCTAATAATTCATTTTGTAATGAAAAGTTATACAGTTTTCCAACATATTTTCTGTATCATTCCCCACAGTTTTCTAGATCTCTGCTGTTATTATCACAGAGAGTAATCAGAGCCGTGTGATAATAATTGCTGTGCAACTGCGTGTCCATCCTCTAACCATCGACAGATTTCTATGCACTGGAAGTAAACATAAAAGCTTTCTATATAATGACAGTGTCAGGCTTGCGGATGTGGATCCTCTGGACCACTGCAGAGGATGACACAAGCCACTACCTGGGACCGGAGTCTAAGTGGTACCCGGTTTTCACCAGAGCCCGCCGCAAAGCGGGTTAGACAAGCTGCGGCGTGATACCACCAGGTCGTTCCTCAGGCGTGACTTGTCTGCAGTGGCGGCCAAGGTTGAGGTACAAAAACAGCAGTCAAACTCGAGGTAACAGTCCAGGCACAGGGTCAGGGCAGGCGGCAGAGATGCAACGTCAGGGTTCAATCCGGGGCCAGCGACAGGAGGTCCAAGCAGATGGGTACGGGAACACGGCACACAGGACAGCAGCACGGAGGAACACTGGTACACAGGACAGCAGCACGGAGGAACACTGGTACACAGGAACACGGAGGAGCACAGGTAACACAGGAGCACGGAGGGACTCAGGAACGCTGAAGACACAGGAACGCAGGAGACACAGGAACGCAGGAGACACAGGAACGCAGGCAAATCGCAGAAGAGCTTTATCTCAGGCTCAAAGATCCGGCAGGGGCTTGCAGGAAGAGGCAGGCTTATATAGAATTAGTGAAATGGCCAGCGCCAATTAATGGTGCACGCGCCCAGGCAGTCGGGCATGCGCGCCCACAGCAGAGGAGAGCGTGCCGGGAGCCGGGACAGATGAGACGAGCTGGCTGCATGCTGGCTGGGGGCAGAGAGGCACGGGAACTGATACAGAAAGTATATTAGAAAATTGTTGTTTCATGTAGCAAAATGTTACTACTCCCTCTGTACTCTGTATAACACAGGGTCAGCAACCACAGAATGACGTTGTCCGCACTGTCTGTGTAAAATAGAGATCACAGGCAGTGCGAACATTACGCTGCCTACATTCATGTGAAAAGCTTAGGGTCACAGGTGGAGGAGAAGCTGCAGGAGGTTCCTAGAGGTGGATATTAATTTTATTTTTTTTTTATTGCCACATTGTTGGGTGGGGGTTGGGTTTGTGTTCTGTGCTTTATAAGGTGGACATGTTACATAAATGGTAGAATACTGGGTTATAGAAAGGAAGGGGGGGTTGCCATATATAGGTGGGGGTGCTATTCTATATTAATGAGGATTGTGCTTTGCTACATTAAGAGAAGTGCTGTACTACATTAAAGGTAGTTTGTTATTCTACCTTAAGTGGGGGTGCTGCTACAATAAGTGGGTGCTATGCTATAGTAAGGCTGGTGCTGTGTTGCATTTCTATTTGTGGTTGTATGCTAACTTTGGCAGTGCTTGTGTTAAATGAGGATGAAACTACTGTAGTATATACTATAATATATTGTAGGTGTCACTGTATTATTAGAATATATAGGGCACATCATTTTGAGGAGGTAAACATTACAAAGGGCCACATATAGTTGTTGTCTAGGGAACATTATACTGTAAGTGATTGTGGTATTTTTAGGGATGCAGTGTGGAGATCAGCCCCAAAGGCCACAAAGGCAGCAAATTGAAAAGTTGTCCTGCCATTCTGTACCTGATGGAGGAGCATTGTCCACCAGAAAGAAGCACAGGACTGACAAGGCAGGCACAGTGGGAGGTTGAAAAACTTGAACAGTAAGTGATGTTTGTGCCTACCAGATTGCTGCCCTGGTTTGCGATATATTTATTGTTGCTATATATTTATGTGTGCTTATTCACATGACGTATATTTACATGTTTGGCACATTCATTGCAGGTATATACTTGTATATGTGTTGTATATTCATTTCAAGTATAAACTTGCAGTATATTTAATAAAAGTAAGTATATAAGTACAGGCAGTCCCCGGGTTAATTCAACAAAAGTTGAATTTGTATGTAAGTCGAAACTGTATATTTTATAATTGAAGTTCCAGACAATTTTTTTTTCTTTTGCCCTAGTGACAATTGGAGTTTCAAAATTTTTGCTGTAATTGGACCAAGAATTATCAATAAAGCTTCATTACAGACACCTTACAGCTCATCATTGCAGTCTGGGACTATGGTAAAGCTTCCAGAGAGCTTCACCAGAGGTCACAGTGGGCAGAGGGGTCTGTCTGTAACTATGGGTTGTCTGTAAGTCGGGTGTCCTTAAGTAGTGGACCGCCTGTAAGTATAAATAAATGCTATATTTACTGCTGATAGGACTAATTGTAAATTATTTTTATTGTTTTTCTCCTAACACTGCTGAAAGACTGATTTCATTACCTTTGTTTTATGTGATTGTACATTGGGGGGCGCAATGTTGCATGTTTGGCTAGGGCACAAAACTGCCTTGTCCTGACTCTGCCTGGCATAAGTCACTTTAAGCTCTGTTCTCCGTTCTCTATGTGCCAGAATTGGTTGATGGATGGATGTTTGTCTCCCAATGAACAGATACTGAAGACCTATCCTATGGACAGCAATAAATGACTGCCTCCCTGTGTGTACATATAACCCCCAAGGCCTTTGATCAGTCGCAGTAGCCACATAAGCCTTAGCACCAAGAACATAAACAGAGGGGGTAGGGCTACAAACAGGGAGCCAGATTAGTATCTTTTATACCATTTTTTTTTATTTTACCCCTAAACTTGGTTTAATCCTTAAAAATAGACGTATTTCTAGGGTGGATTGTTCTGCATTGTTCAGCTTTGGCTCAGTAAAGTATGATGTATTTGTTGTGTATGGTTATGGCAGCAATAACTTTGACACACTACATATAACTTTACAAAATACTCAAAACTAGAGAATACAATGGGGGTCATTTATTAAGGGCCCGATTCGCGTTTTCCCGACGTGTTACCCGAATATTTCCGTTTTGCGCCGCTTGTACTTAAATTGCCCCGGGATTTTGGCGCACGCGATCGGATTGTGGCGCATCGGCGCTGGCATGCGCGCGACGGAAATCGGGGGGCGTGGCCGAACGAAAACCCGACGTATTCGGAAAAACCGCCGCATTTAAAAACCGAAAATGTGTCGCATAAGGACCGCTTACCTTCACCTGGTCCAGCTCGGTGCATTCCGGCGCGATGAGTTTACTTTCAGCGCAGCAGCGCCACCTGGTGGACGGCGGAAGAACTACCTTATTAAATCCCGGCCGGACCCGAATCCAGAGCGGAGAAGCCGCCGCTGGAACGCGAATGGACCGGGTAAGTAAATTTGCCCCAATATGAGGAAAGATGCATCATACTTAGTTAAAACCAAATGACATCATCAGAGTATGGCAGAAGGAAGGCATTTCTCTCTGGCAGGACATGAACTTGGTTCTCTTACTGCCAGCAACACATTAGAGACTGACTGCAGGATCCTGCACAGTGCACATTATTTTAATGTGCATAAAACATTACACAAATACAGCAAACATTACTGCAGGCACTGGTGTGTGAAATAGAATGTAATACCCTCGCCCACTTTTCTTGGGCATCGTGAGTTTGCCTCAATACATTGCAAGTTAAGCATATTGTGTGTACGCACCAGAGGCTGCAAGTCACTTCATCAGTAAATAAGAAATGTTATTATGTTCACAAATCACCTTTTCCATAACATTACACTGTGTACCCATTTTCCAAGGTATGAGCAATTCTTCCAAATATCTAAGCACTGGCAGATCCTAATATTGAGTAATTCTGTTGTTGGACAGGATTCCCGCACACACTACAGAAACTTTCCATCATAATTAAGTCTTATCGCACATGAAGGGTAAAAGGGCATACGCCATCTTGGGCACATAAACTTACATCATCAGTGAAACGGTTTTGTCCATCTGCTAATACCTTAAATTAAAATTGTATTGAGTCTTAAAATCAGTGAAATGTGTGTTATATTAAATGTATTTGTTTCTTTTCCTTATCAAACTGAAGGATTAAAGTAGAAATTGACACATTTTAATATTTTAAGACTAGCCAAATACTAGCTGAAAATCAAAGGCAACACATAAAAAATGTTTAGATGCCAAGGTGAACATCCCACAGGTTTTATACAACAAATTGAAATAAATTTGCAGTACTTATTTAAATAGCTGAGATGTGACATTAAAATATATCTAGTATTCCATTCAGTAGTTGATTCAGCAGTTTGAGCGGTAGCCAGGGACCCAAGCTTTCTAGGGGGCCCTTTGTCACCTAAACCACCCACCAACCAACAAATATTATATCGAGAAGGACCTTCATCCATAAAATCCTCTTACATCTGTTCCCACTCTTAACATACATGTACACGAGAGCCATTTCAGGACCATTGAAGGTCCTCCAAAGGTCCTGAAACTACAGATTGTCAAAAGGCAGAAGGAATGTATCCCCCATTTCCCAAGAAGCTTGATTGCACAATCATATGTAGGAAGTGAATTCCAGACTTGCAGGGAGTATAATATTCATTCAGACCAGTGCCCACGGCATTGTTAATCCAATTCCCTTTAAATTCCATGGTTTTACCTATTGGTCATCTGGTCCTGTGAAGATCTTCAAATTAGACAACTTTAGATGGAAAACAACACAAACAAATTTAATGTTAAAATAAGGCCAAAATACTGAAGTTCATCCTTACTGCTTCTACTTTTCATCAAATTACCTTGGTTAAATTATCATTAGCAAGTATGACCATCTCTATAATAGCAGAAGATTTGGCAGTTTTCTCTTCCTGATATAACAGGGGTTTGTTAGCACAAGGCCATGGAGAAAGAACATCAGCAATGATCACAGAGAAGCAATTATTGCTGACAATCAAGCTAACAGTCAAGGTAGTTATTAGGGCAGTTCCAAACAAATTGAAAGCTATCATTCTACAGTAAGACAGTTTTATTCTCAAGTGGACACCATTGAAAACAACTGACAATCTACCAAGGAGTGATTGATACACCAAATCCGTAATGTTCATTGCTCAGATAAATTACAAAAAGCTCATGAGTGTATTTACAGATGTAGCCCGTTAACCAGACGTAGGGAACAGCCCATTTTCTGTGGTAACTAAATGAGTTCATAATAATAATCTTTATTTGTAAAATGCCATCAAATTCTGCAACGCTTTACAAAAGACTTTTAGTCATGTTTACCAGCGCTGCTTCTGTATAGGAATTATGGATGAATTTCAGTTATCATGAATGTGGACACTACAGGGGAGATTTATCATACGCGGGTGCTTCGTGCACCGACGTATGATGAATTCCCCTCCCCTGCAGTGGTAGCGCATATATCAGGAGGTTCCGGACTTCTGACGTACTTGGTGGCCAGCTGTCCTGGCTTGCAATTCTAGACCAGGCCCTGTCTGGCTTGGAATTGCACTATTACTAGTGACCGTTCCTGCTTGAATGGTGGCAAGCTATTGCAAGTGTCCAGGTGTGGGCATGAACTCTGCCCTCACCTGCCCCCCCTTTATGGCGGACACAAGATAACAAGTTGGCAGCACCGACCTCCAATCTTTTTCGCCCTTCTACAACTTAAACTCAAAGATTCCAAATGGATGACATCCATGTTTTCTACCAGCTTAAAACACTGTAATTTGACAATTTAGAAAAAAATTTGGAAACCAGAAAATTCCATGAAAGGAAATTTTTTTTGGGCAAACTTCTTTAAATGATAGACAGCAAGAAGAGAGAAGTAACAACCTAGTCACATTTGATGTCCAAACTTTATAGTGTTTGATCTGTGTTTATTTAGAGTGAGACATCTTAAAGATTCCATTGCTTTTCTCTCTCACAGGAAAGACTGAATATTATTGTGTTTGCTTGGCGGGGTCACCGTGACTCGACCTCTAAACATCTAAAAGGGGATATTTTTACCTTGACACCTTTCAAGTATTCTCTTTCATATCCTGGCATAGAGCCTGGCAGACTAGGGTTGCTAATTGTGACTGTTACGTGTCACGCTGCTCTCCTACATGTCACCATAAAATAGCAACAAACATATGACCAAAGTAAAATCTAAATTATTGCCTTTATATTTTCATGCTGTAAGTTCAAAATCTAACTTTTCAAGCACAAATACTGTTCACAATAAGCCGATAAATCATATCTTGTACATACGTTTTTTTTTTCATGCAGTATAAGGAAAGCTGCAAAACTCACAAATTTTTAAAACAATAGGCAGATCAGGGATCAAGGTCAATGGCAGAAGACAGTTCTCAACTTAAATTCTTAATCGTAGACTAAACACTGTTTGATGCATGGGGAATTAAATCGAATCAAAATAATATACTTCAGGAAGGTATGTACTAACAAATAACAAATCCAAATATATGGGCCGTCACAGTATCAGATATTGTTACTTTTGATATAAGCCTGGGTATTATAGAAATTTGGTGGAATAACTAGACAACAATATATATCAGCACTAAAATAGTGTACCGTATATAGATATATCCATAGGTACACTGATTTAGTATAAATAATAGGAATTTAGGGAACATCCTATTAATATATGCAATAGTATACAAAATATAGTATACGCAAGTATACAAAATAGTGCTGTCTACAGTTGGGAGTCTGTTTCGGCATCATGTCATAAGGCCTCTTGTAGGTCATGCTGCATTACAAGGTAGCTAAAAGGCATGGTTTTCCTTATGGCATTCTGAAAAACTTTGCATATTTTCCCAGTGGTGCATCCATGGCTATAAGACTCCACACGCCTACATGGTCGCCTTAACTCTTACTTTCCGAATAATATGGTAATAATGTAGAAGATTCAAATGTTGCAAAGAGTGTCAAATGAAGATTTAACTCACTATTCCTTTGTCCCATTAAGAATTCTCCTGCTTTCTCCGGCATCCTGGAAGACATGAGCCAAGCATCTGAAGTGAGCTTGCATGCCTATAGTGACCTCAAGTCTTGGATTGGCACATACGCACTAGTTGATAGAGGTGCAACACAGGTCCCATAAACTCTCGATAGGGGGCACTTATCTAGGTTGAAAAGTGAATAAATTGATGATAGTAGATAATTCCAAAATAGAATAGAATAAAAGTTGAACTGCTAGCTCCAAACTGTTCTAGTGCAGGTTAATATGAAAGTTTCAACTCTTTTCAGTAGTATCCTCCTCCATAGAGCTGGTCAAATATAGGTCCTGCCTATGCAGCTGTTCAGGAGTAACAATGTGTCTAGGAATGGGTTCTTCCCCAATTACATCAGAGGCATGAGATAGGGCAGGACAGAAATTTATCAAGAAATTGAAATGGGAGAAGAAGGGGGACCAAAGAGCCTGTCTTGGAATAAGATGTTTCTGGAGGAACAGGAGATTTTTGTGATCAGTATAGATACTGACTAGATGATGAACCCTCTAGAAGATTAAGGCACTCTTCTGAAGCAAGTTTTATGGCTGGAAGCTCCAGATCACAAATAGAGTAGTTCCTCTCTGCAGCTGAAAAGGTCTTAGAGAAGAAGACGCACACTTGAGGGTTCGACCTCTGAGCCCTTTCTGGGTGAGAAGGCTCCAGCACCAACCAAGGAGAAACGGGCCCTCAGTATCGGGCAGGGGGAGAATAGGAGCAGAGGCAAAAGCAGACTTCAGCTTGGAGAAAGCTTCTTCAGCCGCTAGAGGCCACAGCTTAGGATTAGTGTTTTTCTTTGTCAGTGCCACAAAGGGAAACACAAGGGAGGAAAAATGCAGAAAGAACTGCCGGTAATAATTAGTGAAGCCCAGGAATCCTTGGGTAGCACAAAGTCCTACTGCTACTGCAGATAACTTGGTTTCCCGCAGATAACCTTTGCGTTTCCAATTGTGACCTTGATTCCATTCCTGACTACGCTCCTCTTCTGCCTGCCTTGATCTGTTGCTACGATTCAGGCTTTGATCCCATGCTGCCTGTCCTGACCTCCCTCCTTTCCCCAACTACGATTCTGCCTAACGTCTGTCTACCTCGTCTTGGCTGCCACTGCGGACAAAGTCACACCAGTGGAACAACCTGAAGGTACCACACCGCAGCAAGTCCAAATCACTTTGCGGCGGACTCTGGTGAAAACTGGCTATCACTTAGACTCCAATCCCAGGAGTGGACTTTAAAAGGAGACAGTTTTAGGCGCAAAAAAGTCACAAATGAGCCCCATTGTACTGCAATATTACAGTATTGCATCATATTGTACATTTAGTGAATCTGTAAAGAGTTTGCCCACAGCAGATCCTGCTATGATTAGAGACATGTCTGTCATGGCAAGTGCCCAGCACCCACCTATGACTGGGGACTTACACCTGCTATGAATGGAGAGGGCTCAGCCTGTGATGTACAGGTATGTCACATGTAATATGAGGTGCTAATATTGTGTAGTGTGCTACTGCTTTTTGATTTTTATATAAAATGATTGATACGCAGAAAGATATGAGATAGTAGAGTAACAGATACAAATCTCATAGATAACTTTTATATTTCTTATTACTGCAATAGCAGTACAAAGAATACGTTTTACATGATCCTAGGGACATAATAAAAACACAGCTTAATTAGATTTTAACCATGAACTAATTATCCTCAGTTTCTGTCATCCATTTATGAGCAGATTCACAAGAAGCGCGTCGTCTCAATTACATTTTGTAAATTTGCATCTTCCTTTTAATCAAAAACGTAATTAAGTACAATGAAAGTCTATTTGTCCTCATTGTAACATCAGCCACTATAACTGATGTGTCCAAATGGAGACTGTAACCGTGACTGTACATTAGGGGAACTTTCCATATCACTTTTAAGTGATCCACTGTCCATATAAGGATCACCAATATATGAATCTGCAGTCACTGCAGAATAACAACTATGTTTTTGCTATGTACTGCCCTAAGGATATACATACTATATCTAAGGAGCCCAAAGGTGATAAATAGACTTTACCTTTAAAGTAAATCTACCTCCTGGATCAAGGATTGTAAACCAAGCACACTGACATAGTGGTGTGTGCCCCCTTCCCCCGGCAGGATCCACTCTTCTTTAAGCTTCCTATGCCCTTGTTTTTAAGAAAGATAGGCTTTTTCAAATTATGCAAATTAGCCTGAGGGGCTCCAAGACTATCTTTATTATCAGTTGCACATTCCAGTCATATCATAAGCTTTACATAAAGGATTAATATGGCGTCAGATGTACTCTTATGTCATCTGTCATGTGTTTGTAAATTGTGAGGGGCAGTCCCAGGTTTTCACTATCTAATATATAAAGCTGGATGTATGTGTGTGTGGATGTACGTATGAGCGCTAAAGGAATCTGTACCATTGCGTTTACAATCACCAAGTTTTGTACAGCTGTTGCCTGTGACTCAGGGAACGTCTTAGACCAGGTTTTGAGGCAAAATTTTCATCCCACACTTTCCAAAAACCACTTATTACCCACCATTTACAGGAGCCTTTGTCTACTGCTGCTGCTGTGGCAGTTGCAAGCTAAGCTGTGATTTGTTTCTGCTCTGCCACAGGTCATTAATATGAGCTCTGAGCTGTGATTGGTTACTATAGGCAATAGGTATAAGATGCTTATGTATGAGGTAAGATGGATAGAGACAGAGAAAGGGGAAGACTTACCAGAAATATCTGTAAATCTGTTCCAGTTGCCCATGGAAACTAATCAGAGATAAGCTGTAATTTTATTTAAAAAAAGCTGTGGGACAATGAAACTTGAGCTCTGATTGGTTGCCATGGGCAACTAGAGCAGTTCTGCTCTCAGACACTGGAATAAGAGTGTCCTAGACCGATGTTAACATTGTGGAACATCTGTGTTAACACATTTTTAACATCATGTTGACACACATTTGTTTGGTTTTTCATGGAGATAGAGCGATGAGGAACACTCAGCCCTACTCCAACTGACCTTTGCTACGCCATGGCTACGGCCTGGGTGAGCATATGGCTGTTTGGACGAGGCCTTACACATGGATCCATTGGTTATTCATGGCCTACACCCTTCTAAAATCAACTTTTAAAATCATTCAAAATAGTCTAAAGGGCTCTTATGGGTGTTACCAGGGCTTCAGCTTCACAGGCTGGTAGACTGTCTAACCATTTAGCAACAAGGTATCCGCTCACTCACAGTTTGTGTCTGCATGAGTTGTCCAGTGCAGCCCGCGATGCAGGGAATCTAGCAGTCCTGTCGGATGACTGGGAAATGATCAAGTTGAATGGAAGAAATTGGATTCCAGCACTCGTTCTATTTTCTTTAAAAACGCATAAGTTTATTCCATGTCATTAAAAACCGAAAGGTACCATTAATGAGAAACTTGCGAAATACTTGATTAATCATGACCCTGTGACACCATTGTTGTATATATTACCTAAGGTGCATAAGACCCTTGTAGATCCCCCGGGAAGGCCCATAGTGGCATCCACTAACTCAGTCTTTACCCCCTGGCTAAAGTTTTAGAGAAAGTATTGACACCACTGGTTATGAAAACACCTGCATTCCTGTTGGACACTGCAGCTTTTTTGTCCCTAATTAAGGACATTAAACAGGTGGGGAAGGATGACATTCTAGTGACTATAGACGTAGTCAGTCTCTATACGTCGATAGAGCATGACAAGGGCATTGAAGCCACAAGGAGGTTACTTTTGAGTGATCCTAGGCTTTCACCTGAACAAAGAGAGTTTCTGATCGACATCCTTACAGTAGTTCTAAAGGATAACTATTTCTTATTTCAGGATAATTTCTTCTTGCAGCAATGCGGAACGGCCATGGGGTCGAACGTGGCCCCGCCCTATGCAAACTGTTATATGGCGATGTTTGAGGAAGACTATGTTTATTCCCATTATTTGTATCAGAAATACGTTAAATTATGGCGTCATTTTATTGACGATATTGTTTGCATATGGGCGGGACCACGTGAGGCCCTCGATGAGTTTATCTCTTTTCTCAATTCAATAAGAAATGAACTACAGTTTACTACCACCTCCGACTTGACTCAAGTGAGTTTTCTCGACACATTACTGATGAAAGATGCTGAAGGTTTTTTGACGACTGATTTATATCGTAAAGTGACAGACAGAAATAGCATACTCCATTTCAGAAGTAGCCACCCCTATTCCACTAAAAAATCCATACCTAAATCTCAGTTCCAGAGGATCAATAGAATTGTGGTTGATACTGAATTGAAGAAAATTAGATTTAAAGAGATGGAACAAAGGTTTAAACAACGGGGCTATCCTGATAGGGTTCTGGAACAAGCCAAATTATCTATGGATGTACCTCGCAGAAGTAGAACCGATGTAGAGAGAAGGATTGTTTTCTCACATCGCTTCCATCCTCTCAATTGGAGAGTTGACACGATTGTAAGAAAACATTGGAAACTCTTGGGAACTTCATTTCCAGATATAGAGGAATTTAAAAACCCACCATTGATCTGTAATAAGAAAGCGCCCAATTTTCGTATGAAATTAGTTAAGGCAGACATTGGTAGCACATCAAGGGTTCCACGACAAACCTTTCTGGCTTCCAGAAAGAATGGGACATTTCCCTGTTTAAATTGTGCACAATGTTCCAATATAATGAGAGGTGACACATTTTATCATCCCCGGTCAGGTCATCCATTTAAAGTGAAAGGTTTCTTCACATGTAATTCCACCAATGTAGTTTACCTAATTATGCCCCTGTGGTTATTTTTACATTGGAGAGACGATGCAGCGTATCTCTGAACGCATCGGTAAGCATAAGTCCACAATCCGATGCAAAGATATATTCCAACCTATTCCTTCACACTTTCAGAAATGTGGGCATACCATTGCACAACTTAAATTTATGGTAATAGAAAAAATTGAGAAAAGAGACGAGGAGGTAGTGTGAAACAACTCCTGTTACGCAGAGAAGCGTTTTGGATCTATACGTTGAACACTTTGGGGCCCCAGGGGTTAAACCGTGATTTCAATGTTACGAGGTTATGACTCTGTTTAGACTTGTAGATGAGCTGTATCCTTCTATTATTATTTCTCTTTATTACTTTGTTTTCCCACCCATAGAAACGTTTGGTGAAATGAACGATGTGTTGAAGTACCGCCTCCTGACAGTGTCACACCTCGATTTGGATTTACCGAGGATGTGACGTCAACAACAAGGGACCTATTCACATTATATAAATAAAGTCTGTAGCATGTACATTTAGCAGTTGATAAAGGCTTTGTAAGCCGAAACGCGTTCTGTCTATGACTTATGCTAATAAAGTGATTGCATAGAAATCTGCCGTGAGTGCTGGGATACCTCTTTCTACGTTATCTGGCGGATTCCTCGCCTGTCCTTGTGCACCACAACTAACGCGGAGTGCCGTCCTACCTGTGTGCTGGATTAAAAACCGACTGTCTAACCCCTTGCTCCCTCAGCAATTCCCCCACCTTCTGCCAGATGTAATCACACTACAGCAGAGGCAAGAGGAAGTGCTTCTGCACAGTGTAACAGCCTGTGAAGCTACAGCATGAAGGAACTCTGGAAAAAAAAAGAATCCTTGTGGCTTATTAGCATCATTTTAAAGTTTATTTTAGAAGGAACAAGGCCATGGCTAGCAAATATAAGAAGATTACCAGTCTCAGTGCCTGGACCTATGAGTTAGTGTCCCTGGTTTATCATGATGAATTTTGATAGTAGATATCCTTTAAAATGACAAGCAGCTCTGCTCTTCTGCATCTGAACAAACTCCGTTTCACTATGTTTGTGACTAAAAATATATTTAAAGAGGTTTTTAGAGCTTCAACTTATAAAAATAAACTAAACTTGAGTTCATTGTATGGAAGCGGATAACCTGTTAATTACAGTGGACATTGGGAAGCTCATTGTTTAAAGATTGAAAAGGCGTTTTCCAGCAGAAAGACCAGATTTAATTTGCTTGCTCCAACCCTTCCAGATGGCTTTAATTCAAAGCACTTTAGAGATGGAGGCTCATATGTGTGACTTCTTTCATGTGTGTTGTTTTTGGGACAGTCTAATCCTCCAAAATTATTTTTGCTTTCATACTTTTCCAAAAAAGCAAAAAAAAGTCTGTGTCCGCCTACAGCCTCAGACACATTAATTAAACCTCTGATGATAGAATTTGATCCCCAGAGCCATGTGTGTTGTGTATGAGGGGGAGTGTGACAGGGACGCAGTCAGCAAAATATGTAACTTGTTCAAAAGGATAACTTATTGATGTGGTGTGAGGGAGCCAAGACCACAGAGTATGCCAGATTGGGTTCTGGAAAAGATTGTGAAGAATCGGCGCTTAAAGGGGTTGTTTAGAAACCACATTTTGAAATCAGAAATTATATTAACATAGTAATTGATTAGTTAATAATCAGAGAAAGGAGACCGTGAAGACCATTTCTTGATCTGGATACTAGTGTTCTTTGGATTAATAGGCCTCACTTAGTGTATTATTTCTCCTCCGGGAGCACTGCAGGAAAACTAAACAGTTATTGCCAAGTTTAAAGGATAAGTTCAAGGGTAAGTTTAAAGTGACTAGCCCCCACAAACCACATGTAGTACCTTTCAGATGTCTTTATACATGTTGCACTAAGGCTCTATCTATGAAATAAGAGACACCATTCTTCTAAAAAAGACTTTAATTGATGCCCTCTGTTACTAAAGATCCAGTCATGGAAGCAGGGAGCACCAGAATGCAGTCAAGCTACCCCACCTCCTAACTAAAGCCACTAACCAGCCCCCCTTGAGAATAAGAGACAGAGAGAAGGAGGGATTTAAAAGAGATGTTGGCTATGTGTGGCTTATGAAGAAAATGGCTGTAGGAGAAAGGAATTAGGGGATTAAGGGAGATGCTGACTCTAAAACGCTGATGACAAATAAGTTCCCTCATTCCCCCATCCCTCAGGAATTCTCTTCAGTAAGTCACACACAGCCAGCATCTCTCTCAATTACCTCATTCCTGAGGGGACCCCGGTTAGCAGTGTCAGTATTAGTTAGGAGGTGCGGTAGCTTTACTGTATGCTATTTACACTCACCGGCCACTTTATTAGGTACACCATGCTAGTAACAGGTAGGACCCCCTTTTGCCTTCAGAACTGCAGAACTGCCTCAATTCTTCATGGCATAGATTCAACAAGGTGCTGGAAGCATTCCTCAGAGATTTTGGTCCATATTGACATGATGGCATCACACAGTTTCCGCAGATTTGTCGGCTGCACATCCATGATGCGAATCTCCCGTTCCACCACATCCCAAAGATGCTCTATTGGATTGAGATCTGGTGACTGTGGAGGCCATTTGAGTACAGTGACCTCATTGTCATGTTCAAGAAACCAGTCTGAGATGATTCCAGCTTTATGACATGGCGCATTATCCTGCTGAAAGTAGCCATCAGATGTTGGGTACATTGTGGTCATAAAGGGATGGACATGGTCAGCAACAATACTCAGGTAGGCTGTGGCGTTGCAACGATGCTCAATTGGTACCAAGGGGCCCAAAGAGTGCCAAGAAAATATTCCCCACACCATGACACCACCACCACCAGCCTGAACCGTTGATACAAGGCAGGATGGATCCATGCTTTCATGTTGTTGACGCCAAATTCTGACCCTACCATCCGGATGTCGCAGCAGAAATCAAGACTCATCAGACCAGGCAACGTTTTTCCAATCTTCTACTGTCCAATTTCGATGAGCTTGTGCAAATTGTAGCCTCAGTTTCCTGTTCTTAGCTGAAAGGAGTGGCACCCGGTGTGGTCTTCTGCTGCTGTAGCCCATCTGCCTCAAAGTTCGACGTACTGTGCATTCAGAGATGCTCTTCTGCCTACCTTGGTTGTAACGGGTGGCGATTTGAGTCACTGTTGCCTTTCTATCAGCTCGAACCAGTCTGCCCATTCTCCTCTGACCTCTGGCATCAACAAGGCATTTCCGCCCACAGAACTGCCGCTCACTGGATGTTTTTTCTTTTTCGGACCATTCTCTGTAAACCCTAGAGATGGTTGTGCGTGAAAATCCCAGTAGATCAGCAGTTTCTGAAATACTCAGACCAGCCCTTCTGGCACCAGCAACCATGCCACGTTCAAAGGCACTCAAATCACCTTTCTTCCCCATACTGATGCTTGGTTTGAACTGCAGGAGATTGTCTTGACCATGTCTACATGCCTAAATGCACTGAGTTGCAGCCATGTGATTGGCTGATTAGAAATGAAGTGTTAACGAGCAGTTGGACAGGTGTACCTAATAAAGTGGCCGGTCTGGCGGTGAGTGGTAATCACCTCGAATGCTGATTCTCTGCTGAGTGATTTAGATGATTTACCATCAATTAAAATTTCACTTTTCATCATTTTGACCAATTGACCCAATGGTTTATGCAGGACGTAGCAAACCTTAGGTCATATTCAAAAAGTGCAAATGCAATTCAAATTCAAAGAGGAGGAGGAACTCCTAACTGGAAAGACTTAAAACTCAAATGCACGATTCAGGACAATTAACACCATGTTAGTGGGTGTGCATGTAGCAACTTGTTTTCAAGTACGGGTATCATACTACATAGTGCCAAAGCAATAAATTCTCACTGTGTACAAATAATATTGCAATAAGTCCCTTAATGTACATTGCTACACGTTGCCTAAATAACACATCCAGATTTGTAGACAATGTAGTACCATTTCATAGCTTCTGGTAATGAGAATCGGATGGGCCAAACAACAGGTGCCATCACATTGGTACTTGCATCACTTAAAGGACATCTACCACCAGGATGAAAATATGGTAAACCAAGTACACTTGTGCGCATCCCTCTTGCGGATCTGTTGTACTTTAAGCTTCTTATGGTCGTGTTTTAAGAAAAAAGGCTTTCAAATTTATGCAAATGAGAATGAGGGCTCAAGCTCCATTAACACACAGAGCCAACAGTTCCTCAGCTCTATATATATATTCTTTTAAACCAGGCTCTTTAGAACTAAAAGAAGCAGTGTACCTGCCAGAGAGGGCACACACAACATGTAAGGGTTGCTTGTTTACAATCCTGCAGCCTGTTACAAGATTCCTTCAGTTTCACTCAGTTCTGATACCCACTATGGCTGCCCCTCGGCAGCTGATATGATAAGGGATATGCCATTTCAGCTGCAAAATAAATAATAGCTTAAGATCAAAATGTAGTAGGACATTGCTGAGAAACAACTGTTGCAGAGGACATATTCAAGTATAGGGTAGCTAAACAATGACTATGTCATTAGTGGTTGGTATTAAGAAGACTTGCCACAGAATTTTACCCCTCTCACAGGATACCTGCGGGTATAAAGTGTGTAAAATCCTCCATATCACCTAAAATATCTTCACTTAGGCACTGTACGTTATTACAGCCATTTTTGTGATATGCAAATGAGTAGATATGAGCCAACTTCCCAATAGAAGATCAGTTTCTGCCGGCTACACCGTAAACTTACATCTTCCTTCTTTTGATGATTAGCTCAGTTTCAAATCTCCCCTGAGGAGAAGCGAAGCCTTGTCCTGTACTCACCCAGAATGTGCCACTCACTGCATGGTGAATTTGTGGGCAACTGCAGATCTTTTCACTATTTCATGCACCCTATGGAGTTTGGGGCCAAGCATGTGATGCAGGTTCCTTTAAGACATCATGAAGAATAATTGAACCTAGTTAACATAGTTCATCTGGAAAATAGAATATGCAACCACCTACTCGATATTCTTGGCCTTGGGAGGCGAAGTGACAGCCTAATACAAAATCCACCATGTAATACAACTCTAAATCCAGGCAGAGCTTCTAATTGCAGGAACAAAATAGATTCTTATAAGGGCCCTGGAGTCTGAAAAGCTGAAAGCAAACGTGGTTGAAGCTCAAAGTAAATTGAATCAAAGGTTCTATGTAATTAATAGTGTCTTGTAATTGGAACAATTACAAATCTATTCATTGCATTATTTAGTGAATAATTTATTGTACACCTAATACAACAAGCATACCAATATAGGGACACATCATAGTACATGGATACTTATATAGTTGATATCACAGAACAGGGATAATAAATACAATGACCTCACATACAGGCAGGGTCGGCTCCAGGTTTCACTAGGCCCTGGCAAAGCCGTAGTGAGGCCCTTTGCAAGAACTCTTGTGGCAGCATAATTTGAAAACTATCTCCTGATACCTAAAATATTTGTTAGTTGATATACCAACATGTATTTTATATAAGCCCCCCCTCAACCCCCATGCTGCATTATGTACACTGTAACAAAAAAACAAAAAGAGCAAAAGTTAAAGAGTGACCTGTCACACAGTTTACTCACTAACTACTAGCCGTCCCAAGTAAGGTATGAAATGTCCTTCTAGAATTAGCTCTTTATGTGAAATCTCCCCAAGTCAGGCAAGTAAACTGGGGAGATTTCGCATAGAAGAAAGTGCATTGAAACCTTACACTAGAGGAGCAGGTAAACTTGGTTAAAAAACCTGGTGACAGGTCGCTTTAAGGGAGACCTTGTGTTTTGGTTACTATTAATAAAAGTTACTAATATGTGCCTTGTCCTTTTCTTTGTGGCATGTTTCTAGTTATAGTGTGGCGTTGTTTTCTGGTATATGCTTTGTATTAGTGCATTTACCAGAGAAAGGAGGTAAAATCCATACACATGAACCCATAGTACAAGGATCAACAACACACGGATGTCACAGCACAGGGATATAAACACAGAGATGTCACAGTACAAGGCACCTAAACACGGGGATGTCACAGTACAGGATAATGAACACAATGCTTTCACATTGCGGCAGAACACTCACACGTGATGAGCACGTACAGGGATAATGCACACAGTGATGTCACAGTAACAGGCATACCACACGCTGTTGATGCCACAGTACAGGGAAAAAGCACACAGTGATGTCCAGTACAGGGATAATAACAACAGTGAGTCACAATGTAGGCATACACACACACTGTGATGCCACCTACAGGGATTATGCACACAGTGATGTCACAGTAGTACAGGGATAATCAGCAGTGATGTCCCAGTACAGTCAACACCACACACTGTGATGCCACAGTACAGGAGATAATGCCGAGATTGTCACAGTACAGGTTATATACACAAAGTGATGTCACAGTATAGGATAAACACACACATGTGATGCCACAGTACAGGGATATGCACACAGTGATGTCACAGTACAGGGATAATACACACAGTGATGTCACAGTACAGGCATAACACACACTGTATCCACAGTACAGGGAAACATGCCACACAGTACTGTCACCAGTACGGGATAATACACAAAGTGATGTCACAGTATAGGCATAACACACACACTGGTGTGCCACAGTACAGGATAATGCACACAGTTAGGTCACAGTACAGAGATAAACACACATTGATGCACAGTACAGGCATAACACACCACTGTGATGCCACAGTACAGGGTAATGGACACAGAGTAATGTCACAGTCAGGGATAATACACAAAGTGTGACAGTTATAGTGCATAACACACACCTGTGATGCCACAGTACAGGGAAATGCACACAGGGTGTCACAGTACAGGGATAATACACACAGTGATGTCACAGTACAGGCATAACACACACACTGTGATGCCACAGTACAGGGAACATGCACACAGTAATGTCACAGTACAGGGGGTTAATACACAAGTGACCTGTCACAGTATAGGCATAAACACACACACTGTGATGCCACCAGTACAGGGATAATACACACAGTGATGTCACAGACAGGCATACACACACTGCGATGCCACAGTACAGGGATAATGCACACAGTGATGTCACAGTAGGGGGCTAAACACTGTGTAGGAAAAAATCACATCAACTCTATAGAATTTACTCCGACAGTAAAATAGGTCCTAGAAGCGATATGAACAGCACCATTTCCTTCTTAAACTTGGATCTCTTTCTTCAGTGTAATGCAGCCAAACATTCAGGTTTAACCTAAATCCCAATCCTCTCCAGCTGCTCTCAGTGTCAGATGGTGTTGGATTGACAATAATTTGATTTGCAGGAAATGCCTACTTCATGATTTCTTTTTCTATGGGCTAGTTGACCACTTTTGGGAAATTAATTGATATGAAGTGCTAAGTAGAAAAAGGGTTTATTTTGTAACATGTTGGAATTCATTTCTAATTTCAATAATAATCTATAACATTCGATTTCAACATACTTTAAAGGACATCTACCCGCTGCTCTTCTTTTGTTCTTTTTCCCTGTTTTTTTTAGGCTTCTACATTTATGCAAATGAACCTAGAACTACAGGCATCATACATGTTATTTGCAATTGTCAAGCCTTTATTTCTTTAAAACAAGGGCATAGGAAGCTTAAATAAGAGTGGATCTGCCAAAGGGGCACACGCCAGTATGTAGTGTTTTGGTTACAAATCCTTCATCGTCGGAGAAGATGTCTCCTGGAATTTCCTCGTGGAGCCTCTGTTTACGCTGTATGTGCAGCACCCTACTGTTAAAGGAAACATCTACCATCAAAAATCTTCATGAAAACCAGGGACAATACTCATAGATCAGGCACTGTGACTGTGACTGTGGTATATTACTTATATTTGTTATCCATGGCCTCCTCCCTTCTAAAATCAACTTTTAAAATTAAGCTAATGAGTGAAGGGCTCCTGAGGTGTACCAGAGCCCCTCCGTGCTACAGATCATAGGCAACAGACAACATTTCACCCACCCCCTCTGCCCGTCAGAACTTACTCCGCCTTTGCCAGGAATCCATGAAGCAGAGGAAGTTTCAGCAGCACACAGTGGGAGGGGGAGAAGTCTTCCTTGCACACTGTCACACACTGTAAGTGTTTTTGCAACTAAATCGCAGCATGGGGGGATCTAGTAACACCCCAGCAGCACCTTTATGCTAATTATATAATTGTAAAAGTTGACTTTAGACGGAAGGAGGCCATGGATATCAATATAAGAAGATTACCCCAGTGCCTTGATGTAGAGAAAGTTTCTCTGGTGTACAAATTTGATTTAAAAGTAGATTGCTTGAAAGGGCACCTGTCTCAGGCAGGTCATTTTTATATGATGACAGGTTCCATTAGCCTCTGGCTGTTGATTTAAAAAATGCCTTGTTGTGAATCTGAATGATTAGGTTTATTTTGTATGTTTCTTTAACCTGGCTCCTGCCAGAAGTGTGTGGGAGTCCTGGGAGAGGACTCATATCACCCTCTTCAAGCTTACCCCTGCTCCTTCCCCGTTTACATCAGCTTACCACCACAAGATTTCTTGTCCAACTGCCCTCCCCCAGGAATACCCAGCTGGATGGTGCCAGGTATGTTAATGGAATAATTAAAATCAGTGGGGAATTATCAGATGTGAGGACAAAGGCATGTTCTAAATCTACACGCCAAGGCTATGAAACCTTTCATACCCTTAACTGTGAACCCAAATACTTAAATAGGCACCAATATTACTAGCTGAAACAACTTGGAACTTACAAACATAGAAATACCTCTGGACTATATACTCTGAAGCCAATATGTGCATGTCAGGATTCAGCCGGCTGTCCCTTTATGAGTACTAGTATAATAGTATATATTGAGTGAGAACCTGCAGGTTAATGTCTTGGTCATCAAGCCCCCCCCATCCCCCAGCCTCGACTAGTAAATTAACCTAAATTGAGCCAGTTTGTTGACAAAACCCAGCATGTGTCCGGGCTTCAAAGCCCTAACAGACAACCGACTGCAGGCCTCACCCCCCCTCGCCTCCCCAGTCGCAAACAAAGAGCCATTAAAACTTGCACATCACCAGGTTGTATAGAGACAGTTATGAAGTTATGGTTGTCTCACCAGAACACCAAATACATTTTTGGATGGTTATTCTCCATAAATCTAACAACCAATGTTCATTGCTCTTAGGATACTCAGATCCAGAGAATCAATATCTCTGGATAGGACCATAGTCAAATGGGTCAGGTTTGGAAACAATGCGATCCTGGATTCACCCGGATCCAATGTACCAGAACCAGGCACCCAGGACCTTCCCATGGGGTATGCTGGGCTTTCTCCAGGGCTCTGGTGTAAATCAGGTAGGAGGGGACCATTGACCCCCCTTAGGATGGGCAGGGTGTGTCCATCCGATTAATCGGGCGCCCTTGACGGGGCGGGGTCTTTGGCCTGGGAGGAAACTAACATCAACTAAGACGCAGGGAGGATCTAAAGTGTGGACTATCCCATTCCCCATTAGGCCACACACAAAAGGTAACTAACTAACTACTAAACTGCTTAGACTTGGTGGTGCTACCCGTGTAAGTGTACTCTGTTTACCTGTATATATCTCTTGTGTTACTGTTATTGTCATAGTGTGCCCTTAAGCAATTAAACTATAAAATCAAGTAATCGTGGTGATTGACTCATTACATGTTAATTAATACCACCTGTGCACGCTAGATCCAGAACTAGTTAACAATCCGAACACTGGTGTGTATACCTCGGCTGTCCCCCTGAACATAATCGGCGTTCCGCTCATGCGCCGGCTCCCTGCGCCCACGTCTACCTAATTGGTTGCAGTGATCCCCAGATAGACACTCAGTAATTCAGGGATAATACACAAAGTGATGTCACAGTATAGGCATAACACACACACACTGTGATGCCACAGTACAGGGATAATACACACAGTGATGTCACAGTACAGGCATACACACACTGCGATGCCACAGTACAGGGATAATGCACACAGTGATGTCACAGTAGGGGGCTAAACACTGTGTAGGAAACATCACAACTACAACTCTATAGAATTTACTCCGACAGTAAAATAGGTCCTAGAAGCGATATGAACAGCACATTTCCCTTCTCTGTAAACTTGGATCTCTTCCTTCCAGTGTAATGCAGCCAAACAATTCAGGTGTACCTAAATCCACCAATTCATCTCCAGCTGCTCTCAGTGTCAGATGGTGTTTGGATTGCATAATAATTTGATTTGCAGGAAATGCCTTACTTCATGATTTCTTTTTCCTATGGGCTAGTTGACCACTTTTGGGAAATTAATTGATATGAAGTGCTAAGTAGAAGAAGGGTTGTTATTTTGTAACATGTTGGAATTCATTTCTAATTTCAATAAATAATCTATAACAATTCGATATCACATACTTTGAAGGACATCTACCAGCTGCTCTTCTTTTAGGTTCTTTTTCCCTGTTTTTTTTAAGGCTTCTACATTTATGCAAATGAACCTGAGCAACTCCAGGCATCATACATGTTAATTTGTATAATTCTCGAAGCCTTTATTTCTTAAAAACAAGGGCATAGGAAGCTTAAATAAGAGTGGATCCTGCCAAAGGGGCACACGCCAGTATGTAAGTGTTCTTGGTTTACAATCCTTCATCCTGGTAGAAGATGTCTCCTGGAATTTCCTCGTGAGCCTCTGTTTACTGCTGTATGTGCAGCACCCTACTGTTAAAGGAAATCTACCATCAAAATCTATCATGATAAACCAGGGACACTTACTCATAGATCCAGGCACTGTGACTGTGACTGTGGTAATCTACTTATATTTGTTATCCATGGCCTCCTCCCTTCTAAAATCAACTTTTAAAATTAAGCTAATGAGCCTGAAGGGCTCCTGCAGGTGTTACCAGAGCCCCTCCGTGCTACAGATTCATAGGCAACAGACAACATTCTCACCCACCCCCTCTGCTCCGTCAGAACTTACTCCTGCCTTTGCCTAATGTAATCTCACTGAAGCAGAGGAAGTTTCAGCACACAGTGGCAGGGGAGAAGTCTTCCTTGCACACTGTCACACACTGTAAGTGTTCTTTGCAAACTGAATCTGCAGCATGGAGGGGATCTAGTAACACCCCCAGCGCCCTTTATGCTAATTATAATAATTGTAAAAGTTGACTTTAGACGGAAGGAGGCCATGGATATTAAATATAAGAAGATTACCACAGTGCCTTGATGTATGAGTAAGTTTCTCTGGTGTATCACATTTGATTTTAACAGTAGATTGCCTTGAAAGGGCACCTGTCATCAGGCAGGTCATTTTTATATGATGACAGGTTCCATTAGCCTCTGGCATGTTGATTTAAAAAATGCCTTTGTTGTGAATCTGAATGATTAGGTTTATTTTTGTATGTTTCTTTAACCTGGCTCTCTGCCAGAAGTGTGTGGTGAGTCCTGGGGAGAGGACTCATTCATCACCCTCCTTCAAGCTTACCCCTGCTCCCTTCCCCGTTTACATCAGCTTACCACCACAAGCATTTCTTGTCCAAACTGCCCCTCCCCCAGGAATCCCAGCTGGATGGGTGCCAGGTAATGTTAATGGAATAATTAAAATCAGTGGAATTATTCAGATGTAGGACAAAGGCATGTTCTAAATCTACACGCCAAAGGCTATTGAAACCTTTCATACCCTTTAACTGTGAACCCAAATACTTCAATAGGCACCATATTACTAGCTGAAACAACTTGGAACTTACAATACATAGAAAATACTCTGGATCTATATACTCTGAAGCCAAATATTGGCATGTCAGGAATTCAGCCGGCCTTTTATGATTTACTTAGTATATAACAGTATATACTTGATGTGAGGAACCTGCAGGTAATGTCTTGGTCATCAAGCCCCCCCCATCCCCCAGCCTCAGTAAATTAACCTAAATTGAGCCAGTTTGTTGACAAAACCAGCATGTGTCCGGGCTTCAAAGACCTAAACAGACAAACCGACTGCAGGCCTCACCCCCCCTCGCCTCCCCAGTCGCAAACAAAGAGCCATTAAAACTTTCACATCACCAGGTTGTATAGAGACAGTTATGAAGTTATGGTTCGTCTCACCAGAACACCAAATACATTTTTGGATTGGTTATTCTCCATAAATCATAACAACCAATTGTTCATTGCTCTAGGATACTCAGATCCAGAGATATCAATATCTCTGGATAGGACCATAGCAAATGGGTCAGGTTTGGTAACAATGCGATCCTGGGATTCACCCGGATCCAATGATACCAGAACCATGACCCCAGGACCTTCCCATGGGGTAGCTGTGGCTTCTCCAGGGCTCTGGATGTAATATCAGGTAGGAGGGACCATTGACCCCCCTTAGGATGGGCAGAGGTGTGTCCACACCTGATATAATCGGGCGCCCTTGAAGGGGCCGGTGTCTTTGTCCTGGGGGAAACTAACATCAACTAAGCGCAGGGAGGATCTAAAAGTGTGGACTATCCATCCCCATTAGGCCACACACAAAGGTAACTAACTAACTAACTAAACTGCTTAGACTTGTGGTGCTACCCGTGTAATTTGTACTCTGTTTACTGTATATATCTATTGTGTGTACTGTATTGTCTAGTGTGCCCTTAAGGCAATTAAATATAAAATCTAATCTGTGTTGCTCTTTTATCTCGATCACGAATCTTACGTCCGGGTTTCTCGCTTATATACATGCTACCGGGTTGGTTCCTCACCCTATATAATCCCGTTACGGACCGGGCTTATATTAAAGGAGAACTGGTGGCAGCATAAGGCTGATAATATTCTGTCTCACTGCGGCTAGTGAGAGGGATCTTATAGCCATTCAGGGATTTGATTTATGATTGTGCCATATCCGGAAGTTGTGTGGACAACTTTAAATCACTTCCTGCGCCTCTCAGAACCCGTGCGTTCTGGGAGTGTCTGTAAAAGGATAACTGAGTGACCTTACGTACCCTCCAGGGGTCCGGAACGTTGCGGTTTCCTTCACACTTGAGTATAAGCCAAGTTTTTGCATTTATTTGGACCATCATTTATTTTTCAACTGGTCAATGACCCCCAAACACACCTCCAGACTCTGTAAGGGCTATTTGACCAAGAAGGAGAATGATGAGCTGCTACGCCAAATGATCTGGCCTACACAGTCAGCAGACCTGAATCCAATCGAAATAGTTAGGGCCAACAAGTGCTAAGCATCTCTGGGAACTCCTTCAAGACTGTTGGAAGACCATTTCAGGCGACTACCTGAAGCTCTTCAAGAGAATGTAATCAAAGCAAAAGGGGGCTACTTTGAAGAACCTAGAATATAAGTTGTTACACACATTTTTGTTCAGTATATAATTCCACATGTGTTATGCCTCCTATGATATTTGTACATCTCAAGCTGTAGAATTTAAGATGACTTGCAGTCTATGCTCTTCACTATGGGGGCATTTTTTTCTAGACCATATGGCTTTGTTCACATTTGCTTAGTAGGAAGAAAACTTGTAGAAGTTTACCTTCTTTCAAATCCTGCTTAGGAAAAAGTATTGTAGAATAAAAAGAAATGTATCTTAAAAAACAGGCAGACGTGAATCCATTTTACCACTTACTTTTTATGGATACACAGTACTTCCCTAAGCCAACTTGAATCTTATTTATATATTCAAGTAGGATCCTCTTGAAAGGTTAGCTCATCATTTCCAATGAATCTTAAATGTAACCCTGTCAGAAGTGTGCTGTACGGAGTAAGCACCCTGCCGAGACCATTTTAGTCAGGTTTCAGATATAAAATTAAACCACTGTTGAAAGTCGAAATTCTACTTTGTTATATAAAATCCACTCCAGATACTCTTTAGGCTGAGCCAAAAAGCAGAGACCTCTGAGTCTGATCATAGATGGTTTTCATGTAGCACTCTGACATGAACACAGCCGGGCAGACATAAGCAGCATGTTGCTTTTGTAAGGCTTTGTGTGTTTGAACAGCATTCAAGTAGGAATAGATGAAGTCATTTATCTACCTGCACAATTTAAACATGGCTGCCCAAAGTGTACCTGAGGATAACAAGTGATGCATTCACTGCCTGAGGTGCTATTTAATGGAAACATACTCTTTTTCATATGGAGTATCTTGTTATAAGGATCTAGAGCCATGTTTATGTAAACTATAGGAGAAATATTAAATGTTCAGTGACATACTGGCTGTCAGTATTTATTCAGTGTGGAAATTACCCCAAATGGAAGTTCCTTAAGAGGAATGTTCACCTTGTTAAACAGTATTCTGTATTATGTAATCTTCATAAAAAAGAATATCTTTATAAATGCATTACATAACTTATAACATGACTTATTTTATATTAATCTGAGCTTTCGCTGCCCGCAATTTAGTCCAGAGCTAAAAATCTTTCAGCATTCTATCCAAAGTCTGAGATTTGAGTGTTGTCTCAAGTACTGTTTAGTAACTCCGGGACCAAAATGCTAAATTTGTTTAAATTTCATGAAATGTTTAAATGATGAGGAACTTCTTACATGTACGAGTAGGCTTTAGGCAATCCTTGTACTGTGGTTGTATCTTTCACAAAGTACTAAGCTTTGTACAATTTAAAATTTTTAAGCTTCACATTTTGAATAAAAATATCCTTATGTATCAGACAAGTTCATTATGGAAGAATTTGACATTGTTGAGGCATGAGGGGACAATAAGCTGCCTGTTACATCTGTGTCTGCACTATCCTCTGTGCATAGATTATAGCTAAGGACAGGCTAATAGCTCCAGTTTGTTTCTTTTTGCCTCTGCCTAGTCTGAACACTGGTGTATTCATTGTCCTGGCTACTTTGACTGATTTGCACCACACCATCTGTCTCCTGCAGACTCTGCCTAGTTCACTTATAGTTAACCTACTGTGATTCAAAGAACCTCTCTCCAATTTACATACTGATCCAATTATCTTGTGAATCGGGCTATAGATTCTTATATAAGGTGTTGTGCATCAGTACTCTTTACCTGTTATAGTCTTGTACTACATGTGTTATTCTGTCTTTTGTACTGTTGTATCTTTTGCTCTTTGACCATATTCTTGACTATCCATTTTGCCTATTGATTTTGTACTCTTGGCTTTGACTTGTGTTTAATGACTATCCCTCTATGTTTGCATTGTCTTGTCTTTGTCAACGCGTTTGCATTTTGGTGCAGGTAGGTAACATTGACTAGTTGTCTACTAGAAGACTGAGCAAGTAGGCAGGGGCAGTAGGATGCGCCTACATTCTTAGCCTGTGTCTCCAGTCCATTTCCTGACCATGCATAACATTACTGCAAACATTAGATTTGTGTAATAAGATCTACTGTTCTTACAGTTTCAATTATTGTATGATACTAATTTGCCTTTGTTTAAGGGTCAGTTTAAAGGGGATGCCAAATCTTTTTCATAGGGTTTAAGGGGAATCTGTCAGCAGAAATTGACATAATTTACCACTTCCAGTATGCTGTGAAGAGTCTTCGGAACTATCATATACTTTTTCTTTAATGACCTAGCCTGGTGGCATAATCCAGAAAATCAACTTTGAATTGAGATGTAAATTGAACATAAATTACCTTGCATCTTCTTAATCATAGACAGCTGACATGGGCCACACGAAAGACTGGATGATCAGAGATCATAAGAAAACTAAAATGAAAAATATTCATAGCATCCGCATGACTGCGGCGTTTAAGGGGTTAACACCAGCGATTGGAGCCGGCTCCGATCACGGGTGTTAGCGCAGGCTGTTAGCTGTGATAGACAGCTGACAGGCGCTGCTTCTGGTGCCGGGTCCGTTCGTGAGCCGGTGTCAGAAGCAGGACGTTATAGCACGTCCTCGTGCGCTTAGCATCTAACCCCGGGGACGTACTATAACATCCTGGTGTGCCTAGGGGTTAAATAAAATTCACTCTTGAAGGCAAAATAATTATGACGCAACAAATATTTTATGGACATAAGAATGAAATGACATGTATTTGGGACCAGGCCTCTATATTTCTTTTCGATGGAATCTAACAGCCTCTAGCAGAGTCTGTTAGTGTTAGAGGTTTTGGTGCAGATTCACACCAGCCTCCACATTTATGTCAAAAGTCTGTCAAAACTATGGTGCAAGCCCATTAAACTGAGTGCAACAAAAATTGGTGCACTCAGTTGCAGTGAAATTGGTGCATGCAGGGTGTGCCAGATTAATGAAAACTGTGCACTGGTCTTCAATAATCTGGTGTACTACACTTGCCTCACTATTAATAAAAGTTCCCCATAGTGTGAACGCTGCATAGCACCTTGTTCACAAAATGCAACTAAATTGCGTTTTGAAATGCACATTAAGCACATTCGAAACATCTCATCCCTGAACACATAAATGCTTGTGTCTGTCAAGTGTTTTCTTAACATGGCAAACATATTTTGCTACTTACCGAACACAAGCATATAAGTCTAAACCCATCTGTGTTTAGAGAAGAGTTAAATAGGATGTGCTTGATATGCGTTTCAAAACAAAATCTTGTGAACACTGCCTTAAGGTCCAACATAAAGCAATTGGTGCCTCCTCCATCTCCATATTGTGGCCCTTTATCGCCAACCTCATTTTGTGGCCCCTCATCTCCCCCCTCATATTGTGGCCCATTATATACCCCTCATATTGTAGCCCTTCATATCCCCTCATATTGTGTCTCTTCATCTTCCCCTCATATAATGGCTTCTCATCTCCCCCTCATATTGTGCTACTCATCTCCCCACCAATGGGGCCCACTTCATTTCTTCCAATGAATGTGGCCCCTCCTTATTCCCCCTCATATCATGGCCCCCTAAACTCCCCCTCATATTGTGGCCTCCCTCATCTACCCCTCATACTCTGGCTCCTTATCTACCCTTTGGCCCCTCTCATCCCCCGCTATTATAGTGAATGCCCTAATTTCCAATAATATTCTCTCATCTCCCCTCATACTGTGCCCCATCTCATCTAACCCCTTATATGGTGGTCCCCTCTCAGAACTCCCTCATGTTGTGCCCCCCCTTTACCCATATATTGTGGCACCTCTTATCTCCCCTTCATATTTTGGTCTCTTTTCTCCTCCTCATATTGTGGACCCTCATGTTGTGGCCTCTCATCCTTCTATCCTATTGATCTCACCCTCATATTGTGGTCCCTCTCATCTCCTCTTCTTATTGTGGGCCACTCATATTGTGGTCCCCCTCATATTGTGTCCCCCATCTCCCCCTCTTATTGTGGTCCCTCTCATCTCCCCTCTTATTGGGGCCCCCTCTCATCTTCCCCTCTTATTGGTGGACCCTTTCATTTTCTCCTCATATTGTAACCCTTCATTTCCCCCTCATATTGTGGCTCTCATCTCTCCCTCATATTGTCGACAGGTGGGCGTGCAAGACCACCAGAAGTTGTTGGAGGTGAGTGTGCCTTCCACTGTAAGTAGGGGCACAATGTGTAAGTACACATTTATTTTTATTTTTACACGCCCTCCCAGCCCACCGCTAGATTTTTTAAGACAGTCTGACAACTTACAAATGAACTTTTCTGCCAGTAAGCATTAAGGACACTTGGTGAATTGACAATACAGTAGAAATTGTCATTTCCATCTGGCACCTAACAGGTTAAATAGGGAATCGATGAAACATCTGGAGAAGTAAAACATGTGTGATTTTCCTACACAGCATTGTCATTTTAATTGCACCTTTTTGCGTGAAAGCATCAAACTGTCAACCGGCACTCTCAGCACAGGCACAAAAACATATATAAAGCTCTAAAATTCTTTATGTTCATACAGTGCTTAATTCAATGCATTCACTATGCAGGTGAATCACAGCAAGCCAAAGACGAACATTGTAGAACATGAAAAGGTGGCTGTCAGGTTTTAGGACTGGACGCAACTTCATCAGCACTCCAGCATGGTTAAGTGTATCAGCTATTCACAAATTCACAGTTTGAGCAGAAACTCTATGCAAAAACATTAATATTTTAATGCATCTTGCATCAAAAAAGAAAATTGCTAAAATGAAAGTGGCATAATCTGACTGGTGTATTTGGAAAGACATTATATCAGCAACAATATATATATATATATGTGTGTGTATGTATGTATATAGCACGCCCACATAGGGTGGAAGGAGTACCAGGCTTAATAACCCATTATGGCGATTGTATAGTGTAGTATACAAGCGAGAAAGAAACCGACTCTGCGTGAACTGAATGCATTTTTACAGAAATAACCAGTTATATTTTTAACCATGCAGCTGCATTAATGGCTCACAAAGAGGAAAACGACCGACAACTGCACGCTGATAGCAGGGTTTTGTTGTCTGGAAAAAATAACATACCTGAGATGTCTGCCCAGCAGAATAGTACAAATCACTAAAATATACCTTAATGCATAAAGAGAAACACGACACAAACAGAAAAATCAGCTCATTTTTCAACAAACCCTTTAAAGATGAATGACTGGTAAAAAGCAACACCAACAATATTTGTAAGCGGATGTGTATGATGCTCTGAACTTGTTGGACAGAAGAATAAGACTAGGTCCAGGCTTGAGAATGTACGGACCAAGAAATTCCAGGAGATTGAATGGGATTTTAAGAAGAAAAGTGTTATTGAAAAAAGAAGGAAAGCTTGTCGATTAACTATCCAGTTCTTCTCAAAGGGCTTAAGGGACTGGAGCAAGTGTTTTTGTCATGTGTCTTTCAGGCGACAAGCTTTGGACAATTTGCCTGGGATCTGAGTCCCCTTGCTGCTACTATTCCTAAATCCACAAAGTGGTCGTCAGATACCTTACACTAAGTTTCTGAGTAGCCACAACCACTCAGACAAGCCTTTACATACTATTTTCTCTAAAACGCACAACTTCCAGAAAACAATATAGTTCTTTGTACCTGCCACAGCTATGAATGACAGGCAAAAGGCGCAAATGGTAACTTGATGACTTGCCAAGCCATAAAAATGTTTAAATTGTAAACAGGGACGTTTTCAGTACAACAGCTTGAGTCTTTTATACAGTGCCAATGGATGCAAACCACATCCTTCCCTAGGCAGGCTTCTCTGTTAACACATATCATTTGGTTCCCAAACAGTTTTCTATAGAATGTTCCTTTTCTTGCCAAGTGACCCTTTTATCTATGCATCAGGATTGAGAACATGACTTATGCAGGGAATCAATGATATGTAAAGAGATGATAAATATGGAAAGCCATCATTGAAACTCGGGTCACGATCTAGAAGAGACTTGTATTAAATATGTTGCCAGGAAAGCTTGAGACTCTTTTAATCTCAAAATATAGAGTTCATTTTCCCTGACTCTTCATCATTTCTCACATTATGATAGGTGAAAGGCCGCTTCCTTTAATGTGGAATAGACATACATTGGTAATGTCACCGGCTTTGAAGTAGAGAAGCTTGGTTAAATCTTGGTGTCACTTTTATGACCTTGTAAATTAATTTTTATCTCCCCAAACATTCAAGTCCAAAAATGTTCTACTGGAAAATATTTTCTTCATGGTTTCACTATTGCCTTATAGTTCTACTTGAGCACAGACTTAGGAATCAAAGAGAAGGAATCCTATTATAAGTATGCTAACCTTGTCAGTGCAGACATTTGTACTAAGTCTTGTAATCCTCAATTTTGCTAATTTTCCTATTTTCTTGGTTTCTTTTTTAAACAAAAAATTACAGCTTTTGACAGAATCATTAGGTTTATTCAGGAAAAGGAACCCTGCTCAGCTCCGGATGATGAAGAAGGTGACGCATTTTTGCATCACGCCTAAGGATTCAGCTTCTCCTTTTACATTCATCAATAAGACTCACTCCTCCTGAGTGTTTCCAAGTTGGAGTTGGAGCAATGGCTTATGAGGTTTATGCTATGTATCCTGTTGACTTGCAATAAGAGAGTGGTGGATGGCATTGTAAATCTGCTATCTGCTTATAAGTGCTACTAGAGCACTACTAGAGCTTCCTTCGTCTCTCGTTATATTTTCCTTTGCTAAATGAGCTGGTACTTTATTACATAGAAATGAGTCTATATTTGTGTGGAAGTTAGATTTAAACATAGATTGGAGGTCTAACTCCTATTCACTATGATTGTGCATAAGCCTGAACACCTATCTCTACTATAACTCCTAGCTCCACAACCTCTAAGTATAGAGTAATTTCTCTCCTTTTTTATTTTAAGTTTCATCATTAACACCTTGGATTTTGACAGCCGGAGAAGTTCACTCTCGTTTGCTTTTTTTGAGGCTTCGTTGAACAGGAGCCTTTCAAAAGCCCTGAGGCAGTCTGAATCTTATATTTTCTTTTATACATTTGCTGCATGTCGACCGGCAGAAGCATCAAAGCAGGTTACGTCTTTCTTCTACAGCCAGGCAGCAAATTGAGGTGCTACATACAAATGGAACTCGCTGGGAATTATCAGAGGGGAAACAATTCTGTGGCTTTTGGATGACATTCCATTTTGCTAACCAGGGTATAGCACCCTTGTGGGGTAAAATGTGTCAGCGTCTTCTCAGCTGGTCTAAAAGGCAGAGTCTCACTTTGTTTGGGAGGCAAAGTGACAAGATGTGACCTGTGTGGAGTCTGGACATCTTTTCATCTCCACAGTCGATAAAAAGACTAGGCAGAGAGGTGATGTCATCTGAGAGACAGGCTTCTCAGCGTCTCAGCTACACACAGACTCCTGGAACCACAGCTTAACATTTGAAATGTCAAATTGCTATAAACTTGTCAAATCTATAGAAGCATAGCAAAAACCCCTGACAATGGAAATGCAAAACATCAACCACAGACAATGGAAGCACAAGTGGACGAATCATAATGGCATAATGACATACTATAATTAGCATATATATAGCAAACTGTTATAGGGTCCTAAAAGCAAGCTCAGCCAAGTGTACATGTGCTGTGGAAAGTAGAGATGGTTAAGTCAGAAGTCTAGTGATAAGGTAGTGTTTGGACAAAAGGAACGTTTATTAAATGGAAAACCACACGGTCTATTACTGTAATGTAGACTTGAATGATTCAGGGTAAAAATTAGGGTATCAGACATTTTACGCATAGTACATGTTTTGAGATGCAAGTGAATATGGGAAGCAAATGAATGATCCAAGTCAAAAATTACCCCTTACCAGGGCCGCATCTGCCATGAGGCGAGATGAAAATCTCGCCTCAGGCGGCGGATGCTGGAGCCTTGAGTGAGACAGCGAAATTTTGGGCCATAATCTGGGCGAATCAGGTGGCCTGATTGCTGCCTGAATCGCCCACCTGTCTGGGGGCTGTATATATTAGAAAAGGGAGGCTGAATATATTAGAAAAGGGGGGATGTAAATATTAGAAAATGGGGGCTGTATATAATAGTATAGTGGGGCGGTATATATTAGTAAAAGTGGCTACATATTACATAATAAGGGGCATTTTAATTTTCGCCTCGGACAGCAAATACCCTAGAATCGGCCCTGTCCCTTATTTATTATTGAAATTGCTCATTGGAGGAATCCTTATTACTAACACTATGGGAACATGTTCCCTCCATGTTAATGCTACTCCAGTTTATATACATAGAGCATCAGTGTCTCTTAACCCCTGTCAGGCTTGCAGGTGTGGATCCTCTGGACCACTGCAGACGATGACGTAAGCCACTAGCTGGGACCGGAGTCTAAGTGGTACCCGGTTTACACCAGAGCCTGCCGTAAGGCGGGTTAGACAAGCTGCGGCGTGGTACCACCAGGTTGTTCCTCAGGCGTGACTTGTCTGCAGTGGCGGCCAAGGTAGAGGTAGAGACAGCAGACAATCTCGTGGTCAGAGTCCAGGCACAAGCTCAGGGCAGCCGGCAGAGGTGCAACGTCAGAGTCGGTAGAGGTAGAGACAGCAGACAATCTCGTGGTCGAAGTCCAGGCACAAGGTCAGGGCAGGCGGCAGAGGTGCAACGTCAGAGTCAGGTCAGAGTCAGCAACAGGAGGAGCAGACGGCAGACCAGGCAATGGAACAAAATGGGACATTTTTGAGAACCGGTCGGTTACCACCCAGATGACAGTATTCCCAGAGGACGGTGGAAGGTCTGTAATAAAGTCCATGGCCACGTGAGTCCACGGGCGGCTGGGTATCGGCAACGGCATGAGGAGACCAGCAGGTTTGAGGCGTGATAGCTTGTTATGAGCACAGGAAATGCAGGAGCCCACGAAATCTCGCACATCTTTGGCCAGGTCTGGCCACCAATAGTAACGGGAGATGAGGGCTATTGAACGCTGTACTCCGGGGTGTCCAGCCACACGAGAGCAATGTCCCCAAGTTAGAATTCTCCTACTTAGGGAAGGTTAAACATACGTCTTGCCTAGTGGAAGCATCAACTTCTAACTGGAAAGGCTTCTCCGTGTCAGGCCTTGTGAGTACAGACGCAGAGGCAAAAGCAGACTTCAACCTAGTGAAGGCATCTTCAGCAGCCGGAGGCCATTGTCTCAGATTAGCATTCTTCTTAGTCAATGCCACAATAGGAGCCACAAGGGAGGAGAAGTGGGGAATAAATTGTGAATAATAGTTGGCAAAGCCCAAAAATCTCTGTATGGCACGTAATCTCACTGGGCGAGGCCACTGAAGTACTGCTTCCAACTTGGAAGGATCCATTTGAAGGCCTTTATCTGAAATTACATATCCCAGAAACGGAAGACTACTCTGGTGAAATAAGCATTTCTCAAACTTGGCATATAAACGGTTGGACCTTAATTGCCCGAGGACCTGTCGGACATGGATCTGGTGAGACTGAAAATCTAGGGAAAACACCAAAATGTCATCCAGGTAGACTATGACACAAGAATAGAGTAAGTCTCTGAAGATGTCATTAACAAATTCTTGAAAAACTGCTGGAGCATAGCAGAGTCCAAAGGGCATTACCAGATACTCAAAATGTCTGTCACGCGTATTGAAAGCTGTCTTCCACTCGTCACCTTCCCGAATACGGATGAGGTTGTATGCCCCTTGCAGATCCAGCTTGGTGAAAACCTTGGCACCCCGTAGTCGGTCAAAGAGTTCGGTGATGAGAGGTAACGGGTAGCGGTTTTTCACCGTGACCTTATTGAGACCGCGGTAATCTATACACGGACGAAGGGAGCCATCCTTCTTGGATGCAAAGAAGAAGCCAGCACCAGCGGGAGAAGAAGACTTCCGGATTAAACCCTTTTGCAAATTCTCCTTAATGTAGGCAGACATTGCCTCGGTCTCCGACAACGGGTATACTCGTCCTCGTGGAGGAGACATACCCGGCAACAGGTCAATGGGACAGTCATAGGGGCGGTGTGGAGGCAGAACCTCCGCTTGTTTTTCAGAAAAAACATCGGCGTAGTCTCGGTAGCATGCTGGAAGATTCTTCAGAGGCTTGTCAACCTGGGTAGTTGGCAAGACAGATACTGGGTGAGGAACTTCTAGGCAACGAGACTGACAATCCAGGCCCCAATGGAGAACTTCTCCAGTCTTCCAATTAAGGACGGGTGCGTGGCACTGCAACCATGGAAGACCCAGCAGGAGGGATGAGGTAGAGCGTGGTAGAACCAGGAAGGACAGACTCTCCTTATGCAGAGCACTGACTTGCATGGTTATCGGCTCCGTGCGGTATTGTAGAGGGTCTGAAAGGACTTGTCCACTAACCGAAGAAATAACCAGTGGTTTGTCAAGTAGAACCACTGGAATGTGGTACCGGGAGACCAATGCAGCATCCATGAAATTCCCAGATTTTGAAAAGCAAGGAGGCAATGGATAACAAATATAAGACGATTAGGATGGTGCCAGGATCTATGAGCAAGTGTCTCTCATTTATCATGCTTGATTTTGATGGTAGATTTCCTTTCATCTCTGCAGTGGTGCATTCCCTGATATTGCATTGGTGTTACCCAGCTTTCCTGGATTCCAGCATAGAAATGCTATTCTTCAGTCTAGGAAAGCTGTGTGTTAGCCTTAATAAAATCCGTGGTGTCATGACCCAGGCAATTGCTGACTTGGGGAAAATGGGATAAGAAAGGAAAAGAACTGCCTGAGCACCTCCTTGGCTCAGACAACACAACAACAAATGCCTCAAAAGCACAATAACCACTGGAGACGATGCCGTTTATTAATTAATGACCTGCACTATGGACATGTTGTCGCAATGAAACACCACCTACTTATCTGCTAACTGTTTCCCCCACAACTCCACTGACATAACAATCGGGAACAATTCCAACAATCAAAGATTAGCCATTAGGCCCCCAGCCACCCAACGATCCGGCCCCTCCCCTGCACACCATTCACCGTCAAAGAAAATGCCATACCCAACTGCCCCTGCCGCGTCCTTGTACAAATGAAGCTCCGCATTGGAATCCGGCACCGCCATCCACAAAGTCCTACCGTTGTATTTGGCTAAGAAACCATCCCACGCCTTAAAATCAGCTCTATGCCCGCTCTGCAATCTGATTAAGTGGCGGCAAAAAATCTCCCCATTGGCATAATGCGGCAAGCGAAATTCAACTTCCCCAACAACGATTGCAACTGGCGCAGCGTGACTTTCTCCTTAACGAACACAGATCGATAAGCCGCGCTGGGAACTGCCAAAGATCCTGCCGCAGGAGCCGGAGCCGATCCTGGCAAAGCTGTGCCCAAGGCCTGTCACATTGTCTCCACGCTGCCACGAGCCTGCAAAGGAAAAAGCACAGAGGAGACACGGTGCACATAAGACTGATCCCCTGCTACATTATTTGTGCTGCTGCCGGGCGCCTCCAAAATTGGCATATGCCCCCCAGCCGCCCTACCTTTATCCCCGCTAACCCCCCCTGTCATTGGAAACCCTCCCAGAGGGGGGGAGCGACGCCCCACCACCACTGCTCCACATCCTCCCAGCGGGGCTGCACTCCTGGCACCCGCCCTGCACGGCTCAGGACTCACGCTGCTTACCCATCCTCCTGCCTCGTCTCCGCAGCCCACCCGCCGCAAGGCCTAGCTGCATGCCCTAGCCTACCTCTCAGGGGAATCCTCCCCCGCTCTACTGCTGCCAGAATTCCGGATCTCCCTTACTGGCGCAGACTGTTGCGCCCTCTTAGGAGCGCCGCGACCTCCTGCCGCCACCCCCCGAAACCCAGAGACTCACCGCCGGCCTGGTGCTCCACTTCCAGCCACCGTTGCTTTGCTCTCTGCTCACCGCAGGTTCTCCAGCTGCCCAGGACTCTCCGATTCTTCGTGCTGTGCTGTCACCGCTGCGCCTCTTCTCAGACGGACTTTTCGGCGCCCACCTCGCCACGGGATCCTCCGTTCCTGTCGGTCCATGAGCCGCTGGCTGCCGGCCCAGATCTCTTCCGCCTCCCCAATGGGGACCCTGAAGGGCTCAGCCAATCGGGCGGCCGAGACTGCCTCGCTCTCATCGGTCGCCCTGGTCCTTCCCTAGAGCCTGCACCTGGTCCCTAACCCACTCTGGTCCCCTGGGCTCTGCCTGCTCCCTCATCCTCACTAAAAAAGCTTCTAACTCTGACATCGTGCGCTGCCTGACCCTAGCCTGACGTCCCTACAATTTTCTAGAGCCAAAAAGATGGCTTCCCTCCCTGAGTCCCCTATATAAACCCCAAACTATCTCCACCCCCCTGATTCAAACCCACCAATCGCCTTACCCTAATATTCTACCCCCCTTTGACTACTTCTCCCATCATTTCCTTTCCCTCCCATTCCTGCCTGTCATGGCCGCACAGCACCTACTTGCAGTCAGCTACGTGCTAACAGACATATTTACCAATGATGGATCAAGGTTATTTAGTGATGATTTTTTCATTTAAAGAGGAAAGGGTCTGTAATGTAGTGTCTTCAGTGTAGTCCTGGACACTAAGGTTTCTCTTCATATAATACAAATTACTTTGAAAAGCATGCTATTTATAAATCAATGCCCAGGGATTGTTATTGGCCTGAGTTCAGCAGATGTCAGCAGATTCCAGGGGAATGTAATAGAATTGGGCTCCATCCTTGTTGTGTCACTACTAGATAATACAGATTTGCTTTATTTGAAGACAATTCCGCTTGTGGAGATTTAGTTGCATGTCTAAAGTTAACTGCTGACACTTCTCCTCGCAGTAAGATGTATGGCTGCAGATCAAAAGGGCCTTTCACCCAGCGATTCATAATGACAGAAGCAGCTATATCTTATAGAGGAACCTCCTCAAAACAAAAAAATTGGGATACTCACTGTTATTATTGCCAAAGTGCAAAGCAAATAAGCAAAGCATATCACCCACAATCTTTTAACATATTTTCTACCCACTTATATAGGACAAAACAGCCTGTAAAGCCATTTAATCACATAGGGACTAGGGTAGCCCCAAAGGCTCATTAGAATAATTTTAAAGTTGATTTTAGAAGTAAGGAAGCCAAGGATAACAAATATAAAAAGATTACCACATTTTCACAATTTTATTTTCAAATTAACTCAAAATGACTATTATATATGAATTCCCTAGCATATGATGGTCTTTTTTTTATAAATATAGTATAGTGTCATGTCAATGGGCCAATGTTTTTTATACGGTAATTGGAGATTTTTTTATTCATGTATATTTCTATATATTTATTAAAATTTTGTGTGTGCATGTTTTTTTACTTTATATCTCCCCCATGGGGTCATAAAATGTCCCTGGGGGACATTTTTAAAGTTTGTTTTTTTATTTTGTTTTTACTTCTATCTATAAGAGCCTCAGTTACACGGGGAAGCAACCTCCAGTGAGAACAAGTGACAGGGCAGAGATGTACTAGGTCTAATTGGTCCAAGCAGCTTTGGTTAACTCTTTCAGACCCCTGAGTCTATAGAGCCAGCGGCATCTACTGCATTTACTGCATAGCGCTGCTTCATGACTATGCAGTGATGACCGTATCCTTCTCCCATGTTTAGCACAGGAGCTGGAGATACTACAGCAATGCTATTTTCAGCCTGATTGTTTTAGTTCTGTGATAGTACTGTGTGTTAAATAAAGCTGTGGCATTTTGAACATTCTAATAAAGCTGTGGCCTTAGATACACTGTTGCCTATTGGGCTATTGTTTGAGTTGTTTATGGCCTATTTTCACGCCGTTGGGGGCGGCTGTATATACCGGATGTAACTTCAACGGCACTTATTAGGTACACCTGTCAAACTGCTCGTTAACATCATTTTAATCAGCCAATCACATGGCGGCAACAAGTGCATTTAGGCATGTAGACCTGGCAAGACAATACCTGCAGTTCAAAAGGAGAATCAGGATGGGACGAAGGTGATTTGATTTGAGTGACTTTGAACGTGGCATGGTGTTGGTGCCAGAAGGTTGGTCTGAGTATTTCAGGAAACAAACGGCTGATCTACGGGATTTCATGCCAACCATTTCTAGGGTTTACAGAGAAGGTCGAAAAAGAAAAAACACCAGTGAGCGGCAGTTCGGTGGGCGGAAATCGTCCTTGTGTTTGATGCCAGGTAGAGGAGAAGGGAGACTGGTTCGGCTGTAGAAAAGGAACGGTGACTCAAATCGCACCACGGTACAACCCAGGTAGGAGAAGAGCATATATGAACGCACAGTACGCGAAATTTGAGGCAGATGGGCTACAGCAGCAGAAGACCACCACGGGGCCCAATCACTTTCAGCTAAGAAACAGGAAATTGCGGCTACAATTTGCACAAGCTCATCGAAATTGGACAGTAGAAGATTGAAAAAACGTTGATGGTCTGATGCTTCTTGATTTTGTTGCAACATTCGGATGGTATAGGGTCAGAATTTGGCGTAACAACATGAAAGCATGGAATCATCTGCCTGTATCAACGGTTCGGCTGGTTTGGTGGTGGTGTCATGGCTGTGGGGAATATTTATTGGCACTCTTGCGGCCCTGGTACCAAATGAGCACGTTTGCAATGCCACAGCCTACCTGAGTATTGTTGCTGGACCATGTGCCATACCTTTATGACCACAATGTACCACACACGGATGGTACTTTCAGGGATTAAAGCGCATGTATAAAGATGAATCCATCTCAGAATGGTTCTTGAAATGACAATGAGTTCACTTACTCAAATGGCCTCCACAGTCACCAGATCTCAATCAATAGAGCATCTTTGGATGTGGTGGAAAGGAGATTCGATCCTGGCTGTGCAGCACGACAAATCTGCGGCAACTGTATGATGCCATTCATGTCAAATGGACCAAAATCTTGAGGAATCTGCTCCCACACCTTGTTGAATCTCTGCACGAGAATTGAGGGCGTTCTGAAGGAAAAGGGGGTCCAACCCGTTTACTCGATGGTGTAATCCTAATAAAAGTTAGCCAGTGAGTGATATAGTTGGATATCTGTCCTCCATAGGTCGCAATGGGGCCCGGCGCCGCCATCGCGCTGTACGGTGCAGCATTGCTACGTTTCCGAGATGTGAAAGGATAGGACAGTCTACTTTTCTGAATACAGATGTGACCCATGTACTCTATGTAGAGGACAGGAGTGAGCAGCCCTCACCTCCCTCTATCTTCCCAGCGCCGACGTATGTCGCACAGTGCCGGTACAGCAGGCACACGTCTGTTATAATGAGCCTTAGATAGGTGGGTCCATTTCCACATCACAATCCTATACACTTGTATATATGACCAAGTGACAGTGTACATAATAGAGTTTATTTTTTCTTTAGAGGGGATTGCTGTGGAACAATCATTGAATTAAAGGATACACTCTACCATCAATATCAAGCATGTAAATCCAGGGACACTTACTCATACTGTGTATTCTCCATATTTAATTCTCACAAGACAGGGTGGGCGTAGTATGTTTAGGCATGTGGGGTCTCCGTGATGCCAAAGTATAGAACCGGGCCCAATGAGTTTTTGTTTGTGACCTGCCACAAGCGTCTAGAGTTTAGTAGAGCTAAAACAACATAAAGGCGTGTCTTAATATTCTGAAACCATGCTATACACATTAGTTTTAAGGAGGTCTCAGCTTTTACAGACCGCAAAGGTTGCAGTTAAGAGTACAATACATAATCATGAAACTCATACAGGATGTGTCCACACACATCCGCAGAAGAAAAAGTGATTTTACTCCACATGTCTCCGAAGCGGACAATAAACTGTGTAGTATTTTAACTTGAAAAGACATGTCAGAAAGACCAACTAAAATTTATGGTGGAAAAAATACATAGGCTAGCAATAGTATCATATGGTGCTAAGGGGATAATATAATTCCATCCATGATCATTCCTATTGTTACTTGCTATTGAAAAGTGTCGATGAATCCCATACATTCTTTCTCATAACAGAAATGTCTGCAGAGTCCGTTTATAATAATGTCTCCTAAAACATTGACTGTGGCTTGTTTATCCCACCAAAGCCTCTATGACTAGATTGATTGTTTCCTTCCAGGTAATTGGATTTTACAAAAGAATTAAATCACACACGTATCCGTGGACAGCATGCGGCTTCTCTGATGCGAGTCTTTAAGTGTATGTGAATAGTCCAGTCGCTCTCACAAGAGCAATGGATTTTTTTAAGCGTGTGTCAACTACCTCCCTTAAATCCAGCATTAGTAACTTCCAACTACTGGGTTCCGCTGGGGCACTGCAACTGCAATTTATATAGCATCTAATGTAATGCCGATTGTACGGAGCTCCCAAATGGGGTCCTTAAATAATGTGAAATTCCTGGGCTTGACCTTGGATTTTACAGCAGTATGGTATAGCATTCGGTATAGGTTCGCCTCCTGAGATTGAGGGTTTGTCCAATGCCGTAAGTCAGTTGTCTCATCAAGACAACCCTTTCTCTTTATTAACAAGCGGATCCCATATCACTAGAACTACAACAATCAGTAATATACCTTGAAGGGCTTATGCTAGATTATTTAGAAATTGCACCTCAAATAAGGGCATAACAACACCAGCCTAGTCAGGTTTAGAGATGTGGAATCCTCTGAAAAAACACGTCAGACATGACTTGTCAGGCAATTCGTAGTCGGGGGGACAGCAGGAGGTCAGGACGGCCAGCACAGGGTTCTCAAAGTTGGAGATTAGCCAAAGTCAGGGCAGGCGCAAAGCAGCGAAGTCAGAAAGCGAACCGGGGTCACAACGGGAGATCACAGACATAGCGCAAGGCATCCAAACTAGCTTTCCTCTAAGGCCGAGGCACGCGATCCGGCAGATTGCACCACAGGTAGAGCGCAGGCGTATATGGTTTCCTAAAAAAGAACCCGCCAATAAACGCGCGTGGCCCTTTAAAATCTAGAGAAGCTGGCGGTGCGCCTAGCGGATCAGAAACGTTGAACGCATGGTGGAGGGAAGTCGTGCAGGAGCCAGGAATGAAGAGCAGATGCAGCATGATGCTGCTTGCAGGGGCAGAGGGACACGAATGAGCCCGACGACCAATGTATGGGCTGCGGGACACCAGTGGCCACCATGCGATAATTACAGTCTACAGTTGTTGTTTTTGTATTTTTCTTCTGTTGTGTGTTTCATTATGTCCGGTTAGAGTCTGAGGCTCCATTTTGGTCACATGTAGTATAGGACTGGCAGGATTGTTGAGGTACAATGGAGGAGCTCTGAAATGTTTGACTAGCTCTCCAATATAACAGACGTCCAGATTTCAAAAGCAAGTTTTAATCCAGCACGATGCCGCACCTACGGTCGGGTGCTGTACTCGAGCCAGGTCAACCAGGGGGCAACTAGATTACAGGGAGCATTGCCACTGCACCAGTACTGGGAGCATGTTTGCTGGGCCACCTAGATAGGGAGGCTTGTGCTGGGCCACCAGATACGGGAGCATGTGTGCGCAGGCCACTAGATGTCGGGCATGCGCTGGGCCACGCCGAGATACTGGGGTTGCTGTGCTATCAAATTAATTAGAGGTGTGCTGGTGGTTTGTTAAATGAAGTAATGAAGGGGAAACTATATAGTAGCATAATCAAATATATTGAGGGTCAAAGTATATGGCCTGTATGGGCACGGACATATTAGTGGTATATTTTTAGGAGCACATAGCTGTTATTAGGGGCCATTATTGACGTGATTGTTTTTAGGGGTGGAGCGTGGAGCGATGTTTCCCAGAGGCCAAAGTCACCAGCGTCGCAAATTCTGCAGTAAGTATTCATGTCAAAGTCATGGCCCTCCTGAAACAAGGTTCTATGACATTCTCTAAATTGACGAAGAAAAGAAAGCTTACCAGTATAAAGAAACTCTCAGGAAGACGCCCAGGATGGACATGGCAACCAAGATGGACGAGTAAAAAGTGGCAAACTAATTTGTGTGAACAGTAAGTGATGTTCTGTGCCTGCCTGAAGGCAGTTCAGTTAGATTATGTTTAAATGATGGTAGAACAACCTAAATAAAGGAAGGTGGGTGCTATTCTGCTGAATACTTTGAACCCAACAAAGTCCACAAAATATCAAAGAAAAAATTGCAGGCAGCATTCCAAGGGATTGTGGATGAAAAAAAAGGAATTTAATCCATCTCAAGTGAGTGACGTTTCGGCTGTAATGTCAGCCTTTCTCAAACAGTGAACATACTGAATTACAGGGTTTATATAGCTGCACAGTGATGACATCATCATAACAATGTGATTGTACAGTGTTACACAAAATTGAACAGTTCATCAATTACATTGATACATCATTACATCAGTGAAATAAAGTTTATATATTTCTAATAGCTAGTGCATAAATGTGATCTATCACATCTATAAATGTGTTATATCTGTGTACTCATTCTATATTAAGAAAGTGTCCAACCTCCTAGGTGGATCCAGTAAGAGAATAAACAAAGTACCTTCGGTAATTGTGAACATGGCTCCTACTCTGGAACCAGCTGTTTGTAAAAAAAAAAAAACACCTTTATTGCGCATGTCAGAAGACACCGTTCGAGGTGTCACGTCTCAAATATGAACTACCCATGCATGGTAAAATACATCATCAGAGTCAAAGGGAGATGCAGTCACATGATCGCTATCCATCTGCCATCCTTATAAAGGGCAAACCTGCCCAGGCCCTAATTAGGCTCAAAGTCTATGCATATATGGTCAGTATATGCAAAGAAGTATAAAGAAAATGAGGCATTGTCCCGGTCCAGAATATCAAGTGAAGTATTATGGAAATATTGTATATTAACCCAACATCAAAGTAACATTTGGCCGAAAATGGGTGCAGTGAGTCTCCCAACCCCACCCAGCAAGGAAGGGCAAGAGTTCTACACCACCCTGGCTCCAATAGAATATGTTAATTAGGTCACCACTGTGGACTCCCCACAGAGAAACATGTAAAAGGTCTATGACATCTACTGAATAGTCTCCCTGACAGCACTCAATACTTATTAAGCTTATTTATACATATACTTATTTACAAATATCTATAGCTCTGTGTCTCTCTCTGACAGTCTCTGTATCTCTCTCTGACTGTCTATGTCTCTCTCTGACTGTCTGTGTGTCTTTCTCTGATTGTCTCTGTGTCTCTCTTCCTCTCTTTACCTCCCAGTCTTTACCTGTGTATGTGTCTCTCTCTCTCTGATAGTCTTTACCTGCGTGTTTCTCTCTGACTGTCTCTGTGTGTCTCTCTCTGACTGTCTCTGTGTCTCTCTCTGACTCTCTCTGTGTGTCTCTCTCTGACAGTCCATGTGTCTATGGGGAGATTTATCAGAAGTATCTGAGAGCAGAACTGTTCTAGTTTCCCATGGCAACCAATCAGAGCTCAAGATTCATTTTCCCACAGCCGTTTATAAAATTAATGCTGGTCTCTGTTTGGTTTCCACGGGGAACAGGGAAAAGTTTTACCTCAGACATTTCTGACATTTCTATAAAAACCAGCTAACAAAAATGCATGCCCCCTCCACGACCGCCATGCCCCTCTATGCCCCCTCCATGTCCACATGGCGTGGAGGTGGTGTATTTGTGATTAAATAAAAAAAATTATTTAGTTCCTCACATTGGCACAAATATTTTGTTCAACCCGCTAAATTAAAGCAGAAAGTCTGAACTTCAACTGCACCTGAACTGTTTAGTACAAAATTTATTGTGATAATGTAATGAAATAAATATTTGAAAAATGTTGTCTCTGTCCTAATAGTTATGGATCTATTTGTATACAACATTGTCCATCCTTTCCTTCCTGACTGAATAGAATAACAGATGTACAGTTTACAGTGATACTGATAGTGATTTAGATGCCATTCACGGTCTCAAAAAAGCTGGGTGCCAAGCCTTATAAGCAATGTAATAGCTGACAGCTTTTCTGAACCTTGCAGAAATCCAGACTATGGTGGAATAAATATTATCCTGGTTTAGGTTCGTATGGGAAGAATATGACGCTGGTGTGGCAGAAATCATATGCACTAGACAAGAAGTAATTGATCTGTGACTTTTAGTGCACGCTCATCATAACACCTCCATGCTGATTCATAAAATTGAATAAATGGATTTGGTTTGACACTGACTAATAGGAACGGGGCTACTGTCCTAGAACATGACAAGTTGCTTGGTCTGTCTATCTTCAATGACCTTCCTCAAGGTAAATTATACAGGTGATTGTTTTCCTGTTTTCCCCCCCTTCCGTTTCCCAGAATAATCACCAGGCTTTCAGACCTCACACAGCGTCTTACTAGGATACACAAATTGTTGTAATGACATCTATGATCAATAGATGTCTGGAGGAGCAGAGTATGTGTGATCCAGGCAGCCGGGCGAATGTCACAGTGCCTTACCTTATAGAAAACACCACAATATGCAGGTCTTGACGTCATTGTACCAGCAGGGTGTAAACTGGATAACATCCACTGGCGCTGCAGGGTGACATAAGAGAGCATGAAATAATTAGTGGGACAAATTTATAAAAAGTATCCTAAGGTGAGACAGAGCAGGGCTAGACTAGACAGTCTTATTCTGTACCAGATTCATATAAGTGTCTGGATGATAAATCTGCTGCAGTATAAGACTGCCTAGTCATACTCTGTACCTCCTATTAGCTGGTTTATTTCATGCCTGAAAACTGGGACAAAATTCTGCCCAGTTAGCATTGTTCTTGGTGCACAGCTTTTTTTTGTTGCGAAACCATGCCCCCTTTCATAGGCCACACCCCTTTAGCACCCCTTTAGCGCAAATTATGACAGAATTCTGTTCTAGACAGATTACTGTATCCCCCTAATATTCTGAAACATCTGAAAATGATGGATGTATTAGTGCATCTGTGACTGGCACAAAAGAAGAGAGAGCAGAATAATTTAGGAGCACCTACTAGGGAGAAGTCTGTGGATAGCACATAAACATGGCAGAATGGATCTGGTACTGTTTTAAGTTAGATCATTTTAAAAATATTCTGGTACACACCGTCCCAAAATAAAAATCATCTCAAAATGTATTACATGAAAGCTCAAAAAAGAACACATCAAACAATGTACAAAATATATAACCAAGCTTTATTGTATAAGAAAGGCAAAAGCACATTGCACAAACTAAAATAGCAAAGGGATCATGAGCAATTGACAAAATACACCACCGGTAAGATCCACTTCAATTTTTAAAATTTATCTATCCTATTGCCACACATTGAATTACAGTCTCTCCATTTCACTAGTCAAGAACAATTCTTTTGTCACCACAATAAACCCCAAGCTCATAAACAGAACCTTCTTCTGAAATATGTATGTCCTCTTAAAAAAATTATATTAATCGTAATCTTTAAAACTTTAGAGGCAGGTGTTAGTTGTAGCACAGCTGATAACTGTCCTGTGTATATAGAGCTCAGCCCGTGAGCCATCTCCATACATCTCTAACCACACCACGACGTACTATAATGTTGTGAGGTTAAAGCCATCCCCCTTAACAAAATCCTGACTTTTTGTGGTACAAGATAGAAGTTTCTAAAAACTATCAGAAACCCTTGATGTGGCGCAATTCGTTTAAAACATTTTTTTGAGCAAATTTCCACAGATTGATAAATATGGCCCATTGGGCCAAAATTCTTAATTGCACCTTTATTAAAATCTAGCCCTATGTCTATACAACTAACCAAATGGATAATATTCTTTCCATAAAAAAGAGAGGACAGCTGGGATCAATCACGTCCCCTTTAAATATATAGTTTCTCTGAAAAGCCATATTTATCTGTGTATTATTTTTAGCTTTACTGTCTTTGTAGGTTTTCCACCCCACTGAATGCAGCTGATCCTTCAGGTCTGGGCAGGTTTGCACCTTTCCAATATGTCCCTGCACTTAGGATTTTCTACATGAAACTTTAATGTTGCTGTCAGAACAACCACATAAAAGATGTCATATAGCAAAAAAAGACATCAAAGCAAGATGCATTCTGTTTGTTCCAATCTCATAATTGGTTTCCAGTACAGAAAGCATTGTCAAAACCACCTTTAACCCAGTACAAGCAGGGCATGTACAGAAACCAACTTGTTCTCTGATACATTTTTATAATTTCCATTTCTTTGCATTTTCTAAATTTTCCCATTTTCTATGCATGGGAACACATAAAACTGTGATGATGTGCTCACATATAATGGGTATATTATAAGTAGATCCTTCAGCCAGCTGAGGAATTTTGTTCAACCTTATGTAATTGTTCTGTTTTTATGTTTCCTTGGGTTAGGTCAGAGCTAATGTCTAGTTTCATGATGGAATAAAGCTGGTTTGCGCATCTTTGGGATATACATGGAGCTGCAGCAGAGGGACAGAGACAGGAATCAGAGCTGTATCCCAGCGCTCAGGTGTGATGGATACAAGAACACATAAGTTGTTGCCTTTGTACAAATCAGAGACATCACTGAGACATGCTACAGTTTCTGACAAGGAAAATGGTAGAGATGTAGCAGAGCTACAAAGCTAAGTTAGACAGATGCAGTAGAACCCACTTAGTCATGGTACAAATCAAAGAACCACCAATGGACACCTCAGTTGTATGCACACCTCAGTATTTTATAATGTAAAAATAAAGGACGCAGAGAGGAAATATGGGAGCTGCCAACAATTTCCAGTCTACAATCCCAAACCTTACTCCATCCCAACCTATTGCGTGCCCAAAAGTGAAACTATCCCCCTTACTTGTCTGAACATTTGTTGTATAACCCCACATTCAGCATACTACTTTCCTGTTTGCTGTTAAAAGTAAAATAATCAAATACTCACCTTTCTCCATTTCAATGCAGCAGTCTGTCTGAAGCTGGCAGAGGCGCAGTGTGATGACATCATCACTACTGCCCGATTCAGAGTAATGTACTGCTGCAGGGGAACAGAGAAAAGTAATCAGATGATTATTTTGATTTATTTCAATTAAGTTTGCCAATCACAGCTGGTTTGGATAATCTATTGCCATGGAAAAGCATTCATCAAATACACTGTCCAAGCATAGATTTAAATCATCACTTGGAGGGAAAGTGAACAGCAACAGATGCAGATTATAGATGTGTATTGAGGTCCCAGCAACAGGACATCTGAGCATTAAATAGACATCAAAGGATCTCTGTAACTATTAGAGATGGTCCAATAAGGACCATGTGCAAGTTCTGCTTCTTAACCACATATACATTGGGTATTTTTACTCTGTGTTTCATTGCAGCCATTTGGTAAGATCAAAAAAGATCAAATTTTTTTGCTCATTAGTGTACACTCTGCATCCCATCTTGACAGTAGAAAACTGAAATTTAGATATTTCTGCTAATTTATTCAACAAGAAAAACTGAAATATCACATGGTCATAAGTATTCAGACACTCATATTTAAAGGGGTATTCACATTCAGTTTCATTAATTAGCCATATATTTACATTTCTTCAATTAGATGTTATTAAAAATATTTTACCTGTGTGAAGATAATTTCTCATAAATGTAGCCATATAGTCCCTTAGAAACAAGACTGTGTCCTCGGATATGGCTACCTCTGCTGGAGGGATTGTACAAAAGTTTTTTGTATATGAAATGTCTGGGAGTTACTGCATATCCTACAGCCATCCTGCGGTAATGACCGATGAATCCAGGAGGTCAGGCAGGACTCAATAGCGCATGTCTGGCCACCACTGCCAAAATGTGAGGTGGTCGTGTCCAAGGAAGCTATTTGGTTTCTAAGGGACTGCACAGCTACATTTATGAGAAATTATCTTCACAAAGGAACATTTTTTAATAACATCCAATTGAAGAAATGTTTACATATGGCAAATGAATTAAATTAAATGTAAATGCCCAGATGGGAATAGCCCTTTAACTGACATGCTGTCCATTTCCTTCTGAACCTTGAGATGGTTCTACTCCTTCATTGGAGTCCAGCTGTGTATAATTAAACTGATTGCATGAAACAAAAAACAAAGAAACATGTAATTTAACTGGTCCTGGACCACCCGCTGACTTTAGATGTCAACGGGCGCAGGTCCTGAGTCTACAACAAAGTTTTTAAACATCGCTGCAGTTTTCTATTCCTCACCAAGGGAGCAGGACCCTGTCTCCAGGTGTCAAAGACCCAGAGACCTAGGGAGAATGGAGATGCGGTTTGTTACCACTTCTCCCTTCTCCGCCCCTCACAGCATTGCACTGAATGAGCGCGATGCACAGCGGGACAAAACTGGCACTGCTGTCAGCTCCATAGACTCAACAGACACATGACCTCCGGGTCTAAAGGGGTTAAACAGAGTTGCGGGGTCTAATTAGACCCAGTACAGCTCTGATCGGAATCTCCAGTGACAGCTGGTAATTTCCCCATTAACTGGGGCTCTGACAGATGCCCCTGTTACAGGGGAAATATTGTAAAAGAAAAAAAAAATAAATTAAGAAAAAATTTTAAAAAGTGAAAATGTCCCCAGGGGTTGTTTAAGACCTCATGGGGAAAATATAAAGTAAAAACACACACAGACAAAAATATTCATAAAAATACAATGACATTTTCCCATAAGAAAGAAAAAAAAATCCCCTGTTACACTACAAGAAGGATTGCCATAGTCGCCCAATTTGCCCGAGACTATACATATTGGGGCTTATTTACTAAGACCCCTTCTACACTCGCAGAACTCAGCATGTCAGTTCAGTTCCGGTTTGCAGCGTTCAGGCCGTGCAATCTGGGCAGCATGCATTGCGAGTGTGATGCGAGTTCATTCCATCACACTCGTGAGTGTACAAGGGGCCTTAGGGTCTGTAGACGCACTTTCGTCTGACTTTCCGAGGTTTTCGTGTTTTGCACGGCTGAGGCAGGAATTTAACTGGGGATTGTGTCACACGCGATCAGATTGTGGCGCAGCTGCGCTGGCTTTCATGGGACAGAAATCAGTGGCCACACACTTACATGCCTCAGGAAGAAAAAGGTGAACTCCGGCAGATCGTGGATCAAATCGCAGTCGAAGTAAATGTGCCCCATTATATATCGAAATGACCGAAACTAAATAGGGAATTCATCCAAGATGGCGACGCCCATGTAAACCTCGTGAGCTCTCTCCATACACCCTCCGATATAGTTCATCCTCAGTCGCGAAGGTGTTAAAAAGGCAAAAACTCACCTAAATGACATCTCTAGCAAAAGCGTAGCATGTGACAGTGTGTACAGACACAGCAGTCCAGCCCCCACCTGGATAATGACCATAGAAACAGTAGATAAATAAACAATTTTGAAGATTTTGTCACAGCATTAATGGGATAGTTAACTATTCACATAGCTCAGATGCTCAAGAAAGCGCAACATATCATTAATAATCATTCAACCATTCACCAAAAAGGCCCTGATCAGTACAATTACCTGATAAAGCAATAAGTCTGTACAAGTTGTGGAGCTGGGGCAGATCCCTGGGGTTTTGTACTGTTCAAGGCCTTCATGGTGAATTTTGGATTGCATAGTGCAGGTGCTTTCTTGAGCACCTGCACTATGTGAATAGTTTACTATCCCATGAATGCTGTAACAAAATATACACATTTGTTTATTTATCTACTGTTTCTATGGTCATTGTCCAGGTGGGGGAGCTGCAGTTAAGTTGCCACCCCCACCTTGTACAAATCTAACAAAACTGGTGTCAATCATTTGTGCAGCTATCGTTTGTGCCGCTATCGTTTTCAAGATATTAATAAAAGTTTCCAGAGGTCATCAGAGGTCAAACAGTCCTCGCCCCCCCACCCACCCACACACACACTTCTTTAGTTTATAATTAAACTGATTGGACTTTATTAGGAAAGGCACACACTTGTCTCTTTAAGATCTCGTAGCTCACAGTGCACGTCAGAGTATGAGGTCTAGAGAACTACTCAAAGTGCTCAGAGACAGAATTGTGGCAAGGCAAAGATCTGGTCAAGGTTACAAAAGATTTTCTGCAGCACTTTAGGTTCCTAAGACCACAGTGGACTCCTTAAATTGAAGAAGTTTGTGATGACTACAGCTCTTCCTCAACCTGGCCATCCAGCCAAACTAAGCAGTCATTGAAGAAGAGCCTTGGTTAGAGAGGTAAAGAAGAGCCTTGGTTAGAGAGGTAAGAAGAGCCTTGGTTAGAGAGGTAAGAAGAACCCCAAGATCACTGTGGCTGAGCTCCAGAGATACAGTAGGGAGATGGAAGAAAGTTGCATAAAGTCAACTATCACTGCAGCCCTCCACCAGTTGGGCTTCATGACCCCGGAAGTCTCTAAGTGCAAGACATATGAGAGCCCACATACAGTTTGCAAAAAAACATATGGACTCCAAGACCATGAGAACTAAAATTCTCTGGTCTAATGAGACGAAGAAGCGGTATGTGTGGAGAAAACCTTGCACTGGTGGTGTCAGCATCATGCTACGGGGGTGTTTTTCCGCTGCAAGGACAGGATGACTAGTTGCAATTGAAGGAAAGATGAATGCGGCCAAGCAGAGAGGAGATATCCTGGATGAAAACCTCTTCCAGAGTGAGCTGGACCTCAGACTGGGCCGAAGGTTAACCTTCCAACAAGACCATGACCCTAAGCACACAGCTAAAATATCAAAGCAGTGCCTTCAGAACAACTCTGTGACCGTTCTTGACTGGCCCAGCCTGGTCCCTGACCTAAACCCAATTGAGCATCTCTGGAGGGACTTGAAAATGGATTCCACCAACGTTCACCATCCAACCTAAGAGAACTGGAGAGGATCTGCAAGAAAGAATGTCCAGCGCATACCCAAATCCAGGTGTGAAAAACTTTCCAAGAAGACTCATGGCTGTACTAGCTCAAAAGGTGCTTCTACTCAATACTGAGCAAAGGGTCTGAAGGGTCTGAACTGGGATAGTTCAGTTTTTCATGTTGAATAAATTAGCAAAGAAATCTACATTTCAGTTTTTTTTGTGTCAAGATGTGGTGCAGAGTGTACATTAATGAGCAAAGAAAAATAACTTTTTGATCCTACCATTTGGCTTCAATGAAACAAAGAGTGAAAATCTAATGGGGTCTGAATACTATCCATACCCACTGTAAATACTACCGTTTTGCTAGTTCTTGGGACCTACCCCAATATGTCTTATAGTGGCAGGAATAACACAAACTTCTGCCTGCTCTTGGGCCAGAATAAAGTTTGAGACCGTTGTCAACGGTGCTATAGCTATGTTCCTGCACTGACCTTAAATAACGTGTAATCCTTAGTGTAGCTCTAAGGGCTACGGGCCCATAACACAGGATATTTTTGTATACCTTTCAGTTTATTTACAGTCCTGAGATTTATGTGACACCGACGGCCAGACATGGCCAGACATTCCCTGTCAGGAGGTCATTAAAGGTGTTGTCAACTCTTTTCTGCCAAACTCAGTGTTCCCAAATTTTGACAACATGTGACCACTGCAGCCATACAGCTCTGAACAAAGTGATACTTTGGCAATGCCCCTCAAACCACCATGTAAGAATAAAATAACTCTTGTGTGCACGTCCCTTTTCTCCATGGTAGATAAGTGACTTGAATTGGGATGTTCCCCCTTAGGACGCAGTAAGCAACCTGCAGATATTGGGGTTGCTTCTGACATTCACAGAATGAGACAAGTGTATTTACCGAAATGAAATCTTTCTTTGCCAGGCTCAGTGACTCTGACGAACAACATGTACATCTGTCCTCATCTTTATTCCTTGGTGGCAGGCGGCTGTCACATTTGATGGGGGATGCCACAAGGAGATAATGAAATGAAATGCTTGCAAATCCACCATGGGACACTTTAAATGTCAGCTTCTTTTGTGGTTTGCTACATTGTAGTTATTTCAGCTTTGAAAGAGGCCAGCCGTGTATATAACTCTTCCTACAGACACAGAGGCTTCAATGTAAAGTGACAGCATTAGTAATATTAATAGTGGAGATTTCCCCTACACTCCACACAATAGGCACACAGAAGTATTCTGCAGATAAGGATTTCTAGGCATGGTCTAATCACACAGTAAAACATGCTGTATTATGTGACAATGATGTCACTTTATCCTTAGGAGACATATGCCCATCCCCTCGTAATAAAAAAACTGGATTTATAAAAAAAAAAAATGTGTACTACAATATTGACTGTTCGATAGATATTCATGTTATGTAACAATTTCCCTTAAAAATAGAAAAAAAACAGAAAAGAAAGAGCTCATTACGGGTCTCCCACAGCTAAACCCTTCAGAGATTATTTATGTTTTGTGAAGGAAACTGTAAGAATGCCATTTCACTGCAGCGCTCCCACAGGAAAAAGGAAGCATTGCACATTCTCTAGTTTTCTATGTAATACTCGGTTATGTCAAGTATCCCTTACTTTAAATGTTGCAGTACTTATAAGGCTGTCTGTAGGTAATATAAGCCTTAATGCAGATCTCATTTGACTGCAATGGAGTTGGCAGACTAAAGGGGTCAAACCGTTGTTATCCCATCATCTTTAGTTCTGAGTGGATACTCAGCAATTGAGGAAGCAACTATAATGGGGCCCTGTCAGTTTCTGTCCCCCTGTTGGTACAATAGATGGGTTAGCTATAATTTTCATTGACAACTCCTGCACAAAGAGGCTCGGGGGCATAGAAAGTGAGAGAGAGCACACTGGCATGGCACAACAATCGCTCATAACCCTGAATATCCCCTTACACTAGCCTTGGGAAAACCAAGCTCATACAGCCATACAGTCATTACTGCCACTAACTCTTGTTAAATATAAACCCAGTCCATAACAGGATTATATTGTGCTAGAAGAACCCCAAATTTTATTCAGTTTTATTGCTGTTTTAGCTCCTATAACTAAGTGATGGTCAGTGTAAAATGTTGGGGTGGGGACTCTCTAAGAAGACACTTCCCAATTCCTCTATGCTATGAGATGCTGTGTGTTGACAATGTGCTTAGATTATCAGTGTACAGGTAAATATACACATTCATTTAGCTTCTGAACTTTTTACTAGTATCTGACACATAGAAATAGAGTTATGAGAGATGATGAGATCCATGAGATGGATATAACACACAATTACACACTTCAGCACTGCTGCATTTCAGCTAAAACAAACAGAGTGTCTCCCTTTCCTGGATAAAGACTATTCTTATCTGTAGCTTGTAGAGTAAACTCTGCACCCTGCTGCTTGCTGGCAGTAAGTGCCTGTGTGTGAGCTTCTCTTGTATTGGAGGGGGAGGGGCTGGATGCAGAGACACACTGCAGTATGCAAACAGGGTAAGCTTCTGACCATAGTCGGAGATTTATGGTCGTATATTGGGGCAACCGAAATTGTATATTCCAGGACTGATAGAGATAGGTTGGAATCATATCTGTAAAATGATGTGTTTTTGTTAAAAACAGTGAAGTAGAGAATGTGTTATTTTGTTATCCTGAGTTTATTAAAAGGTGTTGTCCAAGAGTTCAAAAAAAAAAAAAAGGTGGCCGGGAGGGGGCTGCTTTAAAAAATAAAGATGTACATACATTCCAATGCCCACCGGGTGTTCCACGCTGATTTCGCTCCGGTCCGCACGCCATGCAAATAAACATGGGCGTCGGAGCAGTGACGGATTCAGCTTCTGGCCGGCCGTGGCAGGCCACACCCACCCGTGCCTATTCACAGCACTGTGTAGGCTGGCCAGATTGTTCTCGGGTCCGGCCAGAAGCTGAATCCAGCACTGCTCCGGCAGCCGTGAGTGACAGCAGATCGGGACACGAGGAGGGCGTCGGAAGGTAAGAAGGCATTTAACACTGCACATACACAGGACTATAAATCTGACTGTTGGAAACCTGCCAGTCTAACACATAGACAATTGCTCAAAATCCTGCCTAATGATAAATCTCCTCCAATGAGTCAGTTACCATGCTACTGACAACACTGAGTGCAGAGGGTGTGAAGCTTTTCCACCATCAATTATGTTAAGAATGACCTACCCCAAAAGAAAACAAAGATCCCACAAGACACCTGATGTTTAACCCCATTGTTGGACACAGCCATCCTGGTCCTGGGAGACTGTTGAGGCTCCACTTAATAGCGTCAAGTCTCAAGACCTTCTAAACTTGGATGGTTCTGAGCTTTTCAATAGAACTGGTGCCATTGAATGCGTCCAGGCCCAAGTAGATTTGGCCACCAAATAAAACATGCCTTCTTTCTTTCCATTGGGAGTTCTTGCGTATGTCTCCTCATCAGATACCTAAAGTAGACCTAGGCCACTTTGTTCAAGGGTGGGTTATGTAGTTGTTTAATTCATCATTTGTTAAAGGGGTACACACTGAAAGTAATGCTGTAACAGGTGCACAGCAGTGGATGGATGGTTGTGCCTGCCTCTCTAAACAAACAGGGGCATGGCACTGACCGGCAGCAGCACAAGACAATGGGAGTTTTCACAGCCCCCCCACCCCAGGTTAGATATATTGATTATTTAAAACCCTGGGAACCCCTTTAATCCAAAGAGAACTGACTATGCTCTACTACATATCTCAAGGCTCTATGCTTGATAAAGTGAAAGTCACAGGGGAGACAATTTCCTCCACTAGCAGGGAATTTAGTGGTTTCACTTGTATTAACTAGCCTACTTTTAACAAGACTTACTACAGGGGCCCTAAGCTAAAAGAAGCTGTCCTAGCTACATAGGGAGTTGAAGTTCAATCCCAACTTTACCCATGAAAATCTCATAAATGGCCCAGCAGGATTTGCATATATTAAAATGTAAGCATAATCAGCACAATTCTGGTATTGTTTCTAAACTACCCTATAACTGATTTGTAATTGCTGTCGGAGAGGTGCACTGCTGTTTGCATATGCTACACTAATTGCGAAATATATTGTTTCTTTCAGATCGTAATGCATCGCCTCAAGTGATCTCTACTTAAGCACCGACAGCCTTGAGTAAATGGAGTGACAGCCAGCAGTCTGGAAGATATTACCAACGTCTCCATATAGCAGGCAATGTCTCACATGCATTAGTATAATTCCGCATGTGGTGTGTCCCAGTTGGATACTGAGCAGGTGTCAGTGCTTTGAAGTATAACTATATTTTGTAATGCAGTACCACCTTGTTGTTCCTTTTGTGCCATATGTTCTCTCTCTGATGTGAATTACGCAGGATAATCAATGAAAGATATTTCCCTCTCTCGCCTGTTTATGCTATGGAGGTGACTCTGTAACCCTTTTAAATAAATGAGCATCTGTTACTATTACGGCTTGGAAAATGGAGAAACAAAATCTATTAGCTAAAGAGTATTATCTGAATATACAGTAGGATTAGATCTACTGTTCATCTTTATCCTCCTGGTCCATGAATGAGTAGCATAGCTAGATAGTAACAGAGGCCGCTATTAGAAAAAAGTACAAAAATAACTTTAAGCCCCTTCCCTTCACCTACACTGATACCCCCACCATAGGCACAAGGAGATGGGTGGAGGTATTTTTTAGTATTTGTGTTCCCATTCTACATTTCCTCTTTTAAAAGGCCAAAACTATTATATTTTTCAGTTTACATTCAAAAATGAGGGGGAATTGACAACAGAAATGGAGTTGTGTGATCCAAATTACACATCTCTATTATTATTTTTATCATTTGAGTCAGTATGATACTGAAGAAAACAAATCTAAATAGTTTTCATACCATTACTTAATTAATACTAAATGTGTTAATACCATTAAAAAAAAGTTAAAACTTTACAAAAAAGATGTCTCCATGTGTATCAACATATTCTAACACCTGCAGCGTCTTCATACTTTGGTGTAAGGTAAGCTACATGAAGTTACTATTTTGAATAATGTAAAGCCTTTTGACAAAATGACACAAAAATTGTGATATATAGTGCAAAGTGATCAGAACATGCTATTTTCACTGCTTTACCAGTTTTGAACAATATGATCAATACACATTTAATCCATAAATATACAGTTATATACCATATATATTCGAGCATAAGCCAAGTTTTTCAGCGCCAAAAAAAACTCGGCTTATACTTGAGTCAATAAAAAAAACCTTTCACCTTTCCAATGCCCGTGCAGGTGGTTTCCTTTCTCTGGTGATACTCCGGCTACAGAGCTGTGTCCCTCCGCACAGCCATCTCACAGACCATGACATCAGCCGCTGCTGACGTCATGGTCTGTACGACTGCCACATGGAGGGACAAAGAGCCAGAGCATCACTGGAGAAAGAAGAGGACCTGCAGGGGAGGGGGGGCATCAGAAAGGTGAGAACAGTGTTTCTTTTTTTCTTATAGGCTGGGCAAACCTCAGGCAGGGAGCTGGCAGGCTATACACTGGGGCTGAATGGCTATAAAGTGGGGGCAGGTGTTGGAAGCTATATACTTGGGCTGAATAGCTATATATTGGGGGAAGGTTCTGCAGGCTATGTACTGGGGCTGAATGGCTGTATAGTGGGAGGCAGGATCTGCAGGCTATATACTGGGGCTGAAATGCTATATAGTAGGAGCAGGGGCTGCAGGCTATATACTGGGGCTGAATGGCTATATAGTGGGGACAGGTGCTGGATCCTATATACTGGGGCTGAATGGCTATACTGTAGAGGCAGGTGCTGGAGGCTGTATACTGAGGTTGAATGGCTATATAGCGGCGGCAGGGTCTGCAGGCTATATACTTGGGCTTAATGGCTATATAGTAGGGGCAGGGTCTGCAGGCTATATACTGGGGCTTAATGGCTATATAGTAGGGGAATGGGCTGCAGGCTATATACTGGGGCTGGAGGACTATATACAGTAGGCAGGGGCTGCTGGCTATATACAAGGGGGAAAGGACTAGCTGACTGTATACTGGGGGCAGGGACTAGCTGGCTGTTTCCTGGGGGCAAGGACTAGCTGGCTGTATACTGGAGGCAGGGGCTTGCTGGCTATATACTGGGGACAGTGGCTGCTGGCTATGTACTGGGGGACAGGGGGCTGGCTATAGACTGGCTAGAGGCTGTGACAAATGCATTTTCCACCCTCGGCTTATACTTGAGTCAATAGGTTCTCAGTTTTTTTAGTTACAATTAGGTACCTTAGTTTATACTGAGGTCGGCTTATACTCGAGTATATATGGTAAAATAAATCCTCTTTTTATTTGTAACATGTGGAAATCTACTTTTAAGTTCCAAAATCCAGTGTGCTTCCTTTAGTAAGAGAAAAAGGAAGCACAATGGATTTTGCAACTGGAAACTAGATTTCCGCATGCTATAGGCCATATTGTTAAAAACTGGTTAAGCAGTGAAAATAGCATTTTGGATTGGTTCTGACTTGCTTTTTAATTTGGAATGTTCAAATGTGAACAGTAGCCATGATAAAAAGTAAAAATACTCAAAATGCAAAGCTGCTACATATGGACTACTTATATGCTATGTAATGTTTTAACATGATGGAGAAATAAAGAAGAAATTATATTACACAGTGCTGGATTTTTAACAATTGAAGCATATATACAGTGCCCCCCTGCATTCTTATAGATAAAGTGGCTCCCTGAATTGATTCTGATATATAAAGGGCACCCCTTAAATTATTTTGTATTGAACCTCCCCCTCCCTCCTCCGCTATTACTGGAGAGGCACTGGTTGGCCCCATCCACTACTTCTGATGATGCCCACTCTCCACTTTCCTGGCATTCTGGGCCATCACATCTCCTATGTGTGGTCAAAAGAGCCCTGGAAAATGCAATATGTCATAATAGTTATCGACAGAGAACAGAGGAACACGTGCCATCATTATAATAGACTAGAGCCAAACGTAGAGTAAAGAAAGAATGATACCATGCAGCGATCGAAAGAATGCAAAAATGACATCCCGTAAGTAAAAATGTTTAATAAAAATACAAATATTTTAAAAAGTGCAGAGAGCACTGTGTGAAGAAAGAACATCACACACCGCCTGGAAATGTCATCTCTGTCCAGATGCCACTGTGTCCTGTGTGGCTTGAATAAAGAAGGGGGGAGAAATTGAATTGGTTTGTTGGTTATGACTCACTGGTGGATCGTAACATTTTTAATATCCTGTAGAAGTTCACGTATCGTATGAAAGAATCTCGTGTATGTCTGAAGCCGCAGAATGCTGCCGCTAAGTGATGGAACAAAAGAGACCCACATGCATTACCACTGTTTAACACTGATGCGGACATTGATAAAGAAATAAAAACTGGTCACACCTTCCAGTGTAGTCATTCACAAGAGAGTATGGACAAACAAGAGCATCATCAAGCTATTTTCTCAAAAAAATCACATTAAAATAACAGTGACATTCCTTTATTCTGCTATCTTATAATTCAGAAATTCTGGGATATCAATCTATATGTTTAATGGACATCTACCACCAGGATGAAAGACTGTTTACCATATTTTTCGGCCTATAAGGCGCGCCGGACTATAAGGCGCACCTCTGATAAGACATCTAGGAGCTAGGGACCCTGCATACTGTGTGGGAAGGTGCAGGAAATTTCTGGGGATGGAGCTTTTAAACACTAGTAAATGTACAGTACATCTTATCTGTAGTACATTTCTGTATAAGTTCATATATAAGGCGCACCTTTGATTTCTGAGAAAATTAAAGGATTTTTGGTGCGCCTTATAGGCCGAAAAATACGGTACAAATGAGCCTGAGGGGCTCCAGGCTTCATTAACACCTATGGAGCCTGGAGCCCCTCAGGCTCATTTGCATACAGTCATTCATCCTGGTGGTAGATGTCCATTAAACATATAGATTGACATCCCAGAATTTCTGAATTATAAGATAGCAGAATAAAGGAATTTCACTGTTATTTTAATGTGATTTTTTTGAGAAAATAGCTTGATGATGCCATTTAAAATGTTGAGAGCCTGAGTCTACAATGTAATATTGTTGGATGTCTTCTTAAAATCAGACCTTTTGACGAAGCCGCAGTGTGAAAAGTACGTCGAGGTGATTCTGTCCGCACCGTGGCTCTTTTTTCACTGACAGGATGACGCAAGTTATACATAGGATCTTTTTTTTACCTAATTGATCTTTTGTGCTCTTCTCTATATGGATTTTTCTCCACCAAGCATAATAATCTAGGAGAATTGTAGGTGTGGACTTTTGTATATCCCAGAGGATTCCTGTGTATTATGCATTATGTAAATCCACACATTTACCTTTAGGTATTTAGCTCATTTATAGCTTTACCTTGGACTTACAGTAGCTCACTTCTTTGGAGACATGTTATTGTCCCTATTGATTTAGATCTTGGTCACCTGTCAGTGACATATCCATGCGGTGGTTGCTTATTTTTATTTTTATCAGTTACCTTGGTGTTATATTTCTGACTGTCTCTCCTTTTGATATGTCTTTAGATGTTTGCATATATAATTTCTTGCATCATAATTAAGCATTAAAGCTTTGATTTTTATGGATTATGAGTTTCTGTGTACTCTCGCCTGTTTTGGGTTGGTGTTTATGACCTTGTGGTCGAGCGAGTGGGTACAATCTGTTGGGTACCTGTTTGAGGTTTTGGTAGGCTAAAATCAGTAAAGAAACAAAATTAAGGATTCACTATCGACTCAAAATTACAGAACAATGGAATCATAAATGACACAATGGGGCAGATTTACTTACCCAGTCCCGTCGCGATCCCGCGGTGCGCTGTCCGGACTGGAAGCTTAGACTATCGTAATAGGATGGCAGATTAGAGTGGTACCCAGTAAGTAAGCAGGTGACAGCTTGGGGGGCTCAGTTTAGGACTGCTGTCCTGTCTTTCATCTCTACCTCCTATTATAGTATGTTTGTAAATTATACAGTTTAAAAAAGTATAAAGATGGGATCTGACTGGATAAATTATAATTCCCACCAGAGTTTGGGATATTAGCTCTTTGCACTGAATTTTATGTCTCCCAGCTGGAATTACAAGTCAAGGAGAAAATATAGTAATGTCAATACATGTCACTAATTCTATCACCTGCCACCGTCTGCTTTCTGAGCTCCTTACCACCACAACAAGGCTTTAGTTATGTTTTCCTGTGAACCTATGGGGAAAAATCATAGTAATCAAAGGTCAATGTTATTAATGGAAGGGAAGCATTGTGTAAAAGTCAGTGCATTACATAGGAAATTCTGCCACACCTCTCCCAATTATCATGCTTTTATCCAACATTATATGAATAGTATTGAACGCGGAATACAAGTGTAATAGGCTCCATCATTTATTGTGTTATCAGGGAGAACTTTTACAGGAAGTCTTCACCAACAAAGCAGATGTGAAATGGTATTCCCATTATGAGATGAGTCTTGATTTGTAGCCAAAGTGTTCTGGCAGGAGGACATCTATTATAAATGCTTTTTATCATATCCTAGGGAATTTGCAATCTAAATTGTTTGTGCAATTTGTGCAGATAAAAATTGGTATTTTGTCACAGGGGTCAAAGATCTATTTTTCTTATATAGTGACCCTTTACCCTCACCTGGATTTAAGATAGTCTTGCTCCTTACAGCTACCACTGGGGAGGTTTATTGGATAATGATCTACTGTACAAGACCATTTCTGTCTTTGTATCTCTACATTGTGTAAGATGCCATGTTTAGTGTGATGATGAGATGTTTTTATTGATACTCTATTTAAAACTGTACAACCTTTTTATTACTTTAACATTTTTATTTGTAACAAAAAAAGTGCAGATGCTTTGAGGGGTTAACGGGGTAATCCTAAAATATAAAAAGTTGGTCCTAGATGCATTTGCTAGTGCTCTGTAAAATGTTCAGTAAAAAGTTTACACAAGTTAGAATGCCGCCTTGTCTGGACCATGGAGTTCAATTATCGAGGTGCCCTATGCTTACATTAAATCCTGGCCCCAATAGGGGATCCTCTGCTCCTCTGGTTGGTCAGTTGACTCTGAACACCACAACTCCATTCTTGTTTATATATGTGATAGATACACTCATAAATTTATGAGTGTATCCACCCACTTTGTGAGTATATAGGAGCTTCTAGGCCACCTTCAGGTGTCTACATTTTGGTGATGGGGCAAGGTTAGCCTTGTTTAGCCTTGTTTAAAATTACTCGTTTGTGCAAACCTAGCGCAAGGGTTAAGGTTTTCATTTAATTTAATGTAATTATTTACAACAGTAGAAGTAGGTGAGACTTAAAGGAAACCTCTCATCAGCAATTTGTCTAATAAACCACTACTTACTTTCATGGTCCAGTGTGGTTGTATCTTCCAGAAAATCTACTTTGAAATGAGATGTAAATTGGCTTTACAAAGTCAAGGAGGAGGAGAGTTTAACACTGAAGTCAAGGTGGGGAACTCTGAATGCACCCTCTTCTGGGATTGAAATCATAAATCGGACTTCAGGAGATTTGGTTAGTGATGTGTATGGATGCAGGACCATTAATTACCGTGAAGAGGGCTTTATGAGGAAGAGAGAGCTCGACTTCAGGGTTAAAATCTCTTCCCCTTTCACTCACTATAAAGTAGATTTTCTGGATGATGGGTCATGTAAAAAACATGATCTGGAAAGTTGTCAGCTGCTTGACAACATACTGGTAGTGTTTTATTAGATTCATTTCTGCTGACAGGTTCCCTTTAAAATGTTTCTTGATTTTTGATTCAGATGTTACATTGCAAACATCTGTCTGATTGTTGCCTCCGCATTTGGACCTTTAAGACTCTACATCTGGATCCTTAATTGTGTTCTTTGTAGTACTAATTTGTTGCAGCATTACATTTCATCCTATTGTTCTCACTGCTTTTCAAGGTGCTTTTGATAATCCTCATGGCTTATGCAGCAGAAGGGAAAAGCACACAATCCAACAAAACAGCAATGTAATTAGTCCATTATGAATATGACTGTATTAGCAGACGCAGCACTCCCCATGATCACAAGAAGGGAAAAAAGACCCTTCGTATTTTGTTTTGACTCAGAATTACTAAACAGCTTGGCTCTTTAATCAAAGCTCATTGTTACCTTTCTCGCATTATGCTGCAAATGACTTCTCATTAAAACCAAATGAATTGTATTGCGCATCATTGAAAGGACAACAACTACACTTGTTATTTAAGTTACATCTGCAAAGAGGATGAATGGGAAATGTGGGCAGAGAAAATGTTGGGAAATGTGGCCAAATCTATAGGGTTATTGCTAGGGTCATCAAAGTGTTATGAAGCAGTGCACAAGTGATGCCGGTTAAACTGCTATTCATCCTACACAAATAACTAGAAAGCAACCATGGTATGGACAGTGGACCTAGCAGACGCGACCTACCCAACAAGTGGATTAAGAATTCCCCTGCTCCTGGGCTTTATAAAAATTGCAGCTCCACCACCCAAAAGTATACTATTACCTTTTACTCATATTGCCATATTGTCTTATTGATGGCACAGTAGGGTTTTGTGATGTCACAATGGATCCTTCTCACTATAGGACATTATAATTTATAATTACAGTACTTATTAACTAACTTAACATTACAGTTGTTACTATAGAACAATGCCAAAATGGACAAGTTCAATGTCACAATTGTCAAAATGGTGTATACAAGTAGGTCACTGTAATGTGACAATGAGGCATTTTCACATCACAATTACTGTACATAGTGATGACATAACGGGGGAATTAATACAGTGGAAAACTATGATATCACAGATGTGCATTTACAATGGGGCATTGTGATGTCGCACTGGGAATTATCAAATCAAGCATTGTCTTCATGGGGCAATGTCATGGCACAATAATGCATTGGGAAAGCATAAAGAGGCATTGGGGCAGATTTATCAAGCAGTCTGAAAGTCAGAATATTTCCAGTTGCCCATGGCAACCAATCACAGCTCGCGTTCATCATTTCACCAGTGCTCATGAATATTTAAGGAGCTGTGATTGGTTGCCATGGGCAACTGGAAATATTCTGACTTTCAGACTGCTTGATAAATCTGCCCCATTGTGTGTCACCATAGAGCATTATAATGTCACAATTGTCAGTTGTCTGAAATTGTAAAATATTTATAATTTGAAACTGTTTGTTATTCTTTTGCCTGTGTTACATTGTCACTATAAGGCAGTGTTGCTTCATAATGATATTATGGTGACACAATAGGGAATTTGGATGTCCTATTGGCCATTGTGATGTCAAAGTGGAGCAATGTGATGTCACAATTAGGCAATATTATGCAGCCATGGGGAACAGTGATGGCGCAATGAGACATGGTCATGTCATAACAGGCATTTTGATGTCACAATGGGTCATTGGGGTCATTTACTAAGGGCCCGATTCGCATTTACCCGACGTGTTACCCAAATATTTCCGATTTGCGCCGATTTTCCCTGTATTGCCCGGGTTTTTGGCGCACTCGATCTGATTGTGGCGCATCGGCGTCGGCATGCACGCGACGGAAATTGGGGCGTGGCCGAACGATAACCCGACGGATTCGGAAAAACCGCCACATTAAAAAAAAAAAAAAAAAAAAGTGTCGCGGGACACGCGCTTACCTTCACCAGGTATAGGATGGTGCATTCTGGCGGACCTCGGGGACGTCGGAGGAACTGCCTTAGTGAATCGTCGGAAGACCCAAATCCACCGCAGAGAATGCGCCGCTGGATCGCGAATGACCCGGGTAAGTAAATCTGCCCCATTGTGTTGTCCTAGATGGCATTGTGGTATCACATTGGGGCATTGATGTGAACATTGGACTTGTAAAGTCATAATTCAGCATTTTCACACAATTATCAGCATTATTATGTTACAATCGAACATTGTGCAACTGGCATTTGGATGTCACCATGTGGCATTGCAATCACAATGGGCTAAAGTGCAAATAGGCAATGTGATGTAACTAGAGATGGGCGAATCGATTCTAATGATTCTAACTTCGGTTAGAATTTCAGGAAAAATTTGATTCGTCATGAAGCCGAAGTTTATGCTGATTCGCGGGAACAAAGTTGTTTTTTTTCCCCTCATGCATTGGCATAACAACAGTCGTAGCAGCCATAGCAGATGCTATGGGGCCCAAGCTGCTTAGGGGCCTGGGATGGACTGCAGTCTGCAGAATCAAAATTATCAACGCTGCTCTCCTTGGTCCATCCCGGGGCGCAGAGGAAGAGCAAACAGGTTCGTCTATGCACCTCCTCTGCAGCCCGCTCGTATGCCCACCTGCTTCCCGCTGGATGCTGCCATTCAACAACACAGGCACCTCCCCGCCCCCACAGCTACCCGCCCACGGCCGCCTCTGCGCTTGCCTCCCCAACCACACAGTCACCCGCCCACGGCCACAGATGCCTCCCCACACGCGCCCACAGCCGCCTCCCCTACCCCACAGCCACCCGCATTCCCGACCACACAGCCATCTGTCCGCTGCCGCATCCACCTCCCCGCCCGCGGTCACACACGCCTCCTCGACTCCGCAGCCACCCGCCTCCCCGACCACACAGCTATCCATCTGCGGCCACAGCCACCTCCCTGTCCGCGGCCACAGCCGGCTGCCCGACCCCGCAGCCACCCACCTCCCCAACCACACAGCCATCTCTCCACGTCCACAGCCACTTCCCTGTCCGCGGCCACAGCCGGCTGCCCGACCCCGCAGCCACCCGCCTCCCCGACCACACAGCCATCTGTCCACGGCCACAGCCACCTCCCTGTCCGCAACCACAGCCGACGATGCTGCCACTTACATGATCCAGCCACCTGCATGCCAAAAATGCAAGTATAACTTTATATATGTATGCAGTTATATGTGTATATGTTGTATGTGTGTATATGCTGCGAGTGTATTTGCTGTATGTGTATATACTGTATGTATGTGTGTATATATACTGTATGTATGTGTGTATATGCTGAATATACTGTATGTATGTGTGTCTAAGCTGTATGCATTGGAGTATATGCTGTATATAATGTATGCATGTGTGTATATGCTGAATATACTGTATGCATGTGTGTATATGCTGAAAATACTGCATGCATGTGTGTATATGTTGTATGTTTGTATGTATGTGTGTATATGCTGTATATAATGTATGCATGTGTGTATATGCTGAATATACTGCATGCATGTGTGTATATGTTGTATGTATGTGTGTATATGCTGTAAGCATGTGTGTATATCCTGCATATACTGTATCCATATGTGTATATATGTTGAATATACTGTATGTATGTGTGTATATGCTGAATATACTGTATGTATGTGTGTGTATATACTGTATGTTGTGTATATGCTGTATGCATGTGTACATATGCTGTATGCATGTGTGCATATGCTGTATATACTGTATGCATGTGTGTATGTGCTGCATATACTGTATGTATGTGTGTATATACTGTGTGTAAATGCAGTATGCGTGTAAACACTGTATATACTGTGTGTATATACTGTATGTGTGTATACGTTTTATGTAGATATATGTATATATTTGGTGTGTATACATACATTGTATGTGTGTATATATGATGTATATGTTGTATGTGTGTGTATATGCTATATGTATATGAAGTATTTGTGTGTATATAGTGTTTTTATACTACATGTATGTGTATACACTGTGGGTGTATACATGTATGTGTATATAGAACTGAGTGCAGAATGTTATGTGTATGTATTTAAGTGTATAAATAAAGTGTGTGATTGTATAAAAGTGTGTGTACAAATATGTATAAATATTTTTTATGGGGAAGGGGGGTCCCATGCAGAAATCTGCTATGGGGCCCTGCTTCTCCTAGTTACGCCCCTGCCCTTATGTTTCTGCTAAATGGGCGCGAGAACAACGTGTTACATGGGGCCTTATGTTTCTGCTAAATGGGCGCGAGAACAACGTGTTACATGGGGCAGAGAACTCTGGGAAGGAGAAAGGAACACCCACGATGACATCTGCAGACCTGTAAGCCAATCAGCGACCGGCAGGCTTATGTGATGTCACACAGCCCTATAAAACCCAGCCATTTTCTATCTCAGCACTTCACACTTAAAGAGGACCTGTCAGCCTAAATAGGCTCCCTAACAGCCTAAATATGCCCCCTAATAGTCGTAATCTACTCCCCAGCCCCTTTCTATTGAAATTAAATTTATCCTCCTGTCTTCAGTAAAAATGTATTAAAATCTACCTTGATTTTCAGACCTCTTAACAAATAAGAGGTCGGATCCAAGGACCTGTCTTCCTGCAATCGGCTATATTCATTAGGAGGGCGTGCCAGCACTCCTACTTGTATTTCGTCCTCCACCCCCCGGGTTCCAATTCTCGCGCTTGCGCACTGGATGCAGGCGACAATGGCATCCAGTGCGCAAGCGCCTTCTCAGTCTTCGAGAAGTCAACAGAAACGACGAGGCCCTGTCACCGTGCTGATCCACCGTGATCTCCACTCACTGCTTACCACCAGTAAGCATACTCTCCGGCGTGTGTGTATATATGTGTATATGAGTGTGTGTGTATATATATGTGTATATATGTGTGTGTATGTATATATATACACATCATGCTGCAGTATTTTAGTCCACCTTGACAACGAGCATGTACCTCACTCCCTATGACAACGAACATGTACCTCACTCCCTATGACAACGAGCATGTACCTCACTCCCCTTGGCAAAGAGCATGCACCTCACTCCCCTTGGCAACGAGCATGCACCTCACTCCCCTTGGCAACGAGCATGCACCTCACTCTCCTTGGCAACGAGCATGCACCTCACTCCCCTTGGCAACGAGCCCTATTTTTGTGTATGTGTTTGTTTTTTTGTCTTCCAGGACCATGCATGCAGTGGACTACTTCGGATTCCGTCGATGACCAGCATGGTTTTTTTACAAATAAAATGGTCAACGAGGGTGTGTGTGCTTTTTTTTCAATAAAACTTTCTTTTTGTTATTAAAAATGTGTGGAGTTTTTTGTGTCACTTCGTATAGTTTGCCATAGTAGTGGGGCTGTTGACGGTGCTCATTACTAAGGGCTGGCCTTAGTGTTTGCCCTTTTTTTGGACTAATTTACACTAACGCCAAGACTATTACCTCGGTACCCACCGCCACCAGGGGTGACGGGAAGACCAGGGTACAAACCAGTTTCAGCCACCTCCATAATTTGTCATTGTGCCACTCTGCAGCCTACTCATGCTGCTGCCAACTGACCGCTATCTCCCTGGAACACCCTGTGATTTCCAAAATGCTGTTTTCACCCTCCATAACTCTATGACGTTGCCACTATGTTTGGTTTTCCCCTTCATTTCATCTGTCAGAAGGATGAAAAGCTTCAGGATTGATAGCCAAGTGGATACAGAACACATGGGGGTTATCAGAGTCTGAACCTAACTGTTCTAGTTCCCATGGCAACCATCTAGCGCAGATCTTTCCCACATGCCGTTTATACATATGCGGTTCTCTTTTGTTTCCCGGGACGGGAAAGTTTTTACCAACCGCAGCATTCTGACAATTTCTCTCATAAAACCATCTCAACAAATGCATCCCCCGTCCACGACCCCATGCCCCTCTTGCCCCCCCATTCCATGGCGGGAGGGTGTATTGGTGATTAAATAAAAAAATGTTTGTTCTCTCCATGGCACAAAGATTTTGTTCACCCCGTACAACCCGCTAATTAAAGGCGGAAAAGTCTGAACTTCAACTGACCTAACTTTTTAGTATAAATTTATTGTATCATTACTGAGATAAATATTTGAAACATGTTGGGTCCTCTGTCCTAATTTTTGGGTCTATTTGTATACACCTTGTCCCTCCTTTCCTCCTGACTGATAGATAAACACTATGTCCGTTTACAGTTTAGACTGATGTGATTTATATCCTTCACGGTCGCAAAAGCTGGGTGCCAGCCTTATAACAAGTAATACTGCCTCTTTTTCTTACTCCTTGCAGAAATCCAGACTATGTGGAATAAATATTATCCTTGTTTAGGGTTCTTCTGGAAGATTGAACGCTGGTGTTGGCGACAATCATTGTCACTAGACAAGAAGTAATTGCTCTTTGACCTTGTAGTACGCTCATCATATACACCTCCTGCGATTCTACAATTGAATACTGGATTGTTGGTTTGACCCTGCCTATAGGCAACGGGGCTAAACTGTTCTCTATAACCGTGACCAGTTGCCTTGGTCTTTCCTATCTTCAATGACCTTCCTCAAGGTAAATTATCAGGTTTATTGTTTCTTTTTTCCCCCCCTTTCCGTTTCCATTCCCATAATAATCCCCAGGCTTTCAGACCTCACACAGCTGTCTTCTATTATACCCAAATTGTTGTAATGAACATCTATGATCATAGATGTCTGGAGGAGCAGAGTCAGTGTGATCCAGGCGCTTGGGCGAATGTCACAGTGCCTTACCTTAATAGACACACCCACAATATGCAGGTCTTGACCCGTTTCATTGTACCAGCAGGTGTAAACTGATAACATCCACTGGCGCTGCAATTTGACATAGAAGCGATGAATAATTTGTGGTGACCCATTTATAAAAAGTATCGCTAGGTGAGAACAGATAGTGCTAGTACTAGACCGTCTTATTCTGTACGCAGATTCATATAAAGTGTCGGATGATAAATCTTCTGCAAGTATAAGACTGTCCATTCATCCTCTGTACCTCCTATTCGCTGGGTTTATCATGCCTGAAAACTGGGCAAATTCTGCCCCGTTTCTTGTTCTTGGTGCACAGCTTTTTTTGTTGCGAAACCATGCCCCCTTCATAGCCACACCCCTTTAGCCACCCGCTGTTACCGGCAAATTATGACAGAATTCTGTTCTAGACATATTACTGTAATCCCCCTATATTCGAAACATCTGAAATATGGATGTATTAGTGCATCTGTGACATGTCACAAAAGAAGAGAGAGCAGTAATATTTAGACACCTACTAGGGAAATTCCTGTGTATAGCACAATACACATTGCGAATGGATCTGTGACTGGTTTTCAAAGTTAGATCATTTTAAAATATTCTGGATACACAACCGTCCCAAATAAAAATCCATCTCAAATGTATTACATGAAAGCTCAAAAAAGACCAATAACAATTTACAAAATCATCTAACCCAGCTTTAAATTGTTCAGCAAGGCAAAAGCACATTGCACAAACTAAAATAGCAACAGGATCATGAGCAATTGACAAATACACCACCGTTAAGAAAATCCCCTTCAGATTTTAAAATTTATCTAATCCTATTGCCACACATTGAATTACAGTCTCTCCATTTCACTATTCAGACAATTCTTTTTGTCACCACAATAAACCCCAAGCTCATAACAAACCTTCTTCTGAAATATGTATGTCCTCTTAAAAAAATATATTAATCGTAATCTTTAAAACTTAGAGGCAGGTCGTTTGTTGTAGCACAGCGCTAACTGTCCTGTTTAAAATAGAGGCTCAGCCCGTGATGCCATCTCCCATACACTCCTCTAACCAACCTCACACAAACCAGTACGTCAATAATGTTGTGAGGTAAGCCATCCCCCTTAACAAAATCCTGTCTTTTTGTGGTCAGAGATAGAAGTATCTAAAACTAAAAAACTTCAGAACTCAGAAACACTTGATTTTGGCCGCAATTCATTTACCCCTTTTTTTGTGGCAAATTTTCCACAGATTGATAATATGGCCCATTTGGCCAAAATTCTTAATTGCACCTTTATTAAAATCTAGCCTATGTCTATACATAACAAATGGCTCATATTCTTTTCAAAAAAAGAAGGACACTGGATCAATCACGTCCCCTTGTAATATATATTTTTCCTCTGGAAAGCCATATTTATCTGTGTATTGTTTTAGCTTGAACTGTCCTTTGTAGGTTTTCCACCCCACTGCATGCAGCGATCCTTCATGTCTGGGCATGTTTGCAAACCTTTCCAATATGTGTCCGCTGCACTTAGAGATTTTCTTCTACAGAAACTTACATGTTTCTGTCAGAACAACCACAAGACGAATGTCCATATAGCAAAAAAAACTCAAAGGCAAGATGCATTCTGTTGTTCCAATCTCATAATGTTTCCAGTACGAAAGATTGTCAACCACCTTCACCCAGTAAAATCAGGGCATGTACAGAACCAACTTGTTCTTTGATCCATTTTATAATTTCGATTTTCTTTGCATTTTCCTAGATTTCCCCATTTCTATGCATGGAACTACATAAATGTGATGATGTGGCTTCACATATAATGGGTATTATTATGAAGTAGATTCCTTCAGCCAGCTGAGGCATTTTTGTTCAACCTTATGTAATGTTTCTGTTTTTTATGTTTCCTTGGGTAGGTCGAGCTATGTCTCGTTTCAGGATGGAATAAAGCTGATTTGGCGCATCTTCGGGATATACATGGAGCGCAGCAGGGTACAGAGACATGAATCGAGCTGGTATCCCAGCGCTCAGTGTGATGGAAACAAGAACACATAAGTTGCTGCCTTTGTACAATCATAGAGACTCACTGCTACATGCTACAGTTTTCTGACAATGAAAATGGTAGAGATGTAGCCGCTACAAGCTAAGTTAGACAGATGCAGTAGAGCCCACTTAGTCAATGGTCAAAAATCAAAGAACCACCAATGGACAACCTCATTTGTAATGCACCCCATCATTATTTTATAATGTAAAATAAAGGACGCAGAGAGGAAATATGGAGCCTGCCAACAATTTCCTTCCAGTCTAACAATCCAAACCTTACTTCCTCCATCCCAACCTACTGCGTGCCAAAGTAAAAACTATCCCCTTATTGTCTGAAAATTGTTGTATAACCCCACATTCAGCATACTACTTTCCCTGTTTTGCTTTTAAAAGTAAAATAATCAAATACTTCACCTTCTCCATTCATGGCAGCAGTCTGTCGAAGCTGGCATAGGCGCAGTTGGATGACATCAATCACTACTGCCCGATTCAGAGTATGTACTGCTGCAGGTAACAGAGAAAAGTAATCAGATTATTATTTTTTGATTTATTTCAATTACAGTTTGCACTCACAGCTGGTTTGGATACTCCATTGCCATTGAAAAGCATTCATCAAATACCTGTCCAAGCATAGATTTCAGTCATCACTTGGAGGAAAGTGAAACATCAATAGATGCCAGATTACAGATGTTGTATTGGGTCCCAGCAACTAGCAGGATATATTGAACATTAGATAGACATCAAGACTCTGTAACTATTAGAGATGGTCCATAAGGACCTTGTGGCAAGTTTTGCTTCTTAAAACCCCATATCCATTGGGTATTTTTTACTCTGTGGTTTCATTGCAGCCCATTTGGTAGACAAAAATATCAATTTTTTTTTTGCTCATTATTGTACACTCTGCAGCCCATCTGACAGTAGACAACGAAATTTATTTATTTGCTAATTTATTCAACAAGAAAAACTGAAATCTCAAATGGTCCTATTATTCAGACACTCATATTTAAAGGGGTATCACTAATTCAGTTTCATTTAATTACCATATATTTACATTTTCTTCAATTAGCTGTGATTAAAAATATTTTAACCTGTGTTAAGATAATTTTCTTCTCATAAATGTAGTCATATAAGTCCTTAAAACCAAGACTGTGTCCTCGATATGGCCACCCTCGCTGAGGGATTGTACTCAATTTTTTTTGTATATGAAATTCTGGGTTTCTGCATACCTACGGCCATCCTGCGTTAATGACCGATGAATCAGGAGGTCAGGCATGACTCAATCGCGCATGTCTGGCCACCAGGGACGGAGTACTTCCCAAATGCGAGTGGTCGTGTCCAAGGAAGCTATTTGGTTTTCTAAGGGAAACTGCACAGCTACCTTTATGAGAAATTATCTTCACAAAGGAACATTTTTTGGTAATACATCCAATGAAGAAATGTTACATATGGCAAATGCATTAAATTAAATGTAAATGCCCAGATGGGAATTCCTTTAAACTGACATGCTGTCCATTCCTTCTGACCTAGAGATGGTGCTATCCTCATTGGAGTCCAGCTGTGTAAATAAATGATTGCATTACACAAAAAACAAGAGAAACATGTAATTTAACTTGTCCTGGACACCCGCTGACCTTTAGATGTCAACGGGCGCGGTCCTGAGTCTACAACAAAGTTTTTAACATCGCTGGCAGTTTTCTATGCCTCACCAGGGAGGAGGACCCTGTCCTCCATGTGTCAAAAGACCCAGAGACCTAGGGAATGGCGATGCGGTTTGTTACGTCTACTTCTCCGTCTCCGCCCCCTCACAGCACATCGCACTGATGAGACGATGCACAGCAGGACAAACTGGCACTGTCGTCGGCTCCATAACTCACCAGACACCTGACCTCCGGGTCCTAAGGGTTAAACAAGTGGCGGGGTCTAATTGAGACCAGTACAGCTCTGATCGGAATCCTCCATATCAGCTGGTAATTTCCCATTAACTGGGGCTCTGACAGATTGCCCCAGTTAACAGTGGAAATATTGTAAAAGAAAAAAAATTAAATTAACAAAAATTTTAATAAAAGTGAAAATGTCCCCCCAGGGGTTTTTTTATACCTTCATGGGAAAATATAAAGTAAAAACACACACCGACACCAAAATATTCATAAAAATACAATGACATTTTCCCATATAAAGAAAAAAAAATCCCCTGTTACACTACAATAAGGATTGCATAGTCGCCCATTTGCCCGAGACTATACCATATTGGGGCTTATTTACTAAGACCCCTTCTACACTCCGCAGAACTCAGCACTCAGCATGTCAGTTCAGTTTCCTGTGTTGCAGCGTTCAGTCCTTGCAATCTGGGCAGCATGCCTTGGCGAGTGTGATGCTAGTTCATTGTCATCACACTCGTGAGTGTACAAGGGGGCCTTATGGTCCCTGTAGACGCACTTCGTCTGACTTTCCGGGTTTTCGTGTTTTGCAACGGCTGAGGCAAGTGAATTTAACTGTGGATTTTGTCACAAACGCGATCAAGATTGTGCGCAGCTGCGCGTCTTTCATTGGACAGAATCAGATGGCCACAACACTTACATGCTCTCAGGAGAAAAAGTGAACTCCGTCCAGATCGTGATCAAAATCTCAAGTCGAGGTATGTGCCCCATTATATATCGAATTATGACCGAAACGAATAGGGAATTCAGCCAATGGGACGCCCATGTAAACCTCGTGAGCTCTCTCCATACACCCTCCGATATAGTTTCATCCCTCAGTCGCGAAAGTGTTACAAAGGCAAAAACTCACCTAATGACATCTCTAGCAAAAGCGTAGCATGTGACGTGTGTACAGACACAGCAGTCCCGCACTCACCCCCCCCCCCCACCCCCAACCTGGACAAGACCAGTGAAACAGTAGATAATAAACAATTTTTGAAGACTTGGTCACAGCATTAATGGTATAGTTAACTCTTCACATAGCGCAGATGCTCAAGAAAGCAAACATCTCATTAAATAATCATTCACCATTCACCAAAGGCCCTGAATCATACAGATTAACCTGATAAAGCAATAATTCTGTACAAGTTGTGGAGCTGGGGCAGATCCTGGGTTTTGTACGGTTTCAATGCTTCATGGTGAATTTGGGATTGCATAGTGCAGGGTGCTTTTCTTGACACCTGCACTCGTGAATAGTTTACTACCGTCATGAATGCTGTAAACAAAATATACACATTTGTTATTGATCTACTGTTTCTATGGTCAGTTGTCCAGGTGGGGCTCTGCAGTTTAAGTTGCCACCCCCCCTGTACAAATCTAACAAAACTTGGTTGTCAATCATTTGTGCAGCTATCGTTTGTGCGCCCTTTTTTTTTTATCGTTTTTTCAAGATATTATAAAAGTTCCAGAGGTCATCAGAGGTCAAACAGTCCTCGCCCCCCCCCCACCCAACCACACACTTCTTTATTTTATAATTAAACTGATTGGAACTTATTAGGAGGCACACACTTGTCTCTTAAGATCTCGTAGCCCCCAATCACAGTGCACGTCAGAGTATGAGGTCTAGAGAACTCCCTCAAAGTGCTCAGAGACAGAAATTGTGGCAAGGCAAAGATCTGGTCACGGTTACAAACGATTTTCTGCAGCACTTAGTTCCTAGACCACATGGACTCCTTAAATTGAAGAAGTTTGTGATGACTACCAGCTCTTCCTCAACTGGCCATCAGCCAAACTAAGCGTTCATTTTAATAAAGAGCCCTTGGTTATCAGAGGTAAAGAAGAGCTTGGTAGAGAGGTACAGAAGAGCCTTTTTAGAGATGGTAAGAAGACCCCAAGTCACGTTCTTGAGCTCCAGAGATACAGTAGGGAGATGGAAGAAATTGATAAGTCACTATCACTGCAGCCCTCCACCAGTTGGTCTTCATGACCCCGGAAGTCTCTAAGTGCAAGCATCTTAGAGCCCCAATACCGTTTGCAAAAAACATTGGACTCCAGAGCATGATAACTAAATTCTCTGGTCAATGAGACGAAGAAGCGGTATGTGTGGAAAAACCTTGACTGGTGGTGTCAGCATCATGCTACGGGGGTGTTTTTTTCCTCTGCAAGGGACAGGATTGACCTATTGGCAATTGAAGGAAATATGAATGCGGGCCAGCAGAGAGGAGATATCCTGGATGAAAACCTCTTCCAGAGTGAGCCTGACCTCAGACTGGGCCGAAGGTAACCTTGCCAGCAAGACCTGACCTAATCCGCGCAGCGACCATATAAAGCATGCTTCAGACCACTCTGTGACCGTTCTTGACTGGCCCCGCTGGTCCCTGGACCTAAACCCCAATTGAGCATCTCTGGAGGGACTTGAAATTGGTTCCATCCACCACCAAACTTTACCATCCAACTAGAACTGGGAGGATCTGCAAGAAAGAATTCCAGCTCCATACCCATATCCAGGTGGTTAAACCTTTCCAAGAAGACTCATGGCTGTACTAGCTAAAAGGTGCTTCTCTTCTACTCAATACGATCAAGGTGTCTTGAAAGGTTCTGAACTGGGATAGTTCGTTTTTTCATGTTGAAAAATTTAGCAAAGAATCTACATTTCAGTTTTTTTTGGTCAAGTGGGTGCAGAGTGTACATTAATGCGTCAAAGAAAAAATCCTTTTGATCCTACATTTGGCTTCAATGAAACAAAATTGAAAAATCTAATGGGGGTCTGAATACTATCCCATACCCACTGTAAAATCTACCGTTTTGCTAGTTCTTGGGACCTACCCCATATGTCTTATGTGGATTGAATAACACAACCTTCTGCCTGCTCTTTCTTGTGGCACAGAAATAAAGTTTGAGTAACCGTTGTTCACCGTGCTATATCTATGTTCCTGCACTGACCTTAAATAACGTTTAATCCTTAGTGTAGCTCTAAGTGCTACGGCCCATAACCCGGATATTTTTGTATACCTTTCATTTTATTTACAGCTCCTGATATTTATGTGACAAAATCCAGACTAGCCAGACATGGCCAAACATTCCCTGTCCAGGAGGTCATTAAGGTGTTTGTCAACTCTTTTCTGCCCAAACCAGTGTTCCCAAATTTTGACAACAGTGACCACTGCAGCCATAAACAGCTCTGACAAAGTGATACTTTGGCAAGGCCCCTCAAAACCACCATGTACGAATAAAATAACTCTGTGTGCACTCCCTTTTCTCCATGGTAATAGTGGACTTGTATTGGGCATTTTCCCCCTTAGGACGCAGTAAGCAAGCCTGCAGTATTGGGGTTGCTTTCTGACATTCACAGAAATGAGACAAGTGATTTACCGAAAATGAAAGCTTTCTCTGCCAGGCTCAGTGACCTGACGACAAATGTACATCTGTCCTACAATCTTTATTCCTGTGGCAGGCGGCTGTCACATTTGATTGGGATGCCCAAGGAGATATGAAATGAATGCTTGCAATCCACCATGGGACACTTTTCAATTCCAGCTCTTTGTGGTGTGCTTACAAGTGTAAGTTCTTCAGCTTTGAGTAAGAGCCAGCCGTGTATATACTCTTCCTACAGACACAGAGGCTTCAATGAAAGTGACAGCATTGTAATATTATAGTGAGTTTCCCCTACACTCCACACATAGCACCGCAGAAGTATTCTGCAAAAGATTTCTAGGCATGGTCTAATCACACAGTAAAACATGCTGTATTCTGTGACAATGATTTCACTTAATCCCTTAGGATGACATATGCCCATCCCCCGTAATAAACAACTGGATTTATAAAAAAAAAAATGTGTACTCAATATTGACTGTTCGATGATATTCATGTTATGTAACATTTCCCATTAAAAATTAGAAAAAAACAGAAAAGGAAGAGTCTCATTCGGGTCTCCACAGCTAAAACCCTTCAGATATTATTTATGTTTTTGAGGAAACTGTAAACGAATGCATTTCACTGCAGCGCTCCCACAGGAAAAGAAGCATTGCACATTCTCTTAGTTTTTTCTATGTAATACCCGGTTATGTCAATTATCCCTTACTTTAAAATGTTGTCCGTACTTATACAGGCTGTCGTAGGTAATATAAGCCTTAATGCAAGACCATTTGACTGCAATGAGTTTGCAGACTAAAGGGGTCAAACCGTTTTTATCGCCATCATCTTTAGTTCTGAGTGTATACCAGCAATTGAGGAAGCATTTATAATGGGGCCCTGTCAGTTTCTCTGTCCCCCTGTTTGGTACAATCATTGGTTGCCTATAATTTTCATTGACAACTCCTGCACAAAGAGGCTCGTGGGCATAGAAAGTGATAGAGACACACTGGCATGGCCCAACAATCAGCTCATAACCCTGATATCCCCTTACACTAGCCTTGGACAACCAAGCTCATTACCGCCAACAGTCATTACTACTTGCACTACTCTTGTTAAATATAAACCCCATTCCATAACAGATGATATTGGTGCTAGAAGAACCCCAAATTTTAATTCAGTTTTATTGCTGTTTTTAGCTCCTATAACTAAGTGATGGTCAGTGTAAATGTTTGGGTTGGGTACTCTCTAGCGACACTTCACAATTCCTCTATGCTATGAGATTTCTGTTGTGTTGACATGTGCTTAGATTATCAGTGTACAGGGAAAATAACACATTCATTTAGCTTCTGAACTTTTTACCTAGTATCTGACACATAGAAAAGAGTTTATGAAGATATGAGATCATGAGACGGATATACCACTAATTACAACACTTCTCTCACTGCTGCATTTCACTAAAACAAACAGAGTGTCTCCTTTCCTGGATAAAGACTATTCTTATCTGTAGCTTGTTAAGTAAACTCTGCACCCCTGCTGCTTGGTGGCAGTAAGTGCCTGTGTGTGAGTTCTCTTGTATTGGAGTGGGGAGGTGCTGGATGCACTAGACACAACTGCAGTATGCAAAACAGGGTAAGCTTCTGACCATAGTCGGGAGATTTATGGTCGTATATTGGGGCAACCGAAATTGTATATCCAGGACTGATAAGATCTGTTGGAATCATATCTGTAAAATGCATTTGTTTTTGTTAAAACAGTGAATTAGAGAATTGTGTTATTTTGTTATCCTGAGTTTATTAAAAGGTGTTGTTAAAGAGTTCCAAAAAAAAAAAAAAGTGGCCGGGAGGGGTTGCTTTAAAAAATAAAGATGTACATACATTCCAATGCCCACCGGGTGTCCACGCTGAGTTCGCTCCGGTCCGCACGCCATGCAAATGAAACTGGGCGGCGGAGCATTGAACGGATTCATGCTTCTTCTGGCCGGCCGTGCAGGCCCCACCCACCCTTCCTATTCACCAGCACTGTGTAGGCTGTCCAATTGTTCTCTCGGTTCCGGCCAGAAGCTGAATCCAGCACTGCTCCGGCAGCCGTGAGTGACCGCAATCGGGACACTAGGAGGGCGTCGGAAGGTAAGAAGCATTTAACACTGCACATACACAGACTATAAATCTGACTGTTTGGAAACCTGCCATTCTAACACATAGACATTGCTCAAATCCTGCCTAATGATAAATCTTCCTCGCAATGAGTCAGTTACCATGCTAACCTGACACACTGAGTGCAGAGGTGTGAGCTTTATCCACCATCAATTATGTATCAGAATGACCTAATAACCCCAAAGAAACAAAAGATCCCACAAGACACCATATGTTTAAACCCCATTGTTTGGACACAAGCCATCCTGGTCCTGGAGACTGTTGAGGTCTCCCTTAAATAGCGTCAAGTCCTTCAAGACCTTCTAACTTGGATGTTCTGAGCTTTTCAATAGAACGGTGGCCATTGATGCGTCCAGCCATATATTTGGCCACCAAATAAAACATGCCTTCTTTCTTTCCATTGGGGTTCTTGCTCATGTCCCTCTCATCGATACCTAAAGTAGACCTCGGCCACATTTGTTCAGGTGGGTTATGTAGTTGTTTAATTCATCTTTGTTAAGGTGTACACAACTGAAAGTAATGCTGTAACAGTTGCACAGCATTGGATGGATTGGTTGTGCCTGCCTCTCTAAACAACCAGGGGGCATGCAAACTGACCGCCCAGCACAGACAATGGGGTTTCACAGCCCCGCCCCCCCCCCCCGCAGGGTTAGATATATTGATTATTTAAAACCCTGGGAACCCTTTAAATCCAAAGAGAACTGACTATGCTCTACTAACATATCTCACAATGCTCTATTCTTGATAAGTGAAAGTCCCAGGGAGACAATTTCCTCCACTAGCAGGGATTTAAGTGGTTTCCTTGTATTAACTAGCCTACTTTAACAAGACTTCTACAGGGGGCCCTCAAAGCTAAAAGAATCTGTCCTGCTACATAGGGATTTGAGAGTTCAAGTCCCAACTTACCCATGAAAATCGCATAAATGGCCCAGAGGATTTGCATATATTAAATGTAAGCCATAATCAGCACAATTCTGGTATTGTTTCTAACTACCCTATACTGATGTGTAATTGCTGTCGGATGAGGGCACTGCTGTTTTGCATATGCTACACTATTGCGAAATATATTGTTGCTTTCAGATCGTAATGCATCGCCTCAAGTGATTCTCTACTTAAGCACCGACACCTTGAGTAATGGATTGACCAGCCAGCAGATCTGGAAGATATTACCAACGTCTCCATATAGCAGGCAATGTCCTCACAGGCATTAATAATTCCGCATGTGGTGTGCCCTTGGATACTGAGCAGTGTCAGTGCCTTTGAATATCACTATCTTTTGTAATGCAGTACCCCTTGTTGTTCTTTTGTGCCATACTGTTCCTCTCTGATGTGAATTACCAGGATAATCATGAAGATATTTCCCTCTCTCGCCTGTTTTATTCCTATGGAGGTCCTCTGTACCCTTTTAATAAATGAGCATCTGTTATATTACGGCTTGGAAAATGAGAAACAAAATCTACATCTATTAGCTAAAGAGTATTATCTGAATATTACAGTAAGATTAGATTACTGTTTCATCTTATCCTCCTGGTCCATGAATGAGTAGGCATAGCTATATAGTAACAGAGGCCTCTATTAGAAAAAACTACAAAATATACTACTTTAAGCCCCTTCCGCTTCACCTTCACCTACCCTGATATCCCCCACCATAGGCACAAGAAGATGGGGGGTGGCGGTATTTTTTAGGATTTGTGTTCCATGCTACTTTCCTCTTTTAAAAGGCCAAAACTATTATATTTTTCGTTTACATTCAAAAATGAGGGAATTTGACAACAGCAATGGAGTTGTGTGATCCAAATTAACAAAACCCCCCCAAAAAACCTTACTATTATTATTTTTATCATTTGAGTCAGTATGATACTGATAACCAAATCTAAATAGTTTCATACCATTACTTAATTAATACTAAATGTGTTAATACCATTAAAAAAAGTTAAAACTTTTACAAAAAAGATGTCTTCCATGTGTATCACATATTCTACACCTGCAGCGTCTTCAGACTTTTGGTGTACGGTAAGCTACATGAAGTTCTATTTTGAAGTAATGTAAAGCCTTTGCAAAATGACACAAAAATGTGATATATGTGCAAAGTGATCAGAACATGCTATTTTCACTGCTTTACCTTTTTGAACAATCTGATCAATACACAGTTATTAAAATCCATAAGATATCAACAGTATCTACCATATATATGTCGAGCAAAGCCAAGTTTTTCATCGCCAAAAAAAACTCGGCTATACTTGAGTCAATAAAAAAAACTTTCACCTTTCCATGCCCGTGCAGGGGTTTCCTTTCTCTGGTGATGCTCCTGCTACAGACTGTTCCCTCCTCACAGCCTTCTCACAGAACCAGACATCAGCCGCTGCTGACGTCATGGTCTGTACGCTGCCACCATGGAGGGACAAGAGCCAGAGCATACTGGAGAAAGAAGAGGACCTGCAGGGGAGGGGGCCATCAGAAAGGTGAGACAGTGGGTTCTTTTTTTCTTATAGGCTGGGCAAACCTCAGGCAGGGAGCCTGGGCAGGCTATACACGGGTCCTGACTGGCTTATACAGTGGGGGCAAGGTGCTGGAAGCTATATACTCGGGCTGAATAGCTATATATTGGGGGAGGTTCTGCAGCTATGTACTGGGGCTGTAATGGCTGTATAGTTGGGAGGCAGGTCTGCAGGCTTATACTAACTTGGGGGCGGATGCGATATGTATGAAGGCAGGGGCTGCATGTCTATATACTGGGGGCTGGAATGGCTACATAGTGGGGACAGGTGCTGGAGGCATACTGGGCAAAATGGCTATACGGTATAGGCAGGTGCTGGAGCTGTATACTGATGTTGAATGGCTATATAGCAAGCGGCAGGGTCCTCAGGCTATATCTCTTGGCTTAATGGCTATATAGTAGAGGGCAGGGTACTGCAGTTAGATACTGGGCTTAATGGCTATATAGAGTAGGGGCAGGGGCTGCGCTATATACTGCGGCTGGAGGGCTATATACAGTAGGCAGGGGCTGCTGGCTATATCCAAAGGGGCAGGACTAGGCTGACTGTATACTGGGGTCAGGGACTCGCGGCTGTTTCCTTTTTCCCCTGGGGGCAAGGACTAGCTGGCTGTATACTGTAGCAGGGGCTTGCGGCTATATACTGGGGACAGTGGCTGCTGGTATGTACTGGGGGACAGGGGGCTGGCTAATAGCACTGGCAGTAGGCTTGACAAATGCATTTTCCACCTCTCGGCTTATACTTGAGTCCAATAGGTTCTCAGGTTTTTTTTAGTTACAATTAGGTAACCACCTCCGTTTATACTCATGTCGCTTAATACTCCGAGTATATATGGTTATATAAATCCTCCTTTTTTTTATTTATACCATGTGGAAATCCCTTCTTTAAGTTCCAAAATCCAGTGTGCTTCCTTTAAGAAGAGAAAAGGAAGCCCAATGGTTTGCAACTGAAACTAGATTTCCGCATGCCTATAGGCCCTATTGTTTAAAACTGGTTCGCATGAAAGATAGCATTTTTGATTGTTTTCTGACTTGCTTTTTAATTTGGTATGTTCAAGTGTGACAGTAGCCATGATAAGAGGTAAAATACTCAAAATGCAAAGCTGCTACATATGGACGACTTAATGCTATGTAATGTTTAACAATGATGGAGGAAATAAAGAAGAATTATATACACAGTGCGAGATTTTTTTAACAATTGAAGCATATATACAGGGCCCCCGCTGCATTCTTATAGATAGTGGCTCCCTGAATTGATTCTGATATATAAGGAGGGCACCCCTTAATATTTAGTCTTGAACCTGAACCTCCCCCTCCTCCTTCCTCCGCTATTACGGAGAGGCACTGGTTTTGGACCCCATCCCTACTTCGAGATTCCCCTCTCCACTTTTCCTGGCATTCCTGGGCCCATCACATCTCCTATTGTTGTCAAAAGACCCTGAAAATGCAATATGTAATAATAGTAATCGATACAGAGAACAGATGAACACGTCCATCATTATAATAGACTAGAGCCAAACGTAGAGTAAGAAAGAATGATACCATGCAGCATCGAAAGATCAAAAATGACATCCCGTCAAGTAAAAATGTTTAATAAAAATACAAATATTTTTAATAAAATGCAGAGAGCATTGTGAGAAGAACATCAACACACAACCAGCCTTGAAATTCATCTCTGCCAGATGCCACTTTGTCCTTGTGGCTTGATAAAGAAGTGGGAGAAATTGAATTGGTTTGTTGGTTATGACTCACTGGTGGATCGTAACATTTTTAATATCCTGTAAAGCACGTATCTTATGAAAGAATCTCGTTAGTCTGAAGCCGCAATAGCTGCCCTAGTGATGGCGAAAACAAGAGACCACATGCATTACCACGGTTATAACACTGATGCGGACATTATAAAGAAATAAACTGGTCACCCTTCCGTGTAGTCTTCAAAGAGATATGGACCAACAAAGCATCATCAGCTATTTTCTCAAAAAATCACATTAAATAATCAGACACTTTCCTTAATTCTTCGCTATCTTATAACTTCGAACAGTTGGGATATACATCTATAATGTTTACATGGACATCTACCACCAGGATGAAAGACTGTTTGACCATAGTTTTTTCGGCTATAAGGCTACCGACTATAAGGCCACCTCTGATAATACATCTAGGAGCCTAGGACCCTGCATACTGTGTGGGAAGGTGGCAAGGAAATTTCTGGGGGAGCTTTTAAACACTAGTAAAATGTACATTACATCTTTCTGTAGTACATTTCTGTATAAGTTCATCTATAGAAGGGCACCTTGATTTCTGAGAAAATTAAGGATTTTTGGTGCGCCTTATAGGCCGACACATACGGTAACAAATGAGCCTTGAAGGGGTCTCAGGCTTCATTAACACCTATGGACCTGGAGCCCCTCAGTGCCTCATTTGGCATACAGTCTTCATCCTGGTGGTAGTGTCCATTAACACTATAGATTACTCCCAGAATTTCTGAATTATAAGATGCAATAAATGAATTTTCCACTTGTATTTTAACTGTGATTTTTGAGAAAATAGCTTGATAATGATGCCCATTTAAATGTTGAGAGCCTGAGTCTACAATTTATATTGTGGATGTCTTCTTAAAATCAGACCTTTTGACGAAGCCGCGTGTGAAAGTCACGTCGAGGTGATTCTGTCCGCACCGTTGCTCTTTTTTCACTGACAAGGAGACCAAGTTAACATAGGATCTTTGTTTTACCTAATTGACTCTTTTGTGGCTCTTCTCTATATGATTTTTCTCCCCCAAGCTAATATCTAGAGAATTTGTAGGTGTGGACTTTTGTACATCCCGAGGATTCCGTGTATTATGCATTATGTAATCCCCACATTTACCTTTAGGTATTTAGCTCCTTTATAGCTTTCACTTGGACTTACAGTGACTCCTCTTTGGAACATGTTATTGTCCCTATATTAGATCTTTGGTCCCTGTCCAGTGACATACCATGCGGTGGTTGGCTTATTTTTATTTTATTCAGTTACCTTGGTGTTTATTTTCTGACTGTCTCTCCTTTTGATATGTCTTTAGTGTTTGCATATATAATTTCTTGCAGCATAATAAGCATTAAAGCTTTGATTTTTTATGGACTTATGAGTTTCTGTGTATCTCGCCTTTTTGGGTTGGTGTTTATGAAACCTTGTTTGAGCAGAGCGAGTGGTACAAATCTGTTGGGTAGCCTGTTTGAGGTTTTGGTAGGCTAAAATCATAAAAACAACAAATTAAGGATTCACTATCGACTCACAAATTACCAGAACAATGGAATCCATAAATGACACACTGGGGCAGAGTTACTATCCCCTTCCCGTCGCCGATCCCTCGCGGTGCGCTGTTCCGGACTGGAAGCTTAGACTATCGTAATAGGATGGCAGATTAGAGTGGTACCCAGTATAAGCAGGTGACAGCTTGGGGGGCTCATTTAGGACTTTGTCCTGTCTTTCTCTCTACCACTCCTATTATATATGTTGTAAATTATACATTAATAAAAAAGTATAAAATGGGATCTGACTGATAAATTATAATTCCCACCAGATTTGGGAATTAGCTCTTGCACTAATTTTATGTCTCCCAGCTGGAATTACACAAGCAGAGGAGAAAAATAATAGTAATGTCAATACATGTCACTAATTCTATCACCCTGCCACCGTCTGCTTCTAGCTCCTTACCACCACAACAAGGCTGGTATGTTATGTGTTCGTGAACCTATGGGGAAAATCATAGTATCAAAGGTGCACTGTTTATGATTGGAGGAAGCATTGGGTAAAAGTCCAGTGCTTCATAGAAATTCCTGCCAACCTCTCCCATTATCATGCTTTTTCTCCAACATTATGATGGAATAGTATTGAACGCAGAATACAAGTAAAATAGGCTCCATCATGTATGTGTGTAGCAGGAGAACTTTTACAGAAGTCTTCACCAACAAACCCCAGCAAGATGTGAAATGGTATTCCCATATGAGATGATCTTGATTTTTAGCCAAAGTGTTTCTGGCAGGAGGACATCTATTATAAAGCTTTGTTTATCATAATCCCTAGGAATTTTGCAATCTAAATGTTTGTGTGCAATTTTGTTGCAGATAAAAATGGTATTTTGTCCAGGGGTCAAAGTATCTATTTTTCTTATTAGTGACCCTTTAACCCCACCTGATTAAGCTAGTCTTGCTCCTTAACATCTGCTACCACTGGGAGGTTTTATTGATAATGATCTACTTACAAGACCATTTCGTCTTTGTATCTTACATTGTGTAGATGCCATGTTTAGTGTGATGATGAGATGTTATTTATATATACTCTATTTAAAAACTGTACAACCTTTTTATTTACCTGTTACATTTTTATTTGTAACAAAAAAAGTGCAATCTTTGGGGTTAACGGTGTAATCCTAAAATTAAAAGTTGGTCTAGATGCTTTGCTATGCTCTGTAAATGTTCATAAAGTTACACAAGTTAGAATGCCGCCGTTGTCCTTTTCTGACCATGGAGTCAATTATGCAGGTGCCCTATGCTTACATTAAAAATCCTGGCCCCAATATGGGGATACCTCTGCTCCTCTGTGTTTGTCAGTTGACTCGAACACCTCACACTCCCATTCGTGTTTATATATGTTGATAGATCACCTATAATCATTTATGAGTGTATCCACCCACTTTGTGATATAAGGAGCTTCTAGCCACCTTCAGGTGTCTACAATTTGTGCTGTGGGGGACAAAGGTTAGCCTTGTTAGCTTTTTAAAATTACTCGTTTGGTCAAACCTAGCGCAAGGGTTAAGGTTTTTCATTTAATTTAATGTATTATTTACAACATTAAAAGGGAGACTTAAAAGGAAACCTCCATCAGTCAATTTGTCTAATAAACCACTACTTACTTTCATGTCCCATGTGGTATGTATCTTCCAAAATCTTACTTTGAAAGGAGCTGTAAATTGGCTTACAAAGTCAAGAGGACGAGAGTTAAACACTGAAGTCAGGTGGGAACTCTGAATGCACCCTCTCTGGGATTGAAATCAAATCGACTTCAGGAGATTTGGTTAGTTGATGTGGATGGATCAGGACCATTATTACCGTGAAGTAGGGCTTATGATGAAGAGAGAGCTCGTACTTCAGGTTAAATCTCTCTCTCTCCCTCCTCTCCCCACTTTCAACGTCAACAAAAAAAAAAAAAAATATAAAGTATACAAAAGATTTCTGGATGATGGTCATGTTAAAACAGATCTGGAAAGTTGTCAGCTGCTTGACACATACTGTATGTTTTATTTTATTATCATTTTCTGCTGTACAGGTTCCCTTTAAAATGTTGTTCTTGATTTTTGATTCGATGTTACACTTGCAACATCTGTCTGATTGTTGCCTCCGCATTTGGACCTTTAAGACTCTACATCTGGATCCTTAATGTGTTTCTTTGTAGTACTAATTTGTTGCAGCACTTACATTTCAGTTATCGTGTTTCGCATGCGTTTCAAGGTGGCTTTTGATAATCCTCAATGGCAGTATGCACAGATGGAAAAGCACACAATCCACAAAACAGCAATAATTTGTCCCTTTGATATGAACTGTATTGTCCACGCAGCACTCCCCAATGATCACAGAAGGAAAAAAAACCCTTCGTATTTTGGTTTTTGACTCAGAATTACTAAACAGCTTGCTCTTTATTCCAAGCTCATGTTACCTTTCTCGCATTATGCTGCAAATGACTTCTCATTAAAACCAATGAATTGTATTGCGCAATCATTGAAAGGACAACACTACACTTGTTTTTTAAGTTACACTCTGGCAAAAGATGAATGGAAATTGGCAGAGAAAATGTTGGGAATTGTGCCAAATCTTAGGGTTATTGCTAGGGTCAGTCAAGTGTTGTATGAACAGTGCACAAGTGAATGGCCGGTAACCCTGCTATTCATCTACACAACAACCTAGAAAGTCAACCATGGTATGGGACAGTTGGACCTAGCACGCGACCTACCCAACGATGGATTAAAGACTTCCCCTGCTCCTGGCTTTATAAATATGCAGCTCCCCACCCAAAGTATACTATTACCTTTTACTCATTTGCCAATTGTTAATTGATGCAAGCACGTCGGGTTTTGTGTGTCACATGGATCCTTCTCACTATGACAGTAAATTTATACTTACATACTTATTATACACTTAACATTACAGTTGTTACTAAGACACAATGCCAAAATGGACCAGTTCATGTCACAATTGTCAAAATGGTGTAATAAGTATGTCCTGTAATGTGACAATGAGCATTTTCAGACATCAATTACTGTACATAGTGGATGACATAACGGGGGCAATCTAATACAGTAAAAACTATGATATCACAGATGTGCATTACCAATTGGGATTCGATGGGTCGCACTGGGATTATCAAATCAAGCACTTGTCCTTCATGGGGAATGTCATGGCACAATATGCATTGGGAAAGCATAAAGATGCATTGGGGCAATTTATCAAGCGTCTGAAAGTCCGAATATTTCCAGCTGCCCATGCACCAATACACAGCTCAGCGTTCATCATTTCACCAGTGCTCATGAATTTTAAGGGAGCTGTGATTGGTTGCCATGGGCAACGAAATATTCTGACTTTCGACTGCTTGATAATCTGCCCTTGTGTCACCTAGGCATTATAATTCATCAATTGTCAGTTTCTGAAATTGTAAAATATTTATAATTTAAACTGTTTTGTTTTCCTTTTTTGCCTGTGTACAATTTGCTATAAGGCGTGTGCTTCATAATGATATTATGTTGACACAATAGGGATTTGGGATTCCTATTGGGCCATTGTGTGTTCAATGGGAGCAATGTGATGTCACCATTAGGCAATATTAGTCAACCAATGGGGAACCAGTGATGCGCATGTCCTGGTCATGTCATAACAGGCTTTGATGTCACAATGTCATTGGGTATTTACTAAGGGCCTATATCGCATTTACCCACGGATTTACCCAAATATTTTCCGATGTAAGCGCCGATTTTCCCTGTATTGCCCGGGTTGTTGGCGCACTCGATCTGATGTGGCGCTCGGCGTCGGCATTCACCGACGGAAATTGGGGCTTGCCAACGTAACCCAACGTATTCGGTAAAAACCACCGCCACATTAAAAAAAAAAAAAAAAAATTGTCGGGCGTGACACGCGCTTAACCTCACCCAGGTATAGGTGGTGCATTCTGGCGACCTCGGGGACGTCGAGGACTGCCTTAGTGAACGTCGTCGGAGACCCCAAATCCACCACAGAGAAATCGCCGCTGGTCGCGAATGGCCCGGGTAAGTAATCTGCCCCATTGTGTTTGTCCTAGATGGGCATTGTGGTATCACAATCGGGCATTGAATGGAACATTGTAGATTGTAAGTCATATTCACGGCATTTTCACTCAATTATCAGCCTTATTATTTTCACAATGGGACATTGTGCAACTGCATTTGGATGTCCCCATGTGGCATGCAGATCACATGGCAAAGTACAATAGGCCATGTGATGTCAACTAGAGATGGGGCGAATTCCGATTTCTAATGATTCACTAACTCGGTAGAATTCAGGAAAATTTGATTCGTCATGACCGAAAGTTATTTGCTGATGTCGCGGGCAAAGTGTTTTTTTTTTCCCCTCATGCATTGGCATAACCAACACGTCTGCAGCCATAGCAGATGCTATTGGGCCCAAGCGCTACTTAGAGGTCCTGGGATGACTGCAGTCCTGCAGAATCAAAATTATCAACCTGCTCTCCTTGGTCCACTCCCGGGCGGCAATAGGAAGAGCAAACGGTTCGTCTATCACGCTACCTCCTCTGCAGGCCCGCTCGTATGCCCACCTGCTTCACACGCTGGAATGCTGCCATTTCAACTCAACCAAGGCACCCTCCGGGGAGCGCCCCTACCCCCCCCCACGCGCTAGCCCGCCCCGTCGCCTCTGCGCTTGCCTCCTCCCCACCACACAGTCACCCGCCCACGGCCACAATCCCTCCCCACACGTTGATGGGCCCTGCTGCTCTCCTATTACGTTACGCAGCGCCTGCCCCTTATGGTTTTTCTGAAAGGCGCGAGAACAACGTGTTACTGGGCAATGAACTCGGGAGATAAAGGAACACCCACGATGACCTGTCAGACCTTAAGTCCAATCAGGCGTACCGCAGGCTTATGTTATGTCACATCAGCCCTATAAAAACCCACCATTTTCCTATCTCAGCACTTCACACTTAAAGAGACCTGTCAGCCTAAATATGGCTCCCTAACACCCAATATGCCCCCTAATAATACGTAATCACTCCCCAGCCCCTTTCTATTGAAATTAATTATCCTCCTGTCTTCAGTAAAAATGTATAACTCTACCTTGATTTTCAGACCTCTTAACAAAAAAAAAAATTAAGGAGGTTTCGGATCCAAGGACTTGTCTTCCTGCATCCGCTATATTCATTAGGAGGGCGTGCCAGCACTCCTACATGGTATGTTCCCTCCACCCCCGGGTTCCAATTCCGCCTTGCGCACTTGATGTCAGGCGACAATGGCATCAAGTGCGCAAGCGCCTTCTCGATCTCTCGAGAAGTCACAAAACGACGAGGCCCTGTCCCTCGTGCTATCACCGTGATTCCACTCACTTCTTACCACATAAGCAACTCTCCGCGTGGGTATATATTGTATATAGAGTGTGTGTAGTATAATATGTTATCATATGTGTGTGTTGTATTCTGGTGTTTATCTATGTATGGTTATATGTTTCATCTATATTGATATATATATATATATATATATCTATATATATATATCATGACTCCACCGCAAATTTTATTTGGGTACCCTGTTCCAACTGCTCGGTTAACACTTAGATTCTAATCAGCCAATCACATGGCGCAACCAAGTGCATTTAGCATGTAGACATGGTCAGACTATCTCCTCGCTGTTCAAATCAGCAGTCAGTATGGGGAAGAAAGGTATTTGAGTGCCTTTGAACGTGCGCATGGTTGTTTGGTTTCAGAAGGCTGGTTTAGTATTTCAGAAACTGCTGATCTACTGGGATTTTCATTTCTCACGCCAACCATCTCTAGGGTTTACAGGAATGTCCAAAAAAGTAAAAACATCCAGTGAGCGCAGTTCTGTTGGCGAAGCTGCCTTGTTGATGCCAGAGTCAGAGAGAATGGCAGACTGGTTCGAGCTGATAGAAAGGCAACAGTGCTCACAAATCGCCACCCCGTTATTCACAACCAGGTAGACAGAAGAGTCATCTCTGAACGCAACAGTCTCGAACATGAGGCAATGGGCTTACACCAGCAGCAAATACACACACCTGGTGCCACTCCTTTCACACTAAGAACAGGAAACTGAGGCTACATATTTGCCACTCATCGAAATTGGACAGGAAGAGTTGGAAAAAACGTTGCCTGGTCTGAATGAGTCTCGATTCTGCTTTCTGCGACATTGGATGATAGGGTCCTAATTTGGCGTCAACAACTGAAAGCATGAACCACCTGCTTGTATCAACGGTTCGCTGGCTGGTGTGGTGGGTCATGGTGTGGAATATTTTCTGGCACCTTTGGCCCCTTGTACCATTGAGCATCGTTTGCACGCCACGCCATCCCGATTATTGTGTCTGCACCACATAGTCCATACCCTTTTGACCACAATGTACCCACATATGACGGGCTACTTCAGTAGGAATATGCGGCATGTCATAAAGCTGGAATCATCTCAGACTGTTTCTTGAACATGAACAAATGAGTTCACTGTACTCACATGAGCCTCCACATCAGCCAGCTCTCAAATCCAATAGAGCATCTTTGGGATGTGGTTGGAACGGGAGATGTCGCATGCTGGAATGGTGCAGGCCGACAAATCTCCTGCGGCACTGTTGATGCCATCATGTCAATAGGACAAAATCTCTGAAGGAACTTCCAGCACCTTGTTGAATCTATGCCACGAAGAATTGAGGCTTTCTGAAGGTACAAGGGGTTCCAACCCCTTACTAGCATGGTTTACCTAAATAAGTGGCCTGTGAGTGTGTGTGTGTGGTGTGTGTGTATAGTATATGTTATATATGATATATATATTATCTATATAAGATATATATATATGCACATGCTGCACGTATTTTAGTGTCCCTTGGTCACGAAGCATTACCTTCCCTCCCCTTGGCCAACGAACATCTGCTACCTCACTCTCCTTGGCACCGCATGCACCCCACTCCCCTTGGCACGAGTCCCTATTTTTGTTATGTGTTTGTTTTTTTGTCGTCCGGACCATCATGCGAGTGGACTACTTTTCGGATTCCGTCGATGAACCATCATGGTTTTTTTTACCGAAACAATATGGTCAACGAGGGTGTGTGTGCTTTTTTTTTCATAAAAAACTTTCTTTTGTTATTAAAAATTGTGGATTTTTTTTGTGTCACTTCGTATAGTTTGCCATAGTAGTGGGGCTGTTGACGGTTCGCATTACTAGGGCTGCCTTAGTGTTTGCCCTTTTTTTTGACTAATTTACACACCTCAAGACTATTACCTCGGTACCCACCGCCACAGGGGTGACGGGAAGACCAGGAGTACAAACCGTTCTCAGCCACCTCCATAATTTGTACATTGTGCCACTCGCGCCTACTCATGCGGCTGCCAACTGACCTCGCTATCCCCTGGTAACATCCCTGTGTTTTCCAAAATGCTGTTGTTATTCACCTCCATCACTCTATGGACGTTGCCACTCAATGTTTGTTTTCCCCTTCATTTCATCTGTCAGAAGGATGAAAGCTTCAGGTTGGATAGCCACGTGGTACAGAACACAGGACATCAATACTCCCATTTGTGCTGGCTCCTCTATTCCGGATCACTCCTGTTTGTGTTTTTGGCTTACACTACGGATGGAATATTGAACCGCTTGAAATAGGACAATGAGCGTGAAAAGAAGAGTCAAAATCAGTGACGTCAAAGCAAAATTACTGCTGCACACCCTCGTTCCTCTTTAGGGGGGGTCTACATATATCCGCGTTTAACAGAACAGGTTCTGTCGTAATCTATGGAATCATCTGATGTCAGTGTAAAAAGAGTGCACTCTTTGATGTTATAGTGGGAGCTTGGCCCTCAGCTCAGTCCTTTCGAGCTGGCACAGACGTTACCTTGTCAGGCTACGTTCCCGCTTTGCTTATTTGGGGAAGTTGGCCTATGTAAGTGCACATTGAAGTGAAGAGTGAAGCGATTCTAAGAGCCGCGTGTCATACTAAAACACAGCATTGTTTGAAGACCAAACCACGCTCCCTATGCATATTTAAGCATGGCACAACATTCAACAACACCCTAGAGGCTCTCTGCAGCCAGGAAATACCTGTTTTTTAACGTGAATCTGTATAAAACGAATTTAACAAATTCGCCCATCTCGAGATGTAACAAAGGTGCATTATGAAATCAAAACAAACATTGTGATGTCTTTTTTAATGATGCAAAGAGGCATAGTGATGTCATAATGGATTATTGTGATTTAACAAAGGGGCATTGTGATTTCAAAATGACCATTGTGATGTCCCAGTGGAGCAATGGGCTTTCAGAGTGTTTGAAGTCATGACAGGCATTGTAAAACCACAAAAGGGCATTGTGTTGTCATGATGTGATGATGCAATGAGACATAGTGATGTCACTATGTGGAATTATGATGTCACAATGCAGTATTTCATAATGGGTCATGTAATTTTTACAGTGGAACAATGTCATTAAAGTCAGAATAAGGCACAGTATTTTCACAATAGTGCATAGTAATGTCACATTTCCTCATAGTGGTGATCACAATAGGTCATTTTATGTCACAATGCAGAATTGTGATATAACAATAGGACATAGTGATGGAGTAAAGAGACATTTTGATGTCATAATGGGGCTTTTTGATGCTAGAAAAGGCATTGCCATGTCAAAATGGGGCATTATCATTTCAAATATAGCACTGTGATGTTACAATGTGGCAGCATGAAGCAATATGATGACACAATGGGGCAGATTTATCAAGTGTTTGAAAGTCAGAATATTTCTAGTCGCCCATGGCAACCAATCACAGCTCAGCTTTCATTTTACCAGGGCTCATGATTATTTTAAAGGGGATCTGTGATTGGTTGCCATGGGCAACTAGAAATATTCTGACTTTCAGACATTTGATAAATCTGCCCCAATGTGCCACTGGGATGTCATAATTGTCATTGTGATGCCCTATTTAGGCAATGTGATGTCAGAAATTGTTATATCACAACAATTGTCAAAAAGGGGCAATGTGAAGTCACAAAAAGGCCAATTTGGAGTCATGATTTCACATCTTGATCCTTGTGATTCACATTGGGGCATTCTCACAGTAGCTACATTTAAATGACACAAAGAGGCGTTGTGATGTAACAATGGGTTCATTGTGATTTCACACTGAAGAAAAATGATTCCCCTATCAGTCTTGGTGAGGCATAGTATTTTAATGAGGCGTAGTACTAACACATAGTGGGATAGTCACAATGGGGCTAATAATGTCACAGTGAAGCAATGTGAAGTCACTATTAGGCATTCTAGTGTCAAAAGGGGCATTGTGATGTTACATTTGGGCATTGTAATGTCACAGGAGAGAAACGTGATGTTACAATGGGGCATTGTGATGTCATTATAGGCATTGTTATGTCACATTGAGGCATTCTGATGTTACATTGGGACATTTTAGAGTAATTTGATGTCGTAATTGGGCAGTGCAATGTTACAGTGGGGGAATGTGATCTCATAGCAACTTTGTGTTGGGCCTTGGTGTTATGATGTCACAATAAGGTATTTCTATGTCCCACTGAGCACTATAGTGTCAGTATAATACAGCATTGTCACGCTGATTATTGCATAATGAGGCATTGTGATGGCACTATGTGGCACTGTGATGGCACTATGTGGCATTGTGATATCCCAACTGACATGGTGATGTAAAACTGGCATGTTGATGAGGCAATGGGTTACAGTCTAAGAAACTACAGTAAAGAAACTAAGCTTCTTCAGGAAAATTTTCCATTAAAGGCCTTTCTTACAGGTAGGTGACGTTAAAAAGAAACTTCCTTGCAAATTAACGCACCTAATATAAATACTTCATTAAAAACTATGATTAAAAAGCATTCCCCTTATCCATAAATGGTTCATTTCCATGGCTACAATGTTAAAAAATCTGTTTGTAAACTTATATGTTATGTGATTTGCATAATCAGTCGTTACTGCACTGCCTGCATCTTTGTTCCTGATTGATAGGTCTCACTTTTGTGTGGAACATTGAGCACTTCATGTCTTGTGATGTCATCTAAGATCCTGTTACCTTTGTAACATCTACCCCCATTTTTGTATCTGATCACATGAAATCACAGCAGGTCTCTGTGGAAAATGGGGAGGAGTAGAAATCCATGGAGGCTGCTGTGCTTTCATGTGATCAAATACACACAAGGGTTAGATGTTGCCAATGTAACAGGACCTTAGATGACTCCCTGGTCACATGACATTTTGTGAAGAGCATGGGACATGGGGAGTAATAGATGGCAGTGGTCCGTCAAGAAGGACATACCCTCACTGATACCAGGTAATATAAAATAAAGTTGATTTATGGGGATGTATCGGAAACAATTTTTAGCTAAAAGAAGTGTATCAGTTAGTTAATAGGACTCTAAAGGAACTGATCACTAGCTGTACTTGTAAATTTGGTGACAAGTTCCCTTTAAGTTTCTTTGCCCTGTCCTTATAGATATGAAATCACATCATAAGCTTCCTGTAGAAGTGGGAGAATGCTATTTTGCATGAATAACTAAAACGGTGTCAAATTTTAGAAACAGCATTAGTGCTAAGGCAAAAGGCAAAATGGTGAACTAAAAACACTTGGCCCTGTTGACCCAGCTCCCCTAGACTTCTGAACTTCAAATCTGCATTCTTACCTTAATAATTGTTACCAACAACAGAATTAGAAGGGGAATAGGGTGGCACAGTCAATCTCCCTTGTGCAGCTGCTATTCTTAGTGATCCTGAGTTTGCTGATTTGGTTATTATAAAGTATATCTGACAATGATTCCCTACAAGAATTACATAGAGTACAATAGGGAACTATTCACCACAACTGCACTGGCATGAAAATGTAAATTCATGCAAAAATGTTAAATGTCTGACTTCTATATTTAGGAATAAATAAATGAGTATATTTGACATAACAAAAACTTGGGAAAACATGATCAGCTGCGTTAGCCGGCCCGGTGCAATAACACGCTGGAATTCATTCCAATTTACTCCGCTCAATTCATAGAAAATGGGCATTTAACAAGCAGCAAATTAAAATGTCAAGACCAATCATGGCAGGAAGCTGTTTACAAGGGGCTTGTTATTTGGGCTGCGAGCACCAGGAGGACCTGTCTGCCCTTTCTGTGAATCGTGGGCCACTCTCTCCCTGTACAGGAGCTCGCTCTCATATGATTCTGCAACTTTATTTTTGACACCTTAATTTAAATTGTAATTCGTCTCCAGCTCGCTAAGTATTGCAAGGCCTTCGCTTTCAATTTTAATAAAGCGGCAAAGCCTAGAGCGATACTGTAGATGTGGGAAGACATGGTCTACAATGGGCACGGGGTGTACACTCTGTTTATGCTGTCAGTCTCTACTGCTGCCTACAAAGACTCTTTGCTTCCTGTGTAGTTTAGTTGACTAGCACTGCCACCTAAAATTGAAAATATGTAAACATACTTCATCCATTTGTCTTTTTGTCAGGTTCATATAGTGTCTATAGTTGATTCGGTAAAAGCTAGGTGGTAACCATGACAGATTTTCTGGACTTCTAAATAACATTAATGTTGTGTGTGATGCACTAAAATGCCCAGTCAATAGAAAATGGAACCTTGCACAGCAGAATGCACTAAAATGCCAACATTTCTAATTATGTAGTGATCTATATCGGTCTATGAACAATTGCCCTGGACCTTGATCTTATACTCATGAATTCTATCATAAGGTCCAGGCAGGGCAATTGCTCATGGACTGTTAGAGAGCACATGACCCTCCATCTGTGGCCATTATATGGACAGGAATATCTGGCAGATGAGGTAAAAGACAGGAGGCATCACTTTACATATTAGAAGAGCAGAACTTCTAATACCGTATATACTCGAGTATAAGCCGACCCAAGTATAAGCCGAGAACCCTAATTTTACCACCAAAAACTGGGAAAAACTATTGACTCGAGTATAAGCCGAGGGTGGGAAATGCTGGGTGGAGTGCAGAGTCTCCTGGCTTGTGATTGGCTCTGTTTCTGGCCGCCAAAAAGCAAAACGGCGGGAGATGCCATTTTCTCGAGTGGGCGAAGTATTCGTCCGAGCAACGAGCAATTTCGAGTCCGCTAATGCTCGAACAAGCATCAAGCTCGGACGAGTATGTTCGCTCATCTCTAGTTATAACTTATCTATGTATTTAAATATGTTGCTTTAAACTGACTTTGAGAGGCCTAAATCATAGTAAAACCCCATAAATTAACACATTTTAGAAACTACACCCCCTCATCTTATGTAAAACAACTTTTATGCAGTTTGTTAACACTTTAAATTCTTTTACAGGAGTTAGAGTAAAATGGTGCAATTTTGAAATTTTCATTTCTTTGGCTAAATAAATACCAATATATCCCATATATGGTGGTAAACTGCTGTATGGGCATGTGCCATGGCACTGAAGGGAAGGAGCAGAATCAAATTTTTGGCAATTTGGACATTATTTTTTGTGACATGAGATGTACTTTACACATATATAATTTTTGGGTATCTTATATATAGCTTATTGATGAGATTCTATTAACTCTTTAATGTGTGGAGGAAAAGAAAAAAATGCATTCTTGTTTCAGAATTTTTAGCATCTTTTCGGGGGCCATTCACTATAATAATATATATATATATTGTGGGAGATTTGGCCCAGTAGAGACCGTGGTAGCGGGGTGCTGGGATGCAGTTCAAGACAGTGACACCAAGATACAGTCCAAAACAGGTCTAGCCTGCGTTTATTGCAGCAGGTACAAAATAAAACAGCCTTCACACTCAGGCATTAAATAAACAAAAATCCTACCCGTCAGGGTGCTAACTATACATGTATTCCACTAACTCACCACTATACAAAATCACTTGGCTGCTCCAGGCACAGAGGTCAGGGCTGTGTGCTCTCCAGCCTCCTTTCAGAGAGAGACCCCACTCTTAGCTCTGCTGAGCCACTTTATGGAGACTGATTAGGCTGCTCCCATCACCTGTGTCCAAGGTGCTGGACAACACACCTCAGCACTAAGGCCTTGCGTAATAGCAAAACCTAGGGGAAACATACCGCCCATCCACAGTTAACCCCTTCAGTGTCTCACAATATATATATCTTTATTCTATCACCGTGATTATGGCAATACCTCATTTATATTGTTTTTTTTATATTTCTCCAATTTAACTAAAGATAAAATCGAAAAATCGGAGTTGCTTTCAGTATTGCAATCTTTTCAGGGGAATAAAATAACTTTATTATTTTTACCTTGACAGAGATGGTTGAGGGCATATTTTTAGCGCAAAGAACTGTTCTATTCAATGGTACTAGTTTGAGGCACATCACTTTTTAGAACATTTTTGTTGAGGGATTTAATGAAAATTTTAAATGTTGGCAAGTTTTGGAGGTTTTAGATGTATATATATAATGGTGATGTTTTGGAAACTTTCCCTTTACTTATTTATTGTTGTTTTTATTTATTTTATTTTTAAAAAAAACCTTTTTTGTACTGTTTTAATACTTTAATTATTTCCCCACACTGGTTGGCTTGATCAATTTAAGATCTATTACTTCCTGCTGCTGATTCCAATAAACCTAACGGGTTCCCTTTAAACCGATCATAAGTAGCACAGAAGGATATTTCCAGTTTATTATGTATGACCTAAAAGACCCTGGCAGCACTCAGATTTTATATTAAGCCGCGTATCTATTTGCCCATTAATTTATCTTTGTCTTCTTCCTTGCAATGTCACCCTCAATTAATTACTGTCACATATAAAACTTTTAATTAATTTTTAAATGACTACTGTAACTAATGTTGAGAAGTTCTCCTAAGTCTACAGTTTGTATGTGTGATCGTGGCTGTGCACTGTAAATATTACATTCAGGCTGCATCCTAGCCGTAGAGGAAGCATTGATTGTCGATAACGATGCATTATCTATACAGTTTTAATTAATGAAATTCTCTGTGAACATATTTGCAAAAACCATGATACTATCTCATTGTACAAGACAATATAACAAAGTCAATCAACAAACAAGAATACTTATTATCTTCCCTGCTTACATATCAGGGATGTCTACTAATGGACGTACAACAGCTATTGTCTATGGGAACAATCAGTTACAGCTAACCAGGTTATAAAAAAAGTCTTTACACTGAGTACACCCACAGAACTGTATATCAAAGCTTATATACCAACCCTTAACCTTGTATAAAGGCCATAGAATAAAAGCCAGACATGAAAAGTGTGCGCGTGCACGCGGTAACAACTCAACTCTCCACCAACAAATTATGAAGAAGCCAAATCTTAGTTTGCATGTTTCAAGGGGAATCAAGAGGAATGGTTGTCATTCAGCCAACAGCCACTGGAGATACATGCTTGCCTTTAGGTGGGCACTAGCTCTCCAGTCAATAAGTGAGAATAATCTGTACAGGTGATCCCTGACTTAAAGGAAACCTACCATGATTTCATCATGCAAGCACACCACCCTGTAGGCTATTTAATCCTGATGCTGGCACATACTTTGGTTAGGCACGGCTATCTTTAGTTTAGCAAAAAAAAAGACTAACTAACATTTGTAAATTGGCCCTCCGGTCCTCCACATGCGTAGACACTAACTCTCGCACAGCTGGGCGGCGATAACTGCTGAGAGCTTGGTGACATCACGGCTCCTGGCACCTGTAGGAGGGTGGGTAGAAAGATGGAGGCGTGCATAATTAACAATCAGAAGGCATCAACAGACGGCTGATGACATAGGGGTAGCACCGGGGGGCTAATTTACAAATGTTGGTTAATCTTTTTTTTAGCTAAACAAAAGCTGTGCCTAACCAAAGTATGTGCCGGCATCAGGATTAAATAGCCTACAGGGTGGTGTGCTTGTATGATTTCATCATGTGAGCAGTGGTAGGTTTCCTTTAAGAACACCTGACTTACAGAGGCCTCCTAGTTATAAACGGACATGTGTGGCCACTTTGACCTCTGGTCAAGATCTCTGGATGTTGGTAATGTAATGAAATTTAAAATGGTCAAAATAAGTGTTATCAAAGATGTTTGCAAAGTAGCTGTGTACTTCATTTTTGGTCCAACGATAAACCAAAGTTATGAAAATCATATTGTCACAGGGATGAAAAGTTTGTTTTCGGGGATGAAAATATACAAGTTGCAACTTACATATAAATTCAACTTAAGTACAAACCTACAGAACGTATCTTGTACGGAACCCGGGGACTGCCTGTAATTACTGAAGGGGCATAAATGGCCCTGATGGCTTGGGTGCCTAGAGCAAGCATCGATAATCTCACAATAAAGTACATGTCTGATTTGGAGAATTGGCTGTTGATGGTAGAAAATGTTATATTAACAACTACAAGGATGTGCTATTTGTGTGCTGTATGATATATGTTGTTACTTGAACACCATATGTCAATCCATAAGATACAGAGCACCAGTCCAGGCATTGTTTTATTATTTACTGACATAGGATGATAATTTCTCCCTGTCCTATGTGTCAGACCTTCACAAATAAAAATCTCTGTAAACCCTAACTGGTCACTGTTACTTATAAGTCCTTGGGTTGGTTAGTTGGTTTAGGAATAAACAAGTAAAAAAGAGGAATGTTATTTCATTTATGTACTCTGTCCTCTCATAGCCTTGAAGCACTGCTCACCTTAGCTGCCACTGACATAATATTGATGCAATGTAATTAATAGCAAATTCTGTAAGAAAATTGGCCTTTAAAAGAATCTCATCTGACCATCTTCACTCAGAGCTTCTTTGGCTGCTGCAGAACAGAATTTCATAATGCAGCACTACACTCCTTCCGAGAACCTGGCCCTGGAGAATATCCTTCCAATATTTTCCCCTTACCCGACCTTTCAGAAACCAGTGAACAAAACTGATTCTGAAAAGATGTTTTCCCACATCCATATATATGCAGATTATATTTTTGGTCTAAACATATGGGTTCCTCCAGATAAATTACCATTAAGTGTATTTAATATAAAAAAAAATGTAGTAAAAAAACAAATTTGCCCCAAATGTCTACGAGACTACGTGAAATATCCAGAGGGCTGGAAATATCATGGATGTACCATGGCAGAGGGCTAAAGCATGCAGAGTGCAAAGATAAGCTGAAAGCTTATCATACTTCTCAAATAAAAATGGCATGGGAGAATAATGAGTGCAGGAGACACGCAGGTCCTGTAGCGTCCAGATTAGCTTACAGAATACATTTAAATCTTTCTGTTTGCCTTTGAAATATGGAGACAGCTCATTTACCTTGGGACGAGGGAGAAAATGAAATGTAGTATTCTTAAAGTTTGTCTTTTTGTCGAAATGTGGAGTTATACTAATATGTAATATAATGTAAAACACAGTATAAATCAGCAGAGTTAATGGGATTGTCATACGGGCCTGATGTAAAATTACTAACAATTTTTTTCTGTCATACTCTTCTAAAATATTTGCAAAAAACAACAAAATGATTGTGCCACATCAGACTGGAGTGATACATGCATTGCGGCAAACATCATGATGAGATGGTTGTCTGTCATGACCTCAAAGGAGTACATACATTTTAGCATCTACCAAGAAGATAAGGGGAGCGGTAAGTACTTGTCTTGCATGCAGATCGCCACCTACCCTCCTGCACCAACGAGTGTTGCCATCATGTTTGTGTTGTACAACCCTTCTCTAGAGGTATTTCTGTATTTCCAAAGATTTTGGAGTTTCACCTATCCATTACTTGAGATTAAGCACATTTAAATTATGAAGCAAGGCAGGTAACTATGGAGGAAGCTGTGTCAATGTTCAGAGATCAAGATGCAAGGACGAAAGGATTCCAGGAGCAGAGGCACTGACCTTTCCTGTTACAACCAAAAAGCAATCTGAACCTTAAATAGAGCAATTAGCCTCCGCAGCCCCCCTACATAAGAAACTATTGTCGAGAACATCCTCCACAATTGTCAAATTACAGTACAGTACTCCTCAACCTCCTATTTTTTAACAGATCTGCAGATCTGCACAAGGTTTTCATACAGGAAGACACAGCAGCCATATTGAAAGCCTCAAATGGTTTATCTACCTATATTAGAATTAGGGAAAATGCATATGAAATAGTATCAAGGTGGTACGAGACCAGATACCCACAAATATTCCCACAAATAGAAGACAAATGTTGGAGATGCAACACTTCAGTAGGCAACATGGTCCACATATGGTGGTCCTGCCACCCGTTACAAACATTCTGGAAAGAAGTACTGAAAACAACAGAACACATATGTAAAATTCAGATACCTCAGTCACCTAGTGTTATATTATTGGGGAAACCCGACCCTAACTTTACACTACAGAAAAATGACTTAGCCTCCATTCTTATATCAGCCGCTAAACTTTTAATTCCATGCAATTGGAAGAGGTACCCTCCCCCTCTCAGTGGAAAGATAAAGTTTCAGAAATTTGCAGGTTCAAAGAAATAGCCCACTGGGAGGAGGGAACTCGACACAAATTCCCTAAAATCTGGACACCTTGGTTTCAATACCAAAACCAAGGATGCGACAGGTCTACACACCTTATGCCAAGCCATAGTCACATCGGGTTGACTGCTTATGACTTAGAGAAAAGCTGCTGGAGGCTGAACTTGTTGTTTTTGTACATGTGTGTAACAATAAACTAACTCAGTGTCACGGTTATACCTGCTGCCATGGTCCAAGGTCCAGCCAGCCGTCCTTCCGAGTCCTGTCATCTAGTTGATAGGAAGATATCCTTTACAGCCACTAAATCCAATTACTTATATTGCCTAAGTTCTTATGTTATTTTTATATTGATTGTATGCATCAATGAAATCAATTGTTATAAATATGTAAAATTGTATAATCCACAGCTTTGTATTTTCTAATACTGATGACCATATTTAGTTTGTACTCAATAAAAACTGTTTTAAAACAGATAGTGGAACCTGATTCTAAAACCCCATCCCAGCTACCTCTACTTGATTGACTCACATTACCCTAGATGGTAAGGGAAAACTGTCTGACATTCCCTTTAGGCGCTTAAGCACTGAGACAAAGACAAGACAATACAAACACCAAAGAATAGTCTCCAGAGCTGTTTAAAAAATAAGAGGGCAAAAGCAATACAGAATTGCAAGGCAGAAGGGCAGTCTGAATACAGGTAGAAAGTCAAAACACCAGAATACTAGATACAAAAACAACTAGCTACAAAAGTAAATTTTAGTTAGCCCTGAATTAATTCCAAGAAGATGATTATGCCAAGCCATAGTCACATCGGGTTGACTGCTTATGACTTAGAGAAAAGCTGCTGGAGGCTGACACGTTTCGGCTTTGTACTGAAGCCTTTCTCAGGTTCGTTTTACTACAATGAAACTTGACAAATTTCAGTACGAAGGCTGAACTTGTTGTTTTTGTACATCTGTGTAACAATAAACTAACTCAGTGTCACGGTTATACCTGCTGCCGTGGTCCCCGCTCCCCCTGCCCTCACTTACCTCTCCTAGCTCCGGTCTGTACTCTGGCTCCCGGCATGTAGGCCGCATGCTTCTTCCCTGCAGTCGCGCGCTCCCGCCACTAGGAGGGGCTCGCACCGACTTCTCCAAGCCTTAAAGAGCCAGCATCCTCCTTATTGGCTCTGGCATTCCCGGTTCGGCTATATAGCCTGGCGACTCCCAGCATTCCCTGCTGGATCTTCAAGTCATTCTACTGGAGTGAAAGCCTTCCTGAGCGTTTCCAGACGCTTCCGTGATTCCTGAGCGTTTCCAGACGCCTCCGTGTTCCTCTGGTGTTCCCGTGTTCCTGTGGTGTTCCCGTGTTCCTGTGGTGTTCCTGTGGTGGTCCTGTATTCCTGTCCCGGTCCTGCAATCCTGTGGCGGTCCTGCAATCCTGTGGCGGTCCTGTAATCCTGTGGCGGTCTTGTAATCCTGTGGTGGTCCTGTAACCCTGTGGTGGTCCGGTTATCCTGTGGCGGTCCGGCATCCTAGTGGTCTTCCGAGGTCCTGCCAGCCATCCTTCCGAGGTCCTGCCAGCCATCCTTCCAAGGTCCTGCCAGCCGCCCTTCCGAGGTCCAGCCAGCCGTCCTTCCGAGTCCTGTCATCCCAAGGTCCTGTTATCCCGAGGTCCTGCCATCCTGAGGTCTTGCCATCCCGAGGTCTTGCTATCCCGAGGTCCTGCCATCCCGTGGTTCTGCCATCCCATGGTCCTGCTTGCCCCGGTCCCTACCTTGGCTGCCACCGTGGGCCTAGTCACACCCGTGGAGTGTGCTGCGCAAAGCAGGAGGGTCGTGCTGCGGCGGGCTCTGGCGAAGACCAGGAGTCCACTTAGACTACGCTCCCGGGTTGCAGCTGGCATCTTTATCTCCCGCGGTGGTCCAGGGAGTCCACACGACTTTAGTCCTAAGGGACTATTCCCCGAGATTGTGACAGTAAGATCCAGCCATGGGCTTCGCCAAGGTCATGATCTCTGCAAAAGCCATGGACAGTGTCAAGGATTCGCACCAGTTTCTGGGTGACCTTCCCAGCACTATTGCCCAGCAGTCCCAAGAGATTGCTACGCAAAAAGAACTCTTGGACAAACTTGCTGCCACCCTGCGGATTATTACCTCCCAGCAGCAGTCTCCTGCGACTCCTCCTGTTGCTTCTGTCCCCCAGCCATGTTTTCAGCAGCGAACTCTGGATCAGATTTTTTGATGCCAAACAAATTTGATGGCAACCCCAATTTTTGCAGGAGTTTTGTTGTCCATTGCTCGTTGTACATAAAGCTGACGTCCTCCCAGTCCACCCCCGAACGCACTAAGTTGGCATGTGTTTTTTCTTTGCCCACTGGAGAGGCCCTGGACTGGGCTACTCCTCTGGGATGGTGCAGTGGTGTAACAACCGCTGTAGCAGCCATAGCGAGTGCTCCGGGGCCCGGGCGTAGGGAGGGCCCGTGATGGACAGGGAAGGTAAACTTTATTAAGTTGCTTCCTGCCTCAGACAGGAAGCCAGAGCGCTGGTTTTATGGGCGGCAGAATTATACTATGCTAATGACATGTCTCCAGGTCCGGGCAGGCACATCATTAGCAAAGTATAATTCCTGCTGGTCCCTGTACCTCCCCTGATTGAGAAGCTCAGCAGGCCCCGCCCACCTCACATGCTGCCTGGCCCGTGGGCTCGCCTCACATGTGAGTGCCTCACATGCTGCCCCGTTCTGCCCGCACATCTCACAGGCCTGTCAATTCCCCACTGAGTAAGATCCGAGCTGAGCTAAAGGTGGGTAAGGAAAATTACTATGTGTGTAAATGCATGCATGTGTGTGTGTATATGTGTATATCTGTGTATATATGTGTGTATGTTGTGTATATACTGGATGTGTTTGTGTATATATGCTGTATATCTGTGTGTATGATGTATATAGTGGATGCATGTGTATATATGCTGTATATACTGGATGTGTGTGTATATATGCTGTATATCTGTGTGTATGTTGTGTATATACTGGATGTGTGTGTGTTTATATCCTGTATATCTGTGTATATGCTATATATACTGGATGTGTGTGTATATATGCTGTATATCTGTGCGTATGTGCTTTATATACTGAATGCGGCTGCCGGCACACACAATACCATGTGATGTCGCACGGAGCTGCTGCCGCTGCTGCTGCCGGGCGCATCGCGCAGAAGACCTGAGGGAGCTGCCGGAAAGGTGAGTTTAGATTTCTACCACGGGGGATGGGAGAGCGGTGCCCAGGACGGGAGAGCGTTTGCCCGACGGGACGGGGGATCGGTGTCCGTCGGAAAGGTGAGTTTTGAGTTATTATTTTTTTTTACTCGAGTATAAGCCGAGTTTCAGTTTTTCAGCACATTTTTTGTGTTGAAAAACTCGGCTTATACTCGAGTATATACGGTATATGCTGTATATGTGTGTGTATGTTGTATATACTGGATGCGTGTGTATATATGCTGTATATCTGTGTGTATGTTGTGTATATACTAGATGCGTGTGTATATATGCTGTATATCTGTGTGTATGCTGTATATACTGGATGTGTGTGTATATATGCTGTATATCTGTGTGTATGTTGTGTATATACTGGATGCGTGTGTATATATGCTGTATATACTGGATGTGTGTGTATATATGCTATATATATGTGTATATGCTGTATATTGTCGATGCATGTGTGTATATATGCTGTATATCTGTGTGTATGATGTATATAGTGGATGTGTGTGTATATATGCTGTATATCTGTGTATTTGCTGTATATTGTCAATGCGTGTGCATATATGCTGTATATGTGTATGTATACTGAATGTGTGTGTATATATGCTGTATATCTGTGTGTATGTTGTGTATATACTGGATGCGTGTGTATATATGCTGTATATACTGGATGTGTGTGTATATATGCTACGTATGATGTATATATGCTGTATATCTGTACGTATGTGTTGTATATACTGAATGTGTGTGTGTATACAGTATATGCCGTATATCTGTGTATATGCTGTATATACTGGATGCGTGTGTATATATGCTGTATATCTGTGTGTATGTTGTGTATATACTGGATGTGTGTGTGTTTATATCCTGTATATCTGTGTATATGCTATATATACTGGATGTGTGTGTATATATGCTGTATATCTGTGCGTATGTGCTTTATATACTGAATGCGTGTGTATATATGCTGTATATCTGTGTACACACTGGATGTGTGTGTGTATGCTGTATATCTGTGTATATACTGGATGCGTTTGATGTGTATATACTTATGTGTGTATAAATGTATGAATGCGTAGACAGATGTATGAGTGTTAAAATGATTGATTGTGTAAATGTGTGTGTATAAATATTTTTTTTAAGGGGAAGGGGGCCCCATTCAATGGTCTGCCATGGGGCCCAGCCTTTGCTAGTTACGCCCCTGGGATGGTGATGACTCTGACATGGTTACCCATACCAAGTTCCTGGCTAAAATCCAGTCCAGGTTTGAACCTCCTCAAGTTCGGCTACCTCGCCTGTCCTGCTTGGTCCCGATGTCCCCAGTGTCTCCAGTGCTGCTCCAGCGGTGCCTCAACCTCTGCAGCTTCCCAGAGCTGCTCCAGCGGCGCCAAAGGCTCCCGGCTTCCCAGGGATGCTCCAGCGGCGCCCAAGCCTCCGCAGCTTCGTGAAGCTGCTTCAGTGGCTCCGCAGCTTCCTGAAGCTGCTCCAGTGGCTCTGCAGCTTCCCGTGGCAGCTCCAGTGGCTCTGCAGCTTCCAGTGGCTGCTCCAGTGGCGTCCCAGCCTCTGCAGCTTGCCAGTGCTATTTCAGAGACTCTGCAGCTTCTCAGAGCTGCTTCAGAGACTCTGCAGCTTCCCAGAGCTGTACCTGTGACTCCGCAGCTTCCTGCAGCTGCTCCAGAAACTCTGCAGCTTCCCAGAGCTGTACCTGTGACTCCGCAGCTTCCCAGAGCTGCTCCAGAGACTCTGCAGCTTCCCAGAGCTGTACCTGTGGCTCCGCAGTTTCCCAGTGCTGCTCCACAGTGCTGCTCCCAGTGAGAGTCCGCAGCCTGCCAGAGCTCCACCGGCACCTGAAGTCCGCAGCTTGCCAGTGTTGCTCTGATGACTCCGCAGCTTTCCACAGCTGCTCCGGTGACTCCGCAGCTTCCCACGGCTGCTCCAGCCTCCCCTGAGTCCGCTCCAGAGTCTCCACCGGCCTCACCTGAGGCCGCTCCAGAGTCTCCACTGCCTCCCCTGAGGCCACTCCAGAGTCTCCACTGGCCTCCCCTGAGGCCACTCCAGAGTCTCCACCGGCTTCCCCTGAGGCCACTCCGGTGTGCCTAGAGCCGACCCAGCCTGCGGCTTCCCAAGTCTTCCCGGTGCCTGCTCTCCTCCTAAGGTGAACAGCGGGCTGAAGAAGAAGAGAAGAGGGGCCCTAAGGGAGGGGGGTGCTGTCACGGTTACACCCGCGATCTTCGGTACGGATCGCGGGTGCACCCGTGCCTGCTCCTCCCCCTGCCCTCACTTACCTGTCCTGGCTCCGGTCTGTACTTTGGCTCCCAGCGTGTATGCCGCATGCTTCTTCCCTGCAGTTGGGCGCTCCCGCCACATGGGGGGGCGCACGTGAACTTCTCCCAGCCTTAAAGGGCCAGCGTCCTCCTTATTGGCTTACTGGCGACTCCCAGCATCCCTTGCCGGATCTTCAGGTAATTCTACTGAAGTGAAAGCCTTCCTGAGCGTTTCCAGACGCCTCCATGTTCCTGTGGTGTTCCCGTTTTCCTGTGGTGTTCCCGTGTTGCTGTGGTGTTCCTGTGTTCCTGTGGTGTTCCTGTGGTGTTCCTGTAATCCTGTGGTGTTCCTGTAATCTTGTGGCGGTCCTGTAATCCTGTGGCAGTCCTGCAATCCTGTGGCGGTCCTGCAATCCTGTGGCAGTCCTGCAATCCTGTGGCGGTCCTGTAATCCTGCGGCGGTCTGGTTATCCTGTGGCGGTCCGGTATCCTAGTGATTTTCCGAGGTCCTGCCAGCCGTCCTTCCGAAGTCCTGCCAGCCATCCTTCCGAGGTCCTGCCAGCCGTCCTTCCGAGGTCCTGTCATCCCGAGGTCCTGTCATCCCGAGGTCCTGTCATCCCGTGGTCCTGCCATCCCAACGTCCTGCCTTCCCGTGTTCCTGCCTGCCCCGTGTCCCTACCTTGGCTGCCACCATGGGCCTAGTCGCACCCGTGAAGCGACCTGGTGGCTCCCCGCCACAGCAAGACCATCCCGCTTTGCGGCAGGCTCTGGCGAAGACCAGAAGTCCACTTAAACTCCGCTCCTGGGTTGCGGCTGGCATCTTTATCTCCCGCCGTGGTCCAGGGAGTCCACAAGCCTTTAGTCCTAAGGGACTATTCCCCAAGATTGTGACACTGAGAAGAAGCACTATCTCAATAAGTCCTCTCCTCACTTTTCACCTGAAAACTGAAACATTGTCATCATTCAATACTGACATGTACACATGTACACATTGGACTGCATAAAGCAAAGTGGGCTACAAAACAGAATAATATATTAGACCGCATAACATAAAGCAAAAAAATACAATAAAATAAAATTGATATATATGCAGTTTTTACAACTATGGCAACCTTTAGGATAGGACAATGACTAGGACAATACTAGTATAGCGATAGAAAAGTTTTCAATCATGTAGAGTCTTTTTAACCATATATAAATTTTCCCTAAAAGATATGATTGTGTGTTTGTCATTTGGAGAGATCACTGCCACATTCCTCTTATTTATTTTCAAAGCAGTTTGTTCTAACCTTTTGGAATTGCTTATGATTTTGACAGGAATGTCACAGGCTGTATGTGAAATTCTTCACAGCCCAATATGTATTATTCATGTTATATCTTTGCAAAATGACACATGCTAACAAAGTGATGACATGTAAGGCTTTGAGAAATGTCTCCTTCTGCTAATACAATAAAGATTTCAATGTAAACATCTTTCTAGTCAATAAACAGATTTTCTCTTCCTACAGTAGAATAAAAAAAATTAAGCAACCAAATTAAATAAATCAACTTAAGTTCTTGAAAGTCAACATTTGACATAAAGACTTGAGGCAAAACTAGACTAGACTAGAGGCAAAACCTCAATGCTCTACTTAAAAATCTGCTATGTGTAATTTATAGTCTATCTATTAAAACATGGCAGTAGCAACTTATGCATCCACCACCGGAAACACCTGGGTGTTAACCCTTTGCTCCAGTAATGTCGGCGAGCAACAATCTGTCACCATGACTTTTTAAGACCTGAGGCTGTATAATTTCTGAAGATCTGTTACAATCTGCCATTGGCTGTATATGGTAGGATCAATCAGACAAACTAGGGTTAAAGCACCCTAAGTGGTCTAAAAAATAGTAAAAAAAATAGTCATAGTGGAACATGAGGCTAACTAACTATTTTAAGTAGATAGCCCCAGCAGCAGCCTCTCACCACCAGAATCCTGGAGATCAATTTATCAATTGATCACTGGGGTCAATAGAGGCCAAATGGACCATCCGGTCTGTTCCCTGCACAGTGCACAATCACGACTTCTGTCTCTTCTGTCTCCTTAAAGGAAACCTACCACTTAAAAGTGGTAGGTTTATACACATATACATGGCACCAGCTCAGGGTGTGCTGGTGCCTGAGCATATTTTTGTTAGGGGAACAAAGCCCCTATTGCAGAATTATAAGTTATATTAACTTATAACTCGGCGCACCACACTTGGACACGGCGCAGCATGCGCGCGCCCATGCGTGCGCCGGATTCTAACGTGCTGGAGAGGCGGTGACGTCACCAAGCTCTCCGGCACATGCACGCCTGCGCAACTTAGCGCGGCCTGTTTCCATAATAAGATGATTCCAATGGAAACATTCGGGTTGCATTTACACGTTGCTGTTAAAACTGCTGGATATTTATCAGTTTTGAGGTGGTTTTAGGTGCAGTTTTGTTGATTTAACAGGTGAAAGAAACGAACTGAACAGGTGAATTGGATTTTGAAGGGGAAACCTGTTCAATAGATGTCATTTACCTGTTCAGCTCTTGTTGTTCACTTGTTAAAATAAGAAAATGCTCCTAAAATCACCTCAAAAGTTTTGATGATGCAGTTTTAACTGCAAAATGTGGACACACCCTTAGGCCGTGCATCAAGTTTCTCTGCAACTTTTCCCACCTTTTACAAATTCCATTGTTACACTTCTTCTATATAAACATACCTGAAAGCAGTATTACTTATAGTTTTAGATAGCTCGGTGACATCAGTCAGGAGGAATGCATAAATTATTTATAATTATAATTTATAATTGCATGGCCTCTTCTTCCATGAGGGGAGAGGAGGTAAGTATGGCTGCAGGAGGTGTGCATATTTATTAACCCTGAGAGCTCTGTGTACAGTATGTTACAGAGCGTCCAAGGTTAATTAATATATTTTTAAAAGTCGTGTTTTCACAGGAACTCTGGTGAGTCAAGTCTTAAGAAGATGTGTTCGTGGATCACAGAGAAGACACTGACAGCTAAGTATAAAGCTTTATTCACTACCACTCAAGTGGTAATTTTCTTTTAAATCCTGGTATCCATGATACAAACTCTAGAATTGTAGTTGCATTAACTCATACTAAACGGCCTTCCCTAAAACAGTTATCCTCATCACATTTATGGCTATTACACAATGGTGGTGGCTGCACTTCTGTTGCTTTCGCCATTCACCTCTAAGAGAGTTCTGAGAGCAGTGAAGTGCACATGATGAGTTGATTTTGTTGTTTATGTAGAAGCAGATGGAGAGAACCATTCATGTATGACCACCTCTCCCACCACTGCAGCCATGGCACTCAATGGAAGATCACGGTCTGCAGGTGAGGAGTTCAGTATCTGTCATTTATGACAAATTCTGTGGATATCATTGAAGATGTTATCCCTTATACAATGAGAAAATAAAAGCACATTCCTTATTCAAGTATATATTTTGGTATAGATTTTACTATATTTTAATTAGAAAAAAAAACAAAAGGATCAATTTCTTCTAACAGTAACGGAAGATGCACATAAAAATAAATAATTTAAGCCCCTCTGTCACCAAAGAGATAGGTGCCCTTTAATGAGATTACCAGTTTACATTTCAGATTATTGATGCTCAGATAAAGTCTTTAATAATTTAAAGGATCCCACATGGATCGTTATTTATCTACGGAGACAAGGGGGCATCTCCTCTTCTGCAGAAGCCATCTGTTGTAATGACCTCTTAAAATAAACCAGGCTGCGAGTGGAACATTCAAAGCTACTGCAACTACCCTGCTGGGATTTCTTATCCAATTTTCTAAGGGCTTCTATTGTTATGAAAACCTATTATCAGGCAATTAAATGACTCTAAGCACATAACAAACTGCAAACGTTTCCTTGTATCATTATCAGGGGTGCGGATGGTAATGAACGCCTATGACACCCAGGTCTGCAATTTCAAAGCGATGCTGTAGTGAAATTTGCCTTGTAGACCTTCACATAGTTAATGGAGACCCAGAGACCTTTTAAATAACAGGACCCGGCCCATAGGTGACACAAAACCGTCCACAAGAGACTGGGGAACAGCACTTACATCATGTCCATAATAGGCATAATCACAGATGTAGCAGAACGGAATAAAAAGTCATCTAAAATTATTTCAGACCTCGGTATGATGACCTGTAGCCATAGTGCCATTACAAGTTCAATCATAGAGCAAACTTTGGAATCTTTTAGGCTTTATGCTGATAAATATATGCATTTGAATCATCAATTGGTTGTTGAGCAATGGAGTCTGTCAGATTTCATCATGTTGTCCTGGAAAAATAGTGCTGCACACTGCAGTATTCATCCTGTATAACAGAACCTCCAATGTACAGTGGATCAGAACATATAGATATAAGAGTGAGCTTGGCAGATCATACCTTTTGGCTATACTCTCATCTAAGGAGTAGCTAGAGAAAGCTAGGCAAGGCATGATCCTTGCGGGTACCCGGTGTGGCAGTAACATGTCATTTTGCTTCGACCAATATATTTAGAAACTGGACAGCAAACTCTATCTCTTCCTCCAGATTGAAGATGTTACATGTATCTACAAATAACCATTGCTGCCTCTGGTACAGTAGCTGCATACAATTAATGAGATCTACCATAACAGATATGATATATATGTATATAGCTGGAGAGCTCTAAGGTCATCTACCTTGACTACATTCTCACTACTGTTCACAGACATCACAGGCTCTTTGATGATGGATAAATTCTAGAGTTGCTTGAATAGACTTATTTATTGTGCGGCTACGTTCTGCATATATAGCTAAACTGAGAACCCATAACATATTTTAATGAGTTTCTAAGGGAGGAGACAGAAATTGACTTAGAAGTTTTTGACATTCAGCTTTATATTACTTTATCCTTCATGGGATTGGTTATATGAGTGGGAAAACATTTGCTAGTTTTGGACACATTTTATAATTTTGCCAGGGACTGATATTTAACATGCTTCAAGAAAGAACTTAAAAGGGAATTTCTACCTTATTCTGCAGTTCTGCTATAAATAACTAATAGATGATATTCTAACCCCACGTTCTTCTGATACATGCAAGTTCCAGATGTGGGATGAGGGTCGGGATTAGGTTTGGTAGGGGCCCCGGGTTAAAAAACTGTTGGGACCCCAATTAATTCCTTTTTTTTTTAAGTAAATACTTCATAAAGTAAAAATAATAGTTCTAGACTATAAAATAGACTTTCAGAGAAGAAAAGTGCCACAGAACTTACTTCACATAAACCTCAGCTTCCACAGAACCTCCTCATACACAGCTCCGCTACTGCCACAGAACCTTCTTCATATAAATCACAGCTATCATAGAACCTCTTCATACTCACCTCAACTGCCACAGCACCTCATAATACACTTCTTAACTGCTGCAGAACCTCTTTGTGCACACATAAGCTGTTGCAGAACCACTACATACACACCTCAGAACAGGGCCGTATGAAGGTTCCTGGGGGCCCCTGGGCGCAAAATATGGTGGGGGCCCCCATTAAATGAAGTCCAGACAGTGAACAGCAATCAATATATACAGCTCCCCCCGCAATCACTGGATACAGCTCCCCCAGAAAGCACTGTATACAGCTCCTCCAGCAATCACTGTATACAGCTCCCCCAGCAATCACTGTATACAGCTCCCCCTGCGATCACTGTATACAGCTCCCCCTCCGATCACTGTATACAGCTCCCCCAGCAATCACTGTATACAGCAACCCCCGCAATCACTGTATACAGCTCCCCCAGCAATCAGTAGCACTCCCCCAGCAATCCCTTATCTACAGCGCCCCCAGCAAGCACTGTATCAGCTTCCCCCAGCCATCACTGTCCCAGCCTCCAGCCATCCCTGTCTCAGCTCCCCAGACCACTGTATACAGCTCCCCCAGCAATCACTATATACAGCCCCCAGTAATCACTGTATACAGCTCCCCTGGCAATCAATATATACAGCTCCCCCAGCAATCACTACATACTACTCCCCCAGCAATCACTATATACTGCTCCCCTAATACTATATACAGTCCCTCTATAACTACAAACAGCCCCCTATAACTACATAAGCCCCCTATAACTTCATATGTCCCCTTTTAATAAGTATATATATACACCCCCTATAACTATACACACACCCCCTATAACAATTATATACAGTCCCCCTATAACTATACACACACAGCCTATAACTATATACACACCCCTATTATAACTGTATAGAGCACCCTATGACTGCATACAGCCCCCTTTGGCTGCATACAGCCTGCCTATGACTGCATACAGCCCGCCATGACTGAATACAGCCCCCCTATGACTGCATACAGCCCCCCTATGACTGCATACAGCCCCCCATGACTGCATACAGCCCCTCTATGACAGCATACAGCCCCTCTATGACTGCATACAGCCCCCCATGACTGCATACAGCCCCCCTATAACTGCATACAGCCCTCTATAATAAATAACTATACATATAGTCTTAGGTATAAATAATAAAATTGTTCTCACCTTCCATCATTCCCCTGATGTGCGACGTCCTCATCCTCCCTCGCGGTGCCAGGGTGGATATAAACAAAGATGGCGGCGCCCTGCTACAGGCGGCGCCGTGACGTCAGACGCTGCCACGTCATACTATGCGCCACAGCGGCAGGATGCCGCCATCTTTCCTCAAGTCCGATCGTCTAGGGCAGAGCAGGGAACTTATTGTTCCCTCGCTCTGCCATAGACTAAAGTAAAGACAGCGGCGGGCATTCGGGCCGCCGCCCGGGGCCAAATAGACTGTTGGCGATTCGGGCGGTCATGCGACCGCTCGAATCGCCTGCATTTGGTGGGGGCCCCTTGGGAGGGCAAAGTGGTGCGGGCCCCGGGGCTCGGGACCCGGGGCTCACTCCCCGGGAGCCCCCCTTATGATCCGGCTCTGCCTCAGAACCTCTTCATAGACACCTCAGATTCCACAGAACCTTCGTCATATAAATTTCAGCTACCACAGAACCTTATTCATATAAATCGCAGTTACCATGGAACCTCTTCATACTCACCTCAGCTGCCACAGAACCTCTTCGTACACACCTTAGCTGCCACAGTACCTTTTCGTACATGCCTCAGCTGCCACAGAACCTCTACATACAAACCTCAGCTGCTGCAAAACCTCATTACACATGCCTTAGCTGCCGCAGAATCACTTCATACACACGTCAGAACCTTTTTGTACACACCTCTGCTGCAGTAGACCATCATAATACACACTTCAGCTGCCGCAGAACCTCTTCATAGAAATATATATGACTTTAACTTTTAGTTTTATGATTTTCTTTTACAACATATTAAATACAGCAAAATCTACTGAAACATCTGTCAATGACTCCTTAGGCAAAAGAAGATAATATGATTCATTAAAGGTCAACATAAAATGCAGGTCTTGCCCTTCTACCAGATTCTATACCACTTTTATGTATAGATTCTTCTATCAATACCCTAGAGTACAGCTATGGCCCGGAGCTCTTCTCCATCTGCTCACAATGATGCTTTTCCATGCCTTGAACAGCGATATGGAAGTACTTTGCATCTTTAAACAAAGACTTCAAACAAGTTAAAGGACATCTACCTTAAATTATTTTTTAAAAAAAGCACACTGACATGCTAGAGTGCGCCCCCTCTAGTAGGATCTGCTTTTCTTTTAGCTTCTTATGCCCTGGCTTTTTACAAAAAAGGCTGATAAAAATCATGCAAATGAGAGGCTTATGAGTGGCCCTCAGGCTCATTTGCATAATTGTTTAATCTTTAAAAAAAAAAACAAGGGCATTGGAAGCTTAAAGAAGGGCAGATCCTGCCACAGAGGGCACACACCAGTATGTCAGTGTGCTTGGTTTACAATCCTTCATCCCGGTAGTAGATGTACTTTAAGTTTGGCAAGTTTGGTGGAATGTTTCTTTATTCTTTTCTCAAGTATTTTATTGCACGTTATACTTGTTTAACACAACGACTGGGTCAGAATATTCACAGTGACCTGCAAACACAACATCAACACTATGTATGTAAAACACAAGAAAGATATGTATGATAAGGTCCAAATACCAATAAATTATTTATTAATTACCAAAATGTTAAAAGTGCACCAAAAGAAAGTTGGTGCACTCTGCTGAAGCAGTGCAGGCTGTGTCAGATTCATAATGAACCTGCGCCACAATTCATGAATCAGACACACCCTGCGCACTTCACAGACAAACTGCACCTAGTGCAGTCTGCACAGTTTTTGATAAGTGTTGGCCAGTGTGTTTTACAGAATGTGCAGAAGCATCAGTTTCATCTAGTTCAGATTTGAGAATAGACCAAAAGATGCATCTACCAGCAGTATTATTAACTGAATATAGTGCATGGATACCCTGTGTTAGTTCTTGTCAGTGTCATAGGGCTTTGCATTATACCTCTATATCAGTCTGTGGTTTACCTCCAGTCAAGCCAATTTGCAGACAATTTTCATGCAAGTGTCCACAAGTTATATCTTTGTAGTAAGTTTTTGTTCTGTGAAAAAAATTTTTGCGTTTCAAGAGTGTACCATAGTAACATCCCCACGATAGGGCCATACATTCTTTTCTCTGGCCCATTGACTTCTTTTGGACAGTTCCTCCGTGAAAACAGTTCAGACTAGGAAATGCTCTTTTTTTAATGGAGCAAACTTGTGGTGGAGCATTTATCAATTTTGGCCCGGGGTGGCGCTGTAAACATGCTATATTTTTCACTGTGATTTAAGTTCGTGGAACAAGGGATTAATGATTTGGCGCACGAACCAAAAAAATTAAGAACTGTCTCCCCATTCATGATGGTGAAATAAAACTGCCTAGGCCAGCTTTTAGCTGCTTCATTTGTGCGCCAAAAATTGTGGCACAAAACCAATTGGACAAATTGAAGATCCGGAAAAGTGTTGGATTCACAATCGGTGACAGAATTTTGCATCCAAAAACAGAGCAAGTTGTGAGTGTTGGAAAATTAATATTGTGGTGCCACCTCTTTATAAATAAGGTGCAAGAGGCGCAGGAAGGGGGGGAAAAAAATTCAGATTTCTGTTTGAAAGGCGATGATAAATGATCCCCCAATGTCGTTTAAAAAAATAGACATGTGAATTGATCCATTATCCGTCCCTCCATTTAAAAAAAAATATACTGAGTGCACTCCTCCGTTATTCACTTTTGTGGGCATGAACCATAATGGAGGAGAGATTTTTGGAAATCCTCATGAACCCCCATATAAAACAGATGTTCAACCTGCAAAAAAGGGAAAATAATAGTTATTGTGAGAAATAAATGGTAATATTCCAAACTATAATATTACAAAACTAATTTTGGTAAAAATAAGAGATAAAAACGCCTATGAGATATAGGCCTAATATGTCCCTGGCATGAGGCAGTGGGCAGAGATTACAGTTTTTGGACAGTAATATTTTGGCATAAATCATGTTAACAGTGGAGTGTGAATATCAGGATTTGGCGCCAGCTGTGATTAACGCTTACAATTTGAACAAAGTGACAAATTCTTTCTGACAGCTTCCTTATCTTGATGTACTCGTAGGCAGAACATAAAGGGAAGATAAAAGGGGAGATTTCTGGAAAACATATGTATTCTCCAGGAGACACTGAAATACAGAGAAATCTGACAACTTCACACGACGCTCAGGATATATAATTGTATTACAAACACAAATTAGAAATCAGGAGAGTTAGCGCCAGGATCAGGAAACTGGGGTGATGCCAAGTTTCTACGTGTTTCGGAGCAGTTGTTCCAGAGGCGCAATATTTTCTCATGTATTTTACACGAGGGACACAGCACAGTAATTGTCACATATAGTGCTTGACACTGACCTTTGGATGATTCCACAATTCTGTGCGCTGTGTCATAGCAATGCATAGCAATGTGAGTGTGTAATACCAAGTGGACCTGATTCTAAAGTGCAAAGCATGAGGTCTTGGTAATGGGTGGACTTGTGGGACAAGAATACTACTGCTCCTCCTTCATATTAGGCTGGATAGTACAAAGAGTTACATACCTAGCATTTAGGCAATAAACTGTTGTTGTACTGTTACACATTACACTGCACCCTCCAAAATGACTTGGAATTGTGTTTGTTTGGGGTCATATTCTGTTGTAGAATGGCATATATACAAGCAGGAGCATACACAAATATCATAGGGCTCCACAGCAAAATTTAAGGGCCCTATTGGTGTTCCAATAAGGGTTAAAGAAGTTGTCGTTGCAACCAGCCCACAACACTTTGATCTCCTTTGATATCTGGCATTGTAAGTATTGTAAATCCTTCAGGGGAGAGATATATTATAGGCAGGCTCCCCTGTTAGTTATTAATATTTTAAGACCAAATGTAACAGTTGGTCAATAAAGGATGTAAAGAAAATTGTGGCTGCAAGGGTCACAGTATTCTCCAAGAATGCGTCTATATACTGCAAGGAGATAAAGGAGATTTTACTCCATTCAGAGATAACATCGCTGTCATCAGATGTAACTAACAGTTTCTACCAAAGACATAAGGGGCAAAACTTCCCAGGGCAGGAGACTCTTATTTTTTTAAGACAACAAACTGTTAGTGATGTTCTTATGGGTCACATGAGAAGCAGAAAGTTATAGACAGGATATAACTGGTATTGTTATTATATTGTTAGAGTAACAAATACATTACCTGCAGATTTGCTCCTGACTCTTACAGAATTAACTATATGCTTTTCACACCATTGCATATAGCTACAGTAATTGCTGTGTAGTGTAACTTATGTTATTTTCTTTCTCACAACTGTATCCAGGACTTCTCCCGTGCTTTCGCAATACTCTGGAATTCTCTACCAAAATGTGTCAGACTGTCCCCCACCTTCCAATCCTTCAAATGCAATCTGAAAACCCTCTTCTTTAGTATTGCCTAAAATTTAAGTGCTCTGGCAGACCATTGGAACTCTTATTTTGGACTTTTGTGTCAGTGTTTTATGTGGCAACTTTTGAGCTTGATGGAAACCCGTGTGTCCATCTTCACTTAGTTAAATAACATAATGATTCCCCCACCCATTTATATTTTTGAAATAAAAATTATTAGAAAAAATGCTCATCTGACCCAGTCAATACAACCTTAAAATGTGTTATTTCATCGGAGAACACCATTAAAAAGACATCTTCAAAGAAAAAATCAAAAAACATTGTCAGACCTGCTGGTTTCTGACTATGCATCCCAGAAAATAGTGATCAAAAAGACTAAAATTATGAAAATAAAAATGCCCTGCAAACAAGTATTCATACTGTCATATTGCCAGAAAATAACTGCTGTATGATACTACCACCATTATCGGGTGAACCTGCAACATTGAGAATATTTTGCTATCTTAAAATGTTCGTTAAACAATTTATATATCAATATGCTCAGCCCATTCTGCTCTATAACATGTTTCCTACTGGCAGGACACTATGGGCAATCTGCACAGTTCCTCCTGTTATCTAATATGCAGCCTGCAGATAGGACACTGTATATAATCTGCACAAATGTTGTATATTCTGACGATTACCGTTTTGCACCGCATTTAAAAGGGGATTTTGGCACACGCGATCGGATTTTGGCACACTCATGCAACTCAAATAAGGGGGCGGGCCGTCGGATGATCCGACGGATTTGGACGGAGCATGAGATTTAACATTTGAATTTGTGTCGCAAGCCACGCACTTACATGCATCGGGAAGAAGATGGTGAACTCCGGCGGACTTGAGCGGAAAAGCGACACAAGCAGGAAATAGGGTGCATGATCATCGGACAACGCACAGCACAGTGCCCCAATCTGCTCCTCCTGCTCTTTAACATACTCACTGCAGATAGGACACTTTATAAAATATGCTCAGCGCCTCCTGCTCTACGCCATTCTCCCTGAAAATAGGACACTATGTACAAACCTCTCCACTCTTACTACTCTATAATATGCCCCTTGTAGATAGGTGACCATTGCCAGTTTGCTAAGCTTCCCTGTTTATGAAAAATCTGCCTGGAGATAGGACTGTATAATTATAATGGTTCCCTTTAACCGAAACTCAACTTGAACATACAGTCAATATAATGTAAAATTTCAACAGACTTGCCTAAAGTTTTACTTTAATATAGAGCAGAACAACATAATGGCATAAGTAATTGTATTGTTTTTGTCAAATGTTCTCCAAGTATTTTATGTTTTTAATTAAAAATGTTTTAGAGCTTTAATATTAGTATTAGTATTTGCTCACTGAATAATTACTGGTGATTACTTGTACAAGTATTATATTAAAGCATAAAGCTTACTTCCCCATCCAACCTACAGTAAAGCACAGCAGGTGACAGCAGAGTTTCAGTTCTAGATGAGATTATAGCACAACATACTAGAGGAAATATCAGGATGTATTGGTAATTGATGTAGCTATAAAACAGATACATACATACTTTTCATTTAGGGTTTGCAGTTAATACATTATTAGTGGTAAATTCCATTTTGATTTTAATTACCATTACATATTTGACTATCATGGATCTCATCTGTAAAGTTAGTGACAACATCAAACCTTACTGCCCTCTTGGCAATATAAGCAGAGGCAGAACTATCTTCATAGCAGTCACATTGGTTAGTTTAGGGTGCCATGGAGCAAGGGGGCCCAGGCTGCATGGACTGATGCATAATTTATGTGGCGCTGAACCACTTCCCGGCATCTTAAGCTTGTCTGTATGCATAAATTGTCTATTATAAATAGCATAACATTTTAATGTTTTATAAAAAAAAAATGTATATTGTGTAATGATCAGATGATTGGTTAAAATTTAAAAAATCTGTTCAGGTCCATGTTCAAAGTCGCCAGCAACATTTAAAAATGTGGAGCGCAACCATGCCGTCACTAACGTGCCAGTGGCGCTGAACGCACCAATTATGGGGGCGTTGGCGCTCCTGATGACGTTACCAGGGATCGACAATCTTTCCCAAAATAGTTGCACCCTGCCAGCAGCTTTAAAAAAGTTACTGCCCACAATCTGTGAAGTCCAGTTTTAGGTTCAGCTGACCAGAACTGGCAAAGTTCGGTATAAACTGTTTTGTAAGTATTTTGTAAGTACAGTCCAGCCTTTAATACTTCCTGAATGCTCTCAATCAGATACAAGAAGACCTCCACTGAAATCTGAATCCGGATATCTTCTACACATTTCCAATGTGCATACTGGTTAACTCCCTTGGGTACTAATACAGTTTTTTTCCAACTCTAAACACAAGTGTTTGACCGGTTGGGGTCTGGGGACTGCGGGGACCAATCCAGCAACTCCACTTCATTGTTGTTGAAACATTTCTTTGTCAATCTTGACAGATGTTTCTGGATGACGGATGTTCCTGCTGTTTCACTTTGCCAAACTTTGATATAAAATCAAATAATACTAAGCTTCTACCTCCGATTCACTGAATGTACCTGATGGCAAGTTATCATCACTTTATTTGCTGAAAAAAGTTTTTTTACAAAATAGCTTAAAACCTGTAAACATAATGTCCACCAGGAGTCCAGTCACACCAATTAAAATCAAAAATATGTTATTCCTCTCTGTCTCTCAAGTTTTACATGGGGACTAGAGGAAGTGAAACAGATTCATGGTGTAGGTCAAACTATGTTAGGTTTGGTAAATACCTCATTATACTCACATAGATAAAAGTAAATAGCACTTTGAATAAAAGTTGAACCAAGAGATATCTCCCCCATGCTTTTCATATGTATAGTACTCGAGTGTATGAAAAAAAACATCTTGTAGCATATTCACACATAGCCCAGCAATGGGACCACCATTTATCCTGGTCAAGTAAATATTAGCAACTTCAATGCTCCATAACTGATAGACCTTGTAATGAGTCAACTTGTTGATATTTTGTCTTCTCTTGGCTCTGGAATGGATGAATGGACCTCATTCTGTATTGCCAAAGCTTCAAAAATTTTTCCAGCGCAATCCAATAATCACTCGGGATTGGAGATAAAATAATTTCTTCTTTATGAGATCACAAGTTCTCCCATAAAAACAGCAGCTAGTCACATGCAGTTAGCACCACCAGTCCGGTCTATGCGTTTTGACGCAGTGCGTCTTAATCATGACCATCCTTCTATTTGGTTTCTTGCTGCCAAAATGCTATGAAAATGGGAACAGACAGGAATAGGGGCCCTCTCTGCAAGAGTTTCTTAGCAAGGCCTTGTCATTATAGTACTTCACTCTTGAAGCTTTGCTTGTTCCAAATCTGTTTTCTTCCATTTTTATGTAGAAGCAGTTATAACTTCATCTTCTATGTTGCCTAGCAACGCAATTTGCCGTCATTTACGCCACAGTGAGCATCTTGGGAAATGTAGTTCAGTGATAGTAGCGAAGGTTGCGCATCTCTGTGTTAAACCAGCATCTAATAAGACAAATGACTGTTATTTTATCCTTAACATCAGTGAAAAAAGAATGTATGAGGGCAGATAGACATTTTTCACACTGATCTTCTCTTGGCTTTTATGATGTTCCGTTACTGTCGTCTTCGATTTAGAATGTGCTTTGTCCCCATTTGACCTTATTTTAAACACCTGGGTACTTTATGTGCCAAGCTTGCAACCTGGATAATATTGCATGCATCAAAGAAACACATGCTAAAGCTCTCTAATATATGGGAGACGTGTGATAGATTTGTGAACATCTGCGGCTGCTTTTATGCCCACCGACAGTTACTTTACGGGAAACATATCAATGCATTTTACAACGGGGGATAAATCCACAAATAGCACCGTAGCTTTATGCTTTGTTATTCATGCAGAGGACGGATGGAAATCAGCAGAAGAAAAGAATGAACTGACAATTTATTCTTTTCCTACTTAACAAGGCTTAATGATGTGGCTTGGAGGAACAACCAGATCACTGCTTCGGGAATGGAGCAGCAGACACTTTACTTAATAGCAATCTTAATTTTTTCCCAAGTGATACAAAATGAATTCCAGAGACCTGTGCAGTCGATACACGTGCTACCAATTTGGAAGGGGTACGATTGGCACTAGGGGAGTTATGGGCATTTAGCCTTATTTTCTTTTTCGTTTATTTTTTAAAACCAACTCTGTTATTAAAACATATAGGGACACATGTACTAAAAACAGTGCAAACTGCACTATGTGCAGTTTGCCTGTGGAGTATGCAGGTTCATGAATTGTGGCGCAAGTTCTTCATGAATCTGGCGTTCCCTGCACAAAAGGGTCGTGTGCGGCACATATGTGGCATGGACACTCTGCAAGCAGTTTGCATGTAAAAGAACGTGCAAAGTCTGACAGAAAACTGGCGCAGGGCACCATAGAGAGCATATAGACAGCGTAGATAATATGGTAGAAATGGCCATTACTTAAAGTGGTCAGTTAGCATAACTATCATTATTCGGATGAGAGTAAATTAGTAATTAGTTAGTAAGTAAGTTAGCTAGTAAGTAGACTGTATAACAACCGAAAAATCTTTAACTGCAGGAATAAATCACTATCTAGTCAAAGCAGGGTGCAAAACGTGCGTTGGGGTGTCGGACAGTGTGTACTGGTAGGGCTGTCATGGCGTCTGGTGGGTACTGGTTAATACTTTTATGTTTGTGACATATGTTTGAATAATTGTTAATACATTGTACAATATAAATTTTCTGTATTGGGCAATAGCAGTACCTGTCATATATAATGTTACATTGGCCTGGATAGTGTTTGGCCAACACCAGCGTTGTATATACATGTAATAGTGTACCCCTCCAGTTTTCCCACACTGTCCGTATTTGTGTTTGTTTTTAGATGTCCTTTTTTTTATGGGTTTTTTTTAGTATTTATGTTTTTGCTGTAATATACTGTCGATTGAAATTACAATAAAGATTCTGATTTATTTATGGATTGAGGCATATTTGTGCTCTTCTATGGGAGCTTGATAGGGGTGAAGTAGACTGCAATCAATTGAGCGCCACACTCCACTAAGCGGCACAGACCGCTATTCCTTCTGGGCAGCGCTACATTGCTACAAGCATACCTCCCTTCACTGATTCCACTTTACAGACTGAGTTTGATAAAGGTCTATTGTTGACCGAAACGTCACGTATAATAGTTTGTATCAATAAAAAACTCCCTGCAACCTATACAGTGTGACTGGAGTCCAAGATTTTCTTACACTATATGGGATTGGGACCCTCTCCAGTGCACCTGCATCGAATACTTGATTAAGTGTGCAGCCAAAATCCAATTTTTAAGCTTTATGCAATCAGACACCAAGTGAAGGTGTCCCATATTAGCAAGGGGCAGAAAAGCCATTGCAGTGATGGCCCAGTGTTTATTTGTCACTTATAGGAATTGACAACTCCCTCTATGTCCTGAGGTCACATAAAGTGGGGTCATGATGTCGTAGCAGATGGCCTATATATTTTTAAGCTGCTTGAAATGGGGAGTATATTTTAAAAATGTTTAATCATCTTTAACCCCTTTAAAGTATTCCACCTGGAATAGTCACTGCATATGGGCTGCCATGATATCCAGTAAATATAATTTATATAATGTCATAGATAAGATGAAAATAAACAGTAAAACAATGCCTACTATATGGGCAGTGAATGATAGCCACCAGGCAGTTTCATATATTGTGTAGCTACGCTGCAGACAAATTGATTAGGAATTTACAGACCTTTATCCCTCCCCCCCCCCAAAAAAAGGAGGACTTTTAGCTTGATAAATACTAATCTTAGCACCCTATGGCTAGCATGGTATTATCATGCATTTGACATTTACCTTTTTTACATTATATTGGTCTCGGGAGCGCTTCTTACGTTCCAACTTTGCTTTACAGCATTGAAAGAGATGCAGATATTACATTTGACTTAATACAGGAACGTAAACCAAATAGGTGCACCAGAAACGAAAGGGTTTAGCAGCAGAAGTGGAGGCAGAGCCAAATTAGAGAACACCTCATTTTAACACTGTAGAGGATGGGATCGATGAAAAATATTTTCTACTTGAAAATTAAATGCAAAGTTATTATATTTACCATATTCTATATTAAGAGCAAACATTAAATATGCTCAGGCCAACAGTGACCACAATTCAGACCAATAAAATTTGTTAACCAAGTTTATTATGACCGATGACCCTACAGCTGCACAGGAAAACTTTATGTTAAAATCGCCACCCCCACTTGTAGGTATATTCTATCCAAAAACATGTGTCCCTTGTGTATTACGTTTCTAAAGAAGAAAAGAACTAGGGATGGCCAACATCCTACATAACTGCCAATGTGTTCAGTATTACAATGATTCACAGCCCACAACATATTGAAATCTATCTCCTAATGCAGCTGTTAGTCAAGTATAAAAAGAAATGAAATACAATACTTATTTCATAAAGTGATCTCAATGTCAGAACTTTCTGAAAGAAATGTATTAGGCTCAGCGGTCACCGTCTTCCCCAAGATCAACACATTCCTCCCCTGCTGCTAATGGAATGAGATACAGGCAAGAGCATGTAACATGTGTAGAGATGCTTTACCATCCAGCAGCATAGGGGGTCTGTCTCCATAGTTAAAGGAGTCTCAGAGGTTAGCAATTTTTAGTGATCATGTGAATTAGTGTTATGGTAGTAAATATGTATGAGGAGAGACAATGTGAGGATCAAGGACAGTCAAGGCAATGTTTAAAGGAAAGGCCCCTGTCCAAGCAGTGGATGGAGGCCAACAAGAGCGGGGGCTTGAAAAGGAGTTTGTTGGCCAGTTTGAATAAAGCAGTGGGTTTTCTGGAGTTATTGTCCAGTCAGACATAATATAATATAATAATATATTCCTTGCTTATCCCCTTCCTCACAATGCTCTTTTTGTATTTGTGTTTCCATTTTTTGCCCCCTCCTTTAAAATCTATTATTTTTTATTTTCGGTGTATGGAACTTTAAGCCCTGCCGTGTTCTGGGAAGTTGGTAAAAAATACTATATGTAGTGAATTTGATTTAAAAAGAAACCCTTTTGCTGCATTTACTTGTTGGCTTTCTTTTTACGGCTTTCACTGTGCACTCTAACTCTCCTGTATTCTTTGGGTGGGTGCAATTACAAGGATACCAAATTCATATAAGTTTAAAAAAATTAAAACTTTTAGAACAAAAAAAATAAATTCTTCATTTTGCCATCTTCTATTGCTAATTACTTTTTGATACTTCAGTTTAAGGAGCCGTGTAAGGTGCTATTTTTTGCAGCAAATGATGATGTTTACAATTTACCATTTGTAAGACTGTGCAACCTTTTACTCACTTTTTATTTCACTTTTTATAAGTTGCAACCGTTTTTATATATTGATAGATCGGGACATTTGGGACAAAGTGATACCCAAAGTGTTTATGATTTTTATTGTTTATTTTTCTATCAGTTGTAGGAAAAGGGGGTGATTTGAACTTTTAGTTTTTTGTTGTTTTGTTGTTTTGTTTTTTTTACTTTTCTTATATATACAGACCAAAAGTTTGGACACACCTTCTCACTGTGGATGACCTGGCCTCCACATTCACCAGATCTGAACCTAATCAAAATAGTTTAGAGTGAGCTGGATCGCAGAGTGAAGGCAAAAGGGCAAACAAGTGCTAAGCATCTCTGGGAACTCCTTCAAGACTATTGGAAGACAATTTCTGGTGACTACCTCTTGAAACTCACCAAGAGAATGCCAGGAGTGTGCAAAGCAGTAATCAAAGCAAAAGGTAGCTACTTTGAAGAACCTAGAACATAAGACATATTTTCACTTGTTTCACACTTTTTTGTTAAGTATATAATTCCACATGTGTTAATTCATAGTTTTGATGCCTTCAGTGTGAATCTACAATTTTTATAGTCATGAAAATACAGAAAGTTCTTTGAATGAGAAGGTGTGTCCAAACTTTTGGTCTGTACTGTATATATTTTTTCTATACTATTTTTAGACCCGTTATGGGTCTTATGGCAACCATCTAGTCTCATTTCAACTATTAAAGGGGTATTCCCACAAAGACAAATTATTAAATGTACTCGGGATAACAAAATAACACATTCTCTCAGGAATTCCAACTTGTCTCTATCAGCCCTGTTGTACACAATTTCAGTTGCCCCTGGTTTCCGACATTAGGGTCAGCAGCCATTTTGCTTTTCTGTCTGACTGGTGTGGAGCTGAGATATTCTCTCTCTCTGACTCTAGGAGTAAAGTAAAGGAGCAGTAAGGAGGATGTAGCAAGAGCTAGATAGTGTCATGTGTGTAATATGCATCTCATGGATCTCATCATCATTGATCCGTCTCATCTCTCTTTCTATGTGTCAGATACTAGTACAATGTTCAGAAGGTAAATGACCGTTTATATAAACCCTGTACCCTGATAATCCACACCCTGGAATTTTACACTGACCATCACTGAGTTATAGGAGCTAAAACAGCAATAAAACTAAGTAAAACTGTAAAGTAAGGGGTTAAAATTATCTTTATTGTGTAAACGTCACTAGTGGATTGAAATTTGTGAATTTTCTTTCATGGGTAAACCCCTTTATCTTTAATAGGACTGATGTTGTTGCCAAAAATAGACAATCAATTTAACACTTTCATATGTGCAGATGTCATCGTCCTGTGATCAAGTCACTTTGTAGCAGACAATAAGAGAAGGAGATGAGGAAACATATCTTTATATCTTTCTCTTTAAACCTGTTGCAGGGATTGCATTGCCTTTTGACATTTCATTCACCAACAGCTGCAGGTCACTTGAGGTCTTGTAAAAGGGATATGCTGATCACGACACCACTACTACTATGATGATGAGGATTAACTCTTATACCTAGACTTGTTGCATCATATACATTTTTATTTGCGAGCAATAACAAAGCAACTCTATTTCTAAGCATAAATACATGAAAGCTATATTATGCTATCATGCTACTGCCCTCTGCTGGCAGACCCATGAGCTTTATATATAATTAGTATAACACTATGCAAAATCATTCTGCTGAATTAGTGGTACGTTGTTTGTTGCATCTTATAAATTTTGATATATATATATATATATCCAACCTAATGTATGGACAGCTCATGTCTGCTTTGCAAGGACATAACCTGATTACAGGTTCAATTCTGCAATAGGGGCATAGGCAATACAAAATGTCACGGGGGTCATAGCTTTAAAGGATTTTGTTCAAAATGTTGCAATATCCAAGAGAGCCTTAGGCATATATTGAAATGGTAGTTTTAACATACTTTGCAAACATCCCGGATTAAGCACGAAAGTACACAGGTAGAGTTGACTGAAAAGGTTAAGCTGTGAGCCATAGGCTCGCCTAATGGCCATTGGGCAGTGGCAGGTGGCAGAAGACATCATTGACAATGGCATTGAACCTAGTAGCAGGGAAATGAGAAGAGGAAAGGGCTGCTGGGAGAGACTGGGTGAAGGGGAAGGCACCAAAGGAACATTGTGTACATGGGGGCTACAAAAAATGGAGCATTATATACGATACAATACAACTTTATTGTTCCCCGGGGGGTGGGGGGTTATTTTGCTTGTGTTCCAGCAATTGTGACACAGTCATAGACAGTTTTAACTATACAAATACATAAATACTTTGAGGCACATTCTTATATATTGCTAGTTCCTTGGTTGCATACAAACATAGGTGACATCCACACATGTAAAGCTTGCGGCCGTACATACATCCCCCATACGTGAATATGTGATTGAACCCATAGTTATAGGATATCGCAATACAGCACAATACAGGTTACATGAACACGTTACATTACATATGGGGAAGCAATTACAGTCCGAAAATCTACCAGTCACAGTAACAAATAGACATGTGTAGGAGGTCACTACAGTAGCTGCACTAACAGTGTTGAACTAGTTGTGTACTGCTGGTATTGGTTTGGCAGAAGAGAAACTGTTCATTTCAACTCATCAATTTTCATTTAAATGGGTGGTCCATTCAGTATAAGTAGAGCATACCATTTCTTATCCCCTCTTCTAGATACACAATCTTATCTCCCTAGACCTGCAATGTGCAATTATTTTATATCCTATTTTTTATTCTCTGGAATTCCTGATCAATGTCGTTGCAGAGCGGCACATGTCTGTGGTCAGATGCAGCACCCTTGTCTAGAGATGTGCATGCAGGCGTGTGCAAATGCCATCCAGAGGAACAAGCAGCCCTGTACATAAAAGGAATTTTGAAGCATTCATGGGAGAAGACTGGGGTAAACATACTGGTTGTTGGCAGGTGGAACTGTGCGTACACTGAGGAGGCCTAGGGAGATACATGAATTGCATTTAATGGAATTGATCATTACTCTATATTAGGATAGTTTAGGAGCAGATAAAGTTTATGCACTCTTTATCACAGGAAAACAACTTCAAGTGTTTTTTTTTTTTTAAACATTTACTTTTGTCAAGATAAAATTGGCAGTTGTCCAATTCTATAGCATTTTCTTTATAAGTAATTTTTAGTATTAGTTCCAAATTCCACATAATCCAAAAGTAATTGTAGGTACATCCCAGGATATTGAAATTTGTCTCCAACCCTGCCAATTAGTAATGAGCCATCAGTTTGCAGGGAGCCTTATGGCAACCTTTAATCCCTTAGGTGCTTTAGTCACAGCAATCATGGCATCTAAGTGTATTCTGCTGTTGACATTGCAAATTACTCTGTCCCCCTAAAGCAATTTGTTGAGGTCCTGCACTTGGCTGTCCAGGGTATAGTTTGGGTATCTTTAGAGAGTGGATCTCAACTTTTACATTTACCACTAAAGTAGAAATTTCACCCTGGTCATTTATGGTATATTCACAGGTTATGCAATAAATATGGTTAACTGAAATGAAGATGATGGGCCCATATCTATGTTGTAGTTATTCCATTACTATTTGTGTATATGAGGTACCTACAGTTTACTTTAAACTATGCAATGTATTAAACTGACCAAAATATATGGTCAAAAATATTTAGGTTTTCACACAAAGCATTTTGACTGGTGATTGTAAAAGCACCAATATTTTGTAACTAATTTTTGCAGTTTCTATTATAGTTGATGCCTACGACTGACATTGGATTGTTTGAGCAAATCGCAGGTTATTCCAAGTGCTAGTTCTGTTTATATGTGATCACTTTTATAGATATAACATTATGATATATAAAATTCTATGAACATTAGCAGGTGTTCTTTTTGGCTGGGCCCATCTAGGGCCAAAGGCTGTGGGACAGCCCATGGCCACCCAAATAGTCATAGTAATTGGATATTTACAGATATAAATGCTTATGATTAAGTAATATGATACTATGATCTGGCCAAATAATGGTGTTTACTGGTGTAAATTGGTATTGTTTATATATCTGTTGATTAATTATATTTTTTACATTTGCATTACTTAATATTTAATCCTTTAGGATATAATATATATACTTGAGTATAAACCGAATATAAGCCGACCCGAGTATAAGCCGAGGCCCCTAATTTTACCACCAAAAACTCGGAACACCTATTGACTTGAGTATAAGCCGAGGGTGGGAACTGCGTTGGTCACAGCCTTCCAGTATATAGCAGGCAAGCCCCCAGTAGTATACAGCCAGTACCCTGTAGTAAATAGCCATCCAGCCCCATGTAGTATATAGCTATTTAGCCCCATGTAGTATATAGCCTGCCAGCCCCTTGTAGTATATAGCCAACCAGCCCCATGTAGTATACAGCCAGACATCCCCCAGTAGTATACAGCCAGCCCCCTTTAGTATATAGCAAGCCAGCCCCCTTTAGTATATAGCCAGCAAGCCCCCTTTGATATACAGCCATCCCCCTGTAGTATACAGCCAGCCATCCCCCTTTAGTAGCCAGCCATCCACCTTTATTAGCCAGCCATCCCCCTTTAGTAGCCAGCCCCCTTTATTAGCCAGCCAACCCTTTACTATACAGCCAGCTCCCAGTTTCCCCAGAACTTAAAAAAAGTAAACTTACCATTGGGTGGCCCAATGTTCAGCATGGCCTTTCGATGAACGGCACAGCTCCTCTTCTGTCTTCTCCACGATGCTCCAGTCCCTGCAGCTCCTCTTCTGTCTGCTGTAACAGCCGACAGAGCTGTGGTCATGAGCTCTACCGGCCAGCGCACAGTATGATGCGGCCACTGATGACGTCATAGTATGCGCCAGCCGGCAGAGCGCATTGCCGCATTTCTGCCGGCTGTTACAGCCACACCGACATAGAGTATGTACTTTTTTTTTAACCGACTCGTGTATAAGTCGAGGTGAGGTTTTTCAAAACTCGGCTTATACACGAGTATACACAGTAATACAAATAATAATATTAAAATACATCATGGCTAAAAAAAATAATACTAATACTCCAATGGGGCTGCAATGCATACAAGTAGAAGTAGAAAGAAGTAGAAATAGAAAAAATAGATATTTTCCTATATTTGTGAATACACTTATTGGTAACTACTACATAGTTCAAGTTTTCTTATTACATTGTATGACAAGTAAATTTATGTCCATTTACCTATACTGGCTGTATGGTATGTCTATCTCTATGTGTATCAAAGGCAAAGTCATAAGACATGCAGGGCAGATAGCATAATAATCAGCAGTGATATAGCAGGTCACTGGTTGCCATGAAAACAGCGATGTGATATTAGAAAGCAAGAAAACCAATATTGAACCTCACAAAGTTGTGATTACAGTCCTGGCTGCAGACAAACGTCCAGAAATTACCAGACAGATACATGTTAGTGCTTGCTTGGTAGTTACAGCTTACAATAAGTCTTCAAACTGTCGCTTAGGATAGCTGCACAAGAGGATAGATCATACAGCAGTAAATCCAAAGCAAAAATCTGCACATATAGCATTTATTACATATTTCACTCTCAACATTGAAAAGGGTAACATTTGGTGATGAAGGTAAATGTGTGATTACCGCAATGAAATCTCTGCAGTGTGTCACCATCTATATGGTTGGTACCATTAAAAAATAGGTACCACAGGGTTGTCCAGATTTAACAATTAAATGTTATTGTTTGTATAAGTTATATGTTTACAATATACTTACTGTATGGGTTTCTCTCAGTTTTCTAGATTTCTACTTGCTGTCATTTTATAGGAAGCTTCAGTATAACCCTGTGTCTCTATTTACCCTTCCTTGTCTTCCTTCTATTTGTTTCACATCTCTGTAGTTTTTGTATTTTGTACTTGCATTTCTTCCTGCATTTTGCCACTTTGCCTTATGTGTTTTGTAATGTGCATGTAAGTGTGGATGGCAGGATATTATGCACCATATATACTTGAGTATAAACTGACCTGAGTATAAGCTGAGGCACCTAATTTTAACACAAAAAAGTGAGAAAACCTATTGACTCGAGAATGAGCCGAGGGTGGGAAATGCATTGGTCACATGGCCCCCAGTATAAAGTAAGTATCTCCCTGCGCCCAGTATATAGCCAGTAGCCCCTGGCTTGCTGACATCATAGTGTGTGCTGAAGGCGGCGCACACACTATGATGTCAGCAAGCGGCTGATGTCATGGTGTTTGTGACGGGACCACAAGAGGAGCTGAATCCGGAGCTGAAGACAAAAGACAGAAGAGGACCTGCGGGGGCATCGGACAGCAGTCTTTTGTCATTGATTCGAGTGTAAGCCGAGTCAGGGTTTTTCAGTACATTTTTTGGTAATTTTTAATATACATCGATTAAAAGGTTCTGCACTGATTTCTTGATATGTAAAGTGAAGTTCTTTTGGAGGCAAGTTCGAAAATGAAAGTGGCTACATGATTGTTTGTTGTGGGCAACACTTTTATTACTATGTTAGTTTCCAGGCCACAAGAATTAAAGTCAATTCTTTTATTGGTCACCCAATAACATAAATATACTTGTTTTTCACATTTGCCCATTAAAGCCACACCCGGGTGTTGTGGGCCAGGAACGGATGATTATCTGTCTGTTACTGTACACAACCACTGAGTGATGTTGCATCTAATTTCCTACAAGCCATAATTAAAAGGGATTCCGAGCGACATAAACCGCATTTAACCGAATAATATGCATGCAGCTATGAATCTTCTCTTGAAGGATGCTGCATCTGCTCCTCATGAATATATATTTTTAAGTCCATGAATTTTAAATGGTTTTGTGCGAGTTTATTACAATTAATTAAAAAAGAGAAATTCCTGTGAATGCCACATGGTTAAGAAAATAAAATGTACGGCGTCAATTAGCAAAATGCATTAAACATGCTCCTATTTAATGGCTCTGCCTAAAACGTAACAAGATTTATTTTGGGGGGAGATTTATAAATCAGACAGATAAGGAAGGGAAGAGACAGAAATTTATAGCTTTGAAATTTGAGATGATATAAATCCTGAGATAAAACGACAGACTCTTCAGTGGAGAAAATGCCTCGATTACACTGTTAGGGATTTTGGCTAATTAGCCACCAAGTCGCTTAGCAGAGATCAGCTAAGAGTTCCAGAGTATTTACATGACAATATAGGTAAATGATGCTGTGACAACAGGATTTATTCATAGAATCTATGCAGACAGATCAGTGTCTGTAGCAACCAGTCAGATTATTGCAAGTAAAACAGAGAGATGTAATGTGATTGGCTGCTACAGGTATACAGCATATAGCTGCCCTTACGTCAAAACATTTAGCTCTATAATACTCTTAAAGGGATACAATAATCTTATTCTCATCCCATTCTCATCCAACCTTTGATTCCTCAACTGCCACTTTTCTGACCGTGATTTAGCACTATGATCCACTTCACATTTTTTCACTAAAGATTGCAGCCAACGCTGCCCTATTAAAGGAAATTCAGCATGTCACCATCAGTTTACATGCTACTGGGCTGGTAGGCAGTGTCGCGGGTGCCTCTGTGACCCATATCCCGGGTCGCAGGCACATACGTGTACCTCCGTGTGCCCCAGCTTCGGAACTCACCTGTCCCGGCTCCAGCGGCGATCCCATAATAAATTCCGGCCACTTCCTATGTTCCCTGGCAGGTCTTTGTGCTTCCATGCCTGAGAGAAAGCTATTTTCCAAGCCCTCTGCGATTTCCTGTTGTGACCTTGATTCAGTTCCTGACTCGATTCCATGCTGCCTGTCCTGACCTACAGCTACGTCCATGACTCTGATCCTGTGCTGCCTGTCTCCACCTCCTGCCTCTCCCCGACGGCGCGTTTGCCTTACGTTTCTGTTGTACGCCTTGGCAGCCACTGCAGACAAAGTCGCGCCTGTGTAACGACCTGGTGGTACCACGCCGCAGCAAGTGCAATCTGCTTTGCGGCAGGCTCTGGTGAAAACCGAGTACCACTTAGACTCCGGTCCCAGGTGTCAGCTTACGTCATCGTTCGTGGTGGTTCAGAGGATACACTACCTACTAGCCTGACAGGCAGGGACTGTAGGTAAAACTTATGAGCCATTGCAGGACTAAAGGCTGTTGCCCACAAGCGAGTTTAGTCCTACAAACTTGTCCACGTGCTCGAGGAATTTACCAGGCTGAACCCTGAGTTACTGAACTGGATGCGCTTGCTGAACTTATTTCATTCCATTACAGTACTAAAGTGCACAGAGCTAGTTTGTCAGACCAAACTCAGTCTTGGGATTAAATGTCCCCTTTCCCAACCATACTAATTTGATGGCATGGCTTTCAAAGATGAGAACGCTCAGTTAAAGGTAACTTCTAGCCCCTCCACTCACACACAAAGTCAGTTTAATTTACTGTTTGAGTAACCAAAAATCCCCCAACTCTGTGTGCCTTGATCTAAGGTTAGAGTACAATGAAGGGAGAGTATGAATATTATCATAGCTCCTAACACAAGGCTGCCACAGACTCCTATACTCGATTGTGACATTGTTCATACAAAGCCTATATTACATTACCAGTACTCTGCAAGTAAATAGAATAAATTACTATCCATTAAGCCATGTAGAGAGAGTTCTCCATCTCTCTGAACTCCATAACCTTCAGTTTCAGCTGTTTGATGATGCATTCCCTTTAAGTCCGATCTTCAATGAGTCATTGTCATTTGTTTTTAACATTTAGGCTTTTTTTCTATCTGTGCTGGTACACAGATTGCCTTCACAATGTTAGATCGCAGCAACCTTGGCTTAAAGGTGGCGGAAAGCTAACTGTTGTCCTAAAACCCTGTAATTTTTTTTTATTTTTAGTCATTTTTAGAAATTGTATTATTAAAACGTGGAGAGAAAAAAAAATTGTGCTGTGAAAACAGCAGGCTATTAACCGAGCAGCAAAAAATACCAGCTCACCAAAGCAATAAATCAAAAGGCAGAAGATTCCGATCTCTAACTGTACATGAGTAGCCTTTCCTGACACCGTATAGCTACTAATCGCCTGAAAATGTGAAAAGGTCCATCAACTTCTTACTGCTATAAATGCCAGCCCGAGGACTGATAGCGTTGTATTCTGACCTAGAACCCACAACTAATACATAGAACCTGAACATGCTTACATTAACTTCTTTATTACCATTAATGACCTGCAACCCTAACGAGGAGACTACCGAAGTGTAATCAGCTAATAAATGATCACAGCAAAATTCAGAGGATTGCTAATTGCTGTTATGTAATACTGCCCTCTATTGAGCCAGTTTGGGTATTGCAAGTCCTTTAGTAATTTTGTATTTCTGTTGTTTTGGACTTCCATGAAAGGTGGTTTCATAAATTCTATATATTATATTGTTTCAAAGGAAGGCAACCAAATTTTTACAAGGTATGAGAAATCTTGTTTATCAAGATAGGTTATCAAAACTAAATGGATTTACTCTACAGTACAGAAGGCTGAGGGATTATATAATACCTTTATTGAAATACGTTATTGGCCCCTGCATCCGATGCAATAATTTATTATTTTCGATGACCATATTCTTAACACGAGGTCACTGCATACATTTCAGGTTAGTGTGGAAAAAAAGTGAAATTAACTGAACTTAACTTAGCATTCTGGATTTTGCACTTGTAAATGCTCACAAAGAACTTTTGTCTTGGCTGAAAAATAATAAGATTTATAGGGAACCTGTCCCCATGAGATTACAACATAATTTGCAGACAGCATGTTATAGAGTAAAAAGATTGGACTGATATATATTTTTGTAAGAAAAAAATCAGTATAACTTAGAATTCATTGATTTACATCTCTGCCCTTTTTCTGCTTAGAAGCAGTAATCTGAGCAGGGATCAGGGATTTACTATAATGATACTTCTTTAGGCATATTCATTAATGGAGGCTTTTCAATAACTAAATAGCTGTCCCATTTCTAGACTAAAGATAAAATATAATATGTTTTATTATTATATGTGAAATGAAATATATGAATATTATATTATAAATTATAACATATTTGTAACACCCCTGCCAACGCATAGGCAAGGTGGTAGGTAGTTGTGAATAGCATCCTCTCCATGTCAGGAGCTGTTAGGGAGACTGATCACCTCTCTAGGAAGTCTCTAGGTACTGGAGAACTTAGTGATTGCAGCTGTATCCACTGCCTGGTAAGGCAATGATTAACATTGTGTGATGTTACTGTCCAATTATGTTCTTGTAAAGCAAGCTGGAAGCTCAGTGGAGGAGTGCTACCACTCGACCAAGAGAGTATATAAACCCCTGGTGGGTGGGAGCACATGGTCAGAGCAGAGAGTCAGACCTCATGGTCTTAGTCTAATTAGTCTTAGTCTGCAGAGAGCAATAAGGAGAGATAGCAAGTCTTCTAATGCCTGGAACCACAGGTGCCTCAGGCCAGTGCCTAGTACCCATGGCAGGTCAGGAGACTTTAGCCCAGAGCCATGATCCATCATCCAGCCTCAGATCCATTTGTACCAGTCCAGCCTGAAGCTACTACCAGGCTGCATAACCTTCTTGTGGACCAGCTCTCCATAACTCTTCCAGCTTGCATATCTGCTGTTAATCGTTTGGCCGTTGCCTGCTGTTGTATAAAGAATTGTAAGTTGATTTGCACAACATTGCCACCTAATCCCTGGATCCAGACTGCTTACCACCATGGGCTTCCCCATCCATCAACCAGGGATTCATTCTACAGACACCTCAGAGGTTGCACAAGGGAGAAACCACTGCATCAGCCTCTCCCTCCATATTTCTTGCACACACCACCTGCTCGAAACTTGCCAGGCACCTAAAAAGTAGTGGTACATGGATTCTGAGATATTGATGCTGGGGGCAGCAATAGGTTTTCGTGACAGCTGCGATCTTCTTGGAATCTCTTATGTTCAAAATATACTGAAACACATATGTAGTGTAGTAAATAGTATGGGAGTATGTATAATATCTGCCTGGTCCAGCTCTAGGTGCACTAAAGTCAGCCACTCAGGTACTAGGGGAATCCAGCTGCCCCCAAGCCATTAGGTCAGGCCCCAGTGGGAGAACATTGCACATAGTAAAGCAAAAGTAAAGCAAATTTAGGTTAATGATTTATACTGCAAAGCATTCACATAGTTGTACCTACTCTTGAGGGCTCTAAGATAAATCCACACTGCATTATATACTAACATTGGAATTCTGCACAGATCAAACCATGTAGTTTAATACGTGTTATTTATTTATTTTATTTTTACCTTGCTTCTGCTTTCAGTTGATCTGGGGGGGGGTTTATTCCACGCTTTATATTTGCAGATAATGGCTAATAATTCAATTACTATATTGTATACTGTGGGAGATTTGGCCCAGTAGAGACCGTGGTAGCGGGGTGCTGTGATGCAGTTCAAGACAGTGACACCAAGGTACAGTCCAAAACAGGTCTCGCCTGCGTTTATTGCAGCAGCGAAACAAAACAGCCTTTACATTCAGGCATTAAATAAACAAAATCCTACCCGTCAGGGTGCTAACTAAACAGAGTTTCTCTAACTCACCACTAGTACATAAAATAAGTCGCTGCTCCAGGCACAGATGTCAGGGCTGTGTGCTCTCCAGCCTCCTTTCAGAGAGAGAGAACACGCTTCCAGCTCTGCTGAGCTGTTTTATTAGGCTGATTGGGCTGTTCCCACCACCTGTGTCCAAGGTGCTGGACACAAACCTCAGCACTAAGGCCTTGCATAATAGCAAAACCTAGGGGAAACATACCGCCCATCCACAGTTAACCCCTTCAGTGTCTCACAATACTTTTAGGGTGGTGTTCACATTGATGGTTTTTTTTCACATCATTGATTGAACCCATTTTGTCTTATGGACACATATATATTGGTTTTCACTTCCTGGCTTCAGTGATTTTTCACTGATGCCTTGTTGACCCATTCTTTTCAATGGACTTTTTCACACTTTTTTTCACATCAGTTTTTTCCACTGATCCAATGTTGTCAGTGAAAATAACAGGTTCTAAACTGATCCCTGATCAATGAAAAAAACTGAAGTGTGAAAAAGCCAATCAAAAGGAATGGGTTAGTATGGCATCAGTGACAAATCACTGAAGCCAGGAAGGGAAAACCAATCTGCATTTATCCATAACCCAAAATAAGTTCAGTGAGAAAAAATGATGTGAACAAATGCCAATATGAAACCACCCACTGTAGTAATTAAGTATAAGTAGTTCTCCTCTTTCACTTGTCCAAACCTGGCTACTAACCACTATAATCACACTGTCAGAAGCGTGCTGGATGAGATGGCACCACTCACTATCTGCAATTTTCAACACGGAAGCAAGCAACCTTGGCACACCGAACAAACTCAATTCCTTCGGCAGTGCTCCAGGATTGCCGAACGTCTGTGGAGAAAATTGCGCACATCTGCAGACTTTCTACACTTCAAATTTATGCTAAAAACCTATAACTCTGCCCTTCCCCTTGTTAAACAGGTCTATTTTACTAATCGAATATCCTCTCTCTCTCTAACAACCCCAAAAGGCTCTTTGATACTCTTCAAAGGTGCAGCCACCTGTCACAGACCGTGGGGCTGAAGATCTGGCCACCTACTTTAAGGATAAAATTGATTGTATTTGCCAGGAAATAATTGCTTAATCCACTCACCCCACTAATCCCCTTCCCTCCGGTGCTTTACCTTGTTCACTTCCTTTGAGACAGTCAAAGAGGAAGAAGTGTCCAGGCTCCTTTCTTCTGCTCGACCTACTACCTGCATCAGTGACCCCATCCCCTCATATCTCGTACAGTCTCTCGCCCCCGCAGTCACTTCTCACCTCACTAAAATCTCTCTCTCTTCTGGTGTCGTCCCCTCTTCTTTCAAGCATGCTGTTATTACCCCTTTACTAACGAAACCTTCTCTGGACCCATCCAATGCTAATAACTACCGACCAGTTCTAACCTCCCTTTCATCTCCAAACTCCTGGAATGCCTGGTCTATTCTTGATTAACACGCTATCTCTCAGCTAACTCCCTCCTTGACCCCCTAGAATCTGGTTTCCGCTCTATGTATTCCATTGAAACTGCCCTTTCTAAAGTCTCCAATGATCTCCTCACTGCTAAATCCAAAGGTGACTATTCTCTCCTCATTCTCCTGGATCTATCGGCAGCGTTCGATTCTCTGGACCACCAGCTCCTCCTTAGGATGCTTCGCTCCATTGGCCTAAAGGACACTGCACTCTCTTGGTTTTCTTCCTATCTCTCTGACCGCACCTTCAGTGTCTCCTTTTCGGCATCTTTTTCTTCTCATCTTCCTCTCAGTGTCGGGGTTCCTCAGGGCTCAGCAGATTTGGTTTCCAGTATCATCTTTATGCTGATGACACCCAGCTATATACTTCTGCAGTAACATCACCCCTGCCTTAATCCAAAACACTAGTGAATGTGACTCTGCTGTCTCTAACATCATGCCCTCTCTCTTCTTGAAACTTAATCTATCTAAGACTGAACTCCTTGTCTTTCCACCATCTACTAACCGACCCAATCCTGACCTCTCCATCTCCGGCTGTGGGATCACTATAGCACCAAGGCAGCAGGTTCGCTGTCTTGTGGTTGTGCTACACTTTGACCTTTCCTTTTCACCATATATTCAATCTCTTGCTCACTCTTGCCACATGCATCTCAAAAACATCTCCAGAATCCGACCATTTCTGACAATTTAAACTTCTAAAATCCTAATTGTGGCACTTATTCACTCTCGACTAGACTACTGTATCTCCCTACTAATCGGTCTTCCACTCACTACACTCTCTCCCCTACAATCTATTCTTAATGCAGCAGCCAGGCTCGTCTTTCAGACTAAAAGCTACACGGATGCCTCCAGTTTGTGCCATTCACTGGACTGGCTGCCTGTCTCCTTCCGTATTCACTTTAAAATAATAACCCTCATCCACAAAGCTCTGAATAATGCTGCACCTCCATACCTCTCTTCTCTCATCTCTTGGTTGTAGTTTGGGCACTCGATGTCTAAAAGGTTCGCCATCACTGACATAGGGAAATGAGGTTACCTTAAAAAAGTGTTTTATTTGCTAAAGCAGGAAAACAGAAGACAACCTGTAGATGTTTTGGGTCATCTTAATCGTACTAATCTACAGAATAATTTTAAAGTGGAACAAAGTTTAAGGATCAAACATTTATAAAAATAAAAAACACCTACAAATACTCACCTGTGCTCCTCTTCATCTTGATCCCAGTGGTGTTCTTCGCTAAGCTTGACACGCTGGGATCACCTAGAAAAGAAACTTGTGACTAGATGTCCGGTGCTCCAGTCTGCTAATTATGTACGCCTTAGCCACCTCCAACTATGGGTTGTCTGTAAGTCGGGTGTCCTTAAGTAGGGGACCGCCAGTACAACCAGATGTATGAAGCATCAGTACAATTAATGAAAAAAGTTGATAAAAAAATGACATTTTTTAAAATTTTGAATAAAAAGCCATTAAAATCATTGGAAATGTCTAACATGATGACTTTTCTCATATACTTTTGTCCCATGGTGAGAAATCGTATTTTACCCTATGTGGGTGAATGACAGTTTTGTAGTGGAGGGATGAACGGTTTTAAGGAGAACTTTGGTCCCAGTGGGCAGCTGTAGTAGCAAAATGATTGTTAGTGCCATTCAGACCCTGCTCAGAAATATTTAATTAGCCGATGACTGATGGAGATGACAGGAATTTCCCTGACGCTGGAGAATTCTATGATGGGCAGGAGCTTTGCGCCACCGTCACTTCTAACCTGATAGGCTGATCCAACCCTAAATAACAAAGACACTCATACCACTGATTACTGAATGCAGGTAGTCATAGATCATAGTGGGGACCTCTGGATCGTAGAGAGAATGCTGGCAGCAACGACATCAAGCTGCCAGGTCACTGGAAGAGAAGAACATCGGAGCTATGAGGTAGCTGCAGGAAGTGCAGCAAGGTGAGTATGAATTTGCTGAGCTACCTAAATACTGGGGTCAAGTGTTGGGCTACCCATTTATTGGGGGCATGTGCTTGGCTTCCTCTATACTGGGGGCACATACTGAGCTACATGTACACTGGGGGCATGTTCTGTGCTACTTATGTACTGGGGGCATGAGTTGGACTACCTATATACTGGGGGTATGTGCTGGGCTACCAATATAGTGGGGACACGTGCTGGACTAGATAAATATTGGTGGCATGGGTTGGCTATATACTGGGGGCATGTTCTGTGCTACTTAATACTGTAGGCATGTTCATTGCTAAGCCGACATTTCTATTGCGTGGTGCCAACAAAGCAATTTATCCCAATAGTGCCACAATACCACTATAGAAGAAACAAATAATACTGTCACATCAGGACCCCACCATTACAACAAAATAAATAGCATCATTCTGATAATAAAAACCACTATCCAAAGGCCAATGTTACCATTTTCTTGTGCGCTTGGTTTGTACAGCTTTCACTGAGCACTCAAAATTACCTATATTCATTGGATCGTTGCGAGATAGGTTCCATAGGTTTGTTCTTAAGTTTAAGTTGTATGTAATTCAAAACTGTAATTTTTATTATTGTGGTTCCAGACAAAATTTTCTTTTGCTCCAGTGGAGTTCCAAAATTATTTGCTGCAATGGGACCAAGGATTATTAATAAAGCTTCATTACAGACAGCTTGCGGCAGATCATTGCAGTCTGGGACTTTAGTAAAGCATTCAGAGAGCTTCACCAGAGGTCACAGTGAGCAGAGAGGTCCGTCTTTACATGGGGTCATATGTAAGTCAGGTGTCCTTAAGTAGGGGACCGCCTGTAACATTTTCATACTTTAGTGTATAAAACTATGTGTGGTGTCATTTATTCTGAGATGAGATGACGTTTTCAATGATACACTTTTGAAGACTGTGCAACATTTTTACAAAACACAGTGTAAACGTGATGTTAGCGCATTAGTTAACAATGTGTTAGCTAAGTGCAAACACATTCTTAACATTCCATTTACATTGCGTTTTAAAAACACAAATGTTAACAGTAATTTAATTGTGCAAATCACCTTTCCTCAGCTGTTGTAATGTGTGAAATGCAATGAAAACGCAATCGCACCATGTGACCGCACCCTAAACCAACGATAGATGCCTGTGGTTTGCTGTTCCAAATCGCCCTATATGACAGCTGTCGGTGTCCTTATCAGTCCCCATTGACATCTATAACGCCCGGTCACTGAGTGTTGAGCACACATTGAGGCACATTTACTTACCTGTCCTGTCGCGATCCCCGAGGTGCGTTGTCCGATGAGGATTCGGAGCTGCCGCGATTCACTAACATTGTGCGTAAAATTTCCTGCATGTGTCGCTTCCCCGCTGAGGTCCGCCGGAGTTTACCTTCTTCTTCCTGGTGCATGTGGGCTCCTGGGGGCTCACAATCTAATAAGATCAGTATATATTGGAGTGTGGGAGGAAACCGACGCACACATGGAGAGAGCATACAAACTCTGATGTTGACCCTGTGGCTTGAACCCAGGTGTCCAGTGCTGCAAGGCTGTAATGCTAACAACTGAGCCACCCAATGATGAATTTTAACAAGTCTGGGGAGATGATATCATAGGTTCGCCACCACTGCCATAGAGGTTGCCTGTTTGTTGATGTTTTTCATTATGGAATGCAAAAAGAAATTGAAACAAAAATTCCATGAAGCCTTCTTTTATAAATGCCAGTGTTGTAGCTTGCATTTATAAATGGCAATTAGTTGCAGATTGCATTTATATGAATGCTGGAAAGACGTCAATTTATCAGGGAATATAAATGTAAAACGCATCAGTTAATTGTTGCTTAGTGGTTAATGGCTGCTCTGCTGCGGTGATTGATTTGTCAGGTTTTTGTCATATTTTAATCACCTCTAAACAACAACAGACAAGAGATATGGAGAGCACTGCCACCAAGTGTTGATTTATGGGCATGACATTATCAAGTCACGACAGCTGCCACTCAGGCTTAATTTACATGTCAGTCAATGGAATTGCAGCATATGTTAATTGCCTTACCTTGTATGACTGTACTGCCAGAATTATACATCGCAGAAATTATATCCTTCTATTATCAGCTGTCACTTAAAATGATTTGCATATGAGAAATAAGTGGTAGAAATGACTGATTGTTCTAGTTAATGCCCGGTTTAGATACATAGGACACCAATTGTGTGAAGATGCAGTGTATTTCCCCTTGAAACAGAAACAGCACAACTCTATCGGCTTTAATTAAAGACAATCAGAAACATAGCGCCAGATGCCATGTAGGGATTACAGCCATATACCGGTGTTTTTTGCTCACTTTTTGCAGAATAAATGTCACACGTTCAGTTTTTCAGATGCAGTTTTTGATGCCCAAACCAGGAATGGAGTAAAAGTAGGAGGAGGGGCAGCACCTTATACCTAAATTATACTTTAAAATACACATATATGCTAAACCGACATACTTACATACTTACATACTTATAGCACCATACTCATACACCTTATACATAGTGTATAGCAGCAGCCTCCACTTAATGAAATGTCCTGCAGGAGCCTCCTCTCTATAAAATAACCAACAGCAGCCTCCACTCAATAAACTGTCCATGAGCAGCCTCCCCTTAATAATATATAATAAAACAGCAGTCACAGGGCCCTGTTGTATTCAAATAAATAAATACTTCCATGCTTCGCCTTCCAATACTCCCTCAGGGCATCTAGTGCAGTAGTGCAGACATAAACACTTGTGTGCGCTCTGCCCGCACACACTCTATGATGTCAGTGTGTGCGGGCAAAGCGCACAGACATGCCTCTGCCTGTACTCTCTAATAATCAATTATATGCATGTCTTACACGCTTACAATTAATAACCTACCCATCATGAACATCACCTAATCCTGGTCTTGGTTGCAACATCTTACATAACGCCACTGGACACATGTGCAACATCCCCCACTGGGGCCTAGCCTTTTCTTTGGGCCTGGACACAGCTCGGAGCCAGAATACCGAAGTGGCTGGCGATTGCGACTTAGGCACACTGATGTCACGGTGCTTGGTATGAGGACCGGAGGGCTGTCCCACAGCCTGGCAGGTCTCCAGCAGGTGTTGTTTGCAAGAAATATGGAGGGAGAGGTTTATGTACTAGATCTCCCTTAGTGTCTGTAACATATGTCCCTGGGTAATGGATGGGGAGCCCGTGGTGGTGACAGCCATATCCAGGGATCAGGCGGAGGCAACGTTGTGCAAAATAACTCACGGTTATTTATTAGAAGAACTGAAGGCAATGGGCCTAAACAGTCTCAGATAAGATGCGGGTTACTGTAGTGGTCATGGAGAGGAGTTCTCAGGAATGGCTCACCAGTCTGGTAGAAGAAGCAGGCAAGGATGGAGCTGTGTCCAAACTGTGGAAGCTGCAGCTCTGGATTGGAGTCTCCTGACTCTGGTCCTGGGATTAGCCAAGTGTCATCACCATAGCTCCCAACCATCCCGATTTTGCCGGGAAAGTCCCGTTTTTCGTACCTCTGCCCGCGTCACGGGCAGCTATGAGATTGTCACAGATTTTCTCCCCAGGTCCCGCTGTGTCCGCATAGTAAATACTTTGAAAGCCTGAGCTGATAGTACAGTATGGCTTCTACAGACATCGGGAGGGAATCCTTTTCAGAGAAGTGTCGGGCTTAGCGGAGAGAGCAGGGACCACGTCATCAGCTTCAGATCAGCATCTGTCCATATATGGTCTCCAGGGCTTCCCCAGACACAAGCTCTTTATTTAATTAAATTAAATAAAGTTTTGCCTAGGCTGAGATTCGAACCTGGGACCCTCTGCACCATAGACAGGAGCCTTAACTAACTGAGCTATAGGATTTCTGGTAACTAAGAAGTGTTATCTGCCACTGTAACATTGTGACACAGACTTACTGCCCTGATATATAGAGAGGGATCTTCTCAGAGGTTATTGTAATTATTGAGACTATTATTATTATAAATTTTATTATTTTTATTATTATGGAGACAATTATTAATAATAGTAAAAATAATAATAATAATCTCAATAATAATAATAATAATAATAATAATAATAATAATCTCCATAATAATAATAATAGTCTCAAATAGTTACAATAATCTCTGAGAAGATCCCTCCCTATATACCAAGGCATTAAATCTGTGTCACAATGTAACAGTAGTCATAGTTCTTAGTTACCAAAATTCTAAACCTTGATAATCACAGAGGTTATAGCTCAGTGGGTTGGGGCACTGTGAAATTATTGTACATGGACACTGCAGGTCCTAGGTTCAAATCCCAATGAGGATAAGTTTTTTTTTTTATTGAGATGATTTTTATTATTATAATATGGCTAAAATTTGGGGCGTGGCCAGGGAGTGATTGGGGGTTTGGCTTAGGGGGTCCCTCTTTCCCTTTCACAAATGTTGGGAGGTATGCATCACTGATGGTGTACTGACATTGTCTCTCTCTTCACTCCAACTCTGATCACTGACTGACTGGATTGACCATGAGGTCTGGACCTGCTCATGTGGTAAGAGCTTGTGCTCAAAGACCACTAGCCCCTCCTTGTCCAGGGGTTTTATTTTTCTGGTCAGGTGGTGGCTAACTCTCCAATCGCACTCCAGTGTAATCGATTACCTGTGCTGATCATATGTTTGTCACCTCTGCATGTTTGTTTTTTCTATGGATTTTAATGGAATAAAGCTACATATTTGATTGTATCCTTTGAGTGCTGAAGCATTGCTAAAGATTCGTGTGGACTGGAGGTTCTCGGAGTTTGGCTTCCTTGCACCAGGGCCAGAGGGAGGTAAGATGGACTATTTACTCTATATGTATCATGGGTTTTTGTATCAGACATTTTTGTATCAGGTATTCCTGGAATACCCTTTTAACTATTGGGCCAAACAATTAAATCATAAGGAACCAAGAAAAGAGGCTACGCACAGCTAAAGCAACATGACTAAACAGAGTCACATTGCTGAATATTTTATCAAAGTTCAAATTCAAGTTAGGAAGAAGTCAAATTCTGTTTTACACATATATTCTAAACCAGAAGCTACACTTCAAAAACACTGTTGTGTTGGAGTCCCCTGGACACAAACGTAATTGTGTACTGTGTGTTTTTTTTTATTGTGGACAGCACACTGACCCATTAAATGCATATATACATGTTTTTCACTCACCTGTCTGTAATCTCTGTGGAAAACGCTGAGCAATCCAGCTCGTGTTTGTGGCTCGTGCCTTCCCATAGAAGTCAGGCTGACCAGGCTGTGACCTCTGAGCAGAAGCAGGAGGTGGAGCTGTACAGGAGCACAAAGGTGTCGGCTAAGATCTGAGGAGGGAGTAACACAGACAAGCCACATGGTGTTTCTTGAAATGCGTACAGCCCCTGTGACTACCCCAGGATTTTGTCAGGGTGCAAGGGTAAGTAATACCACACAATTATAGTGTAATGCAAATACTTAGAAAAGGCATATTTCCACTGCAGGTGTGATAAGCTTCTGCAACCTGTCTTTAGGGAAAATGAGGTCCCTGGTGACAGGTTCCCTTTAACATCTGGGGTTGCATATTAAACTACTTCTCCTGAAGGTTTTAATTTTTTAAACATCTACTAAAACCTATTTAAACCTACAAAAATTTGGTATCTCTATGATTGTACAGACCCACAGAATAAAAGGTAGGTATCATTTACAGTGAACAATGAAAGCTTTTAAAACAGAGCCCCCAAATATTGATGTAAATGCATTTTATCATTAACTTAATCACATTTTTTTTCCAGCTTCCCGGTATACAGCATGGAACACTTAATTACGATTTATTAAGCAGAAAACAAGCCCTCATACATCTCTGTACACGAAAAAATCAAAAAGTTATGGATTTTTCAATTAGGTTAGAGAAAAATGGAAACAAAATGGAAAAAGTATATGTAATGTGCTAAAATGTATTTCTACTTAATGTGGCTATGAAATGGACAATAAACCATGTTTAATTTCTTTTATTAATTTTATACAAATAATATAAAAAAGCCAACCCCCAGTACACACTGCACACCCAGCGCCTGTACAGATATAGTACATAGAATACCTTAAACAACAGCAGTCATAACTATATCCTGCAATCTTATATGAAGATGCTAAAGGTTAGTAGCCAAACACAAATATACAATTCCACTATTACATAATATAAATCATTAGCGAGGTCTCCAGACCGCGTTGAGAGAGCGACACTGTACGTTATATCACAGTGTCGGACAAGATACCTCATCTCATTATATCTGTGCCTGAGTCTTGCAGCAGCGGTTAAATGTCAGGGGAACATGGTTAGCAGAAGCTATATTCAAGTAATTAATCACATAAGTATCCCTGAGGAAGTAGAGATGAATATATAGTGTTAATACTCTCCAGAAGATTGTCAATTCTCAGTGAAAGGAGGAATATAAAACAGAAAACTATGGCTGCGCAGGTCATTAATTTTGGAAGAATTTAATAAAAATGGCAGTAAATTTGACAAGATTTTTACTTAATGAGGTCTGTGGTGTATTGTAAATCGAGACCCCAATATACAGGTCCTACCCTCCAGCTAGCTGCAGTTTTTTACTGAGGGATTTACAGCTATTCAACTCAAATGTGTATCCCATATACATAGGAGTAAGCACACTGCATGCAGCAGTGTAGTATATGGAAGTGCTGCCTAAGAATAGTCTACAAATTACACTCGTGATAATCTCATTGGGGCACATTTACTTAGAAAGTCGGAAACTTCAATAGTGCTATTTCCGTGTACAATGCTGGGTGTGACCGATTTATTAAGAACATGCGCCAGAAATCATGAATTTGTTGTTTCCCTGCACTGGCCCGACAGAGTTCACCAACTATTTTGTGGTGCACCTTTAATATAGGGCGTGCGACACAATTTACATGCCCGCTACACCTTAGCCTAATCTGTGTAGCATGGAGGCAAGCACAGCTTTGCCATAAAAGGATCGCGTGCAACACAATAGCGGACATTTCTTAAATACCTGTGCAAGCTGTTTTAGCCTACAAGAACGTGCAAAATCCAACAAAAGTGTGTCACAAAGTCCTTAGTAAATGTGCCCCAAGTGTGTGCTTGGCACTGACCCCACATTTCACAGTCTTGGTTCCAGTGATACATATAAATAATAACATATAAAATGTAAAAAGTAAAAGGGTTAATGGCCTTGTAAGTTGTAAATGGGCATTACAGAAGGTTTTAGTAATAAATAGCTGTAGCACAGGGCAGTAGCCTAGCCCTAGCACTATATTGTTTTGGTCTCGGGTGGCCTGTCAGTAACCTGCTGACTGTATCTTGCCTTGAACTTAGGCCTTCTCTACACTGATAGTCTGGAATATGTAATTCATTCGGAAGTTGCGAAAAAACAACAAAAAAACGCTACCGCTTATCCCTCTCCTCTATTGTTGTAATCCATGTGCTCATTGGAGATATCACATTACAGGATAAAACACTGGCTGGATATCCATACAAAGATTCAAAAGAGGACAAAGAAAATCCTGCATTGTATTAAAAAGTTTTCAAGCTTTAATCTTGCAAATATGACCTTGAGGCCTAAAGACTTGTCTCAAGAAGTGATGTTCTCCCTTCCATGTATTCAGTCTTTACAGTGCATAGGTAGTGATACGGTCCAGAACTATGGGGTTTTCCCCTTTTGGTTACATATGAGGTGTGAATGTGACGTGATCGGAAGACCTCCAGCAGATGATGTGGGTGTAACTTTTACATTGGATGTCTCCGTATATATTTTGCATGTTTGTGTGTAGCGAGTTAGGCTATGACTAACAGCATTTTAAGGGTTTGAAATGTGTCAGTCATATGTGCTATGTGTTAAGTATTTACTTATGATGGAAGAATAAAGCTTGAAAACTTTATAACATAGTGCTGGATTTTCTTTGTCCTCTTTTAAGTCAGGAATATGTGCCAACACAGCAGCAGGCTCCAGATGATGCTATGTGTTTGAGGCCACACCGACCACATTAGGGTTGGTGTTGGTGATTGATTCTGTTTGATATCTACTGTGTGAGTCCACAAATGCTGCAGTGCCTACGCCTGCTTGCATACAAGCAATACTGCCATACAGTGTTCAAATAAAGGCTCTTTACATTTCTACATTTTTTAAGGAAATGACCCACACAGATTTAATGCCCAAGCATTCTTACATGCCCTGTGCCCCCTGAAATAGGATCCATTCTTCATTTAGCTCAGTTGTCCTTAACCTTGTTTGAGGTACCGAACCCACCAGCTTCATATGCACATTCACCCAATCCTTCTTTAGTGATAAATCAAATATGTGTGTTTCTTGACGTCCACGACGGAGGCTCCGCCAAACCCCTGAGACCATCTCACCGAAACCCGGTTAACAACCACTGATTTAACTGTTAATGGCTTATTTTTGTGTGAGAAAGTACTTTTACATGGATGCAAATGAGCCTCACGGACTCCTGATGTCAAGAAGCCCGTTCTGGCTCTATCGGTTGCTAATTATTCACAATTTCTTCATCATTACTACTCGTCATTCCTCCCTTTTCTTCCCTGCCAGGGAGCCAGTGGCAGCCAACAGAGCTAGATGAACACATAGAAGCCTTTGAGGCTCATTTGCATATTTTTAGTAAATTTTCCAGCAAAATAATCCTTTAACAGCCACAAAGGGTCCTATTTCAGGGAACACATGCCAGTGTATAAGTATGCTTGGGTTAAAATTGCCAAATCCATGTGGTTTATTTCCTTTAAACATGTAGATATGTATACAGCTTTTATCTGACAGCTTTTATTTGGCAGCTATATCATTGATTCTTGGTGGTTCCAAACTTTATGGTGTCCTCACATATCCTTTCTGTGTTTCATCTAAAGTACATCTTTAAGACAATGGGGCAAATTTACTTACCCGGTCCATTCGCGTTCCAGCGGCGGCTTCTCCGCTCTGGATTCGGGTCCGGCCGGGATTTAATAAGGTAGTTCTTCCGCCGTCCACCAGGTGGCGCTGCTGCGCTGAAAGTAAACTCATCGCGCCGGAATGCACCGAGCTGGACCAGGTGAAGGTAAGCGGTCCTTATGCGACACATTTTCGGTTTTTAAATGCGGCGGTTTTTCCGAATACGTCGGGTTTTCGTTCGGCCACGCCCCCCGATTTCCGTCGCGCGCATGCCAGCGCCGATGCGCCACAATCCGATCGCGTGCGCCAAAATCCCGGGGCAATTTAAGTACAAGCGGCGCAAAACGGAAATATTCGGGTAACACGTCGGGAAAACGCGAATCGGGCCCTTAATAAATGACCCCCAATATATCCTAGCTTCCATTCCTTTAAAGACCATTGAGATGCAATTTTAACTGCTTTCGGATGTATTTTATACAACTTAATTTATTTATTTTCAGATTATTAGAAAATGAAAAAACCTTCTGATGCAGTACTGAGTGACAGCCAGCAGATGGAGCCATATACTAGTCCCTACTTGCTGGCAGTTAGAATTGTGTGTGTTCCATCTTTCACAGAGGTGATCTGATGTATTTCATATAGAGTATTTAAATAGAAAAGGAAAATATATATTGTTTCTTATTGCCCAAAAATATTAAAAAGAAAATAAAAAAATACCATATATACATACAAAGTTTCAAATTCAGTTGTTCGTTGCGTTTATGTGCTTGTTGCAAGAATGTTTCTCTGAATGATGTTGGTAAAATAGTTTACTCATAAATTTAGCATCACTATATGTTTGTGGTTCTATAGTAACATAGTAATATTAAACTGGACGTGCGAGATAACAAGACTGTTGTTATCCCTCCCCCTTTTATACAGGGTGTGTATTGTATTGCAGTTTCCTCAAAATGTGTGGGTTGGAGCTGTTATATCATACCCATTACATTTACCGCTGTGACACTATTTTTAGATGCTAGTAGCATTGTTAGTTAAACTTTGACAACATCCTAAATAGTATTTTGCCCATAAAAAATCCTAAAATCTTTTCTTTATTGTAGATTTTTTTACTGTCTATCTTGAATACATTTACATCAGATTATTTTTATATTTAGCATGACATATCTTCTTTGAGGAAAGGGAAGCCAAGGAGGTATCTAAATGGTCGGAGCAGAGGTCTCCCATCAAGAAGAGCATAGTAAAAGGGGGTTAGAGGTAAAGTGAACACTAAAAGTCATTTAGAGAGAAGTAAAATACACAAAAAATTAATTCAACAGTGTAATATGTAATGTTTTATAGCATTAATGGGCTTCATTTAAATTCAATGCATCAGCTGTGACAGGAGGCTCCTAAAGGATAGCCCAAAGCTTCTTCACCTGAGTTTTGTTTCCGATCCAGAGTTTGAGAATCAGGACTGGTAGATAGATGTTCTGCTAAATGAAATGTATGGGTTTATGTGTTTGTCAAGTGTTGATTTAACAACCATGTTAGTAAGGAAACTCTTCCAGGTGTTCTAAGCCATACAGGTCAGCCAGCATCTTAAATCTGGGACCCCATTCATTTAAAACATCATAGTCAATTTCAGAATCCGATGATCCAGATTCCAGGGAACTAAGAGACTCCACAATGGATTCTGAGCCTTCATAACCAAATATGTGAAGAGTGTCGTAGGGGAGGCATTCTCCATCGTTGTCTGCATCATCTTTCTTTGCTTCAATCATGGAGAACATATCTCCATTTCTGGCTGGTTTCTGAACCTGTGCATACAGGTTGGGATAAGGCTCCATGTCAGGTTTTGATCTCACCATGTTTCTGCGCACTGAGTTAAGCACAGAAACATCATATCCATTGGTGTCCATTTCACCACCTCCTTCTTCATCATAGGTCACCAGCTGCTCATGAATTTCTGCAGGGCTCTTGACTAACATTAAGGGGCCATTATTGCGCATTCTCCTTAGTATCAGAAATGCCACCAGCACTGTAATAATAATAACATGATATCAATGCCAAGATAAAGACTGCCTAAGGCACTAAGAAATATCATAGCCTTATATGTAAAGACTGAATCATTGGATGAAGATGTCAGTTATTATGGTGAATAATGTGGAGTTATGTGAACTGGGGTTCCTTATTGCCTCTACATTAATTGATTCTTTGATCCTGGGGTCCCAGACTCCACAATATGGAACAAGTATACAATCTGTTTTAATTCAACTAAAATTAACACCAGATCTTAAAATAGCACTTACCACACAGAAGGATTAGGGCAAGACTGCAAAGGATGATTATAATGGTTGAAGATGATACTGCTGTGAACCCTTGGGCTTCCTCACAATATGTGAATTCCCCTTCCTCATTACACTTGCAGACAGTGATGGTTAGGGTATTGGTGCTGCTCAGGGATGGCACTCCATTGTCAGAGATCACAATCGGTAGATAGAAGAACTTAGCCACATCACGATTAAATGCTCCATTCTTGACTTTGATGGTCGCTGTATTATCTGCAAAAAATATGCCATATAATATTACATATAGCAAAGTACAGTACTTCCAGGATGGTAAAATCACTAGTCTGGCAATTTGGTAACCAAACTGAATGCTAAACGCCCAATGGCTTTCTTTCACACGAGACACTAGGTAAACATTACATGATGCAATTTTATTGTCATGCAATAAAATTGGGCCTGGGACATTTTTTGTTTTTGTTTCCCACGTGGCTTGATTCTTATACCGATCTTATACAATTATATGTATAGTATGGAATAAATCACCACTGCACTGGTTAATCTAGTCTTTACAGACACAACTTACATTAGATGGTTTAAGGTCAAATCTAATTATTGGATGTTCTATAGGTCTGGGACCTCTTAGAATCATCTTACCTGATATACGTATCCACATATATATTTTTTATAATATTGTTCTATGAGCATGGTATATACAGAATATATCAAATAATAGATATACAAATGGAGCATGGCATTTACACAACGTAAAGGAAATACATTACAAAGAATAAATGGCAGGGAGTTAAAATAGATAGCATAGATTTAACTCAGTGAAAACAAATTTGTTCATGATTGATTCCATCAACAATTTACGGTAATGTGGGAGACCAGGGTCTTTCAAATAAAATGTATCCATCTTTTATTCAGTTTTCATTAAAAATCCAGAAGTCATGGTACAACGGTTAAAGTACAAGACAGAAGAATAAAAAGGAATAATAATAATAATCTTTATTTATATAGCACAATCATATTCCATAGTGCTTATGAGGGACATATACAAATAAAATAAGAAACAATAAGAGTGAGGGCTCTGCTTGCAAGAGCTTGCAGTCTATGGTGATGAAGAAGTGACACAGGAGGTCTAAGAGCTTGTATAATGGGCAGGCCATATTTTTTATTAGGGAATGGAATAAAATAATTTAATATATAGAACTGCTTCTGCTTGAACAGGTCATCAGCCATCATCTTGTATGCTTAATCAAGGTCAATGGACTGCAGAGAAGCCTGGAGCTTGGTATCCAGCGTGCTTGCCTGATCACAGATGGGAGGAGGACACTGTATGGGTTAGTGAAGAGAGAGTTGACATTTAATGCAGTTAGCGAGTGTGATAGGCCTGCCTGAAGAGATGGGTTTTTGAAGCTTTGGAAGTTAGGTATTAGTTTAATTTGAATTGGTGCAGCTCATGAGAAGTTCTCTAGACATGAGAGGAAAGTTCAAATTAAAGAAGAGAATAATCTAAGATCCCTGGCAGATCTAAGAACATGGATTGGGCAATATACTGAGATTAGAGAGGAGAGGTAGAGAGGAGCACTTTTTAGCATAGTATTCAGAAGAAGCGTGGCAACCAGTGCAGTGAGTGGCACAGGCTGCGGGCATCTGTGTAGTGGTTGGACAAGTCTGGCTGCTGCATTAAGAAAAGATTGTAGAGGAGAGCGTTTGCTAAGTGGGTTGTAGAAGCTTCAACTGTAAGAAATGAGCAAATTCTAGAAATGCCGCGATTCAAGAAGATTGTGCACCTGATATCCTGCATGTGTTGCTTCCCCGCTCAGGTCGGCCGGAGTTCACCATCTCCCTTCCAATGCATGTAAGTGCATGGCGTGCAACACATTCCCCTTCTAATTCCCTGTCCCAGCAGAACGATCCATGAAAATGTCAGAAAACCCGACAAAGATGCGGCCGTGGGACCTTAGTAAATAAGCCCCATAGGGTTTGCAAACATGCTGCTAAGCCGTTTCCTTTTAATTCTCATGCCTTGCACTTAATTTCTTCTGGATTTTTTATGAAAACTGAATACAAAAGGGTATATTTTTTATTTTGAAAGACACTGGTCTCCCACACTAAATTGTTCTTTGTTTTTATGACCCTGTTTTTTGTTACAGGGATATGTGAATAAATTGAAGTACCTCCTGAAGAAAGGTGTTTACTTTTACCTGGATTCTTTTTGAGAATATAACTCAAGCGAAAATAGTTGTCCAGTCTTTAAATATTCATTTACCAATTAATGGATTGTACTGTAGATGGATGTGTGTAAGAGTTGGCAAAACTGGGAACAATATCTTGCATATTTTGCTTAAAGGGATCCTGTAATCAGAAATGGGCCTAATAAACCACTACCAGTATGTTGTCAAGAGGCTTAACACCTTCCAAATCATGTTTCTTTCACGGCTCAGCATGGTTCCATGATGCAGAAAATCAACTTTGACATAAGATATGTAAACTGGTATAAAGTCAAGGAGGCGGAGAGTTCAACATTGAAAGCTTTCCCCACATCCTCCCATGTGATTGACATAATGCACTGGACTTCAGGAGATCTGCCTAGTGATGTGTCTGGATACAGGACTATCAATCACAGTGAAGGGTGTGTTTAGGCAGGGAGAACTTAATTTCAGTGTTAAATTCTACGCCTTTATACAACTAATTCACATCTCACTTCAAAGCTGATTTTCTGGATGATGTCACCATACAGGACCATGAAAGAAACATTATCTCAAAGGTGTTTAGCTGCATGAAACAGACCAGTAGTGGTTTATTATTTCAGTGTCTGATGACAGGTTCCCTTTAAGAAAATGATTGATCAGGTCTATAGGATGACTTAGTAGCTTTGGATACATTTCTTGAGTATGCTGGCTTATCTACATAGAATAGATAACTCTGTTACCATTGTTGGCAATTGAGTAACCTGTAAGAAGGTTTGGTGCTATTTTGGGGAAGAAAGCAGATCCTGTACAATCCATTTAGGATACTGTGCATTTTAGCTACATTGCATATTGACAGAAATATTTGTAATACCCAGTAGCTTTAGGGAATGTGCTGGTGTTATGTTGTTACTATATGAGTGGATATGATGATACAATCATATTTTGCTTATTCCCTGCTCAGTAGTACACCACATCTCACTCCTCCGAGCTCATGTTTAAAAGAACATAAGCAAAGTTTACAAATTCACTGCTATTGTTGAACGAGAGCAAATATAAAACAAAGCAGAATTTTAGCAACGCCATGGTGTATGGAAGTCACCAGCAGTTCCTCAGTCCCCCACTGAGATTCCTTTGACCAGAGTATAGAAATCAAAATTCTACATTAACAAAACCACATCCTGAGTTTTCTGTGTGTGTGCATTGATGCCTAGCTGGGAAGAACAACACAATACCGTGATTATCCAGCACTGTGAAATTGTTTTCTTTTTCCACTGAATAATATGTAAACTTCATTCCTGGGACCATTTCATCCTTATCAGTTGCTGAGATGTCTAGGATGGCCTGCAAGGATTGCAACAAGCAGAGTTAAATTTTATTGCTCAGTTTTTTTTCAGTTACGTAAGTTACCTAATGTAACAATAATTTATAGAACAAAAATAACACCAACATGTTCAAAACAAAAATAACAACAAGAAGAAGTTGTTGGAATCAAAGTAGCTTGGGGCCCCAGAAATAAAAATCCGCCATTGTTGTTAAGCAGTTAGTGTCCCTCTTAGTACAAGAGTACAAGAGGAAACCCTACTCTTTATATGATGGCTCCCTTGATCATCCCAACCAGCAGTTTGTGTGCTGCTACACAGCAAAGGATTAAAGTCAATAATCTTATCCGGAACAAAACCTGAATTTTTTCCCAGAGGCTACACACTTCCAAACACACTTACAAACTTCATCTAGGTTTGTTTTTTACAATAGCCCTGCAAATGAAGGCACCAGTGGCTTGTTGTTATGGCAGGACAAGTAATGGGTGCTGTGATACCAAATTTTCTTCTGCTTACGGTAAGAAAATGGTGATGACAGAGGTGTGTAATAATGATGCGACAAAACTACTTGTATAAAACATTTCTATTGCCTGCAGGCCCTTGTGCGCTGCCTCATACAACATTGCATGCTGAGTTTTACAGCTGACTGGGTGTGTTACATTGTATGAGAATGAATGCATTTTTGACTAAACAAAACCCAACCTTGGCAAATAAAGATAATACTTACAGGCATCCATTCATTATCAATCTCCAGGAGATGCACCAAGTTTTGTACAGCTGTCCAGGATTTTAACAGTACTCCTCCGGGGACCTCAATGCCAATCTAATTAGTGAGATCTATTTTTCTTAATTTTATCACTTTTTATTTTATTGTTTTGTTTTTCTATAGGCATTGTACCTTTCTGTATATTAAATAGTTTTTTAATAGGTTATTCTTGGGCTCTATACGTTACCATAACTCTGGAGAGGTGAATTGCCACTAAGCCATGTTACACTGTGATCGTCTGTGTGCTAGCAGTTTTCTATAAGATATGTGTCCGTGTGAACTGTACAGCACCTAGAAGAGTGTGTATTTGGGTGCAAGAGTGTGTTACTGGGAGTGGTGGCAGCGAGGAGGTGTATGAAATAAGCATGTGACTGTATCAGGGAGTAGGGGGGGAGGTAAATAGTGTGGTGGTATGCCCCCTTGGCTGTGCGGGTGTGGTGTGCAGGGTCAGGGATTCTGATGCATTTGGTTTCCCTGATAGAATCGGTGCTGGGCGCTAGGGAAGTAGAAATTAGTGTCAAGACTCCATCTTATGTAGGTGGGTGGGGGGGAGGCTTTATTGTGAGGCTCCCTAGTGCAGCTGCAACCCATGAGTGATCTCGAGAGTGGGTGCATCACAAGAACCATGTCATAAAGTTGGAGCAAGATATCTGAAACTTTACCACCATCTCTTGAGATGTAACTAGATTGGCACAAAACTTACTATGTCATTTGCTGTATTTTCACACACTCTTGGAGCATAGGGCTCAGCAAATTCTGGAGGATTGTCATTGACATCCAGCACACTTATGTATACATTTACTGATGTTGCTTTCTTGGTTGGAGAGCCTACAATAAAAGCATATAATTAATAAAGTCCTAGTAACTAACCATTGAAACAACTTACATTTTTAAGCATTGCAATAACAGCAGATATATTGAAAATGATGAGAAAGCCCAAGTTCCATATTTTCTCTAATGCCTATGCTTTCATAATCACTAGCACTAAAAGTATTTTTTTTGAATCAGTATATCGATGGCTCTTTAGCTTAGGCTTTTAATTTGAAATTAGTGGAAGTCTTCCTCCTAGAACCTTTACAATACATTTTTCAGAGGCTGTGGTGTTATTATTGGACAATGTACTGTAACTGTATTCTATCAGTAGCAGTGTTTCATGGTAGTGCTGCTCTTTACCGGTGTTCCTGCGACCCATATCCCGGGTTGCAGGTGCACCCGTGTGCCTCGCTGTGCCCCCGGACCCAGCATGCAGCCTTGCTCCCCTTTCCTGGTTCCAGTGGCGGTCTCCGCAGTCCCCACACTCCAGTGCACGCGTCTCCCTCTCATAGTGGTACATAGTGGTACAGTGGGTCAACTACCCCTGAATGCTGACAATGCTATGTTCCATTCAGCATCCCTCCCTACTCCCTATCTGGTTAAGTGACCTCAATACCAGAAGCCATCTTTGTGTACTTACCAATTTCCTCTGCTGTTACAGTTAAATTGTGCCAAGCGTTGGTCTCCCTATCTAGGGACTTGATGAAAATACTTCCATTTATTGTCACTATAAATAGGTCATCTTTGATTGGTTTTGCAGAATACCTAAAAGGAGAGAGAAACACCTATTCACAAAATTGTTGTGCCCACTGTAAAACTACAGAATGGTAATTTAGCCTGTAATAAAAAATGTAAATGAAGGGAAATGCATCCGGCATGGATCTATGTAAGTGGCATTCTTTAGGATCAGAATGTCCTTCTATGGTTCGACTAGGTTTACCTATTGTCACCTCTCACTTGAACACAGTAATTATCTGATCAATGATTGATGGTCCTATATTCTTATATAAATGGACGGACAGGTTATGCAGGCACCCAACGTTAGTTGGGACATATGCAAATAGCCAAGCAATGTACTTGTATATACTGTATGTCTGAAGAAAGATGCAGCACTCCACATGTTCTAGATCTAGAGCAAATACCAGCTATTATTTACACAGCACTGCAATGTTTTGACTCGAGTTTTGCTCCAGCATGCTTGAAAAACACTTGTGAGAGTCAAAACTTGCAATGCTGGGTGAATAAAGGTCATTATTTGCACTAGAACATGTAGGGGCACATTTACTTACCTGTCCTGACCCGATCCCCGAAAGTGTATTATCCATCCGGAATGCACTCTAACGCAATTCATGAAGATTGTGCACCCAATATTGTGATTGTGTTGCTTCCCCGCTAAGGTCCGCCGGAGTTCACCTTCTTCTTCCCGATGTATGTAAGTGCATTGTCTTGCAACACAATTCGAATCTTAAATCCTGCGCTCAGTCCAAATCAATCAGATTGCCAGATGGCTGCCCTCCGATCTCTATCGCATGAAAGCCAGCCCAGCTGCGCCACAATCTGATCGCGTGTGACACAATCCCCAGTTAAATACCTGTCATAGCCCGACAAAAGTGCGTACCCATTGTAAATAAGCCCCATAAAGTGCCGCTGCTTTCTTTAAACATTCAGTATTTTGTGATCAGAGGCTGGATCCCTGCAGTTCAGACATTAGTGCTTATCCTATAATGGACAAGACTTCTTTTGCAATCAGTTTGGTAACTTTGCAGGAGAGTAGCAATAAGTAGGATGAAAGCTATGGAGTTCACATCATTATTTAATCATGGAGCCTACGTAAAGGGGTCTACGTAAAGGGGATGGACAGCCACTTACAAATAACAGACCAGTACTTTCCTTATACATATCCACTACCAACCCTGTGATGCTGGTTGTAGTGTCCCTTTGTCTCCATATCCGGACCGCCAATGATTACTTTTGACACGGATATGTGACTGTCATTGCCGCAGTTATATAAAAACTGGTGTAATGGGCCTAGTTTTAGTTTGCACTTTCTTTGTGCAAATTGCGACACATTATTTAATAGTGTTACATGCCCATAGGTGATCCAATCAGCTTTCAGGATATGCAAACAGTCACACCTATTTTTTTGGTACACTTTCCTTCATGCTATAGCACCGCGCAGTAATAAATGTGATGCAAACTAGGAACACACTATCATGACCCTCTAGGTGCACAGTTTTAAAAATGTTGGATAAAATGCAATTGCAATACAATTGTGGTGCATGAACATGACAAATACATGTTATATATGCATACTGTATGCATTAAAGGGGTATTCTCGTCTGGGAATTCACATTGTTTTATTAATCTGCCATATATACACATTTCCTCAATTAGATGTTATTAAAAAAAAATTTACCTGTGTGAAGATAATTTCTCATAAATGTATTCATATGGTCCCTTAGTAACAAGACTTACTCCTTGGATACGGCCACCTCTACTGGAGGGGTTGCACAAAGAAACAAAAGGTTTTTGTATATGAAATGTCTGGAGAGTTACTGCATGTCCCACAGCCACCCTGTGGTAATGAACGCTGAATCCAGGTGGTCAGGCAGGAATCAATAGCGCATGTCTGGCCACCTCTGCCAAAATGTGAGGTGGTCGTATCCAAGGAAGCTATCTCGTTTCTAAGGGACAACATGGCTACATTTATGAGAAATTATCTTTGCACAGAAACATCCAATGGAAGAAATGTTTACTTATGGCAAATGAAGTAAATTAAATGTAAATGCCCAGATGGGAACACCCCTTTAACTGATGCCTCAGTGCTATCCATCTCAAAACATTGCTGAGGGTCAGGATACAGATACATGAAGCTGACATAGGAAACAGAGACACTGGAGCACTGGGATATCTGTAAGGCAAGTTTTTCTCAAGAATTTTACCCATACTGATGATAACACTGATGATAAAAATAATAAAAGTCTGTTGTCTTACAGAAGCGGAGACACGCTTGCTTATGGACAGAACTGCAGCTCTGCTCCACTGAAGAGAATGGGTTTGAGCTTACATGAAATGTACCACTTATGAAACTACTTTTTAAATTACACATACCTTTGTTGATGCAGGATGTGAATTTTTTTAGACATAAAAACAAGCAATTTCACTTTTAAAATTAAGCTTATTACTCCCATGCTCTCTTGGCACATCACAGACGGCACATGCCGCTCTCCTATTACCCTAATTATATTCACCTCCCCGAGGTCTCGGGAACTCTTGTGCATGCGCACTCACTAGCGGACAGTCAGCTGCATGTGAGAGAGTTCCTGAGAGCCTGGTGAAGTTACCAGCTCTTTGGAAGGGGAAGGGGGTAGGTGTATACTAATGTACAATGAAGGTGTGCATAATTAGGGTAATGGGAGAGTGGCAAGCACGGTCTGTGTTGCGCAAGCAACACTTGAGAGTAATTAGCATAATTTTTAAAGCTTTTATTTTAGCGATTTTGCTGCAAATATATACAGTATATATATATTTATATATATATAAATATATATGTACAGACGGTCCCCGGCTTAGAACACCCAACTTACAGACGACCTCCAGTTACAAACAGATCTCTGGATGTTGGTAATTTACTGTACTTTAGTCCCAGGCTACAATAATCATCTGTTTCAAAGGTGTCTGCAATTAAGATTTATTGTTGATCCTGGTTCTTTTAACAACCCAGAAGTTTTAAAGAGGACCTAAATTTTCGGAACTAGGAGCTGCTTACTAAAGTAAGCAGCTCCTAGTGCTTGATCAAATGCCGCAGTGTTAGGGTGATAGCGTTACCGGAAACCTCCGGTAACGCTATCAAACACTGCGGCGGGGTACAGTGTAATCATCGGACAGCTTGCTTGAGGGGGTTCTGAGGCGCTGCCTCTTCCCCGGACCGCCCCGTTCGCTCCATAGACCGGCAGTGACTGCGAGCTGTCCGACAATTACATTGTACCCTGCAGCAGTGTTTGATAGCATTACCGGAGGTTTCCGGTAACGCTATCACCCTAATACTGCAGCGTTTGATCAAGCACTAGGAGTTGCTTACTTTAGTAAGCAGCTCCTAGTGCCGATTAATTGGGTGACAGGTCCTCTTTAAATTGCAATTGTTACAAAAACCCAAAAATTTTTGGCTAGGGTTACAATTATAAAATATACAGTTCCAACTTACATGCAAATTCAACTTATATATATATATATATATATATATATATATATATATATATATATATGGCACTAAAGTAATATTTGGAGCTAAAGTAAATTATTCAGTGATTTGTATTATACTGTACAATACTTATGACATTCTTACCGGACTGGTCTCTTGGGAGAATCAGGGTCTGTAGCCGATACAAAACCAATAGTTTTCTTTATTACATCCTCTTTCACCTTGAACATGTAGTAGGGTGCGCTGAATTCTGGTGGCTCATCCACATCTAAGACATTTACAATAACTTCTGTGGTGCTGCTTGGCCTCTGCTGCTTTACCACTCGTAAGTCAATGGAGGGGTCTGTGACTTCAATGCTCATTCTGAATACATTATCACTACTCTCATAGTTTAGAGGCTGAAAGTAAAGACATGTGTTTAACCAAAGCAAGAGGCAGTGGTTGGCAAAGAGATGTGCAGAGAGGATGTTTCATACCTTCTTCAGAATGATGATGCCTTCATTGGTCTGTGCATTGCTCTTTATCTCAAACCATTGTTGAAATTTTGCTTTTGAAAAAGTGTACTTTGCATTTCTGTTCTGTGGTTCATCAATATCTTTTACCAAAATTTTTCCAACCACATCTCCAACTCTCAGATCCTCATAAACGTTGAATGTGTACTCTTCTGTAAATTTATAGATATCAGTGTCAGACAGAAAGTTTAAGGATTCTGAAGATCTACTAGCATTCCCAAAAAACCTTTAGACTAATCATTTCAAATTTTCTCATTATTGTTATGTTTGTGTTCTATTGTCTTAAACAAGATCTGTAAGTAGCAGGATATGGATCTACTATTGGCAGGAACTTTATGCCGAGTAGGTTTAGGATTACTGTTGGGGGCATGTTCTTTAGACATGCTTAATTTAAAGAGTTTTATTACAACGCGTTTCGGCTCTGAATTTGAGCCTACGTCAGGCAACCTTGAAGGCTCGAATTTCGAGCCGAAATGCGTTGTAATAAAACTCTTTAAATGAAGCATGACTAAAGAACTCTACATGCCCGAGCGTCAGTAGCATCCGATACCTCCGTTACCACATTTGGGCCTTTCCACTGCATTTTTGGTTTGGACATATAAACTTAGAAGTAGTCTAGCAATTTACTTCAATGCCAGTTGAGTTGCTGGCAAATTATTGGCTAGAGTGGCCATGTCTTGTTGACAAGACATCATTATTGGAAACTCGCAAATTTTGCATCAATGGGGAGCAGCAAAAAAGCTAAACTTTAGCAGCAAAGGACTTAAAGGAAAGTGTTGCTTTGTAAAGCCATCTCCCGACTGATGTCTTATTTTTCACAAAACCAGGCAATCCATATAGGTATTGGCAGAGTAAAAGCCATCCCTAATTTGAATGGTTGACTGGTTGCATTGGGCAAGCAAAGCTACTATAGCTTAACGAAGTGGGAACATGGCTTTCTTATATGATGCAGTAGTTTTTCCTAGGTTATGAGTAGAGAACAACACCTATGAGAGCCTGACTGTAACTCTTGTGCCTTCTTAAATTTTTCTAAGCACTAAACCGTAATAAATCTCTTTGTTACCAATACATTTTTTTGGGATTTGGAGTGGGGTGATACTTACTCTCTGTGAACGTTGGAAAATTATCATTGATATCATTCAAATGGATGGTTACTGTAGCAGAGCTTGAAAATCCCCCACTGAGTCCAGGAGAATCTTTGGCTTGAACAATGACTTCATAACTGGCTTGTGTCTCTCTGTCTAAGTAGGAGCTCAGGGTAAATATTTCACCTTTATAAAATATAAAAGAAAGATGAATATTTACAAAACAATCTCATAGGTCATTGAATGATTGCCAGTCTAACAACTGGGACCACTACCAATTCTTTAAATGATGGTTTATGAATTATTTCACTGCTTGTCTTCATAGTGAAACTCTATTGTGATTGAAACTCAAGCACTTCCCCATTTTTGGTAATGGGTCATGTTGAAGTAAAGCAGTGGCAGGGAGTCATTGATGGAGATCTGAATTTTATGGAGATTTAAACCTCCACAATTGTAAAGCACTATTATATTACTTTGTAAAAATGGCAGACCTATAGTTATTTACTTACCAGTGTTTTCATTTATCTTGAAGTGTTCATATCCTTGAAGAATTTTGTATGTTACTTTGGCATGTCCAGCCACCGTGGGGTCATCTGGATCTACAGCAGTAACCTTGGTCACCAACACATCTATGTTAGGTAGATAAAAATACTATTATGTTACAATGCTCTTTATTTGTATAGCAAACCTGACATGCTGAAGTCTAAGCTGCCTGAATCTCCACAGAATCTGGCTTACTATTTAATGTGTATGGGGCCCCCAAGCTCACCCCTGACTATACTCCAGTGGCAGATATTGGGGAAGATAACAAGTTGGAATTCATAAACCCAATCCTTTCATTTTTCTGAAGATAAGCTGCTGTTATATCTGCCAGAAAATGTTCCCTTTGCTTTAAAATATCACCAAATTTCACCAATAAACCAGCCCTCCCAATGTAGGACAGTTTGCATGGTGTTATGTGCTTTTTGGCTCTATGATAGTATTAGTATACATTGTACATACCTGTTGCAGACATCTCCGAGACTGAAGCATTGTACGAATCTTGTGTAAAAGAGGGAGCATTGTCATTAATATCAATAAGTCTAATTGAAAACATCTCAGGAGGTTCTAAAGTTTTCAGGGTGATCATATCTACAAGCAGTGCTGTCAGATTATACTGTGCCTTTTCCTCACGGTCAAGCTTCTCATAGCCATAGATGTCGCCTGTGTTCTCTTTTACTTTGAAGAGGGTGTTAGCATACTCTCCTTGCAGTATGTACTTTGAATCCCTGCGTAGTTTAGTGGAGTGAAGCTAAAAATAAATTGAATTACTCAATATTGCTTATTGGCATGAAAGTGATCTTTTCATTTTATAACAAAAATTTTGAATATTTATCCCTATTTCCTAGACATTGCTGTTGAATAGGGATTCATCAATTCAATAACAAACCAAACCCCTTCCTACCTCATTGGAGTCACATGTGTCTACTCTACCCTGTATACGCTGTCTACTCTACCCACGCTGTCTACTGTACCCACCTCATGTCCTGCGCTTGACCTTACATGGAATAGTAAGTTCTACCTACTGTATGTTATCATGAGTTTACTGTGGTTTACCCCAAATTCAAAACAATAATATTAATATATACTACTATTCATGGCTCACAGGGATCGTTCTGAAAATAATATGAAATATTGATTTCACTGTTGGTATCTGAATCCAGGAACTATTTAGCATGTGTTACATCACACCCACTTATATCTTACCGTTCCTATCAAATATGGAATATTTGTTTGTTCCTCAAGAGTAGTAATCTGATTCCACACCCAGGCTCTCTTTACACGTTGGTTAGTCTTGATAGGTTGACTCTCGTGGTGTGCACTGCTAGTACACAGGACCACATGATAGAAGATGTTGATGATAACCAGCAGATGAAGTAAAAGAAACTTCATCTTGGCTGGATTTCCAGCGACCTTTAAAAAAAAGTAATTGATTAGTTATTTGTATATTAGCAGCTATAGATGAGAAATGCTAATATGTACAGGACCAGGATATGTATGTTCCTCTGTTATCAGCTATTTTAATATACCAAAAAGCTGAATGCATAAGGGAGACCTAAGGTATGATAATAAATTAAAGAGGACCTGTCACCCTAAAAGAAGCACTAGAAGCTGCTTACTAAAGTAAGCAGCTCCTAGTGCTACCGCATTTTTTGCAGTATTAAACTGCTAACTTCATCAGAACCCTCCGATAAAGCTAGCAGACACTGCAGTGCCATTCCCTGGGAGGGCTGGAACGCTGTGAGCTTGGGTTGGTCCAAGGCCCTGCTTGTTTCCTGGACTGCCCCTCCCACACCATAGGCCGCCGCTGCCCCCTCATGAATACGCCGGACCACTGTGAGCTCAGTCCGGCGTTCTGAGGCTATGGCGCTGCAGTGTCTGCTAACTTTATCAAAGGGTTCCTATAACGCTAGCAGTTTAACACTAGTAAAAATGCAGTAGAGATAGAAGCTGCTAGAAGCAAGCAGCTCCTAGTGCTTTTTTTAGGCTGACAGATCCTCTTTAAGTAGTTATTCTCTACATTCTAGTTGGTTAAACGCAATGATAGACTATATAATATGCTTAACCCAAACTTGTACTCTTTCTACTAGGTCCAAACTGGAAAAAATAAACATCCCATCCTTCTTAGATGGTTACCGTTATTGAAGTAAATAAGCAATGGAAAAATGCTATTAGAATAAAGAACTTAAATTTGAGAGACACCTAAATATATTGGATAATTGTATTTCTTTGACTACTATGAAAACACTACAATGGGGCTAACAGTTGAAAGATCTAAACAATCACTAATCTATATGAATGAATTTCTACCTATTGCACAAAGCAACCCAGTCATGCACACTCTAAGGCAATAGTTTGATGCTGAAGTGGACATCTGTGGCAGGAATTTAAGTATAGTGTTTATATATTTGTCTACTACTGAGATGTAACTTAAAGGAAACCTGTCAGGGTAATTTGAGACACTAAACCACCGACATGTTCTTATGGATTTTTAAGCATTCAGGGTGAAAAAAAAATGAATACTCACCTCAGTCTCTCGATCCCTCAGTGGTGATGCGTTCCAGGAAGTGAAGCGGACGTATTAGACCTATGCTCCAGCCCCATAGGTACAGCGCATGCACAGTCTAAAAAGGATACTGTCCTGGCTTCTCTTCCCTCAACATGAAAGGAGGCCCCAGGATCTTCTGATGTGAGTCCGATATACCTCAAGGACTCACATCTAGGTAAGTATTTAAGTTTATTTTATAAAATGTTTTTCATGTAAAAATGTCCATTTGGGACCCTAAACCTTCTTGAGACATATTGAGAAGCGAGGTGTTAAGTAATTACTAACATGTGTAAATATATTCTCTGCTTGTCACTTATTATATTATTTATAGGAAGATAAAACAATGGATGAAATAATCCAAAAAAAGTTACTCATAATAATGTTGAAAGGGTTCAGTTTTTTTTCCCTTCTTTCTGGAAAGGAAGCTTCTCTCCTACACAAGAGGAAATAATCTCTCCTCTCCGTGTGCACCTTTCAGCATTCTTTACTGTTCCTGATTAATATTTCAGATTTGTGGGGTAGATTTTCCTTCTGTGTCAGAGCAAAGCTTCCTTTTATGAAATAGGGGCAAAAAAGGGGTTTAAAACCAAAAGGTGAAAACATTTTATTTTCTTTTAGGTTTTTTTCTTGACAACTTATGTAAGCTGCGGCCTACAAATACAAAAAAATGACAGCATGCAATGTCAATCATGTGCTTCTAAAGACAGAAGGATCATGTCTTGTATTAATAGAGTTAAGGATAGATGAGTAATATTACTGCTTCACGAATCATTGTTTTGGCTGCATCCTGAATATGCAGTTCAGTCAGGCTGTACTTCATAAAAAGATGCTCTGGAGTTAGAATCTGCATCAAGGAGGACCACAAAACTGTTATGGGGTGTGGAGGATCTCAGTTATGAAAAGAATTGAAAGAATTTACTTAATCTAGAGAAGAAATGACCAAAAGGGATTATGATAAATTTATAAACTATAAAAATGGCCCGTACAAAAATTTGGGGAAAAACTGTTTCCCACCAAAGACAATGGGTCACTGTCTCTGTCTAGAGAAAAAAAAAAGCATTCAATCACCAGAGGTGACCAGACCTCTTTAGGATAAGAACTGTGAATATGTAGAATAGCCTGCCTCAGGAGCTGGTCACAGCAGGAAAAGCAGAAGGCTTTACAATGGGTTTAGATTCCGCCTTCTAGCAAAGTAACATTAAAAACATAAAGTTAATCATGAGAAAAAGAAACTACACGCTCTTTTAATTATATATCTTTTCCTACGAGGACATAAAACAATCCTGTCCTTGGAATGTAATTGAAGTCAGATAATTACAACCTTAAAAAATTTCAAATTACAAAATTCTGAGACAGTGGGGCACATTTACTAAGGGCTTTGTGCCAGTTTTCTGTCTGACTTTCTGGTGGAAACTGACTTTCTGTCTGGACGTTCCGGTGCTCAGTCGGACCGGGCGCCATATTTAACTTGAACAAAAGTCTGTTGCACACCCTATGTTAAAGCTGCACCACAAAAAAGTTGGTGAACTCTTTTTGGCCAGTGCAGGGAAGCTCCAGATTCATGATTTTTGGCGCACATTCTTAATGAATCATGTGCATAGAACATTATACACGGGCATCATTGACTTTTAGTGCAGTTTCCTACATTAGTAAATATGCCCCAGTATGTGAAAAATAAAATACACTATTGCTGCTTTCATAGGAATGAAGAGGGTAAGTAGCAACCATGGACAGTAAATAAATGCCCATAATTAAACCATCAGCAGCAAGTGTGACCACCTCAATAAAAGCAGAAGTTTTGAAAATGTAATCTTAGACGCTGCTTTCTATTAATCTGTGAATGGTTATAAGATCATTCCCAAACTCTCCCAGGTCAGAGAAACTACAAAAAACTCATCTCATATTCCACAGGCCACAATTAGCATATTATATATTGTAGTTTCAATTAGAAAAAGACTGAACAAGCATTGTTTGTAAGGGTTGTCAGGATAAAGCCTCTTCTTTCAAAATGGACAAGACAGCACCACTTGCGTTTATTAAGCTGCATCCAAACAAACAATGCAACCTCTAAAACAATGGTAAAGAGTTATCAATATGGTAAGGACAGAATTCTTAAGAATGCCTTTTGTTGCATTTATCAAAAGTGTTACAGGGTGTGGTCTAATACATAAACTGTGTGACTTTAATTGAAAAGGGCATACACCAACAAATATGTAAATGCAACAAACTTTATTATTTTTCTGGAGTAAGCTAATACAAATAGGAAGTACAATTTAGACTGATTTATCATTCATAATGCTGATAAATCCAATGCAGTACCTAAGGTAGATCTGATGGTAGGTTTTCTACTAACATGCTAAGACCTAAACTTTCTTTCGCTAATTCTGCAAGACTTTCTAACTTGGACTACACTTTATATAACAAATATGCAATTTTTTGTCAGAGGCTACAGGGGCATGAAGTAGCATCTACGGGCTGTGGTAGCAAAGGCTATTCCACGCCCCATTGGCCTTTGCTGTCCCTCCTACCTGCATGTCCTTCGTGTTCCTTGGTGTGTTCATTTTCACCTCTGACTACTCAGAGGTGACCCCTCCAGGGCTGCCACAACATGCTCATGCACTCTGCCACTGGCACAGAGCAAGGAGCTTCAACGCATGTGCAGAGCTTGAAGAAGCTGGCGCTGATAAGGAGCGTGCTGAGAATGCGCAGGTAGGGAGTAGAGTAGCCTTTGCACCCACAGCCGGAGGGGCTACTCCATGCCCCAGTAGCCCCATATTAGTTATATAAACTGTAGTTCAGGTAAGAAAGATTTATAAAAACCTACGATCAGATCTACCTCAATGGGCAAATTCCTGATGGTAGATTTCCTTTCTAACGGTCCATCTAACCTTGATACTCAGTTATTAGGGGGCATGTCTCATGCCCTTTTTGGAGTATAGAAACGTAGAAACCATTGTTTTTTTTCCACCATTTATGCAAAATGTTCAGAGCAGTGGAAAGGAGTAGGGCCAATGGCCACCATTAGACTTATAATCACTTTAGAAAACTGGGGTGAATGTTTGTTAAAATCTATACCAGCCATTATATACACCTTTATTAATACTGCAGGAAGTTGAGACCCCAAAACCCCATAAAATACTTTACTGTTCCACATTACACGAGCCACCAAATTATGGCACATTGGGGGAAGGGGAGGGGGGAATTCATTCAAGAATGGTGTTTAGAACGTCAATTTTAAAGTTCCCCTACCTCACGATTCGGCTCCTGTATTCACTAGGAGTCTCCGGCCTCTAAGTGAATATAGGCTTAAACTCCTGTAGACCTGTAGACCAGATTGGAAGTGTCTACTGTAGTAAATGTGTTAGGTCAGGTATTCGTGACCTCACACAGCCTGCCCGCTCTCTGACACAACATGTCCATCGTAGGATTGTGGGTCGGAGAAGAAAACTGGCAGGGATGGGGAGATTCATGCGCTTTCTCTGGCAGAAAACTGGCAAATGCTCAATAATATATTTTCTGCCATTTTTCTTTTTTTGAAGCTTGATATTTATATTCAGAAAAGCTGAATGGTGATAGGGTTGTCATCCAGCTTTTCCAGGCTCCTCAATGGCATATTTGCATAACCATCTAAATTTGCTGTTCAGGAGTCTGGGAAAGCTCGATGATATCCCTTTCTACACAGTTTTTATCCAAGATATCATCTAAGATATAACTACTGTAGACAGGAGTTTTAACAGTCTAGGAAGTTTATGAAAAAGAGTGGGACAAAGAGAACTGTGGGATATTGTGAGTGCATAGAGCAGAATTGATTTTACTTTGTGATGAATCCCTAAAGAGTATTTACAAAAAATGGTTGAGGCGGTCATGAAATTTTTGTTGAAAGACATTTCATTTACAATTCCCAGCAGAGGCTATTAAGCTGAATAAACCCAACGCGTTCATAATAAACCCATCTTCATAAAACGGAAAGTATTGGCTTCTAGATTTTTCCATGCAAGGTTAATGGAAGGTTAAACATGCTCTAATATTGACCGCTTATTGCAGTCAATGGGAAAAATTGGTGGTGGCAGACAGTACAGTTTTATTAGTCGTATGACTGTGCACCCAGAGTAACCAGTCAATTAATAAATCTGCCATTTCCAGAGTGAGATCTATGACTCTCAATTTATAAAACTACTAAAGGAAGGGTTTTTTTTACAAGCAGATTTTTTATCTATGGATTTCTTCAATTTCTCAGGAGTATTTTACAAAAAATAAAGATAATATTTCTGGTATTTATTCAATCCGGCAGTAATCCTTTTTCCCCTCTGTGGGAATATTTATAATATGCGATTTCTTTTTCTGGCTCCAAGATTTTATTATGTAATTTCTAAGAAATTTAGTGAGAGGCATATGATTAATATCATGAATAGGTGGGAAAAAAGGGCTCAATAAGAATGGAAAAGAAAATCTACAATCAAAATCAATCAAGATATAGATCCAGGCATAAACGTTTAAAATTATGCTAATGAGCTTAAGTGGCTCTGGGGGGTGTTTCCAAAGTCCCTCTTTTCATTCGCTGCTACAATGAGCAGAGCAGGTCTCCACTCCAACCAGAATTTCCTGCTGCTCCTAGATTACACAGGTAGAGGGAGGAGGGAGAGAGCAGGGGGAGGAGGGAGACATGCTCTGCTTATTGTAACAACCTTCCCTCTGATGATGCAGTACTGAGAGGCTCTGGAAAGATAATCAGGCTTATTAGCATAAATATAAAAGTTGATTACCACAGTCACAGTGCCTAGATCTATGATTAAGTGTCCATGGTTTATACAAGCTTGTTTTTGATCGTAGATTCCCTTTAATTATTTAGGTATGGAATATGCAAAAAATTTTCATGGGTGAAAAAAATAGAAATTTTGAGTGCTAGTGCCACAATATTGGTCTTACACTCTTGACTTGTTCTATTTCTGGGTGCAAAATTTAGGTGCCACTTGTGAATCCACCAGTTCTCTGGTGCTAAAAAAAAGAGAGCAGCTAAAACTTTGCACCACAAACTTAAAACCTACTGGAAAATAAAGCATGGTTCCATCGCCACCCTGCGACAAAAATAATAAATGCCCCTCTATGCCTCTAGGACTATACATAAGCCTTGTGACAAGACATGGATTCATAACCTAACCAGTAAGTCTCTTCCAAAGGAAACTGTATAACTGTAGACTGATTTGGCTGCACTCTTCCCAACTAAACAAAAATTTCTGCACTGAAAGGGTTGTTCCATGGTACAGTCGGACTGTGCAACACATTTATCATGTAGTGTCAGACAGAATTTTGTTGCACGCCCTATTTTAAAGGTGCCCCCAAAAAAAGTTGTTGCACTCTGTTGGAGCAGTGCCAGATTCATGACAAACGTGCACCACAATTTCTGTGGCCATGTAAGCTGGATGTGGTTTTTTGTCATTGGAAAATTAATCAAAAGTGGAGCTTACGGAAGGTTAAATCGCACATTCTGGGTGGAGTGGGCTTTGGTAAAGTTTGCACACCCAACATTGCTATTCTGAGATCTACACAATGATACAAAAAAGTAAAAATGTGTTTTTTTTCCCTTAAAGCTATGGCATAGTCACCATAGTCTTGGGTTGACAAATGTTTAAAGGGAACCTGTCATCAGAAATTGGCCTAATAAACCACCAGATCAGGTTAATCTGACAACTTCTATCCGTAGTAAACTCTTGCTGGTTGTCACTTATTATACTATTTGATGTCACATGCTCCAGTGTATAGTCTTTTACTAACCCTTCTAATATTTCCCCACAATGGAAGTTAAGCTTTCAGGCCTGTAATTGCCTGGCAAAGTTATATATTGGCACCACATTTGCCTTGCGCCAGTCGCTTGGCATCACACCAGACATTATGGAATCCCTGAAGATTTTAGACAGCGGTACAACAATAACAGAACTGAGTTCTTCAAGAACTCTGGGGTGCAACCCATCTGGTCCAGGAGCCTTGGACACATTGATTTCATTGAGCTTAGATTGGATCATGTCTACATTCAGCCAGTCTAGTATATTACAGGATGCATGACCCGCACTGGCACCACCCACGTCAGAAGTTCTTTCTTCTATCGTATAAACGGAGCTAAAAAAAACATTAAGTATCTCCGCCTTCTCTTGCTAGGCGACGAAAGGACGTGAGGAGATACCTAGCAAGAGGGGCAACCAAGCAGAGGGAACTGGGGCTAAGGGGCGCAGGTTTAAGGCGTTGCACGTTAGACGAGAATGTTTACCATAAATCGTCTGGAAACAGAATTGAAGAAGGCACACCAAAAGAACACACGCACGAAGCGACAGGGGATCAAAACAAAATACACAACAAAGAAGAGCGTGTGTTGAGAAGCAAAGTAGCTGGGGGCCCCCAGAAAAATAAACTGAATCGACACCCGGGTTGTGTGAAACAAAGCCGGAGCAAAGGCGGTTCGTGTCCTCTCTTAGGAACACGGACAGGAAAAAAAAACCCTAACTCTTTATAGGATGACTCCCTTGAGTCATCCCACAACCAGCAGTTGTTTGCTTGCTAACAAGCTAAAAGGATAAAGTCATAATCTATCTTATTCCGGAACAAACCTGAATTTTTTCCTCGCATACTTACACACTTCCAAACACGACTTACAAACTTCACTAGGTGTGTTTTGTTACAATAGCCCTGCAAATGAAGGCACCAGTGGCTTGTTGTTATATGGCTCTGGAGGACGTAATGGGTGCTGTGTAACAGGAAAAGGTTTTCTTCTGCTTACGGTGAAGAAATGTGATGACAGAGGTGTGTAATAATGATGCGCACAAACTACTTGTATCAAAACATTTCTCATTGCCGTCAGGCCCGTTGTGCGCTGCCTCATACAACATTTGGCATGCTGAGTTTTTACACTGCTGGGTGTGTTACATTGTATGGATAAATGAGCTGTTTGACTTAAACAAAACCCTACCTTGCAAATAAAGATAAACTTATGCATCCATTCATTCATCAAATCTCCAGAGTGCCCAAGTTTTTATCTACCGCTGTCCCCGTGGATTTTAACAAGTAGGCTTGCCTCCGGGACGCTCGGCAATGCCAATCGAATTATGAGATCTATTTTTCCCTTAATTTTTATCACTGTTTTTGATTTTACTTGTTTTGTTTTTGGCTAAGGGCATTGTCCTTTCTGTATATTAATGGTCTTTAATAGGTTATTCTTGGGGCTCTAATAAAACGTTGTCACCATATACTCTTTGGAGTAGGTGAATTGCCACTAAGCATGTTACACACACTGGTGATCGTCTGTGTGCTAGCAGTTTTTCTATAAAGCTTGTCGCGCGTGTGAACTGTAAAGCACCTAGAACGAGTGTGTATTTTGGGTGCAAGAGTGTGTTATGGGATTGGTGGCCGCGGAGGTGTATGAAATAAGCCATGTTGACTGCTACATGTAGTAGGGGTGTGGAGGTAATATATTTGGTGGTCTGCCCCCTTGGCTGTGGCGGAGGGGTGTGCAGGGTCAGGGAGTCGGATAGCCTTGGGTTCTCCCTGATAGAAATCGGTGCTGGCGCTAGGACAGTAGAAATTAGTGTCAGACGCCATCTTATGTAGGTGGGTGGGGGGGGAGGCTTTATTGTGAGGACTCGCCTATTCCGGGTGCAACTCCCATGAGTGTCTCTAGAGTGGGGTGCAGCATCAAGAACCTATTTCATAACGTTTGGAGCTAGAATCTCTGGAAACCTATACCACACATTCTCTTGAGATTAAACTAGATTGAGAAGACAAAACTTACTAGGTCTTTGCGTAAATTTTCACACACTCTTGGAGCATAGGGCGTCAGCAATTCTGGAGGATTGTCATTGGACACCCCACACCTTATGTATACATTTACTGATGTTGCTTTCTTGGTTGGGAGAGCTACAAGAAGCATTCATTACTGAAAAGTCCGATAACTAATACTCATTGAAACAACTTCATTTTTAAGCACTGCAATCAAACGGCAGATATATTGAAATGAGTGAGAAGGCCCTAAGTTTCCATATTTTTCTCTAATGCCTATGTTTCATAGATCACTAGCACTAAAGATTTTTTTTGAATCAGGTATATCGATGGCTCTCTATAGCTTAGGCTTTTAAATTTGAAATTAGTGAAGAGTCTCCTCTAGAACCTTACCTTACAATACATTTTTCAGAGGCTGTTGTTTATTTATTGGCAGCAAGGTACTGTAACTGTAGTTCTAACAGTAGCAGTGTGTTCATGTCGTGCTGCTCTTTATACCGGTGTTCTCGCTGCACCATATCCCGGGTTGCAGGTGGCACCCTGTGCGCTCGCTGTCCCCGGCGGACCCTAGCTTCGCAGCCTTTGCTCCCCCCTTATTCCTGGTTCCAGTTGGCGGTCCTCCGCAATACGTCCCACACTCCAGTGTCACGCGTCGCCTCGCAAGTGGTACATAGTGGTAACACGTGGGTCACCTACTCCCTGAATGCCTGAACAAATGCCGATGTTCCTTCAATTCAGCATCCGCTACCCCTACTGCTCCTATTCTGTTTTTAGTTACCTCATACGCAGAGAAGCCAGTCTTTGTTATCTTACCATACGTCTTCATCTGCTGTTACGTGTTAAATTGGCCAAGCGTTGTCTCCCTCGATCTAGGGACTTGTAAAATACTTCCATTGATGTTACTATTAAATAGGTACTCTTTGATTGGTTTTTGCAGAATACTAAAATGAGAGAGAACACCTAATTCACAAAATTGTTGTGCCCACGTAAACTACAGAATGTTAATTTAGTAGCCTGTAAATAAAATATGTAAATTGAGAGGGAAATGCCTCCGGCAGGATCTATGTAAGAGTTGGCAGTCTTAGGATCAAATGCCTTTCTATGGTTCACTAGTTTACCTATTGCCACGTCTCCACTGAACCAGCCGTAATATCTGATCATATTGATGGCCTATAATTCTTATTAAATGGACACTAGGTTGATCAGGCACCAACGTTTAGTGTTGGGTACATATGCAAATCGCCTAAGCAATGTACTTGTATATATGTATGTCTGAAGAAAGGATGCGCACTCCCGATCATTTCTAGATCTGTAGCCAAATACCAGCTTATTATTTACACAGCACTGCAATTTGTTTGACTCGAGTTTTGCTCCAGCATGCTTGAAAAACACTTTGAGAGTCAAAACGTGCAATGCTGGTGAATAAGGTCATTATTGCCTAGGACATGTAGGTCCTCATTTACTTACCTGTCCTGACCCTATCCCCGAAAGTGTATTATCCATCTCGTAATGCAGCAACGGAATTCATGTACAGATGTGTCACCCGATATTGTGATTGTGTTCGTACGTACCTTCCGCTCGCTAGGTCTCGCGCGAGTTTCACACTTCTTTCTTCCCGTGATGATGTAAGTGCATTGTCTTGCAACACAATTCAATCTTAATCCTGGCGCTAGCGCTCGTCAAATCAATCAGATTGCCAGATTGCCTGCCTCGGCGGATCTCTATCGCAATGAAAGCCAGCCCAGCTGCGGCCCACATCTGATCGCGTGTGACAATCCCTAGTTAAATATACTGTCATAGCCCCTGACAAAAGTCGTACCATGCTGTAAATAACCCTCATAAAGTCGCGTCTGCTTCTTTAACATTCAGTATTTTGTGATTCGAGTGTCTGGATTCCCTTCTCAGTTCAGACATTAGTGCTTTATCGCATACTGACAGACTTCTTTTGGCAATCAGTTTGGTACGTTTGCAGGAGAGAGCAATAAGTAGGATGAAAGCTATGGCAGTCTACTCATTATTTAAATCATGGAGCCTCGTAAGGGGTTACGTAAAAGGGATGGAACAGCCACTTATCAAAATAACAGACCAGTACTTCCCTTATACATATCCACTACCACCCTTGTGATGGTCTGTTGTAGTGTCCCTGTTGTCTCCATATCTCGGACCCTCTGCAATGATACTTTTTACACGGAGGTATGTGACTGTGGCCCGCCATCTATTGCCGAGTCTATATAAAACTGGTGTAATGGGCCTAGTTTGGTTTTGCACTTTTTCGTGCAATTGTCGACACTACATTATTTAATAGTGTTACAAATGCCATAGGTGTCCATCACTTTCTAGGTAGCAAACAGTCACACCTATTTTTTTGGTAGCACTTTCTTCATGCTTAGCACCGCGCGTGAATAAATGTGATGCAAACTAGGAACATCACTATCAATGACCCTCTAGTCACATTTTTAAGAAATAGTTGGATTAATGCAAATTGCAATACAATTGTGGTGCATGAACCTGAACAAATACATGTTTTTATTAATATGGCATACTGTAATGCATTAAGGGTATTCTCGTCTGGGGATTCACATTGTTTATTATCTTGCCATATATACCATTTCCTCCGATTATATATGTTTTAAAAATTAAAACTTAAATATTCTCTCATAAATGTCTCATATGGGTCGCTTAGTAACCGACTTACTCTTGGATAGCCGGCCACTCTCTACTGGAGGGGTTGGCACAAATGAACAAAGAAGTTTTTGTATATGAAATGTCTGAAGTTACTGCATGTCGCCATAGCCGCCGCTGTGGGTAATCGACTCTGAATCCAGGTGTCAGCGCAGGACTCAATAGCGCATTTCTGGCCACCTGTCTGCCAAATGTGAGGTGTCGTGATCCTAAGAGAGCTTATCTCGTTTCTAGGATCAACTGGCTACATTTATGGAAATTATCTTTGGCACATAAACATACCTAATGAGAGTAAGATATGTTTACTTATGGCAAATGAAGTGAAATGAATGTAAATTGCCCATGGGAACCCTCTTTAACTGATCCTCAGTGCTACCATCTCAAAACATTGCTGAAGGTCAGGATACAGACGACATGAACTGACAAAGGAAGCATTAGACAACTGGAGGCCCTGGGTATCGTCTGTATGGGCTAATTTTCTCAAGAATTTTACCATCTGATGATAACGGATGATAGAAAACTAATAAATAGGTCGTGTCAGACACAGGGGAGACACGCTTTGTTCTTATAGGACAGAACCCTCTAGCTCTGCTCCACTGAGAGAATGGGTTTGACTTACATGAACTGATACCTAACATAGAAACCTACTTGTATTAATTACACCATACTGTTGTTGGATGCAGGTATGTGAATTTTTTTTAGACATAAAACAAAGCAATTTCACTATTAAAATTAGCTGCGCGCTTTTGCACAGTCACGAGACAGCACAGCTTGCCGCGCTCCTATTAAAGCCCTAATTATATTTCACCATCCCGAGGTCTCGGGAACTCTTGTGCATTGCGGTCACTCCACTAGCGGAGCAGTCAGCTGCATGTGAAGAGTCTCTGAGATCCTGTGGTGTACAGCTCTTTGAGAGGGAGGGGTAGGTGTATACTAATGTACAATGAAGGTGTGTATATTAGGGTTGGGAGAGTGCAAGCACGTCTGTGTTTGTCGCAAGCAACACTTGGAGAGTAATTAGCATAATTTTAAAGCTTTTTATTTTAGGCGTATTTTGCTGCGAAATATATACATATATATTTTTATATAATATATAAATATATATGTACAGTACGGTCCCCGTGCTAACCCCAACTTACAGACGACCTCCAGTTACAAACAGATCTCTGGATGTTGGTAATTACTGTCTTAGTCCCAGTGACAATAATCATCTGTTTCAAAGGTGTCTGCATTAAGATTTATGGTTGATCCTAGTTCTTTTAACAACCCAGAAGTTTTAAGAGGGACCCTAAATTTCGAACTAGGAGCTTCTTACTAGTAACAGCTCCTAGTGCTTGATCAAATCCGCATGTTAGGGTGATGCGTTAAACACCGAAACCTCGGTAACGCTATCAAACACTGCGGGCGGGGTACATGTGAATCATCGGACCAGCTTGCTTAGAGGGTTTCTGAGGCCGGGTGGCCTCTTCCCCGGACCGCCCCATGTTCGCTCCATAACCGGCATGACGCGCGAGCTGTCCGACAATTACATTGTAGCCTGCACAGTGTTGGATAGCATACCGTAGTTTCCGGTAACGCTACACCCAAACTGCAGCGTTTATCAAGCACTAGGAGTTGCTTACTAGTAAGCAGCTCCTGTGCCCGATTAATTGGGTGACACGGTCCTCTTTAAATTGCAATGTTACAAAACCCAAAATTTTTGGCTTCGGGTACAATTATAAAATATACAGTTCCAACTTACTTCAAATTCACTTATATATATATATATATATATAATAGATATATTATATATATATATATGGCACTAAGGTAATATTTGGAGCTAAGAGTAAATTATTCAGTGATTTGTATTATACTGTACAATACTTATGACATTCTTTAATACCTGGACTGGTCTCTTGGGAGAATCAGGTCTGTAGCCGATACAAAACCAATAGTTTTTCTTTATTACTCCTCTTTCACCTTGAACATGTAGTAGGGGTGCGCTGAATTCTGGGGGCTCATCCACATCTAACATTTACAATAACTTCGTGGGTGCTGCTTGGCCTCTGGCGGCTTTACCACTCGTAATCAATGGAGGGTCTGTGACTTCAATGCTCATTCTGATCATTATCACTACTCTCATAGTTAGAGGCTGAAGTAAAGACCATGTGTTTAACCAAAGCAGAGGCAGTGGTTGGCAAAGAGATGTGAGAGAGGATTTTCATACCTCTCAGAATATTGAGCCTTCATTGGTCTGTGCATTGCTCTTTACTCTCAACCATTGTTGAAATTTGCTTTTGAAAAGTGTACTTTGCATTTCTGTTCTGTGGTTCAATATCTTTTAACCAAAATTTTTCCACGCACATCTCCAACTCTCAGATCCTCATAAACGTTGAATGTGTACTCTTCTGTAATTTATAGATATCGTGTCAGACAGAAAGTTAAGGATTCTGAGATCTACTACATTCCCAAAAACCTTTAGACTATCATTTCAAATTTTCTCATTATTGTTATGTTTGTTGTTTCTTTGTCTTAAACAAGATCTGTAAGTAGCAGGATATGGATCTACTATTGGCAGGACTTTATGCCGATTGTAGGTTAGGATTGTTGGGGGCAGTTTAGTTCTTTAGACATGCTTATTTAAAGAGTTTTTATACACGCGTTTCGGCTCGAATTTGAGCCTACGTCAGATACCTGTTGAGCTCGATTTTGAGCCGAAATGCTTGAACAAAACTCTTTAAATGAAGCATGACTAAAGAACTCTACCATCCCGAGCGTCATGCGTTAGCATACCGATACCTCCTCTTACCACATTTGGGCCTTGCCACTGCATTTTTGTTTTGGTACATATAAACTGAAGTGAGTCTAGCAATTTACTTCAATGCCTTTTGAGTTGCTGGCAAATTATTGGCTAGAGTGCCATGTCTGTTGACAAGACTCATTATTGAAACTCCAAATTTGCATCAATGGGGGAGCAGCAAAAAAGCAAACTTAGCAGCAAGGACTTAAAAAAGGTGCTTGGTAAAGCCATCTCCGACTGAGTCTTATTTTTCACAAAACCAGGCATCCATATAGGTATTGGCAGAGTAAAAGCCTCCCTAATTGAATGGTTGACTGTTGCATTGGCAAGCAAGCTACTATAGCTTAACGAAGTGGGAACACTGGCTTTCTTTATGATGCAGAGTTTTTCCCTAGGTTATTAGAGAAAAACACCTATGAGAGCCTGACTGTAACTCTTTGTGCCTTCTTAAATTTTTCAAGCACTAAACCGTAATATCTCTTTGTTACCAATACATTTTTTTGGGATTTGGAGTGGGGTGATACTATACTCTCTGTGAACGTGGGAAATATCATTGATATCATTCAAATGGATGGTTACCGTAGCAGATGCTTGAAAATCCCCACTGATCCAGGAATCTTGGCTTGACAATGACTTCATACTGGCTTGTGTCTCTTTCGTCTAAGTAGGAGCCTCAGGTAAATATTTCACCTTTATAAATATAAAAGAAAGATGAATATTTACAAAACAATCTCATAGGTCCTTGAATGATTGCTCAGTCTAACAACTGGACCAACTACCAATCTTTAATGATGGTTTATGAATTATTTCACGGCTTGTCTTCATAGTGAAACTCTATTGTGATTGAAACTCAACACTTCCCCATTTTGGTAAGTGTTTGAAGTAAAGCAGTGGCAGGAAGTCTTGATGGAGATCTGAATTTTATGGAATTTAAAACCTCCACAATTGTAAAGCATATTATATTACTTTGTAAAAATGCCAGACCTATAGTTATTTACTTACCAGTTTTTTTTCATTTATCTTTAAGTGTTTCATATCCTTGAAGAATTTTGTATGTTACTTTGGCATGTCCAGCCCGCTGGGGTCATCTGGTCTACAGCATAACCTGTCACCAACACATCTATGTTAGGTAGTAAAAAACTATTAATGTTTACAATGCTCTTTATTTGTATAGCAAACCTGACATGCTAAGTCTGCTGCCTGAATCTCCACATATCTGGCTTACTATTTAATGTGTATGGGGCCCACAGCTCACCCCTGACTATACCTCCAGTGGCAGATATTGGGGAAGATAACAAGTTGAATTCATAACCCGCATCCTTTCATTTTTCTGAGATAGCTGCTGTTATATCTCCAGAAAATGTTCCCTTGCTTTAAATATCACCAAATTTCACCAATAACACCACCCTCCAAGGTAGGACATTTTGCATGGTGTTATGTGCTTTTTGGTCATGATGTAATTAGTATAACATTGTAAATCCTGTTGCGACATCTCCGAGACTGAAGCATTGTACGAATCTTGTGTAAAAGAGGGAGCATGGTCATTAATATCAATAAGTTCTAATTGAAAACATCTCAGGAGGTTCTAAAGTTTTCAGGGTGATCATATCTACAAGCATGGCTGTCAATTATCCTGTGCCTTTCCTCACGTCAAGCTTCTCATAGCCATAGATGTCGCCTGTGTTCTCTTTTACTTTGAAGAGGGTTTTAGCATACTCCCTTGCAGTATGTACTTTGAATCCTCCTGCGTAGTTAGTGGAGTGAAGCTAAAAATAAATTGAATTACTCAATATTGCTTATTGCATGAAGAGTGATCTTTTCATTTATAACAGAAAATTTTGAATATTTATCCCTATTTCCTAGACATTGCTGTTGAATAGGATTCATCAATTCATAACAACAAACCCCTTCCTACCTCATTGGAGTCACATGTGTCTACTCTACCACTGTATACCCAGCTTGCTCGTCCAAACATGGAAATAGTAAGTTCTACCTACTGTATGTGTTCATGATTTACTGTGGTTATCCCAAATTAAAACAATATATTATATATTACTACTATTCATGCTCACAGGATCGTTCTGAAAATAATATGAAATATTGATTTCACTGTTGGTATCTGAATCCAGAAACTATTTAGCATGTGTTACATCACACCCACTTATATCTTACCGTTTCCATCAAATATGAATATTTGTTTGTTCCTCAAGAGTAAGTATCTATTCCACACACCGGCTCTCTTTACGTTGTTGTCTTGATAGGTTGACTCTCTTGGTGTGCACTGCTATACACAGGACCACATGATAGAATGTTGATGATAACCACAGATATAAAGTAAAAAACTCATCTTTGGCTGGATTTCCAGCGACCTTAAAAAAAAGTAATTGATTATGTATTTGTATATTAGCAGCTATAGATGAGAGAAATGCTAATATTTACAGGACCGGATATGTATGTTCCTCTTTATCAGCCTATTTTAATTACCAAAAGCTGAATGCATTAGGGAAATCTAAGGTATGATAATAATTAAAGAGGACCTGTCACCCTAAAAGAAGCACTAGAGCGCTACTAAAGTAAGCAGCTCCTAGTGCTACCGCCATTTTTTGCAGTATTAAACTGCTAACTTCATCAGAACCCTCCGATAAAGCTAGCAACACGCAGTGGCCATTCCTGGGAGCGCTGAACGCTGTGAGCTTGGGTTGGTCCAAGGCCCTGCTTGTTTCTCCTGGACTCCGCCCCTCCCACACCTAGGCCGCCCCTGCCTCCACGTCCGATGAATACGCCGGACCACTGTGAGCTCATCCGGCGTTCTGAGGCTATGCGCTGCCAGTGTCTGCTAACTTTATCAAGGGTTCCTATAACTAGCATTTAACACTAGTAAAAATGCAGTAGAGTAGAAGCTGCTAGAAGCAAGCAGCTCCTAGTGCTTTTTTTAAGGCTGACAGATCCTCTTTAAGTAGTTATTCTCTACATTCTGGTTGGTTAAACGCAATGATAGACTATATAATATGCTTAACCAAACTTGTACCTTTCTAGGTCCAACTGGAAAAAATAAACATCCCATCCTTCTTAGATGGTTACCGTTATGAATAAATAAGCAATGGAAAAATGCTATTAGAATAAAGAACTAAATTTGGAGACCCCTAAATATTGGATATTGTATTTCCTTGACTACTATGAAAACACTACAATGGGGCTAACAGTTGAAAGTCTAAACACCTCTAATCAATGAGAATTTCTACTATCTATTGCACAAAGCAACCCAGTCATGCACACTCTAAGGCAATAGTTTGATGCTGAAGTGGACATCTGTGGCAGGAATTTAGTATAGTGTTTTAATATTTGTCTACTACTGAGATGTAACTAAAGGAAACCTGTCAGGGTAATTTGAGACACTAAACCACCGACATGTTCTTAGGATTTTTTAGATTCAGGTGAAAAAAAATGAATACTCACCTCAGTCTCTCGATCCCTCAGGGTATGCGTTCCAGAAGTGAAGCGGACGTATTAGACCTATGCTCCACCCCATAGGTCAGGCATGCACAGTCTAAAAAGGATACGTCCTGGCTTCTCTCCTCAACAGGAAAGGAGGCCCCAGGATCTTGTGATGTGAGTCCGATATCCTCAAGGACTCACATCTAGGTAAGTATTAAGTTTATATTTTAAAATGTTTTTCATGTAAAAATGTCCATTGTGGGACCCTAAACTTCCTTGAGACATATGAGAAGCGAGGTGTTAAGTATTACTAACATGTAATATATTCTCTGCTTGTCATTATTATATTATATAGGAAGATAACAATGATGAAATAATAAAAAAAGTTACTCATTTAATAATGTTGAAAGGGTTCGTTTTTTTCCCTTCTTTCTGGAAAGGAAGCTTCTCTCCTACACAAGAGGAAATAATCTCTCCTCTCTGTGTGCACCTTTCAGCATTCTTTACTGTTCCTGATTAAATATTTCAGATTTGTGGGTAGATTTTCCTTCTGTGTCAGAGCAAGCTTCCTTTTATGAAATAGGGGCAAAAAAGGGGTTTAAACCAAAAGGTGACATTAACTATTTCTCTTTTTAGGTTTTTTTCTTGACAACTTATGTAAGCTGGCGGCCTACAATACCAAAAATGACAGCATGCAATGTCATCATGTGCTTCTAAAAGACGAAGGACATGTCTTGTATTAATAGAGTAAGGATAGATGAGTAATATTACTGCTTCACGAATTATTGTTTTGGCTGCATCCTGAATATGCGTTCAGTCAGGCTGTACTTCATAAAAATGCTCGGAGTTAGAATCTGATCAGGAGGACCAACAAACTGTTATGGGGGTGTGGAGGATCTCAGTTATGAAAAGAATTGAAAAGAATTTACTTAATCTAGAGAAGAAATGACCAAAAGGGATTATATAAATTTATAAACTAAAAAATGGTCCGTACAAAAATTTGGGAAAACTGTTTCCCACCAAAGACAATGGGTCACTGTCTCTGTCTAGAGAAAAAAAAAAAAGCATTCAATCACCAAGGTGACCAGACCTCTTGTGATAAGAACTGTAATATGTAGAATAGCCTGCCTCAGGAGCTGGTCCAGCAGGAAAAGCAGAAGGCTTTACAATGGGTTGTATACCGCCTTCTAGCAAAGTAACATTAAAACATAAAGTTAATCATGAGAAAAAGAAACACGCTCTTTTAATTATATACTCTTCCTACGAGAACATAAAACAATCCTGTCCTTGAATGTAATTAAGTCAGATAATTACAACCTTAAAAATTGTCAATTACAAAATTCTGAGGACAGTGGGGCACATTTCTAGGGCTTTGTGCCATTTTCTGTCTTCATTCGGTGGTAAACGACTTTCTGTCTGGACGTTTCCGGTGCTAGTCGGACCAGGCGCCATATTTAACTTGAACAAGTCTGTTGCAAACCCTATGTTAAAGCTGCACCACAAAAAGTTGGTGAACTCTTTTTGGCCAGTGCAGGAAGCCAGATTCATGATTTTTGGCTCACATTCTTAATGAATCATGTGCATCAACATTTACGGGCATCATTGAACTTTTAGTGCAGTTTCCACATTATTGTAAATATGCCCCAGTATGTGAACTAAAATAAATACACTATGCTGCTTTCATAGGAATGAAGAGGTAAGTAGCAACCATGGACAGTAAATATGCCCATAATTAAACCATCAGCAGCAAGTGTGACCACCTCAATAAAAGCAAATTTTGAAATGGAAATCTTAGACGCTGTTTCTATTAATCTGTGAATGTTTAAGATCATTCCCAAACTCTCCCAGGTCAGAGAAACTACAAAAAAGCTCATCTCATATTCCACAGGCCCCATTAGCATATTATATATTGTAGTTTCAATTAGAAAAAACTGAACAAGCATTGTTTGTAGGTGTCAGGATAAGCCCTCTTCTTCAAAATGGACAGACAGCACCACTTCGTTTATTAAGCTGCATCAAACAAACAATGCAACCTCTAAAACATGGTAAAGAGTTATCAATATGGTAAGGACAGAATTCTTAAGAATGCCTTTTGTTGCATTTATCAAAAGTGTTACAGGGTGTTGGTCTAATACATAAACGGTGTGACTTAATTGAAGGGCATACACCAACAATATGTAATGCACAAACTTAATTATTTTTCTGGAGTAAGCTAATACAAATAGGAAGTACAATTTAGACTGATTTATCATTCATAATGCTGATAATCCAATGCGTACCTAAGGTAGATCTGATGGTAGGTTTTCTACTAACATGCTAAGACCTAAACTTTCTTTCCTAATTCTGCAAGACTTCTACTTGGACTACACTTTATATAACAAATATGCAATTTTTTGTCAGAGGCTACAGGGGCAGAAGTAGCATCTCGGGCTGTGGTAGCAAAGGCTATTCCACCCCCATTGGCCTTTGCTGTCCCCCTCCTACCTGCAGTCCTTCGTGTCCTTGTGTGTCATTTCACCTCTGACTACTCAGAGGTGACCCCTCCAGGGCTGCCACAACATGCTCATGCACTCTGCCACTGGCACAGAGCAAGAGCTTCAACGCATGTGCAAGCTTGAAGAAGCTGGCGCGAGAGTAGCGTGCTGAGAATGCGCGTAGGGAGTAAGTATCCTTGCAACCCAGCCGGAGGGGCTACTCCATGCCCCATTAGCCCGCAATTTATTAGTTATATAAACTGTAGTTCAGTAAGAAAGTTTATAAAACCTACGACCAGATCTACCTCAATGGGCAAATTCCTGATGGTAGATTTCCTTTCTAACGTCCATCAAACTGATGACTGGATACTCAGTATTAGGGGCATGTCTCATGCCCTTTTGGAGTATAGAACATAGAAACCATTGTTTTTTTTCCACCATTTATGGCAAAATGTTCAGAGCAGTGGAAGAGGAGCCAATGGCCACCATTAGACTTATAATCACTTTAGAAAACTGGGGTGAATGTTTGTTAAAATCTATACCAGCCATTTATATACACCTTATTATAACGCAGGAAGTTGAGACCCCCAAAACCCCATAAATACTTTACTGTTCCACATTACAGAGCCACCAAATTAGGCACATTGGGGAAGGGAAGGGGGGGAATTCATTCAAGAATGGTGTTTAGAACGTCAATTTAAAGTTCCCCTACCTCACGATTCGGCTCCTGTATTCACTAGGAGTCTCCGCCTTATGAATATAGGCTTAAACTCCTGTAGACCTGTAGACCAGATTGAGAGTGTCTACTGTAGTAATGTGTTAGGTCAGGTATTCGTGACCTCACACAGCCTGCCCGCTCTCTGACACAACATTCCATCGTAGAGTGTGGTTCGGAGAAGAAACTGGCAGGGATGGGGAGATTCATGCGCTTTCTCTGGCAGAAACTGGCAATGCTCATATATATTCTGCCATTTTTCTTTTTTTGAAGCTTGATATTTTATCAGAAAAGCTGAATGGTGATAGTGATAGGTGTCATCCAGCTTTTCCAGGCTCTCACATGGCATATTTGCATAACCTTAAATTTGCTGTTCGGAGTCTTGAGAAGCTCAATGATATCCCTTTCTTACACTGTTTTTATCCAAGATATCATCTAGGATAAACTACTGTAGACAGGAGTTTTAACAGTCTAGAGAGTTTATGAAAAAGAGTGGGACAAGAGAACTGTGGATATTGTGAGTGCATAGAGCAGAATTGATTTTAACTTTGTGATGAATCCCTAAAGAGTATTTACAAAAAATGGTTGAGGCTCAAAATTTTTGTTGAAGACATTTCATTTACAATTCCCAGCAAGGCTATTAAGCTGAATAAACCCACGCGTTCATAATAAACCCATCTTCATAAAACGGAAAGTATTGGCTTCTAGATTTTTCCCATGCAAGGTTAATGGAAGGTTAAACTGCTCTAATTGACCGCTTATTGCAGTCAATGGGAAAAATTGGTGTGTGCAGACAGTACAGTTTTATTAGTCGTATGACTGTGCACCCAGAGTAACCAGTCAAATTAATAATCTGCCATTTCCAGAGTGAGATCTATGACTCTCAATTTATAAAACTACTAAAGAAGGGTTTTTTTTACAAGCAGATTTTTTATCTATGGATTTCTTCATTTCTCAGAGTATTTACAAAAAAAAAGTAAATATTCTCTGGTATTTATTCAATCCGGCAGTAATCCTTTTCCCCTCTGTGGAATATTTTATACATAAGTGGATGTCAGTTTGTTAATTCTTCACGAGGCTGTCCAACACTGTATTATTAGATTTTTAATTTGCATACATGATGTAATTCATGAATAGTGGAAAAAAGGCTCAATAAGAATGGAAAAAAATCTACAACAAAATCATCAAGCTAAAACTTGCACCACAAACTTAAAACCTACTGGAAAATAAAGCATGGTTCCATCGCCACCCTGCACAAAAAATAAATGCCCCCTCTAGCCTCTAGGACTTAGCATAAGCCTTGTGACAAACATGATCATAACCTAACCAATAAGTCTCTTCCAAAGACAACTGTATACTGTAGACTGATTTGGCTGCACTCTTCCCAGACTAAACAAAAATTTCGCTGAAAGGGTTGTTCCATGTACAGTCGACTGGTCAACACATTTATCATTAGTGTCAGACAGATTGTTGTTCATGCCCTATTTTAAGGTGCCCCCAAAAAGTTGTTGCAATTAAGGGCATTTGAAAGCAGTCTTTCAGTTCAGAAGTGTGGCCATAGTTGTCATTGGAAAATTAATCAAAAGTGTCTTATGAAGGTTAAATCGCACATTCTGGGTGGAGTGGGCTTTTGTAAAGTTTGCACACCCTACATTGCTATCGGAGATCTACAACTGATACAAAAAAGTAAAAATTGTTTTTTTTTCCCTGTAAAGCTCTGGCATATTCACCATATCATGGGTTGACAATGTTAAAGGGAAACCTGTCATCAGAAATTGGCCTAATAAACGCACTACCTCGTATATTTTGAGTATGCATACGTACTTTCTGTTTTTGTTTTCTTCTTTATGGCCCCAGTGTGGTGCATCATCATCAGAACAATCAACTGTTGGAAGTGCGATATAAATTGGGTTGTATACAGTCAAGGAGGTGGAGGATTTAACCTGAAATCAGGCGGGGTAGCTCTGAACTCCTGCCACTGCTGTGATTTTTTTGTCCTTGACTTCAGAGATCTTGTAATGATGTCGCTGGATGTAGTGACCATCAGTCAGCAGTGAAGGTTGGTTCTGCGGAGAGAGACTTGATTTCATCTTAAAAGCTGGCCTACTTGTACAACCAAAATTACCATCTCCGCTTTCAAAGTTGATTTTCCTCATAATTTGGAAGGTGGTCAGCTGCTTGATAAAAAAAAAGAACATCTGGTAAGTTTATAGGTCAATTTCTGATTACAGGTTCCCGTTAACGGATTCTAGGGAAATTAATTTTATTTAACTAATTTTAAAATTTATCGCAATCTAGCATATCGTACAATTTTACTACAGTCTTTTGCCTAGGAACTTTTATTGTATAGCGATGTATCATCCCACAGATAGGCCTCTAATTGCTGCTCGGTGGGGTCTCAGTGATGAGACCCCCCCAGATCATGAAACGAGGGATCCATATGGGGTCCTGTGGCTCGCATGCTTCTCCATTATTCGGACAAATGCAAAGGGTTCGGAGGGAGTAGGTGGGAACCCATGGACCCCTCTTTTTTGTTGATCTGCGGGGGTCAGCATGTCCCCGTCTCTTTGTTGATTTGATCTGAAACAGCCAACTTACAGTCATTTTTTGTATGGACCATTCATATATTTTTATATAATTAAGCATGTCCCCTCATATGTTCTCTTTTCTGCAGACTAAATAAATTTAATCTTTACTCTCATAACTGAACCCTCCATACCCTATCATTTTGGTTGGCTCTAACGATGAACCCCTCTCCAGCGCTTCCTAGGTGCTATGCTTTTTTATGACCGGTGGCCAGAACTGCACATTTTTTTCGGCATTATTCTCAGGTGTGAGCCGATACCAATGCCTTGTACAAGTGGTAATATTACATCTCAATTTTGATAGCATGACAAGATCCACTGGCTTATAGAGGGCAGCTGATTGTAGCATTGCATGCTTATTCAATGTATGATCACAATACCCCGCAGGTCCCTTCTCACAGCATGGACGACCTCCCAGATTTAACTCCCCAAGGACATTTTGCTTGGATTACTAGCCCCATGTGTGCATAACCTTGCCGTTATCCACATTGAACCTCATTTGCCTAAGTTGGATGACCAAACATTCAGTTTGCTCGAAGTCCCCTATCAGTTCTGAATCAAACATCTCCACACGTTACTGAATTCACTATCACAGCTTGGTGTCATCCTGCAAAATACACACAAGCTATTAATTCCTACCTCTATACATAATACATATTATTAAATAGTAGGGGCCGAGCATCAGAAATCTTCCTGGGGTACATCGCACTCATACTGTGAACTTCTGAGTAGGAACTCATTGCCACACAACTCTCAAGATACGATCTTAATCCATTGTTTCGAATCCAGTTGCAAATGATTTCTCTCTCTTCGCAATACCCAATAGACCTTATTTTAAACTTCATCAGGCGTCTAGATGGTACTAGTGTCCAAATGCCTTATTGCAAAGTCCTTTCAGAGACAGCAATATCCAACCGGCATAGCTCCTCCATCCCTAACAGACAGCTCACTCTCATAGAACAGATTCAGCGTACATCTGCAACTTCTATCCTTAGTAAACTCTTGGGCTGGTTGTCACTATTATAACTAATTGGATGTCACATGGCTCCTAGTATATAGTCTTTTACCTAACCCTTCTAATATTTCCCCCACAATGGAAGTTACGCTTACAGCCTGTAATTCGCCTAGGCATAAGCTACTTATTGGCACCACATTTGGCCTTGCGCCAGTCATTGGCCCACAACAGACTTACATATCCTCCTGAAGATTTTAGACAGCGGGTACAACAATAAACAAGAACTGAGATTCTTATAAACTCTGGGGTGGCAACTCCATACTGTTCGGAGGGCCCTTGTACACATTGATGTCATTGAGCAAGATTGGATCATGTCTACATTCAGGCCAGTCTATATATTACAGGATGCAGCTCAACTTGTCACATCGGACATCAGAAGTTTTCTTTCTTCTATTGTTTATAAAAAGGAGCTAAAAAAAACATTAAGTATCTCCGCCTTCTCTTGGTCTCCAGTCAAATAAAGGGGTTCAACCCATTTTTTTGCATTGATTTCTTGGGATTTGTTTGCTATCTTAGCCACATGTTTTCGTTTTGATTTTGGATGATTTGATTTTCCTTTTGCAGATTTTGATAATTTTTTTGTAAGTATTGAAAGCCTCAGTGACCCATCAGATTTATATTTTTGAATGATCCCTCTTTTTATCATGAATTGCCCTTTAACTGTAGCTGTAAGCCATGCGGTGATGAAATCTAGCCCGTCTATACTTGTTACCTATTGGAATAAATTTAGAAGTATAATGATCCAGGATAGATTTGAATTTCTCCCATTTAACATTAGTGTCATATATGAAAGTATTTGATCCTATATAGTCTATATCCTGTAGTGCAGCCCTGAATTTCGGAAATTAGCCTTCTTAAAAATTCAAGTTTCAAGTTCCCCTGTTTTTGCTTTTTAAAGTTTAAGAGGAAATAATTATGTTATGATCGCTATTCCCAAGGTTTCTGGACACTGACATTTTGGACCATTTCTGACTTGTAGAAATCACAACTTCCAACAATGCATCACCTTTGTGGGATCTCTACAGCTGCATGCACCATACAATTATCCTGCAGAAGTTGATAAATGTCTCCACTTCCCAATTTAATATGGAAAGGTTAAATTCTCCCTATCACTACTCTCCCCTCTGTGCAGCCCGTTCCTTCTGTTAATATAGGTGACCCTCTATTTCCTCAATTCGAATTTCAACCACAAAGTTTCAGCTCTCCACACTCTTCTGAGACCACTGTCTTATCACAACCACTTTTAAGTCTCTTCTGACATACAGACATCACCCCTCCTCTCCTATTTGCCCTTTCTTTCCAAAAGAGTGTATAACCTGATATTAACACCTTAATCATGTGATGATGATTACTTGCATTGGTTTAAATATGGATAACTCAGTGGCGCATTGATATATCTACCAGTATTTTTAAGCACAAAACGACGTTTCTGTGGCTCTATAATTTAAGATGAAGCTAAGGCTTTACCTTGCGCTCAAGATGGAAGTCATCTTGTCACTGTGACAGTACAGCAAGAACCCTGAGGAAGCCAGGAAAGCTGGCCATATGCATGGTGGAGAGGGGTTATGGGGTTCCCTGTTACGTGAAGACCTGATTGGGTATACTCTGACCACTTGGTAACTATTATAAGTGATTGCCATTGATATAGTTGTTGCATTTTTTTAATGTTGGTCCATTCAAAATATACACCCCAGCAGGTCTGTAAGTGAGTGGACCTCAGACTATAGGTTTATATGCTTTTTCAACCATTGCCTGTTTTATGATGAATTTAATTATGTTTTAAATGTTTGTCTTATTGTGATGTCTATTTTGGCTTCAATAAGATTGTACATCTTTGTATAATCTTTGTGTAAAGTGAATTTTGGCCAGTGTTTTGTATAACTTTTTAGGGGAATTTTGCACCAGACTGTGTGAATATATTTGTGAATATTAACAGCAGTGATCACTATGCCAGAATCTTTAAGTGGATTAAAAGAAAGGCTCATGCGTGGGGACTCCTGTGATCAGTTTATTTTGGCTTTAGTCTGTAGTAAATGTAGAAACAACCCTTTAACGGAAACCTGCATGAGAATATACTATCAGAAGTAGATTAGATGTATGTAGATTCCTCTGCCTGTTTCTGCCCTATTCTGTATCTAATAATCCTGGAACAACCTAAGTGTAAAAACTTTATTTAGAATGTAAAATTAACTGAGAGGCTACTGGGGCGTGTGTACTAGCTGGTCGGTCACTGGGAGTCTAAGGCTACTCCACGCCAAGTAGCTCTGCAGTTCATTTAATACTACAAAATAAAGACTTAACAAGCTAGGTTAGGTTCCAGGATTATTAAATTACAGATTAGAGGCAGAGACAGGCAAGGAGGCTATCCTCAGATCTTCTCTGATGGTAGATTCTGCATGGTAGGTTTCCTTTAAACCAGGGTAGTCCTTAAAAAAACATAAGTTCCTTCAGAATGCTCATTGTTCTTAAATTGATCGTATTTCAACATCTTTTTTATGTCTCCGCTTTGACACAATACAAGTGGCTGACCTTTAAAGGTAAAGGTTGGTTTAATTATACGATGAAAAAAACACAGCGTTCAATTCTTCAAAAAGAATGTGCTAAAAGGTCAACAAAGCATATTAAATGCATTTGATTTTATGAGTTCTTCTTCCAGTAATGGGTGTTTTATATAGGCGGTAAATGGAATGTGTCTGTAATACAAAGAGAGTGTGCACTCTTCCCGATGTGTGTCACTTATACTCTGACGCTGGGAGTAACTGGAGAGGTAAACCCAGTCTTTTCAACGTCGCTGTTTCCTGCATTGTTCTGTTAGATATGAAGAGGAGTGGGAGGAGAGCTGGCAAGATTCAGCGCTCATAATTACGTAAGTGAAATTTCCTATGAGCATTAGGGAATCCAGGACGTTTCGTTCAGTGTGGATGCTAATTTCATCGGGTAGATAATTCTTCTGAAAGAATATTCTCTCTTAGCTATTTACAGTCTGTGCTTAATAGGATTCACCTTTTAATTACTGTTCTAACCCTGAAATGTTAAATATGAGTGGAGTTATCAATCAATTTTGCAAACTGCCAAGTGGCTACGGCTTCCACATACCGTAGAAAGGAGGCTTTTAGTAGTTGGTGGCAGAAGCAGTTAAAAAATACTTGAGGTTTGCATTTATCTTTCTACAACATAAAACAATAAAGCAATGCCAGAAAGACAGGGGTTCCCCTTGGAACATCAGGATGTGAATTGGCAGTGCAATATTCACCCCAGGAATTGCCTACGAGGTTCTTCTCCTTGTACTATGATAGCAGTATGCAAGGAGCTGAGTAGGCAAGGCTGGGCGCCAGGACTGGGCTTACCTGGGCAAGTGTTGGGTCCAGAGCTCCGGGGATGGGGGGGGGCACACATAAGGCTGTACATAAGGAATCCATGGGGGTGAGGGGAGCCCCCATGGATTCTTATCCATGGGTTACGTGGAGCCCCATGGATTCTGAAGCCGACCCGTGAATAGGAGTGCGGAGCACCAGTTAACTAATATGCCTTGGTCATAATAGGCAGATTTACTTACCCAGCGGCGCGTTCTGTGCGGTGATTGGGTTCGGCCGGGATTCACTAAGGTAGTTCCTCCGCTGCGCTTGAAGTCCGCTGGAAAGCCCTGAAATTACGGGCTATCCTAGTGAAGGTAAGTGCAATTTCCGAAACATTCTTTTTTAAGCGGCGGGTTTTCCGAATTGTAGGTTTTTGTTTGGCCGCGCCCCCCCCCCATTTCGTGCGTGATGCCCAGCGAGATGCGCCAAAATCCGATCGCCGTGCGCCAAAATCCCAGGCAATTCAGGGAAAATCGGCGCAGAAATATTCGGGTAAACGCAGGGAAAATGCAAATCAGGCCTTAGTAAATGACCCCCAATGTTTTACTGGATTTAATGGAGGAATGCCGAGGCTTCCAGGTCTATCTTTTGCTTGTTCTGCGTAAATAATGGTAAAAAATGTCAGAATTCATTCTGCACCAGACCAGTACAGACACACTTTTTAATTTTTTTCCTTTAGATTTACTGTTTAATTTGGTATGGATTATTAAAAAATCCACACCAAAATAAACAGTAAATCTAAAGGAAATAAATTTAAAAGTGTGTGAGCTGCACGGCTGGTTGCTAAGGATTAAAGGTAGTTCACCTGTAGCTGATACCAACGAAGATTGTTGTACTCAAACCTTTTGATTTTTATTAGTAGCAGCAATTAAGACTGTAAAAAAAAAATGTTAAAGTCACTTAATATTATTAGCTGCATAACTATGAAAATTCATTTATTTCCAGGATTGCAGATTAGACCGGAGGACTGGTCTCAAAACTGCTGGGTTTTTTTGATCACTACTTTCAAATTGCTCCAGCCCCTCTCCTATGCTGTAATCTATCTAAAAAGCCTCTTCTCTGCTCTTACTCACTCCCCCAGATGAAGCTATTGCTGCAAAACATGTGTTGGGGTCCGTATTACCTGTGGTCTGTATTTGTAACTTTTGTTTTCTCCTGTCCTATAGGTACCATTCTCAAATCACCGTCAACCTCTGTGACTTAAGGGGTTCAGGATACTGTGGTGCTATGCTCCAATATGAGATACTTTGCTGTAGTTTTCTATATTTTTTGGGGCTATTTTAGTCTCATTCATACTCAGCACTTTAACACATCTATCAGGATAACTTTGCTAATGACGTTCTTTACATCCGGGCATTGTGCATTGCATGTTAGTCTGTTAGTTGCTCCTATGTTGTTGTCTTGTTTATTTTATCCCTAAGGGAATTCTATGTATATAATAAAGATTATCTACTTGATGTCTATATTTGTATTATAATTTTTTGTACAAATTGAGTTGAATGATCATATTGAAGGGGTGGTAAGTGTGATTAGCCAAACAAATTCATCTCCAAAAACTCTTTTGGTGAATTGCCTCTACTCAGCAAAGGGAAGGGGTATTGAGTGAAGAGATATCACCACAGCAAAGCAGCACATGCATGGAGGTGTGTATTCACACTTTTAATCACAAATTCTTGACTGCCACAAGAATTGCGATTATTACTGCTTCTATGGCACAAAACTGTGTGTAGAAGCAGTGATAAATCTCCACCCTGTGTTTATGGAATCTTTAAAACACCATACATGCTGGATAGGCAACACAAAAACCATAAAGCTTTTCACCTTCCGGCACCAGTTTACTTTCTCCCTCTCTCAACTATTTGGAGATACCAGTATAGAGTCATAGGAGAAGGGGTATCGGTGTGATTGATGTGTATGCCGGAGCTGGAAGGTCACTATATTCACATATGACTGGCCCATGAACTGTGTTCCAGTCAATACACTTCTATACGAGCAAGAAAAGAAAGTGGTGGGGAAACTTTTATATAACCACCTATTGGTTGTTGAAGTACAGGCTGTACAAGGCTGTATACTGTGGGGTTGGCAGAAACACTGGTTTAACAAAAGAAGGACATGAAGGAAATGTTTCTTCCTCAGTGCTCAGGGTGCCCCGCGATTCAAGTCAGGATCGCAGGCACATCCGGGCCCCTCTCCGTGGTGCCGCTCACCCCACTTACCCCTCCAAGATCCTGCTCTATCAAGCGAGATTTAACGGGCAGTGCACCACTGATTGGCGCTGGCCACTTTGGGTTTCCATAAAGGCCGGCGGCTCCCATTCTCTTCCCAGCGGATCTTTGTGCTTCATGCCCAGAGAAAGCTTCCTTCCTGCGTTCCCAGTGTTCCTGTTCTGCTCTCGTTGTGACCCTGGACTTGACCTAATTCTTGCCTTGAACTTCTGCTGCTCCTGACCATGAGAGTGCTGACGTGCCTGTACCTCGACCTTAGCTGCCACCGCGGGCTAGTGGCACCTGTGGAACTATCTGGTGGCACCCTGCCACAGCAAGACCATCCCGCTTTATGGCGGGCTCTGGTGAAGCCAGGTGCCACTTAGATTCCGGTCCCAGGTGTTGGCTAGAACCCTCTCCTACAGTCCACTGACCCCGAACCTGACACTATGCATGTACATTATGTAATTTGTATAATGTGAGAGTTTTCTATTGCATGCAAAAATTGGTCCCACCATCTATAAGTTCAAGCTGACATATGTGGTTTATGGTCACACAGCTCTCCAAGGCTTTGTATGGTAAAAACTATCGTGGGTCATTTAAATCCTTCAGACAGCTCTTTAATTGCAATGCTTATGAACAATGGCCAGGCATTATTAACATGTTTCAACATTAAAATAGATGCCTTCTATTCCACAGATTTACATTAGAAAAACGTATAAGAAGGTTAAAAGAAAAGGTTGCTTAAGCCATGCTACAGATGAATATCAGATGGATATACAACTTGTTCTAGAGTGTAAGTGCAGCACAGAGAAGTCTTGGAAATAGATTTAATAGATGATAGATGGCAAAGTGCAATGGGTCTTTGACAGTTAAAAGTGGTTTAAAATGCAAATCAAAATAAGAAGAGTGAGAAGCAAACATTACAAAGAGCTTTGACACTTGTGTGAATAGGGCAACCAGTGAATTGCCAATTAATACTGTGTTGCAATTGTCAAGGTGGGAAATGATTAAAGCTCAATTAAGAGTCTAAAATAACCAGCTATCTAGTTTGATGGTAATGAAGTGATATGTGTCTGACCATCTGAATTCTGGAGTGTATTATTATCCTAAGATATTTGATCTCGTAATTATATTTCCAAATTACTTACTATCACATTTCATCTCCTGTTTTACATAATGTTATGTATATGATCTTACATTACTCTGCCTGCTTTTAATAAGATGCAAATGAAAGGTGTGGAAGTATGTAGATATTAGAATAAAACCCTACTAATTAAAAGGGCACAATCCCAGGGACTCCGGTGCTGTGATTAAGAGTGCACTGCAGTTTCGACTGGGTGTATAATTTTTAAAATTCACTTCATCATTTATCATTGTTTTTCATTTCATTTTATGTAAAATGTTTAGAGGAAGAATCACCATCAAAATCAAGCATGTAAATCAGACACTCACAGGCACCTGGACTGTAATATATTGTTATATTTCATATCCAAGCTCTACAGAAATTTGATTGCGCTATTTGATACTCACACATGCAAGTTACAATCACTATATTATACACTCATGCACACTATAGAGCATATACACACATACAGTGCCAATAACAAACTAAAGCAGACACACATACGGTATATACACACACCATTCAACAATACAGCATATAAACATCACATTATAGATATATACTATTATGCTGTAAAATGTGCAGAATAATATGTATATATGGTGCATATCCTCCATTCTTTAGTGTGTCAGGTCAGATTACGTGGCCCCGATGACAGTGCGGGCCCATAACCACTGTAGTTACACCCCTAGGTGACACTGTTTAAAACCAGATCACAGATAGTAGATTTCCTTGAAATGCTTCAACAAAACTACTACTATATGTTTGTGATGGTTAAGGGAAATAAATGTGATTCACATCAAGAAAACTTCTAGGCACGTGCAAACAAAGAATGGCCTTCTGGATGGACTTAAAACCTTAATGACCCCAATGAATTGAAGTCATGGGCCAATGCTGACATTCTAATGCTACAGTTAGCAGTCTTACCAAGGATTAAGGAGCCACCACCATTATATATTACACAGCTGTTTATAGGGTAGCATTGGTGGCTTAGTGGTTAGCATTACAGCCTTGCAGCACTGGGGCCTGGTTCCATGACCCAGGGTCAACATCTGCAAAAAGTATGTATGTCTCTCCTTGTTTGCCCCGGTTCCTCTGGGTTTCCGTGTTTTTCCCATACTTCGCAAACATACTGGGAGGTCTATTAGTATTGTGAGCCCCATTGGTTACTTTACATTTCAACAATGTGGGCAAGCAGAACAGACCCAGGGGTTCAGGGTGTATGAAGCCCTTGAGACCATCATCTAATTCTTCTACCTACACAAAAGAAGATTCTGTTATGCATACACTTTATGGGCCCTCCAAACCCCATAGATCCTTTGTCTCCCGTCAAGTTTGCCTGAAACTGATAACAGTCACATTTGTAGTTATTTTTATACCACGCCAAGTGTATTTATTCCTTTGCGTCTACATATGTATCTGCTTGTGCATAAATATGTGTGTGTCTTTAAGATTGCTGTGTAGGTCCAAGAAAGAAAGGAAGAACAAATAATAGATAACAGCAGAATATCAGAATTATAGTCTTCTTTATGGTGGTCTAAAGCATTTATCCTCGTGCTTACCAAAAGCAGCAGTAAATAGCTAGGCCCAAGCTAAGCTGCTGTATGTAAGGCCCAACTCTGACCCCTCTGCTTTCCGATCTAGGGAAGCAATAAAAGTTGTCTTAATGGCAAGGGGTTGCTAGGCAACTGCACAGAGAATCAGAATAAATGGTTATTTGTACATAGAAAGAAAACTAAAAGCTGCATAATTTTATCAGTTGGAAAACAATGTTAATGTAGCCGCCAAAGCTATTTTCTAAAGGGACAGTGCTTTAAGTGATTGCAGGGTTGTCATTATTTTATGAATATTATTTGCAAAGTGCAATGTTAAATAAAGTAGACAGCCATTCTAAATCACTGAATAAGCACAACTATGACTAATCTCCGACAACCCATGATCAATTAGCGGACGCAATTTCGGAAAAGCACGCACCTATTGGAATATATACAAGGAAACACGGATGGCTTGTAAGCCATACAACTAATTTTATGGGATCTCACAATGCATCTGTCTCAGGGGAAAGATGCTCCACACATTAATTAGAGGGCTGCTGCATAATGAGGTCAGTCTAAATTATATCTCTTGTACTTGCTTATGCATATCAGTCCTCACAGCAGGTGCTCATTGATTTGCCTAAAATTGGCATTTTTGCAAAAAAAAACCCTCCTTACACTGGAAACAAATGACATATAAAAATATATGCAGTACAAATCTATAATTGGCATATGTTGTATTCTAGTCAGTACCCAGCCACTATTGACTCGTGATATGCCATAATTTCAGATAGCCTTTTCATGCAAGTTCAGTGCCTATTGAGTCTCTCAACACCAGGTGCCATTTAGTCATGCGTAGTTAGTGAGGCAGTCTTAAAGTGGGTATTCCCACACAGTTCAACATGTCCTTTTTCTATACAACTTTGTTAACGGGATCCAACGTTAAATCTTCTATGGTTGGAAGGGCAGATTCTTTACTTGAATACGCTTCTTCTCTCTGTAGAATGGTTGTGTCAAGCCCCTCCACCTGCATTGCGAGACAACTCTTGACAAAGATGAAGCAGCATTGCGGCAGAGACTTTACTTACAAGCTACAGATGAGATAAGATTATTATAGCAGGTATAGCAAAAGCTGCCGTGTCGTGTTATAGCTGATAGATAGCAGAGCTGACTTGTGTGGGTTAAAGCTGAAATAAAGCACAAGTGCGAGTGTGTCATTGTGGGTTATATTGAGGATCTCATCATTCTCTATCTCAGATCTGTCTCATCTCTCTCTTTTCTATGTGTCAGTACTAGTGAATGTTCAGAAGATAAATGAAAGTTTAGATAACCCTCGCCCTCGATAATCTAAGCACATTGTCAGCTCACAGCATCTCATAGCACTGAGGAATCATGAAGTGTCTGCTTAGAGAGTCCCCGCCCACACTCTGGAATATCCAGTGACATCACTGAGTTAAAGAGTAATGCAGCAATAAAACGAGTAAAATTGTTAAGTAAGGGTGTATAAATTATCTTTAGTGTGTAAATCATCACTAGGGGAATTGAATTTTCATTGAGTATAGTAGTAATAAATGACACCTTATGTATAGTCGTAGACTTTAGTGTGACATTGCTTAACTGTGTGAATTGAGCACATGGTAGTCCCTGGGTTCCTTTCTTAGGGTAGATGATACATATGCAGCTCCCTATACTATATCCAGAGGGTATGTCCACAACATTGAGTACCCATATGTCTAGATAGATGAAGTAAGCTTAGTGCAGGAGCACGTATTTAGTCTTACCCACTGATAGAGTGTTAAATGTTACCTATGGGTCTTATTACCATACATCTCATTGTTTATACCACTTTCACCCTATGAAACTAACTCAACCTTCTATCTGTTGTGCTTATTGTCTGAGCTTATTTTATCCCTACATCCCTGTGCTGCAAGCTTGTGTTGCTCAAGACTCCAGGCATTGGGTAGTCAGGAAAGGGGCATAATTGAATAATGAACCCTGAATACTTTTTACAAAAAACACACAACTTAATTATTTCAGTAGGATGAAAAGTTAGATGAGTCAGTAGGGGAAATAAGTGAGCAATGAGTGAAAATTTCCTTAACCATGACATCAAGGAAATCTTATTGAGGTCGGAGAAGTATAAGAGACTAAGCAGGATAGAAGCAGAGGCAGAGAAAAACTTGGTTCCACTTTATTCTGATATTAAAATACTAACAAGAGTATATAAAATAAGCCATGGTCTTTAGGGCCTTATTCATAAAGCAGTCAAAAATGTTCATGGGCCTGCATTAAAACTGCAAGGAGTTCTATAAACCAAAAAGGCAAACTACTAGTACTTCAATGATACAAAAACCCCCTTGCATCTTCACAAAAAACATGATAATCCACACAGTTGTAAGCAAAGTAAGGTGTGGATTAGTCAGTATTTTATAGTTTACGCCACTTAGACAGGTTAAGTGTTAAGATGGAGGGGGTGTTATCATTGAAGAGATACTGTGTGTCACCCCTTTTGGCTTAAAAACTTTTGCATCTCTGGCAGATTGGCACAAAAATTGTAGCTTCATTTTGCTTTATAACCACATCCATGTTTCACTTCAATATCGGTTGGAGATCATTGGCAATCCAGATATGGGTAGACCAGATTACAGGGTTAGGCATAAATAAAACTCAGTGCACGGATGGTGGAAGAGAAGACACACTTCAACCAATAACTCATAATAGGAAAATGATTGAACTCTGCCTCTGGAAATCATAAAACAACAGAGCAACATTTACATTGTATAATAAACAAACGACAATTTTTCAATAAGATAAGCTTTTAGTTAGTTTCCCCCTCCATACTTTTGGGTTTTGCACTTTGCTGCTATATGGAAAAGCACAAATTCACCCATGTTTCACTTGAGAGTTGGCTGGTATTCATTGTGGGGAATTTGTTCTTTAATAGAAACTTACCATGTTCTATTATTACATTGTTTATATATTCTATTTTAATTAAATATTTTTTTGGCGTGAACCTGAGAGGGCTTGCATGTGTTTGTTGTGCTGTTGATTCATTATAGTTCCAAACTTTTCTTTGCTAAACTTAGTGAAGAGCACAGGCTATGGCCTGTGTAGAGTATGTCAGCCCTTAAGTAACCCTCATAGTTGTAAGGACACATAAATGTGGAAAGAAGAGCTCTTGATTACTTTATTCGCATGACGGTGACGTTCTTGGCGGTTATAAATTTGCAGTCTTGACTGTGGCTCTAGAAACCGCTGAAAATCATGACCCTTTTTAACAGTCTGAACTAGGTTGTATAGGGCACTCTATAATTATATTGTCTAAGAAAAATTCAGTACATGACAATTTTAAAGTAATGGTTGAATTTACCAGAGATGAGCCAAAGTTTTAAAGGAAAGTTTTACATATTAAACAGATATGTTAAAACTGAAAGTCCTCCCACGCTCTGTTCCCTATACTTCCTTCCTCAGTGTCTTGGCGCTGATTTGGTGTTTAGGAAAAAATCTGGGCCTCAGAAAACTGTGTTTGGGTGAGTTTTTTTTTTAAAAAACTTTCAGGGCTCCAGAAAATCTTTCCATCTCTTCTTCCAATCAGCATTTTTTGTTTGTTTATGGATTTCTACTGTGGGAGATTATTAGCTACTACGAAGCCTACTAAGACCATGTTTGTAATATGAAAAGCGGAATTCATAAGTACATAAGTTTCACATTCATATGTAACAATCTCTAGTACTAAAAGTTGTGACTTTAAGCGATTTATAAAATAGAATATTGGATTATTTGACTATTCCACAGATTAAGGAAGGAATATTGATACTGGGCTTCTGGTTAGAACGTGACATTTCCTATTATAGAATGAGTCTTTAGGAAGCCACTCTCCTGTATGTCCTGGAAAGTCCCATAGAAGTCAATGGAGCTAATCTCGATATTTCTCTTCATATTGGGCTGTGACAGAGTTTGGGGATAAGTTTGGTAGCAAATTAATTCTATGGAACGGGCACTGATTCATTTATGTTGGAAATCAATATTTATTCACTAAAAATATCATCATTCTAAAATTAGACTAGGGAAAAACAGAGTTATGCAATAAGCATCTGGGATTAGGATCTTACAATCTGAAATTTTATACATGTTTCGGATATGGTAGTTGTGAGGGCTTCAATTGGAGCTGTTTTAAACTGTATGAGAGTCTTCAATGGGAATATTTTGCATACACACTTGCGTCTTGGACCAAAAACTTTCCATTTGGATAGCCAGTTCTTCCATCCTGGCCTTTCATCCTGGGAACACCAAAGGCAGCACCAAAAATTTGAGGATCAATCTACTCCAAACCCATACAAAAGTGCGAATCCATTAAATAGTCATCCTGGTGTACTGCCTTACATCTTACATACACACTATATATGCACCTTAGTTTTTTCTTCTTGTTCTCCTATGATATATTGTTTCATTAGTTAAGCAAAGGCTGCATCTATAAACCTGATAGTACATGTAAGCAAACTGTGTAGTGGCAAAGTATAAACATTCTATAATTTTGTATAATTGTGTTTCGCCTGCGCTAAAATCAAATAGGCTTTTCCTAGTGAGGCTCATGGCACACAATACCATTAGGGGGCGTGATCTGAGGTCATGACAACCTGTTCTGGTGCAGTGAGCGCATAGTTTTCTCACCACAAGATGATGGGCCAGGCGGAATATGGTAGTGGCCAGATGGTTAAAGACCCAGGCCAACACAAAGGCTAGTCCTTATTTTGGCTTGACCTAGAGGAAAACCATGATCAAGGCCTGGACTTCTGGAAGTTTCTTGTTGGAAAAGCTGTTCTCGCTTGGGGAACAGTGTAACAGGGGTGTGTTAGGGGGGGCTCAATCCCAAATTTAATGTCACAGGTGGACAATTTAATTGTGCCAGAACCAAGCTTACTACTCAGATAAATACCAGGATCAAGCGTACTGTTAGATACCATACTATAAAACATTTTCTTTCATAGATAAACACCAGAACCAACTACAAAAACCAGAACTGAGCCTACTACACATGATACTGGATGAGAATTTATACAACTCAACATTTATACACCTATATGACAAAGGGGGAAATATTTATCAGGGCCTCTGAGCAGGAAACGGGCCTGGCATGAATACAACGCTTGGCAGGACCCCGCCGGTACATCCAGAGGCTTTGGCTCTGGAATGTATTCGGGTGTGCAGAGCAGTGTGGAGCTATCATACACCAGGCACGAGCGCCGCGTATGATAAGTATAAACGGAGCTAAAAAAAACATTAAGTATCTCCGCCTTCTCTTGGTCTCCAGTCAAAATAAAGGGGTTCAACCCATTTTTTTTGCATTGATTTCTTGGGATTTGTTTTGCTATCTTTAGCCACATGTCTTTCGTTTTGTATTTTGGATGATTTGATTTCCTTCTTGCAGATTTTGATAATTTTTTTGTAAGTATTGAAAGCCTCAGGTGACCCGTCAGATTTATATTTTTTAAATGCCCTCTTTTTATCATGAATTGCCCTTTTAACTTAAGCTGTAAGCCATGCAGGGTGAAATCTAGCCCGTCTATACTTGTTACCTATTGGAATAAATTTAGAAGTATAATGACCCAGGATAGATTTGAATTTCTCCCATTTAACATTAGTTATATTATATGAAAGTATTTGATCCTATATAGCAGTGATGGCTAACCTATGGCACTGGTGCCAGAGGTGGCACTCAGAGCCCTTTCTGCGGGCACTCGGGCCATCACTAGAGATGACTCCAGGTATCTTCCTGCAGTCCCAGACAGCCCAGGACTTGCTGTGCACAGAGCTATTTTAAAGTAACAGCTCTACCTGGGACTATTTTCTGCTTTATTGGTGTCCTCAGGTGCTGGTATCAATTAAAACTGTGACAGAGAAGGGAGTATAAATCACAAATTAAATTTTTGTGTTGGCACTTTGCGATAAATAAGCGGTTTTTTTTTGTAGTTTGGGCACTCTGTCTCTAAAAGGTTTGCCATCACTGCTATATAGTCTATATCCTGTAGTGCAGCCCTGAATTTCTAGAAATTAGCCTTCTTAAAATTCAAAGTTTTCAATTTTTAATATAGGTGACCCTCTATTTCCTCAATTTCGAATTTCAACCCACAGTCTATATCCTGTAGTGCAGCCCTGAATTTCTGGAAATTAGCCTTCTTAAAAATTCAAAGTTTTCAAGTTTCCCACCTGTTTTTGCTTTTTAAAGTTTAAGAGGAAAATAATTATGTTATGATCGCTATTCCCAAGGATTTCTTGGACACTGACATTTTGGACAATTTCTGCATTGTTAGAAATCACAACTTCCAACAATGCATCACCTCTTGTGGGATCTTCTACAAGCTGCACCATACAATTATCCTGCAGAAAGTTGATAAAATGTCTCCACTTCCCAATTTATATATGGAAAGTTAAATTCTCCCATTATCACTACTCTCCCCTCCTGTGCAGCCCGTTCCTTCTGTTAATATAGGTGACCCTCTATTTCCTCAATTTCGAATTTCAACCCACCAGAAGGAACGGGCTGCACAGGAGGGGAGAGTAGTGATAATGGGAGAATTTAACTTTCCATAATAAATTGGGAAGTGGAGACTTTATCACTTTCTGCAGGATATTGGTATGGTGTCAGCTTGTAGAAGATCCCACAGAGGTGATCATTGTTGGAAGTTGTGATTTCTACAATGCAAATTGTCCAAAATGTCGTGTCCAAGAATCCTTGGGAATAGCGATATAACTAATTATTTTCCTCTTAAACTTTAAAAAGCAAAAACAGTTGGGAAACTTGAAACTTTGAATTTTTAAGAAGGCTAATTTCCAAAATTATAGGGCTGCACTACAGGATATAGACTAATGGATCAAATACTTTCATATAATGACACTAATGTTAAATGGGAGAATTCAAATCTATCCTGGATCATTATACTTCTAAATTTATTCCAATAGTAACAAGTATAGACGGGCTAGATTTCACCCCGCAATGGCTTACAGCTACAGTTAAAGGGCAATTCATGATAAAAAGAGGGCATTCAAAATTATAAATCTGATGGGTCACTTGAGGCTTTCAATACTTACAAAAAAATTATCAAATCTGCAAGAAGGAAATCAAATCATCCAAAATCAAAACGAAAGACATGTGGCTAAAGATAGCAAAACAAATCCCAAGAAATCAATGCAAAAAAATGGTTGACCCCCTTTATTTTGACTGGAGACCAGAAAGGCGGAGATACTTAATGTTTTTTTTAGCTCCGTTTATACGATAGAAGAAAAACTTCTGACGTGGGTGGTGCCAGTGCGTTCATGCATCCTGTAATATACTAGACTGGCTGAATGTACATGATCAATCTAGCTCAATAAATCATGTGTCCAAGGCTCCTGGACCAGAGGGTTGCACACCCAGAGTTCTTGAAAAACTCAGTTCTGTTATTGTTGTAACCGCTGTCTAAAATCTTCAGGGATTCCATAATGTCTGGTGTGATGCCAAGCGACTGGCGCAAGGCAAATGTGGTGCCAATATATAACTTTGCCAGGCAATTACAGGCCTGAAGCTTAACTTCCATTGTGGGGAAATTTAGAAAGGGTTATAAAAGACTATACACTGGAGCATGTGACATCAAATAGTATAATAAGTGACAACCAGCAAGAGTTTACTACGGATAGAAGTTGTCAGATTAACCTGATCTGGTGGTTTATTAGGCCAATTCTGATGACAGTTCCCTTTAAACATTTGTCAACCCAAGACTATGGTGACTATGCATAGCTTAAGGGAAAAAAACACATTTTTACTTTTTTGTATCATTGTGAGATCTCAGAATAGCATGTTGGTGTGCAAACTTAACCAAAGCCCACTCCACCCAGAATGTGCGATTTAACCTTCCGTAGCTCCACTTTTGATTAATTTTCCATGACAAAAAACCACATCCAGCTTACATGGCCACAGAAATTGTGGTGCACGTTTGTCATGAATCTGGCACTGCTCCAACAGAGTGCAACAACTTTTTTGGGGGCCCTTTAAACATAGGGCGTGCAACAAATTCGGTCTGACACTACTGATAAATGTGTTGCTCAGTCCGACTGTACCATGACCAACCCTTTCAGTGCAAAATTTGTGTCTAGTGTGAGAGTGCAGCCAAATCAGTCTACAGTTAACAGTCCTTTGGAAGAGACTTCTGTTTGGGTTATGAATCCTGTCTGTCACAAGGCTTATGTATAGTCCTAGAGGCTAGAGGGCATTTATTATTTTTGTCGCAGGGTGGCGATGGAACCATGCTTTATTTTCCAGTAGGTTTTTAAGTTTGTGGTGCAAGTTTTAGCTGCTCTCTTTTTTTAGCACCAGAGAACTGGGGATTCACAAGTGGCACCTAAATTTTGCACCCAGAATAGAACAAGTCAAGAGTGTAAACCACATATTGTGGCACTAGCACTCAAATTTCTATTTTTTTCACCATGAAAATTTTTTGCATATTCCTACCTAATATAATTAAAGGAATCTACGATCAAAAACAAGCTTGTATAAACCATGGACACTTAATCATGATCTAGGCACTGTGACTGTGGTAATCAACTTTTATATTTATGCTAATAAGCCTGATTATCTTTCCAGAGCCTCTCAGTACTGCATCAATCATAGGGAAGGTTGTTCAATAAGCAGAGCAGGTCTCCCTCCTCCCTGCCCTCTCTCCCTCCTCCCCCTACCTGTGTAATCTAGGAGCACAGGAATTCTGGTTGGAGTGGAGACCTGCTCTGCTCATTGTAAGCAGCCGAATGAAAAGAGGGACTTTGTGAAACACCCCCAGAGCCACTTAAGCTCTTAGCTAATTTATTAAGTTTATGCCTGGATCTATATCTTGATTGATTTTGATTGTAGATTTTTCTTTCCATTCTTATTGAGCCCCTTTTTCCCCACCTATTCATGATATAATCATATGCCTTCACTAAATTTCTTAAAAATGACATAATAAAATCTTGGAGCCAGGATCAAGAAATCACATGTTAAAAATTTCCCACAGAGTGGAAAAAGGATTACTCGCCGGATTGAATAATACCAGAAATATTATCTTTATTTTTTGTAAATACTCCTGATTAATATAGGTGACCCTCTATTTCCTCAATTTCGAATTTCAACCCACAAAGTTTCAGCCTCCTCACACTCTTCTGAGACCACTGTCTCATTCACAACCGCTTTTAAGTCTCTTCTGACATACAGACATACACCACATACTCTCCTATTTGCCCTTTCTTTCCAAAAGAGTGTAAAACCTTGAATATTAACACCTCAATCATGTGATGCATGATTACTTGCATTGGTTTAAATATGGATAACTCAGTGAGCATTGAATATATCTACCAGTATTTTTAAGCACAAAACGATTTCTGTGGTTCTATAATTTAAGATGAAGCTAAGGCTTTACCTTGCGCTCAAGATGGAAGTCATCTTGTCACTGTGACAGTAACAGCAATGAACCCCTGAGGAAGCCAGGAAAGCTGGCAATATGCATGGTGTAGGGAGGTTATTGGGGTTCCCTTGTTACGTGAAGACCTGATTTGGGTATACTCTGACCACTTGGTAACTATTATAAGTGATTGCCATTGATATAGTTGTTGCATTTTTTAATGTTGGTCCATTTACAAAATATACACCCCAGCAGGTCCTGTAAGTGAGGTGGCCTCAGACTATAGGTTTATATGCTTTTTCAACCATTGCCTGTTTTATGATGAATTTAATTATGTTTTTAAATGTTTGTCTTATTGTGATGTCTATTTCTGGCTTCAATAAAGATTTGTACATTCTTCTTATATAATCTTTGTTGTAAAGTGATATTTTTGGCCAGTGTTTTGTGTATAACTTTTTAGGGGAATTTTGCACCAGACTGTGTGAATATATTTCTGAATATTAACAGCAGTGATCACTATTCAAGAATCTTTAAAGGTTGCTATTAAAAGAAAGGCTCATAGCAGTAGGACTCTCTGTGATCAGTTTATTTTTGGCTTTAGTCTGTAGTAAATGTAGACAACCCCTTTAACGGAAACCTGCCATGAAGAATATACTATCAGAAGTAGATTAGATGGTAGATTCCTTCTGCCTGTTTCTTGCCCTATTCTGTAATCTAATAATCCTGGAACCTAACCTAACTTGTTAAAAACTTTATTTTAGTAATATGTAAATTAACTGCAGAGGCTACTGGGGCGTGTACTAGCCTGGTCGGGCACTGGGAGCTAAGGCTACTCCACGCCCAAGTAGCCTCTGCAGTTCATTTACATACTACTAAAATAAAGACTTTAACAAGCTAGGTTAGGTTCCAGGATTATTAAATTACAGATTAGAGCAGAGACAGGCAAGAGGAGTCTACCCTCAGATCTTCTTCTGATGGTAGATTCTGCATGGTAGGTTTCCTTTAAACCAGGGTAGTCCTTAAAAAAACATAAGTTCCTTCAGAATGCTCATTGTTCTTAAAATTGATCAGTATTTCAACATCTTTTTTATGTCTCCGCTTTGACACAATACAAGTGGCTAGACCTTTAAAGGTAAAGGTTGGTTTAATTATACGATGCAAAAAAACACAGCGTTCACTTCTTCAAAAAGAATGTGCTAAAAGGTCAACAAAGCATATTAAATGCATTTGATTTTATGAGTTCTTCTTCCAGTAATGGGCTGTTTTATATAGGGCGGTAAAATGGAATGTGTCTGTAATACAAAGAGAGTGTGCACTGCTTCCCGATGTGTGTCACTTATACTCTGACCGCTGGGAGTAACTGGAGAGGTAAACCCACGTCTTTTCACGTCGCTGTTTCCTGCAGTTGTTCTGTTAGATATGAAGGGAGTGGGAGGAGAGCTGGCAAGATTTCAGCGCTCTATAATTACGCTAAGTGAAATTTTCCTATGAGCATTAGGGAATCCAGGACGTTTCGTTCAGTGTGACTGCTAATTTCATCGGCGTAGATAATTCTCTGAAGAAATTATTCTCTCTTAGCTATTATACAGTCTGTGCTTAATAGGATTCACCTTTTAATTACTGTTCTAACCCTGAAATGTTAAATATGATGTGGAGTTATCAATCAATTTTGCAAACTGCCAAGTGGCTACGGCTTCCACATACTGTAGAAAGGAGGCTTTTAATAGTTGGCTGGCAGAAGCATGTAAAAAATACTTGAGGTTTGCATTTATCTTTCTACAACATAAAACAATAAAGCAATGCCAGAAAAGACAGGGGTTCCCCTTGGAACATCAGGATGTGAATTGGCAGTGCACTATTCACCCCAGGAATTGCCTACGAGGTTCCCTTTCTCCTTGTACTATGATAGCAGTATGCAAGGAGCTGAGTAGGCAAGGCTGGCGCCAGGACTGGGCTTACCTGGGCAAGTGTTGGGGTCCAGAGCTCCGGGGATGGGGGGGGGGCACACATAAGGCTGTACATAAGGAATCCATGGGGGTGAGGGGAGCCCCCATGGATTCCTTATCCATGGGTTTACATGGAGCCCCCATGGATTCCTGAAGCCGCCCCTGTGAATAGGAGTGCGGAGCACCGGTTTGACTAATATGCCTTGGTCATAATAGGGCAGATTTACTTACCCAGCGGCGCGTTCTGTGCGGTGGATTCGGGTCCGGCCGGGATTCACTAAGGTAGTTCCTCCGCTGCGCTGAAGTCCGCTGGAATGCCCTGAAATTCACCGGCCTATTCCTAGTGAAGGTAAGTGCAATTTTCGCGAAACATTCTTTTTTTAAATGCGGCGGGTTTTCCGAATCTGTCGGGTTTTTGTTTGGCCGCGCCCCCCCCCATTTCCGTCGCGTGCATGCCAGCGCCGATGCGCCAAAATCCGATCGCGTGCGCCAAAATCCCAGGGCAATTCAGGGAAAATCGGCAGAAATATTCGGGTAACACGTCGGGAAAACGCAAATCAGGCCCTTAGTAAATGACCCCCAATGTTTTACTGGATTTAATGGAGGAATGCCGAGGCTTCCAGGTCTATCTTTTGCCTTGTTCTGACAAAGAGAATAAATGGTAAAAAATGTCAGAATTCCATTCTGCACCAGCCAGTGCAGCTCACACACTTTTAAATTTTTTTCCTTTTAGATTTACTGTTTAATTTGGTGTGGATTATTAAAAATCCACACCAAATTAAACAGTAAATCTAAAAGGAAATAAATTAAAAAGTGTGTGAGCTGCACTGGCTGGTTGCTAAAGGATTAAAGGTAGTCCACCTGTAGCTGATACCAATGAAGATTGTTGTACTCAAACCTTTCTGCTTTTTATTAGTAGCAGCAAATTATGAAAAGACTGTAAAAAAAAAATGTTAAAGTCACTTAAATATTATTAGCTGCATAACTATGAAAATTCAATTTATATTCCAGGATTGCAGATAGACCGGAGGACTGGTCTCAAACTGCTGTGTTTTTTTGATCACTACTTTCAAATTGCTCCCCAGCCCCTCTCCTATGCTGTAATATCTATCTAAAAGCCTCTTTCTCTGCTCTTACTCACTCCCCCAGATGAAGCTATTGCTGCGAAACACATGTCGGGGTCCGTATTACCTGTGGTCTGTATTTGTAACTTTTGTTTTCTCCTGTCCTATAGGTACCATTCTCAAATCACTGTCAACCTCTGTTGACTTAAGGGGTTCAGGATACTGTGGTGCTATGCTCCAATATGAGATACTTTGCTGTAGTTTTCTATATTTTTGGGGCTATTATAGTCCTCATTCATACTCAGCACTTTAACATCTATCAGGGATAACTTTGCTAATGACGTTCTTTACATCCGGGCATTGTGCATTGCATGTTAGTCTGTTAGTTGCTCCTATGTTGTCTGTCTTGTTATTTTATCCCTAATGGGAATTCTATGTATATAATAAAGATTATCTACTTGATGTCTATATTTGTATTATAATTTTTTGTACAAATTGAGTAGATGATCATATTGAAGGGGTGTAAGTGTGATTAGCCAAACACATTCATCTCCAAAAACTCTTTTGGTGAATCTGCTCTTACTCAGCAAAGGGAAGGGGTATTGAGTGAAGAGATATCACACAGCAAAGCAGCACATGGCATGGAGGTGGTGTATTCACACTTTTAATCACAAATTCTTGCACTGCACAAGAATTTGCGATTATTTCACTGCTTCTATGGCACAAAACTGGTGTAGAAGCAGTGATAAATCTCCACCCTGCTCTTTATGTGAATCTTTAAAAACACATACATGCTGGATAGGCAACACAAAAACCATAAAGCTTTCACCTTCCCGGCCACCAGTTTACTTTCTCCCTCTCTCAACTATTTGGAGATACCAGTATTAGAGTCATAGGAGAAGGGGTATCGGTGATTGATTGGTATGCCGGAGCTGGAAGGTCACTACATTCACATATGACTGGCCACATGAACTGTGTTCCAGTCAAATACACTTTCTATCCAGAGCAAGAAAAAGAAAGTGGTGGGGAAACTTTTATATAACCCACCTATTGGTTGTTGAAGTACAGGCTGTACAAGGCTGTATACTGTGGGGTTGCAGAACACTGGTTTAACAAAGAAGGACATGAAGGAAATGTCTTCTTCCTCAGTGCCAAGGGTGCCCCGCGATTCAAGTCATGGATCGCAGGCACATCCGTGCCCCTCTCCGTGGTGCCGCTCCCCCACTTACCCCTCCAAGATCCTGCTCTCATCCAGGCGAGATTTAACGGGCCAGTGCACCACTGATTGGCGCTGGCCACTTCTGGGTTTCCATAAAGGCCGGCGGCTCCCATCATTCCCCAGCGGATCTTTGTGCTTCATGCCTCAGAGAAAGCTTCCTTCCTGCGTTCCCAGTGTTCCTGTTCTGCTCTCGTTGTGACCCTGGACTTGACCCTAATTCTTGCCTTGAACTTCTGCCTGCTCCTGACCATGAGAGTGCTTGACGTGCCTGTACCTCGACCTTAGCTGCCACCGCAGGCTAGTGGCACCTGTGGAACTATCTGGTGGCACCCTGCCACAGCAAGACCATCCCGCTTTATGGCGGGCTCTGGTGAAGACCAGGTGCCACTTAGATTCCGGTCCCAGGTGTTGGCTAGAACCATCTCCTACAGTCCACTGACCCCGAACCCTGACACTATGCATTTACATTATGTAATTTGTATAATGTGAGAGTTTTCTATTGCATGCAAAGATTTGGTCCCACCATCTATAAGTTAAAGCTGACTATATGTGGTTTATGGTCACACAGCTCTCCAAGGCTTTGTATGGTAAAAACTATGGTGGGCTCATTTAAATCCTTCAAGACAGCTCTTTTTAATTGCAATGCTTTATGAACAAGGCCAGGCATTATTGACATGTTTCCGCATTAAAATAGATGCATCTATTCCACAGATTTTACATTTAGAAAAACGTATAAGAAGGTATAAAAGAAAACCGGTTGCTTAAGCCCATGCTACAGATGAATATCAGTGGATATTACAACTTGTTCTAGAGTGTAAGTGCAGCACAAGAGAAGTCTTGGAAATAGATTTAATAGATGATAGATGGCAAAGTGCAATGGGTCTTTGACAGTCTAAAAGTGGCAAAATCAAATCAAAGAAGAGTGAGAAGCAAAACATTACAAAGAGCTTTGCACATTAGTGTGAATAGGCAACCAGTGAATTGCCAATTAATACTGTGTTGCAATTGTCAAGGTGGGAAATGATTAAAGCTCAAATTAAGAGTCTAAAATAACCAGCTATCTAGTTTGATGGTAATGAAGTGATATGTGTCTGACCATCTGAATTCTGTAGTGTATTATTATCCTAAGATATTTGATCTCGTAATTATATTTTCCAAATTACTTACTATCACATTTCATCTCCTGTTTTACATAATGTTATGTATATGATCTTACATTACTCTGCCTGCTTTTTAATAAGATGCAAATGAAAGGTGTGGAATATGTAGATTCATTAGAATAAAACCCTACTAATTAAAAGGGCACAATCCCAGGGACTCCGGTGCTGTGATTAAGATGCCTGCAGTTTAGACTGGGTGTATAATTTTTAAAATTCACTTCATCATTTATCATTGTTTTTCATTTGCATTTTATTAAAATGGTTTAGAGGAAATCTACCATCAAAATCAAGCATGATAAATCAGACACTCACAGGCACCTGGACTGTAATAATATTGTTATATTTCATATCCAAGCTCTACAGAATTTGATTGCGCTATTTGATACTCACACATGCAAGTTACAATCACATATTTATACACTCATGCACACATATAGAGCATATACACACATACAGTGCCATATACAAACCTAAAGCAGACACACATACGGTATATACACACACCATTCAACATATACAGCATATAAACATCACATATATGATATATCCATATTATGCTGTAAAATGTGCAGAATAATATGTATATTATGGTGCACATCCTCCATTCTTTAGTGTGTCAGGTCAGATTACGTGGCCCCCTGACAGTGCGGGCCCCATAACCACTGTAGTTACACCCCTAGGTGACACTGTTTAAAACCAGATCACAGATAGTAGATTTCCTTGAAATGCTTCAACAAAACTACTACTTATATGTTTGTGATGGTTAAGGGAAATAAATGTGATTCACATCAAGAAAACTTCTATGCACTTGGCAAACTAAGTCCCCGGGGCAGAACAGCATGGCTCTGGAGGATTCAAACCAAGTATTTAAATGGTCACAATGACCACAGGTGAAGTCGTGGGCCAATGCTGACATTCTAATGTACAGTTAGCAGCTTACCAAGGATCTAAGGAGCCACAACCATTATAATATACAACAGCTGTTTATAGGGTAGCATGGTGGCTTAGTGGTTAGCATTACAGCCTTGCAGCACTGGGGCCCTGGGTTCCATGACCCACGGTCAACATCTGCAAAAAGTATGTATGTTCTCTCCTTGTTTGCCCCGGTTTCCTCTGGGTCTTCCGGTTTCCTCCCATACTCCAAAACATACTGGTAGGTCTATTATATTGTGAGCCCCATTGGTTACTTTTACATTTCAGAACAATGTGGGGCAAGGCAGAACAGACACAGGGGTTTAGGTGTATGTAAGCCCTTGGACCCATCATCTAATTCTTCCTTACCTACACAAAAGAAGATTCTGTTTATGCATACACTTTATGGGCCCTCCAAACCCCATAGTCCTTTGTCTCCCGTCAAGTTTGCCTGAAACTGATAACAGTCATTTGTAGTTATGTTTATACCACGCCAAGTGTATTTATTCCTTTGCGTCTACATATGTATCTGCTTGTGCATAAATATGTGTGTGTCTTTAAGATTGCTGTGATAGGTCCAAGAAAGAAAGGAAGAACAAATAATGATAACAGCATGACCATATCATGAATTATAGTCTTCTTTATGGTGGTCTAAAGCATTTTATCCTGCGCGCTTACCAAAAAGCAGCATAAATAGCTAGGCCCAAGCTAATGCCTGTAGGTAAGGCCCAACTCTGACCCCTCTGCTTCCGATCTAGGGAAGCAATAAAAGTTGTCTTAATGGCAAGGGGTTGCTAGGCAACTGCACAGAGAATCAGAATAAATGGTTATTTGTACATAGAAAGAAAACTAAAAGCTGCATAATTTTATCAGTTGGAAAACAAATGTTTAATGTAGCCGCAAAGCTATTTTCTAAAGGGACAGCTGCTTTAAGTGATTGCAGGGTTGTCATTATTTTATGAATATTATTATTTGCACAAGTGCAATGTTAAATAAAGTAGACAGCCATTCTAAATCACTTGAATAAGCACAACTAGACTAATCTCCGACAACCCATGAATCAATTAGCGGGCGCAATTTTGGAAAAAAGCACGCACCTATTGGAATATTATACAAGGAAACCAGGATGGCTTGTAAGCCATACAACTAATTTTATGGGATCTCACAATGCCATCTGTCTCAGGGGAAAGATGCTCACACATACTATTAGAGGGCTGCTGCATAATGAGGTCAGTCTAAATTATATTCTCTGTACTTCTCTATGCATATCATGTCCCACAGCAGGTGCTCATTGATTTGCCTAAAATTGGCATTTTTGCAAAAAAAAACCCTCCTTACAACTGGAACAAATGAACATATTAAAAATATATGCAGTACAAATCTATAATTTGGCATATGTTGTATTCTAGTCAGTATCCAGCCACTATTTGACTCTGCGATATGCCATATTTCAGATAGCCTTTTCATGCAAGTATCAGTGCCTATTAGTCTCTCAACACCATGTGCCCATTTAGTCATGCTATTGTATAGTGAGGCAGTCTTAAAGTGGTATTCCCACAAATTTCAACATGTCCTTTTTTCTATACAACTTTAGTTAACCGGGATCCAACCGTAAATCTTCTATGGTTGGACAGGGCAGATTCTTCACTTGAATAGCTTCTTCTCTCTGTAGAATGTTAGTGCTCAAGCCCCTCCCACCTGCATTACGAGACAAACTCTTGACAAAGATGAAGCAGCATTGCGCAGAGACTTACTCTACAAGCTACAGATGAGATAAGATCTTTATAGCAGGTATAGCAAAGCTGACCGTGTGTGTTATAGCTGAGATATAGCAGAGCTGACTCTGTGTGGGTTAAAGCTGAGATAAAGCAAAGCTGGAGTGTGTCATTGTGGTTTATATCAATTGCATGGATCTCATCATCTCTCATCTCAGATCTGTCTCATCTCTCTTTTTCTATGTGTCAGATACTAGTGAATGTTCAGAAGATAAATGAAAGTTTAGATAACCCTCGACCCTCATAATCTAAGCACATTGTCAGCTCACAGCATCTCATAGCACTGGAGGAATCATGAAGTGTCTGCTTAGAGAGTCCCCGCCCACACTCTGGAATCTTACACTGACCATCACTGAGTTAAAGGAGCTAATGCAGCAATAAAACTGAGTAAAATTGTTAAGTAAGGGGTTATAAATTATCTTTATTGTGTAAATATCACTAGGGGAATAGGTATAGTATATAAATGACACCTTTATGTATTAGCGTAGACTTTAGTGTGGACATTGCTTAACTGTGTGAATTGAGCACATGGAGTCCCTGGGGTTCCTTTCTTAGCTGCAAATGATACATATGCAGCTCCCTAATACTATATCTAGAGGTGCATGCCACAACATTGAGTACCCATATAGTCTAGATAGATGAAGTAAGCTTATGTGCAGGAGCACGTATTTAGCCTTACCCCCACTGATAGAGGTGTTAAACGTTACCTATGGGGTCTTATACCATGCATCTCATTGTTTATACCACTTTCACCTATGAAACTTAACTCCAACCCTTCTATCTGTTGTGCTTATTGTCTGAGCTTATTTTATCCCTACATCCCTGTGCTGGAAGCTTGTGTTGCTCAAGACTCCAGGCATTTGGGTAGCAGGAAAGGGGCATAATTGAATACTGAACCCTGATTACTTTTTACAAAAACACACTACTTTAATTATTCTAGTACAGTGATGGCGAACCTTTTGGAGATAGAGTGCCCAAACTACAACCAAAACCTAAATATATGTCGAAAAGTGCCAACATGACAACCTAAGCAGTAACTTATCGATCCATGATCTTTCACAGGTTTCAATCATATTGGCGTCCTGATTTCACCATAATAATAACATTTGATGGAGAAATTTGGATTGCAGCTTCCCTCCAGCGTACCCTGAAAAAGAAGAATCCGGGTCTCCAGTGCAGGAGCTCCAAAAATAATCTGCCTCTATCCACACCTTCTCGTTCCTCCTGTAGCCCCGGTAGCCAAGGATGTCGCTTTAAACTGGCGCTGAGCATGGCACGTCCTGGACTGCATTGGACCACAGGAGGAAACCTTGAGTCCTGTCTGGCAAACACTGTGTTGGGGTGATAGCCTGGGTGCCCACAGAAAGGGCTCTGAGTGCCACCTCTGGCACCCGTGCCATAGGTTCGCCACCACTGTTCTAGTAGAGGAAAGTAGATGAGTCAGTAGGGAAATAAGTGAGGCAATGATGATAATTTCCTTAACCATGACATCACAGAAATTCCTATTTGAGGACGGAAAGTAATGAGATACAGATTAGAAGCAGAGGCAGAGAAACTTGTGTTCCACTTTATTTCTGATATATAAATACTAACAAGATAGAACAAACAATAAGCCCTGGCTAAAGCCTTATTTATAAGGCAGTCAAAAATGTTCAGGGCTCTGCTTAAAACTGCACAGGAGTTTAAGCCAAAAAGGAAACTTACAGTACCTTCAATGATACAACCCCCTCATCTTCCAAAAAATGAATAATCCGGTGTAGCACAAAAACTGACTTAAACAACATGTAACAAAGTAGGTGTGATTGAGGTCAGTTTTACTGTTTACACGCTTAGACTGTTAATTGTGTTGATGAGGGGGTGTTACATTGAAGATTTGGGGCAGATTCTTACTCGGTCCATTCGCCGATCCAGCGGCGCGTTCTCTGCGCTGATTGGGTCCGGCCGGATTTAATAGGTTTTCCTCACGTCCACCAGGTGGCGCTGCTGTGCTGAAAAGCATCTGAACGCGCTGGAGTTCACCGGCTCGGGCTGAGTGAAGGTAAGCGCGCCCTGAGCAACACATTTTCCATTCTTAATGCGGCGTTTTTTCCGAATATGTTGGGTTTTTGTTCGGCCACGCCCCCCAATTTCCGTCGCGCGCATGCCGGCGCCGATGCGCCACAATCCGATCGAATGCGCCAAAATCCCGGAGCAATTCAGGTACAATCGGCGCAAATCGAAATATTCGGGTTAACACGTCGGGAAAACGTGAATCGGCCCCTTAGTAAATGACCCCCACTGTGTGTCACCCTTTTGGCTTTAAACTTTTGCATCTCTGGATTGGCACAAAAATTGTTGCTTATTTTCCTATAACCACTCCATTTTTCATTCCAATATCTGGTTGAATCTGGCATCCAATATGGTAGAACAGATTTACAGAGTTTAGGCATAAACTAACTCCAGTGCCCGATGGTGGAAGACACACCAACCAATAATCATTACATAGGAAAATGAATTAACTCTGCCTGGAAATATAAAACAACAGAAACATTTACATTTATAATAAAAACACACATTTTTCAATAAGACCGCTTTTTAGTTTAGTTTCCCCTCCTCTTTTGGGTTTGCACTTTGCTGCTATATGAAAGTCACAATTACCCATTTTCACTTGAGAGTTGGCTGGTATTCATTGTGTGAATTTGTTATTTAATATAACTTTACATGTTTCTATATTACATTGTATTATATATTATATTTTATAAAATATTTTTTTGTGAACCTGAGAGGGCTTGCAGGTGTTTGTCTGTGCTTTTGATTCATTAGTTCCAAACTTTTCTTGCTAAATCTAGTGAAGAGCACAGGCATGGCCCTTAAGTAACCCTTCTAGTATGTAAGACATTAAACGTGGAAGAAGAGCTCTTTATACTTTATTCTCATGACGGTGACCAGTTCTTGCTGTTATAATTTGGCAGTCTTGACTGTGGCTCTGAAACCTCTGAAATCATGACCCTTTTTAATTTCTGACCTAGGTTTTATTGGCCCTATAATTAATTGTCTAAGAAAAACTTCAGTACATACTAGAGATGAGCGAACATGCTCGTCCGAGCTTGATGCTCGGTCGAGCATTAGGGTACTCGAGACGCTCGTTGCTCGGACGAGTATTTCCCCTGCTCAGATCGAGCATTTAATTAAAAAAACACAGTGAAGAACAATGAAGAATAGAATAAAAACAGTGACCACAGATCATTTGATAAAAAACACAGTGCAGAACACAGTGCAAATAGATTACAGATGTTCGGCACATCTGCTTACTTGTCGGGAGATACGCGCGAACGGCGCGAACAAATAGCATGTGAAGAACAATATATATGTGTGAAGAACACATTGCAGATGTATTTAAACATCTGCAAGGTTTCTTCACACCATATATATTGTTCTTCATGTCTATTTTGTTCGCGCCGTTCCGCGCGTATCTCCCGAACAAGTAAGCAGATGTGCCGAACACTTGTAATCTATTCGGCACTGTGTTCTGCACTGTGTTTTTATCTTAATGATCCTGTGTTCACTGTGTCACTGTGTTCACTGTTTTTATTCTATCTTCACTGTTCTTTACATCTGCTAACTTTTCGGGAGATAATAACGCGCGGAACAGTGAAGAATAGATCGCAGATTTTTCAAATTATTCAGAAGCATTATTTTCAATTAAATACACATTTTATTCCCAACATGGTCCCTTTGAAAAATGCTCGGGTCTCCATTGACTCAATGGGGCTCGTTACTCGAAACGAGCACTCGAGCATCTGGAAATGTTCGGCTCGAGTAACGAGCACCCGAGCATTTTAGTGCTCGCTCATCTATACATGACCCAATTTAAAGTCACATTGGTGAATTACCAGGATGAGCCAAAGTTTTACAGAGAAATCTTTTACATATCTAAAAAGATATGTTAAAACTGAAAGTCCTCCCACGCTCTGTTCCCTATACTTCCTTCCTCGTGTCTGCGCTGATGTGTTGTTTAGGAAAATCTGCCTCAGAAAACTGTGTGGGAGGTTTTTAAAAAACTTTCAGGCTCCAGAAATCTTCCATCTCTTCTTCCAATCAGCATTTTTTTTGTTGTTATGTATTCTACTGTGGGAGATTACAGCTACTACTAATGCATTACTAAACCATGTTGTAATATGCAAAGATATCATAACATAATACATAAGTTTCAGATTATGTAACAATCTAGTACTAAAGTTTTGTTTTACGATTACTAAATAGATATTTTGATATTTGACTAATTTCCACAGATTAAGGAAGGAATATTTGATTACTGAGGCTTCGGTAGAACGTGACATTTCCTATATAGAATGGTCTTTTGTAGGACACTCTCCTGTATGTCCTGGAAGTCCCATAGAAGTCAATGGAGCTGTATTCTAGAATTCTTCTTCATATTGGGCTTGTACAGTAGTTTGTGGATACGTTTGTAGCAAATAATTCTTATGGAAGGCACTGATCATTTTTATGTTGAAAATCAATATTTATTCACTAAAAATATCAATCATTCTAAAATAGACTAGTGAAAAACAGAGTATGCAACATAAGCATATGGGATTAGGATCTACACTCTGAAATTTTATATGTGTTTCGGGTATGGTAGTTGTGAAGGGCTTCAATTGGAGCTGTTAAACTGTTGAGAGTCTTCCATGGCAATATTTTGCACAAACTTGGTCCTGGACCAAAACTTCCATTTGCATAGCCCAGTTCTTCCAACCTGGCCTTTCATCCTGGGAGCACCAAAGGCAGCACCCCATAAATTGAAGATCAATCTAATCCACCCATACAAAGTGAGCATACATCTAAATATGTCATCCTGTTGTCGCCTTACTCTTACATACTACACTATTATGTCACCAATTTTTCTTCTTGTTTTCTCCTATGATATATTTTCATTAGTAGCTAAGCTGCATCTTATAAACTGATAGTACATGTGAGCAACTTGTTTTAGTGGCAATATAATTTTTGTATAATGTGTTTCGCCTGGCTAAATCAATAGGCTTTTCCTATTGTGAGGCCTCATGCACACAACCATTATGGGGGCCGTGATCTGAGGTCTATGACACCTTTTCATGGTGCAGTGAGCGCATAGTTTCTCACCACAAGATGATGCGGGCCAGGCGGAATATGGTGGTGGCCAGATGGTAAAGACCCAGGCCAACACAAGGCTGTCCTTATTTTGCTTGACCTAGAGAAACCATGATCAAGGCCTGGGCTTCTAGAAGTTCTTGTTGGGAAAGACTGTTTCTCCGCTTGGGGAACAGTGTCATACAGGGGTGTTGTTAGGGGGGCTCAATCCCAAATACATATCACAGGTACATTTATATGTGCCAGAACCAAGCTTACTACTCAGATAAATACCAGATCCAAGCTTACTGCTTAGATACCATACTATAAATAAGATTCTTCATAGATAAACTACCAGAACCAAGCTACAAACCAGAACTGAGCCTACTACACAGATACTGTATGGAATCATACAAACTCACTATTTCTACACCTATATGACAAAGTGGGGAATATTTATCAGGGCCTCTGAGGCAGGAAAGGCCTGGCATAGAAATAAACGCTGGGCAGGACCCCGCCGGATACATCCAGAGGCTTTGGAGCTATCATACAGCAGCGCACTTGCGCCAGCGTATGATAAATATCCCCCAGAGGTACATGTTTTTTTTAACTATTCTGTTGGTCAGATGTATTTTATGTTTTTTTTCCCTTATTAAAACATCTGGCATTTTGAGAGTTAAGGGCTTGGAAATCAAGATAATTTTAGACAAATGTTACCCAAAAGTTGCAAACGCCTAAGCGGTTTCCTACGCCTAGATAGGTGCAGGGGTGGCTTTCACCAAAAAATTCAGAATTTTTTGTAAAAAGTCACAACTTCACATCTGCATCACAAAAAAGAGACAAAGGGGACATGCCCATAAAGTTGTAATAAAGAAAAATGTCAGCCAAAAATTAGATACCTGTGCCACAATGGGGCTCATTTACAAGGGTCCGAACCCGGACTTTCGCCGGGTTTTCCCGAATATTTCCGTTAATCCGAAATTGCCCCGGATTTTGGCGGGGCTTGCACACGACAGAAATCAGGGCGTGGACACCCGACGAATTCAGACAACCACGGAATTTAAAAAAGGATTTGTGTCGCAATATCAAGCACTCACATGCCCGGAAGAAGTAGGTGAACTCCAGCGGACCTCGGTGCAGCCGGACACATGCAGGAACTCGGAAGCACAATGTTAGTGAATCGCGACTGACCCGAATCCTCGTCGACAACGCACACATGTCGCGACGGGACCGGTAAGTAAATCTGCCCCATGAGTACAATACTTTTAGTAGCCTTACTGGTTATATAATGAAGCAGTTAACTGCTTAAAGTTGTTTAGTTTTATACTAGTCATTACTATGCAATTTTTTTTTTGAGCAACTGTTGTTATTTTAGATTTGTCTAAGGTGTTGAACTGTGACAAGGTGTCCTTGACTCCCATTGCCAACATTGAGACTTTAGTGTATGATAAAGATAGTCTACTTTTCAGAAAATGCACCCAAATCCATATAAAACCCTTTGAACATTTAGTTAGCATCCTCTAGTTAGTTTATCCTCTTCTGTTTATGAAGGCAAATAATGGAGACGATCACTGATGGAAAGTGGATTCCTCTCTGCTTTCCATCAGTTCCTATAGACTATATAGGACTATAGAAGTACAAAGGTTCCCTTCCATCATTCCTATACTTTTATCCCAGCAAAAGTAATTTGAGTTGCTGTTTTATTTAACGGTTACAAGTAACGAAGCATGACTGAAGAGAACTATCCATAAAAATTTAGGTAAACGGAGCAAGTCCATAAAAACTTATAGTAAATGGGGTTTTTCTCCTTCATAACAGCAGAAATAATAGTAACTCATAAAGATAAACTACCACCACCCATTAGTTAGTTATTTCCAAAATGTAGCATATATTGTGGCTTGCTGGGAAGATGATCTGGCAACTGGCAGCTGGTGAGCTGGCATTGCATAAGACGGATTGTAAGAGGAAGACATGGGGGCATGAGAAAAGAGGTGAGGAGGGTTTAGGGTGCAGTTCTCCGTCAGCGGAGGTCTGTCCCGGTGTACAAACTAGGTGAATCAGCTTCTAGTACTAAATATGTTTTGGATGTGTGGGGGCTTGTTATCATTGTGTTTGTAGTTACATAGCAATGGGGGGAGTTGTGGGAGACAGCCTTTAACATAGTTTAGAACCCCTCAGACTACCTGCACATGCTTGGCTGTCCCAGGCCATAAAAGTGATCTGTTCTTGCAATGTATGTATCATTAATGTATTATCTCTTGCTATTCGTATAAAAACGTCCATTTTTGGAAAGGCTGGCATCTGATGTCACTAGTGAAAGTTCACATGATTGTGTCAACAAGCAGCTGATCTGCAAATACAAAAGGTTACATGGATGACACCTGTGGGACATCCATATTTTCAAGTTTAACAAAACCATCATGATGACTAATCCTTGGCTTCCACTTTTTCAAGAAGCAATTTATTGTTCCCTTGTGGGGACACATAGTTATAGTACCCCCAATGTTGTACTCTCTAATTCCTAGACAGTAACTGTTTTCAAATAATCCCACACCAACAGAGCTCCCTGTAGACCCCCTCCCCAATGCTTTTTTTGGCTAATAATAAATATTAAAAATAAACTTTATTTATATTCCCAACGTTACAATTTACAGGTACATATACAAACAAAATAAGACACTACAGAACAATGACAATGTCGGAAGAAACAATAGGAATGAGGAATGAACAATAATCGTGTTTATTTTATACCCCCATTCAGTAATGACTCCCTTTTGTACCTCCATAGCTTAAGGAAACCTACACATTTCAAATGGTAGGGTTAAGCTGTAAATACCGAGCACCATCTCAGGTGAGCTGGTGCCGGAGCTTACTTTCGTTAGTGTTATAAACCGCTGCATTGCGGTTTAAAACACTTTTTAAAGTTTTATACAGAAGCTGCTTCGGCGCTGCCGCTCGGTATTTACAACTTACCCCTACCATTGAAATGGTAGGTTTTCCTCCTTTAAATGCGATCACAGAAAGGAAGTATAGTGTCCTGTCGTTGTACCTGCAAGGTGTGTTTTTATCTTGTGATCCCACAATGCCCACTTACACAGTCTAGTGGAGCTTCCGGTGACATCATGCATCTTTACAATATGCTTCAGCTGTAGAGTAATTCCTATGTATATGTTCCATTCACATGTCTGATACAATCAGACTACATTGGAATTTTCCTACGTGACCATTTTCCACGCATCATTACCAAAAGTTTAGTCATGTCATTAACGGTAAAATATTTCCAAAACAATGACTTCACCAGCCATGCCGGAACATGACTAGCCTTTTTGTCTGTAGATGTTCTATGATTAATACCCTGCCCTCATTGTCCTTACATCTCCCTAACACCAGGTGCTGGTAGAAGGTCAGTTAGTAGGCCATGTCCTGTTTCATTTATCACTATTGAAGAAAAACAGGATACTCTGGAGTGGCCTCTACCTTCCATCACATCCGGTTTCTTTGTTTTATGTTTTGAAGATTTCTGTATCCAAAGTTTCATTGTCTTTTTACAGATTCCCAAAACTCTGATGTTTGTTGTACAACGACCACTGGTTTACATTACTAAGATCTCTTTCATGTTGTAATTTCAGAAATGTGTTTGATAAGCATTCTGTATTTAGAACATAGAAAACAATAACTAGGATGGTGATCGGTACCAGAATTTGTGCTTCTTTGTGGATTATCCATTGATGCATTTTCCAAGCAATATGCCATGCTGAGATGACTAGCTCCCCTCTAATAAATAAAATGTACTGATAACTATAATAAATAAAAGGTTCTTATTAACCACCTTAATTCTTCTTTTCTCATCCACCATTTTACTATGCAAGCTTACATGCCTCTCTCACATGATTGCCACTTTTGATAGAGAAATACAGAAATTTATCATCTTCAAATAATAAATTAATAATTAAGAATTAACTTTTAAATATACTTACTAAAATGGCCATTACTGTCCCTTCCCAAACACCACTATGAAAAGATGTTCAAACATATCACGAAGGCAGCAACACAAAGTTGCATGTGCTCAAATCTTCATTGCCACTCTGTTAAAGCCTAAAATAAATGTTATTAAATAAAAACAGTAAAATAATACAAAAGGCAAGTAAAAAATGGAATATATGTTATTGATGAGTAAAGCACTGCGCTTATTAAAAATCCATATCCCAAGTTGATGATAAGAGCTTTGCAGTCAATATCACCGGCTTGTCTGCTGCCATCTGCTCCAAAATGATGCAGCGATCACAGTTTAGCGTTAACAACACGCTTGTAAGCTGTAATATTAACTGATATAAGGGAACATTCACTCTCTTGTTGCCTAGTAGTGAGAACAGCAGAGTCAGCCAGCTGTCAAGCATACTTGCACAATTTTATAAGGCTAAAACCTTGTTGGAAGACATTAAAAAAAAAAAAAATATATAACACTTTTTATAGACTGTTCAATTTTTACCTCTAAATGCAAGGTCTGCTCTCTCCAAGAAACATCAAAACCCTGATATATAATTAGCATTAATAAGGTATTGTTACTGCCGCTCGTTGGGCCTCTAGCACAAAACGTTTATGCTGCCCGGGCCTAGCGCTCCTCACCCCTCCCTCTGCATTGAATGCTAGTGGCTGCAAGTAAAAACTGCAAATATAGGACATGCCCATATTTTGTGGCACAGCCGTCAAGCTTGGTCGCATTGTGGCGAGCACCATGTGCTCCCCGCACTGTGGCCGGGTGCCATACACTGCTATGGCCCCGTGTTGCGGCTGCAGGTTGTACAGCCATATCACTGGCCAACATACTTCATCTGCATGTGCGTAACTTGATAGGGTCAGGTAAGCTGCAATACGAAACATGGCCATGGCAAATGCAAACTGTATCTGACCTGTTAGAACTCATTGGTCTAAGGTTCCGGGGCTGGAGTCTGTATACTCTTTATTGCTATTGGACTGTAGCACAAGCTCATACATGCAATGATCACTATTGTACATTATGAAATTGGACAGTTTTCTGGAAGGCTTGTAAGGATCATTTTGGGTGATGGGGCTGGGAGTGGGGTGGCTGGATACTTCTCTAGAACTTTACACTTTGTAAATCAAAGGGCAGTTTGCTGTTTTCTGTCAGGTTTGACTGATTTACACAAAGCCGAGGGGCCTCATTGAAATTTCGTACAACCACAAAAAGTCGGACCAGTCTTCAGCAAGGTTCTTAAACAAATCATTTGCACCAATTTTTTTATCTTTTGTAAACTCAACACAGAAAGCCCCCCTACATGTTTCGTCAGTCCACTGTCTTCATCAGGGTTTAGGGCATCACCTAAGCCCTAACCCCTAATGAATCTGTGGACTGGTGAAGCAAGTTGGGGGCTTTGTGTGATAAGATTTTAAAGGCAGGAACACTTTTTGTATGGGCCTAAACGTTAGTACGAGGGATAGAGTGCGGATAGTATTGCCATGTTCAGTGCTTTCTTGCTAGTGTTCCTCAGCTGTCTCTTCCCCTTCTTTTTCCTTATCTTCCCTTTTCCCTTTTTATCGTCCTTTTCCCGTCTTCTTCCTCTTCTCATTCCCTCCTTGCCCGTCCACCAACTTTTTTTGTGGTTTTCCTTAACATAGGGTGTGCCACACAATTTGCATGTAAATAGGGCGGTCGGTCGAATCAGTCAGACCGACTGCCGGTATGCCACATAATCTGTTTTGCATGAGGCTAGAGCCCACCACAAAGGGTCCATGCGACACAATAGCTCACGCACGACACTTATCAATACTGTTGCAAGCTGTTTTCCCCTACAAGAACGTGTAACGCCTAGCAAAGCCCTTAAAATGTGTCCCCAGTGAGTCTACTCCTCCCTTTAGTGACATGGATAGTAGTGTACCTAGATCCAGCTAGTTTGTGGTATAATAGTCATATAATGCATACGTGAACCCACTGAATACTTTTTACAAAAAACAACAACTTAATTATTCTAGTAGATGAAAAGTAGATGAGTCAGTAGGGAAATAAGTGAGGCAATGATGAAAATTTCCTTAACCATGACATCACAGAAATTCCTATTTGAGGTCGGAAAGTAAATGAGATAAGCAGGATTAGAAGCAGAGGCAGAGAAACTTTGTGTTCCACTTTATTTCTGATATTAAAATACTAACAAGAGTATAACAATAAGCCCTGGCTATAGCCTTATTCATAAAGCAGTCAAAAATGTTCATGGGCTCTGCATTAAAACTGCACAGGAGTTTAAAGCCAAAAAGGAAACTTACAGTACCTTCAATGATACAAACCCCCTTCATCTTCCAAAAAAATGAATAATCCAACATTGTAACAAAGTAAGGTGTGATTAGGTCAGTTTTACTGTTTACACGCTTAGACAGTTAATTGTGTTGAAAGATGGAGGGGGTGTTATCATTGAAGATACTGTGTGTCACCCTTTTGGCTTTAAACTTTTGCATCTCTGGATTGGCACAAAAATTGTTGCTTATTTTGCTATAACCACTCCATTTTTTCACTTCCAATATCTGGTTGAATCATGGCAATCCAGATATGGTAGACAGATTTACAGAGTTTAGGCATAAACTAACTCCAGTGCCCGATGGTGGAAGACACACTTCAACCAATACTCATTACATAGGAAAATATGATGAACTCTGCTCTGGAAATATAAAACAACAGAAACATTTACATTTATAATAAAATACACACATTTTTCAATAAGACCAGCTTTTTAGTTTAGTTTCCCCCTCCTCTTTTGGGTTTGCACTTTGCTGCTATATGAAAAGTCACAAATTACCCATTTTCACTTGAGAGTTGGCTGGTATTCATTGTGTGAATTTGTTATTTAATATAACTTTACCATGTTTCTATATTACATTGTATTATATATTATATTTTTAATAAAATATTTTTTTGTGAACCTGAGAGGGGCTTGCATGTGTTTGTCTGTGCTTTTGATTCATATAGTTCCAAACTTTTCTTTGCTAAACTTAGTGAAGAGCACAGGCATGGCTGCTGTAGAGTATGTCAACCCTTAAGTAACCCTTCTAGTATGTAAGGACCATTAAACGTGGAAGAAGAGCTCTTTATACTTTATTCGCATGACGGTGACCAGTTCTTGGCTGTTATAAATTTGCAGTTCTTGACTGTGGCTCTGAAACCTCTGAAAATCATGACCCTTTTTAACAGTTCTGAACTAGGTTGTATAGTGGCCCCTATAATTATATTGTCTAAGAAAAACTTCAGTACATGACCCAATTTTAAAGTCACATTGGTGAATTACCAGAGATGAGCCAAAGTTTTACAGAGAAATGTTTTACATATCTAAAAAGATATGTTAAAACTGAAAGTCCTCCCACGCTACATATCTAAAAAGATATGTTAAAACTGAAAGTCCTCCCACGCTCTGTTCCCTATACTTCCTTCCTCAGTGTCTGGCGCTGATGTGTTGTTTTAGGAAAATCTGCCTCAGAAAACTGTGTGTGAGGTTTTAAAAAACTTTCAGGCTCCAGAAATCTTCCATCTCTTCTTCCAATCAGCATTTTTTTGTTTGTTATGTATTTCTACTGTGGGAGATTATAGCTACTACTAATGCATTACTAAACCATGTTGTAATATGCAAAGTGAATACATAAGTACATAAGTTTCACATCATATGTAACAATCTAGTACTAAAAGTTGTTGTTTTAAGCGATTACTAAAATAGATATTTTGATATTTGACTAATTTCCACAGATTAAGGAAGGAATATTTGATTACTGAGGCTTCTGGTAGAACGTGACATTTCCTATATAGAATGGTTCTTTGTAGGAAGCACTCTCCTGTATGTCCTGGAAGTCCCATAGAAGTCAATGGAGCTATATTCTAGAATTCTTCTTCATATTGGGCTTGTACAGTAGTTTGTGGATAAGTTTGTAGCAAATAATTCTTATGGAAGGCACTGATCATTTTTATGTTGAAAATCAATATTTATTCACTAAAAATATCAATCATTCTAAAATATAGACTAGTGAAAAACAGAGGTATGCAACATAAGCATATGGGATTAGGATCTACACTCTGAAATTTTATATGTGTTTCGGGTATGGTAGTTGTGAAGGGCTTCAATTGGAGCTGTTAAACTGTTGAGAGTCTTCCATGGCAATATTTTGCTACAAACTTGGTCCTTGGACCAAAACTTTCCATTTGCATAGCCCAGTTCTTCCAACCTGGCCTTTCATCCTGGGAGCACCAAAGGCAGCACCCCATTAAATTGAAGATCAATCTAATCACAACCCATACAAAGTGAGCATACATCTAAATATGTCATCCTGTTGTACTGCCTTACATCTTACATACTACACTATATATTGCACCAATTTTTTCTTCTTGTTTCTCCTATGATATATTGTTCATTAGTGAAGCTAAGCTGCATCTTATAAACATGATAGTACATGTGAGCAACTTGTTTTAGTGGCAATATAATTTTTGTATAATGTGTTTCGCCTGGCTAAAATCAATAGGCTTTTCCTATTGTGAGGCCTCATGCACACAACCATTATGGGGGCCGTGATCTGAGGTCTATGACACCTGTTCATGGTGCAGTGAGCGCATAGTTTCTCACCACAAGATGATCGGGCCAGGCGGAATATGGTGGTGGCCAGATGGTAAAGACCCAGGCCAACACAAGGCTGTCCTTATTTTTGCTTTGACCTAGAGAAACCCTGATCAAGGCCCTGGGCTTCTAGAAGTTCTTGTTGGGAAAGACTGTTTCTCCGCTTGGGGAACAGTGTCATACAGGGGTGTTGTTAGGGGGGCTCAATCCCAAATACATATCACAGGTACAATTTATATTGTGCCAGAACCAAGCTTACTACTCAGATAAAATACCAGATCCAAGCTTACTGCTTAGATACCATACTATAATAACATTTTCTTCATAGATAAACTACCAGAACCAAGCTACAAAACCAGAACTGAGCCTACTACACAGATACTGTATGAGAATCATACAAACTCACTATTCTACACCTATATGACACAAGGGGGAATATTTATCAGGGCCTCTGAGGCAGGAAAGGCCTGGCATAGAAATAAACGCTGGGCAGGACCCCGCCGGATACATCCAGAGGCTTTGGCCTCTGGATGTATCGGGTTGTGCAAGAGCAGTGTGGAGCTATCATACACCAGCGCACGAGCGCCAGCGTATGATAAATATCCCCCAATGAGGTACATGTTTTTTTTTAACTATTCTGCTGGTCAGATGTATTTTAGTGTTTTTTTCCCTTATTAAAACATCTGGCATTTTGAGGAGTTAAGGGCTTTGGAGAATTCAAGATAATTTTAGACAAAGGTTACCCAAAAGTTGCAAACAGCCCTAAGCTGTTTCCTACGTCTAGATGGGTGCAGGTGTGGCTTTTCACCAAAAAATTCAGAATTTTTTCTAAAAAGTCACAACTTTCACATCTGTAATCACAAAAAAGAGACAAAAGGGGACATGCACCATTAAAAGTTGTAAATAAAGAAGAAAATGTCAAGCCAAAAATTAGATACCTGTGCCACAATGGGGCTCATTTACTAAGGGTCCGAACGCCGGACTTTCGCCGGGTTTCCCGAATATTTCCGTTATATGCCGAATTGCCCCGGGATTTTGGCGGGGCTTGCACACGACAGAAATCAGGGGGCGTGGCCGTCGGACAACCCGACGGATTCGGACAAACCGCAGAATTTAAAAAAGGATTTGTGTCGCAAGATCAAGCACTCACATGCACCGGGAAGAAGTAGGTGAACTCCAGCGGACCTCGGTGCAGCAGTGACACATGCAGGAACTCAGAAGCACAATGTTAGTGAATCGCGACGGACCCGAATCCTCGTCGGACAACGCACCACATGATCGCGACGGGACCGGGTAAGTAAATCTGCCCCAATGAGTACAATACTTTTATAGCCTTATCTGGTTATATAATGAAGCAGTTAACTGCTTAAAGTATGTTTAGTTTTATACTATGCATTACTATGCAATTTTTTTTTTGAGCAACTGTTGTTATTTTAGAATTGTCTAAGGTGTTGAACTGTGACAAGGTGTCCTTGACTCCCATTGCCAACATTGAGACTTTAGTGTATGATAAAAGATAGTCTACTGGTCAGAAAATGCACCCAAATCCATATAAAACCCTTTGAACATTTAGTTAGCAAGAGTTTCCACTATCCTCTTCTGTTATGAAGGCAAATAATGGAGACGATCACTGATGGAAAGTGGATTCCTCTCTGCTTTCCATCAGTTCCTATAGACTATATAGGACTATAGAAGTACAAAAGGTTCCCTTCCATCATTCCTATACTTTTATACCAGCAAAAGTAATTTGAGTTGCTGTGTTATTTAAAGGTTACAAGTAACAGAAGCATGACTGAAGAGAACTATCCATAAAAATTTATGGTAAACGGAGCAAGTCCATAAAAACTTATAGTAAATGGAGGGTTTTCTCCTTCATAACAGCAGAAAATAATAGTAACTCATAAAGATAAACTACCACCACCCCATTAGTTATGTTATTTCCAAAATGTAAGCATAGTAGTTGTGGCTTGCTGGGAAGATGAGTCTTGGCAACTGGCAGCTGGTGAGCTGGCATTGCATAAGACGGATTGTAAGGAGGAAGAACGTGGGGGCATTGAGAAAAGAGGTGAGGAGGGTTTAGGTGCAGTTCTCCGTCAGCGGAGGTAATGTCCCCGGTGTACAAACTAGGTGAATCAAGCTTTCTAGTACTAAATATGTTTTGGATGTGTGTGAGGGGCTTGTTATCATTGTGTTTGTAGTTACATAGCAATGGGTGGGAGTGTGGGAGACAGCCTTTAACAGTAGTTTAGACCCATCCTCAGACTACCTGCACATGCATTTGAGCTGTTCCCAGGCCATAAAAAGTGATCTGTTCTTGCAATGTATGTATTATTAATGTATTATCTCTTGCTTATTCGTATAAAAACGGTCCATTTTTGTGAAAGGCTGGCATCTGATGTCACTAGTGAAAGGTCACATGATTGTGTCAACAAGCAGCTGATCTGCAAATACAAAAGGTACATGGATGACACCTGTGGGACATCCATATTTTCATAGTTTTACAAAACCATCATGATGACTAATCCTTGGCTTCCACTTTTATCAAGAAGCAAATTTATTGTTCCCTTGTGGGGACACATAGTTATAGTACCCCAATGTTGTACTCTCTAATTCCTAGACAGTAACTGTTGTTTCAAATAATCCCACACTCCAACAGAGCTCCCTGTAGACCCCCTCCCCAATGCTTATTTTTTGGCTAATAATAAATAATTAAAAATAAAACTTTATTTATATTCCACAACGCTTTACAATTTACAGGTACATATACAAACAAAATAAGACACTACAGAACAATGACAATGTCGGAAGAAACAATAGGAATGAGGAATGAACAATAATCGTGTCTTATTTTATACCCCCATTCAGTAATGACTCCCTTTTGTACCTCCAATAGCTTAAAGGAAACCTACCATTTCAAATGGTAGGGTTAAGCTGTAAATACCGAGCACCATCTCAGGGTGAGCTGGTGCCGGAGCTTACTTTCGTTAGTGTTATAAACCGCTGCATTGCGGTTTTAACACTTTTTAAAGTTTATAGCAGAAGCTGCTTCGGCGCTGCGCGCTCGGTATTTACAACTTACCCCTACCATTTGAAATGGTAGGTTTCCTTTAAATGCGATCACAGAAAGTGGAAGTATTAGTGTCCTGTCGTTGTACCTGCAGAGGTGTGTTTTTATCTTTGTGATCCCATACAATGCACCACTTACACAGTCATAGTGGAGCTTCCTGTGACATCATGCATCTTTACAATATGCTTCAGCTGTAGAGTAATCTCCTATGTATATGTTCCTATCTCACAATGTCTGATACAATCAGACTACATTGGAAAGTTTCCTACGTGAAACATTTTCCAGCATTACCAAAAGTTTAGTCATGAATCATTAACGGTAAAATAATTTCCAAAACAATGACTTCACCAGCCATGCCGGAACATGACTAGCCTTTTTGTCTGTAGATGTTCTATGATTGTAATACCCCTGCCCTCATTTGTCCTTACATCTCCCTAACACCAGGTGCTGGTAGAAGGTCAGTTAGTAGGCCATGTCCTGTTTTCATTTATCACTATTGAAGAAAAACAGGATACTCTGGAGTGGCCTCTACCTTCCATCACATCCGGTTTCTTTGTTTTATGTTTTGAAGTATTCTGTATCCAAAGTTTCATTGTCTTTTTACAGATTCCCAAAGACTCTGATGTTGTTGTACAAACTGACCACTGGTTTACATTACTAGAGATCTCTTTCATGTTGTAATATTTCAGAAATGTGTTTGATAAGCATGTACTGTATTTAGAACATAGAATAACAGATAACTATGGATGGTGATCAGGTACCAGAATTTGTGCTTCTTTGTGGATTATCCATTGATGCATTTTCCAAGCAATATGCCACCAGTCTATGCTGAGATGACTAGCTCCCCTCAAATAAATAAAATGTACTGATAAACTATAATAAATAAAAGGTTGCTTATTAACCACCTTAATTCTTCTTTTCTCATCCACCATTTTACTATGCAAGCTTTACACATGCCTCTCTCACATGATTGCCACTTTTGGATAGAGAATACAGAAATTTATCATCTTTCAAATAATAAATTAATAATTAAGAATTAACTTTTAAATATACTTTACTAAAATGGCCATTACTGTCCCTTCCCAAACACCACTATGAAAAGATGTTCAAACATATCACGAAGGCAACAAACACAAAGTTGCATGTGCTCAAATCTTACATTGCCACTCTGTTAAAGCCTAAAATAAATGTTATTAAAATAAAAACAGTAAAAAATAATACAAAAGGCAAGTAAAAAATGGAATAATATGTTATTGAGAAGTAAAGCACTGCGCTTATTAAAAATTCATATCCCAAGTTGATGATAAGAAGCTTTGCAGTCAATATCACCGGCTTGTCTGCTGCCATCTGCTCCAAAATGATGCAGCGATCACAGTTTAGCGTTAACAAACGCTTGTAAGCTGTAATATTTAACTGATATAAGGGAACATTCACTGCTCTTGTTGCCTAGTAGTGAGAACAGCAGAAGTCAGCCAGCTGTCAAGCATACTTGCACAATTTTATAAGGCTAAAACCTTGTTGGAAGACATTTAAAAAAAAAATATATATAACACTTTTTATAGACTGTTCAATTTTTACCTCTCTCCAAGAAACATCAAAACCCTGATATATAATTAGCATTAATAGGTATTGTTACTGCCGCTCTTGGGCCTCTAGCACATAAACGTTTATGCTTGCCCGGGCCATAGCGCTCCTCACCCCTCCCCTCTGCATTGAATGCTGAGTGGCTGCAAGTAAAAACTGCAAAATATAGGACATGCCCTATATTTTGTGGCACAGCCGTCAAGCTTGGTCGCATTGTGGCGAGGCACCATGTGCTCCCCGCACTGTGGCCGGGTGCCATACACGTCTATGGGGCCGTGTTGCGGCTGCAGGTTGTACAGCCATATCACTGGCCAACATACATTCATCTGCATGTGGCGTTAACTTGAATAGGGTCAGGTAAGCTGCAATACGAAACATGGCCATGGGCAAATGCAGAACTGTATCTGACCTGTTAGAACTCATTGGTCTAAGGTTCCGGGGCTGAAGTCTGTATACTCTTGATTGCTATTGAGCTCATACATGCCAATGATCACTATTGTGAACATGTATGAAAATTGGACAGTTTTCTGGAAGGCTTGTAAGGATCAGTTTTGGGTGTGATGGGGCTGGGAGTGGGGTGGCTGGATACTTCTCTAGAACTTTACACTTTGTAAATCAGAAAGGGCAGTTTGCTGTTTTCTGTCAGGTTTGACTGATTTACACAAAGCCGGAGCCTCATTGTAAATTCGTACAAACACAAAAAGTCGGACCAGTCTTCAGCAAGGTTCTTAAACAAATCATTTGCACCAAATTTTTTATCTTTTTGTAAACTCAACACAGAAAGCCCCCCTACATGTTTCGTCAGTCCACTGGCTTCATCAGGGGTTAGGGCATCCGGGTTTAGGACTTCACCTAAGCCCTAACCCCTAATGAAATCTGTGGACTGGTGAAGCAAGTTGGGGGCTTTGTGTGATAAGATTTTAAAAGGCAGGAACACTTTTTGTAGTGTGCCCTTAGCCAGTAAGTTAGTATTGCATTTGAGATAGCCATTAAGCAGTGAAGTAGCTACATAGTCGGGTACATTTACTTAGAAAGTTGGAAATTCACTAAAAGTGCTCTTCCCTTGTATAATGCTGAGTGCGACTGATTCATTAAGAACGTGAGCCAGAAATCATGAATCTGTCGCTTCCCTGCACTGGCCCGACAGAGTTCACCAACCTTTTTGTGGTGGACCTTTAACATAGGGTGTGCAACACAATTTGCATGTTAAATAAGGCGGTCGGTCCGAATCAGTCAGACCGACTGCCGGTATGCCACATAATCTGTGTTGCATGGAGGCTAGAGCCGCACCACAAAAGGGTCGCATGCGACACAATAGCAGCACAGACACTTATCAAATACCTGTGCAAGCTGTTTTCCCCTACAAGAATGTGTAACGTCTAGCAAAGCCCTTAATAAATGTGCCCCAGTGAGTCTACTCCTCCCTTTAGTGACATGGATAGTAGTGTACCTAGATCCAGCTAGTTTGTGTGTAGTATAGGTAGCTACACAGACAATCAGATATCCACAAATGCACTGTGATGCTAAATATCTTTCTTTATCAAAACATTTGTATACAAAATGACACATACCAAAAACTGATACTGTGCATGAATGTAAAGTCCATTAGTAGTCATTCAAAAGTCCATCAGGCTGTATAGAAATCCATTCCAAACATTCAGCAGAGAACTAGACACATAAAAGAGATTGGCGCATGCTCATGTCTGCTACGTTACAGAGAACCCCGAAATGTAACGGATGTGAGCACCAATAAATAGAGGTGTGTCTGGACTTAGATAGCCACTTTGCGTGTAGTCCAGGTAGCTAGCAAGACAGTGTTCAGTATAGGGCTGTGTGCACTCTCAGTTAGCCAGCCAGTGAGAGAGACAATATAATAATTGGCTGTGAATATAGACAGGCATCTGTGCTTGCAGCATCAAGCTACAGATAAATATACTCTTATCAATAGTATACTGTCAGTACTATCCACAGTGCTATACACACCTTCTATCATTGAGACATTGGTGGGGGGAGTTAATGAATACTCACAATTATAAACTAGCCCCTAAACTAGTCTATGTGTAGCACAGGTAGCCAGTAAACCAGTGTGGTGTATAGTCTGCATTTTCAGCTATACAGTCAGTGACAATTTAACAAACTTGAACTAATTATATTTGGTTTTTAAAAGGTCATGAGGTGATTGGCATAAATAGAAACAAACTAATTGAGGAATAATTAATGGTAAATATCTGGCTTAAAATAAAAATAATTGTGTATTAATATAAAAGCAATAAACCTAACTAGAATCTGGTGTATGTGTTTTAATGACAAGCCACCAAATTGATCGAACAAGGCAGTGATGGCTCTCTTCCCCTTTATGATTATGATTTATACTAGTACTGAGTGTAATGACCTAACATCTAATGTCACTAAGAACCAGTCCTCTTTCTTTGTGAGATCCACTAATGATCTAATAAACATTCACATGCAATAAGGTTGTAGAATTGACTTATGTTGGTCACTCATATTTCGATGAGAGACCCTACCACTAAAACAACTAGTGGTGGTTGCATGGGTTATAAAATAGAGAAAAGACTGGGGTTACTGGGTACCTAGAATATAATCAGCCTCTTTGTTTATTTATAATTTCTATCTCATTGTTTTAATACTCAATTAATTTAGAAAGAATCCATCACATATTTGCTTATTCTATATCCATTGAAGCTCTGCAATATCAGTTTCCTGTTTCCTATTCATTTTAAACAAAAGCAGGATGTGTCTCAGGCCTTGTCCAACCTTTCATAAATAATTGCTATACCAGGAGACGTAAGAATGTTCTGTTCTAACATTCTCTGTCTGCAGTGTTGGTAATTTAAAGGCAAATCAGTTTTTAAACATTTTTCTAAACTCATAATCTGCATGAAAAGTTCTGTCACTTTGTAAAGATTTTCATCATTCGCTGATGGCTTGCTGACAGATATTATTCCCCATTTCCTATTTTTTTTCTATTGGAATCAGCAGGCTATTTCAGTTTCTTATTTTAATTTTTTTAATTTAATTTTAATTATTTAATTAATGTATTAATTAATATATCATTTTTATCAATTCATTTAATAATTACCAGTGGGTGTATAATACTCAGAACTTCCATGAACAGCTGTTAGAAGAGGTTCCAACGTTAGGGCAATTGCTGTGTTTTTTTATACCGTAGTGTACCAATCACAGTACTATACACTGGACAGTGGTCGTGCTTGGTATTATTAACATGTTATCACAGGCCTGTGATGCTAAAGGAACACTCCCTAATATTGATTACCATTTCTAAAGATGGCTGATAAAAATTTCCTATAATACCTCTTTTAAGGCTAAATTGAAAATCCTTATGATTTGCTGTCTCCGGAAGACAATGCATTGCTAATTTTCAATTGGCAGAACACAGAAGTTGCAAGGTCACATGTCTGACAGCACAGAGAAGCTAAAGCTGTCTGTATCCATGGACAACCAGAACTATTTTGAAATGCAAGACCTCCAACAATAACAATCAATAAACTGTGCTATAGAAAACTGCCAACACAATTGGGATTCAAAGCATTATTATTTTTTATTTCAATTGGTCATCCCTTCTTACAGATGTGCTAGTACAGATGAGTCTAAATGATTTGTTGGTTGAATCTTCCCAGTTGAAGTCTACACAGTAGAAAAGACCCATATGTTTCCTTTCTTCCTCACATAGACAGCTCTTAAGGCTGTGACTGTATCAGACAAACTATATCAGGCTGTTGTCATTCTAAATCTGGTCACTTTAATAGCCTAGTCAGATGAATATATTAGCCTTGATTGGCCCCTTTCTGTTATATTAAAAATATAGGCATAACAATGGCTAAAAAATTAAGCAGTGGGTCAATGGGACATAACTCCCGTCTATAGGTATTATATACAGTATATTGGCTGTTTACAAATGACATCCTGATATACTTCATATTGATATTTATAGATATGTGATTGAAAATGGTAGAGTATTTACTCTTAATGCAAAATAATGACAGTTCGTTCATTTGTGTCTAGCAGCTGCTTTGATTGGACACAATGTAGAATAATGCAGTAGTACTAGAAAACTACTACTGAAATGGTATCAACATTGTAACGATAACACAATTTGTAGCAATAGAATTAGTGTCCTTTTGTTACTGTTAATATTTATTGTACCAAACTAGTAGCACTTATCGAAAAGACTGCCCTTCTAATCACAGGGCAGTGTCTAAAAGTGTAACTGGCCACTTTGTCACTAAGTACCAGAAAAAGATCTATATATTATTGCGTCTTATATTAATTTTGCTCCTAAAGAGGCAATAGGTCTTATTTTAAGGGGATGTCTTATTTTTCAAAAATTCACAAATCACCAACATCCTTCTAACTCTCCTAATTCTGTGTTACATGCTGCATTTCTGGTGACTCCATTTCTATTGGAATTATTGGCCCCAATCTCTCATGTTTAGCAATAACACTTTTCTTAAATGACCCCTTCTTGTCCAGGCAGATGCTCGTAGCATTTGCAGCGGAACTGTCAGTGATTTTATCCCATGAGTTTTTCACCCATGTCACAACCTCTTACAGTGTCTAAATTATCTACTAATACTAATGAATGGTGTGGGGGGAGGTGTAGCACTGATTGCTGCTAGGTCTTGTTTTCAGGGGAGGGCTTGAAAAAAATTGTACTAGGTCTTATTTTGGGTGGGGTCTTATTTTCGGCAAAGCAGTAACATTTCACCTCTTGTGCTTAAAGTGATTGTTCAGCCACTCACATGAAAAATCAAGTTTTCCAAAGGATAGGGTATAGTTGTGGGACCCCACAGATAGAGAGCCCAAGCAGCCGTTGTACCCAAAATTAACATAGCAGCCAGTCTCAATGGCACTGATGGAAATACCATCAGTTCAGTAAAATCCAATGTGAAAACAGTTGCTCAATAATTTTTAATAGCAAAACCACAGTTATCAACTGGCAGTGGGACCGGAAATCAGAAATATATTTAGCTATCACAATGAGGAGCAATATCCTAACAATACATCTTAAAAGATGGTCCAAAAGAAAACAAAATGGTCTTAATATACTAGAGTACAGAAGAACGCAAATAACTGGTACTCCACTTCACAGCATGGACATGTTAAACCATTTATCAGATGACCAAAAAAAACCTGCAAAATAAATCAAAGAGACTCAAATAGTAGACCACATACCTGTGTGAATGGGAACTCCAAGGATCTGAATCCACTTATGATGTTGACAATAGAAGAAGTAATCCACCAGGCACACAGCCACAATGCAACAAAAGATATGGGTCAGTTTGTGAATTCCAAAATATCCAGTATACTCCACTTTGGAATAAACCTGATCCCACCCAGTACACTTCCTTCCTTTGATTGTTCGTCACATCACTAAGGCTTGAAGCCACTGGTCTTCATGGAGGAAACCAGATAAATGTATTTCAGATTCTTTTTTTTCTCTCTCTGCTGTTGCTAAGAACGGGATAGTCAGCAAACATGAACTTACAAGGAAGCAGAAATGGGTGAAAGTTTTGGTAAGCTTTGCAGTCTTCTAGAAAATATAATTGCTATAACACGCTGGATTGGGAGAACAACATTGGGTTTACATTAAGGCTAGATATATCCAAATTACAGCTATACATATACTGACTTCTCCAGGAATACTGCCATGTGAAACTGGCCTAACACTGATATACAGTAAGTTGCCACTAATGTAAATATAGATATTTAAATACTATAAATACTACAAAGAATAATATTCTTTTAGAGACCAAGTGCCCAAACTCCAAACCAAAGTCTATGTAATCATTGCAAAGTGCCAACATGTCTATTTAGCCTAAGATTACAGACTATCTATAAGGGACATATAATACTGCGCCATGATGACCATTACGAGTACAACAAGATAAATACTACCATACTGATAATAAACAGACCACTAAAGAAAGTCCAACATCACCAGTTATATCACTAAGCAGGAGCAAATACAGTGAGGAAAACTACCGCCATACAGTGAGGGACACTACACCCATACAGTGAGGGACATTACCTCCATACAGTGAGGAAAACTACACCCATAGAGTGAGGGACACTACCCCCATACAGTGAGGGACATTACCTCCATACAGTGAGGAACACTACACCCCTAGAGTGAGGGACACTACCCCCATACAGTGAGGAACACTACCTCCACACAGTGAGGAACACTACCCCCATACAGTGAGAACACGACCTCCCACTATAGTAGGAACACTACCGCCTACAGTAAGGACACTACCTCCATACAGTGAGGAACACTACCGCCATACAGTGAGGGACACTACTCCCATACAGCGAGGGGACACTACCCATACAGTGAGGACACTACCGCCAATACAGTGAAAACCTAACCCATACATTGAGGAAACCTACCTCCATACAGGTGAGGGACACTACTGCCACACAGTGAGGACACTACCGCAATGCAGTGAGGAACACTACCGCCATACAGTGAGGGACATTACCCCCATACAGTGAGGAACACTACCGCAATATCAGTGAAGGAACACTACCCGCTACACAGTGAGACCACTACTCCATACAGTGAGGACACTACCTCCATACATGAAAACACTACCCCCATACAGTTAGGAACACTACCACCATACAGTGAGGAACACTACCTCCATGTCAGTGGAGAAACACTACCCCCATACAGTGAGGAAAACTACCCCCATACAGTGAGGGACACTACACCATACAGTGAGGGACATTGCCTCCATACAGTGAGGAAAACTACACCCATAGAGTGAGGGACACTACCCCCATACAGTGAGGGACATTACCTCCATCAGTGAGGAACACTACACCCTAGAGTGAGGGCACTCCCACATACAGTTGAGGAACACCCCACACAGTGAGGAACTCTACCCCATACAGTGAGGAACCTACCCCCATATAGTGAGGAACACTACCGCCATACAGTAAGGAACACTACCTCCATACAGTGAGAACACTACCGCCATACGTGGGAACACTACCCCATACAGTGAGGAACAATACCCCCATACGTGAGGGACACTACTGCCACACAGTGAGGAACACCTACCTCCCACACAGTGAGAACACTACCTCCACACAGTGAGGGATACTACTGCCATACAGTGAGGAACACTACCTCCATAAAGTGAAGAACACTACCGCCATACAGTTAGGAACCTAACCCCACATTAGGGACACTGCGCCATACAGAGGAACACTACCGCCTTAAGTGAGGAACACTATCCCCATAAAGCTGAGGAACACTTCCGCACATGCAGTGAGGAACACTACCCCCATACCAGTGAGGGACACTTCCCCCTACAGTAGGAACACTACCCCATATAGTAGGAACACTATGCCACACAGTGAGGACCACTACCGCAATGCAGTGAGGAACACTACCGCCATGCAGTGAGGCACACTACCGCCCATAAAGTGAGGACACTATCCCATAAAGTGAGAACACTACTGCCACCACGTGAGGAACACTACCGCCATGCGTAGGAATACTAACCGCCATACAGTGAGGAACACTACCTCCATACATGTGAGAAACTACCACCACACAGTGGGGAACACTACCGCCACACAGTGAGGAACACTACCGCAATGCGTGAGGAACACCTACCGCCATGCATGGATACTAAACAACGCCATACAGTGAGGAACACTACTACCACACAGTGAGGAAAACTACCACCCCACAGTGAGGAACACTACCGCCACACAGTAAACACTACCTCCTACAGTGAGGTCACACTACAGCCATACAGTGAGGAACACTACCTCTATACAGTGAGGAACAACTACCACCATACATAGGGACCTACCACCACACGTAGGAACACTACCCCCATACGTGAGGAACAATGCCGCCCATACGTGGATACCCTACCCCCTACAGTGAGGAAACACTACTACCACCCATGAGGAAACTCCACCAATACAGTGAGCACACACCGCACACAGTGGAAACACTACCTCCTACAGTGAGAACACAACTGCCATACAGTGAGAACACTACCTCCATACAGTGAGGAACACTACTGCCATATAGTGAGGACCTACCACCATACAGTGAGGAACACTACCACCTACGTGAGGAACCTACCTCTATACAGTGAGGAACACACCACCATCAAGTGAGGGACACTACCGCCATACAGTGAGGAATACACTGCCATACAGTGAGGAACACTACCTCTATACAGTGAGGAACACTACCACCATACATGGAGGGACACTAACCGCCACACATGAGGACACTACCACCCATCAGTGGGAACACTCCAACCGCCACACAGTGAGAACACTACCCACATCAGTGAGGGACCAACTGCCACACAGTTAGGCACTACCACCATACAGTGAGGGGACACTACCGCCACACAGTGAGAACACTACCACCATACGTGAGGGACACTACACGCCATACAGTGAGGAACACTACCCCCATACAGTGAGGGACACTACCGCCATACAGTGAGGAATAGTACAGTAGTTTAATCTCCTTGAAGAGCTGTTTAATGGAGTATGGACAGACTTAATCATTATTCTCATCTCCTTATATGACTGTGATGTATGGACCAGATAATGCTTTCAGAAACACTGGTCACTACAGGAGAAAGAAGAGCAGTAAAAATGCATAGAGAAACTATTTTCCAAAACAAAGCACTGTATATTATAAAGTTTACTATTATCACCTGCTCTATTCCATTTTTGCAATTTTTGCAACATTTTTTGCAATAAAAATGCTTTAAATCAGTGCTCTGATCCTTTTAAATCTAACTGCAATTACAGTATGAAAATGATTCATGTGATCGCTGCTGCTATTCATTGGCCCAAACGGTCACATGAGTTACATGCAAGTCATACTGCAGCACAAACACGGAATTCCCAATTCTCTGAAAATACTTTCCCTGTACTAATTTCCCTATACCAAAATCAACACAGGGAAATGGCAGCCATTGCAGACCCTGCGGGGTCGTCATCTTTTTCCTAGACTCCAGAATGGATATCAGCTTACAGAGAAACAGTGCAAAGCCAGACAGTTTATTCCTCTACTGAAAGTCTAATATCAAAAGTGCCAACCTCTGTAAAAGCTGTAATGACTGCCATATACCAGTACCTTCTCCCTGAGGAGAAGGGATAAGATTCGATAAACAGCCAATCCTGCCAATTTTGTTGGGTTTAGGTGACTTTTGTCAGTATTGCCATTTCTTGAAATAATTTTTAAAAATATATATATATTATACATATGTATAACCATAGAAACAAAACCATTATAATACCAGTGTCACACTTGAGGAGGGAAAGTGTGTAAAAGTCTCTTGGAAGAGTCTGTGGACCCTCTGGACCACCACGGGAGGTGGTATGAGACCCGCGGTGGCAGTCAAGGTAGTAGGGCAGGAAACAGTCCAAACCTGAGATGACAGCAGGAAACACGGAGGAACACTGGTGATGCTGGCACGGACTGTAGATTCCGCTGGACAGGAACCCTTGAAGGCACAGCAGGACAGGAACCCTGTAAGGCACAGCAGGTCACAGGAATGGCAGAGACACAGAGGGACACTGGTAACGCTGGAACACAGAGCAACACTGGAAACACAGGGAAAGGAGGGCTTTCTCTTAGCAGGAATGATGCTGAAGATCCGGTGGGGAGTGAAGGGAGGTGCCGGATTATAAGGGGGAGGCGGATTAGCAAGAGCCAATCAGGAAGACACTGGCCCTTTAAGTCTTAAAGAGCCTAGCAGGATTACAGCCAGGAGCGTGGACAGGTGAATCCAGGCCGGGGAGTGGGACAGCGGCAGCAGGGACCGCGGCACATAGAGGGGCACGGGTGTGCCCGCGATTCGCGGCAAGGCACACTGCCAATCCCTGGGATCTATGACAGCCAAGGTCTTTCTATCCACATATGTTTTAGAATGGTCCATCAATGAGTGAAGGCAGAAAAAAGGCATTGGATTAAGTTGTATAACTGACAACTAGGTATAAAGTATAGAGGGGATAAAAGGTACATAGAAGGTCAATGGATTTATTTGTTGCACAAAAGCTTTACCAAATCAATTGTTTAATGTAAAAGCCATTGTCATAAGCTTGTTATTGCAATATCAACAACAATTCTTTCAAAATACTCTTCTTGATGAACCCTAAAAAGTGTTTGATTATTTTTCCATCAAGTTGTTGTAATTCCACAATTTTCCTTTGAAGCATTATTATCATTTGAGATAAATTTTTTATATTTTTGTGTGGGGGATGTGAACATTCATTCACAAGTTCTACTTAATTTGTCAAAAAAAATCAAGCTACTTTCTCCCATAGAGATCCATATTCTGGCCCCTTAGGGTCTCACTTTCCCATATGAATAGACTAGTACTATAAACCATACATTATAGTGAGAGGCCTGGCACAGACTTTGCACTGGGGCCCATCAGCTCCAAGTTACGCCACTGATTATAAGGGGATGCTGCAGGAAAGGGGGACACTAAAGGGGGGGCTTAATATAACAGGCATTAAGTCGGGATTTTAACGGGGAGCATTATAAGGGTGAAGCGTGCAATCGTGCAGACGATCCCTGGATTCAAAAAGATTGGGAAGCACTGGATTAAGAGATGTGACTTTGGTTTACTTTAATTTGTGTTTCTCTGTAAAAATACAACCAAAAATACAACCATCCTGCTATATGAAAAAATTGCCTGTTATATGTACATGAGTAACATCAGCAAAAATGAATATAATGCAAAATAACCTTTATTCAGTTAAACACCTGAATCATGATCCATATATCATACATTTAAATGGTCATACATCAACCACTCAAACAGCTTTGGCTAGCACTAATAAGTAGCACCACACGGAAATTCTGCAGCGTTTCAGGCCTGTGTGGACAAACCTAAGAAACATTTATTCTACCCGACCCCCAGCCAGTACAGCTAAGAAAGGTCGAAGTCACACAAGCACTTTTTAAGTGGTTTTCAATATTCATTTCATTGAATTGGGAACATTTCCTGCTCTGCACCTTCCTGTCCAGACTCAGCACAATGTAAATATCAGCTAAAATAGGTTATTATTGTTCCAGGTTCTGTCACTTTACTATGTAAGAATGTGGTGTTGACTTTGATAAAAAACCTGTCGACAAACTTGATCCATCGCATGGATGTCTATCTAGTAATTACTTCTGAAAATAAATGCACAAACATACAACATGTCCATTATGTGCTTCTAGGTTATGGAAATAGAAATTAGCTATTGATCGCTTCTGTTCAGGTCAGTGAATTTTAATGCAGGAATATAAAAACGTAATCTTTTTTGGAGTTGTCTGTTACCACCGCTGACATCTGACATGTTGTGTAATGTTCCTCTAAGCTATGGTAAAATCACACATTATTAAATTCAGTGGTTAGCAGAAGTCTCATCATGGGCTGAGCCCTCTCCATACTTTGTTGGTGTTATTCACGTTTAGCACGTTTAAACGGCGTGCGCAAAGACACCTGTCGCATCAAAAAGCCTTGCACTTGGACAGCACCATCTTAGACAGGGTCATCATCTTCCCGTAATGTCATGGGGGCGACAATCCAATGCCATGACATCTGAGACTCTTAGGCCTTTTTTTGCAGCATTGTGACACTTCTATGGAATAAAGTGACAGTTCTCATCTCAAGTTGCATGTGACTTTGTCCAACAATTTTTTATAGGTAAATAGGTGATTTATAACATAAAAGATGAAATGTTAAAAAGTTTATTTCTTACCGTACCAGAGAGGGCTGGGGGTTTAGTGGTATAAATGCCGCTGAGTCTCTTTAAAGGGAAGCAGAAATTAATCTAATAAACCACTACCAGTATGTTATCAAGCAGCGGAACACCTTCCAGACCAGTGTGGTGGCATCATGCAGTAAATCAACTTTAAAGTGAGATGTGAATTGATTGTTTAATGTCACTGAGATTGCAATTTTAAAACTGAAATCTTCCCCAGAAGCCCCCAACACTGTAACTGATGCTCCTACATCTGGAGACATCACTAACCAGATCTCCTGTCTGATGCATGATGTCAATCATAGAGGAGGAGGCGTTCATAGCTCCCCACCTTGACTTCAGTGTTGAACTCCTCCATGATTTTATACAGCCAATTAACATCTCCTTTCAAAGTTGATTTTCTGGATGATGCCACCACACTAGACCATGAAAGAAACAAAAACTAGAAGGTTTTACGATGCTTGACAATATTCTGTTAGTGGTTTATTAGGCTGATTGCTGATGATAAGTTCCCTTAAAAGAGGTGGTCTGACTCTTTTTAAAATCCTGCAGGCAGACTGGGGAGGTATTTTTAAAAAACAAAGCTAAATTCAATCCTTCCATCACTCGCGTTGTCCTGTGTCACCGTCTTGCAGTGCCATGCCCCTGTTTATTTGCAGGGGCATGGAAGCTCTGTTGAGTTCGTCTTCCAGCCGGCTGAGGTGGCCGGTCACATCCACCAATCCCTATATTTAAACGCATGATACAGCGCTGGGAATAGGGACGGGTGGTAGCTATCAGGGGCATGGCACACCGGGAGCAACAGGAGGAGGTGAGTACAGCTTTGTTTTTTTTTTGTTTTTTTAAAATACCTCTTCAGCCACCTGCTGGATTTTGAAAAGAGTCGGACCAACCATTTAAGCCCTCATACATTTGTAGTTATAAAGCCATATTCCTCTCATTCCTATATAGCCACAGCTTATACACTGAACTGTATCCCAATTTAGAAATTTGAGCCTCCAAGAAAATATAGAATTCTATAATTTTCTTTTTGAGCTTGCATATAATTATTGTGACTTTTTCAGAGGAATAACACAGCAGAATAAAAAAAGCCATATGCCGATGTTGTGTGCTGCTTGTAAGTTTGTTCTTTTTTACTTGTTTGGTACACGTTGTCCTAGATACATCTTAATTACTTATTTCTCTCTGTCCCACAGGCTACAATCTCCATACGAGGTGACCCAGATCAGGTAGGTCACAGTGTGAAGCAGACGGGCAGCTTCTCTCCTCGCTAGCTTAATACATTGAACTTCAGCGGGAGGGACTTGACACTCTGAATTTGAAAATAATGGGTTAGAGCCTCAGAATTCTTTCAGAATGTGGCCCCATGGGGCTCTTCGTCCAAAGTCTTCATTCATTATTCCATCCACAGACTTCTGAAGGCCACATAAAAACCTTATCTGTACTTACAAATAATGAGAAAAAACACAACATAAGATTGAATTACCATTGGGGACAAGTGGCCTGTGTATTACAATATTAATGTTTACTTCTTTATTCGTAATTTCTTTCGTGAATCAAAGGGGCACACAATGTATTAATGATGTATTAAGTCTATAAAGACTGTGAGCTATGTTACCATGCTGACTGTATAGTAGGATGTAGATTTTTCTGTAAAATTCAGTATTGACCTTAAAGGGGTATTCTCATCTGGGCATTCACATTCAGTTTCATTAATCTGCCATGTATATATTAGATGTTATTAAAATTTCTTATAAATGTATTGATATGGTTCTTTAGAACCAAGACTGTGTCCTTGGATACGGCCACCTCTGCAGGAGGGATTGCACAAAGAAACAAAAGGTTTTTGGATATGAAATAATGTGAAAAAATGGCAAAAGATAGGGAGCACACGTGGGGCGCTTACAGTACCAATACCCAACATTTCCAAAATACCAAGAACGCTACATATTAAAATTACAATAAAATTCATTAAAAACACATGTACAAAACATGAAAATTAGTAAAAATACCTATAAATTAGTCCAATGTGAAGCGTTTCAGGTGCTCGACCCTTTTTCAAATTCAAGACAAAACAATAGTAATGCATAGACACAAGGTACATTCTTATATTCTCTATTATATGAGACAAAGACTTACATGACATTGTAGAGTGCGCCTGTGCATCATTCCATCCCGGCACGCCGGAAAACCCTGCGAATGCAGTCAGGTCTCTGCGCATGTGCAGTAAGCAAGTTGCTAGTCATAGCCGGAAGTATTACCGGCGTAACCATTCTCTATATTGTGTCTACGCTTATTCAATCTCTCAAGGAGTGGTTAAATTGTGCGTCCAATATATTGTAATTTACACTTGCATTCTATCAAGTAAACAATATATTTGGAACTACAATTTATGAAACTTTTTATTGGAAACACTTCCCTAGTAAGGTTGGACATGAATGTACCCTGTCTGTGTTTGATCGACTCGCAGCATTTGTACCTATAGTGCCCACATTAAAACTCCCTAATACTTTCGGGAAAAAAGAATGTTGCAGATTTTTAGTCATCGTCTCTGGGCGTAATCGGCTAGGTGCTAAAATGTTCCTAAGCGTTCAAGATCTTCTAAAGGTAAGTTGAGGATTCTTAGGAATAATCTCTATCAAGTAAGGATCGTGCATATGAACTTCCCAGTGTTTCTTAAGAATATTACGGATTCTTTCGCTGTCTGAGGAAAACATAGTAATGATATTAACATCGAATGTACCTGTATCAGGATCTTTTTTACTAGGCTGGAAACAGGCTTCTTGGGTTATGGCTCCTGCACTATTAGCGGCCGTTTGCATAAGGGTAGGCGGATATCTTTTTGCCTTGAACCTTTTAGTTAAAATCTCACTTTGATCTGTGTAATCAGTGTCATCAGTACAGTTTCTCCGAATTCTTTTATATTGCACATAAGGTATAATTGTCAGCCATTTTTTAAAATGGCTGCTACCAAAATCCAGATAGCTATTGCTATCAACCTGCCTAAAATATGTTTTGGTTTTGCTAGTGCCATCTGGGGTATGAAAGACTACTACATCAAGAAACACTGCATGATTTATTACAATGTTACATGTAAATTCTAGACCCCACTCGTTTTCATTGATGTCTTTCACAAAATCATTGGCTTCTTCCTTGATGCCCTTCCAAATGATAAAAATGTTGTCTATAAATCTTTTATACAAATGGCAGTGTTTAAAAGCATCATGTTTGTAGATAATTTGTTCTTCAAATAGTCTGACAAACAAATTGGCAAAGCTGGGGGCAAATTTGCTCCCCATAGCTTTACCTCTTTTTTGTAAAAATATCTTATTAAGGAATGAGAAATAATTGTGTTTTAAAATAAATTTAAAAAGTTGGTTTGTTGATCTCCAATAGTGGGATCTTTGTTTAAAAATTGTGAGACTGCATGTATACCAAGGTCATGGGGAATGTTAGTATACAGTGAAGTAATGTCCATAGTCATGAACAAGAATGACTCCTCCCATTTATGTGCAATCACCTGTCTAATTAGATCTGAGGTATCCAATAGAAAAGCATCTAGAGACTTCACATATTTTTGGTGTTAAAGATCCACATAATGGGAAAGATTTAATTTAAGCGAATTAATCCCAGAAATAATGGGTCTGCCATTGGTAATGTGTCTGCCGGTGGTTTGGTTAGGTGTTTATGGTCCTTTAGCAGGTGGTAAAACAAGGCTGTTGCTGTTTTAGATATTGGTATTCTTTCTTATTAAGAATACCCAACGAGAGCCTCTTCCAGGAGGGAACAGAGGTCTGTTTTAAATTTCACGGTAGTGTCGGAGTCTAATTTTTAATAAAATTATCGGACAGCAGCCGTTCCAGGACATAATCAACCCTGTCTTGGATGACTATTCCCCCTCCCTTATCACCCGATTTAATTACTAAATCTTCTTTGGTTGCTAGTTTTTTGAGTGCTGTTCTCTCTCCCAGAGTAAGGTTGCTTTTCTTTCTTGTATCTTTATTCGTATTATTCTGTTAGTACATATTATGGAATTCTGTTGAAACTAAAGTGTAAAAGGTTTCAACGAAGTTCCCTTTATGTTGGGATGCATGCGACGGGAATGGGGGGCGTGGCCATCAGAAAACCCGACGGATTCGGAAAACATGCGGAATTTAAAAAAAAAATGTGACGCTTGATACACACTTACCTGCACCCACGATAGGACGGTGAACTCCAGTGAACTCCAACGGACTTCAGCGCAGCAGCGACACCGACAGCTTTTTGTAGTCAATTGTTTCGTGGCATAACCCCTTTAAAGATATGTCTATGGGTACATTCACATGCTGCGCTGCGCACGGCCGCACACACACACAGGGAAAGATAAAGCATGCCTTATCTTTTCCCGGTGTCGGCGTGGAACGGTGCCAAACATGTGCCGCCGGGCTGCCATTGACGTCTATGGGGACGTATATGCTGCCGCAAATTTGCGGCTGCATATACATCCTCCCAGATGGCCATGTGAATGCAACCTTGCAGTCAGAGCCGGATCATCATTGGCGCTATTGGAGCGCTAGCGCTGGGCCCCCGGATACGGCTTTATTGGTTGGGGGCCCCGGGCCTGGCGCACCAATAGCGCCGTCTGAAGGCAAAAGGGGGTCCAACCCGTTACTAGCATGGTGTACCTAATAAAGTGGCCGGTGAGTGTATTTTACACAGAGCTGCACAGAGTTTTTGCCACATTGGTCCCTGTCCCCATGGGGCTCACAATCTAATCAACCTACCAGTATGTTTTGCAGTGTGAGAAGAAACCGGAGGACCCAGAGGAAACCCATACAAACTTTTTGCAGATGTAATTACTATGACAGAATTGACTTTTTGCTAATTTACCATTTGCCAATAAAAGTTTAATTTGACATTAATTGACAACATAGAGGTCTGGGACTATATTCTTGACTGCAGGGTCTGGCAAAAAAATCCTGAGTGTGGCATGGATAACCTCCCGGGACTTTCAAGGTGACCCTGTGAAAGAGAACGCACCACCAGTAGGACTGACACTGATAACTGCCAGACTTCCTGTCCCCAAACTGAGGCAGAAGAATCTGGAACACAAACCAGACTTCCTGTCCCCAAACTGAGGCAGAAGAATCTGGAACACAAACAGCAAAGCTTAAGGAAGAAAGAAGTGGAAGTCATGTCAGACAAGTATTTCTGTGCCTAAGCCACAGCAGTTTAGAGAAAGGCTTGTTTCATTCATTATTCAGTGTGCTTGAGCTAGTTTAGAGAAAGGCTTGTTTCATTCATTATTCAGTGTGCTTGAGCTATAACGAATGACATTTTTTTCAAAGACATCCCTTGGGAAGATGATAGCTGTCACATTAAATATGGCTGGAGGCCTTCAGGGGCAAGGTGATGTGAGTGGACTAACCACTTTCAAAGTAGTAACAGTTAAAAAGTACCCCTCGGCATGTATTCATCTCATTTACTGTTTTCTATTGCAGAAGAATATGATTCAAGCTCCAAACCAGTGGCACCAAGAAACTGGGTGAATGTGGACATAATGACACAGCCATTGTACCTGGAAGGTGGCCATATAATAATTCTCTGTTTTGTCACCCTTAAGAAGGCCGTTTGGCGGGTGATACGAATGGGGCACCCCAGATCTCCCTGCTGCCCAGCTTCAACTCTTTTGGTAATGTGATTATCTATTTATTTATTTCAGCATGAGATTTCACGGCACATTTGTCTGAACTCCTTTACTTGGGAATAATTCTGTTTGGTATATATTACTGGAGCATTATCTAATTCGAACACTTTTATATACTGCAAGAATGTAACCTATATTACAGATGTTTATTGTTTACTTGTACTGGGTTCTGGCAGATCTTTGCTCTCACTCTCGTCTTGGGGTTTTTAATTGATTTCATATTGACATATTTTTTGTATTTAATTAAGACTTTTTTGTTCTACCATCGCATCTGCCTTTCCTTTTGATTATTTTCATATAATTTTTCAGATGTGGGAACATGCACATATATTGGATCCCACCACTAAAAATGTGAGTGTTGTCACCCTGTGAAGAAGGTCTGGTGTTTGTTTACCTCATCCGCACTGACAATTAGGTCAACTCCCCATTCTATAGTGTTAGTTTACTCATCATGGATTGACCACGGACAAAAACTCCACACAAACCATAATCTTCACCAAAACCCTTCCCACATGCCATTGGCTCACAATCCTCAAGGAAAAAACATTCTACATGTCACAATCCTCAAGGAAAAAACATTCTACATGTCAAACAGCAATAGAAAACCATGAGGTCTAAAAAGTGCTAAAACACAAATCTGCTAATTATCTGCCACAGTCTAAGGGCTCATTAACTCTAATGAATGCTTGCCCCTCTCCATAGGAAGTAGCAAGGCCCGGACGTAATTACCTCATCTGCACTGACTATTAGGTCAACTCCATTTACTTTATTATCCATGGCCTCCTTCCTTCTGAAATAAATTTAAAATAATGCTGATGAGCCTGAAGGGCTCTGGTGGGTGTTTGCAAAGCCCCTCACTGCTTTTTTTCTTCACAGGCGTTTAGAGAAAGGCTTGTTTCATTCATTATTCAGTGTGCTTGAGCTACAACGAATGACATTTTTTTCAAAGACATCCCTTGGGAAGATGATAGCTGTCACATTAAATATGGCTGGAGGCCTTCAGGGGCAAGGTGATGTGAGTGGACTAACCACTTTCAAAGTAGTAACAGTTAAAAAGTACCCCTCGGCATGTATTCATCTAGTACGCTAATGCTCGAACGAGCATCAAGCTCGGACGTGTATGTTCGCTCATCTCTAGTCAACTCCATTTACTTTGTTATCCATGGCCTCCTTCCTTCTGAAATAAATTTAAAATAATGCTGATGAGCCTGAAGGGCTCTGGTGGGTGTTTGCAAAGCCCCTCACTGCTTTTTTTCTTCACAGGCTATTGCAATAAGCAGAACAGGTCTTTCATCTTAGCATAATTTTGTTTGTTTTAGAAGGAAATAGAGCACAGATAACTAATATTAGTGGAATCAAGTCACCGAGTAGAAGGAGGAAAGGTCTCAGCACAGCAACTCAGAGGTCACAGAAACAAGAAAGAGCGGTACCATCTAATGCATCTTCTACCTCCTCCTGCAACACACATTGTTATACTGGGAGTAGGGTCAGGAAGTAAGAGTTCTCCTTACAGAGACTTAAAGCCATTGATGCTCCACTAGGGGGATCTGGGAAATTTAGAAATATGCCCTCATCATATAGGTAGCCCAGCACATGCCCCAAGTATATAGGTAGCCCAACACATGTCTCTAGTATATAGGTAGCCCAACACATGCCCCTAGTATATAGGAAGCCCAACACATACCCCCAGTATATATGTAGCACAGCATAAAAAATTAAATACTCACTTACCTGCACTCCATGTAGCCTTCTCCTGAATCTTGCGCTTTTTCTCTTCCCGGGCATCAGCATCAGCCAGTATCCTTTCTATGACTAAAGAGCACCAATGACATTGCTTAGCCAATGGTGCCGTCATGGTCAGAGGGAGGGCGCATGCAGTGACATCATTGTGCTGCCTGCGTCCAATATTAAGCAGTATGTTTGTCTCCCCCCCTAGCGGTCTCTAGGGTATAAGGCAAGGGTGGCACCCTAGGGTGTTGCCAACCCTCATCTCCCTGTTGTCCCAGCATTGCCAACAAGAAATGCCTAAAACATATACAATAAATCAAGTACCGGAAAGGCTTAAAGGGGTATTCCCGGAATCGGTATAATTCATAAACAAATGGGTACTAAAAATATAAGCTAGTGTGTAATTAGTTGTTATTTAAAATTGTGCTCCCCATAGCAGAAAATTAGAATTAGCAGAAGAATTAAAATGCTACTGGCCCTTTAATCAGTCCGTTAATTTCCTCCACACGGTCCATTGTGGATCAGACACAGAACAGAAGATGGCCGCTGGTCACATGTCCACATCACATGTTCTGCAGCTGCCTGGGCAGGTCGTGTGATCACCACTACGTTTGGCTGTAGTCAGTATGGCCAGTGTTTTGGTGATGGCAGTTACACATAATTACTATGGTAACAGAGCAAGAAAACCTGTTACATCATCACTGGGAGCAGAGCATAAGAGGCAGGAGGAGTTACTGAGAACTAAAGGATCATGGAACTTGTAGTTTCCAGTGTTGGCCATCTTAGTGATAACTCCACCTACTTTAGTGAGGCCGTACATTTTTTAAATCATTAAATCAGACTATTTAAGCTCCATTTTGTGACTAATGACATTGAGTATTGTTGTATTCATTTATTTATAGCATCATGGGTTTTTGTGTCAGACGTTCATATTCCCGGAATACCCCTTTAAACAAACCAGTGGAGGGGTGGAAAGGATACCCAACACATATCTCTGTACCAGGCTTTTTCAGGGGGTCAGTATAATGTTATTGTAGGAAGCTTTCTTATAAGAACATGCAGACCCATCAGCAGAATACAAAATATAATCATAGGCTTCATTTAACACCAAAGTTATTGTGGCTCCGATTTTGCATATAGTGTGGACTCTGTATAGTATCCAGGATGTGTCACTGACTGTGACGTATGCAGGGTGTCATTTATGAGTGAGACATCACTTGGCTAAATATACTGATTATAAGTGGATGTTTTCATGGTGCGAACTCTAATCAGCTTGCGCCTTGTTGTCAAGATATTTCCTCTCCAAGCCTGTTTCCTCCTCTTCAGCAGATTGTGAATCATGGGCATAGCACATCCCTGTCTATGTGACAATGATGGGACAACATTTTCCGAGTCATCATCTTGTCTTCATCCTTTCGGCTGTCAGGATGTGGCACACTGATGTTTATCTTCTCCAGACTTGTAGCTGACTGTCCTTTTATTTGCATTCACATCCATAATAGGAGAATTACATAGAAATGGGACAATGAGATCATCAATGACCATTGTGTGTAGTTCTGCTTAGTACATGAGTAAATTACCAATATTTAAAATTCTAAAAGACACAGGAAAATGAATGAAAAGCTTCATTAAACTTTAAAGGACATCTACCACCAGTTTATCGGTGGTAGACTGTCCTAGAATGTATGCTTGTTACCTCTATGGGATGATGAGCCCATTTTCAGCTAGATCCTGAGTCTCCGTAAGATACACAAAAGAAGGCTTCAAATATGTGCAAGTTGGCCAAATTAGCAAATGGCTCCTCCGCTACTTAATTTATGCATCCCCCCCCGTTTCATTAATATTCGCCCCTCCCATCACTCCAGCCAATAATGTCCTCCGGCTGTTTAGAAATCTTGTGCATACATGTGATCTTGTATGAAAACTGAAGGTTTTGAGTAGGGTGAATATTAATGAAGGGGCATGTCTATGTCTGTGCGACAAAAATTAGGAGGCTGAGACTAAATTTAGGTGCAGTTTTCTGGAGCAAATTAGACCGATAGACCATCTATTCTAGCTAAGTATGACTCCAAAGTCTTAATGGGGAATGTATCATTGTAATATTGCCAGTTTTTTAGCGGTTGATTGTTGCATAATTGCCGCTTAATTTATGCCTTTTCTGCAACTTTAGTCTACCTATTCCACTTTGCAAGTCTTTCTAATAATGCCAGATTTATCAAAATAATCCACATATAAAGTCAGATTTTTGAAGTGAAAATTTGGGTGCAAATCAACTCCAGTCCATTACATTGGCTTCTCGTATATCCCCACCGTTAGATGATGGTGTGTCCACTAGACCTAAATAAGAATAATCAGTTTTTTTCAAGTGACCTGTAATGTTGCACACACGTATAATAGTGCAGTGTGATCTCTTTGTCATCTGTCAGGTCACCAGTGTCAGACTGCCAGTTGCTGGCTGGAGAGGATTTCCTCTATGTTGGAGAATAGGGCTTTGTTCAAAGGAAGGAAACCAACACTGATTTTACATTGTGCTGATTAGAAGAAAGTTATCCAGTGCAATGACTCACCACAGGGGAATACTTGTAAAATGTCCCCTCTTATTTTCCAAAACCTATGGCACTCTGTAACTACAGGGAAACAAAAACTCTTAGCCAGGGTAGTTGGCAAAGTTTGTTTGGCTGCACCCCATAATACACAACTCTGTGAATGGTAGAGGAAGGAGTCTATTGCTTCCTGTACTTCCATTGCTGCAAGCATGCAGGATTTGTATCAGCACCCTACTTCTACCCATCTCTCGATCATCTGTTTTTAAAATCTACCTGGTCGTATGCAATCCTTTCACTCAGTGGTGGATTAAAGGGGCTGTCCACTTTCAGCGAATAATTGGTTTTGTGTGTTAAATGAAAAGTTCTACAATTTTCCAATATGCTTTCTGTATCAATTCCTCATGGTTTTCTAGATCTCAGCTTCGTGTGTACAAACATTGCTCCACGAACATGTGATGTAAAACGGAAAACGTCGGGAAACCCGCAGAAAATGTGCTCCGTGGACCCCTAGTAAATGAGCCCCATTGTGCTTCATGTTAGTTGTAATTCTGAAAAAAAAAATGGCAAAAATGTTCTGCTTTCCAGGCAGATAGTTTAACTACCCAAAACGCTAGATAACTAACATTTCCGGAATGTCAGCTTTATGTTGGGATAATATTTTACACCTCCTTGTATTTTTCTAGGATGTTATGAGGTTTAGAACTTGAGGTGCGATTTTTCTAATTTTCTTGAAAAACTCACAGCTTTCAAGTGACTTTGAAAGGCCTAAATTAAAGTAAAACACCATTAATTACCCAACTATATAAACTATACCCCTCAATGTATGTAAAACAACTTCTATTAATCCTTTAAGTGTTTCACTTAGGCTAAAACAAAATGGAAGTGCGATTTTGTTGCTATTATTTTTAGATTCCTATACAGGTCAATTTGCCATTCAGAAATCTAGTATGAATCTATTATGGCTACATGACCAACTAAAAATGTAACATAACTAGAGATGAGCGAACATGCTCGTCCGAGCTTGATGCTCGGTCGAGCTTAGCGACTCGAAACTGCTCAGTTGCTCGGTATCCAGGTGAATCGAGACACCACGTCAGAGAAAGGACGTACGAATACTCCTCCTTCTCCCAATCGCGACTTCGAAAATGCAAGCTCCCCCCCTCCCCGTTTTGGCTTTTTGGCGGCCAGAAATCAGAGCCAATGACAAAGCCATGAGACTTCTGGCACTGCCACCCAGCAAATGACGTGGTACCACTTACACGTCGATAGCAGTGGTTTGCTGGCGTCCAATCAGGTGACCCTGATAGACTAGCCGCTGCCCGCGCTGCGCTCGGATCATTTCTGTGTCTGGATGCGCTAGGGAGAGAGGCTGCTGCGGTCAGGAAAGCTTAGGGTTTTCATATTAGCTTACTGTTAGGCAAGTGATTCTCCAAGAACCCACAGCCCTTCTTAGGGCTACAATACGTTCTACTTTTTTTTTTTTTTTGCATGCATACTAGTACCATTTTTGGATATGATAGCAGTGGGGACACTTGCTAAACCCGTGTTTTTAGGCTCTTCTAGTGGGCACACATAATCCACCTTCAAACTCCAAAGTGGGAAAATTTATTAGGGGTTTGATTTCAATTAGGCACAGTCTGCCAGTTTCTTTTTATTTTACGTTTATTTTTTTAATAACTCAGTGTCATCTCATCTGGCATAGTAGTGTGCTTTCATACTTGGCTAGAAAATAGCCATAGGAGAATCCAAACGGCTTACTTACGCCAACAGTAGCGTTATATATATTTGATTTCTGGTTGATCTGCTGGTGGCTGTAGTTGCTGCAGTGCATCTACTAGCAAATTGTGAGCAATTTGGAGTGAGACTTGCGACCACTGTGTTTTGCGCTTAGTGACGCACATATCCATCGCAAAGACCGAAGTGGGAAAATTTATTAGGGCCCGGGGTTGGATTTCAATTAGGCAGGAAGTCGAGGGTGTGGTACAAGAAGCTGGCTGTGCACATCATGCAGGTAGCACTGTATAATGCTTATGTGCTGCATCGATGTGCAGGCCACAGGGGAACTTTCCTGGAATTTCAAGAGGTCGTTATAAAGTACTTTCTTTTTAGAGACCAGAAAGGGGGAGTTCCAGCACTTCTGGAAGTGAGGGCACATCACGCATTGTACCAGGGCAGCACTTTCCAGGAAAGGTACAGGGTGCGCTCCAAAAAAGGCATTCAGAAGGACACCATTTACCATTATGAGACAGAAAAAACCAGGACTATGTATGAAAGATTGCTTCCGAATTTATCATACATCCCTGGATTTTTAGAGTACCCTGTTGTTACCCTGATGTACTATGCACAGCTTATACATCATGCCACATGCCGCACCTTCCCGTCTAAGCCCTGCCATGTGCCAAGCCTGTAGATTACTGCCCCATATGGGGTATTGCTGTACCCGGGAAAACACACAACATGATTTTTGGGGTGTTTATCTCCCGTGGCAGGAGCTGGGCACAAGATGACATAATGGATATTTTTTTTATTATGCACTGTCCATTATGCATTTTTTAGGGATCCACCTGTGGGGTAAAAATTCCAACTATACCCCTAAATTAATTCATGGAGGGGTGTAGTTTACAAAATAGGGTCAGTTCTTAGGAGTTTCTACTGTAATGGCCCCTATTGGCATCTAAAAATGCTTCATGATGCCAAAAAGAAATATACCATGTCTGTGCTCCAAATGCCAGTTATTCCCTTTGAGCCCCGCCATGTCTCCACCCTGCAGATTATTGCCACCTATGGGGTTATTCCCTCAGCGTGGTAACACACAGAATAATTTTTGATGTGTTTTTTTCCCCAGTGGCATGAGTTGGGCAAAATACTTTTTGTCACTACAATATTTGATAAATTGCAATACAATTATTTCCCTGCACTACTCACTTTGTGTTACATTTGAGCCAGCATCTTAGGGGTTAAAATGATCTTACAACCCTACATACATTCTTTCAGGGGTGCCCTTTCCAAAATGGAGTCACCATTTCCTCCTGAGCCCTGCCGTGTCTCCATCCTGCAGATTTTTGCCACCTATGGGGTATTCCCTAACCGGGGTAACCCGCAGAAGTTGCTACTAAAACTTGAAACCTTCTCACATCCGTAAACAAAAAAAATGGAAACGTAAAATGATGGAAATAAAAAGAAGACCCACGGCAAAAGGTTGCTACAAAAAATAATTGTGGTTTGCCTTTTTGTCCAAAAAGTAGAACGTTTGAAACTTTGAAATATGTCATTTTTGTCTCACGCGAAAACAGTCTCAAAATCACAGGGATATCTTAAAGCTATGAAAAGTTATTACCACAGGGAGAAACACTGGTCAAATTTAAAAAAAGGACTGAACCTGAGGCCGGCGCCACACAGGGCGCTTTGTCTGCGCTTGCAAACGCAAACGCAGACAAAGTCGCACCCACCGGGACGGCCTCGGCCCGATCGCATTGGCGTTTCTATGGAAACGCCTGCGATCGGAACAAGCCGCCGGTGTTTTGCGTTAATTTAACGCAACCACCGGCGGCTCGTTCCCGATCGCAGGCGTTTCCATAAAACGCCAATGCGATCGGGCCGAGGCCCGCCCCAGTGGGCGCGACTTTGTCTGCGTTTGCAAGCGCAGACAAAGCGCCCTGTGTGGCGTCGGCCTAAGGGTGAAGACACCGTGGCGTTTTTAGGCCGTTTCTTGGGCTGTTTTTAGTTAGTGCGTTTTCAGATCGTTAGAAACGCATGCCTTTCTGTCAGTTTTTCCGAATGTGCGCAATTAAAAACGGACAAAAACGCCAGCATTTTCAAAAAACGGATGCATTTTTTAAAAACGGATGCGTTTTTTAAACGCACTAACTAAAAACGCCAAGTGTGTCTTCACCCTAAGGGCGCGTTCACATGTTCCGCTACCGCACAGTGGGCGGGGCTCGGGCGATCGCATATGCGTTTCCCAGGAAACGCATGCGATTAATAACCCGATCGCATGCATATCTCTTGAAACGCATATGCGATCGCCCCAAACCCGATCGCATGCATATCTCTTGAAACGCATATGCGATCGCCCCCCTGTGCGCTAGTGTCGCGTTATGAACACGGCGCTAGCGGGACGTGTGAACGCGCCCTAAGGGCGCAGTCGCAAGTAGCGTTTTGGCTGCGTTTGCAAACGCAAACCAAATCGGTAAATTAATGCAAAACTGCAAATGCAGTCTAAACACAACGTGGGACAGCGCCCTTAGGGTGATGGCACACATGGCGTTTTGAACCAGTTTTTGGGCCGTTTTTACATTTACATAAATGCAGTGTAAACATGCCCATACTGCATTTGCATAAATGTTTACATTAATGTGATGTTAACACAATGTAAATGTGATCTAAATTAAAAGTGTGTGAGTTCAGGCAAATATTGTGTTCACATAGCGCTTACATAAATGTGGTGTAAACATGTTCAACTGCATTTTCATTGCGTTTGAAACGCATATACACCAGCTGACGAGAGTTGATTTGCCTAATTACATCACTGTTAACATTTCCGTTTACAAAATGCATCATAAACGCGATGTTAACGCATGCGTTAACATTGCGTTTACAAACATAAACGGTAATGTAATTAGGCAAATCACCTCTCATCAGCTGTTGTAAATGTGTTTCAAACGCAATGAAAATGCGACCAAAACGCAACGTGTGAACGTGCCCTAAATGTCCCGTGTGACAGCGCCCTAAATGCATGCGTTTCTAAACACAGACCACAAACGCATGCGTTTTTAAAAATGCAACCGCTTTGAAAAACTCAATGAAAATTCACTTAAAAACGCCAACAACAAAGCGCAGGGGACAAACATGCCAAGTTAAGCCACTTTAATCACGTTAAAACCCATTGAAAAAGCCAATATGCAAATATGATGTTTTTTTTTTCAAGAATGCAACAAAAACGGCACGTGTGACACCGGCCATAAGAATCAGATAACACCTCGTTATAAGAGTTGGAGCAGATTGCAGACTGCTACATCTGTCCATAGATAGCGGTGAACATCTTTCCAATATTCCCTGGAGCCGTGACACATACAGTGTAGCTGGCTCTTTAAATGGACTAAAGGGTACTAGACTCTTTCTATGCTTTTGAGGTCTTCAATACAGCAGCTGTAGGGAGGGGAGTGAGTGTAAAAGGCAAGGAGAGGAGGGGGGATGGTGAATACCAGATTGTACCTCTGAGAGGGGAGCATCTGTCACTCTCCATCTTGCTCTCAGTCCTAGCCCAAGCACTCCTGGTTCTGCTGCATCTCTCACACCCCGGCTTGGATACTACTAGCAGGTATGTAATGGAGCTCTGGATACAGGTGTGACTGGGCACCTGATGGTGGGGTATGTAGCTTGCAGCATGTGTGCACATAGGAGGAGATGTGCAGATAGTGCTTGCAGCTAGATCCTTTGTTCTGTAGACCCTACTGCAAAGCTTACTGCAGCAAAACCTCCGCTCCCACAGAGCTGTGGCCATATACATAATGCTTCCAAGTAACCTGCATTCCCATAAACTGTGCTGCACCAAATCACAGATTTGACAGCTTTACCCCTCCGTTGTACACATTTAGTATGCAGAAAGTGGATAAATGACTTATTGCCTGTTGTAGTACTACTATAGTCTTCTAGCTAACTGATACAAAATTGGGAAGCCTTTCTACCTTTGCACTACACCCCGTTTGACTATCTGTGTATTATACCGGTAGAGTGTCAGCTCTGCAGTCAGAATCCAGTAATTGTCAATGAATTCTGTGAGTGAACCCCCTCCCTCACCCCGGCATAGTGCCACTGGTTGGTTAATACAATACAGAGAGGAGATCCGAAGGGTTAAATCACTGCAGCTGGGGATTCAATTGGGATCTTTGGCTGTCATCTGATTTTTAAGGAACTATTATTTCTCCAATTCCTTTTTTCGTCTTGTAAATTGTATAGCAGATGCGTTGCGTGATAATCTCAGCAATCCTACAATTAACTCCCCCATATCTAATAATTGTAATTGAATCAGTTTGCATCTGGTACATCCGATTTTTCTCCATCTGCTTGTAACAATGGATGTTAACCTTTACAGGCTCTGACTAGGTCTCCACCCTGTAGTGACAATGAAAGAGTTAAACAGTACATAGCCAATGCACATGTGCCATGGGAATAGAATATCCCAATCTCTATTGTTCTGGGCTTTAACCCATGCTCTGCTGGAAGAGCTGTTTAATAGTGACCATGTTATTTCTCTGGCTGACCCTTTATGGCACACGCATGGTTAATATTCTCTGAATGCCAGACCTTTTATCAGCTGTGTGGATTGAGGCACTTCCAAAATGATCTTGAGCCAGCAGCAGCATTTACTGGGGTGATCTGGACAAGGTATTGATGATAAGTGCTGCACTTTATATTAATGCAGTTGTAGCCTATGAAGATATCATTTTGCATAGGGAGGAGCTGTCATCCATCAGCCTTGGGTATTCCAGTGGGTTATATCTGATATCCGGCTCATACTGGAAAGAGAGGCGTGGGGTGGGGGGCTTCCATATGATGCATGGTATTGTTTAAAGCCCACATTAGATGCATTATAATGTTGGGCCGTCTGTATATGTGGACACATCTTGTGGGTACAGTCTGTACAAATAAATATTTATTAGATTTGGGGGTAACCAATGACTGACCATTTAAAATGGCTGCACTGGTTTGTGTAGGGAGGTGGGGTAGCTGGTGGTACAGTGAAATCCTCCGTGACCATTACAAAATGTATTTTACTTAAGGTCTTGCAGATGTGCTACTTCCTCCGGGGTCATTGTACAGGATATTTAAAGGGTTGGTGGTAGATGGAACACGTGGAGGGTATAGACTTTGTTGCTTCTAATGGTGTGGGTGCCTGCGCTAGGCTAAATAAATCTAGTACTATGCAGCAGGAATGTGTTTTGGAGAGCACCTCATCTGTGTGCACATCTTACACTGCCCAATGGCTGCACATGAACTCCATCTGTCCTGAAAGACCTGCTAGATCACAATGATGGCGATTGCAAGGACCAGCTATCTCTTTGATGGACTATACTGTCTATGCCTGTCTTGATCTCGCCACAAAATGGATCTATGAGCTCTCTTTTATAACTTGTCATATTTCTGCAAATATTTTGTAAGGGGGTCCACTAGAATGATCATAAAGAGATTAATAATTGCAACCCCTACAACCACTCTCAGGGGAATGGCTGCTGCAAAAGTAATCTTTTCCCTGGTGAAATGGGTTGTGCATAGATTGGTAAGCCTACTGAGATCCATTTCTGTAGGACTGACAAATTTCTATAGGACTGACGAGTGACCGGTTCCCTACCTGGATAGAAATGATGATTAGGTGCCAGGATCACCACCACGACCATATATACATTTGTGCATTATGTCAAATCCCATGGATAATTAAGAACTATACATTATGTACTAACAATTACTACAAATCCTATCCTTTACAATATGACAATTAGTGGTTTGTACAAATTATTGGTTTGCTGTTGCTCAGGAGATGTCTATAGTAAACCACTAAAAGAGATGCATCATTAAAGGGGAAACTTGGAAAAATATGGCTGCTTTCTTACAACAGTGCCACACCTGGCCATGGGTAGTATGTGGTATTGCAACTAAGATCCATTCATTTGTATACAACTAGGCCGCAATACCAGCATGAGCCATGGTCAGGTGTGGCGCTGTTTATGGAAGAAAGGAGCCCTGTTTACAACCCCTTTCAATCAGTGCTGTCACCATTTGGTCTTGGGATCAGTGTAGGTTCCAGCAGATGGATCCACACTTAATCTAAATGAATGTATATTCTACTCTGTAGTAATGTGGTTCAGCAGTATTGCCTGTTATATGTGTAATAGAAAATCAACAACAAAACCCTTGTCCCCTCTTAAAATGTTGGAAACTGTGACTAAATGGAATGCCGTCACTGATGGTAGGAAATGGTTATGAACTAAGCCATTGTAAAGAACTGCTGGTCTTGAGTATATAAATAGAAATACAATTGTTGGCCAGTATTTTATAATATAAGTGGCTTTTTACTATATAAAGTTTTGAGTTGATAACCGTCAGATGGTTATCGTCATTGTCCCGGGTAATCAATGAAAAATACAAGAAGCGCAGCTTTTATTTTTCTCTGCCATCTGTCAAAGTTTATGGTTCATTTAGGAAAGTAACGAGTGGGTGTGTGGGTTACAGTAATGGGGGCTTCCATTCATAAGACTCGCCCTCTGTGACACCTTCAGGGATGTATTTGGCTACTGATCAATTGTGATTCTTCAGCCAAGACTGCACTGACTACCAGATTGTAATATTTATATGTTAATTATGTTTTAACAATTATGTCTTTGCAGAAATAACAATGGGGGCAAAATTGAGTAAGAAGAAGAAGGGATATTGCCTTGGTGCTGGCAAGGATGGTGAATCTACAGAAACAACTGAGGTTGAACAAAAAGAAACGGAGACTGAGGCGGGACAAAAAGATGCAGCAGAACCAAATGGAGAAAAACCCCCTTCTGACCAGACTCCAGACAATGGTTCAAGCACAGAGCTGAAGACCCAAGGAGAACAAACCAGCACTGAGGTTCCATCTGGCGAAACTGCCAAAGATGAATTAAACCAAGACCAAAAGTCTGAAAGCAAACCTGGTGCTGAACAAAAGCAGGTAGAAGAGCCTAACAAAGAGCAAAACAAACCTGGTGATGCCAAAAATTTAGATACAACTATACAGACTGCTCCTGAAGGTGGGAAGGAAGTTAAAGGCCAACCTGAGGAAAAACCACAAACTGACAATGACAAGAAAAGAGAGTCGGTGGCTAAAGAAGAGCCAACAAAGGAACCTGTGAGGCCAGAAGAGGAACAGGGAAGCTCTGAGCAGAAAAAGAAAACCCAATCTGTGACTGAACCTGTGGCTCCTTTACCAGAACAAAAAGAGGTGGTGAAGCAAATGCCTGATCCAGAGACTAAGGTGGAAGTGGAAAAGATGGAGAAAGAAGAGACCTCCGAGACATTAATAGAACATACATCACAGCAAGAAACAAAAGAACAATCAGTGGTATTGGATTCTGTGCAAGAGCCAGAAAAACTGCCTGAGCTAGTGGAACCTTTAGTCTCAGAAACTGCTTTGGCAGCTCCTGTACTCCAGGAACCAGTTCCTGCACCAATTACTTCACCAATCAAACCTGAAGTATCAGAGCCTGCAAGCAAGATGGTGGAACCAGAACAAACTGAAGTCTCCTTGACTGAAATGGTACCGGCTGTACCAGCAGAAGTGGTAGAGCCTGAAGCTGCACCAGAAGCATTAACTGAGTCTGTGCCAGTGACAGAATCTTTGGAGTCAAAGGTTTCTGAAGAATCTGTAGCTCCTCTCCCAGAGATTAAAATTGTAGAACCTGTGGAGAATCCTAAACTGGTGCCTTGTCCTGAACCTGAACAATTAATTGAAACAAAGCAAGAAACCGAACCACTGCCATCAAATGAAGTGCCTGACTCCACTGCTCCAGTTACAGAAGTTGTGAATAATGAACCTGCAAGAGGTGGTGACATGGGCACAGAATTGGTAGAAACTGAAGTAACTACTATTGAATCTGTACCAGCAGAGCAGCCACCTGCTGAGACAGATTCTGATCAGAATGCTACTGTTGCTGAAAATGGCCCCACTGAGCAAACTGTGGTAGAAGTACATGAAATTAAAGCCCAGGAGAAAATCTCCACAGAGCAGGAAGTTGAAGAAAAGGAAATGCATGAGCAAGTTGAGGAAGAAAGCATCTCCAATAAACCAAATGAGCATGCAAGTCTGGAAGACAAAGAGAACAAAGTTGAAGAGGTTGTCTTAGACACTTCAAAGAATGAGACTGACCAAACTACCACTGAAGATGCTACAGTCAATGATGCAAATCAAGAAAAAACTTCTGAATTTCAAGATAAAGCTGAAAACCATGAATTGCCTGCTGAGGAATTATCAAAGGAACCATCTGCACCACTCATACTTGACAAGCATGGTGTCGGTAATGGGTTGCCTTTGAAAGAAGAAATGAAGGTGCTTCTAGAAAATGGGTGTGACAAAGACCTTCATGAGCTCAATGGGCAAGGTGAAAATCATGAAATTGAAGTATGCAATGAATAAAAGCATACGTTTTTATTGCTGGTTCCAAGGATAAATGATGCAAAACATCCATAATCTGAACTGTATACATTGTCTGTGACCAAATCCTCCATGAAAATTTTAGAATTTGGAAGCAAAATATGAATGATGCCCCAACTAATCTTTTATTATTGACTCAAACCATGATTCTGCCAAATTTATTATAGCTTAACTTATTAATGAATTCTCCTATGAAAAAAAATGAGTGATATTTATATTCTTGTTTTCTATTTCATGTTCCAGAAGGCCAAACATAAGATGAAAAGTGACCAATACCCATGAAAAAATTCTTGTGAGCTTAACCTGATGTTCAAAATGTCTTAACGCATGAACTTCACAATGTTTTCCACAAATAAAATGTCATATTTAAGTTTATTCTGTGACTCTATTATGTTTTTAAGAAGTTTATAGTTTTGTATGTTTGTGTGCATAGTGGGAATTCAAATCCTTAAAGGGCATCTACCACCAAGATGAAGGATTGTATGCAAATGAGCCTGAGGGACTCCAGGCTCCATTGGTATTAATAAATAAAGCCTTGGGCTCCTCAGGCTCATTTGCATACAGTCTTTCATCCTGGTGGTAGATGTCCTATAAGATTGAGGCACAGGTTACTGCTGTCTAACCGGAAAACCCAGAAATTTTAATGGTCTATCCAAAGCCCAGACGCCCACATGATGAGCTATTTGGTGCCATGTGAACATGGGTAACAAAACGAAACGTGGTTGGTTTATGTCCCTGTAGTGATGTGACTGCAGCCTTCTCCATACCTTGTGTTTACATGGTACCAAACAGCTGATCCATGATCAAATATTGATGGCTTACATGAGAATAGGCCATCATTTAATTATTCCTCGTTTTAATCAAGGGACTCGGGAGGCAAAATTACTAAAATATATTCAGTGCCAGTTTTACACAAGTGGCTGAATAACTACTAACTAATTTAATCTCTTTGCTGTAGTTTGTTGGTTTGACACTTGTGGTCTGAATTGGGCTTTTTCCAATAGACTCCCTTTAAAGGCCACATTTATTATTAGCCACAGTGATGGGCAACTATTGGGACCATGTTACAGAGCCCCTTAGGCACTTTGTACACATACCTTTTATGGTCTAAAAATGTTAAACCCTTTTTTTTTTCTCTTAGTTAACAAATTTTGAAGAGGTATATAAATGGGCATATTTATGTACCTTGGGCATTGTTCTCCGGAGCACCTATCATAAATTCCCCACCTCCCCCGCCTTCTCACAATCCAGTCATCAGACTTCCTATATCTTAATACTGTGACAAGTACAGCTATTTGCTCATGTGCTGGGCACAGCCCATTTGGGATGTCATTGCAGTCTCTTCATGCCAAAACATTGGCCCACATTTATGAAAACCAGTGCAGAATGTAAGATTGCAGTTTGCCACGGCAGTGTGCAGAAAATTGAAGCCTGGTCTATTCTTCTTGCGCATTAATCTTGTGCACCCTGCAATGCTCAAGGAGTGTGCACCAACTCTTTTTGTTTGTTTGTTTTTTGTGCAACACAATTCTGTCGTGTCGCAATAATAAATGTGGCGTACAGTCCAACACCGCACTGGAACACCCCTTTCGTGGCGTGGTGGACACTGAGCTGCTGCAACACAACTGGCGCCGACACTTAGAAATACACGTGCAAGCAGTTTGCGAGTTCTTTTCGGTCCAAAGTCAGGTGGAAAACCGGTGCAAACGCTTTAATAAATACGGGCCATTATGTTGGATTAGGCTCTGTTCTATACACTACAATAAAGCCTCAAAGGAATTGGCTTTCTGATTATTTCTCATTTTAACTGGAGGAATTGGTTATATTCGGGTATATTCGCACATGGAATGGATTTTTATGACCTCATTTATCTAAATGCATGTTACTCCTAATATATTTTAGAATATATTTTTTGTATTTGCCCTAGAATGTGCTCTAGATCAAGATTAACACAAAACCCTTCCCTGTGAACCTTTGAAATGCCAGTTAAGAATTCTCAGCATCTGCCTGGGGTATCAGCACAAGCTGATGTAGTGCTCAAAAGTGATGGGATCTGCATAAAACTATCTTGTGTCTGACCAAATACTGCACTTCATAGGGTCATGCCTATTCCCCGGTCACCCCCCCCCCCCCCCCTCACATTAACACTTACATCCTATGTACAGAATAAGAGAGAAATGACTAATCACTGCATTTATGACGGCAGGAGCCACTGAATGAATGGAGATGTGTGACCACAGTTGTACGGGACTGATGGAGTTTTTACTTCACTTCTAGTGGTCATGTATACATAAATTTATGGACTCATGTTATTGTGATCACTGGGGCTCTCAGCTATTGGATCCTTTGGTCCAGTTCACACCTTCATTGGGGCTTTCCATTACACTGTGTTTAAGGAGAGCATAGCGGAAGCTAAAAACAGAGGTTGGATAGGTCTTGCTTTCCCCTTTCATTCTAAAGACTTTCTGTAATGCATCCATTATTAGTAGTGGAAAAATAAATAAAATAATGGAACCTCTCAAGCAGATGTGTGAACTTGGCCTTAGAAGTCAGTTACTTCTCCACTTGTGGAGAGGGTACAGGTGTTCATAAGTAAGATAACTACTTTATCAATGCCCCATCAGGGTTTTGCTGGAAATCATGGATATAAGATAATAGATCTTGTTTGGGGGAGATATCTCATACAAGCCTCCTAAGACTGTCTGCACATGTGGCATGCAAAAAAGAAAGGTGACCTGAACATTATCTTATTTCCGCGTAGAGCAACAAATCTATGGGCAAAAAATTTTTTTCATTATGATGCAGATTTGATATTTTCACGTGCCCATAGACTTCATCGAGAAAAAGAACGCATGCAAAACTTTACAATGATGCACAAGAAAAGTGACATTCATTAGTTAAGGTATTGTCTACATTACATTTTCCAACGTGGATGGATCCAAGGTGTGTGGATCCATAGTTTTCCTTGTTTATCTGGACTTCTACTGTTATTTTGAATGAGTTCATGGGCAGGTATTAGTAGTGCTACAGACATAACTCCTGAAGCTCACATAGGCCTCTGATATGACACCAGCCATAGGTTCATGTTGCTTAGATACCTTTCTGGAATAATTTTTCTTTAGAAGCTTCCATAGCAAACTTGTTGTGCTTGTCCTTGAAGCAAATTGTGGAAGCATGGCTTCCTCATCATTACACCATCTTTCATAAAATGTTTTCATAGATGAAACTTGACCATACCTTCCACCTTTTATGAACGTACTATCACATCACAAAATTGTAATGCAAGAGCAATTTCACGCTTCCAAAATACTGACCGAAGGCTTTCGAGGGAAGAGACCCTGGAGAGAACAAAAGAATCAAAGGAAGTTTAACCCGATGTTCCGATCAATGGACAGACTTAAAAGTGTAGGAACACTGAAGGAGGATATGTTTAACTAGATAACTTTATGTAACAAGGAGAAAAATAAGCTTCAGTTCCTGTTTAATAAATGACTTTGGTGATCTGTAGGATCTTTTGAAGTTCTATGAATAGAGAATATTTTTACATTAACTCTTGCCTAGCTTTAACCTCTTAAAGAGAGCCTGTCATGCAAATTACCCCACTGTAAATAAAGGCTTCATTAAAACTTATGATTAAAAAGCATTGCCCTTATCCCTAAAGGTGCTGTCACACAGTGCGTTCCTGGTCCTTTCTTGGTGCATTTTTAAATGCACTGATAACGCAAGTGTTTTAGAGCACATCCCTTTTTGTATGTTTACCATGGCTTTGGCTGGTTTTAATCTGTTTTTCTTCTATAGTGGAAGTTAAAAAAGCTTTGAAAATGTTAATACAAGAGTCAAACCAGCCAAACACATGATAAACATTCAAAAACACAAGCGTTTGCTAATGTTAGGAGGCTAAAGGACCTGTGATGATGTCACTCTGGTCACATGACATGCTGAGAAGTCATGGGAAATTGGGAGGAGTAGATAGGGGTGGCTGGTGGAGCAAGACCAGCATCCTTTGATGCCAGGGAATATAAGATAAAGTTGATTCATGTGGATTTAAGGGAAACAATTTTTAGCTAAAAGAATGGTATCAGGTAGTTAATAGGGCTCTATAGGAACCTGTCGCTGTTTATGTGAAAATGTGGTGAAAGGATCCTTTATAAGGATGCATACTATCTTTTTGTTGGGGGGTTTGTGTTTTTTTTTTTTGTGGAACAAATAGTACTTCCATTTGTATTACATGCAATGTACTGGAAAAATGTAAAAAAAATTCAAATGCAGGAAAAATTAAAAACTCTATGTCCCCATGAGGTCATAAAAATACTACACATTAAAAGAAAAATCTTTTTCTCCAGTTTTTGTAACTTTAACCCCAAAAAACACTAAAAATGGGAAAAAAATACTTATAACAATTTTTTTTTTAATTTTTAACTAGCCCTATGTGCCACAACAAATGCCTCAATTTTTTTAAGGTATTGCATAAAAGAAGTCTATGGAGGCATTTAATAATAATAATAATTTTTTAAAAAAAATTCTTCTTTATTTATATTGTGCACACAGATTACGTAGCACTGCACAAAGCTAGCCAAATTGCTATGACTTCATGTGATCAGATGCATACATGGGGTAGATATTGCAAATGTAACAGGACCTTAGATGATATCACCCTGATCACATAATATGCTGAGAAGAGGCCTGGGACATGGAAGGAGTAGATGGGAGTGGCTGGCCGAGCAGGATACACCCCCTCTGATCCCAGGTTATATGAGATAAAGTTAATTTATAAGAGAAACATTTTTCTCTAAAAGAAGGGTGTCAGTTAGTTAATATGGCTCTATGGAAGCTTTTAACCCCCTTACCTTATAATTGTACGCAGTAGTGATCATCAGTGTGGGAGGGGACTCTCTAGGTAGACACTTCATGATTCCTCTGTGCTATGAAATGCTGTGTGCTTAGCTTATCATAGTACAGGGTTTATCTACACTTTTATTTAGCTTCTGAACATTATTAGTATCTTACACATAAAATGAGAGAAATTAGAGATGATGAGATTGATATAAAACACAATGACACTTTGCTAACTTTGTGAGCTTTGCTAAATCACCTATAACATACACAGATTCAGCTCTGCTACATGCCTCCCTCCCGGATAAAGACTTTATTTGTCTGTAGCTTGTAGAGTAAATTGCTGCATGCTGCTTGCTGGCAGGAAGTGCCTGTGTCTGAGCTGGTCCTGTAATGCAAGGGGGAGTGGCAGGAGGCAGAGAGGACTACAAGCGTGCAGACAAGAGAAGCTATTGATGAGAAGAATCCGACCATAGTTAGAAGATTCACGGTCGGATCCAGGGACAACCAAAATTGTAAACACCAGGACTGATAGAGACAGGTTGGAATTATATCTGTGAAATGCTATATTTTTTGTTAATAACAGTGAATTAGAGAATGTGTTATTTTGTTATCCTAAGTATATTTAAGAATCTTGTCTTCGTGGGAATACGCCTATAAAGTCTTTTAAGGCCTGGTCATAAAGGAGTTAAAGAAGTATCCAACTACACTAATTGCAAATATGGGGTCAAACCACTGGTCTAAGGGCATTGAACACCATTGCACTACAGCTGTCAGAATGACACACAGACCAATGAGAGTAAAAAATAATAATAATAATAATAATTATCTTTATTTATATAGCGCCAACAAATTCCGTAGCGCTTTACAAATCATAGGGGACACACATAATATTACATTACATTACAAAGAACAAACAGTCATATGAAACAATAGGAGTGAGGGCCCTGCTCACAAGAGCTTACAGACTATGAGGATGAGGGGATGACACAAGAGGTTGTATAATGGTCCAGCCATTCTTTATAAGGGAACAATATAAAATAATTTAATAAATAATTTACTAAACAACGATGTTGCTGCTTGAACCAGCCATCAGCCGCCATCTTATTTACCGGGTCCTAGGTGAAAAAGACTGCAGAGAAGCATGGAGCTTGGTATATATCAGCTGTTTGCCAGATAACAGATGGGAGATAGGACATAGGATGGATTAGTAAAGGGAGAGTTGACATTTCAAGCAGCTAGCGAGTGAGATAGGCTTGCCTAAAGAGAGGGGTTTTAAGAGCACGTTTGAAGCTTTGGAGGGTGGGTATAAGTCTCAGAGTCTGGGGAAGGGCATTCCAGAGAATTGGTGCAACTCGGGAGAAGTCCTGGAGACGTGCATGAGAGGTTTGAATTAAGTTAGAGATTAATCTAATGTCACTGGCAGATCAAAGAGCACGATAAGGCGATAGACTGAGATGAGAGAAGAGAGATAGGGAGGTGCAGCATTATTCAGAGCTTTGTGTATTAGGGTACTTATATATTATACTGTGCCTTAGGGGCCACTGTGCCCATTAATTCAATTGGTAAGTGAGCAAAGGTCTGAATACAATATGAATGGACTACACATACAACAAATTTCTTTTATGTTTTTCAATTAGTATTTTCAGTAATCCGCAAAAGTCAGTCATAAAATTCACCTGAATTCCATTTAGTGTGCATACATCACCCTTCAGTTGGGTGGAATACAAAGGCTATTTGAATACAATTCAGTCCATGTAACTGTATTCTTAGTATAATACCAAGAATGAGAGATTGGTAAAAGGCTGTGTTCCATTCACGAGGGCGCCAAACGTGCAGAATCCATATTGTATTATGTGTGCCTGGGGAGCAGAGGAACAGTCCTACTTGAGTTCTTCTAAATATATTAGAAGTGCCACTAGGTCTACTTACTTTCTAACAGACACTATGAGAGACATCTATCATTGTTTCCACACAAGTTTTCTGGCATGGAGGGGTGTGACAGTGGGCACCTTTTTAAAGGTTTTTACATAAACTACACCAGGTCGGGGGTGTCCTTTACCATATGCCGGTGCATGATAAATTCCCCCATGTGAAATGTATTGAGGGTGTCAGTGAGCTCTCTGTGCATGCTCCATAGACTTCCCCTGTCTCCCACTTATACAGTATGGCATTTAAAGTCACATCATTGTGATTCCTGATAAGGCCACAGTTTAATTCCTGCAACCTATTGCTTGGATCAGAAAAGTATCCATGTGCTGCCAGTGGATAGAGTGGGATAAGCTAATGCCAGACGTCTCTTGCAGTGAGGTATCCTCCCAGATACCCAAAATAATAGAGTGTTAAAATGCTACATACTCCATCCTTTATTTCACATATATCTTTTGTCTAGGGCTTGGTAGGAGTCCAAAATCATCAGGTTCATGTCCTTAGTATAGGTCATAAAAATTATGACAACCCCACATATCTGCTTTTCACAGCATCCAGTAACTAACACTAAGTAGCATGTCGGAAGCAAAGCTTAGTCACTCCTGTTCAAGAATAGGTCATGAATATCTTTAACTCAGATAACCCCTGTGTAACATTTTCAAGAACAGCTGATAAAGTAAAGGCTACTGTTCCACTTGCCCTTACCTGGGAATGATGATCCCTGCTGAGAGCCCCCCAAGTATCTGTTCTCACTACCTCCCATTGACCCAATTGCTGAAAGACTGAGGGGCAGTGATAATCTGTTGATGTTCCACCATAGACTTTATAGAGGGGAATTATCATAAGTTTCTTAGACCAGAACTGTTCTAGTTTCCCATGGAAAACAGTCAGAGCTCAGCTTTCATTTTTTCACAGCGGTTTATAAAATGAAAGCTGAAATCTGATTGGTTGCCAAGCATAACTAGAAAACTTTTACCTAGGACACTTCTTATAAATTTCCCCTATGGGCATATGTAAGTTATAGTTTAAGTTGTAATTTACATTATCTCAGGTACAGACTTGGGTCGGCATGTACATTGATCTTATTCGGGGATCATTGTCCCCATTTACTGAATTAGTGAGTAGACCTACCTCTGCACTTTTTAGTGTTATACAGAGGTTCTTGTTGAAATTTCTTAATATTTTGCTGTTATAATGAGTTAAATGTGTTGTGTGTGAGTGGGTGCGAACCCCAGCCCCCAATCAATCGGTTGAGATTGATATTGGAGTTGTTATAATGCCAGAGATTAATACCTTGACTTTAAAGGATCAGTCTTTACTCTGCAGATTACAAAATACCACTTTATCTTAAGCAGGTTTTAGTCCTGGAATTCTTTAAAAATACAAAAACCCACATGTGGTCTTTTTATGGAAGACCCGGTGGACAGGGTGGAACATTCTAGTCATTAAGCGTACTTGGGCTTCTGGGGGTTATTTTTTGTCTCACACTGTTCTCTAAGTTAACACTTTGGTTGGCTGGCCCTCCTGTCAACATTACCAATGTTGCTACCATTTTATTTATTTATTAAAAACTCAATGCCACACTGTTTATTGAATTTGGTTGTTCAATTTAGTAAACATAAAAATAAAACTTACATTTTATAAGAAAAAAGCTGCAAGGACAAGTAAAGCAATTGGTCAAAAATACTAAAGAAATACGAGAGATAGTTATGAGCACCTGTTCTGTTAGGAGAGATCTTCTTTGATTCTCCATTGGGATGTATTCTCAATTTGAGAACATATATGCATTGGTTAAAGGCTTTTTAAGGTGGCACAAATATGGGGCCAGGTTTTGGGAATGGCTGTTCCTAGGAGTGGCGCATTGGCCCATGTTAAAGTTCTGATGCATGTGTGAGGTGATAGATGTAGAAATTCTACTAGTTTTCTTAGTATGTACACTAGGCTGGTATCACGGGGGGTATAGAATCAGTGGTACATAAGTCCCCAGCATTATAAATGGCCATTAGCTCATATTTCACATGGCTACCCAAACTAGCCAAAAGCTTTGAGTTCTATATGTTATCAGTATAAGCGTAATAGATAGTTAATAACTGCCTGAAAATGTCTGCTGGGGCAGACTGTGGGATTGTTAAAACTTAACATCCCTTCTGTACTCCTCCTGCTATGGTTCTTATCCTTGACGCAAGACATCTGCAGTGACAGCATTAGCGATAGTGTCTATAGCAGATCAGACTCTTTGTGGCTGCAACGCTCTGTCTTTTACTTATAACTTACAGAGATCAGCACAAGACCTTCCAACACTTAGTTCTGCGCAGTCATTGCTTTTTACAGTAAGTGACTTCACTGATAAAATATAGGTGATGACTGGCCTTTAACCTGCGAGCAGTGATTTATGTGAAAAGCGTTAATGGTCTATTACTCAGTGTACTCTGCAGTGCACTGTCTAGACAAAATTTCAGCTACTATATAAATTATTTTGCTAATATCTAAAGAAATAAAAGGTCATACAGAAGAATAACATTTCATCATCTTTTATACAGCAGAAAAACAAATAATGTGCCATCATACATCATACATCCGTGTACTAACCGATTTATGTGACTGCTATCTCTAATCTCATGTAATGTATGATCTATGTAAGAACACTATATGATATGAGTCAGTGCTGCCCCTCTAAGTGTTTGTATTTTTTTGCCAAATCCACATTTCTTCGGCCTTTCTGGAAAGGATATGACCACAATATAGCATTCCAGTGGTGGCCAAACTTTTCCACTCCATCCAGCAGATAAGCGATTTCGATCTGGGTAAAATCTTTGCGTGTTCCCTTCTGAGGATGGTTTTGCTCAGGGCTCCTGGACGGCTGCAAAAAAACAGGGATTCTTAAGCAATAAGACAAAGATATCCATTACTATGAATATGCAATGTGATGTCCTCATTTGCTGGAAAAATACAACTCCCAATACACCCTGTCAGCTGGAGAGGCACATGGAGCTACATTTTTTATACTGTGAAAAGCCACAGATGATTGATAATAACCAGAAGGATACCTTATAAGTAACACTGGAGGTCTGCTGCAGGAGTTCATTGCAATGCTCTGTATATATAGCAGTCAGGGTGCTCAAATATTTAGGTTCCATCAAATGTAAATAACAGTAAAACCAGTACAGGACATGTAAATCATATCTACCCTCTGCAAGTTCCATCATACAAAGAAAGAGTCATTTTAGGACAAGTCAATATCCCCCATATGTTTGACAACAATAGAGGGGATATACATTTACATAAGTACACAGGCTTTTATCATTGGACCAGCTATCTCAGATCTGAACATGCTTCGTCCTTGTGCTTATGGGAGACAAGTCACTACCTGAGGAGGCTTATTAACCTATTACTATTATGGACACATGCATGGAAGGAAAAACTCTTGAATGAATGAGCATCTGACCCACATTGGTCTTAGACGTAAGAAAGTGTTCTTGTGGTATATCTCATTACATAGAGGCTAATTCTACCTGCATGTGTACATGTACATTCTCAGGCCAAAGCAATGGAACTGTGGCCTGCTGTTTGAGGACTGCATTTCATTGATGTTCCTGGTTTGAGGACTGCACAATGATGACAATAGAAAAGGACTGCCCAAGCCCAAACACGGCCAAGGACAGGACCTGCTCTGAGCTTTGCGGTTCAGGCAGTTGGTTTATACACATGTTAGTGTGCATGAACTCATTGAAATACATGGGGAACTGTATTAGCTGTTTAAACAATGGCTAGCACATGTCCAAAAACAATGGTGCAGTTTTTTGTGTAAGGCCCTTTACACACTTGCGTTGCAGATCACGTCATAATCTGATCAGGGTGCGATCAGGGTTTGGTCAGTGAAAAACTGACATTTTGCATCAGAGTTCAATCAGTTTTCAGTCAGAGTTTGTTCAGTGTTGCAGTTTTTCACGCACGTTTTCAATGCAGTTTAAATGCGTTTTTCACACGCAGATAACGCACGTGAAAAGGACTCAGGACTGAGGTCTATCTTTTCAGTGGCCATTGATGCGTGAAAAATGCATTGCACTTGCATGTATCCCAGAGTGCAATGCATTTTTGATGCATCTCCATAGACTTGTATGGTGCGTTTTTCAAGCGCGTGACTTGCAAAAGTAGAGCATGCCGAGTTTTAAACGCGCGTTAAAAGAAACGTGGGTGTGTGCGTGAAAAAAATGCAAGTCATTGATTACAATGGGTCAGAGTGTAATGCATGCGCAGAAAATGCATGTGAAAAACGCGAGTGTAGAAGGGGCCTAACTTTGCACATTCTTTTAGGTGGAAACTACTTGCACAGGTATTTAAGAAGTGTCTGCACCACAACTGTGTCCCATGCGACTCTTTTGTGGTGCAGCTGCACTAGTCCTCATGAAACACAAATGAAAGATGCTCCGGTGCTCTGTCAGACCTTGCACCAGATCTAACATGCAAACTACAACAAAATTGTGTCTCTAGCCCTAAGTTAAAGGCGCGCCAAAAAAGTTGGTGCACTCTGTCGGAGCAGTGCAGGGAACGCCAGATGTATGGAAACATCTGCAATGTCTTCTTCACACATATATATTGTTCTTCACATGCTATTTTGTTCGCACCGTTCCGCGAGTATCTCCCGACAAGTAAGCAGATGTCCCGAACATCTGTAATCTATTCTTCAATGTGTTCTGCACTGTGTTTTTCACTTAAATGATCCTGTGTTCACTGTTTTTATTCTATTCTTCACTGTTCTTCACATCTGCTAACTTGTCGGGAGATAATATACGTGCGGAACAGTGAAGAAAAGATTGTAGATGTTTGCATACATCTGCTAACTTATCAGAAGACATTCTTTTTCAATTAAATAAAACATTTTATTCCCGAACCATGGTCCCTTTGAAAAAGTCCCATTGACTTAAAAAACGCGTGTGAAAAACGCACCGAAAACGCAAAAAAACGCAAACAACACGTGCGTGAAAAACGCAAAAACGCTAATGACTCCAAGGAGAAATGGAACAAAAACGCAGCCAAAAACGTCAGTTTTTCACGCATTGCACCCTGACGTGAAATGCAACGCTAGTGTGGAAGGGGCCTAACAGTTCGTTAGAGATGTCCATTGTTTGCACCAGTGCTTAGGCTTATGTTATTTGGGACTTAAAAAATAGTGCTGCAGCTTCCACTGAAGTAACAGAAGCACTCTCAGAAACCATTAAAAGCCTGCTGAAATCAATGGACGTTTTAACAGATCTTTTAGACTTCTGTTTTTATTGTTTTAGTGACGGAAGATATTGAAAGAGGTCCGAAAGCAGGTGGTGAATACGGCCATTGATTTAAAATCTGTGCAATTTACTAGTTGTTAATAAATGATGTATTAACAACGCAGTTGTATACTATACCACAATACCAGATCTGCTTGTATTCTTTTTATGAAACAAGGGGCACATTTATGGTACACATCATATGATATATGTTATAATTTACATGATAAATAGGCTGTGACCTGTCATATGTTGAAAGACTACTAAAAATGTGACGGAAGCTATACAATTCATATAAGCCTTTAGCTACTCAGGTTTGGGCATTGTTGGATGCATAAAAGGTTAAAGAACACTGTTGTATGTAGGCATAAACATGTACTTTACCTGCTCTCCAAAGGCATGAGGCTCATTGTGAGTTATCTCTTGTCTTTTAGTTGGCACACCCTTATCACATTTGGATTCTACACCTATATTTATTATTAAAGAAGAATTCCAATTAGAACAACTCTGGGCCTGTATTGGTGCTTACCTGGTGGATATTGATCGGAGAAAGTCAAGTGTTGGCAGCTCTGCCCCAAACTGATAAATAATTTGTACTGCTTATCTTAAGTTGCACTGACAGAAGCAAAAGTAACTTTACTCATTTACACATAGAGAAGTAAGAGGTTTATGGCCGTGGATCTTTATACATCCACTGTGGTTGTCTTTGTTAGATCATCCCCCTTCCAGCATCTCTAACTGCTGTATTAGTCAGCAATGCTGGACAGTGTGTGACTCATCCATTCATTTTTACATTTTGCATACAAGATATCAAGTGCTGCTTCCTGTAAGAACTGGGCTAACTCTTCCTTCTACAATTAATAGAGGCACTGTACTTGACATTATGTGGCATATTTAAGGGTAGAGGTATGCTTAAGTGTAACAATGTAATATGGTATCAGCAGACATAGCAGCAACCAAGTGTCACAAATTCCCTGGTGTCTTTAGCATCCAATCACAGCCAAAGTTTTCCAGAAACACATAGGCATTGCCTTCAAATTCATGCTATAATTGGAAGCATTTAACAACACACGGTTGCTGGATTCCGAGCAGAGATGAGCAAACTCCAACTTTCAAGTTCATGTTCAGCCTCCTGACCTGGACATATTGATGGATCGGCTAGTGGAGTTCATTTGCAGGATTGGCTGTTCGGCTGCCAATCTGGAAATATATCCAGGTCAGGAGGCCCAACCTGAACTTGGAAGTTGGGGTATGCTTATCTCTAATTCCATGGGCCATATGCCTTCACAGTGATAATGACTACATGTAAGGGCCCGTTTTTTTCACACCCGTGGTTCAGTGATTTCCATGGATGACTCACAAAGCCATTGATTTCTATAAGTGTTTTCAATGGCTTGTATTTTCACTGATCCGTTGTGCATGGAAAAAATTAAGAAACATGTCCTACTTTTTTCATGGATGCGGATAACTGAAGGCAAAAGAAGTCTATGGGTTCGCAAAAAAACTGCTGAAACAACCCTTTTTTTCACTGATAAGGATGAAAGACCAGATGTGACGATTTCAAAGCAATGTTAAACCTTCAGTTTGCAGATACTGTGACAAAACTGTAGAAAAACAAAGACACAACGGAGACAAAATGCAACGGATGTGCAACTGAAGCTGAGCACCAACGCCAATGTGAAAGAGTCCTAAAGCTAAGGACACACTTTATCTTGAGTTTTACAATTGGAATGGATTTCCAACTGTTTTCTTAGAATATCTAGATAAAACAAAATTTATGTCCTACATTACTCTCTATCAGTGTCGGACTGGGATTCCTTAGACCCACCAGAGAAAATCAATCTTGAGGCCCATTCTTCATTATCCCCCAGGAAATATACTCTAGCAGCCTTCAAACTATGTTGTTTTTTGATGTTGTTTTTTTTTTGTTGTTTTTCTGGGGTTCAGTATTGCGTTGAGCCAGGGCCAGGTCAGTCTGACACTTCTCTCTATGTTATCTACTGAGCATTGTTCTCACCTTGCAAGGAACTCGCTGTCTTTGTACAGTGGCTGCCTTTTTCATTTACTTTCCTTGTAGGGGTCAGCAAGATACCTGTAATACATGATGTAACTTATGACTGCTCTAGAAGAACCCTATTATATTATCAAATTAATTGATGTGTTGAGAAGCCCAATGTCTAACAACTTAATAGTAAAGCATTTGGAATTTCTGAATGAATTGAGCGAGTAGACCCTCAACAACAAATAATCTTTCACCCTTTCAGAAAATATGATTTTTCTGTTATCCACTGATCTATAATTTTAAGACCACTCTACTCCAAACTGAATTTTCTATAAAATGACATAAAAGCAGGAAAGCTTTTCTAGTACTCCATAGGATGCTTTCACTGGTGGAGTCATTTAGAAGTCATTAAGCAATGTAATCTATGCCTTTGTATGTTGTGCTGCATTCTATCAGAAATATCATGCCTTATTAGTGTTACGATTTACAGAAAATACATTTTGATCTGGGCCACTACGCCTCGGATGAGTGGTTTTCTGTTGTAGAATGATATTGCTTCGCTATCTATACAATAGGACATCAATCAATATCAAACCATTGGTGCAACACTCATCAGTCGGCACTTTGGCAGCCTCCAGGCAATGGAATAATTACTAAGAATACTCAGAAATACAACTTACTTCTCTGTTTAGTGATCAGCATTGTGAAGTGCTGCTGAACTCCTGTTCAAGTGAAAAAGGGCTCAGCTGCAGGTTCTGGTGCCAGTTACTACACAGAGAAAGGAGCTGATGGCCAGGGTTCCTAGTGTCATATCCCCATCAGGTATTGATGAACTACCCTATGGATATGGATTAATTGGGGGGAATTCATTAATGTGATGCAAGATCCGACAGTGCAGTCTAGTTCTGTGACAGATGAGAGTGCCCCCTCCTTTTTTTGGCACACTGACTATTTTCTGCCTAAACACGCCCCTTTCATGAAGATCACACCCCTTTCACAAAGGCCAAGCCCCTTTGTCGGAAAAGTGTCAACAAATGGTCAAAAACCCTTTATAAATGCCTCCTAAGCTGTTTTTTTTAAAACATAAATTCTGCTTTTTTTCCGGCAGATGCAATAATGAATTACTCTCATTGAACTGAAAAAAAAATCCTTTAACTATAATTTTTTTCCTAAAATTCGAACAAACCCTGCAGGAGTTAGTAGTTTATTTTGTTTACACGAGGAATACCACTGTAGCTAGTTATTATGTTACAATAAAATATTTTGGGGTACGAAGGACTTATCAATCCTATATTCATACAATTACCAGTATACATTGACAAACAGATAATGAGCATGTATTGTCTCTAAATAATAACTGATATTACCAATAGTATCCCTGTACCTGAAACAAATATTACCTCCATACAGTTATTGATCTTACTGCTCTGTTATTGAACAAACACCAAGATGCAAAGAATAGTATTATCAATATTCAGCTGTAAAAGACTGAGATAATTCTGCCATAACATAATATCATCTAAGATGAAAAATAATGAAAACCTAATAATAAACTGTTCTAAGCCTTGATTCCTGGACATTATTAGTATTCATTTGTAATGTATTATTATCCTTTGGGAGAGCTGAGATCTGCTCACAAATTCAACAGAAGGTATAAGATGATCTCCGCTCAGATACAATAATGCAGTAAGTCCTATCAGTAATGTATGCAGTATTCCGAGGCTTTGGAGCTGTCATATTAGAATGATACTTTAGTGAAATGCTGCCACCTACTGGTATTTTTGAGAGTAAACTAGATCTTTCTTCAAATCCAGAATTAAAGGCTGTATTGATATTAATCTCCATTTTTTAATCTGTAAGACGGCATTTTTTAAATATACTGTATCAATATCAATTAAAAAAAGGGCTTTATTTTTCATAGTTCATGTACAGACAATGGGGAACATTTATGGCCATACAACTTTAGAAAATCATTAATTTTAACAAAAAGTTTGCATTCATGATGATAAGTTTGGAGGCGGTAGATAAAGATAAAGGCAGATGACAGTTGAGCTCTGATTGGTTGCCATGGGCAACTAGAACACTTTTGCTCTCAGATACTTTGGATAAAACACCTTAGATCAGAGTGAGTTACATTCTTGTTTAGTATAAACTGGGAAGTAGTGGATTATAATATGGGTGGTTAGGGATCCAATGCCGCCAAAGACACTAACCAAATTTTAGACTGAGAAGGCCATCACCCATTAAATACTCATACATCTTATCTTGTTCTCACTACACATCTACACAAGAGCCATATCAAGACCTTTTAAGGTCCTCCAAGGGTCCAGAAACTGCAGATTGAAAGCATTTAGAATGGACACAACCTCCATTCCCCAAGAAGCTTTATACTAGTATCTTATGAAGTGAATTCCAGACTAGAAGGGCCGCATTCACTTGTAAATGACTATACAACTCAGTTCTATCAGTCTAATGTCTTACGTGTGGATCTTGTTATATTTTGAACGTTCGCTTCTCCTCTTCTAAGTGGTGTCAACCGCACACCTGTGAATATATAAGTTTTTTATTATAAATATCCAGAACAGTTTTTGTCTATTGGTACATTATACCTTCAATACACCACCAGGAAATTAATTCCATGATCCATCATAAAAGGGACTATCCTGGAAATCATCTCTACTCCTGATGTCACATAAAGGGTCAGGAGAGATGTCTTAGAGTTGGTCTTTCCAATAATATAACAGCACTAGGGGTCTAAGGGGTGACAGATAATATATTTTATTTCATCTATCAAATTAGTTTATTAATAACATAAGAACTTGCATTCATAAATTGGGGCTACATGGTCTGCACAATACTGGCCTGGTGCCATACAAGAAATAATAAGCCTACCTTCCAGTGTAGAGTTTAACAGCTTCTAGTATGACAAAGTGATGGATGCATTGTGAAAACACTCCTGACAAATGTTGTACACAGTACTATGTGAGTGTATAAGCTCTGGTTCTCAAACCTCATTCATCACTTTACGTCAGCACAGAAGACATTAAATACTATGTACAGAGAGAACTAATCACTTCTGTGACACCGAATCTACTCTCACTTTAACACTTGTGTTGTACTTTCTTTTGTAGTGACGCTGAACACATTTTCCATAAAGACATTTCTGTAGGCAACATGTTACAAAGCAGGTTGTGAATATTGTCCTATCTATAGGGAACATGTAATAGAGAAGATTGTGCATAGTGTCCTATCTATAGGGAACATGCAATAGAGAAGATGGTACAGAGTGTCCTATCTATAGGGAACATGTAATAGAGAAGATTGTACAGAGTGTCCTATCTATAAAGGAACATGTTATGGAGCATTGGGAGCTGGGCAGATTGTACAGTGTGTACTATTTGTAGGGAGCATGTTATAGAGCAGGATTTGCTGAACAGAGTGTACATTTCCCTACCTGTAAGGAGCATGTTATAAAGAGCCGGATTAAAGGAGGGGCTCCTGGGGCTCGAGCCCCGGGGCCCCCACCACTTTCACTATTTAAGGGGCCCCCACCAGTTTCTGACAGTCAGCGACTCAGCTCAGCCCGTGGCCGCCTGCATCGCGCATAGGGGTCTAGGATGTCAGCTGTGTCTTCAGCAGCCGGCAGCTGCCTGAAGAGCGAGGAAGAGCCTGCAGCGTCGTAGGATCACTGGAAGGGAAGGTGAGGTAAGTATGAACTTTATTATTTTGTGGCCATTTTCTACAGGGGACTGGCGGCTAAATTCTACAGGGGGCTGTATACTAAAGGGGGCTGGTGGCTGTATTCTACAGGGGGCAGGTGGCTGTATTCTACAGAGGGCTGCAGGCTATATACTACAGGGTCTGGCAGGCTATATACTACAGGGGACTGGCAGGCTATATACTACAGGGGGTAGCAGGCTATATACTTCCAAAAACATTGTTGGAAGGGCCCCCAACAGTTTGTGCCCAGGGGCCCCCACCACCCTTAATCCGGCCCTGATGTTATAGAGCAGAAGGAACTGAGCAAATTATACAGTGCATACCTCCCAACCTTCCCAATTCAAGTGGGACAGTACCAGGGGCGTGACTACAGTGGTAACAGCCATAGCAGCCGCTGTTTCAGCGGTCCCATCATCCGACTTGACACTAAAGAATGGAGGATGTGCACCACTATGTACATATTATGCTGCACATTGTACAATATAATGGAGCTCATTTACTAAGGGTCCGCGGACCGCACTATTGTCGGAATATCCAACGATTTCCGACATGCGCCACATTTAGAAGGGTTTTTGGAGTACGCGATTGGATTTTAGCGCATCCGCACCAGCTTTCATGCAACAGAAATCCGGGGGGCGGGCCATCGGACGATCCGACGGATTTGGACTAAGAGCGAGATTTAACATTCAAATTTATGTCGCAAGCCAAGCACTTACATGCACCGGAAAGAAGAAGGTGAACTCCGACAGACCTGAGTGGGGAGCGACACATGCAGGATATCGGGTGCAGGATCTATGTGTATCGCGGCACAGTGCAGGATCGGCAGGGAATGCACCTCGGGGATAGCGACTCGGACAGGTAAGTAAATGTGCCCCAATATTTATATAACATGCAGGCCAGATTAAAGGGAGTGTGGAGCATGCGCCTTGGGGCCCCCACCACTTTCCCTGTAGGGGGCACCACCAAGTGTGCACGATTCAGACGGTCTCATGGCCGCCCGAATTGCTCACTCATTTCCCCAGCTCCGGCTCTGTGCCGTACACTTTTAATTGATTTTTAATTTAGAGGCTGCAGGCTGTTCTTGTCCTGCCATAGGCTGCGGTAGCGCACAGAACATCAGCGCCCTGTCGCATGCGGCACAGTGTGTAACGTCACAGTGCTGCATGCATCAGGACGCCAACGTCCCGCGCACTACTGTCTGCGACTGTACACAGGCATGACGGGAGAAGAGGAGGTTGCTGCTGGTCAAGGATACATCGGGGGTGAGTGCAATGTTATTATTTTTTATTACTACTTTATATAGATGATACTGAGTGTGCAGGGGTGCATTGATTGATGTTACTGGGCAGCCGGCGGATGGGTGCTGATTGATGTTCCTGGGCGGGCAAGGAGGCGGTGATTGATGTTGCAGGGGGTGGGGGAATGAGTGCGATGATTTATGTTACTGGGGATGGGGGGGGGGGCGGTGATAGATGTTACTGGGCAGACAAGGGGGAGCTGATAGATGTTACACTTGATTGATGTTAATGGGTGTGGGAGGTGCTGGTAGATTTTACTGGGCGGAGGAGCAGTGATTGATGTTACTCGACGGGGGGGGGGGGGGTGGTGATTGATGTTACTGGGCGGGGGGCACTGATAAATGTTACTGGGCGGGGGGCGGTGATTACTGGAGGAAAGTTGGTTGTATGTAGCTGTGTTACTGGGGGCGGGGTGGCTCTATGTAGCTGTGTTACTGGGGGTTGGCAGCTGTGTGTAGATGTTACTGGGGGGGTTAGGCGGATCTGTGAAGAAGTAAACCTAACACTGATTGGCTAGGACTTGGATGGCAACCAGTTCAGCTACCCAGCGTTAGGCACTAGGGGGGGATCCAGTGTCACTCTGCATGCAGTGCAACTCCTGAAAAAGCAGTTGTACTAGCTACTAGTACTAGTTGTCACAACAGTCCCATGTGCCAAAACTTCCCTGAGAGTTTGGTCTCCTCCTCTCACAAATCGTGCTGAGTGCTCTGTGAGATAGTAAACCTAACACTGATTGGCTAGGACTTGGATGGCAACCAGTTCAGCCAACCAGTGCTAGGGAGGGATCTGGTGTCACTTTGCATGCAGTGCAACTCCTGAAAAAGGAAGCTGCATGAAGAATGCAATTGAGTATAGCTGGTCAGACACACTGTCACTGACAGTCACTGTCACAACTTGGTGGTAGGGGCGTGTATAGCACAGTGGCACCACTACAAAACACATTCAGCTGGTGTGGGCCCCTTATGAGTAAGGTGGTGGGGCCCCAGGAAGTGCACCCCTAAATCCCTCCCTATAATATGGCCCTAGCTACATTAGCGGCAATTAATGGTGTAACTGATTGGATAGCAAGTGTCCTAGTAAGTCATATTATTTAGACATCATGCAGAAACTGGTAGCATGTGGTATTTTTTTTCTGCATTCACTGTTACTTTATGGTAACACTGGTAAGCGGTCCCTCCATTTTTTACCTCTTTTAGTCCCACTGGGGGACAAAATAAATGAAATATGTATACAAAGCTATGCTGATATTTTGTTCTGCAATAATGTTTTGCTTGTTGTATTGGAAAGAATCAAAAGCCTAGACTTTATTATGTTCATTGTATTGGTTGTCATCCAACATCTGTATGGAAGAATAAAATCGGATGAAACCTTAAGTGACTTTTAGCAAAGATCAGAGAATACGTCCCTAACCTAACAGTAGCCTGCGGGGGTGCCATATTTCTTCCAGCATAGATAAGTAACCATGGAAACAGACAGCAATGAAGTATTACAGCAGGTGAATATTTACATAGCATTGTATGACATACCATTTATTTCTCAGCTGTAATGCAATTCCTCAGAGTTTTCTGATTTTATCCACTGATAAAGTAAGTGCATCTGCTCATACAGAACATCTACCCCATTACGGTTTACCATTCTAAGTATAAGATTCTCTAAGACTATTTACAAATATTTACAAAGGATCAAAAAAGTATAAAACTATTGATCACACTTCTACATTGGTGTGAAAACTGCAAAGTATAGGCAATCCTGCGTATATGTCCTGCAGTGAATGTTCACATATTTGGGTGTTTTATACAACCTTCACATTCTCCAGAAAATTGTGTTTTGGTCCTTCTGAGGAAAAATAAGCATGGTGATTTTAGATTTGACATAGAAGAGCCATGGATTAGCCCCATGTGGATTAATCCCCAGTGGTCCTGAATATCAAGTGGATCTCTTGGCAAATCCACTCTTATAAAGCCTGATATCTGAGACCTTAGACCTAAATCTATTTCACCTAACCTACAGCTCCTTTAGGCCAGGTCACTGTGGAGGATACAGAAAACCGTGTGGTGCAGTGTAAACAGGGCCGATTCTAGCATATTTGCTGCCTGAGGCGAATATTAAAATGCTGCCCCCCCCCCCCCCCCCCCGCTCCTGGTTAAGTAAATCCTTAAACTTTACTAACAACCCTACAGACAGCTCCCTGACACTGTGTGACTGACTACAGGATCGAGAGGCATTAGTGGATCTAGTACCTTATGATGACAATCTCTTCCATCAGGAGGACTTTATTCCAGGTTCTCCAATCCATGACGATCAAGGTGAATTCACGGCCGGATATCTTCAGCTCCGTGCAGCATCTCCACCCCCCGGCGTCCCTAAAAATACCACAGTCACTTACAGTATAAGTCTCCTGGATACACACTGTGCTCCTAAAAATATAACCCCTCACAACCACACTGACCGCACTCTCCCCACATAAAACACATCCCTTCATATCCCTGCGCTCATATATTTAAAGGCCTCTTATTCACCACCCAATTAAATTATATACAGCTCCCATATAACAGATCCCCTACAGCTTAAATAAAATCTTGCCCCACATATACAGCCCCCCAGCTTAGTAATATACTGTACCCCTATACAGTCCCCTCCCAGCTTAGTATATACTGTATCCCATATACAGCCCCCCCAGCTTAGTAATATACTGTATCCCTATACAGCCCCCCACTTAGTAATATACTGTATCCCATATACAGCCCCATCTTAGTAATATACTGTCTCCATTATACAGCCCCCAGCTTAGTAATATACTGTATCCCATATACAGCCCCCAGTTTAGTTATACTGTATCCAACCAATACAGCCCTCCCAGCTAGTAATATACTGTATCCCATATACACCCCCCAGCTTATATATCTGTATCCATATAATCCCCCAGCTAGTAACTACTGTATCCCTATACATCCCCGCTAGTAATATACTGTATCCCATTACACCCCCCACTTAGTAATATACTGTATCCCATATACAGCACCATGCTTAGTAATATACTGTATCCCTATACATCCCCCCAGCTTAGTATTATACTGTATCCCATATACAGCCCCCAGCTTAGTAAATAACTGTACCCCCATATACATTCCCCAGCTTAGTAATATACTGTACTCCATATACAGCCCCCAGCTTACTATACTGTATCCCATATACAGATCCCCCACTTTAGTAATATACTGTCCCCATATACAGCCTCCCATCATAGTAATATACTGTACTCCATATACAGCCCCCAGCTTTAGTAATATACTGTATCCCATATAACAGCCCCCAGCTTAGTATATACTGTATCCCATATACAGCCCTCCCAGCTTAGTAATATACTGTACTCCATATACAGTCCCCCAGCTTAGTAATATACTGTATCCCATATACAGCTCCCCAGCTTAGTAATATACTGTACTCCATATACAGTCCCCCAGCTTAGTAATATACTGTATCCCATATACAGCCCCCAGCTTAGTAATATACTGTACTCCATATACAGCCCCCAGCTTAGTAATACTGTTCCATATACAGCCCCCCAGCTTATGTATATACTGAATCCCATATACAGCCCCCCAGCTTAGTAATATACTGTATCCCATATACAGCCCCCCCAGCTTAGTATATACTGTATCCCCATATACATCCCCCCCAGTCTTAGTAATATACTGATCCCATATACAGCCCCCCAGCTTAGTAATATACTGTACTCCATATACAGCCCCCCAGCTTAGTAATATACTGTATCCCATATACATCCCCCCAGCTTAGTAATATACTGTATCCCTATACATTCCCTAGCTTAGTAATATATGTATCCCATATACATCCCCCCCAGCTTAGTATATCTGTATCCCATATACAGCCCTCCCAGCTTAGTAAATTACTGTACCCCATATACAGCCCCCAGCTAGTAATATACTGTAACTTCCATATACATCCCTCCCCTTAGTTGATATACTGTATCCCATATACATCCCCCCACTTAGTACTATACTATATCCCATAACAGCCCTCCCACTTAGTAATATACGGTATCCCATATACAGCTCCCCAGCTTAGTAATACTTATCCCATACTCCCCACTAGTATATACTGTATCCCATATAAAGCCCCCCAGCTTAGTAATATACTGATCCCATATACAGCCCCCCCAAGCTTATAATATACTGTATCCCATATACAGTCCCCCCAGCTTAGTAATATACGCTTCCATATACAGCCCCCCAGCTTAGTAATATACTGTATCCCATATACACCCCCAGCTTAGTAATATACTGTATCCCTATACAGCCCCCACATCTAGTATATACTGTACCCTTATACACCCTCCAGGCTTATAATATACTGTATCCCATATACATCCCCCCCAGCTTAGTAATATACTGTATCCCATATACAGCCCCCCAGCTTAGTAATATACTGTACTCCATATACAGCCCCCCAGCTTAGTAATATACTGTATCCCATATACATTCCCCTAGCTTAGTAATATACTGTATCCCATATACATCCCCCACTTATTATTCTGTACCCATACAGCCCCCAGCTTAGTATATACTGTACCATATACAGCCCCCAGCTTAGTAATATACTGTATCCCATATACATCCCCCCCCAGCTTAGTAATATACTGTATCCCATATACATCCCCCCGCTTAGTAATATACTGTATCCCATATACAGCCCCCAGCTTAGTAATATACTGTATCCCATATACAGCCCCAGCTTAGTATATCTGTACCCCATATACAGCCCCCAGCTTAGTAATATACTGTATCCCATATACGCCCCCCAGCTTAGTAATACTTGATCCATAATCACCCCCCCCCCGCTTAGTAATATACTGTACCCCATATACATCCCCCCAGCTTAGTAATATACTGTACCCCATATACAGCCCCCAGCTTTATAACTGTATCCCTATACACCCCCAGCTTAGTATACTGTATCCCATATACAGCCCCCAGCTTAGTAATATACTGTATCCCATATACAGCCCCCAGCTTAGTATATACTGTATCCATATACAGCCCAGCTTAGTAAATACTGTATCCCATATAACCCCCAGCTTAGAATATACTGTACCCCATATACAGCCCCCAGCTTAGTAATATACTGTATCCCAATATACGCCCCCCAGCTTAGTAATATACTGTACTCCATATACAGCCCCCCGCTAGTAATATACGGTATCCCATAACAGCCCCCAGCTTATGTATATACTGTATCCCATATACAGCCCCCAGTTAGTGAATATAATATATACATCCCCCCAGTTAAAATATATAGCCAGCCCCAAATCCCCCAAAATAAAATATGTCATCCCATCCCCCCTAGTAAAAAATAATTATGGCCCCAAATAATACATATAGCATCCCCCCCCTAGTATAAAATAATTTATGCCCAAATATACTACTAGCAACCCCCCCTAGTATAAAATAATTATGGCCCCAATAATATATATAGCATCCCCCCCCCCCCCTAGTATAAAATAATTATGGCCCCAAAGCCCCAAATAATACATATAGCACCCCCCCCCCTTAGTATAAAATAATTATGGCCCCATATGATATCTATACGTCCCCTCCCCCCCTCCCCAGTATTAAACGTTTTCTTCTAGCCCTATATAGTACCTACCCCCCCTCCCGTATACATGAAACCTCCCCAACATTAATTAAAGGACATGAAAATATAAAATCATACTCACCTGCAGGCAGCTGTCTCCCTCGGCGCGGCTTCCGGTCTTCACGCGGCTTCACTCCGGTCTTCCGTGTGGCCGCGGCTGCTCCGCACAGTGACAACAGGCGCATGACGTCATGACGCCTGTGTCACTGCTTAGACGGCGCGCCACTGCGGAAAGGCCGCTGCGTCGCTCCGCATATATCCGCCTGTGTCTTAAAGAGACAGGCGCGATTTATTTAGCTGGGTGGGCCATTAAACGCCCGAATCCCCACTTAGAGCTGCAAATTTCGCCGCCCTTTACCAGGGACCCACCCCCGCATTCTCTGCTGAGGCGAGATTGTCATCTCGCCTCATGGCAGATGCGGCCCTGAGTGTAAAAGTAACTAAAACTATATTTCCAAGAGTCAGTCACCACTAGCTGATCTCCAGGACACTGTCTTCAACAACCACTGTTATGAATTCTTCTTCAAAATGATTACATAAACATTTTTCATGTAATTCTTGTGTTCCATACTTTTCTCTACTGTTATGCTTCCGGTGCCATAGAGTAATTTTCTATATTCTGATCTAAAACGCTCTTCTGCCTGTAGGATAACTCTGTGCCGATCACACAAATGTGGACATCCCATCAAGATGTTGCTGCAATTCCTGCTAGTCATGGCATATCCTGCCACTAGGCAGCCTGCAAAACAGATGGGAGACAAACATTTATAACAGCGGTCTCACAGAACACGGTGTCCTATGCTAAATCACATAGTCTGTGCTACCCGGAGAACCTTACGGATCAGACTTACCGCACTCACTTCTACATACTCCTGCCCTAAAACTACCGATGCTGCTATTCTACCTCCCTATTCACCTTTGAAAGCTACAAATCTTTTTTTGATTTTGTGTTTGAAATTTTTTTACCTCCACCTTCCAAAAGACATTTGAAATTGTACTTTTTGGCACTATTGGCACCAGTCAATATCCGGGTTATAATAATTCTAAATTTTAAATGCGGTAAAACATACATCATCATTGGCTGTGATGTAGTAGCAGTATTATGTTACACAACTAATTGTAGCTGCCAAGCCCTAGACTTTTTGCTTGACTTTTTGGAAAGACCACTTGACACTATTTCTATTGAGACATAAACCTCTCTAAAATTATAAATATCTGAAATTACCTGAACATCGTAATGTGCAATGAATGTCCACAACTTTGTTTATCTCCTTATGGATTAAATCGGCACATATCATCATAGGATCTAATAAAAAGTTAAAAAAAAAAGTGATATGATCTACAAATTGTTAGTTTATCCCATAAATTATGAAGCAAGTCCCTATTGACAAAAATAGTTGAAAGCGACTCTGTTACCAACTTTTACACAACTAAACTAATAGCATCAGGTAAGCTGTGATGCATCCTTTTCTAGTATCACCTCTTTTTTGTAATTTTCAGCAATTTACCTATGAAAAAAATTACCTCCAATGACGCATGAGCGGATAAAGGTCCCTTTTTGCATGAGATCAGTCACTTTCAGACTGAATGGGGAGTGTCACTCGAGAAGCCCCATCTTGGACTCTACAGTACATAGATCCATGTGTTTAGTATTATATTAAAGATGAGAATCACTATGGGGGAATTTTTTAATGTTGTATAGGTTTGTTATTTGGCGTCTGAAGTTTTCCTTTATAAAAATGCACCTTGTGCAACAAATTTACTGTTGGAACACAGGTTTCACAGAAGTTTCCTGCACTTCTAGTTTCCCAACTCCTTTTTTAACACAATTTTTGGGACACATTTAGACCAACAAAAAGCAAGTCTATCAACTTCTAAACTTCATGAATGTGGAGTGTCATTTCTGATGCTCATTTTTCCTTTTTGTGGTTCTCTTATAAATTAAGCCCTTGTGACTCAATGAAAAATCACAACACACCACGCAACAGAAAAATGACACAAATAAATCAATTACTGTATTTAAATTTTCATCTTAAACTCGTCTTGGACCAATCACTGACTTTAGACATTCTCTATTGCTCCCGTGCTAGCCATGGGAGCAGGACTGGGTCTCCAGGTGTCAGAGCACCTGGAGACCCTAGGGAGAAAGGAGGTGCGGTCTATTACCGCTTCTCCCTTCTCTGCTTCTCACACCACCCCGTTTGATAGACTATACATATTATATATCAAAATGACCAAAACAAAATAGAGAATTCATTAATAATGTTAATTTTGAGTTTATTAAAAAATTAAAAATAAATTCTATAATTTTGTTCTTTTAAAAAAGCCTTTTTTCCACTTTAATCCCAATAAAAGTTAAAATTTGTATTATGTTTTAACTAGCTCTATGTGTCTGGAAAAAAACACTGAAAAAAACGTTAAGGCCCTAATGTACAAAATTCGCAAAGAATTTGCGTCACTAAGCCTTTTTAGCTGCGTCACTAAGGGGTAATATGATATTCAACGATGGTTCTAAGTAGGTGCAGTATATTTATTAGGGGTAAATAGAGGACTATATTTATATTACAGGGAGGCACTGTAAACATTAATTATTTAGACACAAGTGTGATATTTATTTGAGGGTATGATATAATACATTATTAAAATTACGGTATACCTGTATATCATAATATTTGAGGGGGTTACTGTAGTCTGTTGTGGTTGTAAGGGCTATATATAGTATTGTTTCAGAGCAAGGGTGTAATGTGTTTTTTATGGTATTTTTCCATTTTTTGAGGATTAAACTAATAACAAAATTGAAGGACCTGATAAAGAGAGAATGTTTTTTTCTGCATATGTAAGTTTGTACCGTAAACCTGTCATTTCCTACTTTACCTAGAAAATTTTCTCGTCCAACTGAAGTTGACTGTTTAGACAGCTTTACCCTATAAAAAAAAACACAATGAAGAAAAGTAATTTTTTTCACTAAAAACAGAATAAAGGATATTTATAACCTATATTAATTTTTTTCACTAAAAACAGAATAAAGGATATTTATAACCTATATTAAATAAAATATTTATATTTAAAACTGATCTGAGGGGTCTCATCAGATGGACCCTAGTATTAATGAAAATAGCTATTTGAAGATTAAAGAGGACCTGTCACCAGATTTTGACCCCCCTGACTATCAATGCCTGCTGATAAAGGGTTACAAGTCCTCCCCATATCACTTAAAATTAGCTATCAGTGGGGCGCTGTACCTTAATTACAGATGTTTTCCTGATTTGCATATCAGCTTTTCTGACTCATGTCTGGTGTTTGTAACTCTTCTCTCTCGCAGGCTGGCAATGAACCATTATTCCCACTGAAAGCTCTGTGTCTCTTCAAATCACTGCTCTGCCTCCTTGTACTTAGGAACTGTCAGCTAATATTCAACTACACACATATAAAGCTCTATTTACTTATAGGAAACATTGTGGCAATTTTTTTATACGGTGCCTTGTGTTACATTCATGACATGTGACCAGAGTGACATCATCGCAGGTCCTTTTGCCCTCTAACAATAGCAAGTTATACACCATGTATGTGATTACATGAAATCACAGCAGCCTCCATGGAGGATGGAGAGAAGTAGAAGTTCATGGTATGACTTCATGTGTTCAGATACATAAATGAGGTACAGTTTGCTTTTATTAAGAGGCTAAAGGACCTGAGATGATGTCACCTGGTCACATGACATGAACTGTGATGGATGATAGGGGTTTATAACAAGAGCACGTTTGAAGCTTTGGAGGTTAGGTATTAGTCTGATAGTCTGGGGCAGAGCATTCCATAGAATGGGTGCAGCTCTAGAGAAGTCTTGGAGACGCGAGTGGGAGGTCCGCACTAGGGTAGAGGTTAATCTAAGATCACTGGCGGATCTAAGAACACGAGTTGGGCGATAGACTGAGATAAGAGAGGAGAGGTAGGGGGGTGCAGCATTATACAGAGCTTTGTGGATGAGGGTTATTATTTTAAACTGTATTCAATTATACATTTGCATGAAGTCTTCTACATACAAGTTATGTCATGATAAAGTGGACAGTTTATGAGTGACATCATATATATGCTATAAATTAGCTGGAAGGTGTTGTTCCACATAGTATGTAGTGCTCAGTGGTCAGAAGGCAGGAGAAGGCGAAAATTTGCTTACCCAAAATTTCCCTTTCCTTGAGTCTGTGAGGCAGCACATAATGGGTTAACCAGAAGAGAACATGTTAATAAGCAGTACAATCGTTATCTACCCCTAGAAAGAGGCAAGGAGATCCATCCACCATTGTACAGTAGGATACCAAGCAGTAAATAATGTTTATTAGGGTGGGAAGTCGTGCTGCCTCACAGACTCAAGGAAAGGGAAATTTCAGGTTACCAAATTTCCACCTTCTTTATCATCCGTTCGGCAACACATAATGGGATTTACAAAGCAGTAGTCATTGGGCGGGATCTTGTGTCGCCTAACTTAATACCACTTTACCAAAGGCCGAACCCTCTGAGGCTTGGATGTCCAACCTGTAGGGTTATATGAACTTGGATGGTGATGCCCATGTAGCCGCTTTGCAGATTTGTTGTAATGGAATTTTTCCAAATTCTGCCCAGGATTTGGTAGAATGTGCTCTAATCTGTGATGGGACTTCTCTGCCTGACAAGATATAGCATTCTTTGATGATATCCTTGATCCATCTTGCTAGTGTAAATTTACTAACTTTGCAACCTTTTAATGAGTCATGGAATAGGCCATCATCTCTCCTGAAACTGCTAGTAGCAGAGATATAGTTAATAATTGCTCTCTTTACATCCAGTGTGTTTAAGGCTTCTTGTTGTTCATTCTCCGAATTTAGAAAGAAAGTTGGCAAACATATCTCTTGATGAATGTTGGAATCTGAGAAAATTTTGGGAACAAAACTGGGATTGGTTCGTAATATAATACAGTCCGGTAATATAGGCAGATAAGGGTCTTTAGAGGACAGTGCCTGCAGTTCGCTTATTCTCTTTGCTGAAGTTGCTGCAACCAGGAAAAGAGTCTTTAGAGAGATCGATTTAAGACTTGCTTGTTGCATGGTCTCAAAAGGTGGACCCCGTAACCTTTGTAGCACCGGCTCAAATCCGACAATGGGGCAGGCATTTCTACAGATAGCTTAAGGCCTCTGATCCCTTTGAAAAATCACCTGATCAGAGAAAATTTTGACTGTAACTGAGCATTGATTGACACTAACATTGATTGATTGACATGAATATGAACATTGATTGACATGTTACACATTAATTGACATTCATGTTTAACATCCCTTGTTAAACCCCTATTGAAGAAACTGGATGACAGAAGGTAAAATATCCATAGGCAATTTTGATGAACCACACCATTTCTTGTAAATTGACCAGATCCTGTTGTAAACAGATATAGTAGAAGGCTTTCTGTCTGATAAGAGTCTTGACAACCAAGTCCGGCCTGTGTTAGCTTGTTCCACTCAGCCTCCAAGCCGTAAGATGCAAGTGTTAGAGATGAGGATGATGAATGCTCCTTTGAAGGAGAAGATCTGGACGGAGCGGTAGTCTCCAAAACCATCCTCTTGAAAGAGCTAGAAGTAGGGAAAACCATGCCCGACGGGGCCAGTATGGAATGATTGCTATGGCTTCTACTTTCTCCTCCAATATTTAGCAGAGCACCTTGGTAATCATGGCTAAGGGTGGAAATACATAAATCAGACCTGAAGCCCAGCTGATTGACAGCCCGTCTATCGCCTCGGGATGTCCTAGAGGAGAAAGGGAGCAGAATTTGGACACTTTCTTGTTATCCTGCAAGGCATCACATCCATGAAGGGTAGGCCCATTTTCTGTGTTATCTGATTGAACACTTCCAGAATTAACTCCCACTCTCCCGGGAGTATCTGAACATGACTCAATAGATCCGTTTTTCAGTTGTGAATGCCATGTATGTGGACCACCGAGATGAGTTGAAAGTTCCTATCCACCCAGGAGATAATCGTTGGGCATTCCCTGGATAGTAAGAGGCAGCGAGTGCCTTCCTGTTTGTTTAGATAATACACAGAGACTATGTTGTCTGATTGTACTAAGACACTGCGATGTTGTATAAGCAAGTGAAAATGAAAAAGACCTCAGAGATCTTTTACCTTGAAAAGGTGATTTGAATTGTTTTTTAGGAAATGAAAATGTATTTTATGAGAGTGAATTCAGCATCCCTGATAAGTGGGGACCAAAAAGCCTCTCTGACTGGAATGGAGGTTACAAAAATTTCGTTTTGCTTTATCCAATTTGTTCCTTTAGCTGCGTTGAACATTACCAATGCCCTAGAACAGTGATGGCTAACCTTATAGAGGCCGAGTGCCCAAACTGCAACCCAAAACCCTGCTTATTTATCGCTTGGTGCCAACCGAAAATTAAAGCAGTAACTTATTGCTCCCTGTTCAACAACTTTCAATCATATTGGGCTCCTGAGGACAGCAATAGAGTAGAAATATGGAAAATTTTTATCATTTTAGCTTCTTTCCAGTTCCCCTCTGGGGCCAGCAGGAGGTCCTCCAAAAATAATTCGACCCTGTCTAATTCTCCCTCTTCCTACAGTCCCAAGTAAGTATCAAAATATGACTGAAAGCAGCATCTTTTAAGTTGCTTGGAACTGCAGGAAGATTCTTTTGAGTTTTGTCTGGTGTGCTGGTGCAATGGCCAGGTGCCCACAACAAGTGCTCTGAGTGCCGCCTTTGGCACCCGTGCCATAGGGTCGCCACCACTGCCCTAGAAGCATTCTTGATGGCGTCCAAAGGCGCATCACAGAGGTACTCTAAAGCATTTTTGAGTAATGGTAGGGACTGAAGGATCTTCTCCCTTGGAACCTTATCCCTAAGGTCCTGAGTGAGTTGGCTAAGCCAGATCCATAGCACCCTAGCGACTGGTACAGAGGCCAGTGCTACCCTACAGGCTGCCAAGACGGATGCATAAGTCTTCTTCAAAAATGCTTCTGCCCGTCTGTCTACTGGATCGGGCAATAATATAGCTTATTCAGAGGGAAAAACTGATTTCTTTGACAGTTTGATCACTGGCAGATCCAGCTTAGGGACTGACTCCAGATCTGAACTGAATTGAGGATCCAGTTTGTAAGACAAATTAAATCTTTCCGCCGGAACCACTCGCTTAGAAGGAGCCTTCCATTCCTGCTTTAAGAGCTTATTCAATACTGGATGTCCTGACTATCATTTATCTCTAGTGACTGGGAAATAAAACAACTTCTCTCTGGGAGTTTTATTGTCAACATTCTTAAAGGATTCTATAGTAGGGACACATCTAACCTCAAGATACAGAGGGTTCTGCTTCTTTTGGCAAGCAGGCAGAGGGGAGGGGTTCTCATGCACACTCTGTAGGCCAGAAGCTATCTTTCGCCATATGTGTGGATACCACAGGATTTGATAATCTCACGCATGCCCCGCAGCGACGGTGTCTAGAATGACAGCTATCGGCTACCATGGCAACACACAAGGTTGTATTGACAACACAAACAGTATATGGTATAAGCGTATGTAGTATCTGAATAAGACTTACCTTGGGAAGTTTTGGAGGGGCTCCAGGTCTCCCACGGGGGCTGCCAACCCCATATGCCACATACCGATAGAAGGTTCAGTGGGCTTATAAAATGTCATGGGATGCGAAGCGATCCACGGACATACAGTCATATGAAAAAGTTTGGGCACCCCTATTAATCTTAATCATTTTTAGTTATCAAAATTTGGCTTTTTGCAAAAACTATTTCTAGTTATTTCTAATAACTGATGGACACAGTAATATTTCAGGATTGAAATGAGGTTTATAGTACTTACAGAAAATGTGCAATATGCATTAAAACAAAATTTGACAGGTGCAAATATATGGGCACCCTTATCATTTGCTTAATTTCAATACTCCTAACTACTTTTAACTGACTTACTGAAGCAATAAATTGGTTTGGTAACCTCATTGAGCTTTGAACTTCATAGTCAGGTGGATCCAATCATGAGAAAAGGTATTTAAGGGAGCCACTTGCAAGTTGTTCTCCTATTTGAATCTCCTCTGAGGAGCGGCATCATGGGCTCCTCAAAACAACTCTCAAATGATCTGAAAAGATTGCTCAGGGAAGGATACAAAAAGTTGTCTCAGAGATCTAACCTTTGTGGCATTCCTGTGTTCCTGTGGTTTCCTGTGGCGTTCCTGTGGCGTTCCTGTGGCGTTCCTGTGGCATTCCTGTGGCGGTCCTGTACTCCTGTGGCAGTCCTGTACTCCTGTGGCGGTCCTGTGTTCCCGTGGCGGTCCTGTGTTCCTGTGGCGGTCCTGTATCCCGGTGGCCAGCCCGAGGTCCTGCCATCCCAAGGTCCTGCCATCCCAATGTCCGGCCTTCCCGAGGTCCTGCCTACCCGAGGTCCTGCCTACCCGAGGTACTGCCTGCCCTGTGTCCCTACCCTGGCTGCCACTGCGGGCCTAGTCACACCCGTGGAGCGACCTAGTGGCTCCCCGCTGCTAAAAGACCATCCCACTTTGCGGTGGGCTCTGGCGAAGACCAGGGGTCCACTAAGACTCCGCTCCCGGGTTGCGGCTAGTACCATCATCCCCTGCGGTGGTCCATGGAGTCCACTGACTCTAGTCTAAAGAGACTCTCCCACACCCCCGTGCATGACACTCATTTCAACCCTAAAATGTTACTGTGTCTATCAATTATTAGATTTATCAAACTGAAATAGCTGTAGCAAAAACCCAAATTTTGATAACAAAAAATGATTAAGATTAATAGGGGTGCCCAAACTTTTTCATATGACTGTATAAGTGCCAAAATACTTCCACCACACCATGCAACTAAGGGAGCCAGGCAGTTGTATAGGTCCTTTGGGTGATTAACTTGCAAGGTGTTTTATCTGATAAGTCACAATGATAACTGCTTTCCCCACCTGGATGCAGAGTGACCTGAACTCTTCTGCTTGACCTAGAGAAAAAGTTAAATACAATGGTGGATGGGTCTCCTTGCCTTTTTATAGTGGTAGATAACGATTGGTTAATTGTTGAGTACTGCTTATTAACCTGTTCTCTTCTGGTTTACATATAGGGGCGTTAACCCATTATGTGCTGGGTTAGGAAATCTTGCTCAACGTTTGGTGATAGCCTTTTGACACATGCAGTTTCCAGTTAGAATCCAATATGCAACATACAGTACCTTAGATTTCTAATATAACCTGCTGGCGGACAAGTATGCATTGGTTCTCCTGATGGCTCCTGTAGGGGTGGATTATTATGTAAGTTCTCTATCACATGGGTGACTGCATCCCTGGAAGTGATGTTATTTCTAGAAGAATCTGGCTTGCTGCTCTGATCTTTGCTTAGTAAATCTGCGCAACTCTCTTCAGCTACATAGTCACCATAGGTTTTACTGAGTTGACCTGATGTCGACACACCAAATTTCGGATGTTTATTTGCATCTAAATGTATCTGCTGTCTTACATTTTCCTAGAAAAAATAAACTTAAATGAATGGAGAAATAAGCAGAATATAATACACAGTACTAAAAACTTCCACTTATTTCGTAGCAGTGCCCATCTGGGCATTCTGGTACCCATAAGCATCACAGGAAGAATTTATCTCTCGATGCAGATATCCTTGTATATTGATAATGGTTAACTTCTGAAAGTTTGGTTACATAAAGGGTGCCACTTTTTTATTTTATTTTTTAACTTTATTTATATTTTATAGATAAGTATTAAATACTGTAACACACCTGTGATTTTTCTGCTCCTTCAGTAAAGCCCTGGGCTGCAATATGTGAAGTATTCTGGGTAGTAATGTGGTTTTGACTCTGTAAATCTCCAGGGCATCCAGCTGCTATGGGGTGGTCATCTCTGTATTTTGGGTTGTTTACAAGACCAGGAGCCTGCGGCATAGATACTACAACAGATTTTTTATATGCGGTATTAACATTATCCCTTTTATCAGGTCCTTCAATTCCGTTTATATCCTAAAAAATTGAAAGATACATATAAATATCTGCACAATAATGAATGTGATTTTGTCATATAAGTAGTTGGTAAGTAAAAATAAAGATAATACTGCATTGACCGCAGACTAGAGTATTACCATTGCCAGTACACAGTATACAGTAGTATACAGTATGTAGTATACAGTGTCTGTACACCAGTGATCATCTACTGGAGCCACAAATTCAGCATACCACCTACTTTTGGTTTACTTTGGAATCCTTCATTTCTGGCGCTGGTTACACTGTAACATTCACACGGCAATAGTGTTCACATTTCCTAACTGCTTAGCATTGACAATTTGCATGGTATTATATAGCACAATATCTCTTTAATATTTTACATTACAATATCTGAGAAAGTTTGGGAAGTATAGTACCTCTGCCTTACAATAAATCAGGCTTTAGACTAGGGTCGGAAAGTAGGAGTTCTCCTTTCGGAGACTGCCAATTAAGGCATATTTTTCCAGAATCCCCTAGTGGAGCGTCGACAGGCTTACACGGTGGCCTTAATTGGAAGACTCTGTAAGGAAAAATCTTATTTCCTGGCTACAGCAGGTACGCAGTAGAGACAGCACTGACGGCAAGTGAAGTTTGGCGCCAGAGCAGGTGCTCAAGAGTAGGCGTGTATAAGATTTTTGTCCCCAAGCCATATGTAGCTTTTTTAAAATCCCAGTCAACCCCATAAATAACATACTTTAAACCCACCTATTTCCATCCATACCTCATTATACTGTTGCTGTAGATATTGTATTTTGTGGAATATTTCTGCTGCCTTTCCCCAGTATTCGTCCAAATATTTGCCCCTTTGGTTGTTGTCACTTGTTGCAGAGCTGAGATTTGGGTTGTGCTTATTAAGATCCAGAGACAATGTTTCAGCTGTGTATGGGTTAAAAAGAATTGTATTATATGCACATAACCAAAATAACAGCAACAACTGTAGACCTAATATATAAAACATCACCAGATCTTCTACTCAACTTTCACTAGTGGGTGCAATTGCAGTAACTCAACTATCCAAAAAAAGGGGTTATCCGGGTATAAAAATGTACTTAGGGCCGGGCTGGGGAGGGCTTTTAAAAAATAATAAACATGTACGGTACTTACCTCCTCCGGTGATAAGTGATAAGTTTGTTCTTTTGAAGACTGCACATGCATATGGAATAGTAGAAAGATATGATGTTTATAGCAGCCTTAAAGGGGTTGTCCACTTTCAGCAAATATTTGATATGGTTTGTGTAAGGAAAAGTTATACAATTTTCCAAAATACTTTCTGTATCAATTCCTCACGGTTTTTCTTTTTTTCTTTTTTTTTTTTTTTAATTCTTTTTATTAAGATTTTAACATTACATTTATACATATAACAATACATCATAGCATATATAAGGTTCCATCAAAATGTGTATCTATATTGTGAATCTATTTAGGTACTATTTTACATAATGCAGCTACTTTACAGACATAAATCTGTCTATTCCCTATTAAGGCATGAGATTTTAATATCTTGTAGGCACTTAAGAAACAGCAAGAAAGAAGAAGAGGAGACAGAGGGAGAAGAAAAAAAAAAGGAAAATGAAAAAAAATAAATAAGAATAGAAAAACAATTATATAGAAAGTTTTAAACTTTTATAAAAATATATCATTGTTCGATACATATAGTATCCATTTTTCCCATTTACTATAAAAGTTGGTTGTTATTAAGATGGCTTTCTCGTTCAAAATTTTCTTATATCGATAGATTTGCTTAAAATTCCTCATAATTGATTTTAAATCTGGACCTTTGGCTCTTTCCAGTGTAATGCTATGGCTTTTTCTGCTTCTGCTAGCATTCTAGCTACAGACCATCTACATTCTGGGGATTATCTCCATATTTAAATTCAGAAGAGCAAGTTCCGACTTAGCTCAATTAGTGGGCACCAGATCTGCTCGATCAGATTCTGGACTTCCCCCCCAGAAAGTTTTAATACCGCCGCAGTTCCACCAAATATGTATAAATTTGCTCCCTTCTCTTATCAGCGCCAACAGCTGTCACTTTCTAACTCAGAAAATTTTGCTAGTCACGATGGAGCATCTTGTCTGTAGCTTTCGAAGAGTCTCAATGGGGTTTATACAATAATATATTTTATATGGTCGTGACACGGCTAGTTGCCACTGGCTTAGTGAGAATGAATTCCCCAAATCCTTCTCCCAGTTTATCATATAGCATACAAAAAATGGGTGAAGAGATAACTCAAAACCGGGGTGGTGAAGCCTACGAGTTAGGCGATACGCGTGGGGCGGTTTTCTCTAAGCTTAATAGCAAAGTTTTATTGCCTATGTCAGTGATGGCGAACCTATGACACGCGTAGTCATTTTGGCTGACACGCGGATGCCGGAGAAAAATTGCAGGGGCGGACTGGCCGTGGCTGACGGTGGCCGGTCGCCGGTGTCTGCGGGCAGTCGGCCGGGCGTGCGGTCGGTCGGGCGTTCCGCGGGGCAGGTGGGCGTTCAGCCGGGCGGGCGGTTGGACGGTCGATGATACAGCCTGCTCCTGTTTTCCCATCTTGCTCTGCGGAGGCTGCGCACTGACGTCAGAGCGTGGAGAGAGCAGCCCCGGCGACCTGTGCTGTGTCTGCGCGGGAACATCTGCACACAAGGAGTAACGGAGGCCCGAGGTGTCGTTGGAGCCTGTGCAAGTTAATTTACTGAGTTCTTTACCAGGCTGTGCTGTGATGTACACTGCTTTGGGGGCACTTCTCAGGACACAAATGTCCTTAAAACTAGTTAAAACGCAGCTTTTTTGTTATTTGTTGGGGGGGGGGGATCTCAATTGAGGAATTGAGCACTGCCAGACCTGTCTCTGACTAAGGCGTTAGAGGGTGTTAATGTGCCACTGCTTTAGGGGTGTCAAATTGTGCCTTTATGCGTTAATTTAAGCTAAAATTTACACATTTCCAATAGATAAAAAGAGAAAATCCACCATACACCTGGCAGCTGCCAGGATTTTTGTTTCCTCATTGGCCCCTTCTGTAGGCTATAAAATTTTTGTTTTTGCATTATTGGGGCAATGGGACGGTATTTTTTTTGTGGAATGAGATGCTTTTTCCAGTGTTACCATTTTGGGGTTGGTATCTCCTATTGTTGAAAATGTAGGAACTATTTTTTAGGGCAGGAGTAGAAAAGCATCCATTCTGTACTGGATTTTTTACTTTTTCTTTTTTGGTGTTCACCGTAAAGCCTAATAATCATGTTATCTTTATTCCATGGGTCGATACAATTACGGGAATACCATCGTTTTTTTTTCTAGAGGTGACACACCATGCGAGTTATGCTCAGTTTTTTGGCGAATTTTGACACGCCAAGCTCAAAAGGTTGCCCATCACTGTCCTAAGACCTTCCATTCATGCCTTTAAGACCTTATCATCCTGGATGTCCTGACTATCATTTATCTCTGTGACTGGGATAAAACAACTTCTCTCTGGGAGTTTTATTGTCAACATTCTTAAAGGATTCTATAGTAGGGACACATCTAACCTCAAGATACAGAGGGTTCTGCTTCTTTTGGCAAGCAGGCAGAGGGGAGGGTTCTCATGCACACTCTGTAGGCCGAGAAGCTATCTTTCGCCATATGTGTGGATACCACAGGATTTGATAATCTCACGCATGCCCCGCAGCGACGTTGTCTAGAATGACAGCTATCGGCTACCATGGCAACACACAAGGTTTTATTGACACACACAACAGTATATGGTATAAGCGTATAGTATCTGAATAAGACTTACCTTGGGAAGTTTTGGAGGGGCTCCAGGTCTCCCACGGGGGCTGCCAACCCCATATCCCATACCGATAGAAGGTTCAGTGGGCTTATAAAATTCATGGTTCGAAGCGATCCACGGACATACAGTCATATGAAAAAGTTTTGGGCACCCCTATTAATCTTAATCATTTTTAGTTATCAAAATTTGGCTTTTTGCAAAAACTATTTCTAGTTATTTCTAATAACTGATGGCACAGTAATATTTCAGGATTGAAATGAGGTTTATAGTACTACAGAAAATGTGCATATGCATTAAAACAAATTTGACAGTCAAATATATGGGCACCCTTATCATTTGCTTAATTCAATACTCCTAACTACTTTTAACTGACTTACTGAAGCAATAAATTTGTTTGGTAACCTCATTGAGCTTTGAACTTCATAGTCGGTGGATCCAATCATGAGAAAAGGTATTTAAGGGAGCCACTTGCAAGTTGTTCTCCTATTTGAATCTCCTCTGAGGAGCGGCATCATGGGCTCCTCAAACAACTCTCAAATGATCTGAAAAGATTGCTCAGGGAAGTACAAAAAGTTGTCTCAGAGATCTAACCTTTGTGGCATTCCTGTGTTTCCTGGGTTTCCCTGTGGGCGTTCCTGTGGCGTTCGCCTGTGGCATTCCTGTGCGGTCCTGTACTCCTGTGGCAGTCCTGTACTCCTGTGGCGTCCTGTGTTCCCTTGGCGGTCCTGTGTTCCTGTGGCGGTCCTGTATCCCGGTGGCCCCCCGATGTCCTGCCATCCCATTCTCTGCCATCCCAATGTCGCCTTCCCGAGGTCCTGCCTACCGAGGTCCTGCCTACCCGGGTACTGCCTGCCTGTGTCCCTACCCTGGCTGCCACTGGGGCCTAGTCACACCCGTGGACGACCTAGTGGCTCCCCGCTGCTAAAAGACCATCCCACTTTGCGGTGGCTCTGGCGAAACCAGGGTCCACTAAGACTCCGCTCCCGGGTTGCGGCTAGTACCATCATCCCCTGCGGTGGTCCATGGAGTCCACTGACTCTAGTCTAAAGATACTCCCCCAACCCCCGTGCATGACACTCATTTCAACCCTAAAATATTACTGTGTCTATCAATTTTAGATTTATCAAACTGAAATAGCTGTAGCAAAAACCCAAATTTTGATAACAAAGATTAAGATTAATAGGGGTGCCCAAACTTTTCATATGACTGTATAAGTGCCAAATACTTTCCACCACACCATGCAACTAAGGGAGCCAGGCAGTTGTATAGTCCTTTGGGTGATTAACTTGCAAGTGTTTTTATCTGTAAGTCACAATGATACCTGTTTCCCCACCTGGATGCAGAGTGACCTGAACCTTCTGCTTGACCTAGAAAAGTTAATACAATGGTGGATGGGTCTCCTTGCCTTTTTATAGTGGTAGTAACGATTGGTTAATTGTTGAGTACTGCTTATTAACCTGTTCTCTTCTGGTTTACATATAGGGCGTTAACCCATTATGTGCTGGGTTAGGAAATCTTGCTCAACTTTTGGTGATAGCCTTTTGACACATGCTTTTCCAGTTAGAATCCAATATGCAACATCAGTACCTTAGATTTCTATATACCCTGCTGGCGGCTAGTATGCATTGGTTCTCCTGATGGCTCCTGTAGGTGTGATTATTATGTAAGTTCTCTATCACATGGGTGACTGCATCCCTGAAGTGATGTTATTTCTAGAAGAATCTGGCTTGGCTGCTCTGATCTTTGCTTAGTAAATCTCGCAACTCTCTTCAGCTACATAGTCACCATAGTTTTTACTGAGTTGACCTGATGTCGACACACCAAATTTCGGATGTTTATTTGCATCTAAATTTATCTGCTGTCTTACATTTTCCTAGAAAAAATAAACTAAATGAATGAGAAATAGCAGAATATAATACACAGTACTAAAACTTCCACTTATTTCGTAGCAGTGCCCATCTGGGCATTCTGGTACCCATAAGCATCACAGGAAGAATTTATCTCTCGATGCAGATATCCTTGTAATGAAATGTTAACTTCTGATTTTGGTTACATAAAGGGTGCCACTTTTTTATTTTATTTTTTAACTTTATTTATATTTTATAGATAAGTATTAATACTGTAACACACCTGTGATTTTTCTGCTCCTTCAGTAACCCTGGGCTGCAATATTGAAGTATTTCTGGGTAGTAATGTTGTTTTGACTCTGTAAATCTCCAGGGCATCCAGCTGCTTGGGGTGGTCATCTCTGTTATTTGGTGTTTACAGACCAGGAGCCTGCGGCATAGATACTACAACAGATTTTTTATATGCGGTATTAACCATTATCCCTTTTATCAGTCCTTCAATTCCGTTTATATCCTAAAAATTGAAAGATACTATAAATATCTGCACAATATGAATGTGATTTTGTCATATAAGTGTTGGTAATTAAAAATAAAGATAATACTGCATTGACCGCAGACTAGAGTATTACCATTGCCAGTACACTATACAGTAGTATACAGTAATGTAGTATACAGTGTCTTACACCAGTGATCATCTACTGGAGCCACAAATTCACATACCACCTCCTTTTGGTTTACTTTGAATCCTTCATTTCTGGCGCTGGTTACACTGTACCATTCACACGGCAATGTGTTTCACATTTCCTAACTGCTTAGCATTGACATTGCATGGTATTATATAGCACAATATCTCTTAATATTTTACATTACAATATCTGAGAAAGTTTGGGAAGTATAGTACCTCTGCCTTACAAAAATCAGGCTTTAGACTAGGGTCGGAAAGTAGGAGTTCTCCTTTCGAGTGACTGCCAATTAAGGCATATTTTTCCAGAATCCCCTAGTGGCGTCGACAGGCTTACACGGTGGCCTTAATTGGAAGACTCTGTAAGGAAAAATCTTATTTCCTGGCTACAGCAGGTACGCAGTAGAGACATCACTGACGGCAAGTGAATTTTGGTGCGCCAGAGCAGGTGCTCAAGAGTAGGCGTGTATAAGATTTTTGTCCCCAAGCCATATGTAGCTTTTTTAAAATCCCAGTCAACCCCTAAATAACATACTTTAAACCCACCTATTTCCATCCATACCTCATATCCTGTTGCTGTAGATATTGTATTTGTGGAATATTTCTGCTGCTTTCCCCGTTCGTCCAAATATTTGCCCCTTTGGTTGTTGTCACTTGTTGCAGCTGAGATTTGGGTTGTGCTTATTAAGATCCAAGACAATGTTTCAGCTGTGTATGGGTTAAAAAGAATTGTATTCTGCACATACCAAAATAACAGCAACAACTGTAGACCTAATATATAAAACATCACCAGATCTCTACTCAACTTTCACTAGTGGTGCAATTGCATTACCTCAACTATCCAAAAAAGGGGTTTCCGGGTATAAAAATTACTTAGGGCGCGGCTGGGGAGGGCTTTAAAAAATAATAACATGTACGGTACTTACCTCCTCCGGTGCTAAGTGATAAGTTTGTTCTTTTGAAGACTGCACATGCATAGGGAATAGTAGAAAGATATGATGTTTATAGCAGCCTTAGGGGTTGTCCACTTTCAGCAAATATTTGATATGGTTTGTGTAGGAAAAGTTATACAATTTTCCAAATACTTTCTGTATCAATTCCTCACGGTTTTTCTTTTTTTCTTTTTTTTTTTTAATTCTTTTTATAAGATTTTAACATTACATTTATACATATAACAATACATCATCAGCATATATAAGGTTCCATCAAAATGTGTATCTATATTTGTGATCTATTTAGGTACTATTTTACATAATGCAGCTACTTAACAGACATAAATCTGTCTATTCCCTATTAAGGCATGAGATTTTAATATCTTGTAGGCACTTAAAACAGCAAGAAAGAAGAAGGGAGACAGAGGGAGAAGAAAAAAAAAGAAATGAAAAAAAATAAATAAGAATAAAAAACAATTATATAGAAGTTTTAACTTTTATAAAAATATCATTGTTCGATGCATCTAGTATCCATTTTTCCCATTTACTATAAAAGTTGGTTGTTATTAAGATGGCTTTCTCGTTCAAAATTTTCTATATCGATAGATTTGCTTAAAATTCCTCATAATTGATTTTAAATCTGGACACTTTGGCTCTTTCCAGTGTAATGCTATGGCTTTTCTTGCTTCTGCTAGCATTCTAGCTACAGACCATCTACTTCTGGCGGGATTATCTCCATATTTAAATTCAGAAGAGCAGTTCCGGACTTAGCTCAATTAGTGGGCACCAGATCTGCTCGATCATTCTGGACTTCCCCCCCAGAAAGTTTTTAATACCCGCTGCAGTTCCACCAAATATGTAATAAATTGGCTCCTTCTCTTTACAGCGCCAACAGCTGTCACTTTCTAACTCGAAAATTTTGCTAGTCACATGAAGCATCTTGTCTGTAGCTTACGAAGAGTCTCAATGGGGTTTATACAATAATATACTTTATATGGTCGTGACACGGCTAGTTGCCACTGGCTTAGTGAGAATAATTCCCGATCCTTCTCCCAGTTTATCATATAGCATACAAAAATGGGTGAAGAGATAACTCAAAACCGGGGTGGTGAAGCCTACGAGTTACGATACGCGGGGGGCGGTTTTTCCTAAGCTTATGCAAAGTTTTATTGCCTATGTCAGTGATGGCGAACCTATGACACGCGCAGTCATTTTGGCTGACACGCGGAGCCGAGAAAAATTGCAGGGGCGGACTGCCGTGGCTGACGGTGGCCGGTCCGCCGGTGTCTGCGGGCACGTGCCGGGCGTGCGGTCGGTCGGCGTTCCGGGGGGGGGGCAGGTGGGCGTTCGCCGGGCGGGCGGTTGGACGGTCGATATACAGCCTGCTCCTGTTTTCCCATCTTGCTCTGCGGAGGCTGCGCACTGACGTCAGAGCGTGGAGAGAGCAGCTCCGGCGACCTTGTGCTGTGTCTGTGCGCGGAACATCTGCACACAAGGTAAGGCCCAGGTTTCGTTGGACCTGTGCAAGTTAATTTACTGAGTTCTTTACCAGGCTGTGCTGTGATGTACACTGCTTTGGGGGCACTTCTCAGACACAAATGCTTTAAAACTAGTTAAAACGCAGCTTTTTTGTTATTTGTTGGGGGGGGATCTCAATTGAGAATTGAGCACTGCCAGACGTTCTCTGACTAGGGCGTTAGAGGGGTTATGTGCACTGCTTTAGGGCTGTCAAATTGTGCCTTTATACGTTCATTTAAGCTAATTTCCAATAGAATAGATAAAAGAGAAAACCCACCATACAATTTTCTAATATTTCTTCTGAGTACAGAGACCCCCCACATGTGCCTTGACTTGTTTTATGGGCGCACAGCGAGGTGCAGAAGGGAATGAGCGCCCTGCAGCTGCCAGGATTTTAGTTTCCTCATTGGCCCCTTCTGTAGGCTATAAAATTTTTGCTTTTGCGTCATTGGGGCCATGTGATGGCATTTTTTTTTGTGGGATGAGATGATTTTTTCAGTGTTACCATTTTGGGGTTGGTATCTCCTATTGTTGAAAATGTAGGAACTATTTTTTAGGGCAGGAGTAGAAAAGCATCAATTCTGTACTATTGAAAGCTTCTTTGTTTACTTCCAGTGCATAGAAATCTGTCCATGTGATGTGATGGAGGTTCAGGTGCATGAGCCGTTAGGATTAAGGAGTAAGAGATTAAACCTAACACTGATTGGCTAGGACTTGGATGGCAACCAGTTCAGCTACCCAGCGTTAGGCACTAGGGGGGGATCCAGTGTCACTCTGCATGCAGTGCAACTCCTGAAAAAGCAGTTGTACTAGCTACTAGTACTAGTTGTCACAACAGTCCCATGTGCCAAAACTTCCCTGAGAGTTTGGTCTCCTCCTCTCACAAATCGTGCTGAGTGCTCTGTGAGATAGTAAACCTAACACTGATTGGCTAGGACTTGGATGGCAACCAGTTCAGCACTGTTTAGACAGCTTTACCCTATAAAAAAAAACACAATGAAGAAAAATAATTTTTTTCACTAAAAACAGAATAAAGGATATTTATAACCTATATATAGGAGATGTGTGATAATAACGATTCGGGCACCTGCACCTCCATCACATCACATAGAAGATTACTACCCACTGGAAGAAAAAAAAGAAGTTTTCTATATTCCATATTCCATGAGGAATTGATACAGAAAATATATTGGAAAATTATATAACTTTTCCTCACACAAACCATATCAAATATTTGCTGAAAGTGGACAACCCCTTTAATGCACATTTTATAATTTTACATTGTTGTTTTACAACAAGCAATTAGAAGGGAGGTGGGACATGTACACATCAAATCACAAGCACTGCTGAGTTACCCAAGCTTAAAATCACAAACATTTCTGAATTCTTACTGATACATCTGCAGTTCTGAAGGACGTATGTCGCTGCTTTGTGTAATTCGTCATCCTGTGACTCAGCCAGAACCTGAATCATAAGTGGAAGTCCATTGCTTTTCAGAAGTTCATATTGATTTGCCTCTGTGGATGTTAAAAACAGATTGTATTTTGAGTTTCTATTTGATAATTCCCCCACTGCTGTGTACATGTTACTGTGCCTGAGCCGCCGACATGAATGTTTTCAGTAAATGGTGCAGCATGCTGGTCAATAAAATATTAATGCAAGGGAAAGGATAAAAACATATCAAACCATAGTTATTTCCTGCTGAGGTTTCACAATACCCTCTGATAAGATTTGTAAAGACTCTGTGGGAAATGCATATGAAATAGGGCTGTGCATTTCACATGTCATGACTATAGACTAATAGGAGTAATAACACTTTAATAGTCGTCACATTGAAACTATAACCTGTCATTGAATGTTATTGCATAACACATACCACAGTCGTCAGTGAGGTGGCCTACAGTAAGTACAATGCTGAATTTGTCTTCTGGTTCCAGAGTTGCACAAGACAAAAGGTTCATCAGACTGGATAGGATGTTGTGCTTAGAGAGGTGATGTACAGATTTAGCTAGGATACAAATACATTGTAGGTTAAATGTTACTATACATGCTATTTTACTACTATTATACCATGAAATATAAGAGTTATTCCAATCTAAGGAACTCTGACATCAAAATATAAGAAAAATAAACAAGGAAATGTACTCATAGATCCAGGCACTGTGCTAATCTTCTTATATTTCTTATCCATTGTCTCCTTCCTTCTAAAATCAACTTTTAAAATGATGCTAATGAGACTTCTGGGGGCTTCTGGGGGCTGTTACCAGAGCCCATCTGTGCTGCAGCTGCACAGACTGTCTAACCTTCCCCTTCTGCTCCTTCAGCATTTGTGTCTGATGTAATCTCACTGCAGGACGTTTAAAGGGAACCTAGTGAATCAAAACCACAATAAGTACATTTTAGGGCCGATTGCCCGTGGCCGGACATATATTTATAAATTTAGATTTAGAAAATTAACTTATCTCCATGGTCCGCTTCCAGTTAGGGGGGTGGGGTTTCAGGCAGAGCAGTCAAGGAGGCATCTTTACATAACAACGCCTCCCTATATCCCTGTAATCTCCACTTCATCTCAATTTTCGCGCATGCGCTGGTTATCTATGCTCTGACCCTACGTGTACGCGGAGGGAGAAAGGCGCACTGTGCATGCACGAGAATTGGGATGAGACAGCAGCAGGCCAAGGAGAGGACAAGAAGCCAGGAGGCTGGGTCTGTTGTGGCTACAAAGAGATAAGGAGGCGCGGTCATGTACAGATGCGAGCCTCCTTCACTGCTGTGCCTGAAACCCCACCACTCTGACTGGAAGAGGACCATGAAAATACATATATTTTTCCAACTAGAGGCAGTGGTCTCAATTTAAAGACATATCCGGCACACGAGCAACCGGCCATACAAGCTACTTATTGTGGTTTTATATCAATTCGCCTGGTGACAGGTTCCCTTTAAGCACACAGTGGGAGGGGGAATTGCATCTTGCACACTGTAACAGCCTGTGAATCTGCAGCATTGAAGGGATCTAGTAACACCCCCAAGAGCCGGCTTATTAGCATAGTTTTAAATGTTGATTTTAGAAGGAAGCAGCACCGTGGCACTGCCCCAGCCCCCGGTCACCTCTCCATGCCCCTACTCCTGTCCGGCCTGGCCCGCGCACGCATCTCCACTCTCTAGGGAGCGCGCCGGCATTTGAAGATGTAAAGGGCCAACGCACCACTTATTGACGCTGGCATTTCCGGGTTTCCTTTAAGGCCATGATTCCTTACTGGATCTTTGAGCTACTTAGCCATAGTGAAAGCTTCCTGTGTTACCTACGTTGTTCCTGCTCTGCTGAATTCCTTTTGTGACCTTGGATCTGACCTTTGACTTCTGCATCTCTGCCGCCTGCCCTGACTTTCTGCCTGTATCTGACCACGAGCCTGGACTCCGATTACGTACTGCGACCTTGGCTGCCTCCTTGACCTAGTCATACCTGTGGAACAACCTGGTGGCACCTCGCCGCAGCAAGAACATCCCGCTTTGCGGCGGGCTCTAGTGAAGACCAAGTGCCACTTATATTCCGGTCCCAGGTATTGGCTAGTACCATCTCCCGCAGTGGTCCAGGTGGTCCACTGACCCCAAACCCTGACATATAACAAATATAAGAAGATTACCAAAGTTACGGAGCCTGAATCTATGCATGATTTTTGTCATGCTTGATTATGATGGTAGATTGATGGTAGATTTCCTTTAAAACTTTTCCCTTCTAACATATCAATCAAGAAACCCATCCCTCCCCCCTACAGTCCCACCCTTTCCCCACCTGTCAAAACTACACACAGTAAATCACCTTCATGGCTAACAAAATCAGATACCATTGAATGGGAGTGAAGGTACGTATCAAGGCGGATATCTCAGTTTGTGTGAGGTAGTAAGTAGTAACATCTCCACTTACGGAGCAATTTCAGCACCTGTTTGGATTTCTTTCGCTCCACGTCCAGTTTTCCAATAAAAAAGAGTTTTTTTTCAATTGTTCTATGACTCTAACTATTGTTTGGGTTCCAACCATTGTTGTAACAAACAGCCCCTGGCGACCAGGCAAGACATGTGGAAAAACCTAGGGATTGTCGGAGACACGGATTGGTTTTCCTCCTCTTCCCTTGTATTGCAATGAACCAGATATATGATACAGATCAGTCCCCGGTGTTTTGCATTTGGGACACTCTAGCATACGATCTGGGAAAGATGGGAACAATGGCAAGTTGAATCTCTCCACTTTTCATTGCCTACGGCCATTCGCGAAGTCTGCCATGCTTTCAAGATATTCCCAACTATAGAAGAGTCTCCCAGCTGTCATGCCCAGCCCCCAAACGTCAGGTCCCGTTGCCCTAACCTCGCCCTCAGAGAGCGGTAGATAATAGAGATACCCATTCCCCTGCAATATGGGCAGATCAAGCAGAGCAGCAAATCTTGTGTGGTCCGCCTCTACATTCCTCAGCCTGTTCAGCCCATTAAGTCATAGTTGGAGATGTTTGACCTCTCTAATACTCCTCTCTCCACTCTACAAAGAGCTCTGGTGAAAAGTTTGGATGGTTCCATGGGGATAAATGTTTTGAGATAGACCACGGCATGTGATACAACTTTCTGATCACTTTCTAGGCTGCGATAGTGTCTGTGCATAACCCTGCACATTTCACACTAACAAGGACCCCCCAACGGTACATGTAGGAGAGTGCATAGATCCCAGCGACGACAGTATTCCAACTCCACTGAAAGCTCAGAGTGGTGACTTATACACTTTACCCAATAATAATTTCTTTAATTATATAGCGCACATAGATTACGCAGCGCTGCACAGAGCTTGCCAAATCTTTCCCTGTCCCCAATGGGCTCAAAATCTAATAAACCTACCAGTATGTTTTGGAGGGTGGGAGGAAACCGGAGGACACGGAAGAAACCCACGCAAACACGGAGAGAACATACAAACTCTTTGCAGATGTGGACCTGGATGGGACCGCAGCGCTGCAAGGCCATAATGCTTATCACTGAGCGACCGTGCAGCCTGCTAATCAATTATATGGCGAAATATCCAGGCCAAATTATAAACAATAATTTGAGGCCCCTTTCTCCATTAAAAGCATTTGTTTCCGAAGGCTGATGCTGGGACAGTGACACTACTAGAAGACATGTGAGATTTCTTTGTTTAGGCTCATTGGGGCATATTTACTTACCCGGTCCTGTTGCGATCCCCGATCTGGACTGTCCGACGAGGATGAAGTCTGGCGCGATTCACTAAGATCGTGCACCCGATATCTTGCATATGTCGCTTCCCTGCTCAGGTCCGCCGGAGTTCACCTTCTTCTTCCCGGTGTATGTGAGTGCATTGTCTTGCGACACAATTTGAATTTTAAATCGGCCACGACCATGCCCCCGATTTGTGTCGCATGAAAATCCGATCGTGTGTGGCAAAAACCCCTGTTAAATGCGGCGCAAATCGGAAATAGTCGGGATCCCCGACAGAAATGCGGTCCGCGGACCCTTAGTAAATGTGCCCCACTAGGTCTCTGTGAGTTAAAAGTAAAGGGATAGTATGGAGGGGATACAATAACTTAGAAATAGACATCATCTTAAATAAGGTAACCCAGGAGCTAGCTACCAGGATTGCTTTCTTGAAAAGAACCAAATGATAGGGTGGTAGATTATTATATAGTGTTGCAATACTGACTACTCTAAGGTGGCTTTCCACATGCACTTCTAAATAGTAAACATTTTTAGGGACATTCCTGAGTACCTTGTTCACTTACAGTTTTCAGCGATACAAGCGTCCAAAGTCTTTGTAACCACTATTGCAAGTTTGGAATCACAACTTTTTACTTGAAGACCATTCACCAAATCGGAGAGGACATCAGATAATATATTTAACCCACCAATAGAGGCAAAGTAGTCTTGGGCAAATCCTAAATAAAAAAAAAAAACTACTGTGACTACTACTGTGTTATGTTCTGAAAATATTGTAGATATAACATATGTATCTATATACAGTATACAGGGTGTAACACAAAGGTTGGGATGGTGGAAAATCTCACGATATAATAAAATATACAGGCAGTCCCCGGGTTACGTACAAGATAGGGACCGGAGGTTTGTTCTTAAGTTGAATTTGTATGTAAGTCGAAACTCTATATTTTATAATTGTAGATCCAGGCAAAAAAAATTTGGCCCCAGTGACAATTGGAGTTTAAACGTTTTTTGCTGTAATGGGACCAAGGATTATCAATAAAGCTTCATTACAGACACCTTACAGCTGATCATTGCAATCTGGAACTATAGCAAAGCATTCAGAAAGCTTCACCAGAGGTCAGAGGGGTCTGTAACTATGGGTTGTCTGTAAGTCAAGTGTCCTTAAGTAGGGGACTGCCTGTATATATATTTGTGTCAAATAAATGATACCAAATTTGACAAACTGCCCGCTAAGCCTACCCCCACCCACTGTGGGTGGGGTGGGGGGCAACTTTCAAATCTTAAATGGGAACCCTCATTTTTTAATGCAGATTCTGATTCCCCAGGAACAATTACATTGATTCAAACTCAATTCGTAATTTTCATTGACAGATGACACTGTAATTACCAAATATCAAAATGGGAAAAAAAATGTTCAAAAATTGAGAAATACACATCGGATAACAAAAAAATATGTCACAAATATTTCTTAAATGTCTATCCAATTATACTAAAGTTGATCCAGTATTTCCAGCCCCTGTGGTGAGGTGGGGGAATCTTTTTGTAGAAACTACATTCAGCGTAAACCAGGAACAACAATTAGGACATATTTGTTTTTTTGTTCTCTTTGTGGTGCTGGTTTAATATAATATCGGAGAGCTTGATTTTTCTTGTTGTCTACAAAGTTTTCAAATATCGAGTCCTCTACTTGAGTGCTCTAATTTGGTAACATTGTATAGCTTTTAGAAAAATATTCCATTTGTCGATTTTTATATTTTGTGTATCTATCAAAATACCCTCCTTTTAAACATTGCCCCCCACCCCACCTCACCCCTGAGTTTGCTATTAAATGATAGATTTTTAGTATATTTTTAGTTTTTTTCCATCCAACGTGTATTTTGCGAGGTATTCAACTGTCCAGACCTTTTTGTTAATACAGGGTATGACAAAAAGGTCCGGACAGTGAAATATCTCGAGAAATAGATGTCAGATGGAAAAAAAAACTAAAAATGTACATATTCATCCGTGCAGAGGAAATACTTGTTAACAGGTTCCCTTTAAATTATTTTATGACAAAGATGACACAGTGACAAGGCTGTGACAGACTTACTACTATTTGCAACAGTGAGACCAATGAGGGAACAGATAGGACGAGCTATCTCATGATGGAGAGACCCCCGAAGCCTCTCACTCGCCTGTGGAAATGCTGTGCTGCAAAGTTTCTGGTTTTCTTCTGAAAGAGAAACAATTAATTAATAAGTCATATATTGAGAAGTCATATATTGGCAAAAATGCCAACATCCACTGCCATTGCCCTTCATGGTTCAATAACTCTCATTCATTTATCTGTCAGGGAATATAAAAGCTCTTACCATTCTGTGGGTTATTGACACAGGCACACAGTGCACTGCAGACAGACGACCAAAGCTGATATTGGGGATTTGTGCTTCCACCAGCCAAAACCATGTTGCATGTCAACATTTTGCTGCGAAGTATTGAGGAAATGTTATATAAAAAATCAATATTGCATAATAAATCAAAAGAGTATTTATTTATTTTACCTGAATAAAAATAGAAGGATATCAACACATCCTGATTCTCTAGCAAGGCTTTGGCCAGTCTCTGAACAAAAAAAAAATTATATACAGTATGCAGCTGATTGTGGGAAAACAGGAAAAAGTGGGATTCTATCCTGTGGGTGAGACGGTATTTGTGGGATGGTAATAACGTTTAAAGATTTATACATTTTCTGCTGAGAAGTGCCTAATGGGTAGCCCAAATATAATTTTGTTTGGAGTCTCAGAAAAACCAAAGGTACCCCTGGCTCTTTCCGTCATTGCAATGTTGATTGACAGCTTTCTCCTTAATACAGTGCATAGGGAGAAAGTTATCAATCAGCAAGCAGCCTGCTTCTCATGAATATTCAGTATTCACAGATAACAAGCATAATCCTAATAGCAGTAAATCATGACTTTATTCTGCTCTTATATAGCGTAGTATAAATGTGGTGACAGATTCCTGACCTGGTGAAAGAGATACTCACTGTTATTGGAGACTAAGACAAGGAATATGTAAACACACATCCGTTTTAGGTTTATAGAAGATTGCTCATCTGATAAGATTGTATGGACATCTTCAAAGAGGGCTGATGTGCACAAGGTTTGCTGACAATACACTAAAATGGAAATCAAGAAGATATTTTGTGATATTTAACAGGTTACTCGACAAGAAATGCCAGGAGTGGGACATATTTTACCGTTACTTTCTGCTAGTACTGCTAGTGTATACAGGGAAGCTTCCTTTAATATGGAGTGACTGCTGGATTTGGATAAGTTATTGAGAAATGTTAAGCCACCAATTTCTCTGAAGTAGTCACATGCCTCAACTGTAAAATAGAAATAAAAAGACTTACGGTATGTCGTTTCTAAATAAATTATTCATAGGGGTTGTTTGTTTGGGACACCCAAATGCTTGCATCCCACTATTATAATTCTCCATTGGGTATAAGCATCCAGTAGTGCCTCTAATGTATGGCCACTAGACTACACTCCTTTGTTTCAACGGAAAATGGTTCTTAGCTTTGGCTTAGGCTTTTAGCTTAATGCATTACAAGTTGGTGCTTATTCACACATCATTCTTTTTTTTCAGCATGGAGTTTGTAATTTTCACTGATGACTTACTGAACTATTCTTTTCTATGTGTTTTTTTTTTCATGTCATTTTTTACACATTTTTTTTTTCACAGACGACAATAGAAGTCTATGAGTCCGCAAAGACACTGATAACATTTGTATACAGTAATTTTGTTTGCTCTGATGATGCCAGGGAACCAGATGTTTTGCCTCCTAATTAACCATCAGTTTTGTTGTGGACATGAAGAAAAACTTTTGAATGAATGTTCCTTACTGTTATCTTGACAAATAGATCGAACAGCCGCCAAGGTCTCCTTCTGACAGCCAGGTTTGTCCATTTGAAACTTAAGACATTCTAGTAGGAGTTTTAGATCAGTCTTCATTTCTGCTAAAAACAACAAATATTAGAAGTAATTTAAGGGTACGAAATGTCTAGCCTAGACCATAACGGGATTATATTTGGCCAGAACCCAGTCAAAGTAACATATATATAACCGAGACATGGAAGTGGTTATTTGCATACACTTTCATTTACCTTCTGAACATTCAATAGTATATGACACATAGAAAGAGAAATGACATGCATATTACACACAATGACAGACACACTGTCAACTCTGCTCCATATCTTGTCTGCCATAACACACTGTTAGGATAAAGAACTTATCTGCCCATAGCTTGTAGGTCTCCTCACAATGTGTTGTTGTTTGCCAGCTAGAAGTGTGTGCCTGTGCGCTCGTCTTGCAATGCTAGGGTTGGGGCCCTTGCAGGGAGCAGCTCAGCTCTGCAGCTTCAAACAGGAGAGGAATATGGCTGCCGACTCAAAGTCAGAAGATACAGGGTCGGAGACCAGGGGCAACTTAAATTGTATACATCAGGACTGATAGAGACAGGTTGGAATTATATCTGTGAAATGCTGTATTTTTGTTAATAACAGTGAATTAGAGAATGTGTTATTCTGAATATATTTAAGAAACTTGTCTTCGTGGTAATACCCCTTTAAGGGCAAACTAAACAATACAATACACCCAAGGGAATATATGTACAGTTGAAGGAGTGTAGATTACAAGAAGAGTACAACAAGTCTAGCCAATCCAATGGAAGTTAATTATCTTGTGCTGTACCAGTGGGGATAGGATAGTCAGCACTTGAAGATCCACTCCTGCCCTTTGTGATATTTTAATGGTAATAATACCTTATGAAAAAAAACAATGGTTACGAGGACTGATATGCTTTTATTGGAGGTGTAGACACACCCTTCATTAACATAATCATATAAATACAAAGGACAGTTGAGATGCTCTATGTTAAATATATGTATAAATTACAGAGAGGGTACCTAGTCTAGCACTAGTTATGGGCATACTGAACATGATCCACTTACTATGCTACCATTGAGAGTTATGTGTATCTCTCCTTACAAGGCCTCCAGAATAGTTTGAGACCCAGGTATGTGTTTACTCCACTGCTGCAATTGCAGAAATGTACCTGGAATCTGGCTGGGGTATATACGGTAATTCTTTGTCATTCTTGAAGATTAAATTCTTGTCTGGTTTCTGTAGATTCGTTACAATGTGCTAGTGAATCCTATATAAAAATGCCATATAGTGCAATACTGTAGTATTGCAGTATATGGCAGGAACGATCAGACCATCTAGGGTTATCGATCTTTCCCTAGAACTGCTATAAAACTAAATAAACAGTAAAAATCACCTGAGGTGAATCGCCTGTTCTATCAAAATATAAAACAGTTATTGCCGCCAGGGAACCACATGAAGGAAAATAGCGCCCCAAATGTCCGAAACACCACTTTTACACCAGTGGTGTAATAGAAAGTGTTCAAAAGGTTGCATAGTCCTCAAAATGGTAGCAATGAAACTGTCAGCTCATCTAGCAAAAAATGGCACCTTTTCCAACTCTGTACACCAAGGTATGAAAAAGTTATTAGTGTCAGAAGCTGGCGAAACAAATTAAAACCTACCATATAAACTCGAGTATAAACCGAATTTTTCAGCACAATTTTTGTGCTAAAAAGCCCCACTTGGCTTATACTCAGGTATATAAAAAATAAAGTCAGTACTCATCCTCCAGCGCTGTCCACCGGCGTCCTCTTCTCCCCGTAGCAGGTCTTCAGGTTTCCGGGCCGGACCAACAGATGCACCTCTTTGCAATCTGCCGGCACAGAACTATAACGTCAGCAGGCGGCGACACTGCCGCATCTTAGTTTCTCTGCCGGCAGATCCCATAGACATACATCTGCCAGCCTGGGAACCTGAAGTCCTGCTATGGGGGGAAGAGGACCCTGGGGGACAGCGCCGGAGGGTGAGTACTAACTTAATTTTTTTATCAAGTATTCTGCTGTGGGGCACTGTGCTGTGGACATTAAGGGAGCACTGTGATGTGGACATTAAGGGGGCACTGTGCTGTGGACATTAAGGGGGAACTGTGCTGTGGACATTAAGGGGACACTCTGCTGTGGACATTAAGGGGGCACTCCCCACCCTAGGCTTATACTCGAGTCAATACGGTTTCCCATTTTGTTTTTTTTTGGGGTTTTTTTGTAAAATTAGGTACCTCGGCTAATGCTTGAGTATATACAGGCAGTCCCCGGGTTACATACAAGATAGGGTCTGGAGGTTTGTTCTTAAGTTGAATTTGTATGTAAGTCGAAACTGTATATTTTATAATGGAAGTTCTAGACAATTTTTTTTCTTTTGGTGTAATTGGACCAAGAATTATCAATAAAGCTTCATTACAGACCCCTTACAGCTGATCATTGCAGTCTGGGACTATAGTAAAGCATCCAGAGAGCTTCACCAGAGGTCACAGTGGGCAGAGGGGTCCGTCTGTAACTATGGGTTGTCTGTAAGTCGGGTGTCCTTAAGTAGGGGACCGCCTGTATGGTATATAAATTTGGTATCACTGTGATCGTACTGAACCAAAGATTAAAGTAGCTGTATCATTTGGAGCTCACAGTGAAAGTCATAAAAAGTTAATTTTTTCTCCAGCTTCCCTGTAAACGGAAAAGAATAATAAATAACGTCACTGAGAAGTAAAAATTGTTATGCAGAAAATAACCCCTAACACATCTCTGAAAAAAAATGCAAAAGTTATAGATTTTTGAAGGTGGGTAGCGAAAAATGAATGAAAAAAGTCTGCATCCTTAAGGGGTTAATACATGTTCAGGATTTATCTTACCAACAAAAGTTACTTTCCTTCCAAGCTGTGAAGTTTCTGCAGTGTCCATTTTCTAGAGAAATGAGGTACAGTTATAAGGTTATTCAGTAAATCCTATATGGTTACTTAGAGAGTGGGAGATGGATATACAGCGCTGTGGGAATGGTACTCAGGAATGTTATGTGATATTTGGGAGTGTGAGGCTGAAATAAAGGAGTGTAAGATTTGTATACAGTAGTGTGAGGCAGGCGTATGGCAGTGTGCAGCTGGTAAAAAGCAGGAGGTATATACAGTAGGAATGTGAGGCTGAGATACAGATGTGTGAAGCTGGGTACTGGGTACGGCAGTGTAATGCTGGTATGTAAGATTGGTATACAGAACATTGAGACTGGTATATAGGTATTTAAGACTTGAATGCAGCAATATTTTGCTCTTATAAAGGATGGTTAAACTTGTTAACATCTATTGTAGAACGGTGTATCAATTGCCTCTGGTTATTTCTGTTATGGGGGACATCTCAGCTCCTGCTTCCTATCTCTTACCTCTGGCTATTTCTGTTATGGGGGACATCTCAGCTCCTGCTTCCTATCCCTTACCTCTGGCTATTTCTGTTATGGGGGACATCTCAGCTCCTGCTTCCTATCTCTTACCTCTGGCTATTCTGTTATGGGGGACATCTCAGCTCCTGCTCCTATCTCTTACCTCTGGCTATTTCTGTTATGGGGGACATCTCAGCTCCTACTTCCTATCTCTTACCTCTGGCTATTTCTGTTATGGGGGACATCTCAGCTCCGCTTCTATCTCTTACCTCTGGCTATTTCTGTTATGGGGGACATTCAGCTCCTGCTTCCTTCCCTTACCTCTGGCTATTTCTGGTATGGGGGACATCTCAGCTCCTGCTTCCTATCTCTTACCTCTGGCTATTTCTGTTATGGGGGACATCTCGCTCTGCTCCTCCTATCCCTTACCTCTGGCTATTTCTGTTATGGGGACATCTCAGCTCCTGCCTTCCTATCCCTTACCTCTGGTTATTTCTGTTATGGGGGACATCTCAGCTCCTGCTTCCTATCCCTTACCTCTGGTTATTTCTGTTATGGGGGACATCTCAGCTCCTGCTTCCTATCCCTTACCTCTGGCTATTTCTGTTATGGGGGACATCTCAGCTCCTGCTTCCTATCCCTTACCTCTAGCTATTTCGGCTATAACCTGCTAACTGTAAGTGCCCACCACAAGGATTTACCTGCTTTCAATGAGCATTGTTGTGAGTATTTGAGAATGGAGTACATTAACCTGGTATATAGCCCTTGAGGCTGACATACCACAGTGTATACAGCTGTTATAGTGCAGTGTGGGGCTGAGCCGGTGAGTGTGAGCCGGGTACATACATATATGGTTGCTAGGCTATACAAACAGTCATGGATGTAACTGGTTCCTAAGGAACTACCAGTGAGTCCTCCCAGACTGTGGCAGAGAGTCTTGATGATAGAGTCTTCTACAGACAGGACAGCATCCAATCAGCTTCTATCTGTCTTTCTTCTAGTGTAATGACAGAAATGATAGAAGACATCTTATTGGATGTTGTTTGCTGGAGTTTTCAAATATGAAGGGAAGAGTTTCTCTATATCGCACTCTATAGTATAATAATGGAGACAGAGAACAGAGGGCACTCAGGCGGAGATTGGGAAACGCAAGGCTGGCTGTGGACTACTGTGTACACAAAAATCAGTGGTTGGAGGGGCGTGCAGAGATTAACTAAAATTACTTGTAAAAGATCATGTAGAATTGTATTGCATTAGAATACAATATATTCCACAGTTACCACAGGAGGATTTTATTAAAGTAAACTATTTTACTTGTCTTCTATTCTAGTAGAAAGCAGGAACCTAAATAAGGGGTGTCTCACTGATCTCTTAGATTTAAATTTTTTTAAAAGCATGTGATACAGTTAATTGGTTCAGTAGTAACATGCATTATTTAAGGGGGTTTACCCAGGAATTCAAGTTAGGTAGGTGGGGGTCTCAGTGATCATGAAAACGAGAGGACAGATGGGGTCCTATGTACCTCAGTGGGACCCCTTGTCGCTCCATGAGAGTAATAGAGCAGACAGCCGCACATGACAGTTCTGCTCCATTCATCTCTATGAAACTGATGGAGATCACCGAGCGTGGAGCTCGGCAATTTCCATCAGCACCATTGAGATGTGGATAGGGCCTATCTTGAATTTGTGGGAAAACCCCTGTAAGTGTTTATTTATGTAAATGTTGATGATTATGGCTTACAGCCAAGATTAACCCAAAAGTCAATATCTCATAAAATTAGAAAAATTAACCCAAAACACCAGCAAAGGTTTTCTAAGCAATTTAAAAGGTCCCTTAGGATTGTTAAGTAAAGGCAATTATGGTTAAAACCCACCCCCAGGTTACATAATGTCCAGCTCAACTCCCATATTATATAATATGCAGCCTCTGTTATATACAGCCCCTTATTATAAAATAAGCAGCTCCCGTATTCTATAATATACAGCCCCCCTTAAATATATGTGCCACTTAATGTATATACAGCCCCCTATTCAATAATAAGCCCACTTCTCAATATATAGACACCCTATTCTATTATTCAGTCCCCGTTCTTATATATACAGCCCCCCTATTCTATTATATACAGCCCTTTTATATTATACAGTCCCCCTTTTTATATTACAGCCCCCTTTTATATTATACACAGTCCCCTTTTTATATATACAGCCCCTTTTATATATATACAGTCCCCCTTTTCTTATATATACAGCCCCCCTTTTCTTATATATACAGCCCCCTATTCTATTATATACAGCCCCCTTTTATATTATATACAGTCCCCCTTTTCTTATATATACAGCCCCCCTTTTCTTATATATACAGCCCCCCTTTTATATTATACACAGTCCCCCTTTTCTTATATATGCAGCCCCCCTTTTATAAAAATAATAAAGCAATCAACTCACCTCGACTCGACTCCTGTCACGATCCCGGCGGCACTCGCGTCCTCTTACCGGGTCTTCGGCTCCCTTGTGCTCTGTGAAGGGACGCAGCCAGCGTGTCGTCATCACATGCTGCCTGAGTCCTCTAGAGCAGTGATTTTCAACCTTTTTTGAGCCGCGGCACACTTTTTATACTTAGAAAATCCTGGGGCACACCACCAACCAAAATAGCACAAAATGACACTAAAACAGTCATAAAAGGCCTCCCTTTAGCCTCCCTTTACAATAATAAAAAACCCTAGCGGCCTCCCTTACTAATAAAAACCTCTAGCGGCCTCCCTTTACTAATTAAAAGACCCTAAAGGGCCTCCCTTACTAATAAAAGACCCTAGTGGCCTACCCTTACTAATAAGGAGACCTAGAGGCTCCCTTACTAATTAAAAGGCCCTAGAGGCCTCCCTTTACTATTAAAAGGCCCTAGAGGCCTCCCTTTACTTATTAAAAAGGCCCTAGAGGCCCCCTTACTAATTAAAAGGCCCTAGAGGCCCCCTTTACTAATAAAAGGCCCTAGAGGCCCTCCCTTTACTAATTAAAGCCTAGAGGCCTCCCTTACTAATTAAAAGGCCCTAGAGCCTCCCTTTACTAATAAAAGGCCTAGAGGCCTCCCTTACTAATTAAAAGCACTAGAGGTCTCCCTTAACTATAAAAAGCCCCAGCCTTCCTTTACTAATTAAAAAAAGACCCTAGCTTCCTTCCCTATACAAATATCTCTCCTCTAGAAGATTGGGGGGGAAAGAGATGAGGAGGCCTGTGTCCCTGATAAGGTCTTGGTAGGGTTGGTGGGTTTGGGGTTTTGTGGCGATGTGTTTATAGGGGGTTGTTGTTGGATTTGAGCATTTGTTTTTACTTTTCTTTTTTTTGGACTCGTGGTTTTTTGTTTTTTTTTTTCCTGCTTCCTATCTCTTACCTCTGGCTATTTCTGTTATGGGGGACATCTCAGCTCCTGCTTCCTATCTCTTACCTCTGGCTATTTCTGTTATGGGGGACATCTCAGCTCCTGCCTCCTATCCCTTACCTCTGGCTATTTCTGTTATGGGGGACATCTCAGTCTGCTCTATCTCTTACCTCTGGCGATTCTGTTATGGGGAGCATCTCAGCTCCTGCTTCTATCCTTACTCTGGCTATTTCTGTATGGGGGACATCTCAGCTTCCTGCTCCTATCTCTTACTATGGCATTCTGTTATGGGGGACATCTCAGCTCCTGCTTCCTATCCCTTACCTCTGGCTATTTCTGTTATGGGGGACATCTCAGCTGTTATGGGGGACATCTCAGCTCCTGCTTCCTATCCCTTACCTCTGGCTATTTCTGTTATGGGGGACATCTCAGCTCCTGCTTCCTATCTCTTACCTCTGGCTATTTCTGTTATGGGGGACATCTCAGCTTATAAAATCCTGGGGCACACCACCAACCAAAATAGCACAAAATGACACTAAAACAGTCATAAAAGGCCTCCCTTTACTAATAAAAAAACCCCTAGCGCCCTCCCTTTACTAATTAAAAACCTCTAGCGGCCTCCCTTTACTAATTAAGAGCCCCTAGTGGCCTCCCTTTACTAATAAAAACCTCTAGCGGCCTCTCTTTATTAATAAAAACCTCTAGTGGCCTCCCTTTAATAATAAAAACCTCTAGCGGCCTCCCTTTACTAATAAAAAACCCCTAGCGGCCTCCCTTTACTAATAAAAAAACCCTAGAGGCCCCCCTTTACTAATTAAAAGGCCCTAGAGGCCCCCCTTTACTAATTAAAAGGCCCTAGAGGCCCCCCTTTACTAATTGAAAGGCCCTAGAGGCCCAATACTCAGGTAGGCTGTGGCGTTGCAACGATGCCAATTGGTACCAAGGGGCCCAAAGAGTGCCAAGAAAATATTCCCCACACCATGACACCACCACCACCAGCCTGAACCGTTGATACAAGGCAGGATGGATCCATGCTTTCATGTTGTTGACGCCAAATTCTGACCCTACCATCCGAATGTCGCAGCAGAAATCGAGACTCATCAGACCAGGCAACGTTTTTCCAATCTTCTACTGTCCAATTTCGATGAGCTTGTGCAAATTGTAGCCTCAGTTTCCTGTTCTTAGCTGAAAGGAGTGGCACCCGGTGTGGTCTTCTGCTGCTGTAGCCCATCTGCCTCAAAGTTCGACGTACTGTGCATTCAGAGATGCTCTTCTGCCTACCTTGGTTGTAACGGGTGGCGATTTGAGTCACTGTTGCCTTTCTATCAGCTCGAACCAGTCTGCCCATTCTCCTCTGACCTCTGGCATCAACAAGGCATTTCCGCCCACAGAACTGCCGCTCACTGGATGTTTTTTCTTTTTCGGACCATTCTCTGTAAACCCTAGAGATGGTTGTGTGTGAAAATCCCAGTAGATCAGCAGTTTCTGAAATACTCAGACCAGCCCTTCTGGCACCAACAACCATGCCACGTTCAAAGGCACTCAAATCATCTTTCTTCCCCATACTGATGCTCGGTTTGAACTGCAGGAGATTGTCTTGACCATGTCTACATGCCTAAATGCACTGAGTTGCCGCCATGTGATTGGCTGATTAGAAATTAAGTGTTAACGAACAGTTGGACAGGTGTACCTAATAAAGTGGCCGGTGAGTGTATATCTCTTTCTGCTAAAGCAATTTAAAGCCAGGTGAATTGATGGATGCAATGGCAGCCATATTGGTTGCCCCTGAACTGTGGATACAAATAACAATTTCTGAAGTTTATAACTAAAATGATTTGCATTTGTTCATTTTGAGATTTTAGAGGGAAATGCAATATAACTGATGCGTGGCCTGTTATTCAGTATTTCTTTGGGAGCTCCTAAGACATCTTGTTCTGCAGTCTTTCAAACAGATCATCATCTAAGTCTTGTCAAATTGTCACAGCGGCCCGTTTTTTCCCTCCGCCGGCTAATTAGTTTTAGCTTTTAGAATTGAAATATTTGACACTCTGCAATCTGCCAGAACATGTGTACATTTAACTCCTATAAAATATATATAATTTAATCACCCCAGGGAAAATGGTGATCTCTCTCCCCCTGTCTGTACTGGTTATAAATGACTCTATGAACACAAGAATTTCTCTGTACAGCTGACATATCTGCATACTGCAAACAAAAGCGCTGGTACTGCTGCTGCAACCAATTATTCACCTGCTTAAAAATTGATCATTATTTCCCAATATATTTTTCCAATACATTAGTGCAAAAGACTCTGTAATAGCCTGGGAGGGCAGTTTGCTGACTCTACGGCTCAATATCTGTTTGCTGAAGTTTGGCTGGGATCATTAGTATCTCATTAGAAGCGTCTGTCAAATAGCGACCAGAAACATTGCACGGTATACTATATAGCAACGAAATAAAGACTTACCAGCTACTAGCTGTCATTAATCTTACCCAAAGCATTGCATTTAAAGGGTGCAGTTTATGCTGCAAAGACTTTGTTTTATCTCTAGACTTTAAAGGTACAGGATACCAAAATATTGTGTGTGTGTTTATATATATATACAGTGTCGCACTGGCCCAGCGGTGGGCCCGTTCATCAACCTGTAAAAGCTTCAGAGCAGGAAGTAATGCGTTCCTCAGCTCAGAAGAGACTCCCCATCCACCAGTCACTACCCCCTCACCATAGTATTGGAGGCACTCACCTAATGATACAGAAATGCAAGCTTCTGTGCCCCCTGGTGGTGCCCCCTAGTGTTGTAAATAATTATCATCAGCTGACATGGGAACTTTTCATCTCTCCAACAGCAGAAAGAGGGAAAGTAACCCAAGTGATGCATAAAAGGTGATCCTAGGGGTGAGCTCCACTAATGATATAGGGACCTCCTGCCAGTGGCCCATCACTCCCAGTGCAGGCAGGCAGCATGCTAATTCCTAGTTCATGTTCCTGGACTAAATCATTGCAAATTTTTTGGCCTATAAGGCGCACTGGAGTATAAGGTGCACCTCTAATAAATGCCTGCTAAGACATCTAGGTTCATATATAAGGCGCACTGGAGTACAAGGCGCAGGATCAAATGCAGTACCTAAAAATGACCAGCAGGTGGCAGACCTGTGCACGGTTCTAGCCAGCTACACTTCCCGGGAAACTTGTCTTCAGCGTGTCAGAGAGCTCCGATCTCAGAGGTATGGGCTGCTGGGGGTTAATGCAGGGTGATGCAGCAGGGGTTAAGCGGTCTCCCTCTGCCCCTTCTCCTTCCCTCCTCAGCCAGGGTGTTATTCCTGTGGAGTTCCCTGTGGCTCCTTCTCTTCCCCCTGTTACAGGGCTGTGGTCGGCAATATGGCAGCTCCGGTCTCTCCGTGCTAGGGGAGGGCAGGATGGGCACAATGTTAGTTGTGGTGCCAGGACACTTCAGGAGCTAGGGACCCTGTATACTGTGTGGGAAGGTGCAGGACATTTCTGGGGATGGAGCTATTAAACACTGGTAAATGTACAGTACATCTTGTCTGTAGTACATTTTGGTATAAGTTCATATATAAGGCGCACTGGCCTATAAGGCGCACCTTTGATTTCTGAGAAAATTAAAGGATTTTTGGTGCGCCTTATAGGCCGAAAAATATGGTAAGTAGATGTATGTATATGTTTATATGAGTGTAATATATATGTGTGTATCTATGCACAGGAGCATGTATGCGTACATATCCAGTTTGGGGGAAGGAAAGACAGAAATCCTAGACAATTACGATTGAGTGGTGCTCGCAGCTGGGGATCCGGTGCTCAGAGTCCCATAGTCAGCATAAGAGATGGAGAGAGCCACAGCACCCGGTACGGTTCAGTTCCAAGAAATCTTTATTGTAACATCATCCAAGCATAAAAATTGCAACGTTTCGATTCCAGTTGAATCTTTCTCATGCTTGAGAAAGATTCAACTGGAATCGAAACGTTGCAATTTTTATGCTTGGATGATGTTACAATAAAGATTTCTTGGAACTGAACCGTACCGGGTGCTGTGGCTCTCTCCATCTCTCTTACATATCCAGTTATACATACTTTCTTAAACTAAGGCTATACATCTAGCTACAGACTGAAAGAATAACTGTGGAACCATCTGCAGTTAATTCATAGCCATTCACAGAACCAGCATAGTGGATATGAATTAGGCTGCATTCAGATCTTGTTTTTGCTATTCCCGTTAGGATACCTTGGGATGATATGTTGGGATGTAAATACAGTGGGAAACATTTTGGCCCTTCCACTATGAAAGTGGGAGGAGGGATGAACAACGGCAGCATTTAGTTATTGGCTACAGCCAATGTCTATGGACATAGTCTATGGACACATTCAACGACAGGACGTATACACTGAATTTGTGCCAAAAACAAGGTGTAAATGTAAACTTATAGGATCCCCGGTGTAATTATTGCTGCCATTTTTATATGCTCTGCCACACCAAGTTTGTCTGCATCACTGGCAGAGCTGGTCTTAAGCACATGGGTAATGTGTGAAAAACTCCCATCCAGGTTTAACTTGATTTTAAATAGAGAGTGGTGGATCACTAGGGAGTCTGAAAAATAGTAAAAATAAAAATGAAAAAAGTTAAAATTATATTAAAAACTTATAGATTTCTGAAGGCGGGAAGTGAAAAATGAAAGTGCAAAAAAGAAAAAGGGCCTTAGCGGGAAGGGGTTAATAGTCTGTTCTCCTACATACCAGGCCTTATTTGTCACTGTTTCCTGCACAAGCTGAATTCTGCATAAAGGAAGGAAAGTTGCAGCTTTGAGGAAATCTTTGTCACCATTATTAACTTCTAAACTGAGCAGGGAAGTAAGAAAGCAAAGCTGACGAAAGCTCCTCTAAATGAGTCACACTGCCTTATCCCCCTTTACACACCGGGAAATGCAGATATTCATGCCAGTGCGCTATAGCACCCATTTATTACAGGGCTCAGTGCCAGCTGCAATTCAGGCTCAATAATAGCAGGAAACTGATCCATGCATAGACTTGGTGTGAACTTATAAATGTCTCTTAGAGCTGCAAGACAGGTTGAAGGGGTGGAATTTACCAAATCATACATATTATATGCTGCTTTCAAGTGATCTGCAGTCTGAAATGGAGAGCAGCGGGAGACAGCACTAGCCTTAACCACATCTTTGCTGGGGCCTATTTTGAGCTTTGAGGGACTTTTTTTCATTTTGTAGAAATTTGTTGCAGTGAAAGAAACCAATGTTAGACCACTGGTTCAACAAGCCTGACGCTACGGTTGGGGTTCTGTTCCTTCTGGAATAGATATGCTGGTTTGGTTTTAATCACACTTGATGTCATAGGGATTCCTGAAGGTCATGCTTGATGGTAAGGGAGCTGCATTACAAGGTAGCTAAAAGAGGCGTGGTTTTCCTTATCCCATCCTGGAAAACTTTACATATTTTCCTAGACTGCTTGAGAGAGTTTGTTACTAAGATGTGCCCTGCTAGGGATTTAATACGGTCAAAGAAGAGTATGGTCATATGGAAGTGGATTACATTTTTGCAGGATTTTTTAAACAATCCTAATGAGATTAAAAAATTGTGCTCTGGAGATTTATAGAGATGAATATAGTGGCAAACCCACTTTTTTATCTGTTTGTGCCATCTTATATTTAGTGTTAGTCTTCTCATCCCTAGTCTGGTCTCCCTTGTCATAGCTTTCAAATGATTCAAACTTTGATGATACCACAGTTATCTGTGATAGCTACATGAGCAGGTACTAAAGTTTATGCTGCATGGGCAGAATAAATAGTATTCTGCCCATGCAGATTTGTTTGTGGCAGTAAGAATACTCCTATGAGAGCGCTTGCACACGATATGGATTATGTACTGATTTTCTGTGCAGATTTTGGTGCGGAAATGATTAATTCTTTCATTTATTTGCTGTGTATTCTATAAAGTACAATGCAATGGTTGAGCCCAACAGCAGGACTCCATGGGGCCATATCATCACTTCCAGGACACCTTATTAATCACTACCGAAGGTAGTTCATTATGACATTTGGTGTACATTTGGAGACAATCGTGTGCTTCTCTAGGTGGCATGTAGTATGTAGTATGTAGGAATTTTCCTCCTCATTAGAGGATCTGAGGCTGTCATGGCGACCGATCGCCGCCCTCTGATGACGTCAGAGCAACGATCTTGCATATGGTGATGGACGTGCTAGTACCAATTGCAGGTGTTACTGGTAAGTTTTTGCTGCAATATGCAGCAAAGACTTACCGAATATGGAGAGGGCTCAGCCCGTGAGCCCTCTCCATTCACCCACAGCCTATGTGTGACGATGTGTGACGTACTACTACTTACGTCACACGTCGGGAAGGGGTTTAGATTCATATTGCCTTTGTTTGTATTTTGGCTTGTATGTAAAATATGAGATACAGTATATATCAGTGATGGTGGACCTTCTAGAGACTGTGCCCAAACTGCAACCCAAAACCCACTTATATATCACAAAGTGCCAGCACAGACATTTAAGCAGTAACTTATTGCTCCCTACTCTGTTACAGGTTTCCATAGTATTGATGTCCTGAGGACACCAATACAGTAGAAATGGAAATTCAGATAATCTTTGTTGTTTCCATCCAGCAGGGGCCATAGCAGGAGATCCAATAGCTCCAATAATAATTCAAACCAGTCCTGCAGCCCAGGAGGTATTGCACTAAAAGCACTGAGATCAGCATGTCCTGGGATTGCAGGGTCAGGTCTTGGTTCCTGTCTGCCAAATTCAGTGCTGGGGGCATAGCCTTACTGTCCATAAAAAGGGCTCTTACCTCTCGCACCAGTGCCATAGGTTCACCATCACTGGTCTATGCTATAGGTTTAAAGGAAATCTACCATCAAGCAAACTGGGGACCATATTAATCTTATAATTGTTATCCATGTTCTCCTTATGATCTGGAAGGGCTCTGGTAACACGTGGTTCTTTGCAGAAACACTAGAGCAGTCAGCACTGTTGTGCCTGACAAATGTACTTTTGGAAAAATCAGTAATGCAATACATTTCTCCTTATATGTCACTTGAGGAGGTTTATTCCACGTCAGTCACCTGCACCTGATGAAAATGGTCTCCTGACAACATTTATTAATAATTTACACTGGGTGGATTTAAGAAAACATTGTCCCTTTCATTCAGCACTTCACTGCAAGATCAGGAGTGAATAAAACATGTTCATACTTTTATTTAATAAAATATGACATTTTCGTTCTTCTCATTTATTCCTTTTAATGTCTTAGTTGCTATAGGCATCTGCCATTCATATCCAGATATAACCTGTCAGTCTGTAGAAAAGCAATTCAAGTATCATATATCATATAGTTCAGGTATCAACATCATATATTGGCTTGGCTTCAAGGGTTGGGCATACAGTAATGAACAATTCATACTAGCAACCTGTCTCTTTGACCTTATGTATTGCGATAAATACATTTCAGAGAGCGGGGTCCTCACCGAAGACCCTCTTTAATTAAACAATGGAACTATGGAATTGGATAGTAGCCACAAGTTTACCAAGGATTTGAATGTCTTTGCAGTTTATTGGTTCAATGGAATAATGTGTTATATGGTTTTCAAACATTCTAAATTTAATAATGTAATCTGTACATTTTGGAAGTTCATTGTTACATTTGTCTTCAAGTCAAAGCAGCAAATATGCAGGGTCATATCTGCCACCTGGCAAGAAAGGTATTTCACCTCAGATGGCAATTTGTGGATACCATGACAGGTTGGTGCCAGCAACTACATTGGGGCACATAAGAGTCCACGGAGCGCATTTCCGTCGCGTTTCCCAACTATTTCCGTTTTGGGCCGCATTTAACAGGGGTTTTTGGTGCACGTAATTATATTTTGGTGCAATCGTGACGACTTTCATGCGACACAAAACGGGGGCGTGGCCCTTAGACAACCCGACTAAGCGCGGCAATTAAAATTCAAATTGTGTCGCAAGACATGCCCTCACATACACCTGGAAGAAGAAGGTGAACTCCGGCGGACCTGAGCGGGGAAGCAACAGGATATTAGGGGCACAATCTTAGTGAATCGCGGCAGACTTCCTCCTCGTCAGACAACACACCTCGTGGATCGCGCAGGGACCAGGTAAGTAAATGTACCCCATTGTGTCACCTCTATTAGCAAGGGCATCTCCAAAGTACTGCCCTCACTGTATCTGCTGTTCACTTTGGCGCTTTAAAAGCACTGGATAGGGGGGATGGTTCATCAGTGCCAGACTGGAAAAGATCAAAATGACCATAAAAATGCAAAAAATGAGGCGATAGGTCAGCATTCATCCTGATAACTAGAAATACTAGGCGGTACAGGTCTTAAGTGTCTCAATGGTGGAAAACCTCTTTTAGATATCCTGTGCAGTAAACATCCTGTTGAGGGACATCTACCATCAAAATTACTTATGGTAAAACTGACTTGCTTGTCCCATCTGTCAGGGAATGGTCTCGCTTTTATGATGTCTTGGGACATCGGAATTGTTCTAAAAAAGACTTTATAATCCAATTTGCTGACCTCACAATCGACAGGCAGGCACAGGGGCTATGAAGACGGAGGGGAGGGGGGCGTGCATATATTAGCAGGATGCGAAGCCAAGAGGTGCTCAGGCAGGGCCCTGGGCAAAACTAAAAGTGGGGCCCCAATATAAAACTATTTTATGACCAGTCACAGTCAGTTAGAGGCTCCGTTTAGTATGGTAAAACAAACTGTAATATGGGAGAATTTTATAGGAGATAGATAGATGATAGGGAGATTGATGGGCAGCACTGTGGCTCAGTGGTTAGCACTTCAGCCTTGCAGCGCTGGTCAACATCTGCATAGAGTTTGTATGTTCTTTTTGAATTTGTGTGGGTTTCTCTCTGGTCTCTCAGACCCCTCTGACCTCTGGTGAAGCTCTCTGAATGCTTTCCTATAGTCCAAGACTACAATATTCAGCTGTAAGGTGTCTTTAATGAAGCTTTATTGATAATCCTTGGTCCAATTACAGCAAAAAATGTTAAAACTCCAATTGTCACTGGGGGCCAAATTTTTTTTTGTTTGGATCAACAATGATAAAATATACAGTTTCGACTTACATGCAAAATCAACTTAAGAACAAACCTCCAGGGGACATTACATCCACAGGGGACACCAAACAATTGTAACAGGTCACACAGACAACGGAACTAAAAGTCTCTATGGGAAGAGTCCGGAGGGAGGAGTCTGTGGACCAGTGGACCCTCTGGACCACCGCGGGAGATGGTATGCGGCCCGCGGTGGCAGCCAAGGTACAGGGATGTGCAGGAAACAGTCCAAGCCTGCGATGACAGCAGCAACACAGAGGAACACTGATAACGCTGGCACGGACTGCAGACACCGCTGGACTGGAACCCTGAGAGGCACAGCAGGAAGCACAGAGGCAAACTGAAGACTTGACACAGGGTAGCAGGAGCACACGGAGGCGTCTGGAAACACTGGAAGACAGGACACACCAGGAGCATATGAGAACGCTGGAGACACACAGGAACACAGGAAAGCGTCTGGAAACGCTAATGGGCTTTCTCTTCCACAGGAACGGCTTAGGGAAGCCTGGCAGGAACCATAGGAGTATCTAGATGAGATATTCCGGCAGGGATACGAAGGGAGTTGCGGATTAGAAGGTGAGCCGTATTGCAGCAGCAAATCAGGAGACTCTGGCCCTTTAAGGCTTGAAGTCCGTGCGGGCGCCCTCTAGTGGTGCGGGTGAGTGACTGCCTGGCAAGGAGCCATGCATCCTACACAGCCTGGAGACATAGTCAGGCCGAGCCTGCAGAGGTAAGTGAGGGCTGGGGGAGCGGGGACCTCCGGCCAGCAGCGAATCGTGGTACTACCCGCGATCCGTCGTACATGATGCTCAGGAGCAACCCGTGACAGTACCCTCCCCCCCCCTTACATATTTCCAGGGGCCCCTCTTCTCTTCTTCTTCAACCTCTCTTTCGCCTCCTCCAATTCATCTGGTGACGGAAACGCTAAGGAGAAAACAGAATAGGACTGTTGAACTTGCATAACTCCACTGCAACAGTATACACGCGAGGGCTTGAAGTGCCTCTTGGACATCCGGAGCAGGGCATTGGGAAGCTGCGGAGGTAGGTAGTCGGCTCGTTGAAAGCTGGAACACGCTTAGGAAGCTGCGGAGGCTGGAGGCAGCTCTGGACCGGAGGCCGGATTGGCCTTTTAAGGGCAAAGCCGAGTATCGGACGGCCCTGACTAGACACGTCCTCTGTGTAAGGTCCGGTCGGAGACGACCGTTGAAGGGTGGACGATCCTAATCGGTTGGGAAGCTCGGCGTAGACACTGAGGCGACCTCTGGGAAGGCCGCGGAGACACTGGAGCGACCTTTGGAAGGCCGGCGGAGAGCACTGGAGCGACCTGTGGGAGGCCGAGGAGGCTGGGAGCGACCTCTGGAAGGCCGCGGAGGCTTACTGGAGCGCGCTCGTGGTGGCGGCGGAAGACAACTGGTGCGACCTCTGGAAGCGGCGGGACATGGGCGCGGCCTCTGGGAAGGCCGCGGAGACTCTGGCGCGGGCCTCTGGGTAGGAGCTGGGTGAGTACATGCGGTACCACTGATCAGGGCGCGTTGGGACACTGGAAGCGACTCTCTGGGAAGGTCCGGAGGATCTGGAGCGGCTTCTGTGAGCCGGTGGTAGAACTTGGGAACAGTGGAAGCAGGTCAGCCGGCTGAAGGTTCTTGAAAACGGCATTAATCTGGAAGCGCTTGAGAAGCTACCGCGCGCTGCTTTTGAAACCCGGAGCCAATGCGTTAGGACGACTGGAATCGCGCGGACTTGAGGTTTGCTGGGCTAAGCACAACAGCTGCAGAGGGCATGGAGGCAGCTGGAGTGGCTCTTGGAAAGCCGAGGCAGCACTCGGGGAAGCTGCGTAAGTGAGTCTGTCTGGGGTATTCCGGGTAAGTCTAGCAGCTTGTCGGAGCAGTGGTGGTAACCCCGCTCAATCGCAATAAAAAAAATCTGTGAGACTGCTGGTGAGGACCTCTGCCAGCAATTGGTCTGAGGCATTAGAACAGTCCATGTCCTTGCGATTCGCTGCCTTGGCAGGGTCCATGGCCGATCTACTGTCACGGGTTCACACAGACAACGGGAACTGAAAGTCTCTATGGGAAGAGTCCGAGGGAGGAGTCTGTGGCCAGTGGACCTCTGGACCCCACGGGAAGATGGTATGCGGCCCGCTGTGGCAGCCAGGTAGAGATGTGGCAGAAACAGTCCAAGCCTGGATGACAGCAGCAACACAGAGGAACACTGATAACGCTGGCACGGACTGCAGACACCCTGGACTGGAACCCTGAGAGGACACAGCAGGAAGCACGAGGCAACTGAGACTTGACACAGGTAGCAGGAGCACCGGAGGCGTCGTGGAAACACTGGAAGACAGGACACACCAGACGTATGAGAACGCTGGGACACACAGAACACAGGAAAGCGTCTGGAAACGCTAATGGGCTTTCTCTTCCACAGGAACGGCTTAGGGAAGCCTGGCATGGAAACCATAGGAGATCCTAGGAGAAGATCCGGTAGGGATAGAAGGGAGGTGCCGGATTATAAGGGCGAGCCGGATTAGCAGCAGCCAATCAGGAGGACGCTGGCCCTTTAAGGCTTGAAAAGTCTGCGCGGGCGCCCTCTAGTGGTGAGGGCGAGCGACTGCAGGCATGGAGCATGCGGCCTACACACTGGGAGCCAGAGTACAGGCCGGAGCCAGGAGAGGTAAGTGAGGGCTGGGGGAGCGGGGACCGCGGCAACAGAGCACGGGTGTACCCGCGATCCGCGACATGGATCGCGGGAGCACCCGTGACAAGAATTTTTGCTGTAAAAGCGTCACACAGATGTAACATTGTATGCTCCCTTATAATAACTATATTAAATAACTAAATAACTATTAAATAAATTAAATAACTATTAAATAACTAACCCAAATAATAACTATATCCATAAACCAAGCTAATGAGATAATAAAAGTCACGTTTAGATGTGCGCCAATGTATTAGCCGCACAATAGCAGAATCCTCTGCGCTTCATAATAGTCTGAGTGAGAAAGTCATTACATAGGTGTAAATAATGGAGGATGGTGGGAAATAAAAACTTTATTCCAGAGCACGTGAGTGTTTCTGATGTTACATATACCTTTATGGACATGTTCTGGTTGCGGCAATAATATATAGCCACTAGAGATGAGCGAGCACTAAAATGCTCGGGTACTCGTTATTCGAGACAAACTTTTTCCGATGCTCGAGTGCTCGTTTCGAGTAACGAGCCCCATTGAAGTCAATGGGAGACTCGTGTGACCATTATAATATATAGAGTTTCGTGCGACTTACATACAAATTCAACTTAAGAAAACAACTCCGGACCTATCTTTACGTAACCCGGGGGGACGCTGTAACACCAAAATGAAGACCTTGGTACCATAACCAAAGTACAAGCCCCCTTTTCAGATGTGAACACATTTTTAAAAAAATACAAGACAACACAATCTAAGGGGCAAAGGTAGGATTGGCGAGCGAGAATCGTATGAGTAATTAAAATACGATTCTTTATACTAGCAAGAATGGGAACAAATTAGGTCGGAGGTTCCGGCAGTTTTAATGGAGCCACATTTCCGGATATTTTTCCATGATGATCCAAAAAAATAGTCCTATCAGTATTTGTAATAGTGCTTTACAAATCTTTCTGAATTATGAATGCCCAGAAAAAAGGAAATTCCATGTTAGTATTAATAATTGCTCAAGAACAAACACCAAATATAATACTATATAAATAGGTATTGAAACCAGTAGAAGATATCACCAAAAAATCATAATAAGCTTTCTGTCATGGGCCTTATACATTGAAAACATAATTCTCAGTCTTTCCTGAAAGGAAGTCTTTTTTATATTATGACGACTTAAATGGGAAGCAGTTTGTATACATAATTGTGTATACAGGATGGGATCTATTTCATATGTGCCTAGATTCTGTGGAACCAAACAATTCCCATACTGCTAAAAATCCAAAATAAAAAGTACAAAGACGTCCAATTTCAAAAATGCCCTTCTCCCCATCTGCTTATGCTATTTTGACCCCACAGAATTTTTCCACAGCTGTAGTTCTGCCGTTAAAGGGGGTTATCATCCGGGTGTTATAAAAATTACCTAGGGCCGGGCCTGGGGGGGCTAGTTCTAATCTAACATGTACTTACCTACCTCCTCCCTGTCGCTGCGAATGGTCCCCGCGCTCCGGCGGTCCCTTCGATCCGTGCCCCTGTTTGTTTTACAGGGGCACGGAAGCCGCGCACAGGGAGCTTCTCCGGTCCGCGATGTGGACGTCTCCCTCGCCACCATCCGTCCCTATTCTCTCAGGCTGTGTAAGCGCTGGAGCGTGGTGTCGCATGGGTGGAGCATCTGCCGGCCGGCCGGAGCCAAGCTCTATGTGCGAACTTGTAATGAAAACCGGCGTACGAGAAGACCGGCTTGGCGGGCGCGGGACATCGGCAGCACCGGAGGAGGTAAGTACATGTTTAATTGTGTTTTAAATAGCCCTCCCCACCCGGACAATAGAAATTTTTTAACCCGGATTAACCCCTTAACAGGAAACTCATCCAAATGGGAAGCTGCCCATGGCAAGAGTGCATGCAGCTAGATACCATGTCCCTCTCCCCCCATCACACTGAAAAGGTTGTCTACAGTGACATGTGTGTAGCCTGAAAGCCTTCTAAGATCCATCCATTTCAGATTAAATACCCTTGATGATTTATTCTGTGTGGGGGATTCGATTATCTGGGAACGTGTAAATAGTTAAGTCACAGGTTATACGGTTCCTTTATTCCTGAGTTGTTAGTGTAGTCAGACAGAAAAGCTGTTTACAACAAACTGCTTCTAATGGGAGAAATGCATGGCAAGAGAAGGGCAAAGAAGAACATATTTCTTTACTAATAACATAACAAAATGTACTATTATCAATCTGAACTATGATTTATAAATCACGCTAGTTCATTGAATTATTGCATTATTGAATGAATTAAGCATTGTTTATTTGTGGTTTTGGTATTATTACTATAGTGCAATAGGATTTTTGGCCATTTGTGCACTGTGGTGCACTGCCTGGATACTGTATGATGGTACTATGAGTATAGTATAGTAAACATTGTATACTTGACTCCAATGATCACACCCAGGGTGGTTTATTTCTTCCCAATGACCAATCTCCTATGTGACAACCAAAGAAAATAGAAACTGTAATAGGGAAAGTCTGGGGCATGCCACATGAGTCCGTCAAGTCAATTCAAATATCTTGTTGATGTATAAAGCCCTGACACCCTGCCAGAACATAATAGAATATAAATAAAGATAAGTTGCTCATTGCCAAAAACTGTGTCAATTGATTTCCTTTTTCATTTTGTTGAATCCACTATTAAATTATTAGACTTTTTTACCTGTAATGTAGTACGGAAGCACTCAGACTTGATAAGAAGAAATTACTTGCAAAGCACTTGCGTAACATTAGCTGCATTGTCCTACATATTCTCGGCTGTGAGGGATGTAATCAACGCTGTATAAATAACAGGTAGCGCACTACAAGCCAAAAGCATCATATTTTTCTTCCCACCACACTGCTAAATGGCTGTTAAATAAATTCCAACCCTCATTATTCAAAAAGTTGTCTTTTTAGAGAAAGACTGGGCTCTTTCATTCCTATAAGGACGCGCTGCCCTGATTAGTGGTGCACTTCAGCTTTTTTCCTAATTTCATTTATGTGTGTCATCTGTCTCCTTGAGCATAAGGCTGGCTTAAAGGATGGTATCGATTTTAAAACCTTTTTTTTTCTCGTTCAAACACCACACCCTCAGTAACCAGGTCATGGAATTGTGAAGGGGTGACTAGACCTCAGCTGTAATACCGGACAAACCCTTCACTTTCATTCCTATAGTGAATGACGCCAGGAGGTTGTGCACTCTCTACAGCGGATTTCCGAAGTCTATGTCCCTCAGTTTTCACTTCAATATTTCAGATAAGATTCAGTTTTGAAGGGCAATCCATGGGATAGTCCCTTTTATCAGAGGGGTCACAATAATGGCTAAATATACATTGAGGGGATTACAACACTCACACTGTTTACACTATTACCTTATTCACACTTGTGGCTATCAAGTTTTTTATAACTTTTTTTTTGTGATTGTCTTATCACATTTATCACAGCGTGATAGAAAGGCTTGTAAGTGCCTGATGCAGTTAATGGAGCCACTCTCAATGAACAAACAAGACCCATTGTGTAGCATGTACATAAAGATACATTGCAAGGAATTTACTACTTCAGAAGATGACAGGAGGTGCTTGTGTAGGCGTGGGCCTGTTAAGTGTTGAAGATATTGCAAGAGGTGTTGTATACCGCGTTGGCAGCAGGAAGCCGTGAGTTGGGCAAAGCTGTGACCAGTGTAAATAAAGGATAGACGCCACAAGACTGCAAATGAATAAAAGATTGTAAGGCACATTGATGATGCCATGGTCTCCCCGAGCTGGAACATTGCGTAGCACCAGTTGAAAGGAGTAAGCACCTCAACCCCTCTCCCTCTCCATAAACCACTAGCAACCGCACTGGAAATTAACAATCCAATCGAGGCCACGTTAACCCCACCGCACCATGCCAGGTGTCAAGACCTCAATCAGGCCATGAATGTGTGGACGGAAACACCACCCCCATGTTATCGTCTGTGAATTACCCCTCTTATAGTGTCTCAGAACCCTTCAGTCTTGTGTAAAAGCTCTATGTATTTTGTTCCTTAAAATTTGTATTTTTATTAAAAGTGCACAAAAGCCTACGTGTGTAATCCAATGCTGGCTGTCAATGCTTTGCCGAGGCCAGTAGGTGGCCCCGCGGTTCCTTAGACTACCCTAGAGAGGTAAGCGTAGGTCGGTCCAGGAATGGCCGGGAGTGAGGTTGCTGTAAGGAGGAGAAGTGTGTAGATTTTCTACTTCAAATTACTAAACCCAAATGTTATTACTCTGTTGGAGAGAAAGAGAATATGAACGTTGTTGTAAATCATCTTGTAGGCAGTTTTCACCACACTCTCTGCCACCCATACATGTCAGTACGTCCCAGTACCAGTCTCAGCCACTGTAACTGCACCTAATTGTTGGGTGCTAAGCTGTATATTTATCTGGGTGGGCTTTCATCACACCCTTCTCTCCTTGGAGAGCTTTGCAGAGAGATGAAGTTAATACCAACTGTTCAGTTTTGTTGCTCCAACAGGCGTGGTTGTTGCTGATATCATAGGATTGAAATATTATAATTACTTGAGCACCTCCATCCTATGACAAGGTTCCAATAAGCCTATGCCTATGCTGATTTGTCTGCATCCGATCACTTTACGGTAGGACTTTTAAGAATAGTTAAATTTATCTAGTCTGGCTCCTGTAAGCGTACATGTGGTGAGTCCTGGGGAGGGGTGCGCAGCTGCAGCTGATTCGCCTCTCCTCTGCACCATCCCCTCCCCCTCCATGCGTTATATGCATGGCAGAAGAGGGGAGGGGTGAGGGAGAAGCATAAGTGAGAAGGAGAGGAGGGATACTGTACAGGGCACTCACACGGCGCGCTGCCCCCCCCCCACCTCACTACCACTGCTGCTGGCAGGGAGCGAAGGTGAGTAAATATAAGGTATAACAAAGACTGAAATGATCAGATGCTGTTGGAAATGTCCCAACCGGTCCAGTCCCTAGTAAAAAGGAACCTTGCCCCTGGGTAACATGTTCGCTTTTATGCGATGGATTAAAATAGAAGTACAATCTCCCTATAAAGTCTGCTTGCCAAAGATGTGTACTACTGTGATATAAGATCCCCCATAGCCGGTTCAAGTTTCTTGTGTATTGGAACCTCAAAGATCATCTATGCTTCGTGGTAACAGAGTATGTGCTCGTAATTAAATGTGAGTAAACTGTGTTGCTAACAGTTACCCATGTAATCCCTGTGCTTATACTGCACCACACTACAAAACCATTGGATGCCTCACCTACCACCAGCCAGGGGTCCACTAACGAGGAAGAGTCAACCCCTACATTGCTGTTTGCCTACTGGTCTGAGGAGGCATACCTCACAGGTACTCAACCAGCAACCAACCAACTATCATAACAAAATAATAAACGATCATTTTCATTAATTTCGACAATCCTATGAAATATGCTGACAAAACCTCGACATGGCTTACAAATCCAGGTGGGCGTTCACCTGCCCCCTGATGCCACGGCCCGCTCCAAAGATTGCCACTCTGCACCCGCCCAATGCTCCATGCCTACCGTCTTCTTGCCGGCCCGATGCTCGCCCATCCACTCCCGCTTGCTTCTGGCCAGTGTACCGGAATTCTCGCTCCATCCGCGCCCTCCGCCCACGCCTGCCCGATCTGTGCTTCTGTCCGTGTACCCGATGCTCCTCGGCCGATGCTCTACTCCTCCTGTCAGTGTTGTGTCTGTAATGTGCAGCGTGATGGTATAGTGCAGTTTGGTGTTGGTGTTTGGGCAATGGTGATGTATGGTATATGTTATGATGCACGGGTGAGTGTAGTCGTTTTGAGTATGTGTGTGCGTGCTGTGAGTGTATGTACTATGGGTGTGGTGTGTCGTATCACATGTAGTGTATGTAATGAGTGGCTGTGTGCTGTGTATGTGCCATGTGAGTGTAATTGGGTTGTGTGACACGCGTATGTGTGTGAGCGTGCAGGTATATGGGTTGTGTGTGTGGTATGTGCTGTGTGGTTTACATGGTCTCTGTGTGTAGATGCGATATAAGGACACATGTGGTAGTAAAGTTTAATGTGTATGTATCTGCAGCATGCTGTATAATAACTGCTTTATGTGGGTTTGCTGTTTTGTACGTGTGTATAAAATTCTGTGGGTATAAGTGTATACATGTATAAGTGGTGAAAAGTACGATAGAGTGCTGTGATATGAAGCTGTATCACAGCAGGTTGCAAGTCCAAATAAAGTGTTTTATGTATCATCAAAACCAACACTAAATTCAGGCCTTGGTTTTGGCTCTATATAAGCAACACAAAAATAAATTTACACAATTCACAATATATAAACAGTTTTCAATGGCAATTCTTCTTCTAGACACCCCCACCCCCGAACCCACTGTGGATCTACTTGTTGTGATGGGGCTCACAATGGAAAGCACAAAGTGAAGGAGGACATGCAGGTGACAAGCTTTGGCACAGGATATATCCGTTTTTAGTTTTTCAATAGGTTTTCCTGGTATTGCAGGCTATATTGCAGGGTAATGACTTGCTGTGTTCATGTCCCCTTGTGGAAACTAATAAAAAAGTTAAAATCAATCTCCTGAATGCCAGTTCAGCTCCGCTCGATTGTTAAGATTTATTCATGAACGCTAAATAACATTGCTCAACGTGCGTAACTGTACTGTGGCGAGAGGAAGAAGAACATTGTAACGGATGAGAGAACATAATGATGTTCGCACACATTAGTCTCAGTTAGACACATTATTCTCATAGTCCCATTGAACCATATGTTCTTATGAGTCAAGGGCTGGGTTTTTCTACTTCTGGAACACCCCAACCAAAATATACATCTAATTCGTGGCCATGCCAATTGAATGGCATGGCAGGAGTCAGGGCCTATGCTCTACACATACAGTAGCTTTAACACAGTGTGCGTGAGTTTTTTATGGGTGCAATCACCCCTCTATCCCACAATCTTACATTAGGCCTGAGAACTAACTGCTGAATCAACGTTTCAATCTTTCTACAGGTTACAATCAGACATGCCCCCCCTCCTTCCAAAGATCTTCTGGGGGACAGTTAGATCCAACAATTGTAACAAGACACAAATTACTTTGGTGGTCACATAAATTTGCAGAGACAGTTGGACCAATCAAGACTGCAATTACTTATTCACAAATAATGGCTTTGACAGCAGGGACGGGACGAGCTCGGGAGCGGAGCACCCCTATCAATGACTGGATTGGAGCACTGTTTTCCTGCTTGATGTATTGTTTATAAATAACTCAGCGGCCGCCCTGAACACTGCTCGGCTTATTTGTAGTTTATGTGAACTGCCATGTCCCTATGTGCCTCTGTCTCACTTGAAAGTGCATCAGCCTGGAATTGCCCGCAGGATTGAAAGTTTAATTCTGGATTCAGATTACTTGTTTCCTATGGATTTTCGCATCGTGTTTATTTTGTGAGGATTTGTATCAGTTATTATTATGAATTGCTCCTAAAATATAAAAACAAAACAAATATATGGCAACTTCTACTGCTAAAACTAGATATCACAAAACCCTATCCATTAGAGTATAATAGCAGACAATAGATCTTTGCAAAACTGGTTTATGGTATCTTTTGTTGGTCATGTACCATAATAGATTCTACCAGATTGCTGAATGGCAAATTGACTCGGTATAGGAATCAAAAATAATAGTACAAAATCGCACTTCCATTTTGTTTTAGCCTAAGTGATAAACACTACTGTTTACTTTAATTTAGTTCCTTCAAAGTCACATTGAAAGCTGTGAGTTTCATCTGTAAATTAGAAAAAAATCGCAACCTCAGATCCTATAACGCCCCCCCCAATTAATCAAATCCTAGTAAAGCCAGAAGGACTGGCTATAAAATATTGATCCAACTAATAAAGCGCAGATCATTCAGCTGAATGTTGAGTTCATGCTAGCGTTTGGGTTTGGGGGTGCCGTTACCAACACGTGAGCACCAATGGGGCTCATTTAAAGAGGGTCACGGAGCACAATTTCTGCGGGTTTCCGACGTTTTCATTCGTTCTGTTGTTACAAACATACCTAATATGTTCGTGGAGTAATGTTTTTACATACCGAGCTATGAGATCCTGAAAAACTCATGAGGAATGGATACACAGAAACCTCTTGGCAAATTGTAGTAACTTTTTCAATTTAGAACACAAAAACCAATAGTCGCTGAAAGTGTGACACCCCTTGTAAGTCCACCACTGATGTAAAGGATTGCATAACGACATGTTAGTCTTTTAAAAACAAAGATCGTGAGATGGGTAGAAGTGGGTGCTGAGTAAGGCGGCTAGTCTATCCCAGGGTCACCTGATCTGGCCAGCCAACCACTGCTATCGACGTGTAAGGGTACCACGTCATGCTGGGTGGAGTGCAGAGTCTCCTGGCTTGTGATTGGCTCTGTTTCTGGCCGCCAAAAAGCAAAACGGCGGGAGCTGCCATTTTCTCGAGCGGGCGAAATACTCGTCCGAGCAACGAGCAGTTACGAGTACGCTAATGCTCGATCGAGCATCAAGCTCGGACGAGTATGTTCGCTCATCTCTAATAGCCACATTAGGCGAAAAGGATAAAATCAGTCGAATCAATCATCGTATCAGTCAATTTTCAGGCAATAAGAGATCAAGTGTGTTCCTAGATAGTTCTGTATAGAGAAGGGTTAAAAACATGAACATTAGTTGATTTTATTCTTTTTTCTGAATGAAGTAACATATAAAGTGAATATTTCCATTATCTGTGAGGAGCAGCAGCTCCTGTGTCCACCAAATGCTCCCTGCAGTCTGATGGCTAAGAATCTGGAGGGGGGCACATTTCAGGGGGCTGTATCTCTGGCTCTGTGACACATAGAACCTCTCTTTTATATGAATCTAAATTTGTGTTTCTAAGTATCACAAATACGGAGATATTAACTGTTAAACTGCCGTCGGGAGTAATTTTTCTACATAAAAACGGCACCTGATATTCTCACTTTAAACCTGAATATCTTTGGATCCATAGCACTTAGAAACAAAATTCAAGATTCATTTGAAAGAAGAGATTCTCCTCTTTCAGGGGGCCCTGGGCAATTGCCCACTTTGACAACCCATAGCGCCGGCCCTGTGCTCAGGTAACACAGCCCTGAGCGCCTCTGGCTTATTTGAATATCTTTATAAGGTCTTTTTTAGAAAAAATGCCAATGTCCCAGGACTTCATAAAAGCGAGAACATCCCCAGACAGACAGGACGAGCAAGTAAGTTTGGAACATCTACCATCAGTAAATCTGATGGTAGATGTCCTTTAATGTAAATCTACACTCAAAACCAAGCATAATAAACAAGGGACACTTACTCATAGATCCAGGTCTGTCACTGTGGTAATCTTGTTATATTTGTTATCCATGGCCTCCTTACTTCTAAATGCAACGTTTATAATAATGCTAATTATTCTGATTTCCCTAGCTCATCCGTGATCTGACATTACCGGCTGATACACTGTCTCATTCTCCTCCCTGCAGCAAGTGCTCACTGCATACGTGCTGAGGAAGCAGGGGAGAGGTTGAGACAGTGTAACATTCTGTAAAGCCAAATCTACAGTAGACCTTCAGGCTCATTAGCATTATTAAAAAAAATTGAATTTAGAATGAACAAATATAAGAAGATTACCACAGGCATGGTGCCTGAATCTATGAGTAAGTGTCCCTGGTTAATAATGCTTGTGTTTGAAGCATCTAACATCAGATTTACACCTTTGTCTTTCTACCCGCTCTCCTTCAAGTGCCAAGAGCCGCGACGTTGCATGCGCAATAAGTGCCGAGAGCATCGTGACATCACACCTCTCGGCACCTGAAGGAGGGTGGGTAGAAAGACAGAGGCGTCTATTATTAACAATCATAGGCATTGACCGATGGCCGATGACATAGGGGTAGCATTGGAGGGCTAATTTACATATGTGAGCTAATAGTGTTTTTAGCTAAACTAAAGATCGCTGTGCCTAACCAAAGTATCTGCCGGTATCAGGATTAAATAGCCTACAGGATGGTGTGCTTGCAAGTTTTCCTTTAATGAGAATGATAAATTAATGAAATATAAGTTTTGCTAAATCATTTAAAGAAAAATAATGTATCACTCTTCATAGCCTCCATAGTCTATAACATGCTGCCTTTGGGTGTTTGGCCACTTTTCAGTAAATCTGCTATTAGACATGTCTCTGCTTGTATATGTACCTGTACCTTTGCCTCCTTTGAGAGGTTCAGTCTTTCTCTATTCTCACCATCCTTCCCTCTGCACATATACAGAAATTTCTCACTGATACACAGGGAGAGGGGAAAGCAGGATGTGTAAAAAATCTCCTGCTAAAGCTCCTCCTTATCATCAGTGGTCAGACGAACAAACAAAGATCCAAACCAAAGTTTGCAGGCCGCACTAAAGTAAGTATCAGGAATGCTGAATCACTTGATTAAACAGATTATTATTAAGGCAGTAAAAGCATATGGGCACCTTTCTGATACATCTACAAGTTTTTTATATCAGAACCCAAGACCAATGGGTCACCCAGGCCCCAAGGCAAAGTAGAGGCGGTCTCCTACTTAAGGACACCCGACTTACAGACAACCCATAGTTACAGACAGACCCCTATGACCTCTGGTGAAGTTTTCTGAATGCTTTACTATAGTCCCAGATTGCAATAATCAGCTGTAAGGTGTCTGTAATGAAGCTTTTTTGATAATCCTTGGTCCCATTACAGCAAAAAATGTTTAAACTCCAAATGTCACTGGGGCCAAAATTTTTTTGGTCTGCATCTACAATTATAAAATATAGAGTTTTGACTTACATACAAATTCAACTTAAGAACAAACCTCCGGACCCTATCTTGTACGTAACCCGGGGACTGCCTGTACAACCAAACATGAGACCTGGTACATAACCAAAGTACAAGCCCCCTTTTCAATGTGACAAACATTTTAAATAAATACAAGACACACCATAAAGGGCAAGGGTAGAGTGGTGAGAAGGATCTGGATGAGAGTTATAGAGCTACATTCCTTACTGCAAATAGGAACAATATTCCGGAGGTTCCGGCATTTAATGGAGCCACATTTCCTGATATTTTTCCTGATGATCCAGAAAAAATAGTCTTCAGTATTCTGTAATAGTGCTTTACAATCTTTCTGAATTATTGAATGCCAGAAAAAAGGAATTTCCATGTTAGTATTAAATATTGCTCAAAGAACAACCAAATATAATACTATATATAATAGGTATTGAAACCAGTAGAAGATATCATTCATAGATAAGCTTTCTGTCATGGTGCCTTTAACATTGAAAACATAATTCTCAGTCTTTCCTGAAAGGAAGTCTTTTTATATTATATGACGTTACATGGGAAGCAGTTTGTATACATAATTGTGTATACCAGGATGGGATCTATTTCATATGTGCCTAGATTCTGGGAACCAAACAATTCCCATACTGCTAAAAATCCAAAATAAAAAGTAGCAAAGACAAGTCAATTCAAAATGCCCCTTCCCATCTGTTTATGCTATTTTGCACCCCACAGAATTTTTGCCGTTAACAAGAAACTATCCAAATGGGAAGTGGCCCATAGGAAAGGGCAGCTAGATACCATGTCCCTCTCCCCCATCACTGAAAAGGTCTATAGTGACATGGTGTAGCCAGAAAGCCTTCTAAGATCCATCCATTTCAGATTTAATACCCTTGATGATTTATCTGTGTGAGGGGATTTGATTATCTGGGAACTGTAAATAGTTAAGTCACTGGTTATAAGGTTCCTTTATCTCTGAGTTGTAGTACAGGACAGAAAGCTGGTTTACACAAACTGCTTCTATATGGGAGAAATGCAGGGGAAAAAGAAGGGCACAGGAACATATTTCTTTATTAATGTACATAACAAAATGTACTATTATCATCTGAACTATTGATTTATAAAATCACAGCTAGTTCATTGAATTATTTGCATTGTTGAATGAATTAGCATTGTTATTTGGATTTGGTATTATTACTAATAGTGACAATAGTGATTTGCCATTTGTGCACTGTGGTGTCACTGCCTGGATACTGTATGATGGTACTATAGTATAGTATAGTACATTGTATACTTGACTCCAACTGATCAACACCCAGGGTGGTTTCATTCTTCCCAATGACCAATCTCCTATTATGACCAAAGAAAATAGAACTGTAATAAGGAAAGTCTGGGGCATGCCACATGAGTCTAGTCAATTCAAATATCTTGTGATGTATAAAGCCCCTGACAACCTGCCAGAACATAATAGAATATAATAAAGATAAGTTGCTCATGCCAAAAACATGTGTCAATTGATTTCTTTTTCATTTTGTTGATCGCACTAATTAAATATATTAGATCTTTACCTTGTAATAGTAGACGGAAGCACTTTACTTGAAGAAATTACTTGCAAAGCACTTGCGTAGACATTAGCTGCATTGTCCTACAATATTCGGTTGTGAGGGATGTAATCAGCGCTGTATAAAATAACAGGTAGCGCACTACAAGCCAAAGCATCATTATTTTCTTCCCGACAACTGCTAAATTGGCTGTTAAATTACAACTCCTGCATTATTCAAGAATTGTCTTTTTAGGAGAAGACTGGGCTATTCATTTCCTATAAGAACGCGCTGCCCTGAAACTTTTTTTTTCTAGTTAACAACACCACACCTTCAGTATACCAGTGCATGATATTGTGAAGTGAATAGACCTCAGCTGTAATACCGGACAAACCCTTCACTTTCATTCCTATAGTGAATGACGCCAGGAGGTTGTGCACTCTCTATATGCTGATTTCCGAGTCTATGTCCTCAGTTTCACTTCAATATTTCATGAGAGATCAGTTTGAAGGGCAATCAGGGGATAGTCCTTTTTACAGAGGGCTCCACAGATAATTGGCTAAATATACATTGAGGGGGATTACAACATCACTGTGTATACTATTACTCATGATTCACATTGTGCTATCAAGTTTTATAACTTTTTTGTGATTGTCTTTATCACAGGCTGATAGAAAGGCTTGTAGTGCCTGATGCAGTTAAATGGAGCAACTCAATGAAAGCAAACAAGACCCCATTGTGTAGCATGTACATAAAGATACATTGCAAGGAATTTACTTCAGAAAGATGACAGAGAGGTGCTTGTGAGGCGGTGGCCTGTTAAGTTGAAGATATTGCAAGAGGTGTTGTAGACAGGGGCAGTTGGCAGCAGGAAGCCGTGAGTGGGCAAAGCTGTGACCAGTGTAAATAAAGGACGCCACAAAGACGTGCAAAATGAATAAAAGATTTGTAAGGCACATTGAGATGGCCATGTGCTCCCCGAGCTGGAACATTGACGTAGCACACAGTTGAAAGGGAGTAAGCACTCCTCACCCCTCCCCTCTCCATAGAAACACTAGCAACCGCACTGGAAAATTACATCCAGGCACGTTAACCCCACCGCACCATGACCAGGTGTCAAAGACCTCAATCAGGGCCATGAATTTGTGGACGGAACACACACCCATGTTATCGTCATGTGAATTACCCCTTATAGTGTCTCAGAAACCCTTCAGTCTTGTGTAAAAGCCATTTGTAATTTGTCTTAAAATTTGTATTTTTATTAAAAGTGCACAGAATCCATCTTGTGGTAATCCAATGCTGGCTGTCAATGCTTTGCCGAGGCCAGTAGGTGGCCCCAGTGTCCTTAGACTACCCTAGAGGAGGTAAAGGTCAGGTCTGTCCAGGAGGAGGGAGTGGAGTCTGCTGTAAGGAGAGAATGTGTAGATTTTACTACTTCATTACTAAACAGCAAATGTTATACTCTGTTGGAGAGAAAGAGAATATGAAAGTGTTGTAATCATCTTGTAGCAGTTTTTCACCACACTCTCTGTCACCCATACAGTGTCCCAGTACCACGTCTCAGCCACTGTACTGCACCTAATTGGTTGGGTGGCTAAAGGCTGTTATTTATTGGAGCTGGGCTTTCACCCTTCTCTTGGAGAGCTTTGCAGAAGAGTGAAGTTCATACCAGACTGTTCAAGTTTTGTTGCTCCAACAGGCGTGTTGCTGATATCTATAGGCTATAATATTATAATTACTTGAGACATCCCATCCTATGACAGGTTCCAATAGCCTATGCTATGCTGATTTGTCTGCATCCTGAATCATTTAGGTACTTTAGAATAGTTAAATTTAATCTAGCTGGCTCCCTGTAAGCAGCATGTGGTGAGTCCTGGGGAGGGGTGCGCAGCTGCAGCCTGCATTCTGCCTCTCCTCTGCACCATCCCTCCCCTCCCTGCTTAATGCACATGGCAGGAAGAGGGGAGGGGTGAGGGAGATGCATAAGTGAGAAGGAGAGGAGACTGTCACAGGCACTCACAGGCTGCAGCTGCCCCCCCCCCTCCTCACCACATGCTGCTGGCAGGGAGCCAGGTGATGTAAATTAAAGGTATAAAAAGTACTGAAATGATTCAGAATGCTGACACAGGCATAGCATAGGCTATTGGAACATGTCACCAGCTAAAAATGACCTTCCTGGTAACATGTTCGCTTTAATGGATGAGATTTATCAGAAGTAATAAATCTCCCTATAAAGTCTGCTGCCAAGATGTGTATACTCTGAAATAAGAATCTCACCCATGCCGGTTCAAGTGTCTTGTGTATTGGAACCTCAAAAGACGTTCCTTCGTCAGTGGAAGATGTTTTGGTAATAAATGTGAGTAACTGGTTGCTAACAGTTACCCAATGTATCCCTGTGCTTTATCTGCACCACACTACACCATCATTGGATGCCTCACCTACCACCAGCCAGGGTCCACTAACAGAGGAAGAGTCAACCCCCTACATTGCTGTTGCCACTGGTATGAGGAGGCATACCCAGGCATACTCAAGCAACCCAACTATCTAACAAAATAATAAAAGATCAATTTTCATTAATTCTGAAATCTAGAAATATGCTGAAAAAACCTCGACATGGCTTACAAATCCATGGGCGTTCCACCTGCCCACCTGATGCCACGCTCCGCTCCAAAGATGCCACTCTGCACCCGCCCAATGCTCCATCCGCCTTTCTGCTTGCCCGATGCTCCGCTCCATCCACCTGCCCGTTGCTTCTGGCCATGTACCGGATTCTCCGCTCCATCCGCCTGCCCGATGCTTCTGTCCGTGTACCCGATGCTCGCTCGGCCGATGCTCTACTCTGTCAGTGTGTGTATGTATGTGCAGCGTGAGTGTATATGCAGTTTGTGTATGGTGTGTGTGCACTGTGAGTGTATGTATATGTTATGTGCACGCTGTGAGTGTATTTGCTGAGTATGTGTGTGCGTGCTGTGAGTGTATGTATATGGTGTGTGTGTGTATGCACATGGTGTATGTGTATGTATGTGCTGTGTGTGTGTATGTGCATTGTGAGTGTATATGGTTGTGTGTGCACTGTGAGTGTGTGTGAGCTGCAGGGTATATGGTGTGTGTGTGTATGTGCTGTGTGTGTACATGGTCTGTGTGTATATGCTGTATATACTGTACATGTGTGTAAATGTTTAATGTGTATGTATCTGCAGCATGTCTGTATATACTGTATGTGGGTATATGCTGTTTGTACGTGTGTATATAAATGTCTGTGTATAAGTGTATACATGTATGTAAGTGTGAAAAAGTATAGAAGTGTGTGTATATGAAAGTGTACACATGCAGGGTTGAAGTCCAAATAAAGTGTTTTATTCACACTTCGGAAAACAACATAAATTCAGCCTTGGTTTTGGCACATATAAAGCAACACAAAAATAAATCCTGCCCGGCTAGGCAGTGCCTAATACAATATCAGGTCCCAGCTATACAGGTACCAGGCTGCCTGGCACCCGCTCTTGGCCAGCAGTAGTACAGGAGGCATCACCTCCTGCTTCTGGCCCAGGACCGAAGCCCAGGTGGAGTAGGAGTCCCACTACCAGCCTACCCCTACTCCATAATAAGCAGGCCCAGTATGGACATTACCAAGGTGTCTATGCTAGCTAGGCCAACATAGACCAAACAGACTAGTCCTGCTTACTATATATCTACATTAACCCTTGGGTTACTGCAGACAAATCCAGGGCTTTTACCACCTGCATTTTATCTGCCTGTAAGACAGATTGTGATTTTCCCAAATGACACCTCTCACTTTCTCACAGTATATCCATTTTTTGTAAAGTGGAAGAGGTGACATTTAGGATGGTCTAATTTTGTCAGAAGAATGTTTATTTATCCCTAAATTTTACACGTTCACAATAGATAAAAAGTTTACTATGCAATTTCTCTCTAGACACCCACGTGTGGATGTTACTTGTTGTATGGGCTCACAATGGGAAGCAAAAGTGAAGGAGGGACATGCATGAACAGCTTTGCCCTACAGAATATATCAGTTTTTAGTTTTTTCAATGGGTTTCTGATGTATTACAGGATATTGCAGGGTAAATGATTGCTTGTTCATGTCCCATTGTGGGACTAATAAAAAAGTTAAAAATCAATCTCCTGATGCCAGTTCAGCTCAGTCGATGTACATTTATGTCACTGAACGCTAAATAACAGTGCTCAACGTCGTACATGTACTGTGCAGAGAGGAAGACATTGTACGGGATAGAAGACATTAATGATGTTCTGCACACATTAGTCTCATTAGATTTAGATTCCACAATCACAGCACTAAATCACTTTGGTGGCTCCTAAGATTTGAAACAAGTTGGACAACAACAGCGCATTACTTATTCACATAATAATGGCTTTGAACAGCAGGGACTGGGCTCGGGAGCGGAGCCCCCTATACATGACTGGTTGGAGCACTGTTTTCTGTTGATCTATGGTTTAATCAGCGGCCGCCTGAACACTGCTCGGCTTATTTGTAGTTATTGTGACTGCCATGTCCCTATGTGCCTCTGTCTCACTTGAAAGTGCATCAGCCTGATTGCCGCAGGACTGGAGTTTATCTGAGATTCAGCTTATTTTTCTTCTGCATCTTGTTATTTTTGTGAGATTTGTCTAGTTATTATTTATTGCTCCCTATAAATATAAAATAAAAACAAATATAGCAACTTCTCAAACACAGCATACACAAAATCCATACCATTTAGAGTATAGAACTCCTTCGCAAACCGTTATGTTTAGAGATGAGCGAGCACTAAAATGCTCGGGTACTCGTTATTCGAGACGAACTTTTCCCGATGCTCGAGTGCTCGTCTCGAATAACGAACCCCATTGAAGTCAATGGGAGACTCGAGCATTTTTCAAGGGGACCAAATAAATTAAGTAGCGGAGGAGCCATTTGCTAATTTGGCCAACTTGCAAATATTTGAAGCCTTCTTTTGTGTGTCTTACGGAGACTCAGGATCTAGCTGAAAATGGGCTCATCATCCCATAGAAGTAACAAGCATACATTCTAGGACCGTCTACCACCCATAAACTGGTGGTAGATGTCCTTTAAAGTTTAATGAAGCTTTTCATTCATTTTCCTGTGTCTTTTAGAATTTTAAATATTGGTAATTTACTCATGTTCTAAGCAGAACTACACACAATGGTCATTGATGATCTCATTGTTCCATTTCTATGTAATTCTCCTATTATGGATGTGAATGCAAATAAGAGGACAGTCAGCTACAAGTCTGGAGAAGATAAACATCAGTGTGCCACATCCTGACAGCCCAAAGGATGAAGACAAGATGATGACTCGGAAAATGTGGTGCCATCATTGTCACATAGAAAGGGATGTGCTATGCCCATGATTCACAATCTGCTGAAGAGGAGGAAACAGGCTTGGAGAGGAAATATCTTGACAACAAGGCGCAAGCTGATTAGAGTTCGCACCATGAAAACATCCACTTATAATCAGTATATTTAGCCAAGTGATGTCTCACTCATAAATGACACCCTGCATACGTCACAGTCAGTGACACATCCTGGATACTATACAGAGTCCACACTATATGAAAGATGCAAAATCGGAGCCACAATAACTTTGGTGTTAAATGAAGCCTATGATTATATTTTGTATTCTGCTGATGGGTCTGCATGTTCTTATGAGAAAGCTTCCTACAATAACATTATACTGACCCCCTGAAAAAGCCTGGTACAGAGATATGTGTTGGGTATCCTTTCCACCCCTCCACTGGTTTGTTTAAAGAGAACCCGTCATGCAAAATAACCCCCCTAAACTAAATATATTTAAAGAGAACCCGTCATGCAAAATAACCCCCCTAAACTAAATATATTTTCATAAACTGCCATTAGAGAGCATTGCCTCTATCCCTTCATTGTCCCTCCTCATCCCTGTAAACCTAAGCAATGAGGTCCTAAAGCTGTATGCAAATGACCTGTGAAATGTCCACCTCTTGAAATTCCAGGAAAGTTCCCCTGTGGCCTGCACATCGATGTAGCACATACACTGTGCTACCTGCGTGATGTGCACAGCCAGCTTCTTGTACCACACCCTCGACTTCCGCATGGTGTTGTATGTCTGAAGCACCTGGTCCGACAAGTCCACCCCTCCCATGTACTTGTTTTAGTCTAAAATAAGGTCCGGCTTTGGGTTTTCTGTACTGGTACCTCGTACTGGGACAGGGGTGGTGGTGTGCCCATGTATTGTGGTTAATACAAGGAGTCACTGCATAGTGCCCTGCTCTCATGCCTTTTAAGTTTTTGCCCAAGCAGCGACTTAGGGAGACCTCTCTGATTATTGCATTCAGTGCTACATGCCGCAATATTTCTGGAGGCGAGGCACTTGAATAGTGTAATGCTGGAAATTGTCCAGCACTACAACCAAAGAAGGGGGGGCATTCTGGGGACACTATAGCGGAGTCCTTCCCTTCATATACCTCGAACTTGTAGGTATACCCTGATGTACTTTCACACAGCTTATACATCTTCACGCCATACCTTGACCTCTTATTAGGCAGGGACTGGTGGAATTGAAGTCTCCCTTTAAATTGTACCATGGACTTATCTATAGCCACATGTTTCTCACGGGTATATGCCTGGGCAAACTTGTCACTAAAATGATCTAATATGGGCCTGACCTTAAATAAACGATCATAACTGGGATCATCTCTGGGTGGGCACTGTGTGTTGTCCATGTAATGCAAAAACTTATGGATGGCTTTAAAGCGCATCCTGCTCATCGCCATGCAGAACATCGGGGTTTGGTACAGTATGTCTGTGCTCCAGTAGTCCCTGATTGATGGCTTCTTTACAAGCCCCATAAGAAATATTATGCTCCAATACTTCTCCATCTCTGCTGCAGGGACAGGGGTCCACCTGTGGGGTTGTGCATGAAATGAGAGGGGTTTTGGGCAATATGCTGTGCAACGTAAAGATTTGTCTGGAACACAATTAAATTCAACAGTTCCTCATCAAAAAAAAAACTTTAAAAAGTCAACAGCTCTGAGCTCTTCTGTGTCAAATTTAATTTCAGGTTGGCCCACAAAGTTGGAGGCTGAGGGGTATAATTATCTGGGGCTACCCATTTGGGGTCAGTGGAAGCCCCAGACACTTTGATAGCAGAAGTCCCAAGCACTTAAATCACTGAAATCCCGGCACTTCAATCACAGAAGTCCCAGGCACAGGAACCCTACGGCGCCTTCTCGGGTGCGTTCACACAGTTTTTTAGATGCAGTTTTCATTGTTCAAACCAGAAGTGGAATGGAAGAAAAGATGAGGAGTAGCACCTCTCAATTATATGTTACCTATTTTGATCCACACCTCCTTTTGGCTTTTAAAAAACTGCATCTGAAAAACTGAACTTGTGAACACACCTTTAGGATCCACACCTACTACAAAACTGTATCAGAAAACCTCAATGTTGGAATGAAGCCTAACAGTGATGGTTATGTGTTTGGATACACTTGGGTTTCTCACTTAACTTACCAGAGCTGAATCCCCAATAAAATGTAGAAAAAGAGAAATTCTTGTGTATATCACACTGCTACTGATGGGGGTATAATCTACTCCAGCAGTTATCAACGCCAATCAGGTTGTAGTTGGGGTCGGACTTTGATCTTTTTAACACAAATATATTTTAGCATTTCTATATCTTTTTATCTTTATATATTTCAATAAAGGTTACCCCCCTTTACTAATTCAAAGGCCCTAGAGGCCCCCCTTTACTAATTCAAAGGCCCTAGAGGCCCCCCTTTACTAATTAAAAGGCCCTAGAGGCCCCCATTTACTAATTAAAAGGCCCTAGAGGCCCCCCTTTACTAATTCAAAGGCCCTAGATGCCCCCCTTTACTAATTAAAAGGCCCTAGAGGCCCCCCTTAACTAATTAAAAGGCCCTAGAAGCCTCCCTTAACTAATAAAAAGCCCCAGCCTCCCTTTACTAATTAAAAAAAAGACCCTAGCTGCCTTCCCTTTACAAATAATAACCTTATATACTTACCCTTGAAGTCTTCTTCCGCGTACCTTCACTCCTAATGGCGATCCGCCCACCTTCTGTAGCTCCTGCACCGAGCTACAGAAGATGGGCGGATCGCCGACGCAGGGCTTGTAGGTAAGTATGGGCGCAGAAACACGGGGGCGCGGCGGCAGCGCTACACAGGGGCACCATGGTTCGGGGAACTTTCCCCGCGGCACACATGGTGTCACACATGGTTGAAAATCACTGGTCTAGAGGGCAGTCATAGAGGGTGCATGGTGAGCTCCTCACTTGCAGGGTGGGCCTTAATGGTGCACGGACGCCCTGTGTCGACAGTGTGTACCTGTTGAACTGTCATTATAAAGAGAACACAATTTTCTGGCACTCCCTGCACTGTTCTGGAAGTGTGCACCATTATTTTTTTTTGGTGCAACTTTGACATACAGCATGACACAATTCTGTTGAGTCCCTGTATGAAAATGTGGCGCAAACTCTGACTAAGCACTAAAACACCCCTTTAGGTGCACATTTTTCTGTCTTGTTGACACAGTGTAGCCTCGATACAAAACTGGCGCAGACACTTTATAAATACGTGTGCAAGCTCCAAAGTTGTTCTTTCTTGTGCAAAGTCAGGCTACATTCACACGATGTATGCCCGCCGTACCGTAGTACGGCGGGCATACATCGGCGCTGCAGAGAGGAGCAAGGGATGAGCGCTGCTCACCCCCGCCCCTCTCCATAGGAAGATACAGCGCACGGCGCCGTATCACGGGTAAAGATAGGACATGCTGCACCGTACCGCTCCCGTACAGGGCCGTGAGCCCATAGGAGTGTATGGGGGACGTATATACCTCCCCCATACATGTGTGTGAATGTAGCCTCAGACAGAAAAATAGATCTGGGCCACGGTATGTTTGTCTGGTGTTTTTAAAATTAATAAAGGTTACAATTTACTTGCCACTACACCCCTCTCAATCCTTTCCCTTTTCCTATATTATATAACAGATATGGACTTTGGCTTGGTCACATCAAAACAAAAGACATACCATTGCCGTCTGATCTCCAAGTTTTTCCAGACGTGAAGCTCTCTGAAGCTGTAAAAAATAGAATAATTGAAGTTTCAATTATTATCAAGTGATATAGATCATGTGACAGTATTACCTCAATTATACTATAGATCTAAGAAGACTGCACAGTTATACACAAATATAAGACTGTTGTTGGCTGATCCTCATTACACAGTAATGTGTATAGGAGGGTCGCTCCCAGCAATCGTCCCACAAAATGTCATCCATTCCATATACACTACTCAAAAAAAAATAAAAGGGAACACTCTGGCCCTTTACTAATTAAAAGGCCCTAGAGGCCTCCCTTTACTAATTAAAAGGCCCTAGAGGCCTCCCTTTACTAATTAAAAGGCCCTAGAGGCCTCCCTTTACTAATTAAAAGGCCCTAGAGGTCTCCCTTAACTAATAAAAAGCCCCAGCCTTCCTTTACTAATTAAAAAAAGACCCTAGCTTCCTTCCCTATACAAATAGAAACCTTATATACTTACCCTTGAGATCTTCTTCCGCGTACCTTCACTCCTAATGGCGATCCGCCCATCTTCTGTAGCTCCTGCAGCTACAGAAGATGGGCGGATCACCGACGCGGGGCTTGTAGGTAAGTATGGGCGCAGAAACACGGGGGCGCGGCGGCAGCGCTACACAGGGGCACCATGGTTCGGGGAACTTTCCCCGTGGCACACTCAACCGCGGCACACAGGTTGAAAATCACTGCTCTAGAGCAACAGAGCGGCACGGACAGAAGGATCTGTGCCGGCACCACTCTGTACACCATTCACGTCTGTCTCTTAAAGAGACAGGCGCGATTGATTTTTCATGTGGGCAATTCGGGCGGCAATCGCTACCCAAATCGCCCACATTATGGCCCCAAATTTCGCCGCCTAATTTAGGGCTTGGGAATCCGCCACCTGAGGCGAGATTTTCATCTCGCCTCATGGCAGATGCGGCCCTGCTGCCAATATTGGTGCTGTGCGGCAACTGGGTCTTGGTCCCTGGCGGTGATGTGTTGCAGCGGCGTTGTATACCATGTGATGCCGCACCTAATAGCGTAGGGACCCACTACAAGGTCACTGTAAAGTAGTTAGTAGAATGTAGCCTGGCAGCAATAGGTCATTGTATGATTTGTGGATGTGCGGTCCAGTTCTATTTTTCTCTCCCAATGTTATCATCTATTAGCGTAGGGCCACTGTGTTTTATTAACCGCTTAAGGACGCAGGGTTTTTTTCGCTCATTTCTCGCTCTCCACCTTCAAAAATCCATAACTTTTACATTTTTCCGTGTACAGAGATGTGTGAGGGCTTATTTTGTGCGTAACAAATTTTCCATACCGTGTACTGAAAAGCTGAAAAAAATTCCAAATGTAGAACAACTGAAAACGTTCTTATGGGGTGTACGTTTTACGACTTCCACCGCGCACTCCAAATAACACCTCTACTTTATTCTATATATTCAATACGATCACGGTGATACCAAATTTATATTTAGGTTTTATTGCGTTTTAATACATTTTAAAAAATTAAACGAATATGTACAAGAAAAATAATTCTTTGCCATATTCTGATATTAATAACTTTTTCATACTTTGTTGTCATTTTTGTGAAATGAGACAATGTTTTCATTGCTATCATTTTGAGGACTATGCAACATTTTGATCACTTTTTATTACATTTTTTGTGTAAAACGGTGTAAAAGTCGTGTTTCAGATATTTGGGCGCCATTTTCCGTTATCGCCAGCAATAACTGTTTTTATATTATGATAGATCGGGCATTTTGGGACGCGGTGATACCTAATGTGCTTGTGATTATTACTGTTTATTATGTTTTATATCAGTTATAGGGAAAGGGGGGGGGTGATTTGAATTTTTAATATTCTATAAATTTTTTTTAAACTTTTTTTTTTCTTCACTATTTCTTAGACCATCTAGGGTCGTTCCTGATTGTTCCTACCATATACTGCAATACTACTGTATTGCAGTATATTGCGCTTTTGCATATGATTCATTACAATGAGCCACTGGAAGCCACCAGGAAGAAGAAGGTGAACTGCGGCGGAACTGAGTGGGGAGCGACACATGCAGGATATCCGAGGCACAATCTTAGTGAATTGTGGCACAATCCATGATCGTCGGACATTCCGGATCGGGGTCGCGACGTGGACAGGTAAGTAAATGTGCCCCAATGACTTTTGCGTTTCACTTGGCTGTAAGCCATAATCATCAAGATTAACATAAAGTTCACTCTGTAATGACTCCATATAATACATTTCACTTTTTGAATTACGGAAAATAACTTTTTTTTAGATATTCTAAATTCTTGTATTTCCATATTTCCCATAATCCCCCAGTAGGGCATCAATGACTGTAGGACTCCACACACCTGCAGAAGTATCCTTAAACGGTAAAATCTCCATAAGGAGTCTACACACCTCCCAGTCATCAGTGCAGTCATAAATAGTTCATATTCACATTGCAAGTACCCCTCTGCCACTCATCTTATGGCTTAGAGTTATTTTCCCTTATGGGTGCATACTCCCTTAAAAGGTGTATTCCTACATAGACAAGTTTCTTAAATATACTCAGGATAAGCAGAGCGGAGTATAAGCCGAGGCCCCTAATTTTACCACCAAAACCTGGGAAAACCTATTGACTCGAGTACAAGTCGAGGGTGGGAAATGCATTGGTCACAACCCCCACCCCCCAACCCCCCCGCCCAGAATATAGCCGATGTCAGCAGAGCTCCTCTTCTGTCTTCCCCGCTGCTCCTCTTCTTTCTTCGGTCTTCTTTAAAAGCCAGCAGAGATGTGGTCAAGTGCTCTGCTGGCAGGCGCATACTATGACGCGGCCATTGATGACGTCATAGTATGTGCCGGCCCATAACATGGCCGCATCTGTGCCGACTGTTACGGAAAACTGGAGAAAGAAGAGGAGTCGGTGAGCATCGGGGCCGCCGGGGGGGTGAGTATATAAGTTTATTTTTTTTATTGACTCGTGTATAAGACGAGGTGAGGTTTTTCAGCACATTTTTTGTGCTGAAAAACTCGGCTTAAATACGAGTATATACTGTAATACATTCTCTAATTCACTGCTATTAATTCCAAACTGTCTCTACCAGCCCTGGTATACACATTTTCATTTGACCCTGGTTTCCGACCCAGGATCTTCTGACTTTAGAGTCGGCACACATTTTATTTGACGCTACACTGAGATCTTTTTTGCTCTCTGCCTCTAGCCCCCTCTCTTGCATTACAACTCATCACATTGTAAGCAGCGCTACAAGCTACAGGCAGATAAGTAATTTGTCCGGGGGAAGGGGGAGGGAGGCACATAGGAGCAAATGTAGCAGAGCTAAGAATGTCGTTTGCTATATGTATCTCATCATCTTTGATCTGTCTCATCTCTCTTTCTATGTGTCAGATACTAATACAATGTTCAGTAAGTAAATGAAAGTGTACATAAACCTGTACACCTTTATGATCTACCCACATTGTCAGCACACAGCATCTCACAGCACTAGAGTGATCACAAACTGTATGCTTAGAGAGTCCCTGCCAACACACTGGACTCTTATCACACCCTAGGCTGGTCAGTGTAAGTGCTAAAAAAGAAATAAAACTGTGTAAAATTGTAAAGTAAGGGGGTTGAAAATGATCCTTATTGTGTAAACACCACTAGGGGATTGAAATTTGAGATTTTTCTTTCATGGGCAAACCCCCTTTAAGAGGAGTCTTAGAGCAGAGATGTACATAAATGAATCATATATATGCAATGCAAATCTGCTGCATTCACAGTTACCAAAACATTGTCCTGTGTAACAAGGGCCACAACTTCAGACAAGGTCTGAGTTAGAAAATCTATTCTCTTACACCATAAGGCCTCATGCACACGATCATTATACAGTATGGGGCCAAACACAGTATTTTTAAGGTAATAAAGAGAAGATCCTTTACAGGCTCTTCATCTCTAGAGCAGAGAGCAGTTATAAAGAGTGCTTCTTTCTAGAGTGCCTGTCCTGTATTACACAGGCAACCCAACGATTGAAACATACATGGAGCCATTAGGAAGCTGAACACTTAATGCCCAGGGCAGATATTAATATTTGCTAGATTTCTAATATTCCAGGATAAACACATCTTGCTTTAGTGTAGAAATGTATGTCATCCTTGTATTAAACTAAAAATCCTTATAAGAATGAATTACTGCCATAAATCCAGTAAAAGCAGAGTGTCTGGACAATGCAGGACTTAAGTTGAATTTGTATGCGAGTCGGAACAGGTATATTTTATAACTGTACCTGTAGATACAATTGCCACACAGAAAAAAAAAAGTATTTTCAACATTTTTTGATGACATAAAGCTTCATTACAGACACCTTACAGCTGATCATTGCAGCCTGGGACTAAAGTAACACATCCAGAGCTTCAGAGGTCACAGTGAGCAGAGAGGTCTGTCTGTAACTAGGGGTCATCTGTAAGTTGGGTGTGCTTAAGTGGGGAACCATCTGTAATTATGGATTGGTAAAGTAAAGGAATAAAAACAAAAAACAGTCATAATGGGTCATGTGAAGAAGTTTTATTGAGGAAACATACCTAACTTGGAGAGATATAACAATGCTAATGTACAGATATTAAGGGAACAGACAGAGGTATAGATAACGGTAATGGATCTACAACTGGAACGTGGCAGACGTTTGTAACATGGCGTTGTAAATAAAGGTATTATTAAATATGACAAACTGTTTAGTTATTATTTTGATGGCTTCTTGTGCAGCAGCACCTGAAATAAAGAGAGAAATAAATCAATTAAAAATAGATTTACTCTTGGAAATTACAGAACGTGTATTGTACATTTCTAGAGGTTATAGACCCAAAGCCTGAGACAGTACCAAAGAGATCTATCTCAGCTCCGGTGTTGTCATCTCCACAGTCCAGTTTACAACTTTACTTTATTAACCATCTAAAAACATTAGTAAGCACATGGAGCTTTCTAAGTATAAATGCTGTATTACCTCCTAGGAAGGAAGCAATGGTGTGAGGTTCAGCAGCTCCATATCGACAGCTGGAAAAGAAAGAAATTGTACAGTTAACACTGCGCATCCCACAGTCATCAGCTTCTGACCTACTTCCTACAAGACAGTTGTCCAGACCAATCTCATCACCCTTCAAGCACAAAGGAACCGGAGTGTCTGTATAGTGTGTGTCTGAGTGTCTGTGTAGCCAGGGGCATTCAATCTGTAGCTAAATTTAGCCTCTTCACTTGTTTGCTTTCGAGTCACTCTACTGTATTTTACTACCCTGAAAATCATATGGCGTTGGCTGCATTCGGTCAAAAGCCTAAGGGATGTGCCTACGTCACATTACCATGGTTTCTGAATTTGATCAGCAATAGGATGTACAAGACACTTACATTTATACAGTTATGTTTCATGTAGCAGAGCTAAAATTGATCACAGATTATACAAGATGAGGTCAAAATGACTTGAGTAGTTTAGTTCTCCATCTCTGAGCAGTTACAATGGGTGAAGGCATTTAGAAGTTTTAATGTTTTGGGCCAGTTCACATTTTAGTTATTTCATCAGTTATAATCAGCCAAAACCAGGAGTAATCACACCAAACATCCGAAAAGGTTTCCATTATACCTTATCTTTGCGTAGTCTCCACTCCTGGTTATGGTTCAAAATAACTAAAGCAAAAAAAACTGATGAAATAACCAAGATGTTATATGGGCCTTAGGGGGAGGGCAGCGTATCATTATCTCTACAAAATGAGATGGACACAGATAGGAATGATATAGGGAAAGATACAGATACTGGTTCCATTCCCCATCTCTTTAAAATGTTATAAGTAGAGACAACTGTACCCTGTCCTTCCATAGACATAGTCATCACGTCTCTCTTTAGTGAAGGTAAGTTTGGGAACCAAGTGCATTACCTGTTTTAATATATCTTTATGGCCAGTAAAGAAATCAGTAATCTTTATGCTTGTTGAACCCTGAATGTCTTATCCCTATTGTGCATCTTATTATTAATTTTAATTTAAAAATTTAATTTTATCACCCCCCCCCACCTTCAGGGCTGTGGAAATCCAACTCTGACACCACCAAAATGGTCAATGACTACACGACTCTGACAGCACAGCTTTCCTGGTCACTCTAGCAGTTCAAAAATGAGAGCAGCCATTTCTCCCCAGTTACCTAAATCAGGGGTGCACAAGCTGCACAGACAGGCCACATATAGCCTGTCAAGCCCCGGATGCAGAGCAGTCCCACGAGCAGGTAAGGACCTTGGAGTGGTAAGTACTACTGCACCTGGGTCCTCTCATTCTACTGGCGCAGCTCTGCTCGGATTCTTGATGCTGGTGCATACAGCCAGCGTGGGACACAGAGTAGAGCGGTGTGTGGAGGAGAGAATAAGCTGCATTGTGGTTCAGGGAGCAGGAAAGGAGAGGATTTTTTTTTGTCTGCTATGTGGTCTCCAGTATTACCATCATCAGCTCTGGGGTTTGCAGTATTAGTGTCTGCTCTGAATGCAGTATTTGGTTTCTGGGGTGGTAATTATTGGTGTACTGTTTCCTACAATATTTATAATTTATGTGTTGTTCACCCCTGGCCTAAATCCTTATACCAGCATTTAAAGGAGATTTCCTAATTTATTATTTATTTTATTTTTGTTGAGTCAGTCCATTTTATCACGCCACAGCCATGCCCCCTTCATTGTCATCTTTTGTAAGTTACTTTATATATTATTGCTTATTAATGCTGATAGCATCAATTATGATATAATTACCTCTGTGTATTCTTCCTGAACTTCAGGTCTACAAAGAGGCCCCTATTCTCCACGTTAAGTTGCTAGATTTATAGTTAGCACCTGAGGTTGTACTGTTGGTCTCTTTCCTTTTTTTCGTGTCTTTGAACATTTACAAATCTGTATGTTGCTTCCCCCCTCCCCCATGCTCCACATTTGTCATCACTTCTTCATCACTGAATCCCCTTACCACTGTTCGCTAGAAATTATGTCTGTATAGAGAGCAATATCTCATTTTGTTGATGTTATAACATATACAGCGCTATGGCCAATGATTCCGTATGTACTGTGCCATGTTCCAGATTCTCATATATTTGCTCAGCACTAAGCAATTAAATTGGGAACCGATAAAACAGTAAGTGCAACACAGATACATTTCAAAATGAGGATGTTGCATTACTAACAGGTTTGGTTGTGTCTAAAACCAATCTCCCATACTTCCAGATGGGGGACAAGGGAGCAGTATTACAAACACTGATGACTTACAATTCCTGGATATAGTCATCTTTCACGCTCAGCGATAACCCGTATTCCTGAAGAAAACTATTCAGGCATGTCTTCAGTTTCCCAAAATCGCTGTCTACTTGATAGTTATAAACACCTACAAAAGAGTCAATAATAGGATAAATTTTGAATAAAAGAACATACTAAGAACATCGACTGATGTAAATCTCTGATATCTAAAGCAAAGAGTTGATCCTGGTATCTGGTATGTCACTTCCAACAGCTCTGTTTGGGTTATGGATGGTCCAATATATTTAATGCCCAACCATGAGCCATTAAATCATCAAGACCTATTGGTGATGCTCATTGCCACGGGAACCCCTAACAATGACTCTGCACTATCCGGCTACAATGTCCATACCTATAGAAATAGTATATATATGGACACAACTTGTCGTAGTGGGCATCTTTTCGGCCCTGTCTCCTCGCACTGTCCCGGCCACATGGTAAATATTCTTCTCACTCACAGCAGGTTCATTGTTAGGAGTCCCTTCTGCTCCCTCTGCTTGGGAATTGTAGCAGAGTTCATACTCTAGCACAGTGGTGGCAAACCTGTGCCAGAGGTGGCACTCAGAGCCCTCTCTGTGGGCACCCAGGTCCTCAGCATAGAGTTCATAAGACAGGCCCCATGGCCTCCCGCTGCAGTTCCAGGCCACACAGGACATTTTGCACTCAGTACTATTTTAAAGCAACACATCCTTGGCTGCCTGGGACTGCAGGAGGAGTGAGGATGTGGACAGAGCTGGATTATAATTTGAGCTCCTGCCATGGGCCCTGCATTGTTCCTGTACAGGGGACCCTGGAGGGACGCTACATTAATAATCTGAATTTCTCCTCTTTCTAGTGTATTGATGTCCTCAGGACGCCAATACGATTGAAAGCTTTGACAAAGCAGTAAGCAATAAGTTATTGCCTAAATTGCCATGTTGGCACTTTAAAATAAATAAATGTTTTTTTGTTGTCTTTCGGGCACTTGCTCTCTAAAATGTTCGCCATCACTGCTCTAGCACAATACAGGGGTGCATCTCTGTTCTTGGAGTCACTCATATGGGTTTAGACACTCATTGGTGTCTGCTGACTTAAAATGTATTATGTATTATTGGTTTCTCAAACAAATCTTTTTGAGTGCCTAGAACAGGCGTCATCCACCTGCTTTCTGATTGTGTGAGTTCTTAATACATTTGCATTCGCCTTGGACAGTGCCTAGAGCAGGGTCGTTTTGGGGTGACAGGCATTATCAGGTGCCACTGTCTCCCTGTTGTCCTTTTTTTCTGTTGGGGGTACAATTTGGTTGTATCTCGCTACATTTTAAGTGATTTTACACTTATTTTTGTCCGATTAGTGTTTTCCCCTTTGTATCTATTTATTGTTTAATAAAGATCATTTTTTTTCGCTACTTGACACGTTTCTTTGTATTTTCTATATGACAATTTGTCGTAGTGGGACAACCGCCTTAACCCAATGCATTTCAATAAATCCATTTTATACAGAAAATAGAATTTACCTGGGTATCTTCCATGCTGTTTATGGAACCTATCCACAGCCCTCATCATGAGATAGAACACAATTTCATTATCTGGATTCTCCATAAAGGAAACTGTAAGAAAATAAAATTTTCTCAGCAGGTGGCAATGTGATTCATTCAATTCATATGGCAGTGCAGAATGGTGATCAGTGATAATTTAGAAATACCATAGCATTAATAATTAAACATGACTGGTTTTAGTAAAGAACTACACCCCTCTTTATGGATTTATTATCTTATTGCAACTCGGTCCTATTTCCGAGAAAAGGTCGAGCTGCAGTCCAGCTAACAACATATTAGCAGGTGTGGCACGGCTTCGGTGACAAACCTGGTAATTTCTGTACAACAAGAGAAGCCTCTATTCCCAAGAATGGATTTTATGCCTCTGTGAAGTCTGAAAGTCATTAAGAAATAGAACATGATCTTTTTCTTTCAAAAATCAAGTATAAGTTATCATGGAACGGACTCACCCTATGATGTTAAAGTTTCCACGAAAAAGACGGACAAGCACAAACCAATTTTCAGCCATAAGAAACACTGCAGAGAATTGTCAGTTATGTTGACTAACAATTTTATATAAACAATCAATATATAAAGCCATAATACATTACGCTACACACAGGACCACAGTGTTCCAGTCGGCATAGCAAGGGCCAATCTATAAAGCAGCAGAGTGAGGGGTCTCCTAAAAGGAGAGGGAAAGCATGGGGAGCCCTCCACCACCACTCTGCTGCTTTATAGACTGACCCTCACTATGCCGACTGGAACACTGTGGTCCTGTGTGTAGCGTAATGTATTATGGCTTACTGACCCTTTGTTTGTACTATATATATTGATTGTTTCTATCCATTTTTGAAACCTTGGATAAGCCAGAACACACAGTCAGGTATTTATAAGTGATATCAGAGGTGGTATTATCCATTGTGAGAGGGGGTGTTGTTGGTTTATACCTACCTGTGTAACCAACATTGTATTTCATATATGTACTTGGTACATTTTTAATTGATTTTAGCCTTGAGTTTTCCTTGTACGTCTTATGTGTAACCCAATAAAGATTTTTCTATTTTTTGTGCTATATTTTGCCTTATGACACACTTTCTTTGTTCTTGCCATTCGTGATAATTGTTTATGGTATGTCGGCATCTGTTACATTTGACTGGGCTGTGCAAGGTCCTTTTTGTGTCTGTCGTTGACTAACAATTTCTTACCAATGTCATCCTTTTTAGCAGTGTCCACCCCATATTCTTCCTCTAAAGATCTGCAGCGGACTATTCGAAGGAAGGCGCAATTTCTGCCTGAGAAAAAAAAATCGTTTTACAGAACTGTACACAATTAAAAATGAAAAAAAACACCAATACCAACCACATGAGATGGATGATTGATGCCATTATAACATTTGCAGCAACTAGTGCTGTTATATTCAAAGCTTATATGAATGCTCAACCCTACAAACACCCCAACTAAAAAAAATAAAACCTGGGCAACCCCTTTGACATCTGTGGCAAACAGTAATAAATATATGTTAGTCAATGTATGTATTACATTAACAAAACACTATTTATAAAAAAGGGCAGAAATATAGTAAAACTTACAGAAAAGACGGATATCTTTTTCAGAGATGCTTTCTGGGGGCTGCAAAGAAAAAAGGTAATTTGACCATATCAACAAAAGTTAAAATGTTCAAAGCAAACAAGACGACCACCTTCAAACAACAAAAAGAAGAAAACATCAAGGACAAAAGCACAGACTTACTCTGCCAACGGACTGAAGGAGTTTAGAAACATAGTTTTCCACAGTTGATGCATCATTTTTTGCTTTCTCCCGATACCTAGAAGACAACATTAAACACCGGTTGACTTCAGGACACTTAGGTAAATTTCTAATGATAAATATAAGGGGAAATAAATACTTCAATATGTCCAGCCCAGTCATTTAACTTCGCAGGAAATAAGCCACCATCAGAGAAGCCTACCAGTGGCATCTCGCCACATTGAAAACTTGCACATCATGTATAGGAATAAAAGTTATTGGACAAATAAGATGTAAGCGTTTTATAGATGTCACGTTAATGAATGATAACAGAAAACATTACACAGTACTGAACTGTAAAAGGAAAGAAGCTGTACTGTTGGTTTATAACTAGTGATGAGCGAGTATACTCGTCCGAGCTTGATGCTCGGTCGAGTATTAGCATACTCGGACCGGCTCGTTGCTCGGACGAGTATTTGCCCTGCTCGATAACGAGCATTTAATTAAAAAAAAAAAGAAAAGTAAAACATTTAATTAATCGTTTATTGAAGAAAACAGTGAAATAACACAGTGCAGAATAGATGCAGATGTTCGGGAACATCTGCGATCTGTTCTGGAGACACGCGTGCAGAACGGTGTTCTCCGCAATAGATTTGAAGAACAATATGTGTGAAGAACAACTTGCAGATGTTTGGCAACATCGCAAGTTGTTCTCTACACAATTTGTTCTTCAAATACTATGCGGAGAACACCGTTCTGCACGCGGTGTCTCCGGAACAGATCGCAGATGTTCCCGAACATCTGCAATATGTTCTGCACTGTGTTATTTCACTGTGCTCGGTCAGTTTGTAATTTTAATGGCAAAAAATGTCGGGTCTCCCATTGATTTCAATGGGGCTCGTTACTCGAAACGAGCACTCGAGCATCGGGAAATGTTCGGTTCGAGTAACGAGCACCCGAGCATTTTAGTGCTCGCTCATCTCTATTTATAACCATTTTAGACTCTTGTCATATTGTAGTGGAACTACATCAATATGGTTCTTGTGCAGTATTCTTGTATGACCATGCTGACAACTAAATTATCTTTAATAGGCAGAATACAGAACAAAATATATTAAAAAAAAAATATAGGGAATATAAATGCTAGTGCAAGCTTGTGGTGTGGCTTAGATTGCGTTGTCACATTTTCTAGCGTTAAACTATGCCAACTAATATGAGGTGCAAGGTTAGACTAGATAGTCTTGAACTCTAGCTTTGCACTCTCTAGTCTAATTTTGCTCTGTTTTAGACAGTTTGGTTTATCTCCCTTATCAGATTAACATTTAAAACTTAACTATAGTTTTAGAAGTCATTGGCTTCTAGAGGGGAAAATTGTTTAAGTAAAATACAAAATGTCAAGGAACTCACACATTCTGCAGTTTGATGAACTTATCAGAGTCTGCAATCATATCTGGAATGGTTCCTCGTAATGGCAGATTTCCTTTTCCTTCACATGCTGTAAACTCCTTGACAGCTCGAGCCAAAATCCAAAAGTCAGAAGACTGAAATCAGAGAAGGGCACAATATGTTGATATTGAAATACCGTATTTTTCGGACTATAAGGCGCACCATCAATAAATGCCTTCTAAACAGTCTAGGTTCATACAAAAGGCGCACCTGATTATAAGGATGAATGACCAGCAGGTGGCAGACCTGTGCACAGTTCAAGGCAGCTGCAGTTCCAGTCAAACGAGTCTCCAATGCAAAGAGCTCGGATCTCAGAGGTATGGGCTGTTAGGGCTTAATGTTGCAAGGGTGATGCTGCAGGGGTTAAGCTGTCTCCCTCTGCCCCTTCTCTTTCCCTCCTCCGGCAGGGTGCTAGTCCTGTGGGGTCCCTGTGGCACCATCTCTTTCCCCTGTTACAGGGCTGGCAGGTATAGGGGTAAAATTGCTTACTCGGGAGGCCGATGAGGATTGCTGTGTGGTAGGCACTATGGCGCTAGTGGTACTGCCGGCCCTGCCAGTGTGGGGTATTGTGTCCGATGTACAGCGTGGGCTGGTGCGGGATATTGCTGGCACGGAGCTCTTAAACGGTATACAGTAAGTGTTGTCTGTAAGTACGGTTCATATATAAGGCACACTGGACTATAAGGCGCACCTTTGATTTTTGAGAAAATCAAAGGATTTTTTTGTGCACCTTATAGTCCGAAAAATCTGATACTAAAAACACCCATATTTTATTTGTCCCTGAGCATACCTTCCAGCATGTCAGTAGAGTACAGAAGAAAGTGGGTAGCACTAGAAATGTCAGGGAGAGGCATTCTTTACATTATAAGTTATTTATCTTTAGAATGGGCCATCAATTTTAAAAAATAATAAATGCATTGTTTACAGAAAGACTACACATCAATTCTATATTGGTATGCCCCCTTTTTTTAATGGTCAGAGAAATTTCTCTATTCAAGTACATAGAGCTTGTTATGTTAATAAAGACATGGTTAAAAGACATGGTTCAAAATTCAAAATAAAGGAATCTGACTATTTTTAATAGAATATTAACCATTAGGTTTCACCTGTTGTGTGATGTTTTTGCAACGCTCATCAATAAATATGTCTTCAACATTGCTTGGGACCTAAGGAGAAACAAAGGCAGTAATAAAACATTCAAAATAGAAAAAGGTATATACTCAGAGGTAACAATAACGCCTGTACAAGCCTCATGGATGCTTCTACATATCTACGCTTGTAGAAAAGGTTTCATGCATATTAATACATATGAAACTCGTCCCTGCTCAATAAAAATGTACAAGAATAGTTCTTGAAGCTAGTTACCAGAAAGTGACTGCAGTGAGTGTCTATAGGAGGTGCTCTGGCTAGTCAAGAGATATAATGTAATTTAGATTAAAAAAATATATAATTAAATTGGTTACCCTGAATGCAACATCATAGGAGTAAACTGTTATAAAGTTACCCTTGAATAACAATAAAGCCAGTTGCTCACAAGCATGTGCATTCTGAGGAAAAAAACGATCCTTACGCCGGAGGAATTTGCTGGATTAAGTCTTCTATCACTGGGACAAAATTGACATGCTGGGTTCAGTCCAGTGATAGGAGGTTTGATTTGAGAAAACCATACAGCACGCTTTTTTTTACCCTACTCAGGCTGCACTTGGTATTGGGCACGCATCCTAGGGCCGCATTCTAGAACAAGCGTCACATGTTTTTCCAGTAAACAATGAAAAACACGGTACTAGTTCCCAATTGCAAGCATTTAGGTCAGGAGAAACTCCTCCATACTGGGCTTGAATTGAATTACTAAACACAATTCAAACTCAGCATGTGAACAGTAAGTTGAGATGTATGTTTAGGGTTTCATGTAACTATCATGTGGTATTGTCAGAAGTACATGCCATATTTATACATTGGTTTTTCTGCAGGTGACCACTGTACTTTGTTTATGCCAGTGGATTATTTTTTGCGTTACAGCAACTGAAAAAATGCTGTGCAACCTCTAGAAGACAATAACAAACACCCCAAATTTTATATTCAATAGTCTTGGACAGTTTTCACAGATTAATCTTGCCCCAATGCTTGTTAGTTCACGAGAAAAGTGTTAAAATTAGTCTGCACAAATTAATTTTTCTGCAACATATTGTATGTTTTTTTATAACACAATTTCTTTTTGTAGTTCCCAATATAAGCAAACTGATATTTGCAAAGTGGTGGAATATCCTGTATAAAAGCCATGCTAACAGGCATGGGACCTTCTGCTAGCAATGGACAGTAAATGATTTCAATTGAACATATTCAACAAAACTGAAGAATATGTTCATGCACACAAATAAATACCTTTGTAGTGTTTAGTGCAGTATTTACATTCTTCACAGCTTCCTCAAAGTTCTCCTCATCTTCCGGGACACCATTCTCATTTTTCAGGATGCCTGTAACATTGCATTATTGGATTATTAGATTATGTTCAAACAGTCTATTGCTGATGTGCTGAAAACTAAACATACCTTGTCTGATGAAATCACGGAAGGCTTCTTTTTCTTTGTAACTTTTGGGTATTTGTCCTGCATTCTACAATAAATGGAATCATATCATAAGGAAGCGAGGATGCTGGACACCATGCAAAGACCTGCCCAGATTCTTACCTCTTTATGCCACGTCCCTAAGTACTTGGCCACCACAATAATCCACGGAGTGTGACTGTGATCCTAAACATTGAATAAAACAGGTCTAAATCCATTTGTAAACAGGTGATATCTCGCAAGGCTGGTACAACCCTTAAAAATTCACATATAGACATTCCAAATACCTTTCTTTCCATATGATTCAGGTCATATAACTGAAGATGTTCTCTAAGCTCAGAGAAAGGCTGGTCCAGCCTCAGATCCTCCAACGCATTATCTGGATGAGATTCTATAACTGAAAAATCAAAGTACAGCAATAAATCTCCACAAAGTGTATGCCCTTCTACAAAGCTAAACCAGTCACATAAACTAAAGACAGAAAAATCAAATCAGATCTCTTACCAGTATGTTCTCTCACAATAATCCGCATGTAGCCAACAAAACCATACGCCCGACAGACCAAGAGAGGAATATTAGAGCTCCAGAGAGTTTCAGCCAAACGGAGCAAAGTGCTGGAACAGATGTAAAATTGTCAGATAAGGAACCACAAAAAAGTCATGTTGGAGTTGCAGCAATCAGGCAAATAGACCTACCTTTCTGACAACTGAGTTGCAATTACTAAAGTAAACTTGCAAAAGAAAGACGGATCATTGTCTAAAAGTTGGTCTGGATTCTAGAGAATAAAAGAGAGTTAAGAATGGAAACCCAATGACATGTGGTCTGCAGAATAGTATAGTACTACCAACAACCTCTGCAGTGCACCAACCTCAGCTACATAGTTGCCTGTGACATCTTCATTTAACTCTTGCAATAGTTCCATGGAGGTCTGCGCCCGACTCTGACATAAATTAAAAAAAAAATTTAAAGGAAAAATGAAATGCTGTATAAAATATATTGCCAATGACAAAACAGGAAGACACTGTTTTACAGGACAACTTTATACCATTAAGGCCCATTCAGAAAACAATATCCTGATATGTATTTAATATCCATATTTTAAAGCAAAAATGAGTACTAAATACTGACCAGAAAACTGCAAAAAATTGGTGACTAAGGATTAATAAATGTTGTCTTCTTTCTCTCAACCCACTTAGCTATTGGGTGTATAGGGCGAACAGCTATGAAGGTTCATCAATATTTAAAGCCAATACAACCTCCTCTGTAGAGGAATTTAATCTGGCACTGCTGCTAGATAAAGAACCTGAAAAAATATTTGAAGTTCATTTTCAAAGACTGTATTAGGGGTATATATTTACCAACACATTGCACGACACCATCAAGAACATAGGTAAGGGACCAATGCAGTCCTGCAGCACGACACCATCAAGAACATAGGTAAGGGACCAATGCAGTCCTGCAATGTCTTGGTACAGACACGCACCTGAACACATTTTGTGAAAAATTTACTTTGGATCCATTAATGAATACAAAAACTGCAGGGCCAGACTGAGTTCCTTTATATTTCTCTGTATTCCTGTAAATTACTAAGTAAGCACGTGTCGCTGAGAAAATATTCCTGTCTGTGTATGTCCGCGAGCCATTTATCTCATTTTGTGGATGTTTATTATACCAATATACAGCGCTATGGCCAAATGCCGTGATGTAGCTGGACCCAGTTGCACAGTTCTATAATTTGCCAGACTAAGCAACTATGAATGGAAAACGACTAAACAGCTAAGGCATACACAGTACAGTTCAAAATGAGGATGTTGCTTACTAACAGTTGCTTTGGTTGCTGCTAAAACACAATCCCTCATACTTCCAGATGGGGACCAGTGGAGCAGTATTAAAAACACTGATGATCTACACATATTCCCCTGGATATTAGTCATCTCATTCACGCTCAGCGATAACCCGTAATTCCTGAAGAAAACTTATTCAGGCTGTTCAGTTTCCAAAATGCTGTCTACTGATAGTTATAAACACCTACAAAAGAGTCATCATAATAGATAAATTTTGAATTAAAAGAACATACTAAGAACATCGACTGAGTAAACTCCTGATATCTAAAGCAAAGAGTTGATCCTGTATTGGTACTCATTCCAACAATGTCTTAAAGAGGGTTATGATGTCCAATTACATTTACTGCCAACAACAGCTGAGCCATAAATAATCAAGACTATTGGTGATGCTCATGCCACGGAACCCCTAACATGACTCTGCCCATCGGCTACAAATGTCCATAACCTATAGAAATGTAATATATAGGGAAACAAATGTCGTAGTGGGCATCTTTTCGGCCCTGTCTCTCGCACTGTCCCGCACATTTAACTAGTCTTCTCACTCACAGCAGGTTTCAGTTAGAGTCCCCTCTGCTCCTCTGCTTGGGAATTGTAGCAGCAATGTTATACTCTAGCACAGTGGTGGCAAACCTGGCCAGAGGTGGGCACTCAGAGCCCTCTCTGTGGGCACCCAGGGTCCCCGCATCAGTAGAGTTTAAGACAGGCCCCATGGCCTCCCGCTCTGCCAGTCAGGCACACCAGGAAATTTTGCACTCAGTACTTTATAAGAAGAACATCCTGGTGCCTGGGACTGAGGAGGAGTGAGGATGTGGACAGAGCTGGATTATAATTGCGTCCTGCCATTGGCCCTGCATTGGTCCCTGTACAGGGACCTGGAGGGACTCATTAATAATCTGAATTTCTCCTCTTTCTAGTGTATGATGCCTCAGGACGCCAATCGATTGAAAGCTGTTGACCAAGCAGTAAGCAATAGTTTGCCATCCTTGCCATGTTGGCACTTTAAAATAAATAATGTTTTTTTGTTGTCTTTCGGGCACTTGCTCTCTAAAATGGTCGCCATCACTGACTCTAGCACCATACAGGGGTGCATCTCTGTTCTTGGAGTCACTCCTAGGGTTTAGACACTCATGGTGTCTGCTGACTTAAAATGTATTATGATTATGGTTTCTCAAACAAATCTTTTTGAGTGCCTAGAACAGGGTCATCACCTGCTTTGATTGTGTGAGTACTACATTTGCATTCGCCTGGACATGCCTGAGCATGAAGCAGGGTCGTTTGGGGTGACAGCATATCAGGTGCCACTGTTCCTGTTGTCCTTTTTTTGTGGGGGTTGACAATGGTTGGTATCTCGCTCCATTAAGTGATATTTACAGATTGTTCTCCTCATTTATGTGATTTACCCCGATTTATTCGGGGTGTCCCCTTTGTATACATTTTATGTTTAATATAAGATCATTTTTTTTTCGCTACTTGACACGTTTTTGTTGTATTTTCTATATGAAAATTGTCGTAGTGGACAACGCCCCTTAACCAATGCATTTCAATAAATCCATTTTTACTGAGAAAATAGAATTTACTGGGTATCTTCCATGCTGTTTATGGACCTATCCACAGCCCTCACATGAGAGTACGACCCAATTTCTTTTTTGGATTCTCATAAAGAAACTGTAAGAAAATAAATTTCTTCAGCAGGTGGCAATGTGTTCATTCAATTCATATGCAGCAGTGAAATGGTGATCAGGATAATTTAGAAATACCATAGCATTACTAATTAACATGAACTGGTTTTAGTAAAGAAACTACACCCCTCTTTATGGATTTATTATATTTATTGCAACTCGGGTCTAATTCCGAGAAAAGGTCGAGCCGCAGTCAGCTAACAACATATTAGCAGGTGTGGCACGGCTTCGGTGACAAACCTGGTAATTTCTGTACAAACAAGAGAAGCCTCTATTCCCAAGAAGGGATTTTATGCCTATTGTGAAGTCTGAAAAGTCAATTAAGAAATAGAACATGATCTTTTCTTTCAAAAATCAAGAATCAGTATATTATCGTGGAAAGGAAATCACCCTATGATGTTAAGTTTCACCGACAAAAGCTCCGACACCACAAAACCAATTGTAGCCCTAGAAAACACTGCCGAGATTGTCAGTTATTGTTGACTACATTTTATCTCATAACACAATCAATATATAAACCATTAATACATTCGCCACGCACAGACACACATTGTTTGACTCACTCGGCATCAGCAAGGGCCCAACTATACAGCATGCAGACGTGAGGGGTTCGCCTAAAAGGAGAGGCAAAGACATGTGAAATGAGCCTCACCACACTCTGCTTGCTTTATAGACTGACCCCCACCTTGTCGACTGGAACCGTGATCCCGGTTGTGTTAGCTAATATTCGTATAGGTAGGCCTACTGACCCTTTGTTTTGTACTATATCTAGATTTGTGGTCTATCCATTTTTTGAAACCTTGGTAAGCATCGCCAGAAGCCACCATCAGTTATGGCTATTCAAGTGATATCAGAGAGGGGGTTTTTGTTATACCCTACGGGCGGGTTGGGTATCCCTTGTAACCCAACATTGTATTTCTTTCATATATGTACTTGGATACATTTTTCAATGATTTCTAGCCTTGTATTTTCATTCGATTCGTCTTTATGTGTAAACCCAATAAAGGATTTTCTCTATTTTTTGTGCTATATTTTGGTCCCTTATGCACCACTTTCTTGTTCTTGCCATTCGTGATATGTTTAGGCTGATGTCGGCATACTGTCTACATTGATCATGGGTTGTGGCCCAATGGTCCCTTTTTTTTGTGTTCTGTCGTTTTGCGAGCTACCCCTTTCTCCCACATGTCATCCTTGTTTAGCAGTGTCCCCGCTATTCTTCCTCCAAAGATCTGCACGCGGCTATTCGAGAGGAAGGCGCCATTCCTTTCTGGCCTACAACACAAATCGTTTTACAGAACCCGGTACCCACTCACATGCCCAAAAAAACACCCAATACCCGAACTTCCCATGGCATGGATGCTTGTGCCATTTAAACATTGCAAACTGTGCTGTTAGCATTCCCACAGCCTTCATTGAATGCTCAACCCTACTAACACCCCAAAACCTAAAAATAAACCTGGCAACCCCCTTTGTCGCTGGCAACTAGATAATGTGCCCATGTTCCACCTTGTCTGTATGGCTTCACTTACACAAACACACCGTATTTATAACGGGTCCAGCAAGACTATATACTACAAACCTTACAGAAAAGAACGGATTTCTTTTTTTCAGAGATCTTCTTTCTGGGGGCCTGCAAAAAGAAAAGAGTAATTTGACCATAGTCACAAAAAGTTAAATGTTCCAACGCACACAATGACGACGCCTCACTTCAAACAACAAAAAGAAGAATTAAGCAACAACATTCAGGACAATTCACCCACAGACCTACTCTGCTCCCACGGTATTCGTGATTCTGAGAAGGCGTTTCGAAACTTAGTTTTCCACAGTTGTGCTCATTTTTGCTTCTCCCAGATACTCGCAGGACACACCTTCAACCACGGTTTTTGACTTCAGGGACCAGAGGTCAATTTAATGATAAATTGACTAGTGAATATAGGGAAATAACAACTTCCTCTCTGTCCCAGCACAGGCCCAGTATTAACTTCGCGGAATAATATAAGCCACCCTTTAGGGAGCAGCCTACAGGTGGCCTCTCACATGAAACACTCTGCACATAGCCTAGTCGGCAATAAAAGTTATTTGACAGAAAATGTAAGGTTTTCTCGGGTTTCTCGATGTCACGTTAATCTGACTGCTACCCGTCCCGACAACGTACACACAGATGAACTTAAAAGGCAAGAAACGACTTGTCTGGTTGGTTTCCCTGTGTCTTATCTTATATTCGCGTCTTATATTTACATGGTTATACTAGTGATGAGCGAGTAGTATATCGTCCGAGCTTGATGCTCTATGGCGCGTACGATCGCCATACTCGGACCGGCTGTTGTTGTCTTTCGGCCGAGTCTTGCCTGCTGATTACCGCGCCTTTCCTTCCCCAAAAACAAAGAAGGTAATGTCCCTTCCTGTCTCGTGTTTAATTGCCGACCACCGTGCATCACAACCGTCGAAGGTTGCTTGCGAAAGATGTTCGGGACTCTGCGATCTAGTTCTGGAGCTCACGCGGGCCTGAACGGAGTTCTCCGAACAGTCTTTGCCGAACATCTGTGTGAAGCACAATTTGCAGATGTTGGCCCCTCTCCCTGGCCTATTTGTGTCTACAATCTTGTCATTTCAAATCCTCTTTGCGGCGCACACGGTCTGCATATTCGGGGTTATGTCTCCGGGAGAATGAGACATTGAATAGACTGTACCGGCGACCCGGTGACAGCACGGCGGTTCTCCATGCCAACTAGTCTTGCCGGACGCAATCTGTGTGATTCACACGAACAACTGCAGCTGTTTCCATAACTATGGCAAGTGTTTCTCCACTTATGTTTCTCCAATACTGTGTGCGAGAAACACCGTCTTGCTTCTATAGCGTCTCACGGAACCAGAGCGCAGATAGTTCACGACGAAACATCGCCATCTGTTGTCGCGCTGTGTTCTTTCCACTGTGCCAGCGGCTTCCAGTCGACTATTTTACGGAAATATAGCTCGGGTCATCCAGTGATTTCAATGTCGGCGAGTTACTAGAAAACCGCGCACCTCTCGTAAGCATCGGACAAGTCAGGTTCTGAGCATACCGAGCCCACTTTTTTCAGCTCACCCTTTCGAGATTTAGTGCTCGCTCATCTCTATAACCATTTTAGATTGTCTATTGTAGTGTGAACTGACATCAATGATGGTTCTTGTGGCAGTTCTTGTATGACCATGCTGACAACTAAAATATCTTTTAATAGGCAGAAGACAGAACAAAATATATTAAAAAAAAAATATAGGGAATATAATGTAGTGCAAGCTTGTGGTGTGGTTTAGATTGCGTTGTCACATTTCTAGCGTTAAACTATGCCAACTAATATGAGGTTGCAAGGTTGTAGACTAGATAGTCTTGAACCTCTGTTGCACTCTCTCAGTCTAATTTTGCTCTGTTTTAGACAGTTTGGTTTATTCCCTTATCAGATTAACATTTAAAACTTAACTATAGTTTAGAAGTCATTGGCTTTTAGAGGGGGAAAAGTTTTTAAGAAAATACAAAGTCAAGGAAACAACATCTGCAGTTTGATGAACTTATCAGAGTCTGCAATCATATCTGGAATGGTTCCTCGTAATGGGCAGATTCCTTTCCTTCACGCTGTGTAAACTCCTTGACAGCTCGAGCCCCAAAATCCAAAAGTCAGAAGACATGAATCAGAGAAGGGCACAAATGTGAATTTGATAATGAATACCGTATTTGTCGGACTATAAGGCGCACCACAAATGCCTTCTAAAACAGTCTAGGGTTCATACAAAAAGGCGCACCTGATTATAAGACGGGAATGAACAGCAGGTGGCAGAACTGTGCACAGTTCAAGGCACGCTGCAGTTCCAGTCAAACGAGTCTCCAATGCAAAGAGCTCGGATCTCAGAGGGTATTGGGCTGTTAGGGTTATGTTGCAAGTGCTTGATGCTGAGGGTGGTTAAGCTGTCTCCCATCTGCCCTCTCTTTCTTTCCCTCTCCGGAGGGGTGCTAGTCTGTGGGGTCCATGTGGCACCATCTCTTTCCCCTGTTACAGGGCTGGCAGGGTATAGGGGTAAATTGCTTATCGGGAGGCCGAGAGGATTGCTGTGTGGTAGGGCAACTATGGCGCGGTGGTTACTGCCGGCCTCTGCCCGTGTTGGGTATGTGTCCGATGACAGCGTGGGCGTGCGGGATATTGCTGGAGGAGCTCTTCACGGTTATCTTTTTGTACAGTAAGTGTTGTCGTAAGTACGGTTCACTATATAGGCACACTGGACTATAAGGCGCACCTTTGATTTTTGAGAAAATCAAGAGGTTTTTTGTGCACCTCTAGTCCGAAAATCTGATCTAAAACACCCCCATATTTATTTGTCCCTGAGCATCCTTCCAGCCGTCGTACGAGTATCGAGAAGTGGGTTAGCCGGTTACGAGTGTCAGGGAGACGGCATTCTTCCTATAAGTTTTTATCTTTAGAATGGGCCCATCATTAAAAAAATATAAATGCATAGTTATCAGAAAGACTACCACATCAACCTTCTATATTGGTATGCCCCCTTTTTTTAATGGTCGAGAACAGTTTCTATTCAAGTACATGCGTTGTTATGTGTAATAAGAAGGATGGGTAAAAGACATGGTTCAAAATTCAAAATAAAGGAATCGACTAGTTTTTTATAGAATATAACCATTAGGTTTCCCTGGTGTGTGATGTTTTTGCAACGCTCATCAATAAATCTGTTTCAACATGCTTGGGCCTAAGGAGAAACAAAGCCGTAATACAACATCAAAGTCGAAAACAGGGTACTATATTCAGAGGTAACAATAACGCCTGTACAAGCCTCATGGATGCTTCTACATATCTACGCTGTATGTAGAAAAGGTTTCATGCTTATTAATACATATGAAACTGTCCCTGCTCAATAAAAATGTACAAGAATAGTTCTTGAAGTAGTTACCAGAAAGTGACTGCAGTGAGTGTCTATAGGAGGTGCTTGGCTAGTCAAGAGATTATATGAATTTAGTTTAAAAAAATATATATTAAATGGTTACCCTGAATGCAAAATCATAGGAGTAAACTGTTATAAAGTTACCCTTGAATAACAATAAAGCCAGTTGCTCACAAGCATGTGCATTTCTGAGGAAAAAAACGATCTTACAGCGGAGGATTTGCTGGATTAAGTCTTCTATCACTGGGACAAAATTGACATGCTGGGTTCAGTCCAGATGAGTGTAGGAGGTTTGATTGAGAAAAACATACAGCACGTTTTTTTACCTACTATGGCTGCACTTGGTATTGGCACGCATCTAGGGCCGCATTCTAGAACAAGCCGCATGTTTTCCAGTAAACAATGAAAAACACGGTACTAGTTCCCAATTGCAAGCATTTAGGTAGGGAAACTCCTCCATACTGGCTTGAATTGAATTATAAACACAATTCAAAACTCAGCAATGTGAACAGTAAGTTGAGATGTATGTTTAGGGTTTCATGTTAACTATATGTGGTATTGTCAGAAGTAACATGCCATATTATACATGGTTTTCTGCAGGTGTGACCAATGTACTTTGTTTATGCCAGTGGATTATTTTTGCGTTTACAGCAAATGAAAAAATGCTGTGAAACCTCTAGAAGACAATAAACAAACACCCCAATATTTTATATTCAACTAGTCTTGGGACAGTTTTCACAGATAATTCTGCCCCAATGCTTGTTAGTTCACGAGAAAAGATGTTTAAAATTAGTCTGCACAATTAATTTTTCTGCAACATATTGTATGTTGTTTTGTATCACAATTCTTTTTGTACGTTCCCACTTAATGCAAAACTGATATATTTGCAAATGGTGGGAAGATCATGCTATAAAAGCCATGCTAACAGGCATGGGACCTTCTGCTACGAATGGGACAGTAAATGATTTCAATTGAACATATTCAACAAAACTGAAGAAGAACTATGTCAGCACAACAATAAATCCTTTGTAGTGTTTAGTGCAGTATTAATTCTTCACAGCTTCCTCAAAGTTCTCCTCATCTTCCGGGACACCATTCTCATTTTTCAGGATGCCTTGTAACATTGCATTATTGGATATTAGATTATGTTCAAACGTCTATTGCTGATGTGCTGAAAACTAAACATACCTTGGTCTGATGAATACACGGAAGGCTCTTTTTCTTTTTTGTAATTTGGTATTTGTCTGCTGATTTACTACAAATAAATGAATCATATCATAGGAAGCGAGGATGCTGGACACCATGCAAAGACCTGCCAATGTTCTTTACTCTTTACGCCACGTCCTAAGTACTGGCCACCACAATAATCCAGAAGATAGGGGTGTGACTGTGATCCCTAACATTGAATTATAACAGGTCTAAATCCATTTGTAAACAGGTGATATCTCGCAAGGTGGTACAACCCTTCAAATTCACATAATCGACTTCCAAATACCTTTTTCTTCCATGATTCAGGTCATATAACTGAGATGTTCCTAAGCTCAGAGAAAGGCTGGTCCCAGCCTCAGATCCTCCAACGCATTATCGGTGAGATTCTATAATGAAAAATCAAAGTACAGCAATAAATCTCCACAAAGTGTGCCCCTACAAAGCTAACCAGTCCATAAACTAAAGACAGAAAAATCAAATCGGATCTCTTACCAGTAGTTCTCTAACAATATCCGCACGTAGCCAACAAAACCATACGCCCGACAGACAAAGAGAGGAATATTAGCGCTCCAGGAGAGTTCAGCCAAACGGAGCAAAGTGCTGGAACAGATGTAAAATTGTCAGATAAGGAACCACAAAAAAGTCTGTTGGAGTTGCAGCAATCAGGCAAATAGACCACTTCTGACAAACTGAGTTGCAATTACTAAAGTAAACTTGCCAAAAGAAAGAGGATCATGTCTAAAGTTGGTCTGGTTCTAGAGAATAATAAAAGAGAGTTAGATATGGAAACCCAATAATGGCTGTGGGGTCTGCCGAATGTATAGTAACTCTGAGCCCCACAACCGTCCTGCCCAGTGCACAACCTCCCGCTAACTCGTTTCGCCTAGCTTGCACCTCTTCCCTTTTCACTCAGCCTGACGCAATTCCTGTACCCGGACTTTTTCGGTCTTTGCGGTCCGATCTCTGCACTCATCATTCAACCCCACACTTATTTCCTTTAAGGCCCATGGAAATGCGTATCACATATCTGCCCCCCCCCTGCCCACAGAACCAACGCACGAAGCGCCATGTTTTACAGGCCCCTTGTCCACCCTTAAGGCCCATTCCAGGCAAACAATTATCTCGGATGATTTAATTATTCGACCCTATTTGGTAACGCCCAACATGAGTCGTCAATAACTGCCCAGGCCCCCTGCACAACACACCCAACTTAGGTGACTACAGGACTCATCACTGTTGTGCTCTTTCTCTCCAACCCCCTTCGACTGGGTGTTAAGAAAGGAGCGAACGCTATGACGGTTCATCAATCATTTCAAGCCACCCTATCTCAGACACTCCTGGTCGAGGATAGAGGAATTACCTGGCACTGCTGACGCTCATCCGCATGGCAAAAATATTTGAAGTTCATCACATCGCTGCTATAGGGGTATATATTATAAACCAACACATTTGCAGCGCAGACCTCACGACACATCGGTCAGGGAACACAATGCAGATCCGCAAAGTCTATGGTCCCGCAGACACGCACCCTTGGGCAACATTTACAACCTTAAAAATTCATCAGAGAGACAGGCCAAATTACCTGTCTTTCCAAGGAGTCAGGTCATACTGAAGTATGTTCCTAAGCTCAGAGCAAAGGATGGTCCCAGCCTCGATCCTCCCAAGCATGATCGGGATGACGTTCTCATCAAACTTGAAAAATCAAAGTACAGCAATAAATCTCCACAAAGTGTGTGGCCCCCCTTCCAAGCTAACCCCGTCACCTAACTAAAAGACAGCAAAACACTTCAAATCGCGATTCTGTACCCAGTTAGGTTCTCTTCACGATATCGCAGCATGAGCACCAAAACATACGGTTTTGCCCGACCAGACCAAGAGAGGAATATTACGAGCTCCAGCGAGAGTTCAGCCAACGAGCAAAGTGCTGGACACAGATGTAAAATTGTCGAGATGAAGGAACCACAAAAAAGTCCATGTTGGAGTCCTGCAGCAATAGGCCAACTACCGACCGTACTTCTGACAAACGCTGAGTTGCATATAGCCGAAAGTACACTTGCAAAAGAAAGAGGATCACTGTCTAAAAGTTGGTCTGGATCTAGAGAATAATTAAAAGACGAGTTAGCATATGGCTATAACCCATAACATGCTGTGGTCGGACAGAATAGATAGTACTACCATACAACATCTGCACATCGTGAACCAACATCAGCTACATAGTGGCCTGTGACACTCTTCTTTAACTCTTGACAATAGTTCCATGAGTCGGCGCCGACTCTGACTAAATTACAAAAAAAAAATTTAAAGGAAAAATGAAATGACTGTCATAAATTATTGCCAATGACACAACAGGAAGACACTGTTTGACAGGACAACGATACCATTAAGGCCTTAGAATACAACTATCATGATATGTATTTAATATCCTATTTTAAAGGGGGCCCAAAAACAAAATGAGTACTAAATACTGACAGAAAAATGCAAAAAAATTGGGGATACGGATAATAAATGTTGTCTTCTTTCTCTCGAACCAATAGCTATTGGGTGTATAGCGGCGAACACGTATGAATTAATCAATATTTAAGCCAATACAACTCCTCTGTGAGGCCATTTAATCTGGCACTGCTGCCTAGATAAAGAACCTGAAGTTCATTTCAAAGACTGTATTAGGGTAATATTACCAACACATTGCAAGACACCAGCCAAGAAACATGGGTTAAGGACCAATGCAAGTCCTGCATGTCCTTGAGACAGACGAGCACCTGAACACATTTTGTGAAAAATTTACTTTGGATCCATTAATGGATACAAAAACTGCAGGGCCAGGCTGAGTTCCTTTATATTTCTCTGTATTCCTGTAAATTACTAAGTAAGATCATCATTGGAGTGGCTTGAAAAATCTTATTTTCATAATCATTAATTAATTCCATGGTGCTGTACATAGCAGAAGGGGTTTGGTGAAGAGGTGTGGAGGCGAGTAATGCTTTAAAATTACAATTGGAAATACAAGCTGTACATAAAAATCTAACTTTTTTAGTACAACTTTATATATGGATACCTCTGGTTCTGTGAAGAACCCATACACAATCCATATATCATATTAAAGGGGAGATTCTCCTGTTTAATATGACACCAGAATTGTATTTCTAGGTGCAGGGTCCAGGAGATATAGCTGTTTCAAATTGGCCACTGTTATGACATTTATAAACGTCCTTTCTGCACAAGGTATGTGCAGATAGGACAAATATAGCCTTATGGCAGCCGTGAAGGGGTTAAAGAATGGGATCTCCTAATCCCTAATTGGACGGGAGTGTCCACAAAATCACAGAAAAGCCATTGTAATCCAAGTTGATCAGAGATTTCTGCTTACCTTTCCAATACTACCTTTGTGGAGGAAAAAACTGAAAAAGAAAAAAGAAAACATTACTGTGTGCACCTCATACATTGCAGATGTACAATAACTAACACAGACCCCCCCTGGCAGACTACAAATACAGTGCTCAAACCAGGAAATAATAATACAGGAGTACCCACCCCCCCAGAGCAGGCACCAATACAAGAGACGTCCCAAGAGCAGGCACCTTATTAGTGTCACACAATATCATTTTTCCTGGCTAGCGACAATTGATCGTACCGGGTCATGTTTATTCTGATACAACTATTTACTATAGTTATAGGAACAACATATTGTGTTTTCATCAGTCACACATGGTTGACATAAGGGTGATCTAGGCCTATCCATTTTGTAGGCTTAGACTTCTAACAATGGATGTTATAACTGGTAGTGTTGCACCGATACTAGAATTTGTGTGCAATACGATACCTGGTTAAAGTATTGCGATACTTGATACCGATACGATATTGTAGTATATGTGTTGTCCTAGTAATGTTAATATAATATACCATACTAAATAGTATAATTTAGGGCTCATTTAGACAGGGGCTTTTGATGTCCTGGTGTTCTTTTATTGCGGATGGCAAACGGACCCACTATTTCCTATGGCTCTGTTCACATGTCCATTTTTTTCACTGAAGTGGAGACAGTGATAAAAAAAAATAGCAGCATGTGTTATTTTGTCCTGCATGTGGACCACGTACATCCATAGAAGTTAATGGATCGGCGGACATGCCCATCTGAAAGACCACTTATTTTTTGTTTTATACAGATTTATTCATTTAACTTAACTGTATTACCGTATGTACTCGAGTATAAGCCGACCCGAGTATAAGCCGAGACCCGAATTGTACAACAAAACGGGAAAAACTACTGACGAGTAAAGCCGCGGTGGGAATGCATTGTCAACACCCCCCCCAATCTAACAGCCTCCCGCCCCCCGTAGTATACAGCCTGCCAGCCCACCAAGTGTATACCGCGCAGCCCAGTAGTATACCCTCCAGCCCCATGTAGTTAACAGCCTGCCAGCCCCAGTAGTATTACAGCTCCAGCCCCAGTAGTATACGACTGCAGCCGCCATGTAGTATACAGCAACGCCAGTCCTAGAGTATACAGCAGCCCCTAGTAGTATACAGCAAGGCCCTAGTAGTATACAGCAAGGCCTAAGTAGATACCGCAAGCCCTAGTAGTATACAGCAAGCCTCGTAGTATACAGCAAGGCCCTAGTAGTATACAGCAAGCCCTCGTAGTATACAAGCAAAGCCCCTCCAGGTATAAGACAGTATACAGCAAGCCCCTAGTAGTATAAACAACCAAGTACACAAGGCCCCTAGTAGTAGTACAGCAAGGCCCACTAGCTGAATGTACTACCATGAGCAAGACCAGTAGGATACCAGCCTATGACGCCCTCCACAGCGTGGCGTATAACAGAAGCTGCCCCACGGACACTAAAAAAACAAACTTAAATATCGAACACACCTCTTGAGTCGCGCGGCTCCCGAGTCCCCGATGTCAGCGCGTCCCGTCTTCATTCTTCCGGCATGAACGCGGCCAGAGGTCGCACTAACATATTTCTAGAAGGGTAATAATACTCTCTTATATTTTTGAGGAGTATTTTTGCGGGAAGGAGTATGAAATCAGTAATACAAGTATATAACTCATAGCTGTATATAATGTGATAGACGCTATTTATATAAGAAATCATGTGTCAGTGTCTTCTGTGTTAAATAGCAAATTGAGGAGGTAGGATAGCTACTAGCATGCCCAGCTGGAGCCCAACGCACCAAACCCCAACCACAGTCGCCCGGAAAACTCCCACCACCCACATGCGGCCCGCCGAAACCCCCACCACACACGCGGCCGCGAAAACACCCCACACACCACACTGCGGCCGCCGAAACCTGCCAACCACCACCACTGCGGCCGCCAAACCTCCACACCACACGGCGGGCCGGCGGGGGGACGAAACCTCCCAACCCACCACACCAGGCTCAGAAACCTCCCACCACCCACATGCGGCCCGCCGAAAACCCCCCACCACACCTGCGGCCCGCCGAACCCCACACCACCCCTGCGGGCCCGCCGAACATCCACCACCACAACTGCGGCCGCCGAAACCTCCACCACACCACTTCGGATAAGCAGAAACCTCCCACACCACACTGCGGCAGCCGACACCTTTCCACCACAAACACGGTGGCTAACGCCTCTGACACCAACGTCCAGACTGCGGCTAAAACGCACAATGTATCCCCTCCCCATGTGACCAGGATGTGGCAGCCGCCACGGCCCCAGTGGCCAGGACTGCAGCCGACACTGCTAATCCATAATAGTCGACGCTTGTTGTAACAGGTTTTTTAAAAATGAAATTTTGTTTATTTTTTTGGTGTATGTGTTGGGGGGGGGGCGTTTTTTTTTAGGTCTACCACCTTTATTAATTAATTTACTTGTGTCTTTGTCTTTTTACGTGTTTTTACTGTTAGCAGCCTGTTTCACCTCCACCTGCCACCTAGCACTCGCCAGACACGCAGTCCACGTAACACATAAATTTCCTAATGCCACCTCTCAGCAACCGCAAGAAAACGCAGTCCACAGTAACCTAATACCTCATGCCACCTCAGCACCAGGACATTCTAGGTCCCACGTAACAACATTTACACCTGCCACATCAGCACCCGCAGACAGCACGTCCCATGTAACACCTATACGGTATAGCACACCTACATGACACCAGACAAGACACGCCGCCACGCTAACGACTTTATACCTAATGCACCTCCTCAGCAAGCGCCAGACACGCAGTCCCACATAAACCTATACCCAGTGCCACCCAGCACCAGACATGCGAGTCCCACGTAACATTACCTCACTGCCACATCAGCACTCACCTGAACGGCAGTCCTACGTGCACCACCTGCCACCAGCACCGCCAGCACGCATCTACGTAAACATAAACCTCATGCCACCTCAGCACCGCAGAACACGCAGTCATACGGTAACACACACTGCCACCTCAGCCCCGCCAGACACGCAGTCCTGATGACACAACTGCCACCTCAGCTCACCCCCGACACGCAGTCCTACGTAACATAAACCTCATGCACCTGAGCAAACGCCAGACAGCGCAGTCCTACGTAACACACAGATGCACCTCTGACATCCAAACACGCAGTACTATGTAAAATACACTTCCTGCCAACTCAGCCCCTGCAAGCCATGCACAGTCCCATGAAACATAAGGTTTCCGGACCTTATACATCCATTGTCAGGCCCCCTCACCCCATACAATATAGGCACAACAGTACTGTCCAAGTTTACTGCAGGAGCCCTTACAGCTCGACTTCTGTGAGCAGATGCGTGGTACGCCACGCCTTTCCGAGGCTACGCCCCTCCGTGAATCCCGCTACCGGAGCAGCTCATCTACGACTCAGCGGGTGTGTGAGTGAGCCGTGCGGCCGCGCGCTGCCATTGTAATGTCTGACCCCCCGTGCTGTGCGTCGGACCGCTCCGCCCCACACTCAGCAGGGATAATTGCAAGGTACTTCAGATGGCAATTCTTCTGGGAGTCCTGCGCTCATCAGGTCTATGACGCTGGTGAGGCGTTAAGCGATCTCTGAACGCGGCCATCTTTTCTTCTAGCTGCGCAGAGTCATGATGGCGGCCACTGAGAGAAAACATGGCAGCGTCAATGCCGGATAATGAAGCGCGAAGACGCGCCGCGGCGAAGGACGAAGACAGACGCGTGCATCCGGGAAATCGGCCGCGCGCCGACCATCGGGAGCCGCGCTGACGTCGGAGGGTGAGTATTTAAAGAGAACCCGTCATGCAAAAATAACACCCTACACAAAATATTCATAAAACGTGCCATAGAGAGAATTGCATCTATCCCTTCCATTGTCCCTCCCATGCTCTAAACCTAGAATGAGCGGTCCTAAAGCTGTATGCTTAGCACTAAGGCACCCTGTGACATGTCCAGGAAGCTTAGAATAGATCAAGTGTCCACTCTATTAGGAGGGGAGGCACAGCCACGGGGCCCCCCAGTGTTGGACTGAAGAACAGTGCACATATGATGGAGAGGCTGTAAATGAGTGCTTCCATGGTGCTGGTGGCCACGCCACGCCGCCTACGCCCAGCTGCAGCCTGTGTTGATGTGTGTGTGTATAGCGAAGGTAAAGCAGCTACCAGGCAGCCATGGTACAGCAGAACATGTTAGATTCATGGTAGAGTTGATGATCTGTGTTCTCTTGGTAATTGGAGGATGCAGCAGAACACACATCGCAATAACTTTACTAGACATGTACACACGACATGCCGCAGGGGAGGGAGAGGGAGGGGTCACCGGGGTGGGACATCCCGCCAACTGACCTGTGAACCAAGCCTATGTGCATGTATAACAAAATAGATGATTTTACAATGAATAATGTATGGAATAACTAAATTAAAGGCTCGGATGGGATCCTTGTGAGCTGCTCCAACAGGTAGTAGTGACAGGACAAGTGACACAGACCTGATGACAGGTGTCCTTTCAGTTTATTTTTTTTAACTGGGTAATTTTTTTTTATAATAGACTCGTGTATAAGCCGAGGGGACGTTTTTCAGCACATTTTTTGTGCTGAAAAACTCGGCTTATACGCAAGTATATACGGTATATGCTAAATAATAATAATAATGTGATGATATTTTTATGATACTACATCTTCCTTCTATTGTATCAGTGTCTGCAGGAAGCCAATAGTATTGAAACTTGTGATACAGCATGGATTAATAGGTCACTCCTTAAATTATAATGTTGGCACTTGGAGACATACAAGTGGGTTTTGGTTGTAGTTTGAGCGTTCGGTCTCTAAAAGGTTCGCCATCACTGGCCTAGTGGATAGAGGCTCTGTCCTGTATCTCTGGAGGTTGTGGGTTCAAATCCTAGGATGGGCCAAAAAAATCATTTAATTGCATCATTCAGAGACATGTTTCTAGGGAAGCCCTGGGAGATGTAGAGACCCATATATGGACAGATGGTGATATTACCCTGATGAAATGGTCCCTTCTCTGCAGCTGACCCTTCATATCTTTAATAAGGATTTCCTGCCTGATGTCTGCTCGATGGGAATCCTCTGCAGACAGATACAAGGAGTAGAAGTCTATCAGTACTGCAAATTACAGAAAGCTGGTATTGAACTGTTCTCACTTCGAGAGTACTGTTCAAGAACCGATATTTCGATTCACTGTGCATCCCTAATAACTGTGGGTATCCAAAGGAGAGGTCACAGGCAATGCACCGGCGCACCTTGGTATGCATGTATATAAACACTTGTGGACTTTTACTTCTTTATACCTGATGAAGGCTTAAGTACTAAGCCGAAACGCGTTGTATATATATTTTTTTTTAACTCTACATGTTTTATACTCTCATCCATGTATTTAATAAAACCTAACAATTTTTGGAACTTAATCAGCCTGGTTCCTAGTTAGGTTTTTTTTTTTGGACCTAAAACCCACATTCTTTCACCGCTACCCCGCCGTCTGGATCGGGCAAAACGGACAACAGGAATCGACTGGCAGCTATACGCTTTATCACTCCCTGGAGGTGATCGGCTACACAGCCACACTTTCTCACTTCTATACGCTAATTAGATATACTTCACGAGGTTAGCGCCTCTTGTCTCTCTCCTTACCCTCCTTATATCCTACCGGACCCACCGCCTCCGGAGTGCATGAGGGGGTAATCCTACACCGGACTCCTTTAATTAACCCAACACATCTCTCAAAAGGATTCCCTGCCTGATGTCTGCTCTATGGGAATCCTCTGCAGACAGATACAAGGAGTAGAAGTCTATCAGTACTGCAAATTACAGAAAACTGGTATTGAACTGTTCTCACTTCGAGAGTACTGTTCAAGTACCGATATTTCGATTCACTGTGCATCCCTAATAACTGGTATTATCTGTTAAATATAAGATTATTATATTATCTGATTGGCATTGTGGTCACATCTATGTATCTTTTCTTCGGAACATGATTACATCTGACTACGTTTTTAGCCCCTTTACCTCTATGAAGTCTTTTAATATTTCATGTATTTATTCTCATAATAAAAACTTTTAGTTGACGAGTCATAGCTCTGTATGTTTTTGTGTTGTGATTTAAGTTATTTAGTGTCGAAGGACTCAATTTTTTTTTACCAATACAGAAACCCTAGAGCAGTTACTAATAATGGAAACCTCCAGATTAAACAGAAAATAAAAAAAAAACAAATCCAGCTGTATGTGCTGACGTTAGGCTCAAGGGCAGTGCAGCACCCAGAGCAGGGGAGGAGCCAAGAGGTGAGCACAAATGTCATCATTGCTCATGTTCCCTCTCGCTCAAGGCTCTACACTGCCCTGGGTCTTAATGCCAGCACATACAGCCAGCGTCAATAGCCATGGTAGAGTATGAGATACAGGGAGCCGGGAGCTCTTGCCTTACACGATCATCAAAGGAGAGGTCACAGGCAATGCCCGCGCAAGCTTGGTAGCATGTATAGAAACGCTTGGTGGACGTTTACTGTCTTTAGACCTGATGAAGCTTGTACTAGCCGAAACGACGTTGTAATAATATTTTTTTAACTCTACAGGGTGTATTCTCTCATCCATGGTATTGTAATAAAACCTAACATTGTTGGAACTGAATCAGCCGGTCCTAGTTAGTTGTTTTGTTTGGACCAAAACCCACATTCTTTCACCGCTACCCCCGCCGTCTGGAGCGGGCAAAAACGGACACAGGAAGCGACTGGCAGCGATACGCTTTAACCGCTGGAGGGGATCGCGACAAGCCCACTTTCTCACTTTCTATACGCTATTAGAATACTTCACGAGGTTGCGCCTCTTGTCCTCTCTCCGTACCCTCCTTATATCCTACCGGACCCACCGCCTCGAGTGCATGAGGGTATCCTACACCGGACTCCTTTAATCCCTAATAACTGGTATATTATCTGTTAAATATAAGTATTAGATTAATCTGATTGGCATTGTGGTCACATCTATGTATCTTTTCTTCGAACATGATTACATCTGACTACGTTTTTAGCCCCTTTACCTCATGAAGTCTTTATATTTCATGTATTTACTCATAATAAAACTTTAGTTGACGATCATGGCTCCGTTGTTTTTGTGTTGGTGATTTAGTTATTAGTGTCGAAGGACCAATTTTTTTTACCAATACAGAAACCTAGAGCAGTTATACTAATGGAAACCCAGATTAACAGAATAAAAAAAAAACAACATCCAGCTGTAGTGCTGACGTAGGCTCAAGGGCAGTGCAGCACCCACAGAGGGAGGAGCCAAGAGGTGAGCACAAATGTCATCATTGCTCATGTTCCCTCTCGCCAAGGCTCTACACTGCCCTGGGTCGTAAGTGCCAGCACATACGCAGCGGTCATAGCCATGGTAAGGAAGGAAGATACAGGGAGCCAGGAGCTCTTGCCTTACACGATGCATTCTGCCCGGCTGTCCTGCAACAAGAGTGTTGCCATCACTGATGCAGCACTCATTGAGTCTGGTACAGGAGGCACAGCGTTCAGGCCATGCAGCCCTGAGTTACTTATATTTCCATAGACAGCAGTCCCCGGGTTCGTACAAGATAGGTCGGAGGTTTGGGTCGTAAGTTGAATGTTTGGAGGTAATCGAAACTGTATTTAATCATTGTAGACCCCTACAAAAAAATTTTGGCCCCAGGGCCATGGAGGTTAAACAATGTTGCTGCAATGGGACCAAGAATTATCAATAAGCTTCATACAGACACCTGACACTAGTATGGCAAGCTGGGACTGAATTAGTAAAAGCGATTCCAGAAAAGCGGCCACAGAAGTCCAAGGGTCGGCTGGTAACTATGGGTTGTCGGTAATCGGGGTCCTTAAGTAGGGGACCACGCTGGATAGGGGTCTTGTTTGTGTTAGGATTTTCACATGGTCCAAGGCAATACACAGAAATAACAATTGTTTGTGTCCACATAGAACTTATCGTATGACCGACCATCCTCCTCCATGACCACATTGACAATCTACAATCGTGAATGAGCCAAGCAATACCGGTGGAAAGCGAGGAGATAGGGTTTTTTTAGGATTGTAGTACATTACAATTATTTAAAATGTGGCTAGATGCAGAGAGAAGGCACACAGTGCCTGGGAACGATTGGCCCTTCGGACGTTCACCTTGTGCCCATTTGAGGGCGCAAACAGAAGAAATGGAATTTTTGGGGGGGAAGAATAACAACGGCACACAATTGTGAAGCGGACCAAAAGTGTAGGGAAGTAAACTTTTGTAATTGTCTCCACTTCACAAGTGAGCCCAACGCTGTGTGAGTGTGACCAAAAGACAAGTGGAAGCTTATATGGAGCCTGAAAGGTGGCATAGCAGAGGGATGAAAAGTTGCAAAGGGGCTTGAATGACTTTGGCAAGACACCATACACAATCTCAGGGCAGGCAGCGGCAGCAGCATCTGTATACCGGGTAACACAGGTGTCTTCAGGATCTCCGGCCAGGGTTTCTGTAGCATTTTGGACCAGCAAACATCGGGGGCCCCGAGTCCAGGGCTTCCGGCCCAAGGAGCATCCCCAGACCCGACAAAACAAGCAGGCGGGGTCTATCAAAGGTCACTCCTTAAATTATAATGTTGGAACTTGGAAGACATACAAGTGGGTTTTGGTGTAGTTTGGGCGTTCCGGTTCTAAAAGGTCGCATCATGCCTAGTGGCATAGAGGCTCTCTGTCCTGTTTATCTTGGAGGTTGGTGGGTTCAAATCCTAGGATGGCCAAAAAAACACATTTAATGCGATCATTCAGCGACATGTTTCTCGGGAGAGCCCTGGGAGATGTAGAGACCCATATATGGAAAGATGGGTGAATTAACCTGATTGAAATGGTTCCCATTCTCTGCAAGCTGACCCTTTATATCTTTAATAATGGATCCCTGCCCTGATTGTCTGCTCTATGGGATAGCACTATGCAGGATCCAGATACAAGGAGTAGAAGTTCTATCAGTATGCAAATTACAGAAAACTGTATGAACTGTTCTCACGTCGTTTACGTCAGTCAACAGTACGATATTTCGATTCATGTGCATCCCTAAATAACTGGTATTATCTTAAATATAAGATATATATTATCTGATGGCATTGTGGTCACATCTATGTATCTTTTCTCGAACATGATTACATCTGACTACGTTTTTAGCCCCTTTACCTCTATGAAGTCTTTTAATATTTCATGTATTTATTGTCTATAATAAAAACTTTTAGTTGAAGCGTCATGTCCGTATGTTTTTGTGTTGTGATTAGTATTTAGTGTCGAAGGAATCAATTTTTTTTTACCAATACAGAAAACCTAGAGAGCAGTTACTAATTAATGGAAACCTCAGATTAAACAGAAAATAAAAAAAAAACAAATCCCAGCTGATGTGCTGACGGTAGGCTCAAGGCAGTGCAGCACCCAGAGAGGGGAGGAGCCAAGAGGTGAGCACAAATGTCATCATTGCTCAGTCCCTCTCGCTCAAGGCTCACACTGCCCGGGTCTTAAGTCCAGCACATACAGCCAGCGTCAATAGCCAGTAGAGTAGAGAATACAGGGAGCCGGGAGCTCTTGCCTAAACATCAATTGCCCGGATTCTGCACCAATGAGGTTGCCATCACTGATGGCAGCACTCGTAGTCTTTAACAGGAGGCAGCGTGCAGGCCATGCAGCCCATGAGTTACTTATATTCCATATATATAGGGGTTTTTTTTTGTTTAGATTTCACAATGGTCAATTGCAATACACGAAATAACAATTGTTGTTTTGCCACATAGAACTTAATTATTACCGACATCCTCCCCAATGACCACATTACCATCTACAATCGTGAATGAGCCAATAATACTGCGTGTAAGCGAGGAGAAAGGTGTTTTATTTAGGATTTGTAGTAATTACAATTAGTTAAAATTGTTCTAGAGGCAGAGAGAAGGCACACAGGGCCTGTGAAACTATTCGGCCGCTTGAACTTTTCTACCTTTGGCCACATTTGAGGCTTCAAACAAAGAAATGAATTTTTTTGGTGAGAATCAACAACTGGCACACAATTGTGAAGTGGACCAAAATTTATGGATATTTTAAACTTTTGTAATTTCGTTCCACTTCACAATGTGTACCACTTGCTGTTGATTGTTCACCAAAAATTACAATATTATATCTTATATTTGAAGCCTGAAATGTGGCAAGAGGTATAAAAGTTCAAAGGGGCTGAATACTTCGCAAGACACATACACAATCACTTTCAGGAGCGGCAGCGGCAGCAGCATCTGTTTATTACTGGTAAACACAGGTTCTTCAGGATCTACCGTGCCAGTGGCTTTCTGTAGCATTTACCAAGCACAAACAGGCGCCGATTCCAGGGCTCCTGCCACATGATCACCCCATAAACCTACAAAACAAACAGCAGTCAGGTCTATGATACCTGCCAATACTAATCAGCTGAGAATAGGTAAATAATGATTATATCGAGTCATAGTGACTACCAGTGACAGGATGCCCCCCCCCCCCGGAATACCAGGCCCAGGATGCCCACCCCACCCCCCCCCCGTGACTACCAGTGCCAGGATGCCCCCCCGTGATACCAGTGACCAGATGCCCCCCCGTGCACCAGTGCCAGGATGCCCCCCGTGACTACCAGTGCCCAGGATGCCCCCCGTGACTACCAGTGCCCAGGATGCCCCTCTGAACTGCTTTGGGACAAGTAATACAGCAGCGCTGAGCATGGCACAGAATGATTGTATTCCATCATAGCGAGCACATGATACCTAACGATGTGCGGAAGTGGAGATAGCAAATGGGAGACACCATTGCCTATATATAATACATATGAAAGGACAGCGCGTAGGGTGGAGACGGATGGCACAGGACGCCGCATCCTCCCAACCACCACACACAGTATTTACTGAGAGCTGTGCATACTTCTGCTCCTTCACTACTGAACCCTGCGCGACATGATTTCACCCGGAGAGCAATACAAACAGCCAGTTCCACTGTCAGCCAGCAGATGGCGAACACCATACAAAGTCACGTACTGTATCTGCACACAGCAGGTGGCGCTCAGACAGCGAGATATGTATCGAGGTCACACACAATATCAAGTCTGCCAGTAGATGGCGCTGAGTGGCGCGCATCACCTTTCTCTCGCCACAGATGGCGCTCAGTCTCGGTATGTGTGTCATTGCTGTGTCTCGCTTGTAGAGCGCGAGTGCGCTGGTGGTTCTTTATGAGTGTATAAAGTGATACAAAGATGTTGATTTGTTCCAGGGCTTTCTGTGGTGCTATAAGTAAACCAGCCTTCCTTGTACACGTGAGTATGTATACTCGGGCACGCCTGGTACACACAGCACATATAGAGATAAAAGAGGGAAGCATGGTAATTACACTATATAATAATTTCACAACATGAATCCAGTACTAACCACGCTAAATGTCCCTATCTGCTAGTGCCCGATACTTGGGATCTCAACGGACAATCAGCAATCAATAAATCCTGGTATAAACAGCAGTGATAACCTATATACATACTGGGGAGATTGGAAATGATATTAGTGTGCTAGTGTTGATAGAAGTCTGCCCTTCAAGCACCGCTTATGGCCTCCTGACATATCTGGCGGGTGGATTGAGAATAAACCATGCAAACCTTGTCTAGGTAGTGGCAGGCATGCAACGCCACTCTGCCACTGATACGTCAGATAATAAATGACCCCCACAGGGGCGTAACTGAGAGTGGGGCCCATAGCGGATTAATGCATGGGCCCCCCTTCTTCAAAAAAATAGCATATTTGTACAGGACATGATTATTAAATCACATGCATACTATACAACCACACAGGAGCCAATTTACTAAGAACAGTGCAGACTGTTACTATGTGCAGGGTCCTGTGTTAGTGTGCAGAGGGGCACCAGATCAGATTTCTGGGTTGCAAGTTCTTCATAAAATGTTGCCCCCTGCACTGCCCCTTTAACATGGGACGAGCAAAAATTCTTTCAAACATGACTGGCACCCTTTCTTGCAGAAATTTGTGTCGCATGAAGACTGTCCACGCGTCACAAAAAGGGTTGCAGGTGACAATAGTGTGGGCAGGCCACTTCTTAAAGTACACTGTGCAAGCAATTTGCACTAGAAAGAAATGCAAAATCCGGACAGACCAAAGTGCCGCGAACGGCACTTAGTAAATTGGCCAATAAAGTTCTACATACATATACACTACATACAGCAAATAGAAACTAAATACCAGTATATACAGCCAATACACACACACATCACAAAATAGGAATATTACAGAAGTTACCTGCTGTTGATTAGGCGCGGCAGGGAATAGTGCTGGTAGACAGGACAGATGGATGGCTGACAAGGCATAGGAGTTTGGGCATCTATAGTGACGGAGGGGAGTTAGCTCGGGATTCAGTGAAGTCGGCAAGGGTAGAGTATGAGATACAGGGAGCCGGGAGCTCTTGCCTTACACGATCAATTCTGCCCGGCTTCCTGCACCAATGAGTGTTGCCATCACTGATGGCAGCACTCATTAGTCTTTACAGGAGGCAGCGTGCAGGCCATGCAGCCCTGAGTTACTTATATTTCCATATACAGGCAGTCCCCGGGTTACGTACAAGATAGGGTCTGGAGGTTTGTTCTTAAGTTGAATTTGTATGTAAGTCGAAACTGTATATTTTATCATTGTAGATCCAGACAAAAAAATTTTGGCCCCAGTGACAATTGGAGTTTAAACAATTTTTGCTGCAATGGGACCAAGAATTATCAATAAAGCTTCATTACAGACACCTTACAGCTGATTATTTCAATCTGGGACTATAGTAAAGCATTCAGAAAGCTTCACCAGAAGTCAGAGGGGTCTGTCTGTAACTATGGGTTGTCTGTAAGTCGGGTGTCCTTAAGTAGGGGACCACCTGTATATAGGGTTTTTTTTGTTTAGATTTCACAATGGTCAATTGCAATACCACACGAAATAACAATTGTTGTTTTGCCACATAGAACTTACTTATTACCGACATCCTCCCCACTGACCACATTACCATCTACAATCGTGAATGAGCCAATACCTGCGTAAAGCGAGGAGAAAGGTTTTATTTTAGGATTTGTAGTACATTACAATTAGTTAAAATGTTTCTAGAGGCAGAGAAGGCACACAGTTCCCTGTGAAACTATTTGGCCCCCTTGAACTTTTCAACCTTTTGCCACATTTGAGGCTTCAAACATAAAGAAATTAATTTTTTTTGGTGAAGAATCAACAACTCGCACACAATTGTGAAGCGGAACAAAATTTATTGGATATTTTAAACTTTTGTAACTTTCGTTCCACTTCACAATTGTGTCCCACTTGTTGTTGATTGTTCACCAATAAATTACAATTTTATATCTTTATATTTGAAGCCTGAAATGTGGCAAGAGGTATAAAAGTTCAAAGGGGCTGAATACTTTCGCAAGACACATACACAATCACTTTTCAGGAGCGGCAGCAGCATCTGTTTATTTACCTGGTAACACTAGGTTCTTCAGGATCTCCGTGCCAGTGGCTGTAGCATTTACCAAGCAAACATGCGCCGATTCCAGGGCTTCCTGCCCATGATCACCCCATAACCTACAAAACAAATCAGTCCAGTCTATGTACCTGCCAATCAATAATCAGCTGAGAATAGGAAAATATATCTGATATACGTGGCGTCAGAATAGAGACATGTAATGGAATGTAACACCAACATGGCAGGAGTACCCCCCGCGACTATAAGCACCAACCCCCCCCCCCTGACTACCAGTGCCCAGGGTGCCCCTCTGAACTGCTTTGGGACAAGTCATACAGCAGCGCTGAGCATGGCACAAGACATACTTGTATCCATCATAGCAGCAGCATGATACCTAACGATGTGCGGAGTGGAGCAATAGCAAATGGGAGACACCATTGCCTTATATATAACTACAGCGGGTAGACGGGTGGCACAGGACGCCGCATCCTCCCAACCACACACACAGTATTACCTGAGCTGCCTGTCATACTTCTGCTCCTTCACTACTGAACCCTGCGCCATGATTTCACCCGGAAGCAATTACAAACAGCCAGTTCCACTGTCAGCCAGCAGATGGCGCACACACATACAAGCTCACGTACTGTATCTGCAACCAGCAGGGTGCGCTCAGACAGCGAGATATGTATCGAGGTCACACACAATATCTACTGTCTGCCAGTAGATGGCGCTGAGTGGCGCGCATCACCTTTCTCTCGCCAGCAGATGGCGCTCAGGTCTCGGTATGTGTTCATTGCTGTGTCTCGCTTGTAGAGCGCGAGTAGCGCTGGTGGTTCTTTATGAGTGATATAAAGTGATACAAAGATGTGAGTGATTTGTTCCAGGGCTTTCTGTGGTGCTATAAGTAACCAGCTCTTCCTTGTACACGTGATATGTATACTCAGGGCAGACTGGTACAGCACATGTACATAAAAGAGGAAGCATGGTAATACAACTATATAATAATTTCACTAACATGAACTCCAGTACTAACTACAGCTAAATGTCCCTATCTGCTAGCTGCCCGAGTATCTTGGGATCTCACGTGACAATCATATCAATAAATCCTGGTATAAACAGCAGTGATAACCTATATACATACTGGGGGAGATTAATGATATTATGTGCTAGTGTATGATAGAAGTCCTGCCCCTTCAGCACCGCTTAGGCCTCCTGACATATCTGGCGGGTGGCTTGAGAATAAACCATGCAAACCTTGTCTAGGTAGTGCGCAGGCATGAACGCCACTCTGCCACTGATACTCAGATAAATGACCCCCACAGGGGCATAACTAGGAGAGCGTGGGCCCCATAGCGGATTACTGCATGGGGCCCCCCTTCCCTTCAAAAATATATACATATTTGTACAGACATGATTATAAAATCACATGCATATTATACACACACACAGGAGCACATTTACTAGGAACACTGCAGACTGTACTATATGCAGGGTCCTGTGTAGTGTGCAGAGGGCACCAGATTCAGGATTTCTGGTGCAAGTTCTTCATAAATCTGTTGCCCCCTGTACTGCCCCTTTAACATGGGACGAGCAACAAATTCTTTCAAACATGACTGAGCACCCTTTCTTTGCAGAAATTTGTGTCGCATGAAGACTAGTCCACCGCGTCACAAAAAGGGTTGCATGTGACACATATGTGGTGCAGACACTTCTTAAATACCTGTGCAAGCAATTTGCACTAGAAAGAACATGCAAAATCCGACAGAAAAGTGGCGCACGGCACTTAGTAAATGTGCCCAATAAAGTTCTACATACATATACACATACATACAGCAAATAGACACATAAATACAGTATATACAGCCAATACACACACCACATCACAAAATAGATAGATATACAGAAAGTTACCTGCTGTTTTGATTAGGCGGGCAGGGAATAGTGCTGGTAGACAGACAGATGGCTGGCTTGGACAGGCAGGAGTTTGGGCATCTATAGTGACCGGCGGGAGTTCCGTGCCGTCGGCAGCTGTGTTGGGGTAAGGAGGAATCCGGGTGGTACTTTCATCAGGCGGATGAGAGGGAAGGCTGCGGGCAGTTGGGATTGCCAAAGAACGCTGGCTGCACCGTCAGCCGCAAGGGAGGGAAGGTTTCTGTTCTGGCAGCGGGAGAAGTTTGTGGGCAGGCGGGAGAGTGGGCGGCGGTTCGTACAGGTGGGCGGACCCGGTCAGCACAGCAGGCAGGGCTCCTTTACATTGTGGGAAGCGGGCCCCTGTTACTTCTGTGCTGTATCGGTCAGCAGGGAGAGAGTGCCCAGGGTAACGGCACTGACTAATAAATTTTCTGTCGTCCATCCCGGGCCCCTGAGAAGCGCGGGCCCCATAGCAGCTATGGCTATGGCTGCTACGTGGATGTTACGTCACTGGACCCCCATTATGCCTTTCCCCATTATAACACATGCGTCACAATAGCCTCAGACCGCTTGTAAAAAAAAAACAACTACACAACATGTATCATACCGTATTGGCATGTTCACAGTGTTATACACAGCGTAATTTAATAGCATAATCTATAGTGTCCTCTTTTATTTTATATACAGTACCCACTATCATTATCTAATAATATAATAATTATTCATTTATTTATATAGCGCACACAGATTATGCAGCACTGCCCAGAGCATGCCTAATCAGTATAATATAATATTATAATAATATAATAACAGTGTCCCCACAGTAGCAATTATATTTACAGTGCCCCTACAGTAGCCAATATGGTTACACAGACCATATAGTAGCTAATATAGTCATAGTGCCCCACACATTAATCAATTGTCAAAGTGCCCCCAAAAGTAAAAAGTTATAGTGCTCCACATAGTAGCCAAACCACAGTTGGCCCCACAATAGCCAAATCACACTGCTCCTCCTATAGTTGTTAAGTTCTGTTAGGGAAATATCCCCATATCTCGATGTGATGTGTGGTTCCAAATCATTGTATAGTACGAGCTGCTCGGTGAATCACTCAGACCTTCACATGTTTAAGAGAATTCCAATTTATTTAGGTAGCAGACAGTTTTTATAGGTTCTTGGGACAAAGGAACCTACTGAGCATGTCCACATTCCAATAGCCTTCAACAGTATATATGAGTGTAAAATGATCTGTGTTCACGGGGGGATGGTACTATTCATAGGGGTCTTTTCTATCAATAGAGCCAAAGAAAAAGACACATAGAGGGAGAACACAATAGAAAAGGGGATTCTATTCCCTCACAATTCCTCCCTTTTGTGAATAATTTCAGGTACTGCTCAGGTGGTACATTGACATGTGCTAATCACACATCCAGGACTTATCTAACCACTTCACCTGCTTCCCTCCTGAGCATCCTGAACATTACATCACAACACAATTCATGTAAATCCATTGTAAAGGGTAGAATCTCTACATCCTATTGGTGTATATACTTATACATGTCAGCCTACCAACCCCTGAGTACTACTAGACATAGTACAGCGCACAAACTGTCACAGCTTTCTTTTGCATAGCCCATGAAAGATTATGATCACAATCTTTCCCCAGTGATGCTGCAAGTGGTAAGAGTAACAATGTCCATAGCAGCATCGAGCTACACAGATTCATGTTCTGTAGTCTCTGGGTACTGCGCTCTTCTTCTTCAGCTGTCGTAGTCGCCTTGTAGTTTCTACACGTTGATGTGTCAGAGGTACTTGGGATGACCCTTAAAAGACTCTTCAGGTGTCACATCAGGACCATCTCATCACTTGGGTGCAGGTCTGTGCTCTAAATACTTTATCAAGTTCTGGAACTGAAACAGATACTTGGTTATGCACCTAAGAAAAATGTTTCTGCAGGTTTTGGACACCCACCAATTCTCTATGACACCTCTGAACAACCTTAGGGAAGTATTTGTTCATCCATGGGGCAATTCTAAAAACAACCTCAGTAGGTGAAAAGCCTTTTAATCCCTAGAGATCTCGTCAACTATATTACTGCCCCAATAGGGATTTTTACTTTAGTCTCTAGAATAAGTGGACTAACATATTCCTCGATCCCTGGCTGTGGTCTTTACGATTGCTTTAGTTACAGGATAGGGTTCAGATTACCCAGAAAAGAGGTCCACACACATAAGTACATGTTCATAACTACTTACCTTTGGTAGCTGTACTTAGCCAATCTGCAACCTCTGGAAGGGGTAAAGCGGCTTCGGAGTGTATATATGAGGGTTTTCACTACTCTCCCTATATTGTACTACGCATATATACAAGCATATACTTGTGTAAATGGATCTATGTGAATCTAAGTGATACTCAATACTTATCCACCACGGAGCATATAGAGTCTTAGACTGGTGTCTCACCCTGTGGGTGCACTGAACCATCATAGGGTAAAGGGCCCTTGGCAGACATTGCTTGTCACCTTTTTGCCATAGTCCACCCTCCATCCATGGGGTCCCAGTGTTACTCCAGTCTTGCTTCCTCACCTGTGAAGCCTGTTTCTATAAAGAAAGGAGTATAGATAAAACCTACTGGGCCAGCGAGGGTCACGGACTGTACTGATCCAGGCTCCTTTCCCCTAGGCTTTCTAGTAACCAGTATGGTCTCTTCATGTGTTATAGGTTTTTCCTTCTAGGATGGACCTTTATTGTAACACTAAGACCTCTAGCAGTTATTTCTCATAAGTCTCATAGTTGTTGCTTACTAAATCACATCAGGAATCATAAGGAATCCCAAAAGACTCACATTCTTACCCTCTGCCACTTTACACCCCTCCATCAGTGCCTTCACCTCCGCCTCCTGTACAGACAGGTAGGTCAGGAGTGGTTCTGCTGCTGTTACCTCATGTTGTGTGACCGCTGCACATCTGATGTATAATTAACCTCATTCCTGGTTTCTAAAGCCATCTACAAAAAAACTCAAAATGCAGATCAATGATATATTCAGTTTTGACATATTAAAAGGTAACTGGTTCATTAATCATTAAGATAATAGAACATTTTAAATACAGCCTGACTACCTCATGTCTCCCCCCTTTTGAATCTAGTGAAAGTAGTGGAGCTGGATTCAATGTAATACATCATAGAGAGGGCACATTGTAACCGAGGTTTCTAGTCATGAAGAGGTGAAATACTATCAGGATAGTCCAAAACTACTACAGAAGCTTTTTATACACAGGCAGCAGTAGGATACAAAACCAAGAAGGGTCCAGGTTGTCATGTGACACACGATCAGCAGAGCTTCCGGCCTGTTTCCTCTCCTCGGAGATGCTTGGCTTAAACTTAAATGAGAACAATAGAAAATGAGCAATATACTCCAGAAAAACACAGTTTTGGGACCAATGCCGATGTATTAATGCTGTATTATTTTAAAACTATACAGTCATACTGGGGGCACATACTGGGGGCACATACTGGGGGCACATACTGGGGGCACATACTGGGGACACATACTGGGGGCACATACTGAGCAGAAGCATCACTATAGCCAGTGACGTAGGAGGCTTCTAGGAGTGTTATAAGCTCTGCCCTAAAAGCTCCTAATAATAATCTCAGTCATAGCTGCTGAATAGGAGTAATAGTATGGGATCATAGGGAGTTTTTACGTTTGGTTAAAACATTACAATTACAGAAGTTGCAGCAAATCAAACCCAAAATCTGCTTAGGGCCATCAGGGTTATCAGTCCTCAGTAATGAACACACATTCTCATTGTTCCTTTTGTCTCTTAACATTCCATCATGTCCTCCCCCCCCCCCCTGTGTTCACTGAGACAAGGGGGGGAGGCAGCCCCCTCCTTCTCCCTGTGGTGTCTGTAGTACTACGTGTCCCAGCATACCAGGAGAACAAAGAAGGAATCTAACACACCATTGTTACATCTAAGTTCACTCCATCATCCTACACAAATTGCAAAAACTTTTGACCACACCCTTCAAACTTTAGGTGTATTTATAAAGTTTTACACTACATGTCTTATGTTATTAAACATACATCACAAGATTTCTCAGGTCCAAGCCTGCAATGAACAATGTCCACAATTGTGTGCTGGACTTTCCTCACATCTGGTAACTCTGATGAAATACCACTAGCACTATACATGATATAGACAAAACACATATTTATATCTTTGCCATAATCTGCAGGACTGTATGATGGAATGAACTCATAGAACACCTACAGTATCTGGCAAGGGTCAGCTCAGGGAATTCAATTGGGACTGCACAAGGGGTGTGGGTGCAAATCCAAAGATCTTTAGGCAATACATCATTCTCTATACCACTGGTCTACTAAAGTATATCAAGTTGGGATGCAAACATCTGAAGACTATTCCTTTGTCCTGTTTGGAGCCCGCATTTTTCCTAATCCAGTGTGGGGGTTGGGTCTAGGTGCCACACTGCACATGTCTCCAGCCAGTCTGGGTCTTTGTTTCCATATATCAATTCATCCACCATTTCAGGTTGGAGGTAGAACTTTTCTTGCGTTTTGTCTTTTGTCTGTCCAACGTTTTTGTCCGTCATCGTCATAACACTCATACAACAAACAATTTCATATGGCTGTTTCTTTATAACCTCCTCTGGTCACTTCCTCTGTAACTTTCTTCTATCCACTTGCAATTTCCATCATATCATTATCATGCAACCAACCTTTGTTCTTTTAAGAACCTTTCCATTTACTAACATACAAACAACCATCTTTTGGCATACTTGTCCTTTTCCACATTCTCTGACATACTTTTACAGCCTCTTTTCCCTCTCTCTTTCACGATCTGTACTACTGGTTTCCCTCCGAATTGCCTCTCATCCTACCTAGCAATTTTCCCATAATTTTCTATATATCTCTAGTGCCGGCACACACTCGCAGTCACTCTTCCTTAGGGCACTTTTAACCACTTTTATCTTATTTTTTTCCTAAACCGTTTGCCCGTCAAGAAATGACCGTAGTCCCCTTCCTTCAAGCAGATTTGGATCCTACCACACAAAATTTTTTTTATAAAGTCTGAATGTCCAAACTCAGTCTCCTTTGTCTCAAGCGAATTATGATCCACCAACTGCTCTTCAAGGCTGACTCTTTAGGTAGGGGCTATTCTAGGATGTTACTTTCTTCAAACTAGTACAGTACAGTATCACAACAAAGCACTATCAAACACACATGTTCAAACTCACACAATACCCATATACACTACCACACATCACATGGAGTTTTCAAATAACAATAACAAGATTCTTTGGACTGGGCAATATAGGCATGCAACTCACCGGACGTGGGACAATCCAAACAAGGAGAGACAGAGCAAATTGTAAGAAAAAGCTTCTTACCTGTTTGTGCAGCTGCATGGTCTGTCTGTCCTGAAAGGATGATCCCTAAATTGTCCGGTAAGCGTCATGCAAACCCATGTCCCTGTTCAGGCGTCAATTTTGTTAGGGAAATATCCCCATCTCTTGTCCATGTGATGTGTGGGTCCAAATCATTGTATAGTACGAGCTGCTCGGTGAATCACTCAGACCTTCACATGTTTGAGAGAATTCCAATTTATTTAGGTAGCAGATAGTTTTTATAGGTTCTTGGGACAAAGGAACCTACTGAGCATGTCCACATTCCAATAGCCTTCAACAGGATGTATGAGTGTAAAATGATCTGTGTTCACGGGGGGATGATACTATTCATAGGGGTCTTTTCTATCAATAGAGCCAAAGAAAAAGACACATAGAGGGAGAACACAATAGAAAATGGATTCTATTCCCTCACAGTTCCTATAGTTGTTATAGGTCCCCCCCATAGTAGTCAAGTCACAGTGCCACCTATATGACCCATAAAAGTCATGTCACAGTGCCCCTCATAGTAGCCATCTCACAGTGTCCCCCACATACGTGCTAGATTACAGGTCCCCCTTGTTTAACATACCTCAATCCCTATCCTCAATAATAAAAAAATGTCAAAAATACTCCCCTTGATCCTACTCTTTCTGCCATCTTCCTCCAGAGCATCATCAGCCGCGGAGCAGGCGACGAGTGACAACGTGTCATACTTTGCTGGGTCAGATCCAACCATAGGCCCCACAGCATCCAGCACAGGCGGTTGCATTATTAGCTCCAGCACCGCAGCTTCTCTATCTCACAGAATGCACACTGGCAGTCTGTGAGATAGATATAGAACCAATCTATGTACGGGGTTTGGGTCTTAAGTAGTATTTACACATCCAATATAATGTGTAATATAATCTGAACAAAAGGCGGATGTCCAAAGAGGATAGGATTAAGTACAATCACTTTATTAATTCATCAAGATAAGAATGGATAAAAACATTTTAAAAAACACATTTGAGCGCTATACACAAACTAATGTCCCAGTAAAAATAAATAGGAAATAATGGTTAGACAGGCTATACTTGGAATAGATACAATACTAAGGATTACATGCAGAATTTTGGTAATGATATCCACAAGTGTGGTGCAGACATGATCAATATAGTAATATAAAGGTAGCCATAGTTTACCTAGATAGGCACAAGATCAATGCTGGTCACTGAAGGCAGTGGTCCCCACTCGTTTCGCCTGTGTATACAGGCTTCCACCCCTGAGGAAGCCTGTATACACAGGCGAAACGCGTGGGAACCACTGCCCCCAGTGTCCAGCATTGATCTTGTGCCTATCTAGATAAAACATCTAGGTTCATATATAAGGCGCACTGTATTATAAGGCGCACCTGATTATAAGGATGAATGACTAGCAGGTGGCAGACCTGTGCACAGTTCAAGGCAGCTGTTGTCTGTAAGTACGGTTCATATATAAGGCGCACTGGAATATAAGGCGCACCTTCTGAGAAAATCAAAGAATTTTTTGTGCGCCTTATAGTCTGAAAAATAGGGTACTTAGAGGTATACCAGAGGCCTATGGCTTATGCTGCATCCTGAGTCTATGGGCCTGGTGTCTCTTATCCTGTTGTAAGGTCCAAGTTTCCGCTGTGTGAAATTTGCAAGTGTGGCAGCCACTTCACGTGGAAAGTATTCCACACATGTGAGGACTCCAGGGAGTGTAAACACACACGTATTCATACCACAGCCAGGAATAAATATGTCACGGCCTGAACCCTCTTCTCAGCACGTGGGATGTAGACTCAGCTATTAACTGCCTGGCTGCTGGCCTGAAGAGGGGTCACAGAAGTTGGTGTTTGCAGTGCCTTGGTAGATTAACTACTCGCCTTTCACATGTGACTGCAGACTGTCAAAAGGTCAAAGACATTAAAGGAGAAATCTTCCTAAATTATATAATGGTCATAGGATCCAGCTAATAACTGAAAGCTTTGCCCAATTGTGCCCTAATTGCTATCTGCCCATACTGACTTTGTTTACTTACACTGCAACACCTGGGGAAATCTCACCCCTACTGTGCAGGACCTTACTTCCCATTAACCCCTTATCTCCGGACCTGTTTTCCAAGTTAATGCCCAGGCCATTTTGTTTTTTTTTTCATCAATTCCTTCAACAAGCTATAACATTTATATTTTTCTGTCAATTTAGCTTATAGGGTTTTGTTTTTATTAACTCTTTATGTGTTTCAACCTATCTAGAATTGTCAGTAGTTTCCGGATATTAGTTACTGCTGCCCCGCCTTTTATGAAACCCACCTGTGAGTCTCCTTGTAAGTGTTTTTGTCTCCGAGGAGAACATTTGTAAGGTGAGAGAAAAGGGTCTAATGTTGTTGTTAGGGCCAAACACACTATAGATTGACCAGGTTTCCCCCTGATGCTCAACCTGAATCCAGGCCCATCTGCCCTCTGTGTCTTGTGCGTGTTGTAATACTTTACCAGCAAAATTTCTGTGTAACAAGATCAGCACCAACGCTTTTCCCTTTTGGGAAGGGGACCCGAACACCTGTCCAACCCAGTACTTCTTCATTCTAAAGTAATCGCCCTCTTCTAAATGAGTCTCTTGTAAGAGTACCACATCTGGGCTTCCGCAACCTAGATGCCGCCAGATTTTGGAGCGCTTTTGCGAGGGAACGTAGTCCCTTCACATTCCATGTGACAATTTTCATGCTTTAACAATTAGATCTAGCAAGGAGATGATTAATATTGACTGTCTGTGGGTGGTGGACCAGGCGATCAGTGTTCGGTTCCCACCTACCCATTATTTTAGCTCACCCCATGTACTTTACAGCATGACCAATGGTTTCATTGCAATTATACACCTCAATATTACAATAACATAAGAAGTAACTAAACATTAACATGAATAGCCTATGGCTAAATGAGAAAGGTTTCCAAGTGTCCCCTACTATATCCAAAAAAAACTCCCTTTCAACTGCTATCCGCCTGGGCTTAGGGACTCCACTTTTTTCAGTGAATATGAAATGCCTGGAGCTCCTCGGCCCAAAGGTAAGACTGGCTGGGGGATGGTAAGTGGTATGTATGCGCTCAACACCTTTGAGATATCTACACTACTGTCTCCCCCCAATTACAGATGACCTGCTCCCCAAGAGAACTTGTCTGAGAGGGTTCTCTGATTCATTTTGATTAGTTAGGTGCGGACATTGCTCAAAACATAGAGGATAGGAAAGAATTAACACGTGTCCAAAATGGGCCCTTTGTCCCTTACCCGACCCACGAATCAATGAACCAGGGAATTACTTCAGTCTCCTCTGGACGAGGGAGAGTTGGCCCTCGACTCCAGACTTCTCCAGACTACGATATCGGCGTCTCAGCATTCTGTGAGGTTGAGGTGAGCAGTCCTCAAACATAAGGAGCTTAGTCTCCCTGAACAACAGGTGGTGTCGGAAGAAGTACCCTTAATGGCCGTACTAATGAGTGTTAATATTAAATGTTAACACATATGTTGACAGTGTGTTAACATTTACATACCATTGAAATGTTATCAATTGTGTTAACATGGTGTCTTGTAAATGCAAATGTTAACAGCTATGTAATTAAGCAAATTTCTTCTCCTCAGATATCATATATTAGAGTTTTCTGTTATTTGTGGTTTATTTATGCTTATCAAAGTTTTTTTATTACATATATACTGTATATAATAGCTATGTTCTCTTTATAAGTACCTCTATACATGCTAGTTTGTTCTATATATCTTGGATACATTTTTACTAAGTTGTTGATGTGATTTTAGTAAGTGACTGAGTGCCTGCAAGTCCTTTTTAGACTATTCAGATAAAATGCACATGTGTTCAGGCTTACACTGATTTTTTACTTAATATGTATAGGTTACTTTTAAAGTGTATTGATCCCAGAACCACATAATAGCACATTTAATAGCAAATGCAAGTGAATATAAAGTCTCTCTTTCAATACTTCTGGTGAAGGGGTTAATCCACCCTAGAGCCTAACTGTCCACAGGTGTTACTTGTGGCATGTGAATTTGGCATGTCCAGCCTTGGCGAGAGAGTGTAGGAAAGTCTCGAGGCTGGGGCAATGCCAGAGAAAAATCCAGAGAAACCCAGACTCCATGCCAAGAGATTGGAGGAGTGCCACTTAGGGGGTATACATAGTAATATGTAGGCTATTTTAAGTCTCTACTGCGACATACCACCCTGGAGAAATCCCCTTCACTAAGCTGGCGCTGGATATTTATAGTGGGCTTTATTTCTGTGACACACCTTACATGTCACAGCTCTATGAGGTGGGCATACATAGTGACACGAACATCATCAAAGGATACTGTTAGTTCAGTAGCTCTGCCCAATGTCCGGTCTGTGCCTTGGTACTGCCTAAATACACTCACTGGCTTCTTTACAGGTATACTCTATATTTAGAATATAGGGGCAGATTTATCAAGCTGTCTAAACGTCAGAATATTTCTAGTTGACCCATGGCAACCAATCACAGCTCCCCTTCAAAATATTCATGCAGAGACCATTAAGACCACCTAAGCTACCTTACGAGTTGTACCGCTTGTACAACCAGAAAAGGTGAGCAGATTACCAATCATATTTCTTTACTAAGTCAGAAACTGCTTTCACACATGTGGTGCTTATATCGCTTTTCTTTCTTCTCTTTCTAATTCTTAAAATATTCATGAGCACTAAAATGAAAGCTGAGCTGTAATTGGTTGCAATGGGCAACTAGAAATATTCTGACTTTCAGACAGCTTGATAAATCTGCCCCATAGTGTAGATTAGTTGGCTGAACCTGCAGAATTCCGAGGGCCAAACCTCAACCAATATATCCTGTTGTGGGAAATAAGGATCAATGCTGACATATAGGCGACATGCCATAGAGGTGTTACTTTTGTATCCTAATTAAATATGCATCCGCACTTGGTCAAACTAAGTATGTATATGTATAAAGGATTTTCAGAGGAATAGCTGTCTGCAGAATAAGTGCTGACATTCATTAAAGGATATGGCCATTTTAAAGTGTTTCATGCGCGACACAAAGTATTTACAGTTCTTAGCCTTTCTTTGCCAAGAGACAGCCAAAGGTCTGGGCTTGACCTGCTAGTCACATGGAGATAGTACAGGACAACTGGCTCCAGTTAAAGGTTAGAGCAGTGGATTCAGTTATATGTTAAGTGGGTTATTCCTGTCTGAAGAGAGTATGAGCATATTTATGATATAATGCTGTCCATACACATTCTGGTATCTTTAAAGTGCTGATTCCAATGGTGAAGAAGAGCTTTGGCAGAGGAATAACTGTCCACATCCTCTGCTAAAGATATCAAGCGTCATAGGTGCCAACATCTATGCAGTACACACTTGAAAATATGCTGGGGCACTGTAGTTTGCAGGGCACGCCCGATTCATGAATTGTGGCGCAGGGTCCGACTGAGCAGCGGAATTTCCCTTTCAGTGACAAAATTTGTGCCGCATGAAGAATAGTGCAGCCACGTAACAAAAGGGTTGTGTGCGACACATATGTGGCGCGGACACTTCTTAAATACATGTGTGAGCAATTTGCACATGAAAGAACATGAAAAGTCTGACTGGTGCAAACACCTCAGTAAATGTGCCCCATTGTTACGGCTTTTACTACAGTAAAAGCCTGGAAAACTTATTTGCATATTTTCCAGAATCCCCTTGTGAATCATTAATGACTATAAGTCTCCACACGTCAACCTTGATGAAACATAAATACCAAAAACTAGACGAAAAGAGGGAAATCCATGCCAATAATGAACTTGTAAAATAGAGAAACTTTATTGATAACAAATTAATTCTTTAAAATGTACTAAAAAATGAAACATATGTTCAGAAATGACATTGCCTGGAGTCTTGTACATACATCATTATGTCTCCTCCCCTTAATACTGGCATGGAGGAAGCGGGCAATAAGCCTGCGCAGAGGTGTGCATAATTAACAGATGATGAAACTGGAGCCCATCAAGGTAATTTGCATAATTTTCAAGCCTTTTTTTGTAAAAACAATGGTATAAGGAACTAAATTAAGACTTGATCCTACCACAGGGTGCACACACCTGTAGGTAAGTGTACTTGGTTTACAATTCTTGATCCTGGTGGTAGATTTCCGTTTAAGTACATCCACCGTCAGATTCCCTGATGGTAGATAGTTAGTACTCACCTCCCTGCACTGCTCCCCAGCCAGCAGCGAAAAAATTGTTATGATTGCGCATATACAGAATATACTGATATATCGAAATAAGATTACTGCTAATGGGGACTGGATGAGGAGGTGAGTAGTAATCATCTACAATCAGGGAAGCTGATGATAGATGTCCTTTAAATTAAAATGTGGATCTGCAAGATTTATGGACAAATTTGTATCTTGTATTCTGTCCCTTGTATGTTGTTGGGTTTTTTTCCCCAGAGGCTGAATGTAAGGCTCTTGTCTGTTTTATATTTCATAAAACATGAAAGTGTTTAATTCCATAAAATAACAAAAACTGTGTTGAGAACAAATTAAAATGTGGAGATTTAAATTAGAATCAGTTTGATGTATTTCCATTCCCCTTTTCCCTCTTCTTCTTCACTGGTGAAGAGTGCCCCCTGAAAGGGGAGAATCTCTTCTTTCAAATGAATTTTGAATTTTGTTTCTAGGTGCTATGGATCCAGAGATATTCAGGTTTAAAGTAAGAATATCAGGTGCCATTTGTATATATTAAATTAACTCCCAACGGCAGTTTAACAGTTAATATCTCAGTTTTTCCTAATACATAGAAACAAAAAGTTATATGTAACAACAAAATCACACACATGTTCTGGAATACAGTTTTTATTTCTCACCATCCTCCATTATTTACACCTATGTTATGATGTTCCCACTCAAATTCTTATGAAGCACGGAGGGTTCTGTTATTGTGCGGCTAATACATTGGCGCACATCTAAAAGTGACTTGGTTTATGGATATATAGTTATTTATTTGGGTTACCATTGTGTAAGGGAGCAAACAATGATAGATCAGTGTGATGTTCAGTGCAATTTTTCAGTGCAAAAATAGTTTGGTGTTCTCTGCGGATTTGCTGCAAATGACGAATACACACATGTGGGGTATGTATGATCTCCTCACATCTTACTGTTTTAGGAATGTATATTTTTTTTATATAAGTATTCTGGATTTGTACATATTTTAGAGGAAATTTTGAATGTTAATTGCCAAATGCATCACCTCTTGTCTGCTTTCAAAATGATATAGGTTTTATGGCGCCTTTACTTTTTATTCTGTTTTATTGCTATATTTTGCAGGTTGTGATATTTAGTTATTTCAGTTTTAGTGATATTATGTGGATTTATTTATGTGAACATATCAATAGGGCACATTTGTGAACTATACACATGTCCATCTATTACATTTAGGAGATGTGAAGGTAAATATTTTCTGTTTGGAACAAATTTTTTGCCTTCACAGTCAAATTTTAAGTATTTTTTATAAAATGTTTCAGTTTGAATCAAAATTGCATGAAGGCGCCTATGTCTATAAACTCTTTAATGCAATTTTGAAAATGGGGCAATTGTCTGCTTTCATAAAATTTGTGGTTTGTTGGGTTTTACTTTGATTCTGGTCAATAACGTGACAAAATATCCAGAAATGCAAGGGGGTTGTAAGGGTTGATACGCCTTGGTTGAATTCCCGGGTGAAGATGCTTATCATGTATCTCCTGTCTATGTATCTAACTTTCTAGTTATCCATCTCCTATAATCTGACCTTTTTTATAACTCACATTTTCTCTATCTATTTATTAATCAATCTTCTATTTCTCTTCTACTGTATTTATCTCTCATATCTATCCACTTTATAGTTCTGCATCTAGAAATCTCTATCATCTTTCATATTTACCTTTTATCATAATAATAATTAATAATTTCTTTATTTATATAGCTTACACAGATTGCGCAGCGCTGCACAGAGCTTGCCAAATCAGTCCCTGTCCCCAATGGGGCTCACAGTCTAATCAACCTACCAGTAATTTTTTGGAGTATGGGATGAAACCGGAGGACACGGAGGAAGCCCACGCAAACACAGAGAGAACATACAAACTCTTGGCAGATGTTGACCAGTGCTGCAAGGCTGTAGTGCTAGCCACTAAGCCACCATGCTGCCCATCAATCTCCCTATCATCTATCTCCTATAAAATTCTCCAATATTACAGTTTGTTTTGCCATACTAAAGGGAGCCTCTTGCTGTTCATAAAATAGTTTTATTTTGGGGCCCCACTTTTAGTTTTGCCCAGGGCCCCACTTTGTCTAGAACAGGCCCTGCTGGTGTGCCCTCTCCCATTGCCCTTTTCTTCCCCATCCCCCTTTATTCCCGAATGTGCTTTCCTCTGTCTTTCTGCGTCTTATTTGTTTAATGTGGTTAATGTTGTTAGCATCAGTTCCTTAGCGACATGGACGTGTATAACACTTTCCCTATGCATCCCATAAAGGGAGATAGCCTTTATACTGACATTACTATAATTTTGTTCATGATGCGTTATTCATTATTCATGTGCAATCTAGCTGTACCATTGGATGCATTACACCTGTGTTTGCATGCTCTAAGATATGCGTATTGCTTCAATTTGTATTTAATTCACTGGTAATACTTTGAACTTTGTCATTTACTAATCTCAATAAAGTTTATTGAACATAAAATGTGGAGATTTTACAGGTCAGCACGGGTCACAATAAAGAGAAACCGAAGCTCTTGTAAAAGTAGCCCAACAAAATCACAGGGTCAATTCAATAATATTTCTAGTACCCAAACCATAAAAAAAATCGATCATAAGATGTAACATGCTTGTCTTCAGTGTCAATCCTATCTCTTCATTCTGGTTCTTGGTCAAATGCAATGGCTGATCCTCATTGGTCCCTTTTGTCCACATGTCTGGGGGGTCCATGGCCATTGAACCGATCAGCTAGTGAAGACTCTACCTGGCACTGCTATTTCAGAGTGGCTGAAGGCAGTTCTATCTGTAGGTCTGTGGACTGTAGGGTGGGAGCAGCAGCCGTGGCTCTGATCACTCTCCTTCTCTTCCCGCTAATGTTGTTCCTACTGGAGGGGGTTACAGCACAGGCTTTGTGTAAAGAGCAGAACTAGATTTACTATCTTCAATCTTCATCTTCCAATCCGCATCAGGTTTGTGGTTCTGTCATCTACCAAACCAGAGATATGGGCAGATCAAGTGATAGCTGGGAATCAAGCTTCAGATAAAGATTAAAGATCCAATTCCATGTATGTCAACTGCCTGTATGTCAATGGCAATATTTCGGCATCTGAAAAAAAAAATAGCCTTCCCTAACAGATTACCTTGGTATCGGATCAAAGATGAAAGTCTCATCAGCAGCGGATAAAGACTGTCATGGACCATGGGCTGTATGAATAATATAGCCCCTAAAAGTCTGGAAGTCGCCTGCTGCATTTGGTGCTAGAATTAAGCTTCTTGGGGAATGGAGGATGTGTCCCTTTTGTATACATTCAATCTGTGGTTTCAGAACCTTTTGGAGGACCTTCAAAGGTCCTGAAATGTCTCTTTTGTACATGTGTAATGAGAACAGGGAAAGATGTTCAAGCATTTTATGGTTGAATGCAGTATAACATTTGGTTGGTGGTTTGGTGGCCGCGGGCCCCCTAAAGAGCTAGGGCCCCGGACTACCACCCTTATCTGCAGCTTGCAACTATGAATTTACTTGCCAATATATATAGTTCTGTAGCTGCATTACAATCTAACAACAATACGTATCAGAGGTTTTCCACAAGATGGCAGCACAGACATTTCAAATGCATTCAAAAACTACATGAAAAACCACACTTAAAAGGGCTTTCTAGTAATACAGGGTTAGGAAGTCGGGCTAGGAAAAAACATACTTACCCCATTCTGGCATTTCCAGTATACAGGCTAGTGTCCAGGACATCATGAGACCTGCTGCATCAAGAGTGATCTCCTCGGGTCACTTCTGTTTTCCAGGGAACTTCACTGTTATCCCCTGATCTTCACTGTTATCCCCTGATCTGAGAAGGCCACTAATTGGATGAAATGGATAAGCATGCGTTTATCAATTTCCTATGCCAGCCCCATCAGGGTTTTCCATGAAAAGTGCCTTTAAATCTTGGCAAAACAAGAATAATTATATGCAATAGTCCATGATGAACTCCATTGGGCAGATTTATCAAGCTGTCTGAAAGTCAGACTATTTCTAGTTGCCCATGGCAACCAATCACAGCTCAGATTTCATTTTACACGTGCTCATGAATATTTTAAAAGGGAGCTGTGATTGGTTGCCATGGGCAACTAGAAATATTCTGACTTTCAGACAGCTTGATAAATCTTCCCCCATGTCTGAGATTTAATGATATCCTTTAAGGATGACTTCTCAGTCCTGGGCCTTAAACAAGTCGATTAGCTTTAGAACTACATGAACCATGGTTTGTGTACCCCCCTTACTAAAAGTTCTGAAAAATACACCAGAATTAGGAAGAATCAGAATTGATTAAAAAAAAGTTATAACTTTCTTAACTATAAAAATATAGGGCTGCTACAATCAATGTATTGAATATAAGCTATTCAGTTTTTAGGAGCTCCACTTGATGAGTGACCATGAAGAGCAAATCATTTTCTTTGCACTAATTTAAATGATTCTTCTGCAATGTGCTTAGGACAAGTTTTAGGAGGAAACTTGGAAGCTAATAAATTAACATAACTAGAACATCCACATAATCCTTTAAGAAGCCCACATGGACAACCATCTGGTAACAGCCCCCAAATTATATCCGTTGATGAAATAGTGATAAGTGTTAACATTCCCTCCACGGAAACAAATATTTCTTCTTGTATATTACCAGGCAACAGCAACAAAAATGTCACTGGTCTGCAGGAAGGTAGAGAAGAGGTGTCATATGTGTTATAGGACACACCGCATGGAAAATCTCATTCATTGACCCCACAGTCTCGCACAGCCCTCCACCTGCCAACTGGCGGACATTACGCCAGCTTTTTTTTTCCAGGAGGGAAAACAGCTCTTATTTTAGACCCGCAGAAATACTTTCCCTCCCAAGACAGGTGCAGTAACACTTTTAGATGTTGACGCTGGAAATAGAAGCTGGTTAACAATGATGGGCCACATAATATTAGAATAAAATGGATCCAGTGGGAGGGGGAAGGGAGGGATCTTCCATGCTGCTTGGCTCATTCTCTGCATTCTGTCATTACACAAGTGTCATGGGAGTATGCCTGGGATAGACCTAGGGCTAACCCAAATATGCAGTCACACTTCCATACATACTGAAATTTAAGAAAACCTACAGTCTGATGTTATAGAACAAGAGCAACTCAAATCACATAAGTACAGTTTGGTGTGATTTGATAGAACTTCTAACTGTTTAACAGTCACTTTAGTATGCAAGCTTACACTAGGAATGGTGTCAATCATGGTGGTATACCCCCACTTAATGGGAATTAATATAGCAGGGATCAAATGATTTGCAAATTATGCTTAGTCTAAAGTATCCAACTGTTCTACAGATTTTGATCTGCGGCCAGGCAGTAAAAGTTCTCCTTACAGAGACTTTGCCAATTAAGGCCGCCTTGCAGGTGTGTTGAGACTTATAACCATTGATGCTCCACTAGGGGATTCTGAAAAATATGCATATAACTATTTCAGGATGAGATAAGGAAAACATTGCCTCTCAGCTACCTTGTAAGGCAGCCCCCTAACCATGAAGCATGACTTTCAGGAAGCCTAATGACATAATGATAAAAAAATAATGATGACATTATGTTTTGATCTATACATTATATTGGTAGATTGATGTGTCTGTTTTAGTAGCTGCTTATATTCCTAGTAATACAATTGTGCTGTTCCTCTGCTACACCTCCTGAAAATATATGAAAATACATAAAAAAAACTGATGTTATAGATTATGTCTAATGTTGTTATGTCTAATGATTACTTCACAAGTGAGATTAACGAAATTACAGTAATTTGTACAGTTTTCTGTGCTCCAAAATTAAAAAAGGCTTCAGACTTCTGCTATTTAAGTTAACAGATCTACAATAAGCCATTTAGATAAATTCCGATTTTAACCAGAATTGTTGATTATAGGCTTGTACTTCTCAATTGCCTCTGTATTCATGAAATTAGGGTATGTTGGTTTGCAAGTGCAACATCCACCCCCATGGCCTAGCCTTTTCTTGGGCCTGGAGGCAGCCAGGGCCCAGAATACCAGAGCGGCTGGCGTTTGCGGCCTAGGCACACTGACGTCACAGTGCTTGGTATGGGGACCAGAGGGCTGTTCTACAGCCTAGCAGGTCTCCGGCAGGTGCTGTGTGTAAGAAAGATGGAGGGAGAGGCTTATGTACTGGTTTCTCTCTGGAGCAACCGCTTAGTGTCTGTAAGATATGTCCCTGGGTAATGGATGGGGAGCCCGTGATGGTGGAACAGCCGTATCCAGGGATCAGACGGAGGCAACATTGTGCAAAATAACTCACGGTTCTTTATTGGAACAACTGCAGGCAACGGGCCAAATGGTTACAGTTGCCAGATTGTTGGAGATTCCGGATTACTGGAGTGGTCATGGAGAGGCATCTACAGCTGCTAATTACCTTAATTGACTGCATTACTCTAAAGGTGAGTTGATCATACTCTCCTAAAGGGGTCCTACAGGTAGAGGGCCTTATTTGCAAGCACTCCCTTGACAAAACGTCTGCAGGGGTGTTGCACAAGGATGATGCTTTCCACTAATTTTAAACTTGTATATATCATTTAATCTACTTTTTACTTTTATCCTTGATAGTCTCAATGCGTGGAGAGGAGTTGCTGTTCTCTCTCCATAAGACTGGGTTTACATCATGTTTTAGCCCACCGCCATGAGGATACATCGGGTGGAGCCTGACATACCCTTACAACGGAGAGTTAAAACATTCCACTTTTTGCACATACAGTGTAATATTTCGTCCTGTTTCTCCCCCTCCACCCTGAAAGTGGGTAGAGGAGTGAACATCAGCTGCATCCAGTGAATGACTGCTGCCAATGTTCAGGGTGGCAGCAGCCATTTACTGTGATGTAACTATATGGATATCTCTGGGGACCTCCATGAGCTCATGCTCAGCAGAGGGGGGAGAGGGATGCAATACTTTGTATCCATTCCACAATACCTCCAATGGCCTCTGCTGAGATTCTTTGTTGCATAGCAGGATGGAAAGACAGGCTAGCTCTGTCTTTTGATCATGTTTTTTTTTTACAGTATACAACATTTACTGTGCAGACAGAGGTAAAAAGGATGCCTCCAGTATATGTCTATGTATACTCTTTGGAGTTTTCCTGGTATATACCCTGAACATATACAAGTGTAGCTTTACATTGGACATGAAGTTTTCCCTTCCAACTCAGGCACAAAGAAAAGTAGCAGCATATAAGACAATTACTAACTAGTGTAACAATGAATCTGGCACGATGATGAAGAAAATGGTGGGTGGTTAGGAAGTGCCTTCTGCTATTGATTTGGACAAGGTTTGTTAATAAATTGGGGGAGATGTATTAATCGGTCCATGTGGGAATACTGGAACAATTTGCAACTGGAATGCCATGCACCACATTTATTGAAGATTTTAGATATTTTGGGGGAATTTTGTGACTTGTTTGAAGGGGCATGTCATCTGTACAAAAAGGGGGCATGGCCTTGCAAAACAATCAGTCTGTGCACCAGAAAATTTTATATTGTGGTGCAGCAAACTAGACCAACTAATCAGAGGTGTACAGTAGGAGCCACCAGTCCTATACTGCACCAGGTGAATCATCCAGCATCAGACACAATTATAAATCTGGGTAGCAGAGTACTATCTAGTGCTTCCCTGTACTGGTCTAAAGACCCACACATTAATACATCTCCTCCATTGTGTCTTTTGAAGAAGAAATATTACAATAGATTGATTACATCTGAAAGGTACTTACCCTGGTCTAGCTCCCGGGTTCCTTCATTGTCGCGGTCCTCTGTTTTCTGACATTTCTGTCCTCTCCCCTACAGATTTTGATAATGGGCTAACCATGAATGGCCTTGGAGCCTTAATTTGTTACCAGCTGCCATGGCAATGTCTCAATAGTCATAACCCTTGCACCATATGGGGAGCAAATGCCAGCACTCTCATGATCTTTATTCGCTTAGAGGCCATGGTTAACACAGACAGAGTTAGGCTACATTCACACACATGTATGGGGGACGTATATACGGCCAATATACGTCTCCCATACACTTGGGCTCACGGCCCTGTATGGGAGTGGGTTGTGTGGCACCGTACCGCTCCGTAGCCCGTAGAAAGATAGGACATGTTTCTATGTGATACGGTGCCGTGCGCTGTATATGCCTATGGAGAGGAGCGGGTGTGAGCGGCAGCGCCGTTGTATGCCCGCCGTACATCGTCTGAATGTAGCCTTAAGCAGTGCCATCAGTTTCAAAACCCAGTAAAGCTGTTGCAGCTGGAGGGAGTACCAGGACATGAAACATTGGCCACCACCACATACATACATATACATATAGATAAGGTACACAATCGATCATATTATTTATTACGTATGCTGTGAAGAAAGAATCAACTTAACATGGGCAGAGAGGCTTTACATCAGTGGTAAACTCCAAATTAAGGCTTTATGTTAGCCCCAACCAATGACCATGTGGGTTGCCGTGATAAAGTTCACTAGACCTGACACCAAGTCCTCTCACTTTACTTCAGGAGTCTTCCAGATGTTATTATGAACACTGTACGGTTATGGTAGTCTCTTGTAATAGAGGAGATTATAGTGCCTTCTCACGTGGCAGCAGTATGGGGAGAGTCAGGAAACGGGGCAGCAACAGCCATCTCGGTGCTTTGTAAGGAGGGAGATGCGGGAAAATGTTTTACCACAGCCGGGGCACCTGTATCTCTTCACTTCTGAATGTGTCTGTAGATGAGCCCGCAGATTAGAGCGATCTGCAAATCCACGGCCACAATGATAGCAAGAAAATGGCTTCTCTCCTGTGTGAAGCAGAATATACAACATTTTGATGTCCAACCCTTTAGATTGTGTTATAACAACAATTATGACAATGTTCTTATCTACAAAGATTCATTTTTCTACAAGGGTATTTATGCTAAGCTTCTTATACATAAAGAATCCTGTCTCCAGCAGTGTGACCAGCACTTGAAATTGAATGGTCCATGCTTCACAACAGAACCAACTACAGCAGTGTGAAACTGCCCTTATAGTAATGATGGCTCTACCTAGACATCCAGGTAGGGATCAGTTACATGTATTTGCTTTTGTTTTACCCAATATAAGATGGTGCCTTTCTGGGTCCCACTCTAGAAGTTATACTGGTCCATCAGACTACAAATGTAGAAATGAATGGTCAATTGACCCAGGCTCTGATAAACTATGGCCTCTTATATACAGCAAAATCACATCACATTTGAAACAGACTTTCATTGAATATTTAGAGTGGATCTCAACTTTATCATAATTTTTATTGATGTGGTTTAAGATACATTTTTTTTATTTAAAAGGAACCTGTCACTAGGTTTTAAGCCACTAACCTAATAGACGCCTCAGGTAGGGTATGCAATGTCCTTCCTAGTATACCCTCTTTTCGGTGAAATACAAGGATATTTCAAATCTTTAATATGACACAAAAACATGTTAATCGAAACAATTGAAGATAGGATCTTCTGAACTAACACTCCTGCTGCAAACACTAAACTTGACTCAGCTCAGATGAAAATAGGCGAGAAGAGTCATATTTTTTTATAATTAAAAGGGGGAGATTTAACATAGAAGAGGGAATTCTAGAAAGTACATTTCATACCTTGCCTGAGGGGCTAGTAGTTTTGTGGGGGGAAAACATGATGACAGGTTCTCTTTAAGGCTACATTCATACATGGTGTTTACTTTGGAGGAGATGTATCAATCTCTCCAGGCCAGAAAACTGGAGTACTTATCACTACTATTAATCTACTCCAATGTCTTTAACCTGTTAATGGGGTTGTTTACTTTCAGCCAATAATTGATTTTTCCAATATAATTACTTTATAAATTCATCCTTGCTTTCTGTCCTGCTATAGAAAGTTTCTATGTTTACTTCCAGTGGATAGAAATCTGTCCATGGTCTTGTGATGTCACACAGGTGCAGGAGAGAGTAACAGGAGCTGTGTAATAGAATGGCTTGTGCACCTGCATCATATTCATCACAAGACCATGGACAGATTTCTATCCATTAGAAGTGAACAATAAAGCTTTACTTACAGCAAGCAGAGATCTAGAAAACCATAAGGAATTGATACAGAAAGTATATTGGAAAATTGTATAACTCTCACACAAACCATATCAATTATTTGCTGGACGTGGACAACACCTTCAAATTAGGAAACTGCACCTAAAAGCACATCAAATTATTAATTTTAACTGCAATGTGTGAACACATCCTAACGGGTGTCTGCTATGAAGATAAAGTAAAAGGCTTCTTTATTCAGTTTGTACCTTAAATTTATTTTCATTTAAATTAAAAGGACCTTTTCAATACATTTTGTATCTAAATTGTTTATAATTTTTATGACCACTGATTATTAGGAATGGTGAAAAACATCCCTATCTGTGCCCCAAGTATAAGTTTCATTTGGTCTTTTAAAATTAGATGCAAACAAAAATAACACTCAACAGAATCAAAACCTATATGGAAAACAATGACAGTTTTATAACAGTATATAGAAAGTTGCATTTGTATTATAGAAGTCAGAGGTCTGTTTTTTTATTTTTTTGGAAGGGGGTTTAAAGTTACCAGTTACCTTTAGGTCGTAAATTATAGTATTATGGGGAATTCCTGTAGATCAGCTGTTACTGGAAAAACTGTGGTTCTCACTGGCAGTCTTAATATGCGGTCATGTAATGTTTACATTGTGTTTAGAAACACAATTCAACAGCTGCAGAGAGGAGATTTTTCTCTTATCGCATTATGTTAGCATTGCATATATGTACACAATACTAATGTAATTAGGCAATTTCCCTTAAAATTAGTGGTTACTTGGGAATCTATGCGCACCCAATGGCAGGTGTTGTAGGAGGTTGCCTTTCACATTACCTGTATGAGTTCGAATATGCCCTTGAAGAAGCCATGGTCTTGAGAAGGCTTTGCCACATATCCGGCATGCACAAGGCAGTGTATGAGTACGAATGTGCATCTTTAGAGCACCCAAGCTGCTGTATGATTTAGAACAGTGCGGACAACTAAAATACCGACAATTTCTTACTTTGTTACCAGTGAATAGTCTGTCAGGTTTCGGAAAGTCTATGTGTCCCACAGAATCTGGGGCACAGGCTGAGTCTCCCACAGAGCCGGGGTAGTATACAGCTTTATTCCCCGGTGTGGAGCTCCCTCCATCTGATGTTCTGTTTCTGAGTGGCATATTTAGGTTGTTCATATTGTCTTTGAGAGGTAGTCCATGCGGCAAAACTAGTAGAGAGTCACTCAATCTAATTTCCAGTGGATCAAGTATTGTTTCATCTAACTGATCCATGTGTCCTTTTTCCACTTGGATGTGTGATGTAGCTTCTCGTATTTGCCACTGGTCTGTGATATTTTGTCTTGGATAAGATGTTTCCTCATTCGGCTGTATGGACAGTACCAATCCTGCACCAAAAGCACATATTATGCTAGTAAAATGTTATAATTTTCCATTTTTTCAAACAACCAATTTGTGACCCATCTTTTAAACTTATATAATCTGGTGACTCTCAGTGAAGAGTCATCTGCCCCACACATCTTTATAGAGAATGTTGCTGGTTAAGGACATGCATGGACTGATACCTTTCACTACCGTATTATTTGCAAAGTTTTTGCACGTTTGTCTCCTTATGCATGTGGTATTTATTACCATATATCACGACCCTATTACTTTCCCTTTTCTGTTCCTGTACTTTTCCTGATCCCACTACCTTGTGCAAGCTGAAAATGTAATAGTGGAAAATGTAATTTTGAATTAGCCTATGGCAGCATGCCCTGATTTTTTACCGTAAGTGTTTAAGACCTGTTTTATGTAGGAAAGGATTGTGTAACTCTTTGCCAGGATTCTCAAAGCATTAAACACATATACAAGAAAAGGTTGTCAAAAAAGCATCTATCAGATCTTTAATGAACAATGTTGCAATATTGGGTGAATAAACATAAGGGTGTGCTGAAGCTTCTGAAAGGACATCTACCACCAGGATCCCACCTCTAGTGCCATTAATTGTTTAGGCTGTTGCCTTGTCCATCCCTAATACTTTACATGACAGCTCTTTTTGTTTTACAATCGTTGTCGAGTAACACACCTCCGAACTAAGTTACAATGAACTACACAAAGCTATTAAACTGTATGGAGGGGTGGTATCTAACGTGCCCTAAATGCATATTTGCTGTAGGGTCATACATATATACAGTATATCTTCATTCACTAGATGAGTGGAATCTATAGCTAACTAGACTGCTGTTAGTGGTCCTCCAGCTACCCTGCTGTGCACTTAGGGTTATGAATCACAGAATCTTGGTTTATCAAAATAATCCAACTTCTTTATTTCGGTTTCAAGACACTGGGGCTTATTTACTAAGGGTCCCGCTTCCGCATTTTCGTCGGGTTTCACGACTTTTTGGGCATCGCGTCGGGGATTGTGTCGCACGCGATTGGATTGTGCCACAATCGTGTCGGCTTTCACAAATCGAGGGGCGGGCCGTCGTACAATCTGACGGATTTGGACAATGCACGGGATTTAACATTTAAAATTGTGTTGCAAGCCAAGCACTTACATACACCGGGAAGAAGAAGGTGAACTCCGGCGGACCTGAGCGGTGAAGCGAGACAAGCAGGATATCGGGTCCACGATCTTGGTGGACCACGGCAGACCATGAACCTCACACATCTTAGCAGGATATTCGTTTCAGCATTAGCCTCATTCATAACTAAAACTGTTAGTAGTAACATTTAGGCAGTATAAAATTATATTTTGGTAATGTATGAGAGAAGCCATATTGAAATAAAAACACTTCAGCCTTGTCCCAAAGGAGAGGGAGCTCATTGCCTCCAACCTCATCCCTATTCATATTCCTTTTTTGTTTTTCATTCATTCATTCCAAAAGGGGATTAAACAAACGACAAAGCTACAAACTATAACTAAAATGTTCTTTACATTACGGTTAACGAACAGCCCAACTCAATATAAACTGTTCAATATCATAAATGTGTACAAGATTGTATGGGTGTCCTAGCTGCTGCAGAACATCATAGATTTGTACTATAAATTTCAAATGCTGTAGGGTGAGCATGTCTGCCAGTCTTTTGTATACAGACGATTAATACCCTGTGGTGGCACAAATCCCACCTGCGTGATTTAGTTGTCGGAGGGATACACTATTCAGAGCAAGCATGGAGAAAGCTGCAGGTGCATGTGCTATCTGGTCATGGTACAGTCACACGTCTCTCCAGCTGCACCTGCTCCTCCACTCACGAGAAAGGAATTAGTTCCAGCAAGAAATCCCAGCACAAAAGCATTTCACAGGGGTCTCCCTCTATCAAGGTAAAGCTTTCAGGATATCTGTAAGATCACAGTTTATTCTCCTGATCGGGTCTTGTCAATCACCAGAGAAAACCGTAACCTTACTATTGACATATATAAACTATATGCACTCCTCCGTGGACTTCTCTTCGAGGTAAGCACTAAGAGTATATATATCAGCTGAAGAATTATAAAGCTTGATCGATCTATTTTGTTTCAGAACTAATAGTTTCAATTAGTACAAACATAATCATTAATGTTTGTGAAATCACGTAAGATTTACCAATATATATTTGGGTTTTAAAGTTATTCTCTAATCACCATTAATTTATCGCCCATATACTTAATATACGGTATATGAAATAATCTGCTAAAATATATTGAATATAAGTTTTAAGTATATAAAACATATATTTTAGCAGAATAAATGACAGGAGGAGCCATTTTTAGTAAAGGAAATACTAGACTCTGACCTGCAAAGTGTCCCAATAAGAGGGGAAACAATAATTGCAATATACATGTTAGCAGTTAGTTTTGACTGTGTGTAAAATGGTCATACAAAACATGCTTTTTAGGGATTTACATGAGGCAAGATTTTAATATATAATCTATGGAGAAATAATGGTACAAAAAACTGAAATTTTAACAGAGAGACATTACATATGGTGACTTTGTACATTACTTTTGGATCCAATCCTCCTGCCTTCCATATTCATCAGGCTCTACACTTCATCCTGGTAATGACATTCATGTGGACGATATACAATATAAAGCATGGATGTAATAGAGCGGTATGATGTTCAGCAGAGGTGTGCACACTTACCTGCCTGTTCTTCCAGTAGTTGCCCATAGTTGGGGATCCTGTGGCTGCAGGGCTTCTTTACCAGGAAAGACCTGGGCATCCTCTGCCACTTTCCCCAGTGTCTGTGTGTCCCCCAGTCCAGAGCACTAACAATCTGGATAGACATTCTCTGGGTACATTGCCATGTGGCCACTAGCACAGCCAATAGAGATGTGAGACAAGTGCAGTGGGCGAGGTGAGAGGAGGTCCTGCCCTATGTTTCCAGCTGCAGCAGGTGCTTCAAGAGAATATCCTGGCAGAGAGCAGCAATTGGGAGGGGGCGGGCGTGCTCCCTCCAGTGCTGCCTTCTACACTGGGAATAGGTTTTGTGTGTTATACTGAAGGCAGTTTACAATATCTGTATTCCGTGGGTGTCAACACATTTTTAGTTTGCATTTATACTTACAATTTATTGTAGAATGTAACTGGAACTAAGTATGGGTAACCTTATCACTGCAAAACAAAGGCCAGCACTCGTTCTGCAAAAAAGTTTGTGTGCAAGATGCTTAGCCTACCTGCACACAAGACGTACAGTTTCATGGGATGCTAGCATTGGTCTGTGGATTGGTGTTTGCATCCTGTATGTCATTTGCTGATGAAAGCCGCTACGTGCACGAATGACAATTCAAAAAGACTTCCTGGGATAAAACACCAGCAGGAATAGGACCGTGGCATCTCTGGCCACGTACACAAGCCTGTACAAGTGTATGTGGTTGTGTCTTAATGCACATACAAAATTCACATTTGTGTGCAAGAGCCTTAGGCTGCATTCACACAAACGTATGAAAATGGTCGTATAGACAGGTAGCATACAACCTCATTAATTTCAATGGGCAATTTGACCATCCATTTATTTGCCCGCCTATCGTATTTTATACAAATACAGAACGGAAATAAAGGACTGGAGAAATTGCACGTTTGTGTGAATGCAGTCTGTAGGTGATGGGTCGATTTTGCGGAGAGCACGCAAGCAGCTTTATATGAATTTATTCCCATGGCCATGTTTTCCGTCCCTTGGAACTTCCCATAGACGTGCATGAGAATCCAAAAGCCACGGACTGCACAACAATGACACACAGGCATCAACTGTGTGCAGTCTATATATTATATAATTTTTTGAGGCTTGAGAAAAGCAAATGTTCACGCGCAGAGATCTAAATCTACAGTAATTTTTTACATATTGCATCTATTACCATTGTATATTTGTTTTGTTAAGGATGGTTTTGTATAAATCCCATTTTCTAGTATTTTGAGATTTTATATAAATAAATAAAACACTTATAAACTGTGTGCCCCTGGCTGTTGAGGTTTTTTTTTGGGTCCTACTATATAACTAATGTTAATCGGTGAAAAGTTCAGCCCACTTTGTAACAATTTGTTTTTCATTTACTCTCTGCTTGCTGTTAATGTATATAAAAGACATATGGAAACATATATATTTTTTTTTGTTTTTTTTTTAATTTTTCCTCTGGATCTGCTTTCTCCAGCTCATAAATTTACTTGGGTTCTTCAGGCGAGTTCTAGTTGTTTCTGTTTAAATTGTGACTTGACTTCAATGTGTGCAATCATCATGACAAAACGGGGGGTCTGATATACCGTATACAGGTGCATCTCAAGTTTTTTTTTTTCTTCTTCAGTAATTCAATTCAAAAAGTGAAACTCATATTATAGAGAGTCATTACAAACAAACACTCTGTTAATGTTTATGATTATGGCTTACAGCCAAGGAAAACCCAATAGTCATTATCTCAGAAAGTTAGATTGTATAAGATCAACATTAAATAGTTTTGTGAACACAAAAATGTTGGCCACATGAAAAGTATAGTAAATGGACTCAATACTTGGTCAGGGCTCCTTTTGCATGAATAACGGCATCAATGCAGCGTGGAGGCGTTCAGCTGATGGCACTGCAGAGGTGTTATGGAAGCCCAGGTTGTGTGATATTAGCCTTCAGCTCATCTACATCGTTGGGGCTGGTGTCTCTCATTTTCCTCTTGAAAATATCCCATAGATTCTTTATGTGGTTAAGTTACTGGTAATGTGAACAAGTGTCAAGTCCTGCTAGACTATAATAATTCCTTCTCCAAAGAGGAGAGGGAATCACAAAGTGCTCTCAAATTTTCTGGTAGACGACTGTGCGAACCTGGTCTTGATAAAACACAGTGGACCTACACCAGCAGATGACATGTCTCCCAAAACCATCACTGATGGAGGCCTAGTATGAAGTTTCCACAATCAGCTTGGGTTGTGCCTCTCCATTCTTCCTCCAGACAGTGGCTTAACACATGGGGTATGACACTTGTAACCCATGTCCTGGATAAGTCTGTGTGTGGTCGCGTGTTCACAAGTTGCGTTATGGTTGCATTTTCATTGCGTTTAAAATGCACTACAACAGCTGTGGAGTGCTGATTTCCCCAATTACATTACTATTTACATTTGTTAACGCTACGCTAACGCATTTGTTTACATAACGCATACATTAACACACTGTTAACATCACGTTTACTATGTGTTTACAAATGTGTTTAAATGTCAACAGTGATGTAATTAGGCAAATCACCTCTCCCCAGCTGTTGTAATGCGTTTTAAAACGCAATGAAAACGCAAACAAAAGCGTAACGTTTGAACACGCCCTGAAGCACTGACTCCAGCATTGTTGACTCACTGTACTTGCCTTACAGCTCTGCATTGCCATCAGCTGATCCATGCCATGCCATGCCGTACAGATGCAGTCATTTATGCAAAAGGAGCCTGGAAAAAGTACCAAGCTTGATACTTTTCATTTTCCCAAGTATTTGTCTATTTATTACAGTAGGTCTTAGATAACATTCTAATTTTCTGAGTTTTTCTTGGCTGTAAACTGTAATCCTCAACATTAACAAACACTTCAAATAGTTCATTCAGTTTGTAATGGCTCTATATAATATACAAGTTTCACTTGTACATAGCACCAAGCAGCGGTCACAAGAGTCCTCTGATCAAAGCTTTCCAACAGCTTTATGATACATTGACTTTTTTTTTTTTTATACCCAGCCTTGAAAGCAGAACATATTAGATAGTAATTATGGCTGGCATACAGTAGAAAAGAGGGATTTACCAAACAAATGTTTTTCATCTGTCCTTTAAAAGGGACATAATCAGAATTTTTTTGTATAGAACACCATTCCTATTCTTATTATTCTATTAAAAATATACTAATCTAGAGGACGACCTTGGAGCCGTAGACAGAAGATCTGTAGCAGAGTAAAGGTAAGTCAGACTGGACTGTATCTGCTTAAGAAGTCTTTGATCATACTCAAGTGTTTAATAAACTGGTGCACAAGGTCCCTGGGAATGGTCACACTGGTTCCTTTCTCCCCTGTGTGTGCTGCAGGTAACACTTAAAGATATGGAAAGTTTACCTAACTCTTAAGGCTGCACCTAGGTGAGATTGTCATAGGACTGCCAGATACCTCAGTGCTGGGCAAGGAATGCAGACACATCTATGTCACTATCTGCTCAGAGTCTTACTATTCCCCCTGCAGTTAAGAATATCTTCATTGTTTGCCTTTAACTTAGCCATTCCATGTAAATATTAACAGGTGCCTCATTGAATAGGCTCTGGACGAGGGGGTAGTCACCAGGTCACTTATATACAAGATACGGTAACTCCAGACCAAGGAGGGATAGGAGGGACAGATGAGCCGCTCACACTGACATCCCATTGGACTGAACCAATTTCTTTGTAGATGGAAAGCAATGGTCTAAAAATAGTTACCGTATGTCTTTATTGTCCTGTGTGTGACAATTATTAAACAATGCAACACTGGCTTAAGATAGCAACTTTCCAAAAAGTCCGTCAAATTTGTGCTTGGTTCTCCTTGTCATCTGTAAATATTGTTATTGTGAAGTGCCAATCGCATTGAGTATAGAAAATAAAGGAAATAAAGAAGACAAAAAACACACAGGTGGAATGAAACTGCATTTTACTGAGAAAAATGGTTTTGCTACAAATACATAATAAATTGTTTTAAACTTCCAAAAAACAGTTATTTATCATCAAAACTTCTAGTACTCAGCATGTTCTGCAAAATAAAACAAGTAACAGAGACACAGTGTAAGAACTACACATAGACAGACAATATATTCACATGTGCAAGTCCTCCTTACATCCACACAATCTGGAGGATACAGGGCTCCAAAAAGAAGAATTTGTTGCAATATGCACCCCATCACCCTGCCCACCCGTTAAATACACACAACCCTCCCTCCCCCAACACCATGACCTGTAGAGATCAGGTGCATTAAAGTGACTTATCTGGATTCACCACCACTGGCCTCCCAGTTATAGTACATTTTATGCACTGCTCCATAAAGAGGGCACGCAAGCTTTGGTCACGGACCCATCAAATCTATCAGTGGTAATAAAAATGTTAATAGAAAAAAAAAATACAAATAGAGCATTTGGCTAGTTACATTCACAAACACATACTGCGACCAAATCACAATGTACCCCATAAGTCCTATGGCCAATATGACATCCATCACAATGAGAGGGCAGACTCCAGAGTAGAGTCTGCAGATTTATTGTATAAGATTTCAGTTTCAAGTCTATGCTGTTTGTGAATGCAACCAGTAAAGCATCTCCCATTTCAGAAGGAGTGGTCCCTTACAACCTTTGGCTAACCAGCAAGTTACATTTACTCCTCATCCAACAAATGGCTCCAAGCAATTCCCCCAACCTCCCTCATTACAGTAAATGAAATGACCAGACAGACAGAACAGTAAAAGACCTACGGCAATAAGAAGAAGACGTATTTGCATTGCTCGGTTGAGGTAAGAGTTTGTTTCTTCGTATACACCTCATGTAACTGCGCCCTGTACCTCTATCGAAAAAGGAACTAAAAATTGGCCTCTTACCTTTACAGAGGTGGAATTACGTAAAAAAATAATACACTATAAGATTAAGAAAGAATATGACTTGACATTTATTCATAACATTTATGGGAAAAGAAAAATTCAACCTCTTCCCACCTGTAAAAAGCCTAATGAAATTTCAAGGTTCAAAAAATTAGCAAAACCTTACATGCCATCTCTGCTACCCTCTTTAGGCGACGTAAGGGTACAACAAGGAGACATGTTAGAGCAGGTATGACTAGGATGATGACTGGGATGGACAAGCCTGCAGACAACACAGGCTGCTAGCACCACCCTGCTTTTTCTTTTGACATCCTACAGTTAAAACCTACATAAAGCAATAAGTTAGGCTCATTCTGTACTGTGTACAAGCTACATAATGGTTCTCTTTCCTATTCAGGTCCTGGGCAAAATGCTGAAAATTGCATTGTGGGAGTTTATATTGCATTTCCATAGGCAGAGCTCAGCTGTAAGAACAAATATGTAGCAGAAGACTGGAGCTAAACTGGGAAGGTTACTGAACTTATAATGCAGAATTAAAACCCTCGAGGAGTAGACTTTGGCAAGATAGAGGAAAGCCATAGCAGCATACCATAAACAATAATACCCTCTGAAATGGATTTATCTATATCATTTAGGTCAAAACCCCATGTCCCATCTATACACAAAATGTTCTAAGTGGTCTCAGAAGCACTGACAAGTTTGTGAGACTTATATGGTCTCTTTCCAGAGCCAGCTTTAAAGGAAAACTACCATCAAAATCCAGCATGATAAACCCGGGACACTTCTGTTTAGAACCAGGCACCACTATGGTGTTAATCTTCTTATATCTGATACTGGTGGCTTCCTTCCTTCTAAAATAAACTTTTAAATCATGCTAATGAGCCAGAAGGGCTCTGGTGGGTGTTACAGTAGCTCTCTCCATAGGCCTTTGTTACACTGCAGCAGCATGTAATCTCGGCAGTAGTGTGCACACAGTGGCCCTTCTGGCTCATTAGCATAAATGGAAGTGGAAGGCAGAGGGTGAGGCTAAGACAAGTTGATGCAGTGTAATAATAGCGAGCTTCTGTACATGCCCATAGTCTTTCTGGCTCACTAGCATAATTTTAAACAGTTGAGTTTAGAAGGAAGGAAGGAGCAATGGATAACAAATATAATAAGATTCCAACAGTCACGGTGCCTGGATCTATGAGTAAGTGTCCCTGATTTTTCTTTAAGGGGTTGTAAAGAGGTTTACACAATGAAGTGGAAGAATGCTTCCATCACAACGGTATACGATGCAAAGACTACATGCCGGTTGAACAGTGCTGACACTAGCAGTTGTTACAGTGCTAGCACTCTTGTTTGGCCATCATATTTCGGGAAACCCATAGAGAATTTATTTTTTGTAATATGCTTCTTACCGTTTTCACACCGTTTTTGTATAAATTGGACAGCCTTATTATAATATTAGACCATGAAATGTATTGACCCATTAGTGTATTCTACCATTTATCCTGTTATACCCAGCAGCGTTTAGAGGGAACACGGAAACATGCTGGTCAGTGAAAAACAGCCAGAGAAGGCAGCATTAGAAACATGCAAACGTCATTACCTTGCCATAAAACATAAAAAGAAAGTAAACATGCTACTAATAGATCTGTAACACAAAAACCATGACAGAAAACCTATGCAACTACAGATAGCACGACCGAAGCTACAGCCATGCTTACAGAGGAGGGGGGCGTAAATGACGTATAATATTATTATACCTAATAGGTTTAGACCCTGTGATATTCAGTTAAATCGAGTTTAAACTTACCCTAAGGGTGATGCCACATATGGTCCATTTTTAAGCATGCGTTTTCAGTCTGTTTAAAAAGGCATACGCCTTTACTGTTTTTAACAATTATCTTAATAAACAGGTTGTAAGCAGCCAAACGCATGCTAAACGGTCAAAAAACGGACTGAAAACGCATGCTTAAAAAAAAAAAAAAGTCCAAAAATTCCATGTTTGGCATCACCCTTATCCTCAGTCCAGCATAACGCCTCCTATCACCTCCAGCCGCAGCTGGTAAAGAGAGGCTCCTATATTTTATTACGCGGTCTCCCGGATCAGTTGCAGTGCAACTTTTGTTGCATCATGACTGGGTGCCAAAGACCTCGTTGGCCAGATCACGGCCCCCATTACAGTCATTTGAAAGTGGCTGTAGACTGTGGAGGGTGCTTACTATTGACCTGACATGACTGCTAAGCCTCTGTATACCAACAGCGGACGACAGTGATGGGTGATGCCACGAAAAAGTATAAGTTATTTCTTATTTTTGTACCAGCTAGACTAGTAAAAAATGAATTTTTGGCTTTTATTGGTTACTCACTCTCATCAAAAGGGCTACGAGATATGTCTACAGGTCCTAACAACCCATTCATGCACTCCCAGTGTCCAGCTCTACCCACAAAAGCCAACCCTGTATCAATTTGGCCTCCTATGTTACTTAATCCTAGGGGTACAGAGTTTCATTGTAACACTAGTCACACAGCCAAAGACTGCAATGTTGCCTAATACACAATTATTATAATGAAAGTGAATAGTATTGTGTCTTAACTCACAAGTTGTCCCAACTGTTTGCACAAAATGTCAAACCCAATGGAGCCTTTATGTGATACAGCACCGTACCCTTTTGCGAGATGTCAGGTTTATTAGTGTGACCTGTGTTACTTTAACATTATAATTTCTCTCAACTGCTTTCACTCACATGCTGCCTCATGTCCATCTGAAGGCAGGTTAAAGATGCCCATGTGTTTTATTAAAATCAGGACTAGCATCTCATTGTACCATATATTAAGGGGCATCCAAGCTCTTGTGCCAAGCTATGGGGAGGCTTTAGATTGTGGTTTATAAACTTGCCCTTTGCTGCTGGGTGCAGACAATTTTAAAGGTTTTATTTGACTGCATGAGGACAACAAGACTGAGAAGTCTTACCCATCAGCAGGAGCAAGTATTGTACAGGTCGGGTCTTAACTAGTTAAAATGTGTGAAAGGCAAATGTTATCAAGTGACTGGCAGCAGTCAAAACTAGCATCTAGATAGAAGGGTAAGCTTATGGTACATGGTCCTTCATCATCAGGATATTAATGCCAGATTATAAGAATGCCTCAAAAAAACAAAATGATACATATTATTATAAATAAAAACAACACAACAAAAACGTAGGGCTCATTGTCCTAGTGCCGTACCAGATTCAACCCTTCCGACCTCTAAAGCTGACCAAAAAAAAAATAGATCTTAGGTTCCAAAAAACACTTCTGCCTAGTCAAACACGGACATTATGAAGAGTAAAGTGATTTCCTTATATTATATTACATCATTTTATACACTATAAAATTGCAAAGCTTCACACTAATGCATTAAAAATGCTAAAACTGGTTATTAATAGATTTAAAAGCCAGTATAAAATGTGATAACCCTTATTCTCAGGGTAACGTGGTAACCATAAAGCACTGCAGGAAGTCTCTTACTAAAGTAAGAGTAGAAGGAACTTCTAGAATAGTTATTTTGGACAGAAGGGGCACAATGTAATAATCCACATTTCATTTGAGAATATAATTTCTTCATGGAGATATTTTAAATAGTCTCCTATGCTGCATGGGTTTTAGCTAGCCTTACGCTCAAATATGTCAAAGACAGATCTCTTAACTTGTGTAAGGCATCAGTTAATTTATACCGAGAGACAACCTTGTAGAGTTCACTTACCTTTGACAGGTTGTATCAGAGAACATAAATATGGCTGTTTCTTGCCAGGATGAACACCACTCTTGTCCATAAGCTATAACCGGTACCGCAGATCAGCCCTATACAAAAGTGGGTTTAAAGCACCAAAACAAATATCCAACAGACTAAAAGTAGATTTTTTTTTGCTTCTGTAGGTGAAGCCCGCAGCCATTAAAGCCAAAGCTTGGGAAAAATCCTGCAGTGCTCTAGTGAGTTCCCTAGCTTTAGTCAAGGAAGAACCCCAAACCACAAGTTAATCACCCAGAGAGAAAGGGTGGCAGCCGCTGTATCCACACATAAAGGGAAGCTCCACTTCTAACCAATATCACACATTTTATACAACTTATTATCGAGGAAAGATGAAGATCATCTGCCTATATGGACGTAGCTGTTGGCTACTGTTATTCAAAGCCTACTACCCAAACTTGCAGGTTGATGTTAGTTAACAGTGGAGTTACCCCACAAGAGGTGCACTGTAACCCAGGAATTTTAGATTTTACCCAGTCTGAAAGACTTGGCATATACACCTACCCAGACACAACGATACTGCAGCTGCATAAAGGTGGAAGCTTCACAGAATTCGCTAATTGTATTTTCTGCTAGTAATCAATCAGAACCAAATTTTGTAAACATTTACCAGCGCCACTTGGGTACATTAATGTAAAAAGAAAAAAAAAAAAAAAAAAGTGTTTGCCCAGTTTCCCTAGACTCTTAGTTTCCTATGGCAGCACATACTGCATGGTCTAAACTCTTGAAATGCACCTAGAATATGCAATACGGTAAAAACAAAGCAACAATGAAATTGCCAGGATTAAAAATCTCCACTGCAATACCCATGTGCTAGTTTGACGTCTGCCTCGCTAAAGTTGCTTTACTTCAGATCCAACCATACTTCCCATTAAAGAAGCAGGACATTATGGAGTTTATACTGACACATCCAAAACTGTTTGGATAGCAGTTGTAACCATACTTAAAGTTACTTTATGATGAACCATTTATCTTCTTCATCCATTTTTATTTAGTTTTACATCAACCTCAGTTTTAGGTTTCCACCCTTTCTTCTCTATGCGCCATTTCTTTTCCAGGATTCTGTAATCATGAACACCAATACTGCAATCTCAAATACCACCGCTGCTGTCCTTTATGCCGCATGAAAGATATTCCCTGTAACTTGGGAGGCACAGACAAAGCCTGTGTTAGCAGTCAGCTGCGGAGGCCTTGCACCCATCTATTCTGCTCCGTGACAGTGTTGTTATTTATTGATGACTACTACTTACCCCTTTAGTAAATTATTACTGTGGACACTTTCTCTTTAGAAAGTATATAAAAGAACTAGTATTAAAACAAACAAGTAAATAAGTGGTGTGGGTTGGAACAGTGTGCCCCACTTCCTTATTTTTGATTGCACCGAGACACATATCCGGCCTAACAAAATCGTTTAGCAATTCCTAAAAGATTCCACCTTACGAATAAAAAACACTACTAGAGAAAGGCATGGGGAAAAGGAAAAGTGATTAGCTATTTCTGGAAGGAATGTACAAGCCTCGGCTGTGGGTGACAACACCGAGAAGGGAAATCTTGCGTCTAGCTTCAGTTCTCGGACAGTGAGAGAGCGAGTGCTGCTTGTAACGCTGCTTCTTCATCGATGCTGTAATCCTGGAACAGAGAACTCACATTATAGGCAAGACTGGGGAAGATGAATAAACTGAAAAAGAAATAATTTTTTTTTCTCTGGCAGAGACCCTCCTCCTCAACTGGCCTGCTCAACTGGCCCCTCCTCCCCATGCCATATGCCTCATTACCATTTAGAACTTCATGCCATGTGACCAGGGTGATGTCATCTAAGTTTCTTTACCCAGTAACAATTGCAAAGTGTACCCCATGTATGTAGTTACAGCTGGATGCATTCTGTAATTTCATGTGATCACATACATATATGAGGTACATTTTGCAAATGTTTGGTAAAGGACCTTAGATGACATCACCCGGGTCACATGACATAACGTGCACAGTGATAGAACGTAACTTTCTCTCAAAATCCAAAAAAGGCACTGTGTTAAACATTTAACACAGTATTTCCTACCTCTAATAAGTAAAGAGAGCTGTATATGCAAAATGGCAGCGTGACAAAGGAAAGTTAAAAACTAAGAAAAGGAGCAAAACAACACCAGTATACTACTAAAAACATCTCAGAGGAATTTGGATAAATTCTTAAATTTTCTATACTCCCTTTGAAGAACAATATGCTAGGAATTAGAAGTCCATTCCTCTATTCTGCTTTATTGTAAGAATACATACCACAAACGTGTCATAAGAGAATTTATGCCGGTGAAGTAGATGCTGAAGAAAATTGGCACTCTTATAGCTGGGATCCCCCCATGGCATTGCTGAACAAATGGGGCAAACCTAAAACACATAACACATCATGAGTTAAAGTCTCAAAACAAATATGCAGCCTTCATATTTCAGTCTTCTATTCATATTTTATACAATGGACAGTCTTACAGTGCTGTGGACAGAAGTACTGGTCCGAAGCTCTTAATCAGTTAACAAAATCCAGCTCCACACCATGCATACGGACATTTGTGAAAAAAATGGGGTTCAACACCTTCCTTATATTCAGTGATGAAACTTGAGTGGTGTTACTGAATAGCATAAGCATTTGGGAACCAAATAAAGTTTTAGATTGGGGATGCGGAGTACTGAGGTGTATAGTACATAAAGGTTATCAAGGGTTTGCCAACTTTCCAAACCTCCCCTGGCATAGCCATCATTCCTTGAGGAGTATTTACTTGCACACAGTTACATGGTATAACCCTATTTAACCCATCCCAGTGTCATTTTATTGCATAACTTTGCAGTACATGCACTTAGATCTGTATTAAAACTGGAAGAGTATAAGCAGAACTGTCTACACTGTATCAGACAGCAATCTATAAGATTTCATCTTTGATGCATGAAAGAAGCTGATCGTGGCAGGTCCTGTGATTATTCATCCAAACTACCACGACTTAAAATATAAAAAAATAAAATACATAGGTAAGCATTTTGCTGTGCTTGTAGAGTAATGTGCTTACAACAAGTACACTGACTAGTCCCATTAATACACTGAAACACAAGTCTTACCACTTTATTGGGATCACTTCTATGGTTCTCCATGCAGTGTTTCACAAGTTCTTGCTGGTCCAGATTTCGGGCTCCACAATAGGGACACACAAAGGTGGAACGGTTTGGGATATTACTGGGGAAAAAAGGTAACGTTAGCATTATAAAGTCCCTGCAAACCTGGTAAAACAAACAAAGAATGATAGAAAAAAATCCTGTTCCCATTAAGCTGGAAAAAGTCATTACTAATTAGGGATATGTGTGCTGAACAAAATACACAATCACCTTGAAAATACAACACCAAAAACAGACAACACACTGTAGTTCAAATAGAACACAAATGATACAACATTTATTGTTCAAATAGCATTAAAATGACACAAGCAATTTAAGAGCAACAAACAGAATAAATAGATTACATTGTAAAATGTATTAATACCAGGGTAGATTGTAGTCTATTTGTTGCTCTTACATTGCCGGTGTCATTTTAATGCTATTTGAACAATAGAGGTCATATCATTTGTGTTCTATTTAATCTATGGTGTATTGTCAATTGTCTATAGTCATTGTTACTATTGTATGTAAAAAAAAAAATAGAGATAAAAGGTATTATATGTGTATCCTAATAGATCATATCTCTACAGTTAGTAGGGATGGAGCTGTGACAAGCTCTAAATCATTACTCGTGAACACCAACTCAAACTAGACGGACTAACAGAGGCAAAGATCCTGATAACACATCAAACCATTACCTAAGAGGAGCAAATAATGAGAGAAATTACCTGGGAATAGGTTGAGAGGTTGGGACGACAGGAACAAACTTTGGGCAGTTGGCCATCTGTTCTTGGACTTTGGCACATGAAGAAATGTGGGATCGCATCTTTGCAAGGGTCACCTGTAAGCCAAAACACACAAGTCAAGACAAGGATCTTCAGAAAATTAGGGCTATAATAATCTTTATTTATATAGCGTCATCAAATCCCTTAGCACTTTACAGACTCTGGGAACATGTACAAATATAATAAGACATTACCGAGTACAAACAGTTGTATGGAACAATAGGAGTGTGGGTCCTGCTCTCAAGAGCTCACAGACTATGAGGGCGGGGGGTGACACAAGAGGTATATCAGAGAGATAGGGATCCTAAGGAAACCTAAGATGCTCCTCCTCTCCCTCAGTTTAGTTAGAGATTTTTGGAAGAGCCGTTTAGTTAGTAGATAGAACATATATATCCCACACACACACACACATATCATATCTCCTTAATCTTTAAAACTTTTTTTTGTTTTTTTTAAACGAAGTCAACACCACAAAAAAAAAAGTAACTCCCCTTTGGGAAATACCAGGTGCCGTCGAGGCTCAAGGAAACAACATTACCTGTAAGAGTAATTTATTGTTTTCCTCTTCATCACAACAGCACCACCAGACAGAATTTCAGAGAATAAGACTCTTATGGGGGGGGGGCAACCGAGGACAAGACCTTTCTCCCCAAAGGACAGAGAAGAAGATCCCATCATATCCACCCAATAGAGATTTCGGAAAGTGTGAGGGGTGGACCTGTTGGCCACCTGGCAAATGTGTTCCAGTGTAGCATCTCTAAATTCAGCATATGATGCAGCTAAGGCTCTAGAACGAACGGAACAGGAACTTCAGAAATTTCATAAGCCATCTGAATAGTGACCTTAATCCATCTAGCAATAGACACAGAGGACCCTTTATTCCCCTTATTCTTTCCAGAATAGAAAACAAAAAGACTATCCAATTTTTCCAGGAAGAAGTAGAATCCAAATATTGGACAATACTTACATCAAGTCGATGAAAAGATTACTCCTTCACTGTTTTGAGATTGCCACAATGAATGAGGGAAGGCGGATATCCTGAGAACTATGAAGGTCAGACACTACTTTAGGCAACAACCCCGGATCTGGCCTAAGAACTATCTTGTCGTCAAAGATCATACAATATGGGGACTTATACAGGACAGAGCAGCCATCTTCCCTACCCTTCTGGCTAAAGTAATGGCTGTAAGGAAAACGGTCTTGTATTTGAGGAGTTTAATGGAAATTATATCTTAGAGTTCAAATGAGGAACCTAACCGAGCGCCAATTACCAAGGAGAAATCCCAAGCAGAAACCCTACTCCCAACGGTGGGCCGGATTCTACCTGTGCCATTAATAAATGTAGAGATCCAGGGGCGTTTAGCTAATTCCTGGTCAAACAGGGCGCCTAATGCATATACTTGAACTTTAAAGGGGTTATCCCCCCACACTAAAGATCATTTTTAACCATTTACTTCACAATTTTACTCAGTTTTATCACTCAGTGATGGTCAGTGTAAAATTCCAGGTTGTGGCGGTGACTCTCTATGCAGACACATTGGGGCACATTTACATACCTGTCAGAGTCACGTTCCCTGACAATGATGAACTGTGCCGCGATCCACGTAGATCCTGGGCCCAATTTCCTGCATGTGTCGCTCCCTGCTCAGGTCCCCTGGAGTTCACCTTTTTCCGCTGCATGCAAGTGCATGGCTTGCGACTAAAATTTGAATGTTAAATCCTGCGCGTAGTCCGAATCTGTCAGATCGTCCGACGGCCCACCCCCACCCTGACTAGTGTCGTGTGAAAGCCGGCGCGATTGAAATCCCTGGCCCGATCCCCGGAAACTTGGGAAACCCGACGTGGCTATTTTCATAAAGCCTAGATTTCTTGTACCCCCTTGCTTGTTGATGTATGCAATAGATGTAGTGTTGTCTGACATAGTGGCGACTGTGAGCTCGTAGAAACGGGAGAACTGCTTCTAGTGCCTCTAAAATTGCTAATAGTTCTTTGTGGTTTGATGATAGGTCTTTTTCTCCTATATCCCAAGAGTCCTGATAGATGTGGTCCTCTAGGTGGGCCCACCAACCCCGCAGACTGGCGTCCATAGTGATTAGTTTGCCCTGACAAGGGATCCAAGGGAGGCCTATTTTTAAATTTTCTAGAACTGACCACCAATCCATGGACCTCAATACTTCGGGAGGGGGCAGAACCTTTGAATCTAGAGAGGACTGATCCCGGTCCCACTTTCTTAGAAGAAAATTTTGTAAGTGGAAGAGACTGAGAAGAGATATGCCCAAGCTTAGAGAAATCAGGGGGTCCTTCAAAACTAGATACCTTATTTTTTCTACCTTTTCTGCTGGTAGAAAGAATGCCAGTTTCTGGAAATCTAACCATATCCCCAAAAAGAGCTTCCTTGTTGTAGGAACTAGAGATAACTAGAGATAAGTTTACCAACCAGTCCAACTTCTGGAGAATCTGAAGAACCCTGGCAATCTGATTGCAAACTGCCTGCTCTGATGGCCCTACCAACAGAAAGTCGTTTAAGTATGGCATGAACAGACAGAGGTCTGACATTACCTTAGTAAATGTCCTTGGAGCGATGGAGATTCCGAAGGGTAGCACCCTGTTCTAAAAATGAAAGATTTCCGAGTCCACCTGAACAGCTACTCTTAAGCATTTTTGAAAATCTGGATGTGGGCAAATCTTGGCTTGGGTTGGTCTCTAACCTGGTTGAATAAGAGTTCCCTTTAATAAACTGGCCTTTTTTTCCCATTTCTATTTTTCCCTTCCCTCCTTCAAAAATCTATAACTTTTATAGATAAAAAAATTGCACTTCATAGAGATGGTATTTAATATTCCATGCCGTGTACTGGGAAGTGGGAAAAAAATTCCAGTGAAAATGGTGACAAATCACATTTGCTCCGTTTTCTTGTGGGTTTGGATTTCACTGTGACATGTCAACTTTAATCTTTGGGTCGGTATGATTACGGGGATACCAAATTTGTATAGGTTTTATAATGTTTTCATACATTTACAAAAATTAAAACCTCCTGTACAAAAATATTTTTTTGATTTTGCCATGTTCTGGCGCCAATAACTTTTTCATAATTCCGTTTACGGAGCTGTGGGTGGTGTCATATTTGCGACTTTTGATGACGCTTTCATTGCCATCATTTTTAGGACTGTGCAACCTTTTGATCACTTTTTATAGATTTTTTAATATATTTTTCAAAATGGAAAAAAAAAAGTGCCATTTTCGACTTTGGGTGCCATTTTGCGTTACAAGGTTAAAACGCAGTGAAAAACCGTTATTATATTTAAATTGATCGGCCATTTTCGGACGCGGCGATACTTAATGTGTTTATGATTTTTACAGGTTTTTTTTTTTTAAACTCGTTTTATTGTATACAACAATCACAATAAAAGAATTTACCACAGTATATGATATTATGTTTTACATATCATGCGTACACAGGTAAATAAAACAAGGAACAACAAAAACGAACCAAACAGAAAAAAAAAAAAAAAACTCTGCAGTGCTGCTGCTAGACCACATCCATAATTTCCATTATAAATGGGGTATCTTTTTAGAAAACAAGTTCTCCAAGAGTTGTTTTATTACTCCATCCCTCACGCTGTTAATTAGCCTGCAATGCCCTTAACTGTGACGTGAATGTGTTTACAGAAGTAGCCGAGGAGTCAAACCATTGTCCCCATACCTTATTGAATTTATCTGGACAACCTCTTCCCCTATATATCAGGTCATGAAAAGGGAGGACCGAATTCACTAATTTCCTCCACATTGATAGGGATGGTGGTTATGTTGCCATCCACTTTAAAGCTATGACCTTCCTAGCCAGAAATAGTACCTCTCTAAGAAATATACGCTTGTGGAAGTTGCCATGCTTCTTCATCAACCACCCCCAATAAACAGAGCTCTGGTGTAGATTGGACAGGCGTATTAAGTACATTAGTTAGCAGTGCTATTACCTCCTGCCAATATGCTTGAATGGTCGGACATGTCCATACCATATGCCAAAAATCAGCATATACTGCAGAGCATTGCAGACATCCAGGAGTCTGCTTCCTTCCCATTCTATATAGTCTGGCTGGGGTCAAATAGCATTGATGAAGGAAGAAAACTTGTATTAACTTATTGTTAGCTGCTGGAGACACTAGCATGGCTGACTCCAAGGCTTCCGCATAGGTCTCATCCGTCAAACTAGGTATGAGGGTTTTCCATTTTTCTAATGCTGGAGAGGGATTGGCCGAGACCTTGTCAGTGATAAGATGGGAGTACAATATGGACACTAGTCCCCTAGGACAGTGGTGGCGAACCTATGGCACGCAGAGCCCTCTCTGCAGGCACCCGTACCATCTCCCCATTCTCATCAAAGTCGGAGCTCCGGCTCTGTCCATTACAGCCTGAAGCTGATCGGCTCTGCTCTCACTAGTGATGCCTTAGTGAGAAAGTAGTAGCCGATCAGTGCCTGCCCCTCCTGCTCTTCAGCCCGGGAAACAGTGGGAAGAGAACAGAGTGAGGCAGCTCACAGAACGAGGCTGACAGCAGCAGAGATACAAGGTCAGGAGCTGCTGGAGCTGCTCACACACAGACATGTGCACACTTACAGAGGTCCTGGCAGGTGACACTAAACCAACTATACATACTTGTGGTTTAGTGTCCCAAATCCCCCTGTATGACAGCTGACTGTGGCCACACATATACTTGCCTGTACCTGAAGTGCTCATCACCTGCACAAGGCAGCCAGTGATGCCAGGACAACCCCACAGTAAGCACCCTATGCACAATGTAACCAGGTGCTATGCTGCATCACTGGCAGTGTCGTGCAGGTGATGAGCGCTGTGGGCAGAGGCAAGTGTATATGTGGCCACGGACAGCTGTCATATGGGTGATCCCAAATCCACCTGTGCATCCACCCCACACCAACCGCTTTGCCATAAAAACCACCTCCCAAATTTGATTCCCCAAGACCACTTTTTTGCCATTTTGCAACATGTAATAAAATGTTATGAAAAGTGGTCAAATGGTTGTACAGTCCTCAAAATGGTAGCACTGAAAGCATCATCTCATATCACAAAACATTACACCACAAACAGCTCTGTACACCAAAGTATGGAAAAGCGCCCAAATTAGCACCAGAAGATGGCAAAATGACTTATTTTTGGTACAGGAGATTTTAATTTTTGTAAAATGTATACAAACATTATTAAACCTATGTAAATATATTATCCCTGCGATTGTACTGACCCACAGAATAAAGTAGACATGTCGTTTGGGGTTCACAGTGGAAGCTGTAAAGAATTTGTCACAAAGGCATTTTTTTTACCAAGAAGTCTTTTAGGGTGGGGAGTAAAAAATGGAAAGGCAAAAACAAAAAGGGGGTAAAGATGGCAATATTTGGTCCATGAGCAAGCTAACTTATCACAGTCCCCTAGTCCCTGCATCTACTCAGGACTACTGTCACTGTAATGATCATCTGAGAAAAGAACCTTTGAGGAACAACTACCTCCATGTGTTGCAGGGCATATAGACATTTGGGTAATACAATCATCTTTATAAGATTAATCCTGCCCGTGACAGATAATGGCAGGGATCCCCAGGTTCTAAATTTGGCTTTAAAGTGCTCCAACAATGGGTGTTTATTCAGGTCCAGAGGGGCAGAGGGAATAGTTGATCTACAAATCCCTAAATATTTAAAAGTATCTGTTACCTTCAGTCCAAGTACCAAACTGGCCCTTCCTTCTGGTGGCTCCGGGGAGAGAAAGGTTATTGAGGACTTAGTCCAATTTATTCTAAGCCCAGAATATTTGCCAAAAGAATCAATCTGCGCCATGGCAACTTCTAAGGTTGATAATGGATCTGACATAATTAACATCTTGTCGTCTGCAAAAAATGCAGTTCTGTCTTCCCTGGAGCCAATCTGCACCCCCTTATACTGTGGATCTCTTCTTATTAATATAGCCAGCGGCTCTACTGCCAATGCAAACAATAAAAGGCGACAGGGGACATCCCTGACGCGTTCCCCTATGCAGAGAAAAGGAAAGAGATGGAAGCCCATTCACTAAGAGGGCCGCCTTCGGATGTTTATGTAGTATGTTCAACCAAGAGATAAATCCCGGGCCAAACCCAAATTTAGTTAGTACCTGTTGAAGGAATGGCCATTCAACTGAGTCGTATGCTTTTGTGGCATCTAAGCACGCTAATGCCCAGTCAGCTTTTAATTGACACCCAATTTGAGATATTACCTGTACCCTTCTGATATTTTCAGTGTTTGACTTTCCGGGCATGAAACCACACTAATCCGGATGTATCAAAAGATAAAATAACTGAGTTAAGACGTTTAGCCAATACCTTTGTTAACAATGTTCAATAGTGAAATGGGGCAGTAAGACCCACACTCCGCCTGGTCCTTATCTGGCTTCAGTATTAGGACTATATTGGCGTCATAAAAGGATGGTGGAAGTACTCCTTGCCTAAAGGCCTCTGTAAAGCATTGCAATAGAGCCGGCAGTAAAGCCTCTTGATATTGATCATAGACTTCTACCGGAATACCATCCGGACCCGGGGATTTTCTCCTTTGCATATCCTTCATCGCCTTTGCATAAGTTCCTCCAATGTAATCTAGGGCCTCTCGCTGCGTTGAGTCTAGAGTAGGAAAGGGTATATCGTCTAAATAGTCGATGATCTCCTGGGAAGAACAGATGAAAGCTGCTTCCAATTGCTGACAGCTCTGGGCCAAATCTGATTCCTGTCTAGCTGCTTCCCTTTTAATATAAGAAATCGAGGACTTTACACATCCCCGGAGATATACTTTTAGAGTTTCCCATAATTCTGGTGGGGGTGTATCAGGGTTGTGAAGAGTTAAGAACTCTCTAAGCTGGTCTGGTATTTTATCTAGAGGTTTAAACAATTTAAGCCAAAAGGGATTTCTCCTCCAGCCATGAGGACGTCTAATGGTGTCTGAGTGGTTGATCGTTAAACCTATTGGGGAATGGTCAGAAACCGCTCTAGGAAGGTAATCTACCCCGGTCACCCATGAGTTAACTACAGTGTTACCAAAGGCGTAGTCAATTCGTAACAGGGATTGCCTACCAGCATTATAACAGGAATATACCAACTCCAGGGGGTGGCGAATACACCATAAATCATGCCAGCCTAATTCCGTCATTAGTTGAGCTAATTGAGTCGGCGTTTGAAGGGCTTGAGGTAGCGGGGCAGTGTGGAGTCTGTCTACCGCTAGGTCCATCACAGCATTTACATCTCCTACACATAATATCGCCGCTCCTGGGAATTTAGCCGCAAATTGTGCAGCTTGGTGGAAAATTGACAGGTCTGAATGCGGAGGGGAATAAAGGCCTATAAACACCAATTGTCTAGATTCTACCCATGCTTGTACAAAAATAAATCTGCCCTCTGGATCTGCAACTGTCTGGCCTACCTCCCACGATTTTTACTGTTTATTAATATTTATATCAGTTGTAGGGAAAGGAGGGCGCTTAGATTTTTAGTTTTTTTTTAATTATAATTTTTTTAAAACTTCTTTTATTTTTACTTTCACTATTTTTAAGACTACCTAGGGCACATTGTAATGAAAGGTTTAAAACGAGACAGCCTCAGGTCTTCAGAAGACCCGAGGCTGTCATGGCGACGGATCACGGAAAACACCCACGGATCATGGGTGTGACCGGTAAGACTTACCAGCTATGGAGAGGGCTCAGCCCGCGAGCCCACTCCATTCACTGGGGCCCGACATGCGTCGGTAAGGGGTTAAGGGTCTGGAATTTTGAATTCTTTCTCTTCATCTCCTCTGGGGTCTCAACCTTTGAAAGGAACAAAAGGGCCTGCATTAATTGCCTACAGTAAAAAACAAACTTGATCTTATCTCTAGCTTTTTCCAGAACCGGACCAAATAATTTTCCGTCACATGGGATCCCACACAGTCTATTTCTTGAGCCTACGTCTCCAGTCCAGTTCTTTATCCAGAAAGCCCTTCTGGTTGAGTTAGATAAGGCCAAGGAAGGGCAGTGAGTCTTAATGCTTCAATATATGCATTGACTAAGAAGGTGGCACCCTTCTGGACATTGGCTATAGAGAAGGCTAAAGTGGCTCTGGGTACTTTGTTCTGAATATCACTCTCTAGCTGGTTTAGCCAGAACAACATAGAGTGTGCTACACAAGCTGCTGCAATATTAGGTTTGAAAGATGATGTAGAAGAACCCCCGGATCTTTTAAAAAAACTTTCCATCTTTTTTTCCAAGAAAACCCATATCTTCAAAGGGAAGGGCTGACCTGCGAAGCACCTTGGCCACAGATGCATCCACCTTAGGTGCTGAACCCCAAGAGATGGAGACATCCCTGTCAAAGGGATATTTCCTCTTAGCTGGTCTAGGAATATATGATTTTTTTGGAGAATTCCACTTTATCTGGATCAAAGAGGCTACTGCATCAGAAAGTGGAAAAACTTTCTTACGTTTTTCTTTCAACCCCTCAAACATTATATCTTGGAAAGAACTAGGTTCCCTTTTATCCTCAATATCCATGGTAAACCTAACCAACTTGATAAGGTGGTCAGAATCATCAATGCTAAATAAAGGTCGCCCTGCATCCTCTGTTCCTGATGCCAGGGATGCTAACTCGCTCTAACAAAAACAGCCCCTTCTTCCTCTGACCCTGATCTGTACGTGATTTACATTGCCGCAGAGGAAGCGGGTTAATCTGGTGTAAGTGGAAATGGGCTGGGAACTGCCACTTCCTTGGCTTTTTGCCCTTCCTCCCAGACCAAATTTCTCAGTGATTCAACCCAGAAGGGAGATTCTTCAGTCATTATCTTGCCAATAGAGCTATTACAAGAGGTTCTCTCATAACCAGTGGGCATTATATAGAGATTCTATATTCCCTATGGCGCATTTTAGGCGCCTCTTCCCCCCTATGACACGCAGAGAAAAAAAAAAACATTCATTAAGAAGGCTGGAATATATAAAGAAACTCATTACTCACCGGTCTCCAGAATAGTTACCTGGGCGGAATCCATGCTTGCCAGCCATGGTAAACTGGAACTGCAGGGAACAGCAGCCTCCAGCCTGCCAAGCAGCAAGTGGGCATGACCACTGTTCACTTCTGGTCAGGGAGCTGGAGCCAATACTCCCCCCCTGCCTGTTTTTAACATCCTAGCACCGCTTCTGAGGCTAAGAATTCCAAAACTGGAAGTGACAAGTAATTCCTCTGTCACGTCTGGCACACGAGCAGGCCACGCTTACACTGGAGAAACCCAGTACTGCAGTACCCTGGAGCCACTTTGGAGCCCCCGCCGCAGCAGGTAGTCCCGCCCTCCAAACTGAGGGATAAACTCATGGCGCCTCACACTTCTTTAAACTAGAGCGTCCGTGAGGCACCACAGGGACAAGCCTTTACCACGGCATGCCCAGAAACCAAAACTGTGGAGGGAGAGGAGGAGCCTCTTTATGTTCAGGTTTCCTGTCCCTGGAGGGGGGATGCAAACCTCTCTGGTGAAGGGGAAATACATTTTACACATTGGGGATTACACAACTTTGGGGTTCCCAGAATGTTTTATATCAATGAAATCACATAAATTGCTCAATTCAGAATGAAGTGCACGTGTGCAAGGTCAACCTATACTCTAACTTCCAGGGTGATGACAGAACAATGCATATGGGGTGAACCGTCTTCTGTGATAAAAACCATTTTAATTCTCATTACGCACAACAAAATTAACAAGTTATAGAAATTTCTAATATATTTTATTTTTATTTTTTTTCACGCATTTCAAGATGCTCCTTGAAGAGGGAAGATTTTTAACGGATGTAAGCAATGGACGTTGTAATTGAAGGGATCTTTGTACAGGCAGTCCCCGGGTTACGTACAAGATAGGGTCTGGAGTATTGTTCTTAAGTTGAATTTGTATGTAAGTCGGAACTGTATTTTTTATAATTGTAGATCCAGACAAAAAAAAAAGTTTCCCCCAGTGACAATTGGAGTTTAAACATTTTTTGCTGTAATGGGACCAAGGATTATCAATAAATCTTCATTACAGACACCTTACAGCTGATCATTGCAATCTGGGACTATAGTAAAGCATTCAGAGAGCTTCACCAGAAGTCAGATGGGTCTGTCTGTAACTATGGGTTGTCTGTAAGTCAGGTGTCCTTAAGTAGGGGACCGCCTGTATACATATATTTTTTTTAATAAATATATAATCGTTTTCTGAAACTGAAATATCCATTTAGATCCATAGTATTTTGGGTCTTTAAGACCAGACAACATTTTAGCATGTTTACTTTTATGAACGCTGACTATGTGGAAACAACGAAGACACTTTGTGACTTCTCTCCAATATGAAGCATCGAGCGACCCAATATTTGTTTGTAAGAATGATTGGGCAGCCAGCTTGTGCCATAAATGTTACATGTGCAGAAAGCAGGACTTACCTTCTTACTGCAACCTCTGCAAGGAGCCTTATAGGAAGAGAGCTGTTTGTCTACATTGGAGGCCTTCTCCACCTTCTTTGGGTCAAATGGCATACGACAAAGTGGGCATAGTGGGGATGGGACCTGAAGACATGGCTGCAGGCACTCGCCACAAAACCTGAAAGACACAGAAACGGGTCAAGTGGAAACAAGAGAAAAGGAAGAAACTACATAGAATAGGAAAGCAATAGCACCTACTACATAAGCAGAACCAAAGATCTATGGTAACCAGTCAGTATTCCAATGTGCTCTCTTCCAATTTGGTAACAAATGGAGTACAAGACTGTAAAAGTGATGAGAATTCATCCAGTTCTAGCCATTCAAGCTGCGTGCGTTATCATTGTGTTCACACATAATTTTGTTAACACATGAGTTACGGATTAGTAATTGGGGGATATGTATTAAACTCTCTATCCCAAAAAGCTGGAGTATTTTGCACCTGAAAAGCCAAGCACCTCATTTATTGATGATTTTAGACCATTATTAGTCAGTTTTCTGTCTTTTCTGGAAAAGCGGTGTGTCCTCGGTAACTAGGGGGTGTGACCAGACAGGCCATCAACACACTCGTAATGAGAGCTGTTCCCTAGACCTCTCCTGGCTGTCAGTCTGTACAAAGCTTCTTGGTTTACTTCAAGTGGATAGAAATCTGTCCCTGATCATGTGATGTCACACAGGTGCATGAAGGTTATCACAGAATAATCAGAGCCGTGTGATACAATGGCTCATGCACCTGTGTGACATCCCATGACCATGGACAGATTGCTATCCACTGGAAGCAGAGATCTAGAATTTTAAGAGAAAATAGAAAAATAAATAAATAAATGATTTGCTATAGCTGGACAAGAAGGCAACACCCAATTGAGAACTATCACCAATAAATTGTGTGCACAGTCTATCAACCCATAGGAGCAGCGGCCACTTGTAGAATCAACCCGACACTATGGCACCAAGAGGAGTGGGACATACGGACACACGGCTAGAACTAGGTATATATACTATATACTGATAGGATACATCTTTATAGTAAAAGGACACCGTGTCTGCACTATTCAAGACTCAGTGTTGTAATAATGTCAGTCACCCTTTGAATTCTCGGAAATGCAGGCGATATGGCAGACATGAGGTGTGAAGAGGTCATTCATCACCCTGCCCCACACTCATAATAAGGCATTGACATAAGCACGGCTTCTGCAAGAATGATATGGAGATCATGATTTGGTATGAGATAGAGAAACAAAGGGGTGACCTCCCATGGAAAAACATATCACAGGAGAAAAACCCTGTGTACTCGTAGAAAGTAGCATGCAAATTGTGATTTGTGAACTATATCGGTCTATAGCTCCAGCTGTTGTAGAACTACTACCCCTACCATACAACAGTGCAAACCACCATGAATAAATACTTAGGCTAGAGCGGCATGTAGTCATACTACTACACCGTACTCAGCAAGAGCAAATGTGGTCAGGCTGTTATCCACAACTTGCAGGAATTGTGAGCTGACAGTAAGCAGATAGGGCAACACGGTGGCTGAGTGAGTAGCACTTCTGCCTTGCAGTACTGGGGTCCTGGGTTCGTATCCCAGGACAACATCTGCAAAGAGTTTGTATGTTCTCCGGGTACGCCAGTTTTCTCCCACACTGCAGATCATACTGGTAGGTAGATTAGATTGTGGGGACAGGGACCAATTTGACAAGCTTTGTGCAATTAAAGAATTATTTTTTATTATTTACACTAGACACTAAACATGACCACATTCATCAATATTGGTTGTGATTGGCAACCCTCAGTATTTGCATGGGACCTGTAATCCAACTTTCCACAGTCCAAGAATCCGGATCTACAAATTTTTAACTTATGCACGTAAAGGGAACTTGTCATCAGAAATTGGCTTAATAAACCACTACCAGTTTTGTCAAGCAGTGAGGCAGCTTCTAGATGATGTTTCTTTCATGGCCTTGTGTGGAGAGTGTGGGGTGTCACACCTCACCGAATACCTGTTAATGGACAATCCTGTAGTGGTAACCCGTGTGTGACAGCATGGCTGTGTACATTAGCATAATAGAACCTCACCATTGCTTCTATCCCTGTGCCTGGGTAAAGAGTTCTCTCATCATGGAGCTGACATTTTATCCCTGAACAAAATAAAATCAGGACGACCAACCAAAAGGACGGAGAAAAGCCTGTCTCTATACACAGTGATGAAGAAACCTACTTAATGACGGAAATTAGATTAATTAAAGATAATAAGATATTGCATCAAGGGATTGTGCACGCAAACAGGCAAGAGGCAGGGGGAAATTTAAAGGGACGCTCAACAAATAAAAGATTTTCAGCTTTCGATCACTTGATAGTTATATATTAAAGGGGTTCTCTCATCTGGACATTTAATTCACCTGCTACATACATACATTTCTTTGAAGGGATGTTATTTAAAAAAAATACCTATAATTTATTTATAGAGTACCAATTATTCCATGGCACTGTACAAGTGATAGGGGATTCACATACCGTATATACGCGAGTATAAGCCGACCTGAGTATAAGCCGAGACCCCTAATTTTACCACCAAAAACTGGGAAAAACTATTGACTAAAGTATAAGCCGAGGGTGGGAAATGCATTGGTCACAGTATATAGCCAACCAGCCCCCTATAGTATATAGCCAGCCCAGCCTGCCCCCAGTGGTATACAGCCTGCCCCCAGCATTAAAAAAAATAAAATAAACGTATATACTCACCCTCCGGTGACCCCGACGTGCAGTGCTGCTCCCCCGATGTCCGCGCCGCTTGTCTTCAGGCTTCCGCGCCCGTCTTCTTTTTTCTGCTGGGCGCCGCCATTGCTCTCTCCCAGCCCGCAGACCAGCGGCGCTGACGCCCGAAGACAAGCGGCGCGGACATCGGGACCAACGGAGGGCGAGTATATAAGTTTATTATTTTTTACTCTTGACTCGTGTATGTTGACTTGTGTATAAGCCGAGGGGACGTTTTTCAGCACATTTTTTGTGCTGAAAAACTCGGCTTATACACAAGTATATACAGTACAATACATTAAGAACATTTGCAAGTACAAGATTAAATAGATCAGGAAAAAAGTGGAAGGAGGACCCTGCTGTGAGGGCTGACAATCTATATGAGAGGGGAGATTGAGACATGAAGTGAAGGGAGAGGAGCAGTGCAGTTATTGTGTGTTGTAGGCTATCTTGAACAGGTGGGTTTTCGGTAGAAATTTCCAGAGTATGAGGAATGCTGAGTGGAGCTGTGGGTCCTGTGAGGATCGGAGATTATGCGTGGGACAGGATTGGCAGATTAGTCCAGAGATATACGTATGGGACTGGTTATGGAGGGGCTTGTATGTCATGGTTAGTATTTTAAATTGAATTCCCTGTGCAATGGGTAACCAGTGGAGACACCGGCAGATAGAGGCAGAGGAGAAGAGAGGAGGCAGATGGATGAGCCTGGCAGAAGTGTTAAGGATGGATTAGAGGGGTGTTAGGGAGTTAGATGGGAGATCACAGAGAAGATTATTGCAGTAGTCCAAACGGGAGATGATGAGGGCACAGACTAGTAATTTTCAAGACTCTGGATTGACAAAGGGTCAGATGCAAGATATGTTCTTGAGATGAAGGCGGCAGGTTGTAGTAAGGGCCTGGATGTGAGGCGTAAAAGGATAAGGCAGAGTCAAAGGTGACTCCAAGGCAACAGAATTAAGGGACCGGGGAGAGTGTGGAGCCATGAATTGTGACGGTTAGATCTGGTGGGAGGGGATGTGTTAGGTGGAGGAAAGATGATGAGTTCCTTTTTGTCCATTTAGAAAACAGGAATAGAAGGAGGATATGGCTGATAGACACTGGAATTCTGGGTAGAAGAAAGGAGATATCTGTACCAGATCTGTGTGTCATCTGCCTAGTAGTGGTATTGAAAACCATTAATGAGCTGTCCTAGGCCAGAGGTGTAGATGGAGAAAACTAAGGGTCCTAGATCATAACCTTAAGGGACGTCAACAAGTAGTACGAGAGTGATAGACACTGACCGTTGGAGAGGTATGAGAAGATCCAGGAGAGGGCAGTGTCAGTAATGCCAAAAGACCATAGCATCTGCAGCAGGAGATGGATCAAGGAGGATAGCAGAATAATGGTCATTGGAGACTTTGGTCGGGGCAGTTTCAGGGGAGTAATTGGGTCAGAAATCAGACTGTAATTTGTCAAAGAGTGAGTTTGAAGAAAGGTAGGAAGATAGTTCTAGATGGACATTTTGTTCCAGGAGCTTTAAAGCAGATGGAAGTAGTGAGATAGGGCTATAGTTCAGTAAAGGATACTGGTTCAGAGTTGGCTCCTTTAGGATGGATGTGACAGTTGCATGTTTAAAGTAAGGTGAAACTATACCAGTAGATAATGAAAGTTTAAAGATGGGAGTTAGAGCTGGGATAAGCACAGTGCTCAGGTTGGGGTTGAGATGCGATGGAATGGGATCAAGCACAAAGGTTGCGAGGTGTAAGCATGAAAGACACTTTCTCATCAGTAAGGGAAAAGAAGTTGGTTAAGCGGGAAGAGGATTGGATGCTCTGGGTGGGTTGCAAGGATTGAAGGTTGAAACTTTGCGTGATGCCATCTATTTGGTTTTTAAAGTGTGAGGCGAAATCCTCAGCTGAAATGAGAGGTTCGTGGAGGTGCAGAAAATGTAGAAGGGAATTAAAAGGTAGAAAATAATTGTCTGGGATTGTGAGATAGAGAAGATATAAGATTAACCCCTTCCCGACATGTGACGTAATAGTACGTCACATGTCGGGTTCCAGTACATGGAAAGGGCTCGCAGGCCAAGCCCTCTCCATAGCCGGTAAGTCTTTGCTGCATATTGCAGCAAAGGCTTACTGGTAACACCTGCGATCTGTGCCGCCGCCATCTTTCTGAGGATCGCCGCTCCCCGTGACGTCATGGGGAAGCGGCGATCCGTCGCCATGGTAGCCTTGGGTCTCATGAAGACCCGAAGCTACTTCGGGTTAACCCATGCATTACAGTGTGCTATCAGCACATTGTAATGTATGAGTAGTAAAATCCCCATATACTGCCATATTGTAGTATGGCAGTATATGATAGGATCGTACAGACACCCTAGGGTTAAAGTACCCTGGGGAGTCTGAAAAATCGTAAAAATAAAAACAAAACAAAAAAAAGTTTTAAATAAAAAAAAATTATAATAAAAAACCTAAAAATTCAAATCACCCCCCTTTCCCTAGAACTGATATAAATATAAATAAACAGTAAAAATCATAAACACATTAGGTATCGCCGCATCCAAAATATGATAACATTTTTTCACTTCGTTTAACCCCATAACGGAAAATCGCCATTTTAAAAAAATTTAAAAAAGTGATCAAAAAGTTATTAGCGCCAGAAGACGGCAAAATCCCCCCCAAAAATTTTGTACAGGAGGTTTTAATTTTTTTTTAAATGTATGAAAACATTATAAAACCTTTATAAATTTGGTATCCCCGTAATCGTACCGACCCAAAGAATAAATGTCATTTGGGGTGCACAGTGAAATCCGTAAAATCCAAGCCCACAAGAATCTATGGGCACCCTTGCCATCACCCCAGAGTAGAGCTTGCCAAACAGGACTCAGGGCCTCTTGCAGCCCAGGGCCCTAGAAGGGAGCTACAATGATAATCCAAACTTCTTCTCCTTCTTTCTATCGTATTGGTGTCCTCAGGTGCTTATACAATTTAAACCTGTGACGAAGCAGGGAGTAATGAGTTACTGCTTAAATTGTAGCATTGGCACTTTGCGAAAAATACGCAGGTTTTGGTTGTAGTTTGGGCACTCGGCGTCTAAAAAGGTTTGCCATCACTGATCTAGTGATGAAGGTTTTTAACAGGTTTTATTGCATCTTTAATTCCCAATATTAACTTTCTAAAAGTGCCGGAGGCCCTCACGAGCGCTTCTCCGGCTTTTAATTTATGCACTAGTTTTGCATATAAAAGGTCTGGTATTTACTGAATGTCCCACTGTTGTCCTGTGGTGATGAACCCTGAATCCAAGTGGTCTGGGAGGGCTACATATCGCAGAGATATACCAGAGAGCTGAGGTGGTCGTATCCAAGGGACAACATGGCTACATTTATCGGAAATTATCATCACAGCTAAATTATTTTTTAATAACGTGTAGTTCCTTAAAGCAGGAAGTCCATGCATCTCCCATGGGACAGCACTTTACTGAAAGCCTTATCAGCGAAAATTGTCTTTGGCAGTGGACTAAGTACTAGAGAGCTGAATTAGGGTAGATTAACACTGTCAGTCCATGATCATGGAACTTTAAGGGCACATGGCTCTTGCGTTACGTTTAGAAATGTAACACAAGCGATCGGGCGCAGCCCTTTGCCCAAGCACTTGCATTCTGTTTAAAGCACCAGGCAGACGCCACGTGTGAATGCACCCTCAAGGATCTCCTCTCATACCTGGATTAAAGCATCAGTCAACCCCTAGACAGTCTGTGGTACAATGCGGCATTGGTGGATGGAACGAGACAATTTCCCAGGTGTACTGGATTGTATTCAGGTTTGGAGGATGGGCAGGTCAGCCCATACCATTAATGTCCTTATCATGCAGGAACTGATAATACACTACCGCTACATGGTTCCTCTGCAATTGCATATGGTCTCACAATGGGCCTGAGGATTTCATCCCGGGCCCGAATGGCAGTCGGCTCTGAACACTATGCTGACACACAGTTAACTTTCTTGATACAGCTCACATTGATGTGCTATTTAAGAACTGCACTACCTGAGTCACTTGTGGCAGTTGTAGACACCACCTCATCCACCAATACTGACATGCATCAAACTACACCAACTAATAGGAGGCACAGAGTATTACTCTCCAGTCTTATACTACACTACTGAACTATCTATTGCTACTCTACACTGGTCTGAAAACCGACACATTTATATCTCTCCCCCACTGACTTGGAGTTACATTGTGTTGTTTAAATGTTCCCTTTATTTTTTGAGCAGCATATTTTTGAGATATATTTATAACCATGATGGTTGAAGATCTCTTCCTCTCTTCAGGTGGGAATGTAAAAAAAGCCCTCAGTAACATTACTTCACCATCAAGTAAAGTCTTTATTATGCTCCAGATCTTAAATCAGATTAGTAATCTGATTAAGTAAAAGTAAAATTATATACCCATGACATCACCAGGAGGGTGGTTTAGTGCATCTCAGCATCCAAATGCAGGATGAAATGTGTGATTAGCCCAGGATAAGTAATGCAATGTATGTATGTATTAATCATACAGAGTTATAATAATAATAATAATAATACACTACAAAAACTTGGTCATTAGTATTATATAGGACCAGGAAATACCTTTTGTAGCTCAAGAATAAAAACACTGATTGTATCAGGCAGATGATCAGATAAATAAATCAAATATACGGATGGAAAGCTGAGCGCAGCCACACCCCACAGCTGTTTCCCCATCCATCGGAGGGGCATTTCAGGGCGGTATGTGGGTCTCATGTGTGTTGGCTGCAGATGCTGGACATATAACATGACGTTTCCTATAACAATATGTACTAAATGCAGAGATTTCCTTACACAGACACAGGCTTCAATATTTGCCCAAATACTGAATTAGAAGACATTTGGGGTCCTTTAGCTTCCAGACCCCCTCCCAGGGCCTCTCCATGTTCTGGGATCTCGGTATAATACAAGGAGGGGTGGAGGTCTCTAATCTCCATCAGCTCCAGTTACAGGCAGTCCCCCCTGCCCTCTCCCGGTTACTCACGTGTGACCGCAGCTCCCGATGGCCACGGGCTTGTAATAGACCTCCAGGCAGATGGGGCAGCCATACTGCGTCTCCAAGCTGTCTGCGGAGGACGGAGAGGACTGGCTCTGGTGGCTGTGATGCTGCTGCTGCCGGTGCTGGGAGGACGACGACACCAGACTACGGAACATTGCCATGACCGCGACACAAGCCCCGTCACCTCCGCGGCTTCAGCAGGACATAAACACTAAACGTCATTCCTTCGCGCCGCCATATGACGTCACATGGGCGCCCCGCGTCACCGCTTCTGACCTAGAAGGCATAAAACCAACTCATTTACAATAAATATAGCTCAGAACCGTGATATATTACATTTATTTAAAAAATGCGAGCAAAATATCCCCGACTGGTCAGTGGGGGAAGCAGTTTTCCTCTACCAATCGCTTAGTGAGGGCAAAGCTGCCATATTAAGTACTGGCAGGCTATGGAGGTCCGGATTAATAGACAGCCGCTGTGTATTATTCCCCTATGAGCGTGTGTGTGGCAAATCGTTATTATCTACAATGAAGCCACAATGAATCAATACTGCATATAGAAAGGCAGTGCTAGTATTTGGCCGCGGGCTCAGTCACTGGGCGGGCCCCTCACACGTGACGTCATCTGTTGCCGCCGGAAATAGCTGTCATCTGCTGGAAGTGCACGCTAGTGGAGCTGCGGCAATGTGTGAAGTCGGGGACGGGAATTATGTGGATATGGGGAGAGAGGAGAAGAGTGCCAGGTGCGAAGAGAGATGTCCACAAGATCATTCACTGGGAAAGCTCAGTGCCAGGACTCCCCTAGGCTGATCACTTGTCTTGTATCCGTAGGTTGGGGCAGACATGCATGAAGTGCAAGGAAGGATCTGCTGTCCTTATCATACGTGTGGGAGATGCCTTCTGCAAGTAAGAGAAAATGACATGGTACCAGTGCAACGATACAGAACAGAGGTCCAGGTCAAACTGAAAGCTGCAGATGTGTACTATGGTGAACGCAAACATTGCACAATACTGCCCGTGGTATCCTCAGCGCCCAGAACAGCCAGTCACAGACCTACCGATACCTTACTATTGATGTTAGCCGTAGAGAGCAGAAGAAGACCTCTTATTTACAACCGGATAGTAATAGACTTTAAACTTGTAAGACAATAGAGCCCTTATCTGCTTGTGGCCTCCAGGTCAGAGAGGGAGTCATGAACCAGTCATCGATGAATGCTATGATGATTTTAAAACTGACTTTGTCAGCATTGTGAATAATTTCAGTACTTTACGAAACTTTATTTCACATTAACTGGCTCCCTGGTGGAGGGGACAGAAGGTGTGGATAGAGATGGATTGTCATTGGAGCTCCTGCTCTGGGTCCCCTGATTCCTCCTCTTCAGTGGATCCTGGAGAAAAGCTTCAATCCAAATTTCTCCATCATCTTTCTATAGTATTGGTGAACTCAGGACGCCAATACGATTAAAACCTGTGATACAGCAGGTATCAATAAATTACTGCTTAAATTGTCATGTTTGCACTTTGTGACATATAAGTGGGTTTTGGTTGTAGTTTGGGCAATCTGTCTCGAAAAGGTTCACCATCACTGGCCTAGGGTGTATAAAATGCTGTAAATTTTCAGTTTCAGACGTTTTACTATTATGTTCAAAAACTCACGATCAAATATACTTCACATCAGAAAGGTATTGCCCGGTTTCTTCACTATTCTGATCCTTTAATATATCCTGTCCTCCTTCCTCAAACATCATCCATGCATTTCTCAGTTCCATTTACATAGACGGATATAAAAGAGATAAGTAGACAAGAAGACGGTGCAATGTTTGAGTCTAGGTATAGAAGTTCAAAGGTATAAATAGGTTTGCCTCTCACCTGCTAGTAGAAAATAGGCCTATCCTGTGCCACTAAAAAAATGAAACGAAAAAGGGCATTTTGTTGAAAATGCTTAATGTACAGAATTTTAACGGACTACATGAATAGATTCTACAATTAAAACTACTTCAAAAGTTCCATTGGCAGTGTAATTCCAGCTTTTTCTACTTCATTTTTTGCTGACTATAGTTCCATCTACAGCGTTTATTCTTAGGATTTAAATTTTAGTATCCTGAGCACTTTCCGTTTTCTACCTCTAGGTCCTGTTTTAAAGACTATTTTATACACAAATTCCGAGCCATGCTGGGGAAGAACCGAATCGTGTATCCAGGGGAGAAGGTAAATGTGGCCATTGGTCTGGTAGTTATTTGATGATAAAATGTATCAACAGGCTCAGTTCTAAAATGCTATTGTAAGATTGTCCATCATGGGGTTAGGGTTCCAATAGAAATTAATCAGCCTATGGCCATGTGTCAACAGGTGCAAGGACAAAACTAGAGGCAACAATTCAGGTAGGTCCTAAAATGCCAATGTCCAGCACCTCAAAGACATTTTCTTTTATTGAATACTTTTAAAATGTAAAAGGCAGAATTCCTTACCTTCTTTGTGTGTAGCTTTATTCATAAAGTATAATCCTGCACGGAGGTCGGTAAGCCTATTTTACACATGCGCTTACTGACTTCAAAATAAGTCAATGGGTCTGCAACACAAACAACTGCATCTATACTGTCTGTTATTTTTCTCAGATGTTCCTAGGCAACCTTTTTTGCCAATCATTCTTTTTTTTTTTTTTTTTTTTTTTATAAATCCGATGTATTTCCAGTTGTAAATCACAACATATGCGAATGTAGTAGAAAACTGTAGTGAAGTAAGTTAATCCAGAAACAATATATCCCACATAACTTAAGGGCAGTGCTGGGGTCCTGGGTTCAAATCCCATCCAGGTCAACATCTGCAAAGAGTTTTAATGTTCTCTCCGTGTTTGAGTGGGTTTCTCTGGGTCCTCCTGTTTCTTCCCACACTCCAAAACATACTGGTAGTGTGATTAGATTGTGAGCCCCATTGGGGACAGGGACTGATTTGGCAAGTTCTGTGCATCGCTGTATAATGCGTGGGCTATATAAATAAAGAATTATTATTATTAAAAGAATTATGATTTCAAACAAGTGGGTTTTTGGGATAGGAGCATACATGGCTACTGGTGTATTTATCAAGGATCACGTCATAGACCTTGGAAGTCTTATTTTCAAAGGTGAGCATGAAAAGATATCAATAGAATAGGAACATAATTTCCATCCCATAAGTTCCTTTGGAATCCTGGTATCCTCTGGGGTGTATTAGGAGAATGCTGCAGGCACAGTAAACTGTGAGGTTGCACAGTGAATACCATAAAAACAAAACAAACTTATGTCTCTGTTTCAGGTTCTCCTGGCTTACTCTGGTGGACCATCCTCAAGTGCTATGATTCAGCAAGTCCAAGAGGTAAGAATTTTCAGTATTTTTACCATACATCATTATACCTTACTTCATGTTAATACATACTGGCTGATAATGAGGTACCAGTTCTAGGTTATTGTTTGGGCTTGTACATTTGGCCATCACGAAGGGATGTCATATCTTTATATGTAGCCACATTGAATTAAAGATGCAATGTTATTCTATAGTGTGTGTGAGGCATAGGCTTTTCAATGCACAACCAGGCTTTGCTTGATGAAAATAATCCAAAGGAGTTTATTTTGAAAAGTCCATATATAACATAACAGGTTCAATAAACACGCGGCTCTTGTAGTTCCACAGGCCAGCAGAAGGCAAAACATAAATCTCCACAATCATAATCCCCCAGATTGCTGGTCAGTGACACCTTTTATACAATTGACATACCCACAATTCTCTGCAGCTTCCCCTATAAAACACCAGAGCTGCTGCTGGCCTGCCTCTTATAAGGTCAGAGCAGACCCACCATGCTGCAGGTAAGTAGAACATAACATTTATTACATAATTTTACATTGTAACAGCACATTCCCTGGTTTTGGTACACAGCTCCCAGGTGGTGATACTAGACAGAAGAGAATAGAGCATTAGGTGGCCGGCCTAATGAGAGAAGTAGAATAAGAAATCATTCACACAGAAGTTACCAACCAGGAAACTAATGTACCACAACCAGAGTTACAGAAAACCAGTTTTCAATACTATAAAAAAAACCATGCGTCTTCTTCACAGTGTGACATGTTGCTAGGATATAACTACTGTATATACTCGAGTATAAGCCGAGGCCCCTAATATTACCACCAAAACCTGGGAAATCTGTTGACTTGAGTATAAGCCGAGGGTGGGAAATGCATTGGTCACAGCCTCCCCAGTATATAGCCTGCCGGACCCTGCCCCATAGTATATAACCAGCACCTACCCCCCAGTATATTGCCTGCCAGCACATATCCCCCGGTATATAGCCAGCAGCGGGGGAAGCCGGAAAGGTGAGTGTTGATATATTTTATTCACTCGAGTATAAGCAGAGTTTAGGTTTTCAGCACCTTTTTCTGTGCTGAAAAACTAGGCTTATACTCGAGTATATATGGTATATATTTGTTGGGCTCTGACCTCTGAAACTTAACTGCAAATTAGGTGACTAGGATCTGCAGCTTTATAATATCATTACTTTAATTGCTCTACTCACTTCTGTTTAATGTGTTTTCCAGGGTTTAAGTCGTGATGCTCCTAAAAAGTTGCGCTTTATACCTGGCATCCTGTTTATAGATGGTGAGTGAGAAGTGAAGGATTAGAGGAATACATCTGTCAGCCTTTTCTTTGGGATGAATAAATGGAAATGTCTCTGCTTCTCTGTAATGTTAATGTCACCCAGCCTACTGGTGTCTGTTCCTTTTGTATAATTTTGTGCACTCATTGTATCTCTATTGTGTTACAGAAGGTGCAGTGTGTGGTCAAAGTTGGGAGCAGAGGAAACAGAATGTTTCTGAAATAAAGCAAGTTTTGCAGAAAACAAATTCTCCTTTCCATGTTGTGCCTTTAGAGGAGGTGAGAAATATTTCTCAACATTGATGCAGCTCTCCTAGATGTGTCCTAAAACACTAGTCAAACTGTGAGTGGGCTATTGCCTGCTGCTCCTCTCAGTTGTCTACTATATACCGGTAATAATAATAATGGGGGTGAAGTGTTTCATCAGGAAGGGCAAACTCTTGGGGACCAGACCCAATGGCATCAGAAGCTCCCACCCTAAGTTATGTATAAAACTCCTCAATGTTTCCGCCTTTCTCTATCATTGTAGAAGACTAGCTGGTTTCTGCCATACAATAGCAGGGCCTGTCCCCTTCTCTATCAGACCAATGCATACATACAGGGGCTTTACATATTGTAAGGAGGCAACCAACCAACCTTCTCCATGATGTGCAAGGGGGTGAAGGGCATATATGCTGGAAAGTCTGGATTGTTCTTCATGTCATGTCCTTTAATGGATGTCAATGGGTGCAACTCATAGAGGAATGCAGAGTAAAAAACACACCTTTGCTTTTTACATGCCAACATCTACTTCTGACACTGAGGACCATTATAGTAAAGATAAAACAGTCTGACCGGAGCTCCTTGTGTGTCCTTTTATATATCCTTTGATAAATCGATGATTTCACTCCTTTCCCAACTATGTTCCAAATTCTTCAGTACACTTCCACACAAACGGTATTTGGATGGGAATAGATCGCTATTCAGACAGTTTTAAATATAGCCAGCTCATGGTACAAGTATATATCCTGCCAGTATATCCCCTTCCCCCCAAGTAAACATCCTTCCAGCAGATGCCCCCCAGTATATAGCCAGCCACTTTATGCCCCCTAGTATATAGCCGGCGCTCGCCTCCAGTATGCCTAGCACAAAAAAAAACCCCTCAATACTCACCTTTCCGACTCCCTCTGCAGGTCTTCTTCTTCAAAGATGATGGCGGCAGGTCATTGGTCCTTGTGAGCAGACTGCACACACAGTATAATGTCAGCTGCCTGTGTTGTCATGACACGGGACCTGTCATTGCCAGCGCACAAACTGTCAGTCGGTGGCCGACGCCATGGTGTGTGGCGTCAATTTCCAAAAGGACCTGTGACCGTCCGCCAACAGCAATAAAAAGGAGGACCTGCGGGGGTATTAGGAAGGTGAGTTTTAAGTTCTAGTTTTTTTTAAAGACATGAGTACAAGGCGGCTTAAGCTACATACACACGGCGGGCACATGGCAGTGCCAGGGAGAGCGCAACTCACCCCCTCTCCTCTCCATAGGAATATATGGCGCACGATGCCGTGTTCCGGAGAAAGATAGGACATGTCTGGCACCATACCGCTCCCGTTGGGCGCCGTGCGCCCATTGCTATCTATGGGGGACGTTTATCGGCCGTATATATACACCCCCAATCGGGAGTGTGTAAGTAGCCTTATACAGTAATCAGCAACCTGCAAATGTTTATTGCAAGCTGTCAGGGGCACAGTCAGGAGTTTAGACCAGAATTATACATACAGCCAATCTGACTAATGCAATGGAAGGCACCTTACAAGATTAAAAAAAAATCTTTTTAGAAGCTAAGCTAGGAAAGAGTAATGCTAGGCTGCTTATGACTCAATAGCAGAACCTGCACAGGCATGAGTAATGACGCTTATGTCTCACTTTATCAATGTTAAAAGGACATCTTCCACCAGGATAAGGATTGTAAACCAAGCACACTTACATGCTGGCCTGGTGATAGATGTCCTTTGTATTCAAGTTTAGTCTTAGAGTCCACAGTTGGGGATCCATCTATGATCTGTAAAGGATTAGTCTTGGTGGAATCCAGTTTCAACGGATCAATGTTATTGTCAGATTTTATTCCTACCTTTTCAGTCTCACGACTGCATTTTATAATAAAGATATTGGCATAAATGTCCTCCACGCACATCCAGTTGGATAAAGAGAGGGTGGTATCGGTCCACACCCAATCCATGACTGCCCGCAGCTCAACCAAGAAGGGGACCAGACGGAATCTATTACAGAGAGCAGATTATTAACTGTCAGTCAGCACCATCACTACAATGAGTACCTCTACATTTTACACCTTAGAAATGCCTCACCCCTGGAAGAGGAATAGGTTAACATGGTTGTATTTCTTGGTAAGGAAGTTGCCTAGAATGCGGGTTGGATAGCCACAGCGGATCTGATAAGCAGACAGGGCAAAGTATATGCATTTCACAAAATACCACAACTGTGCAACTGTGTTCTGACTGAACATCCTGGAAAGTAAGGGAATAATATGTTAATATCCAATGTGTTTGGATGATTCACAGCTTGTGCGCCATATGGAATTTCCTCACCTTTCAGTAACTGCTGGTAGGATAAAAAACATCCAGATATGAATGCCAATGACCAGGATCACCTGGAAGATCAGCTTCCCAAGAACAGTTTTCCGAAGGTACAATGCTCGATCTATCACCATAGTAGAGAACTGGATCAGAAGCATAACAAGGAAGGCCTCAGGAACCTGATCATCGGACAGTGATGATGTTATATCTGCAGCTGCTGAATGTTTCTTGAGAGGACAAAAAGAATGCAATAAGTTACCAAGTCTCTATTCATTCCTGTGTCAGGATTATAATGAATGTGTATTCACTTACTCCAAATGCCCAGAACCCAAAGACTATAATAACAAAGTCCACCACATCAGCAAGGAACATGAGAGCATAGACATCAGTGGCCGCTCTGTATTTTGTATGAAGGATATCATGGAAGAAACCTTTCACTGGTTTATACACTCCTTGCACCCTACAAAAGGAACAAAGTTACAGCAAATCAAACCTTCCTTTAAGTGGGTTGGTGATGATAAAGAATTTTTGGTCAAATAGCAGGGGTAGCTCTAAAGATTCTTAAATGTACTCAGGATAACAAAACAACACATTCTCTAATTTAATGTTATTAACAAAAATACAGCATTTCACCATATAATTCCAACCCGTCTATCAGTCCAGTTGTACACAATTTTGGTTGCCCCTTGATCAGACTCTGGATCTTGTGAATTTAGGGTCGGCAGACATCTTGCTCTTCTGTCCCGATGCTGCACTCTAGTTGTTCTCTGCTCTCTCCCACTAGTCCTCACCGTTACATGCCGGCAGGAAATCAGTGTGTGTGTGCGTGTGTGCTGGTCCTGGCATGGGAGGAGAGTAAAGCTGCAGACAGATAAGATCTTAATCCAGGGGTGGGGGAGGCACAGCAGATCTCGCAGTATATGTTATAGGTGAGATATAGCAGAGTTCTGTATGTTATGGATCTCATCATCTCCATCTCTAAGCAGTCTCATATCCATTTTTCTACTTGTCAGATAATAGTACAATGTTCAGAAGCTAAATGAAAGTGTATATAAACTTTGTACCCTGGTAATCTAACAACATTGTCAGCACACTATCTCACAGCACTAGACGGCTCATGAAGTGTCTTGCTTAGAGAGTTCCCAACTACACTGTGGAATCTTACTTTACAATTTTACTCAGTTTTATCTCTTTATATGTAGAGGCTGCAGTAATGAAGTCACGTCAATGTGACCAGTGCAATCCAATGTTGGACAGACATTATGTGCCATCAACAAAGTGGATGCAATCTCTGCAGCATCTGCTTACAAACACCATGGAGAAGGAGGCAAGTATTACATCTTATGTAGTTTTAGAGCTGAGCTACTATTGGCCCCAAAATCCTTAAAGGGGTTGTCCGAGTTTAAAAAAAAAAATATATATATGTGGCCGGGAGCAGGCTGCCTAAAATAATAAAGCTGTACTTGCCTTCCGGTGCCCTCCGGTATCCAGCGCTGCTGTCGCTCCGGTCCGGGCGCCATGTAAACAAACATGGCCGCCGGAGCAGCGCTGCATTCAGCTTCCGGCATTTTTTTTTTTTTCAAAACTCGGACAACCCCTTTAATCCTTTACAAACTAGATGTAGAAATATTTATTGCAAAAGAAAAATAGTTGCAGCTTCATGCAATAACAGTGTGGAACTAGTGGGAAAACTGAGCACTGCAACTTTCTTTTACTGCACTACAATTACATGGGTGGACATACACAGGTAGAGGGATGTGTTTTGTTATTCAGAGCCTCACTACCCACCTAATTGGATCATACACAGGTTACATTTTTAATAGAATAGTTGATAACTTGCCAATAGGTGATGTTCCATTCACACATGACTACTAGAACCACCACCAATCATAGATATGGGGGTCTTGTGTTCCGAATATGGAGAAGCAGGTTGCACAGGCACCTAATCACTCAACTATCAGACAATTTCCCAAAGACAAATGTAGCCGCAATGAACCGCTGCCCCTTGTCCTTTCTTTTATGTACAGAGAACTTGGTTAGAGATCATCACCTATGCCCAGAGCCTGCTGACCACAGGGGTTTTAGCAGTCAGATTCCATGATCAGCAAGTCATCACCAATCCTATGAATAGGCGATAAATGTGTTCCAACAAATAATCCACACTTTTCTCAACCTGAACATACGTTTGCAGATAATGTATATATTTTAGTCTTAAAAGGCTGCAGATACTTACATACGGATAAAGAAGTTCTCAACCTTCACCCCCACCATCTTCATTCTCACTGCTGCTGGTTTCTTTTTTTTCTTTTCGGAATCTCGCTGCTTCTCCTTTGAAAGATCTAGAACAAAATTAGATATAGGGACAATATTAGTGCCCACCAGATTCAAATCTGAATTAATTCTGTTATCTCCGACATTTTGAACTACCGTATATAGAAATGCTCATGTAAAACCCGCCAGTTTACACTTATGGCCTTGGAACCATTTATACCAATAAAAGTATTGTAGTCCAAATGTTCTTTATATGGGTACAACAAAATATATACAATTTTTATGTTCATCAATACTAATTACAACCAATGTAAACACAAACCACCCATATGAAAACTGTCCTAAGATCCACACCTTTGTCAGAATCGCTTGTCTGCGACTCTCCTCTCTTACGTCGACGCAACAATGAGCTGGTGCTACCCTTGGGATCTGGATCTTCTGATAACTTGATTTCAGTCTCACTTTCCTTCTTTTCTATCTGAGGTTTTGCTACAGGTTCTAAGTCCTTCCTATCCCATAATCCATAACTCTGAAAAAGAACAGAATATGTAATGTTGGTGACCAAATAATTAAAAAAGCACAACATGTGCGGTTTTGTCATAGCCGTTTCTGGCACCAGGCAGGGGAAGGGTGACCACTATATACAGGCTACATACAATTGAGGGACTGCAGTGTGATGCAGCTAATGTACTAGAATTGGTGTGGGCTGCAAATCAACCATGTGTTATACACACAAATTACCAGATGCACACCTGATAGAGGGAGTAGGGTTAGGGCAACTGTACATGGTTACTGCTAATCGCCAGGTTAAAAGTACAGGTCACAAGCCATTTTCGGTAACTACAGGCAGCCAGGGCTTTTATTGTACTGTGACCCTCATGAAAATATGTTCATGACAACCCCCGTACCATGAGTAGTGATCGATGGAAGAAAAGCGTCAGAAGTTGGATAAGATCATATTTGATGTAGGAGTCGCTCTTTTCTAGTCCGAGGATGCGAGGAGGGAAAAATGGCTTTCCATCATAGCGAAAAAGTACTGTATCACTATTCCATGGGAAGAAACCAAACTGACAGAGGTATTTAATCACCACCATTATCTGTAGAAAGAAGAGTAAGACAAGGTTAAGGTTGTGTGCATTGGAAAACGTGAACATTTAACGCTGTGTATAAATTTGACATTACTGTTGGCTGCGGGATCCAGTAATCTCTGGAAAATGTAATATTATTTCTACAGTGAGAAAGGGACAAGGAACTGAAATTCTGTCTGCCAATAAGCACAACTATGTTATTGTTGTAATAAATTCCACCAATCAGTAGAAACCTCCAAAAAACAACATTATGGCCAGCACATACTGGGCAAAATTATTTGATGACTATAGGAAGTGTCTTTACCTCCATTTATGTTGGCCTGTAATAATATTAGAGTGTGTGGCACACAGGCTGGCAGTCATCGCCTTATAAAAACAGCATTAATCTGTTATACATTTATAACAAAACGGTTTGTGCCGTACCTCTGTATAAACGATAGCAGTCATCCAAAAACGTTTGCTCGGGCGGTGTATGGACAGCATGGCCCACAGGAAGACCAGGATTGGGAGAAACAGCGATATGAGTGATGCGCTCACCATATTGTTGAGAACAATGATGAAGTAGCAGAGTAGTTCAGAATGTGCTGCCACCAAATGATAAAGAGCAAACAATAACCTTAAGGGTCGGATCTGTGACCTGAAGAAATGCTGTGAGTCTGATAGTTCAAGGAATGTGAGCGGCCTGTAGTAGAAAAATGGAATAACAGGTGGTGCTTACTAAATAACATTAATTATAAGAGTAGAAAATAATGCTGCAGATATAACAGGATTGAAAACATCATGTAGAAAATAATGCTGCAGATATAACAGGATTGAAAACATCATGTATTTTCCCCTGCCATTAAAAAGGGATGCATAATAAAAGGTAATGAAAGTTCTATTAAAGTCTATGGGGAATAGAAGATTTTCCGTTCACCTTTCATTTCTACTTTCCGTTACAATCTTCTTGAGAGCGTAACGGAAAGCTCAGACGAATGTGTAAACTAGGCTTTACATGTTCCTTTCAGGATCATCCATATTATAAGATCAGTGGTTACCTGCAGAGCAGTAGTTCGCTGGCAGTCCGAGAGCGTTTTGTTGGTTGGATTTCTAGGGAGCCTTTATCCGATGGGCTCTCCTCCCACACAACAGTGGAGGACACTTGCTCCATACTGTTAGTACGTGTGTTGTAGCCAGTACTGAGTGGTGTGATTATGTCAGTCATGCTGCTGAGGCCCTCCTCTTCTTCACAGCCACTAAGGAAAAGAAGCCATTATAAATGAATGCCAATTAACTCCATTAATACTTAATGGGGCACATGTATCATGTCTGGCTTTGTCAGTTTGTTTTTTGGGACTTTTCTTGGTTTTTCTTCTGGTCAAATGTATTTTAGCGATTTATCCTTATTGATATATGTGGCGTTTGGTCTTTAGCGAATTTGTAACTTTTTAAAACAAAAGTTGCAAAAAGTCTCCAAGAGTTGCAATCAGTTCCAAGCTTATTTCTACACCTGGTCAGAGGCAGCTGGAGATTTGTGCCAAAATTTGCGACTTTTTAGGGAACTTAAAGAAGTCGCATCTGGATTCAGGTGATAACTCAGGAAACACTGCAGAAAACTAGACAATGGCAAACTTTGAAAGAAGACAGTTTTAAGGTCCAAAAAAAAGTCAGTAATGAGCACAAGTACCTTGAAGAAAAAGGCAAGACAATAGTTTGATACATGTACCCCAATGTATATACCGGTATATATAAACAAACCTTGAAGCCATGCTTGTCTGTGAATCTATGCCCTTATCAAATGTAGTTGCAGCGGGCAGAGAGGATGTGCCAGGTCCTTTCTTGTTCTGCCCAGTCTCATACAGAAAGGACAGATCCTTTCGAGTCACATCCTCACCCTGCAAATGTATGAGAAAACAAAGTGAACTGGTAATTTACCACAATAGCTTCTCAGCATAAAGAGCAACTCATATATATTCCACCTTAATAAAACAAATACAGAAAATTTACATTTTTACTTTTTAGTTTTTGTTTCATTAACTTCAAGGTATAGCGCTTTATAACCACTCAATGCATTAAATAGGGTGCACACATTGCCAATTATTTTAGATTATCAAAAAGAGTAGGGGAAAAGTTGAAAAGGATCAGGAAAACACCACAAATATATAGAGAGAGATAGGCATTAGAGCCATAAATTCAAAAACTGCATATATAATGACCATTTAGGTGTCAAACACCAAATTCTTTTTCACTATAGAACATCATTAATTATTTTTATTATGAAACTTTACCTTTGACAGCTTTTGGGTTAGAATGTATCTCTCAACCCACAAAACAGTGGACATGTCCACATACTGTTTTGTAAGCGTGCCAAGCCAATCTATAAGACCATCCATCATGGCAAGAAAGAGGACCCAGAGGAACTTCAATATGTCAAGTATACGTTGTACCACATTACTTCCTCCTGTAGGAGACATATTATGTCAGAAGAGAACACACCTATAGAGCCAAAAACAGCAAAGCCCAATAAACCAACACAACTACCTAGAACTTCAGCTCCAAACAGTCATAAAAGTGACACATCATGCACTAAGCCACCACTTCCTGTAATAATCTGCAATTAGAATTTGTGGAGATGTAATCCACCAAATCTCACCCTCCTCCGGGGGATTCTATGGAGTCTTATGATCCTGCTTAAACTTGCTAATATTTCAATAAAATTGCAATAGTGATTACTGCATCTGACTATAAACCATTTAGGTCTTCTATCTGTCTCCAAAGATGCAGTGGTTTCACAGGAATTAAAATTAAGAATTTGATGCAGAGACAAAGAAAACAGTAACCAGCCTTTGTCGTATTAAGACTGTATTAAGCCTTTGTCGTCACGTGTTATTAGTGGCTTGTGATCAAACAATCTGGAGTAGGTGCTGACATAGTTGTGGGCTAAATATTTATGAGAATATTTTTACAGAATGAAACGTGTTAAATTACCTCAGATACCAAGTTGTTATCTTTGGCAAAGAGCGTGTAGTATATTTTATTCTACATTACATGGTGGGTTGCAAATGAAAATTTTATGTAATGTAAGGAGCGTGTGGAAAACCGGTAATTACTCACCGGTAATTGTGTTTCCTTGAACCACGACAGCACCCAACCAGAGAGAGGGATCCGCCTCCAGGGACAGGAAACCCAGACTTCAAATTCTGCGGTACGCCCCATCTCCTTCAGTGGATTACAGAGACTGTATGGGACTTAATGTTCTCGATTAATTCTGACCACCGTATCATTCAGTATCACTTTCAATGAGAGAATCTCACACCTCTGTGACACACACATAACACTGAACACCCAAGTGTGAAAAGAATTTACAAGGGAGGGAATACCCAGGGTGCTGTCGTGGTTCAAGGAAACACAATTACCGGTGAGTAATTACCGGTTTCCCCCTCTCACCACGACAGCACCCAACCAGAGAGAATAACATAGATGAAATCTTTAGGGAGGGATAACCGAAGAAAGAACCCTTCGCCCAAAGGAAAGTTCCTGTGCACCTGCTACATTTAGCCTATAGTGCCTATAGAAAGTGTGTGGAGAAGACCAGGTGGCAGCCTGACAAATCTGATTAACCGACACTTCTCTAAATTCTGCCCATGAGGAAGAAACTGCTCTAGTGGAATGGGCTTTTAGACCTTCTGGTATCGGCTGACCGGCTGCTACATAAGCGGAGCTAATGGCTTGCCTAATCCATCTAGCTATAACTACCGCTGAGGCCTTCTGCCCCCTATTCTTGCCACCAAAAAGAACAAAAAGACTATAAGATTTTCTCCAATCTTTAGTCCTATCCAAATATAGCTCAATGGCCCTTTTAACATCTAATTTGTTAAACTCCCTTTCCCTATCCGTAGAAGGGTTACTGCAGAAGGATGGGAGCCTGATCTCCTGGGATCTATGGAATCTAGAGACTACCTTTGGTAAAAAGGCCGGGTCTGTCATCAGAACTACTCTGTCATCCAAGATCTTGAGAAAAGGCGCTCTACATGATAGAGAAGATATCTCTCCCACCCTACGGGCTGAAGTGATTGCTACCAAAAATACAACTTTAATGGTCAACCATTTTAGTGAACAAGACTCCAGGGGCTCAAAGGGATCTCTTATCAGATAATTTAATACCAGAGTGAGGTCCCAGGGGGGCACCGTACATCTCCTAAAGGGGGTCATACGAGATGCCGCCTTTATGAACCGAGATATCCAGGGATGAGAGGCTAAAGGGGACTCAAACAGGGAGCTAAGGGCAGAGATCTGAACTTTAAGGGTGGCAGGTTTTAGGCCCTTATCTAATCCTGCTTGCAGGAAATCTAATATCTTAGCTATATTTGGATGAGCTAAGTCTATGTTATCTGGAGAACAAAAATCTGAGAATACCCTCCAGACCCTAAAATAGATCCTAGAGGTAACTACCTTTCTGCTCCTCTGCAGGGTTGTAATTACCTTGTCCGAGAGGCCTTTTCCCCTCAAGATGCGCCTCTCAAATTCCAGGCCGTCAGATGGAGGTTCGCAATCTGCGGGTGGAATACTGGGCCCTGGGAGAGGAGATCGTGACTCTCTGGGAGGATCCAAGGGTCTGATATCGATAGATCCCTCAGTACTGAGAACCATGCCCTCCTGGGCCAGAAGGGGGCTATAAGAATGACTCTGGCCTGGTCTTGTCGTATCTTCTTCAGAACCCTCGGGAGAATAGACAGGGGTGGAAATGCATAGGCTAGGCTGAAGTTCCACTTGATTGAGAAGGCATCCAAACTTAAGGATTGGTCCCTCGGGTCTAGGGAGCAGAAGAGCCTGACCTGTCTGTTCTTTCTTGTGGCGAATAAATCTACCTCTGGTTGACCCCAGAGTCTGGTTATCTTGGAGAACACCCTCCGATTCAGGGACCACTCTCCCTGACGTAAGAGATGACGGCTTAGGAAGTCTGCCTGCAGATTGTCCTTGCCCCTTATATGAACCGCCGATATTGATCTTAGATTGGCTTCCGCCAGGTCTAGAATCTGATGCGAGAGGTTCATTAAGGACCCGCTTCGGGTACCCCCCTGGCGATTCACGAACGCCACCGCTGTGACATTGTCCGAGGCAATCTTCAGGTCTGTCCCCCGAATCATCGGCAGAGCCCGTCTGATTGCCTGCAGGATGGCTTCTAATTCTCTGTAATTTGAGGACTTCTTCCTGGATTCCTCGTTCCATGCCCCCTGAAACAAGAGTCCCCTGACCTGAGCTCCCCAACCCGTAGAGCTCGCATCCGTAATCATGGATAGGGGGTTCTCCTCTCTCCAAGGCCTGCCTGCCTGGAGGTTCTCTTCTCTTAGCCACCATCTCAGGGAATCCAGGATCTGTTGGGGAAGTGTAATCCTCTGGTCCAAGGAGGACTGGTCCCCCCTCCAGTTTTCCAACATGAAGAGCTGTAAGGGTCTTGCGTGATACATCGCCCAGAGCACCGCTGGAATTGCCGCTGTAAAGAGACCCAGAGTCCTCATAATGTCCCTTATGGTAGGGGATGGCTGTCTGTACAGCTTTTCCACTGAGGCTACAATCTTCACCACCTTGTCCTGAGGAAGAAAAGATTTCTGCTGAGTGGAATCTAATGTGATGCCGAGAAATATCTTTGATCTGGCCGGAGTAAGGGAGGACTTCTTCAAATTTATCATCCAGCCCAGGCGATGTAGGATCTTCATCACCACCCTTATGAAGGTCTGCAACTTCTCTGCCGAACCTGCGATCAGCAGGAAGTCGTCTAGATATGGCACAAAGGTGCCCTGATATCTTCGTATGTAGGCTCCCACTTCTGATATTAGTTTTGTGAAAACTCTCGGTGCTATCGCCACTCCAAAGGGTAGAGCTCTGAATTGGAGGTGCTCTATCTTGCCCTCCATCATCACCGCCACTCTCAGGAATCTGACTGTCCGGATGAATAGGGACGTGGTAATATGCATCCGCTAAGTCTATGGAAGCCTGAAAGAGCAGGTTTACGGTTGACTTTATCGATTCCATCTTGAATTTTTCCACCTGTAGGTAGCAGTTTAGTGGTCTTAAATTTATAATGGTCCGGAATGTGCCATCCGGTTTCTTTATAAGGAACAGGGTTGAATAAAATCCTGTCCCTCGATCCTGCAGTGGCACCCGCCGTAGCACCTCCTTTCTCAGTAAGGATCTTACTTCGGTCTCCAGAGCCTGTCTTTCTGCTCTTCCGGCCACTGAGGTTATCTTGAAACGCTGTGGGGGAGGGGATAGAAAAGGTAATTTTAGGCCATCTTGTATGATCCCCAAAATCCATTTGCTCCCTGAAATCTTGCTCCACTCCTCCTTGAACAGGGAGAGCCTTCCCCCCACAGGACCCCTGGCGTCATTGCTGACCGGGACGTTTACTGGAATCCTGAGGCCGGGAAAACATGAATCCCTTAGACCTCCTAGAGGGTCGCCACCCCTCTTTCTTGTCTCCGGATCTCTGAGGAGATCTAAATCGCCTTGAGGGGCGAAAAAACTTCCTCTCTTGAGGCCTTGTACTAGGAAAACCTCTCTTCCTGTCAGCTGCCTTTTCCAAGATGTTGTCTAGTGCAGACCCAAACAAGAATTCCCCCTCACAGGGAATACTACACAGATGACTTTTAGATGGAAGGTCACCTGTCCAGTTTTTCAGCCATAAGGCCCTTCTGGCAGAATTAGATAAGGCTACCGATCTTGCTGATAACCTTAAGGCGTCCACCGAGGCATCGGCTAAGAAGGCAGAGGCTTTCTGTGCAGTGGTAACCTCCGAGATAAGATGTGACCTGGATGCACCAGCCTTAATCTTCTCCTCCAGCTGGGAAAGCCAAACAAAAAGAGACCTAGAGACGCATGTAGCCGCGACGTTGGTTTGAATGCGCCCGCTGCTGCCTCCCAGGAACGCCTTAAGAAGCCATCTGCCTTTTTATCCATAGGATCTTTAAGCACACCTGAATCCTCAACTGGAAGCGCACTCTTTCTAGACACTTTAGAAACGGCAACATCTACCTTCGGCGCCTTGTCCCAAATCTCTGTCTCCTTCTCAGGAAAGGGATACTTCCGCTTCATAGCTCTAGGGATAAAAACCTTTTTGTCCGCTTTGCGCCATTCTGCCTGGATAAGGGAGGAAATATTCTCATGGATAGGAAAAACCTTTCTCTTCTTTTCTCCTAGACCCTGGAACATAACGTCTGTTACAGAGCGTTCTTCCTTTTCATCTTCTAACTCCATAGTTGATCTTACTAGTTTCACCAGATGATCAATATCCTCTATAGGAAACAGGGGTCTGCCTGACCTGTCCTCCTCTTCTGACTCAGATGATTCTCCCGAACTAGGGCCAGAATCTTCAAGCTGCCTGGAAGTGCCTGGGGAATTCTCTGACCTGAGGGATCTCCTTATTTCTTGCACAGAACTACGTACTTCCTGCTGGATTAGCATACGCATGGATTCAAACAAGGTCGACTGCTCTTGTGCTAACAGGCGCTGAACACACTGGTCACAGTTAGGTTTTAAATAAGAGTCAGGCAGATTATCTCCACAGATTCTACATGCATGATGCTTAGACTTTACAGTGGCTTTCCCCTTACGAGATTCTTCCCTCTAAAATAAGAATCACATAAGACATCATCAGAACCAGTTTAAAGGCATGGTAAGGCCACACTCACCAATCAGCGGACTATCCCCCTACTCAAACTTTACCGTAGCGGTGTCCACCGACTCTCTACCACCTTCATTAGAACTCATCTTATTCAGTGGTGAGGATACAGCTCCGTTTCATCCACGGCTGGAGCAACTCCTGTGGCTGGCTGTGGGTGCTAGAAACAACACACAGGACTCCTGTGTGGGATCTCCTTTTAAAATTCCCGCCTCTGACGTCATCTCCCATGTGGACGCTGGGCGGCGCGTCACTTCCGGTCCTCACCGGAAGTGGAGTCGGCGCCATTTTGGAGAAGACCACCGCGGGGAGGAAGAAGCCAGCGCTCAGCCGCCCTTCCACACACGCCTCCACTCCGGATCGGAGGCGTGCCGGAGTCCGCCCGCACCCACAGACTGCGCTGCACCTCGCAGCATTCACCTCTCCACCGCCGCCGAGTGACCACCCTCCGGTAAGCCTCGGCGGGGGACCTGTGCAGCCACCTGGGGGTACCTGGGACTCCCATTCCCCCCTTTCACCGCGACTCCTGAGCCTCACCGAGACTCACTGGATCCCCCGTCAGGGACAGGAAACCACTGAAGGAGATGGGGCGTACCGCAGAATTTGAAGTCTGGGTTTCCTGTCCCTGGAGGCGGATCCCTCTCTCTGGTTGGGTGCTGTCGTGGTGAGAGGGGGAAATATGTATTTATAGATCTTCCACATATAATTTTAGCTTAAAGGGGAACTTTTTACCTGGAAAGTTATTTTTAGCTGGTGATAGGTTCCAATACTTTCTGCAATAATGAGCTTAAAAATGCCTTTGCCCCCATTGTATGCTCTGTTAAATGCCACGATCCCAAGGGTCTCAGTCGCTCAACACAAATTTGTATCTTACCTCTTCCTGGCTGCAAAAATTGCAATAACTACTTCATGGAAGAAGGCAACTAATCCTTTACAGTTGGCAAGACTAAAAATAATCATGGTTAATGATAGATTGCATTCTCTATTATCTGATAAGGAGACATTATTAACTAAGGTAGGGCAAGATTGGGTTACCTACATCTCTAGAACATCGTAATATGGTATACATGTGACTTTCTTTCCTTCTTAACCATCTGTCCCTATATACCATCGGTTTTTAAGTTCGAATATATAGATTTGGGATTGAAATTCCACTACTTTTTGTCTCCATTTGAATACACTGAAAGTAATATGGCTAATGTGATATCTTAAACGTGCCTCTGTGTAGGCATTATTGTTTTCTATACCCGTATACACTTTGTTACATTGACGGTTTTAAAACAAAACTTAAAAAAAAAAAAAACTATTGAAAACAAAAATGCCCTTCAGTACTTTAAAAAAAAGTATATTAGACAGTACCTGACTCCCTGCGAGCACCATCCAACAAGTCACAAAGGGTGGGGGCAATTTACAAATGTGGCTCAGTGACTTAATAAACACTACACAAACTGCTATAAACAGGTCCTTTATGTAGATTTACATTCGGGCGAACAATGTGCCCCATGACATCAGATGTATATAATAGAGGAGCGCAGAACACACTTTGACATACACATTTGACAAGTCTAGAACACTGAGGAAAACTGATGGAAAAACCCTCCACAAATCCATGTGAACACCCAAATAAAGTAAAAGCTTAACTTAATTACAATAATAATAGTGGTCATGATATGATAGAACCTTTTTAGCCATATATAAAAAAGATCCTGCTCACCTTGATCCTCATCTATGGCCCCCTCTTCTTCCATTTCAGCTGCTGGCTCCCCCTCATTTACATTCACCGCTTCTCCTTCCAAAACTAATGAGGATTATGTAAGGATTATTAGACACAATAGACAATATAGGTCTAATAAAAAAAAATTATATTTCCTGTAAATATTGCAATGGAAGGAGAAAATACAATTAAAGTTGTTTTCTGTATTCAAGGACTACCCATTAAAGAGGACCTATCAGGGTGAGTTGGAACATTAACTACTATTACCATTTGGCTAGTCGCTCTGTGCCCGCTATTTAAAAAAAAAAAAACACCCTTTTCACTTAACTAGAGATGGGTCTGATGCATCTCATCGGACCTATCTCTGGTGCCCCCCATGCCTGCGCAGTAATTCAATGAAGCTGGAGTAGTAAACGCCGGCTAGCAAGCGCAGTAGCCACAGCGGATGAAGCCGGGGTGTAGTACACCGCCTTCACAGAGGAACTGCATATGTATGAGGAGCTTAGGAATGAGTATAAAAGGTTGTTTTTTTTTATAGAGGGCACAGCGATCAGCTAAAGGGGGATTTTGGACATTAAAGACCAGTGAGTTGGTATCCCAAATCGCCCTAACAGGTGTCCTGTAAAAGAAGTTCCAAAACAAATTGAGAATGCATCACCCGCTGCTAAAAAGTAAAATAAAATCTGTACCTTTTCCTTCCGCTGATGCTCCTTTCGTTAATATGGGTCTCATCTTCAACGCTTCAGTTCTTTGTCTCTGATGTCTTTTCCGCTCTTTTAATGCAGTTTTGGCGCTAGTGACCCAGGCCTGGTATGCCAACTAAAATATACGAGAGTACCAATAGAATCATACAGCTCAGAAAGCCCAGCAGATGAGAAAACTTCACAAATCAAGAAGCATGACCTGGGATTAAACCAAACAAGTCCCATCTGCAGAAGCTGCTGTTTCAGACTCGCTCCTCATCAGTGCAGAACACTACCTAGAATGCAGGTAATTCGTACTGTACCACACTGCATTACAGGATAAGTATGTCTGTATTCTGACAACTGATTGAAAACAGGCTTTTCATGCTTCCTCAAGTTGTGGTTGTACTTTGTAGAGCCCCTTGAGGTCAAGGGAGTGTGTGTGGTTATCAGGTTCCTAACCGCAATGCCCTTCTCTTCGGAGGAGACTACACCTCCCTTTTTAAAATGGAATTTGCAAACAGATCAAGGAATAGTACGATGTTTTGGTCATCTCAACCTTTGTCAAGTAAGTCTTTACATCATGTATGCTGGTTGTGGCTGGTGAGGCACAATTTGTGAAGACCAACTCTTATTTACAATATAACAAAAGTGGGGAACGATACAGGTGCTACTTTCTTACTGCTTTTACATATTCTGGAGCTTGTCCTGGTCTAGACAGTCTGGCACTTGAAAGACCTGTTGCAAATGAATCTCATGCAGTGCTCTTGCCCCAAAGACAAGTCTTCTACTCCAGCATAACAGAATAACCATCCTTGAATTTTATTAGCGATTAAAAGGAGGTACAAAGGAATATCCCTGCTTTTGAAGTTTGAGAAAGTGCTATATGTGCAAAAGAGCCCGTTACCTAAAGAACAACAATGTTCCATTGTATCTGCTTTTAGTTGCTAATTAAATTCAAGGATCATGGATAGTGAGTGCTTCTCCTTTCTTATGTTATGCAATATTGATTTACACTCTTACACATGAAGAAATAAAAAGTACTTTGGTGTGTGCTGTGTTTACAAATTCCATAAAGAATGGGCACCACCTATTACTGAGAGTGCAGCCGTTTATCTGGAAGTATCAACCTTTTCTTTTTTTACAGTAAGACTTACAATGGACTGCATCCTTGCAAAGTTTTTTGTATGGTGTTCTGTAATTGAATGAAAATTCACCTTGGGCTTTCATAAAATAATAATTTATCAATCTAGTTTGTCACAGTATTATCTGAAGAACTATAGCAGAATTTATCATAGTAACTCCGTTATTTACTAAGAGTAGGCAAAAAATATGTTGTGGATTGCTTAATTTAATCCTACCTGGAAGGCACTTTGCTTAGGGGGTCTCTGCTCCTCCAGTGCAGACTCCTCTTCTTCCTCACTGTCCGACTCAAACAAATAATAGTCTCCTGAATGCAGAACTGCCGGAAACAAACAGATGGAAAATAAGTATTGGACAACAAAAAATAGTGAGGTTCTGATCACAGTGGAGTCCTGGTTTCCATTATTAATCTTAATATATGCTGATGGATCTCTTTGAAACATCATATTTTATATAAGTTTTGAAAGTGCTACCTGAAGCATGATCTAACCAAGGGCGGCTCCAGTGAATCTTCTTTTTAGAGGAATCTTTTTTCTCACCATCTCCTCCACCTGAGAAGCAACCAAACAAATCTTAAGCAGTCTTTTTTATATCAGGATACAATGTGAAGATATTCATTATGGGTAAAAAACCTCTTAATTTTGCTCATCTAATTTTAAAAAATGTTTCTAAAACGTAAAGCTTGAAATTGATATTGGGTTACTGTGGTGAACTTTTGCACGAAAGAAGCAAACTTTAGCAAATTTCTAATTTAAAGCAGTGTGAACAGAGTACAATTTCTATAATGGATAGTAAAATATATGGAGGTCATTACTAGAGACTACAAGTCCACAAGTTTGAACTGTATACATAAAAAAAAAGCTGCTGTACCTGCATTTTCCTGGTCTGGTTCACTCTGTTTCCTTCCTTGATGGTAACGCTCTTGCTTGGCTCTAATTCTTTCCATTCTGTAGAGAACAATTACAAGAACATTATTCACATGTATCTACAACAAGTGTTCAGAGCTTAACATTAAGGTAAAGCAAAAATGTTACAAAAAGAATATTGGAAAATTGTATAACTTTTCCTTACAGTAAAAATATCAATTATTTGCTGAAAGTAGACAACCCATTTAATACCAAAATGCATAACAATTCTTTAATATGCATCAATACCTTAGGGCACATTTATGAAAACGGATTACAATTAATCTCATGATATAAAAGATTCTCAGAAACTGGCCGATTTGTGCAACACAAATATTATTTCTATATATCCAAATATTGTATTGACTATGACCTGGTATGTAAAGGAGCAACATCCATTGTCTAATGGATTATCTATACTGGTTCCTCACAACTATATTAGGTGTACATACTGTTTCTTGAGCTGACTAAGCGATCTTCTCTCGGTTTCTTGACGGAAATCCATGTTTTTCCTAATACTGGCCATAAAGAGCTCAAACCCTCTGCAAAATAATATTTAATAATAATAAATAATAATTCCTTTATTTATACAGCGCACACAGATTACGCAGCTGAACCATGCAACAAAAACAATGTGTGGTGTATATGGAAAACATACAATGTAAAATGCACTTATATGCATATGTGAAGAAATGAGCTTTAATGTGGTTTTATACAGATATATACATGTAATACAGTATACAGTATAGGAAATCATACCTGGAGGCCTGCAGGGAGGAAGCACGTAGGTCACAGACCACGTGCAAGAAGTAGGAGCTCAGGAAGACTCTTCTCTGCAGAAGGAGAAAGAAAAAGCAAATGCTGTCCCAGATGATCCCAGCTTCTTCTACAGGCAGTGGACAGTCATGACCTTTGTCTATTTCTCTGGCTAGGGACGGAATAAAAAGTTCATCACAAATAATACAATATTATGATCCTATGCACCACCTGAGTGGTGTACACGCAGAGAGTAAAGGTCTACCATTAGTACCACTTTAAATACTACATCAGAAAACTAAAGCTAACAACTTATAGTTTTCTCACTTTTATATTGATCGACTTCTATGTAAACAGATGTTCATAGATGATCATTCTTTACCATGATGTGTACATTATAAAAATAGATAGATATGGACCGGTCACCAAAATTTTACCACCAGACTAACAATTCCTGGTGATGAAGGGTTACAAGTCCTCCCCATATCACCTAAAGCGGCCAGTGAGGCAGTGTACCATCGTTTTTCTGACTTCAGGCTTCGACTTTTCTCTCTTCTGGGTTGCCAGTAAACCCACCCCCTTATTTTGACTGACAGCCCTGCCTTACATGCATGTCATATGACCAGAGTGAAATCTCAGGTCTTTTAGCCTCCTCACATTAGCAAACTGTACCTGTACTGTACTGTATGTATCTGATCACATTAAATCACAGCAGCCTCCATAGAGGATGGCGAGGAGTAGTCCGTAGAGGCTGCTGTGATTTCAGAAACATACATGGGGTACATTTTGCAAATGTAAAGGGTACAAGACCTTTGATGACATCACCTTGGTCTGCTGAATAGTAGGGAGGCATAAGGGATGGGGAGGGGTAGAGGGGAGGTGGCCGGTCGAGCAAGACACACCCCCTCTGATTCCAGGTAATTTAAGATAAAAATTGATTGATGGGGATGTAAAGGAAACCATTTTTTTTAGCAAAAAGAAAGGTGTCAATTAGTTAATAGGGTTCTATATCAACCTGTCACTAGCTGTATATGTGCAAATGTGGTGACAAGTTCCCTTTAAAAGGATGAATTCTAAGCATCCCTTGAAGGGACTTGAGCAATTGTTGCTGTATAGTTTCCTTAGCATAAATTTAGATGGAAACTATAGCTATGATATTTGTGTTCAAGGTAATGTAGGTAGATCTCAATGAAAAGGCTACAATTCTCCTGCAGCCCCCTGCAACTAAGGGTCAGAACACAAGAGATCCAGTATTCATTTTCCATCGCAAAACAGGCCATTATTATTCTGATGTGAAAAAATCCCTGTAATGTAGTGCTCTCATTTACTAGTAACACTATGCTGTCACATCTAATGGAGTTTATGTTTTACGACAAACTTCTGAATATTCTCGACCTACCTACCATGCTGATATATTTTAGGAAGAGTGCAAATTATCCATCATCTAAAGACAATCTAAAGATCCTGTAAATCACCAATGTTATGCTTCTACTATAGAAATAAAATTCTTGCTTGGCACCTGGTGTCATTATGAAAGGTTTCCAAATCTCCATCTTACAGGTTAATAGTAGACTTTTACAGGATTATCTCCACAATTAGTTCTAGGCTCAGGCAATTGATCTGGTTTGGCAGTACTCACGATTGTAGTAGCCCTTGACGGTGCAAACCAGGCTGAAAAGCTGTATAACCCAGCAAAAATTGTTCTGCATTTGTTGGACGAAAACACAAGACAAGAGCTGGAAGAGAAGAAGGGAAAACAAAAAAGTGTTAAGCAGTGACATCTGTGTGTAAAGATTAGAAAATGATACAATGCCATCTGTAATGCGTCTGCCAGATAAGTGTCAGACACTCAGATGAAACTCTCGGGGGCATTTATCAAACATTTTTAGCGTTTCTTTTTCTCTTTTTTAGCATTTTTGTGCCTTTTGCTGCCATTTTACAGAGTTGTTTTACAGATGTTCGTTTTTATCAGTGTTGCGCCTGATTAGTCATTAGTTTCCAGATGTTTGACGTGTAAAAATGTTTCCAGCCGTTAAAAAGTTGCACAAAAACTGTCTCACTACTGGCATCTTTCATGACAAACCATGTCAAGCATCAATTCTGGGACTGTTTTTAGGTTGTAACTAAAAGGTTATGAAGAAAGGTTAATCCAGGCTTGGATTGGAGTTTGTGTTGAAATCTGAGGGAGCACCAGATTTTTATAGAATGAAATGAGAATGGTGATAGGGTCTGTAGGGAGTAGGGTAGGGCTCCTGTTATCCAGAACAGACTCGGTAGAGACATGGGATGAAATAATTGAGAGTCTAAGGAGATCCATCTTGGGGTGCTTTGTAGTAGAGGGCAAAGTTAGGCAGCGAAAATCCGCCCAGGTGTTTATGCCTAAGAGAGTAAAGTGCTATGCGTGGACGTTTATTGTTCCATACAAATTTAGATATTTTAGAATGGATACGTTTAAATGTTTTCCCTGTGATGATGATGGGTAGTGATCTAAATAAATATAGAAATTTTGGAATGGAGACCATTTTTATTGTGTAAATACGACCCAGCCAGGAAAGGGAGGGTTTAGACCAGTTGTTTAAGTCTATTTGAAATTGCTGTAGTAGGAGAGTGTAATTCCAGCAATATAATGTGGATCTATGTGTTACTAGCCGCATTCCTAGATATGTTATGTAGTGTTGACGAATTTTAAAACCAAAGGAGTAGTCTAGTGCTTCCTGTGTTCTAGGCGGGATATGTAAGCAGTGAGCTTCCGATTTATCCATATTTACCCTTAGTTCAGATACATCATTTAAAGCTCTTGAGAAGTTGTATTAAGTTCGGGAGGGATATGTGGGGGATGATGAAAGATAAGAGCAAGTCACCAGTGAAGAGGCTTACTTTGTAGGTGTTGTAAAGCCATGCATGTTGGGGTTATCCCTAATCGCTGCAGCTAGGGGCTCCATTGCTAGGGCAAAAAGGGCTGGTGATAAGGGGCAGCCCTGGCGTGTACCTCAAGCAATATGAATGGGAATGGGATAAAGCATGGGAGCTTAAGGTACGCTACTGGCTGGTCTTAAAAGTTGATTTTAGAAAGAAGGAGGACAAATATAAGAAGATTACCACAGTCACAGTTTACCATGCTAGATTTTGATTGCAGATTTTATTTAAATAAAGAAATAGTTAAACTGGATCTTCTCAAAAACTTTATATTTATCCAGTATATCTTCCTGCCTTATAACATGCTGCCAAGATATATATCTAACAGGTTCCCTTTGCTCTGAAGAACACAGACATGGATAACCTTATAGATGAAAAATATCAGTCTTTAAATCCAGGATAAAAAAAACACCAATGAGAGGATAAGGGTGACTGAGATTTTTAAAGAATGAAGTCAATTAGGAGGTAATTCATTCAATTATAATTTTACATAACTTTAGTTTATTTAAGAATTTTTAATTATTGTGGTAACTTATTATCTACGGCTGACATTAATATGTAGGATCAATGTGTCAAGTCATTCATAGCAAACAAAGCTACAAGCAATAGAGGTTTCTGAGTATGGGACAGCTCTTACCGAAAGCAGGTTCTTGGACAGTATCACTGTAATATTATAGATGATCAAACAGTCCCATAACACCAGTCTTGCCTTCACAGGCTTCTGAAGGAGTGCCGTGCCAAATAGGAGGAGGTAAAAGCAGGACATCAAATAACCAAGTCCAAAAACACTGATTCGAGTAGATCCTGTGATGAACACAATTGCCAGGACAAACCAGAAGAGGTAACGGAAAACTACAACCTTCAGCATGTCCAGATAAGACCTGAAATTACAGATATTATTCATTTAACCAATAGCATTGGACAATTTGGACAATATTATCAGTTCTCTGTATAAACCAACATGTAGAGAAGACATATTGTTGGGAATTCTTTAAGACTGATGTTTTAAAGGCCTAATACCAGGTCTCCACTCTCCACCCCAACACACCCAAAGTGGCATGTCGGCCAGAAAATCCCCCCCCCCCCATTGCCTTTTGTGCATGTTCCCTCTGCTCACGGACACATGCTCCACGTACACGCACCGTGCCGACACATGCTCCACGTACACGCACCGTGCCGACACATGCTCCACGTACACGCACCGTGCCGACACATGCTCCACGTACACGCACCGTGCCGACACATGCTCCACGTACACGCACCGTGCCGACCACATGCCTCCACGTACACGCACCGTGCCGACACATGCTCCACGTACACGCACCGTGCCGACACATGCTCCACGTACACGCACCGTGCCGACACATGCTCCACGTACACGCACCGTGCCGACACATGCTCCACGTACACGCACCGTGCGACACATGCTCCACGTCACGCACCGTGCCGACACAGCTTCCACGTACACCACCGTGCCGACACTGCTCCACGTACACGCACCGTGCCGACACATGCTCCACGTACACGCACCGTGCCGACACATGCTCCACGTACACGCACCGTGCCGACACATGCTCCACGTACACGCACAACACAAGAGTAAGAACATAAAGCCAGATCGTCAGACCACTATGTAGTACTACATTTGCTGTACTACATTTTGTGGAAATGTCTGCTTCTCCTGGTACAATCATCTTTTTGATTATTATAATCATTCAGGGAGGAAGAGGGAAAAATAATGCTAGCGCCAATAGCATTCAGTACCTACGAAAAAGAACCAACTGGAAAAACATGGATGTGCTATAAAATATCAAGTCCTGAGGAGGCAGTGGATGGTCCAAGGAACCTCTGTATGAAGTAATTTGTATAAATGACATGCCCAATCCCCTAAAGCCATGCACTATACATAATATATTTCTATGGCTTTTGCCGTGTATATTAAAAAAAAAAAACTCACCGACAGTTTGTAAAATTTGGGACCAAGTTGGGCCGGTCACCTGGAAATTCTATCTGCTCAGTGTTCTCACCAGCAACAGTATACCACTCCTCTTTCTTTTCGTTAACAAATACTTTCCACTGTTGAGACACACACAGTAGCAGTAGGAAGTCACCTGGAAGAGAAGAATAGAAAGTTAATTATTTCACTGACAGGAAAAAAAGATGGCGACAACATTGACAGAAAATAGGAAAGTGAAGAAACAGCGACTGGCAGCACTTCAAGTAACTACTTGGAGGTGCCTAATCCACATAGGCTCAATTCACTTGGTTCTGTTACATTGAATGTTCAAAGCTTTTGGAAGACTTTGAAGTGAAGAGCTCCTCAGTTTACAATGGGTCCTGGCTTTTTACTAAAACCATATAGGACGTGTTCAATAACTAGTTCTCTCATTTAAATAAAGAACACACAATGAAATATTAGGCTCTCTGTAAGAACATACAATGAAAGGAGAAGCTGGAACATTATGTTCTCATTTCCCAATGAAGCATAAACCCTGAATAGAGAACCAAGGATGCCCCAGTATGTATCGTATCTAAAAGAATATGTGAGATATGAAGGGTGGTACACAGAAGCCATAAAGCCAGAATACTTACTTATTAGGTTGGTAGAATTGGGAGGAGTGAAGAAGTCTGGTAGAAACATCCATTTTATTAAAGCAGAGTTCACAGGAACAAATTTGTCCCATCTCCAGGGATATTCTGTCAGCATAAAGTAAAAGGATAGATAAGTTTTTTCAATAAGGGAGCAATGGAGAATGATGTCCCCCATGGCTGAGAACACTTACCTATGCAAAGAACAGGGGGCATACCAAGACAAAGCAGGTACTGCCAGAGGAGGAAGAAAATTAGGAACAAGCAGTACTTAGGCCAAATTTTAGCAATTTTCACTCTCTGCCTCCGGGTCAAGATTACAATCAGCCAACAACCATGAAAGATAACCACAAAGTTCATACGTTGGCCAATTACATTCACAGTTAAAAGGAAACAGATCTGAGATGAGAAAAAAAAAAAAGAGAAATGGAAATTAAGTAGGTGCATAAAATCAGAAACACAGCAGTCTAACAGTGGCTTTACCATAAACCATTGGGGCCCATCAGTGGATTACTGCCCTCTCCCCGTTAGGAACACATTCACGCTTGGCTAAGCATGCATGAATATGGAAGAAAAAGGGGAGTAACTGGGAGAAATGTTTCCAGACAGACAGACCCTCTTCCAATAGCTAAAGGTCCTGTTATTTGGTACATGGGCAGAACATATTCATAGGTTGCTGGCTCTACAAAATAGAGTGTTATTTATGTATAGACTGTTGGGGATAGTGTTGTGTTCAGCCAAGTGTGACAAATGTGTCACGGACACTGTATTAATACATGTGCAAGCAGTTTGCACTCAAAAGATTGTTCAAAGTCAGAGAAAATACTAGTGCAGGGGCTTTAGTAAATGTGGGCCTGTGTATTAGACTACACAATTCTATACCATAGCTTACTCCTTTATGCAGTAGTAAAGTCCTCAAATAGTGACATATACACTGTATGCCTATAATGTGAGAAATACATCACAACAATTTAGGCAACACAAGCACCCGGTGTCTTGCATTTAGACAATAGAAGACACCGGATGCTTGTGTTGCCTAAATGGTTGTGATGTATTTCTCACATATATAGGCATACAGTGCATATGTCACTATGTGAGAAATACATCACAACCATTTAGGCAACACAAGCATCCGGTTTCTTCTATTGTCTAAATGCAAGACACCGGGTGCCGTTTGCCGATCACATGCACTGCCATGGGAAACGCATATGAGATTGGCCGTGGAACGCCCCTGTGGACTTTGATTCAGTTTTAAAATGGAATCAAAACACTATTGTCTGACAGCAACCTGATAGACATGGCCCCGACTATAATGTTACTTTAGTACTCTCCTCCTGCAAAAGATTTGTAAAGGGATGAAGGAGAATCCCGGACATGTCTGTCACCTACCCTGTGACTACATAGTACACAGAGTTAATGCATTTAAAAGGTTATAGCTTCACTTTTTAGGAATACACAATTTAGTGACCAGCACATGCTAGTTCATGTTTAGTGTGGTTAAACCATCTGACAGGTTCTCTTTAAAATAAGCAGCTAACTTTTCATCTTGAAAAATCCGTCTTGTAGACCTAATTTTCGGGAATTGTATTAATTTCCTTCTTTTAATAGACGTATTATAATGACTGCTTCTTTCTTGAGGAATTAAGATTTTAAAAAAAACTAAGCTGGGGACATTAAAACTCAGCAGTAAATAAAATAGTACTTCTGCTCCTATGGACAGCATAATCTAAAATGAAAACCTTTTCACCTTACCTCTAGACCAAATTTATAGAAAAAATAGTTGATGAAATATTTGATGCAGTTGAGAAGACTCTGATCAAGATGTTGCCGCCACACATCAGGAAACACCGTCTGGTTACGTGGTACCTCTAGTTGGTAGCGTTTACGGTAAAAACTTTGGTGGCGGTACACAATGGCTTCAAATGTTAGGAGGACAAGTACCTGCAAATGATTCTATGGATGTAAAACAAAGAAAAGTGGTTAACAGCATTATACAACAGAAGCCTGATGTGTGTAATCAATGTCTATTTGTAGTTAAACATTTAATGCTAATAAGTGCTAATAGATCCTTTCCACAAAAGGCAGAAATCAGATGTAGTGAATAAATGTGTGATGGCAATGTCTGATGGAAATATGATTCAAGAACGTTTTAGGAAAAATATACACATAATGAAACTTTTTAAAATTAGAAATATGCACCTGGATGTAACCCAAATTAGGATGACCTTTGCGGATTCCAAACCAATTAGCAGGGTCAACTGGTCCACGGTACAATGCAGAGTTCTGGATCTCCTCCTCCAGGAGATTGGTGCCATTAGGAAGCGGCTGAAATATATGAATAAACTCATTAAAAAAATATAAGGATCCTGGTCAATGAGTCTTCCATACAACCAGTTGATTCAAGACCAATGGCAGTCTGCAATGGAAGCACTACAATAATAATAAATTTTAAAAAACCACACAAATACTTCATATTTATTCAGCACAATAAATGTGAAAAGAATAAATTGTTTAATCACCACATCATGGCATTCATAGGTGACTAGTGGTTTCACAAAATCCAGCAATTAGGTTATGTAGGCAGCAGATTGAGCTAGAAAAAAAGTTCTGTCTATAGATTATTGATGGTACAAGTAGGGATTGTGGAGGGCCACTACTCTATAGGTGGAGCCTTCTGCTTCCTGCTTTATATCAAATGTAGGGGGGCCGCAAGCACCACTGCACACATCTGATCAGTTGGTTTTCTGGATATGTGGTTTTGGAGTCCATTTGATTTGCACTTAAGCAGCAATCGATTTAATAACACATGTTGTTCTGGTTTTCAGACACTGAGGTCTACCACTATGGACACACCTGTGTGCAGTTCACAGAATAGTCTTCAGGATTCACTATAGTGAGCTGATACAACATTTTGCAGACAATGATTATCGATGTCCAAATGGTACAGAGGCAGGAGGCCATATGGTGGAAGCGGGAAAAGGGAACAGCAAATGCCCACAGGATTACAAAGAGGAAATTCATCACAGACACCTGAAGAAGATCAAAAAATAAACCACTTAGATTAGTAGTATTATACTAAAAGATAATAGGAGTGAGAAATATGTATAACAACTACACACGCCTTTGACCATATTTAAACTGTTCAAGTCTGCTTACCTCATGCAGGGCCACCCAAACACTGTACATAGCCACAAGCTTCATTACATGGAGCTCAAGCAGCCGCCACAGGAAGACTTGCACCTGGTGTAGAAGCTCTGAGAACTTGTAGAATAGCACTGAGAGACGCTGCGCAACCAAATCCCACTTGCTGAGGGTGGCTGGAAGAAAAAAAAAAAAAATAGATAGGCTACATGCACATGTGGCCACACAAGATCACAGCCCCGATAGAGGTCTGTGGCACCGGGTCACTTTGTCTCACCGCACCATAACCCAAACCGCAAAAGATTGGACATGTTCTATCTTTAGCTGGATTGCGGCTGCTAGCCTTACTATGCACATGGGAAAGGTGAGGAGCGCTCCCCTCTCCCCTTCTCTACACCCGGCCTTGTGCTATGCCTAGGATATGGCCCTGGTGAGCACACGGTCGTGTGCAATTAGCCTTAAAAAAGACATTAAGTCAAATCAGTGTTCGTGCACACCCATGTGCCTCTTCAAGTACCGTAGATCAAATTAATTTACATGATATCCCTGATCCTAGTGCCTAATGTATATTTAGGATTTCTATAAATCTTGTAGTGTAATGTTGGGTTAAAAAGTTTTCTCCTGAATATTCTTCCTAAATATTATTTATGAACACCTTTTGCCACTTACTTAAGATAAGACAAACAGCATCCAGGCAAAATATTATTGTGACATAAAGCTGGACTTTGCTTCTATTGAGTCTAGCTCCGACACCGAGTTATAATGTTTTACCTTAATAAAATAATAACAGGAATGGGGTGGCATAAAATTGGACTCCTCACCTTCAGGCATAGCATCCTCTTCTGGACACTCCACTTCCTCCTCCTCCTCTTCATTGGCAGAGGCTGCATCATCATCATCTTCTTTAGGATCACTAGCAAAACAATAAAAATTATAAACATTTATGAATATTCAAAGAAAGAATATAAAAATATCCTGCCATATTTTGGCCACCAAAAAGCAGAAGTGTAAAACTGGCCAGGAGGATATTCTGTTAGTATACTCATACTATGTAGGGTATAAATATTAAAACCTATTTCAAAATTCCCATTTTAGTCCTACCTCCCAAAAAATTAAATAAAAATCTATCAATGTAGGACGCACCCCCCAAATAATGCTTGCTAATTAAAATGTTTACTTAATGAGCCTGAAGTGCTAGGGGTGCAATACCACTGCTTTTTGTAGTGTACTGTTTGAGATTACATTAGGCAGAGGAAGGGGGAAATGCCAACGAAGCAGTGCGAGACATGATCCTGTACACTGTAACAGCCTGTGAAGCCAGATTGCAGGGGGGCTATGGTAGCCCTTTTGGCTCTTTAGCAGAATTGTAAAAGTTGATTTTAGAGGGAAGGAGGCCATGGATAACAAATAGAAGATTACCACAGTCACAGTGCCTGGATCAATGAGTGTCCCCGGTTCATAATGTTTTGATTTTAAAAGTAGATTTCATTTAAGGTGTTAAAACTATAACATACACTCACCACTTTATTAGGTACACCATGCTAGTAACGGGTTGGACCCCCTTTTGCCTTCAGAACTGCCTCAATTCTTCGTGGCATAGATTCAACAAGGTGCTGGAAGCATTCCTCAGAGATTTTGGTCCATATTGACATGATGGCATCATACAGTTGCCGCAGATTTGTCGGCTGCACATCCATGATGCGAATCTTCTGTTCCACCACATCCCAAAGATGCTCTATTGGATTGAGATCTGGTGACTGTGGAGGCCATTTGAGTACAGTGAACTCATTGTCATGTTCAAGAAACCAGTCTGAGAGGATTCCAGCTATATGACATGGCACAATATCCTGCTGAAAGTAGCCATCAGATGTTGGGTACATTGTGGTCATAAAGGGATGGACATGGTCAGCAACAATACTCAGGTAGGCTGTGGTGTTGCAATGATGCCCAATTGGTACCAAGGGGCCCAAAGAGTGCCAAGAAAATATTCCCCACACCATGACACCACCACCACCAGCCTGAACCGTTGATACAAGGCAGGATGGATCCATGCTTTCATGTTGTTGACGCCAAATTCTGACCCTACCATCCAAATGTCGCAGCAGAAATCGAGACTCATCAGACCAGGCAACATTTTTCCTATCTTCTACTGTCCAATTTCGATGAGCTTGTGAAAATTGTAGCCTCAGTTTCCTGTTCTTAGCTGAAAGGAGTGGCACCCGGTGTGGTCTTCTGCTGCTGTAGCCCATCTGCCTCAAAGTGCGTTCAGAGATGCTCTTCTGCCTACCTTGGTTGTTACGGGTGGCGATTTGAGTCACTGTTGCCTTTCTATCAACTCGAACCAGTCTGCCCATTCTCCTCTGACCTCAACAAGGCATTTCCGCCCACAGAACTGCCGCTCACTGGATGTGTTTTCTTTTTCGGACCATTCTCTGTAAACTCTAGAGATGGTTGTGTGTGAAAATCCCAGTAGATCAGCAGTTTCTGAAATACTCAGGCCAGCCCTTCAGGCACCAACAACCATGCCACGTTCAAAGGCACTCAAATCACCTTTCTTCCCCATACTGATGCTCGGTTTGAACTGCAGGAGATTGTCTTGACCATGTCTACATGCCTAAATGCACTGAGTTGCTGCCATGTGATTGGCTGATTAGAAATTAAGTGTTAACGAGCAGTTGGACAGGAGTACCTAATAAAGTGGCCGGTGAGTGTATACTTTCAGTAAAAGAAGAAATATATACAACATTTTCTACAATATGGTCACTGTCATGAATATGGATCATGATTTGTCTAATGCAAGATGTCCAAGTAACCATAAATATGTAAAAAGTGATGAAAGATATAGTAAAAGAGTAACCACAGTAATACATTTTTTATTAGCTGTTATGGTATGTTGTATGAAACAGATTTACCGGTACTTATAAAACAACCAATGCAGCAATCCACAGTGGTTGGACTCCAACAAATTCTCGCATAACAGTTAAGAAAAAAGTGGGATGTGGACCCCATTCCTGACAAATTGGTTTGAACTATCCTCCACTGGACACGAATAGAGTTTTAAGCTCCAGGTCTGTAGACATTATTTGCTTGGGTCCTAGAAATGACAAATCTGATTCTGTATGTTATGATGGATTGTGAGCGATTGGGATTTAGTAAGAATAGTGGTCTCCTAGCATTCATACACAAAGATTTACGGATTTATGTGCTCATTGAAACTAATCAGAGTTCTGCTTTCAATTAATAAACCACAGTGGGGAAATGAAAGCCGAGCTCTGGTTGTTGCCATGAACAACTAGAACACTTCTTCCTCAGATACAAAGGTATTTGAATATTACAATTTTTAACATTTTAACATATTGGAACATATTTAGCAGTACTCACTTGGTTTTGTAAGAAGTATTCGTTGGGGATGAAGTTTGAGAAATGTCGGTTATGTGCATGAACAGCTTATGGAAGTAATGCAGCTGAAGAATACACGCCAGGAGGAAGAAGCCAGGTATAAGAATGCTGGTAAAAAGTTCAGACACACTGAACTGTTCAAGTCCCATAGCACTCAATCTAAAAGTAGACATCAGCAAAAGAATGGGAAAAAAGGAAAATATGTGTTTCAAAAAGTTATTTAAATAGTTAAAAGGAAATTACCACTGAATGCAACCTCTACAAAGCTCCATCGTGCACAATCAGATCAATGCACATTCAGACAAAAAACTTTGTTGATTAGCAGGCTCCTTCCGTTACAAAATGTAATTTTATATTTATGTAAATGAGGCAGAAGTGCTTTGGAGGCTGGTACAAGAGCCCCTCTGGGTCCTGGTTTCAAACCCCGAGCAGCAGTTCTCCTAACTTCCTGCCTCCTCTGGCAGTGCTCCTTGTAGATGACATCACCCAGAACTTGGGACTTCATGCACAAAGACAGCATCTGTAGCTTACAACCATATGGGAAAGAGCTGCAATTGCATACACAACCTGATGGCTATTATAGATAAATTGGTTACTAAAGTTTTCATTTAGCAAAAAAAAAACAAACATACTGTTCATCAGTAAGCGAAGTCAAGTTCCTCCAGTATACAGGAAATTCTTCAAACTGGTACGTATAGATGGCAATGAGGACAAGCATTGTGTAAGCCACCACCAGCCACCAGAAGAAATTCAGCAGTTTCCTCCAAAGTGCATAATACACCTATGACAATACAAAACAAGGACATTATGTAATATGATGAGGGAATGTGTAAAATTATTGGTGAAGCCATCATTTTTATTATAGTTTGTTTTACAATCAGCAGAGGCCATAATAGCCTTGGGGGATACGATTGTATTGCATCCATTCCAGCCTCTGCTGAGTATACACTCTGGAAGGACAGCTACTTTACTGGTGAAACACCCTGAACACAGCATGATTGGCTGCTGGCAATGTTCACTCCTCCTCGAACTTTCAGGGGAGCAGGGTAGAATGGAGTCTAAAGGACAGTCTTGTACTTCAAAGTGTCTGAAGCTGGATGATACAAGTCTGGTACAGCTTAAACTGCCTTAGGTTTTACACCTCCAATTTGTTTGCCATAATTTATGCCACAATGTATTATATTTGCATAAAGTTTGGTGCATGCCCCTTTTCAAATAAAGAATTATCATCTGTTTTATTACACCATTAACCTTTTTACATACATGTCACAAAAGACTCAAAAACTTCTATAACCTTAAATAAATGAGGTGGTAGGGATTTGATTGCCTATTTCTGCACTCACCTGGAAGATGATCAGGCAGAGAAGAAAAAGGAACATATAGACAATTTTATAAACCACAAGCCGTCCGGCAAAGCTGACTACTATGAACATTCCTCCGCACACGTATATCCAGTACTTGGCATAGAAGCTCATCACCTGGTCTCCAAAACATTTCAGCAGGTTCCTCTCTGTGGACTGACCTGTGAGAACAGAAATTTGACACTCCATTTTCACTTAAACACAAGTAACAAAGCTTAAGGTAAAGTACTCACCAGATTCAGGCACAGCCACCTCTACCAGAGCAGCTGTCACCCGCTTCCGTTTAAGGAGTTGCTCGGTGACAAACTGATGGAGTAGGAGCCAGAAAGTCAAAGTGTACAGAAGCTGTAGGGAGGAGCACAGAGATTATGCGCCGCATATATGTAACAAATGTTCTCAATTTACACAAAGCTGCTAAACATAATGTGCAAAATGAACATGAGCCCTACATCAGATTATAAAGTGAAAATAATAATAATCATAAAGAAATTGATCATCAAATTTAACATTCCAGAAACATTTACATCTTCCTATACCTAATAAAATATCCATTCCAATAGAAGTACTGACCATGGCTCCTAAGTTGAGGCAGGGGTAAGGTGCCCGGGCAAGCCCCAGCTGTGAAAGCCTCATAAAACCTAGTTGCTTTGGTAGTTCATTTTCCAGGTCCATGCTCCAGACATACTGTAAACTGCAGAGTGTCACTGCATACAGGAGAATGAAGGGAGAACACAACATGGCGAATTGTCGTCGGTTGCGAACCATCCAAATTAGACAAGCCCAAAGCAGTAGAACGAAGGTCAGCCAACTGTGATAAGTAATGCTCCACACCTGGGGGGAGGGTTAAGAAAATGGATAGATACTAACATATATATACAAATTATCCTGTAAATATTTGCAGAAATATAATCTAATTTATACATAATACTTACATGATATACACAATGTATTCCTGTACTGACACTCCAGGCAAAACACATATTATAAATGGTGGCCAAGAGAAAACACATGTTGTGCTTTAAAGGGGTTGTCCAGTTTCGGCTAATTATTGATATTGTTTGGGTAATTAAAATTTTACTTAAAATATCTGGAATATTGTATCATTTCCTCACAGTTTTCAAGATCTCTGCTTGCTGTTATGCTATAGAAAGCTACAATATTTACTTCTAGTCGAAAGAAACGTATCCATAATCACATGTCACGCAGTTAAGTGAGCCGTTCTTATCATTTGTGTTATAACGAGCCATGTACCTGTGTGACATCACATAGTCATGAAAAAGTTTCTTTCAACTGGAAGTAAACAATTTCTTGCTTTCTATAGTAGGGCAGCAAGCAGATATCTAGAAAACTGCAAGGAACAGATACAGAAAGTATATTGGAAAATTGTATAACTTTTCATTACCCAAACAATATCAATTATTTTCTGAATGTGGACTATCCCTTTAAGGACACGTTAATGTTTGTACACTTGGGATGCAGGATTTACTTTAAATCAGGACAGAACCACCTCCTAACACTTGGGGGAGCAGTTGCCCTGCAGACCTTTCCAAAATTAGTCAGTCATTCACGATTTGACAGAGCAGCACTTGTGTAGAGCATAGACTATTCAAAGTGCACAGCACCTCCTACACCATGTACATTCCACAGAGCTGTCAAAGCACAAAGTGATGTCATATCAAAAGGAAACTCCTTATTGGTCAGCTTTTACAGACAGATGGACTCTTTTTCCCTCTGTAGATTTTGGGACTTCATAAAGGGGTTGCTCCTAGGCAGTTCTACATGTGCAATTCTGTCCTTTTCTGGGGATGTTGCCAAATTACATGCAAAAGAAGAAAAACTTTGCCCGCATCACATCTGCCAGCTGCTATACAGTGAAGGATGGGGGAAGGGAACCTCTAAATCTCCCCTCCGGTGACTTGTGTTCAAGAAACAATGTATTTATAGCACCGTTAAAAGTTAATTTGCTTTTATTCCATTAAAGAAGAAATGTAAGCAAGCTGACAATCCGCAGATGATATCAGAACTGTGCCGTAACATTAGACATTTTATAAGTCCTTCAGGCCAAATGATTCCATTTTGTATAAATGTGACAAGTCTTATAAAAGTTCTTAATACATAATATGGGGTGAGAGTGAGTAGTAGCTGACAAGACATCAGCAACATATTTTTAGTCATTTGTTCACTTACTTTAGAGAGGGGTTTTTCTGCTGCTCCTGTGCCAACACACCCCTAGTAATCTGCCAGTCTAAATACTGGGCTCCAGCAATGATGTGATGTGTTATCTGGAGCAGAGTGCGGGACCCTGGAGAGTGTTGGCACAGGAGTGGCAAGGAATTTATAAGGTGAATTTAACTCCTTTTGTCATTTTAGATCATTTTAAGTGGTTACCCTTTTAAAATACTCAACTATACCAAGTATCACTCATTGTGCATTATAACTTCCAGTATAAACTGGGGGGAAAGACTGTCATAATTGGAGATTAGGTACCAAAACAAATGAAACATTTAGAAACTACAAATCTAGATGAATCACAGAAACCAGAATTAATATAGGATTTCATTGACTAAACAGTTTAAACGTTTATAAAGCAAGTTTTCCATGTGCATGTTATAGTACACATGGTTACAATCACCTTTTTTCTGTAAGATGGTCTTAGTTCCCATTGTCCATCACCTCCAAAAAGGTGCTAAAGAATATGCTACTTTTTTATATGAAATTCAAGGTTTCTGCTTGCTCTTCCAAAATGGGCACATTGATATATACACATATACACACATATACATAATATATATACACAACCACATCCCCCTATATACTATATATAGTATTCCATCATACGTATGATAAATATATATACACACACTCACGGTCCCCTACTTAAGAACACCCGACTTACAGGGGACCCCTAGTTACAAACGGACCTTTGGTAATTTATTGTACTTTAGCCCCAGGCTACAAAAATCAGCTATAACAGATATCAAAGGTGTCTGTAATGAAGCTTTATTGTTAATCCTGGTTCTTATGACAACCCAACATTTTTAAAATCCAATTGTCACAGAGACCAAAAAAATTTTGGTCCATGGTGACCATGACTAAGGACGACATTCCAGTATCTGTCCGAAACGCGTAGGTCTGCCGTTTCCACCTATTTTTTTAACAGGGAAAATTCCAGCTCATTTTTTATTATGGCTTTTGTGTTATTTTTGGAATTTGCATAAAATGGATTGAATAAAGAAAATGCAATTTTAAAACTATTTTTCACGAGTGCTGGATCCATCTACCACTTCATTACAAAAATTTTTTGGCTGGGTTACAATTATAAAATATACAGTTCCGACTTACATACAAATTCAACTTAACAAACCTACACAACACACACACATATTTATATATATATTTATTATGATATGTTTTAGTCCACGTCCCTCATGTCTTGGCTGATACGGCGTATCCTTCAGGTGCTAAGGGCATTGGGCAAAACTACTGCTCAAAAAACCTGGCACAAAAAAACCTGCAGTAACATTCTGTACCTTCCCATCCTGCCACCCTTTTTGTCTTACACTCAGAGTAATATGTAGGTGTAACCTGCTGCTTTATTCACATGAGGCTCTAGACTAGAGAACATGTCCCTTTGAATTCCCACTACCTTGTAGAGAGGGGTAGCTTTCTGTCACTGGAACTTTTAATACCATCAGCCAGGCTACTTTGTTTAACTCACAGACGACTTCATGGAGTTAAACGACAAAGTTCGTACCAGCTTGTGAGGGTAGCGATAAATCTGCAACATTTTCATATAAATAGGTGCATCCATTTACGGACAATAACAAAAAGGTTATAAAACTCAGACACGAATGTGAAATACATTTAGTCATTGTGTTACTAACACAATCGCTATATTTAACAAAAATACTGAAAAATAGACCATTAGCCAAAAGGACATCAATGACATTATTGTATATGGGTGAAATATAACCGTAGCGGGGGGAACAGTATAGAAGAAAAATATGCCACGCAGAGCTGAATATAATAAAATGTTATACGGCAACACTTTTTTCCTATAAGCAGGTAACAACAATAAACCAGCGCAGCTAATGTACTACCAGGTGCAAATTCATGAAAGCAAATGACTATTCCTTACCCAACATTACACTGTAATTTCCATTACAAAGCCATGTCATGAGCTTTTCTGCACATACTTGCAGCCCTGGCATCATGTTGCTCCTTCCTGAGAAACTTGGCATTAAAAGAAATACCTAGAAGTAAAAACTTAGGAGGCACTGGAGTCATAAAAACCACTACTTGAACTTTCTTAAGAAATATCTAATGCCGTGTCCCATTCTGTAAAGGAAAGCGTCCATCAAAATCCCTCATGATAAATCAGGGACACTTACTCATGGAGCCAGGTACTTAGACTGTGTTAATCTTCTTATATTTGTTATCCATGGCCTCCTACCTTCTAAAATCAACGTTAAAAAATATATTAATGAGCCAGAAGGACTCCTGGGGGTGTTACCACTGTCCCTCCATAGTGTAATTTCAAAGGCTGTTTGTCTGATGTAAACTAAATTCAGCAGAAGAAGTTTTAACACACTTTGGGAGGAGTGAAGTGCTCCTTGCACACAGTAACAGCCTGTGACACTACAGAGGGGCTCTGGTAACAACTCTAAGAACGCTTCTAACACATTAGCATAATTTTAAAAGTTGATTTAAGATGGAAAGAGGATATCGAAAACAAATATAGAAAGGTCTGAGTAAGTGCCCTGGTTTATATTACTTGACTTTAATTTCAAGGAAATCTGCCATCAAAGGGAACCCGTCACCACTATTTTCACAAATACAGGTAGTGACAGGTTCCTATAGTTTTAATAGTTAATAGTTTTACCTGGTAACTAAGCATGGCTACAGCGAGTCCAGGTGGGTGTAGCCCCCTCGGGCTGAGTCCAGCAGCTTCTCTCCATCCCTATTGTTGTATGCTGCTATAATGTCATGTGACCAGGGTGACATCATCGCAGGTCCTATAGCTTTTGTAGCATTAGGAACTGTACATAAAGGATATATGTAATGAAATCACAGCATATTTTATCACATGAAATCACAGCAGCCTGCATGGAGAGGAGTAGAAGTCCATGGAGGCTGCGGTGATTGTTTTATGTGGTGAGATATGTACATGGGGTATATTTTTTATATTAAGTAGCTCAAGGACCTTTGATGTCGTCACCCTGGTCACATGACATTAGGCCACGCCCCCTGGACTCGTTCCAAAGCTGCATAGATACCAGGCAAGACTATAACTGATTTTATGGGGATCGGAGGGAAACTACTTTTAGCTACAAGCAGGGTGTCAGATAGTTACTAGAGCTCTATAGGAACCTGCCACTACCTGTATTTCTGAAAATAGTGGTGACGGGTTCCCTTTAAGTAGCCCAGGCAGTTGCATACACAGCAGATGTATTCTGCATTTTTATCCCTCACAATCATGTAGATGCCCCAATGTTTGGCTAATTTTATATCTACAACCACCTTTTAAGGCATATTTTACTATAAATGAAGATTTTAAATCTGTATAGTATGTGATGTAACATGGACGGCATATAGCTACAGCTGTCTGCTTTACATATGGTCGCAGACTTTCCACAGTGCATTCACTTTTATCAAGTTGGCCCATCTGGGGCATTAAGATTTTACAACCCAGCTAGAAGCTTATGTAATAGCAATATAATAAGTTTAATGACTAAAAACCCTTTTGATATAAAACCCTGAAACCAATCTGAGTTTTCGAAAACCACGAAGACACAGTAGAGAAGCACAAGAGTAGCAGTGTTTTACCTCCAGAGCAGAAGACGCTCTCCTGGCCTGTAAACGGTACCCGGCCCCATCTGCGTGGTTTATGGAGCAGGACTTACACTATAAAACGTATTTACAGTAATTCCCTTCCCAACATCAATAAAACCCTTCTTGAAATGTGAATTTCGCATCTGTCTTTTCTAAAGGACCAAAGACAGAAGGTATAAAAGTCTACAGTATGATGCACATCTATGAATTACAACAGCCGATATTTGGGGTTTTTAAGAAATTTTACAATTTCCAGTGAAAAACCAAGAGTTCCTATCATTTCAATAGATACTTAAGGTAGTCTAGGCCTCAGACAAATCAGGTGATTCTTTAGGGTTTCTATCATATAAAGTCTTTGTAATTCTGTTCCTACAGATACATCAAGAGACTTTGGCTGTTTGATGGGATAGTTCTGAGCAAAATCCATGCAAGCATTCACATGGTCTAGGTCAGTAGTGGCGAACCTATGGCACGGGTGCCAGAGGTGGCACTTAGAGCCATTTCTGTGGGCACTCAGGCCATTGCCCCAGGACAGGGTTCACCAAATAGGACCAAATCTTCCTGCAGTCCCAGGCAACTTCATCAGCTGTTTGGAAAAGTGAGAAGGTGTTGACAAAACTGCATTATCTTTGGAGTCCATCCGCTGGACCCACCCACCCATTCTTCCTCTACAGAGAGACCCTGGAGAGACGCTACAACGAGAGTCTGAATTTTCCCTTCTTTCAACTGTATTGGTGGCCTCAGGGGGTCGATACGATTGAAAGATGAGGAAGAACAGGTAGCAATAAGTTACTGCTTAAAATGTCATGTTGGCACTTCACGGTAAATATGTGGATTTTGGTTGTAGTTTGGGCACTCAGTCTCTAAAAGGTTCGCCATCACTGGTCTAGGTAGTGCACAGGAACGTCCCGTACTGGTACCTGGCCAATGGGACACTCTTTCTAGAGAAAAAAGCAGACTCCATTTTTTCTAACACACAATGAGGTCACATACTTTAAATAAGAGCCCAATATGGTCATTGATAGTGGTTGGGTACATGTCAGATAAAGACCATCTATAACCCACACTTATGAAAGGGATTTTTATGCAGGGCCACAACAACCCTCTTGACTTTTGTAAGGCGAGTCCTAATTAACCCTTTCATGGTTGTCCTGGTACCAGGAACTTGAACATAAAAACCAAGACACACGTCAGTCTCTTAGTGTATGTAAAGATCTTCTCCCGTTTTAATATCCCAAATGCATAATATCACAGACAGAAGACTCATCAAAGAGGCGTGAATAGTATACTGCAAAGCTATTGGTCAAAAAAAGTTAATTAATTGTGCTCAGTTCTCAGGGACCTTGTACACAGTTATTGTTTATACTAATTTCCTGAGAAGAAGGAGATAAGCGGACTCCAGAATCATAATATTGAACTAAAGATGAAGGACAGACTGGCTTCTCATTAAATGTCAAAGGGAATTAGTTGGCAGGCCAGCAAACAGGTTACATAAAATGAAGTTTGAATTATGAATTTAACTGGACAGTGGCCAGCGAACATGTCTGCTGTATCGAAGATGCCGGATAGTAGTCAAGATGGCATCCGAAACCAGTGCAATCTCCTTAACACTTACCATCATGGCAATCAATGCACATATATAGCTCTGGTTGAGAATGACGTTCCCCAGTAGTTGAAGAGGTGACTGCTCTCTAGAAGCATCTGCTTTCAAATCTGCTTAAGGATAACAAAATATGACATATTAGCATGTGGTTTCCTACAATATGGCCTCTATTCTAGCACATAGTAATAAATCTTTATTTATATAGCGCCATCATATTCCATAAGACACGAGTGAGCAAAAACAAGGTGTGGGACGGCATCCAAATTAGCCCAATCTGGGCCTGCTTACATAATGGGTGCCCGCAACAGAAAGATCCCAGTTGCATGGGTCCAGGAAGACACAATTGAGGAAAAAGCAGCAGCACTGCCTCGTAATCCTGTGAAGTGTTCTTTTTATTCAGAAATACATGTAGCGTTTGATAATTCTTGACAAGGAGTGTGGAAGCAACACATGTACTTCAGATAAATAAAGAGAACACTTGGTTCACTGGATTACAAAGTGCTGCTGCTTTTCGTCAATGGTCAGATGAAACAATAGGAAAGAGGGCCTTGCTTGCAAAAGTTTGCAGTCACATAAAATATAATGGGAAGCTTTTGCTTTGTAGAAATTTTCAAAGTACATTCTGTTTAAAGCTGTGCATCCTCTTTTTATTTGTCATCTGAAAAAGAAAAGCTCCTATAAAAGGGATAGTGCCAGGAAAAGAGAATCAGGTCAACTTTATATCACTTATCCAAGTATTATGCCATTCACTTTAACGGAGTTGAGTTGCAATACCATACACAACCATTGGGCAGGTGTGGAGCTGTAAAGAGGAAAGCAGTGCTGCTTTCCTATCCTAGTACTACCCCTTTATTGATATGCTAGATTGTTCTTCCATGTAAAACAAGATTTGCTGCCAAGTTCCTTAAAATGATGCGTGACCGCTTTTTACTGCTTAAGAAATGCACTGGCAGTCACAGGACTATTCAGAAAGCTGGAAAGTAGAAAATGCCATTAAAACTGACCAAGGAAAACAAGCTTCCCACTTTAATAAAACATGTAAGACAACTAGTAAGGTGAGGGTGAGAGGAGGTCAAGGCTGCATTACAATGGGGCAAAAGGTGGCAGCTTCGTCCATGGTCTAAATTTACATAACATCACTGCTATATATTTAGGCAACATGCAACTAACTCACGGCCTTGTTGACTTCAATGGGACATTCATGGTACGGTGCAGGACTGTATGCTTTGATTGCCAGCACCGTAAACGATAGTACAGGTCCTATTCCTACCCGTTTTGCGGCCATTGGCATTTCCTATGGATATCAGCAGCGGTCAGACGGACAGCAAGCAACAGCACATGGCCGGTTGCTTGCGGTCTCTTCATGTGCATGAGGACATAGCGTCAATAGAGACGATAATGTCTATCATTATATAAAAGCTATATGCAACATGTAGATACGCCAATATCAATACATTACATATTATATTTTTACATATGGTAGTTAGAAATTTTTATTTACGTGTCTTTGTGCGATATTTGCTTTCAAAATAATTTTACACTTCTCCTTTAAAAGAAAATACTTCCTAGGCATGTCAGGCCAGACCCCTATTAGCTCTTGTGCTCAATACAAGATCTATGGAGGGTCACTTGTAAATGTGTACAGCCTTAAAAGGGTATTCCCATTTTGGCAAATTAATGATATTTTTTGTATGATAAAAAGTTACACAATTTTCCAATATACTTTCTGTATGAATTCCTCACAGTTTACTGGATGTCTGCTTGCTGTTATTCTAGACGAAGCTCCAATGTGTCCTTCCAGTGGACAGAAATCTGTCCACGGTCACGCAGGTGCACGGCTCGTTAGTATCATATAGAGCAGTGATGGTGAACCTTTTAGGGACTGGGTGCCAAAACTACAAGCAAAAGCCACATATTTTTCACAAAGTGCCAAATGCCAATTTAAAGTAACTAAAGTAACTCACAGGTTTCAAACGTATTGGCAACTTGAGGACACCAGTACTGTAGAAAGGAGAAATTTGGATTATTATTGTAGTTTCCCTCTAAGGTCCCTTAACAGGATGAATCACAAGTCCAGAGAAGGGTCTACAATGATAATCCAGCTCTGTCAGCACCTCCTTGCTCCTCCTGCACTTCTAGTCACTTTAAAATAGCGCTGAACATGGCACGTCCTGGGCTGCCTGTGACTACAGGAGAAGCTATTGAGTCCTGAATGGTGACCTTTGTGCTGGGTGAAGGGTGCCCACAGAGAGGGCTCTGAGTGCCACCGGTGGCACCCGTGCCATAGGTTCGCCACCACTGATATAGAGTAATCAGAGGTGTGTATTATAACGAGCCGAGCACCTGTGTGACCACGGTCAGATTTCTATCCACTGGAAGTAACAGAGAAACTTTCTATAGAATGACAGCAGAGATCTAGTAAATTGTGAGGAATTCGTACAGAAAGTATATTGGAGAATTTTATAATTTTTCATTACTCAAACAATAACATTTATTAGCTGAAATAGGAAAACCCCTTTAAGAGTGACTAGAATTTCAACAGGGACTGTATACACCTAGTGATTATATATTATGTATATTTCCTGAGAGAAATGCAGTAACCATTTAAAAAAATGGATATGGAGCTAAACTAAACTAATAAATACCACATACCAGGGTCCTGTTGGGATTCTGTCTGGATTACATGGGCGGCACAGTCTTGTGGGTCACTGTCTGCAGCAGTGCCAGTCTCTGGTAGCATTGGCTGTTGCTCAGGAAAGAAAACACAGGAAGTTTACATTCATCCAAATGCAAGGTTAAGAACTTCACAGAGTGGACATGTACATTTAGGTGGCCATATTATAAGATTTACTTTTTAAACTTACAGGAAATCTACCATCAAAATCAAGCTTGATAAACCAGGGACACTAACTTCATAGATCCAGGCACCATGGTAATCTTCTTACATCTGTTATCTATGGCCTCTGAATAATTGTGCATGCATTATTAGCCTAGTGCACTCTGTGTGCATATCAGAATGCACAAGGCTCATTAGCATATTTTTTATTTATTTATTTATTTAACAGGAATGCCCAAGTGTCAAGCATCATGACACCAACACTGAGGAGAAGACACCGACAGGTGATATATGTAGGTTAATTTACTACCAGTAAATGGATTTCCTTTAATTTTCACAGTACGGAGAGCTCTAGCTTCCTACACATCAAACCAGTGTTGCCTACAGTTGGGAATCTGTTCTTTATGGAATACTTATACTAGTTTGGCTTTTATCCCTCATGTCATTAGAAATCCTGAAACTGATGCTTGATGTTAAGGGGACTGCCTTACAACATATACATGAGGAAAAGTTTCCCAACTCTGAAAGTGGCACTTGTCATTGTTGAAGCGGTGTTAATTTAGTAGCCCCTCAAGTCTCTAATCCGAGTAATCACTTGCCACAGACTCTATAGCCTCAACAGCAAAAGAACATTTAGCCTCTCCAGGGACCACTGCAGCCACTAGCAGCAAGGTACATGACATTTTGTTGCCTGATCACTGAGGCAATAAATATACTACCGTAAGTCTCAGGTTTTAAAGTACTTGAACCTCCATCATTATATGTACAGAAGAAGAACCTTAATATATTAATAAACTGACGATGTTAACTTCCCTTTGCCGAGTTTCCCCTTATCCCACTGCTCTTACAATAAGGAATGTTAGTAAACAAGCAGCGTTTCCATTTTATTTATGAAAAATGCTATTTTTCCAGCTGACTAATTTACATCTGGACACCATTGGCATCCTTACTGATCCCTGGACTGCAGCATTATTTTCTACCTTGTAATAAGCCGATTTCTATTCTGATATCACATTGGGGCTTATTTACCAAGGGTCCCTGGACACACTTTCGTCGCACTTCCCAGCGTTTTAGGGTTTTGTGCGGCTGTGACAGATATTTAACAGGGTATTGTGTCGTACACGATCGGATTTTGCCGCAACTGTGCTAGCTTCCATGTGACAGAAATTGGGGGGCTGGCCATCGGACGATCCGAATGATTTGGACTGAGAGCGGGATTTAACTTTCAAATTATGTCCCAAGATCAAACACTTACATGCACCAGGTAGGTGAAGAAGGTGAACTCTGTCAGATCTGAGAAGGAAAGGGACACATGCACGATATCGGGCGCACGATCGAATCATGGCAGAGTGCATGATCGCCGGACAATGCACCTTCTGAGAACTCCTCCGGACGGGTAAGTGAATGTGCGCCACTATGTTTGCTTTATAGGGAACCTGTCATCACACTAACCCCTCCAAGCCCTCAAACAGTACCTTTTTTGTGCTATTTAAATCTCCTGGAGGACTTTTTGAAATATTTCTAGGTTGCAGCACGAATAAAAAAAAATAAATCTTTTATTCTTCTTTTGAAGGATGCAATCAAGTAATCCTGCCCTTTCCATGCATCTTGTGTCCAAGCACTGCCTCCTAATTGGATTGTCATTCTCTCGCTATCTGGAGATCTAGGAGGCACTGTTTGAGGTCTTGGGGGTTCCCTTTAATAAGTGTCCGTCCGCTCACCTTTGTCTCCTCGCCTACACTGCATCTTCCCTTTGACCATGCCTCTGCTTCTGCCATTTCCAGGTCTTCACCTGCAGCTTTCTGGGAGCTTTGCCCTTCTACCTTCTCTTCATTCAACCTCTTGGGAATAAAAAGGTGTTAATATTAAACTCCTTCCAGATATGGTAGATTTTATGGGGATTGATTTTTGTCCAGACTGACATTTGACAATATATTAAGAACATATTATTTCACACATTTTCATCACCTACCCTTTCTTTGCTGGGGTTCTTCAGCTTCAATATGGAGATGACTGAATAGTATAGAAGTAGTAATATTCCTGGATTGACATACACTGGCCAGTCATGATTTTGGTTGAGAATGAGATCATCAACACTGCCAGTGCAATTAGAGTGGATAATAATGTCTTTAAGACCAAAGAGCCTGTAATGATATACATAAAAAAAGAAACAAATCAACATCACAAGCAGAGAGGGACTTGAGCAGACTAAAATGTGGATATAGACATGGGAGTCACAAATATGGAAAAAAATTAGGCTATCCAATACAGGTTGGTACCCACCATATATTAAATGCGAGGAACTTAATAATATGACATCCTGCAAAGCAAGGAAAGTCTTTCCCAGAGCGTCTTTGACACTAAATTTATGGGTCTTAGATGGAAACAAAATTTTCATGGACATAGTTGGAGGGTTTACAATCCACCATTTCTGCACTATAAATCTTGTACTGTATCTTCTATCATTGACTTGCTCCCTTTATCCCACACTAAGATTATAAACTGGCAGCGAAATGTGACAAACCCCAGGAGAAAGCAGTAAAGACCTCAAATCCCAACTGGATCTCATTGCTTATTTTTCTCTGATCTGTTCAGTCTCAGCAAAGACTAATATTGGAGGTGACAGTGAGGGAACATCATGACTGCATTCATGTATTACATCTGCATATAATAATCATTTTATTGGTCATAGTCCCCATGGAAGTTAATACACAAACAAAGTGGAATCCAGGTCTCTGGAACGTACGCCATCTAGAGATGGTATGCAGTATAGCCATCATGTAGGCTATGATGACTAGGTCATTCAATGTATAGTATTAAAAAAAAAAAAAGATGATGTCATACATACACAAAAAAGCATGACGTGCATATTCAACTAAGAATGTCACTTAAAGATATGATAGATATGATGCAAAACTTCAAGGACAAAGGGTGTAGGGCGACATGTTGTAACCCCTACATAAGTAGCCACAACATCCATCTGTGGGAAGTGTGCCACTAAGAAGTATTATGTACATGTTAGGGATGTGTATGTTGTTACAGTATGAATCCTATTATATTACTTGCAGATGTTAAATAGAAGCAGCCACTTAAAGGCACAGATGACCTGCGTGTCAAGAATATACTTCAGTTTCTGGACTGGGTTTAGTAACTTTATACATGTTTATTACAGATTTTGGCAAGTTAAATACGGCTGTTAACTGTATTAGAGTTACCTTTTTAGTGATATATATACTCTTGGTTCAATGCCAGACAACTATGCAACCTAAACATCCCACAAGTTCAGCTCTATAAACCTGAACAAGACAATCTTAAAGACATTTACAGTCCCACAAGGTTTGGAAAGCTGGGGCACTCTTCCCATAGCATAATCATTTAGAACATGAAATTAAAGATTTAGATTAGTCCATGATTTTAATGGTACTAAACAATGTACAAAGCCAGGTTACAAAAGGAGAAACCGCTCAAGGAAACAAGTTGTGATACAAAAATGTTTTATACATTTTAATTTTAAAATCTTCAGCACAATCCAAATAATCTCTAGATCACCATGAAGTACATAAATTGCATTGTTATATAAAAGCTACAACCATACTGCGCTCAAGTAACACCACCACAATGCAGTAATAATACCACAATACACAAGCTCAGTAACATGTCCAGACAGTAGTGCACAGATCCAAGCCAAGGATTTCCTGGCATCAATAAGCAGAAGCATAGTTCTGCAGAAATCATCATATGGCGCACAAACATTTACAGGCATGAAATTTACTGAAAATATGTTCAAAATAAGATTTATTAGAGTAGATTGTGTTTTATCTGGATAATATGGTGCCACACTAGTTCTATGCCAACAACCTTTTGCCCCTTTTTAAATTACACAACATGTCATGCAAAACACATTTTCATATTTTTCTTCTCACTTTTCATTTCTTTTTTTTTTCTGTCCGTGCCTTCTATAAGCTATAACTTTATTTTTCTGTCACTATAGCTGTGTGGGGTCTTGTTTTTTCTAGACAAAATGTAGTTTTTAGCACAACTTTGGGGTTTTAATGACCTATTGATGAACTTTTGTTAACCCTTTCTGTACAGTATACTTAAGGTCGTTAAGGTGTTCATTTTCTTCTTCACCTGCCCACATAACCAAAGAAGTTTGTGCTATATATTAATGGCCTTAATTATTGTTTCATATAATGTTTTAAGAAACTGTAAAGAAATTATGGAGACTAATTTTCCAAGATGATGGAGGACAATACAAAAAAGAGCCACTGAAAATAGTCAAGTTAACCCCTTCCTAACATCTGATGTACATATAAAAACCTGTGTAAACTCACAGTGTAAACTTACGGTATGCTACACTAATCCATAAATAGATCCTGTTAAGCTCCAACCAAAATATAGCGTAGTATAGTATAACCCATCAAAATACTTCTATAAAACACTTTATATATTTCCTATGCAGCTAAATGCAATTATCCGTGTCCTGTCATTAGCCACTTATGTCCAGTGCTGGGAACTTTTGAAGGGGTTGTAACAAGTTTTCAAGTTATTAGCCGTTGACAAAATAGGGGATAACAATCTGATCAGTGAATGGGAGTGCCCAGATAGCGGACCTAAATTTTCAACAGACCTATACTATTGAATGAAATGGCAGGATGCATACTCTTCTTGCCAATCCATAGAAACTTAATACAAGCCCTTTAAAAGGACATCTACCACCAGAATGAAGGATTGTAAATCAAGCACACAGACATACTGTTGTGTGCCCTCTCCTGCTGGATCTGATCTTGTTTAAGCTTCCTATGGCCTTTTTTTTCTTTTTTTTTTTTTTTTTTTTTAAAAGGCTTGTAAAGAGCTCCAGGCTCTATTAACACCTATGGAAGCTGGAGCCCCTCAGGCTCATTTGCATAATAAAAAAGTAAAATATGAGGAGATCCTGCCAGAGGGGGCACACACCAGTATGTCTGTGTACTTGGTTTATAATCCTTCATTATGGTGGTAGATGCCCTTTAAGCATAGTAACTTGCATATGTGTAAATGTCTTACACGCTGCACTTTCTTGGTTTAGCAAATCCCTAATTTTTTAACTGTTGAATACTTGCCAGGCCTACCATTCATGAAACCCAGGAGAAGCAATTTGTCTTCAAGCTTCAATCATGGCATGGAAACATGCTCACATATTTCTATGATTGTATAAGCCAGTCTGTATTTTAGCATTCGTTTACATAAAATCACAGGCCCCCAGGCCTCTGCATGGATTGCGTGCCTACTACCCCTTTACAGCAAGTAAGTGTGAGTTATTCTATCCTGATGACATTACACCAGTGTGTGACAAGTCTAGTTTTTCCACTCTAATTTTACAGGACAGATACATGAACAAAGTCATGGTTCAAATTCACACAGTAATTTGGGATTCAACTTTTCTTTATTTTCCATTCAGCTTTACAATCCAACTTTGTGAATTACATCTTGGGTGTCTTTCAAGGAGTAAAAATTTTATTTTACTAGTCCAGAAATTGTATCCCAAAAACTATGAAACAATAGGCAAAGATGTTTCTTTAATCAGCATTAATTGCTCCATTACTATGCATACAAATGCTGGTATAAAATCTTAGAGCAATTATTTTTAATGTCTGCTTTACAAGGCTGGGCCGATTCATTTGTTGATCTATTTTTACCAAAGCAGAAGATTTTCTTTTCATACAAGGCTTTAAATCTTCTGCTTCCCCTAACCAGACATGATTGGTAAGCTGTGCCCTTAAATGTTTTATAATTTTTCCTTACCATATGCATTGGCCTACGTATGCTCAGCAGAATCAGGTACAGGCAGTCCCCGGGTTACATAAAAGATAGGGTCTGTAGGTTTGTTCTTAAGTTGAATTTGTATGCAAGTCGGAACTGTATACTCTATCATTGTAGCCCCCTGCCAAATTTTTTTAAGTCTCTGTGACAATTGTAGCCTGGGCCTAAGCTACATTAAATCGCAAACATCCAGAGGTCCGTTTGTAACTATGGTTCGTATGCAAGTCAGGTGTTCTTAAGTAGGGGACCGCCTGTATTTGGCAGCATGTGTGCTTCTATCATTAACTTGCCTTCTTTAAAGGGAATCTGTCACCAGCGACCTCATTTTCACCAAAGACAGGTTACAGCAGCATTTGAGGGCACGTTTAGTTTAGAATCCCCATGGGGCCCATGGCTAGTGATAGAAGAATCTCAGAGATTCAGGGATCTATTTGAGACCAGGCAACCAGGCGACCCTTGGAGTCTTTGATTTCCTGAAATCAATTTGCTTGTTTTGTTACTTTCTTTCACATGTCTTTTCTCCCTTCCCGATGTAGTCTCCCCAATGTGTGTGTCTATGGAGTTGTTACCTTTTGGTTTGGTTCTGTTTTTCACGTTGGCAGAAGGCACTAAAATCACTGACAGGGGCAATTGACCACATTACGACTCCATGTCAGGGAGAAGCTCACTAGACGCTTAGACTCCCAGCTTAGGAAAGGACAGCTGGCTGGAGCACATTCCCGGTGGCAGATGCTTACAGCTGCCTTTATGCAACACCTTAAGGCAGTGAGAGGATGTCGAAACTTCAGATAGGGTTGTGTCGCATCATAGAGAACCATAATATAAATATATTCGAATCTGAGCCACCCACCATCTACCACTAGGTGCCTTTCAATGATTTAGGGTCATAGACAGCATGTAGAGAAAGGATCTCTCCCCTTCACCAACAAATATTTCTGTGTGCCCTGCCATATTCTTTTTAGCAATACTTACATTGTTCTAAGAATGTAATGTCTATTTTGTTTAAAGTTATAGGTTTCAGAAGCCGTTGACAGCTGCATTGCAAATATGTCTTTCTGCTTTCTCTAAGTATTTGCACTACAATAAAATCCCAGGGGTTTGGCTTTGGTTTGGATTTCAAAAAACAACATACGACTTGTCAATGGGAAAGGGAAGTGCTGTACAGGAGTACAAAGTGGGGGCCCAAGAGCTGAGCAGTCTGCAGCACAGACAAGTCACGTTTTTTGAAATGCATCCATACCAAAGCCCAACCCCTGAGACTACACAGAGGATTCTGTCAGGGTGCAAAATGATAACACTCTAGATACAAGCAACTACCACCAGGGGGAGCTTGCTGAAGACAATGCATAAGCACAAGAGGTAGCTTTATGCACCATTACAACCATTGTTGCAAACACAACAAAAGCCACTGAACTAGTTAATGGTAATCTGTTATTTGTACCATATCTAATGTTTTGTCTTCGAAAGATGCATTTTTTGTGGTTAGAAGACCACAGCAGCCATTCACTTGCCTCAGTGTTGATCAGTACAAAAAACAGCATTGACCAAGCTGTCACATCACATTTGCATTTAGATCAGCACTGAGGCTAGTGATAGGGCCAGTGATGTAACTATCACTACAGCAGGCATAGTGGCTGCTACAAGGTCCACTGTGTCCGGAGGCTGGGTAGGGCTGCCTAGATTAATTTGCTGTAGATTACACACTTGACAAATAAAATCAAGACACAGATAACACAGATTATGTGTGCAGGCCAGGAACGGCAGTCCTTCTCATTGCAGCGGCCTCCAGTACACAGACCGCACCATCTGATTTTGTCATCACATTGCGCTGTATGTAGTCACCTGGACCTAGGAAGAAGGAAGCTGCAGGAGTCATCCAGGTATATAGCATTATTTTGATTTTCCTTGGTGAAAGGGGTACTGTATCTGTAGTCTGACAGGGGAATGGGGGTTCTGTATCTCAATGTTGAAATATTAGGGGGGTGGCATAGCATATTATTTATAAGGGGCATGGCATGTAATATATTAGAAATGACATAGCATGTCATTTATTAAGGGGGGATTAAATTAGAGGTGCAGAACATACGATAATAATTCAGTTCTTTATATAGCGCACACAGATTACGCAGCTCTTCAGTCCCATATATTTTATAATACGACATGGCAAGCAATATATTAGGGGCAGGTGGCATGGTATCTAATGTATAATGGGGCACGTCATGAATTATATTAGTAGGGGGGCAAGGCATGTAATTTATTATAAGGTATGACATGAAATATATATTATATATTTGGGGTGCAGTGTATGTAATAAAATTAATTAAGGGGTATACAGGGGTCACTTGTGTTAGGAGAGGTGTATATAGATTAGGAGTACAGTGTTATCCAGGTGACGTTATGAAAGGATTGTGGTATCTTTAGTGGCCCAGTGTGCAAAGATGTCCTGCACCTGGCGGCATATTCAGCACGGTTAAGTCATGGTGATCTGCCCAAGTCTCATCAGTCATGAAAGTCATGTAACTTACCTTCTAGTGTGCGAAGTATATAAATATATATGTGTGTGAGTGTATAAAAGTAAGCATGTGTGTATGAGTACTGTACTGTAAGTATATAGGAGTGTATAAATGTGTACATAAATATGTATTTTTTTCACATTTAGGGGAAGAGGGGCCCTTATTCATAAATCTGCCTGCGGCACAGCCTCTCCTAGATACACTCCTGGACAGGGCACTAACTAAAGGGTAGTTCAGCAATTTCAATGTACATCATGTGGTGTAGTGGAATAAAAGTGAAAGAGCAGTTGCCATGGCCCACGATAAGTATGATAAGTAACATCTGGTGTAACATCCTGGAAGCAATGAGTTTAGTGCTTGTGATGAATGAGCAGTTAACAGCCATTATGCCAGTGGTGAGAAAACAGAACTATGCCATTATCATAGATAATCTGTGTTTTACACTAGATATAATGCTTCAAAGAACAGTCTGATAAGAACATTTCATCTGTGAAATGTAGCATGCAATAGACAGACATTGCACAGATTTATGGGGCCATTCAAAAAGGAAAAAAACTGCCTCTGCTGCCCAACAAATTACAATAGTTTCCTTTTTCAAGAGTGCCCTATAAAATGAAAGTTATGCTACTGCTATAGGCAACGTAAGCTACTTTTCTTTTAGGTAGTTTTCAGACTTAGTGTCTAGTATAAGAGGATGCTCACTTCTGGCCAGCTTATATGTCCATTTCCTTTTAACAGATATAAAACCTGCAGTTATCCTTTCCTGTTTTTCAAAGTACAGTATATGGATTGACATGCTTATATTAATGTAGTAGGGATGCAGAATCTGCCAAGTGTGGGCAATTTTCATACAATTTTCTTCCCGCAACTAGAAATATTTTCCATTTTGCATATTACGAAAATACAATTAATTAGTAACCAGTACCATAGATACACCAACCACCACAGTACAGAAAAAAATACTACCCAAGCAATTATAAATACCACATTACAGCAATAAATACCACCCCAGCAACCTCATAATGCATTCAGAGCATACAATAATATGCAGACCTCCGAGCAGATAATAAAAGCACTGCAGACCACCAGAGCAGGCAAAAATCAATAAATATTATCCTTTCCTGGCTCCTCCATGCTGCTTGTATGCGCCGAAATCAGGACCTGGAGCACAGCTATGCCAAGAGCAGGAGAGTACCCAGGAGCAGTACAGTACAACTGACAAGTACTTACCCTCCTGGGTCCTCTCCTGCTCCTGGGGCCGTTCTCAAAGTACTTAACCAGATTCATACAACCAGTATCAGGAGAAAGTGGAGAGGCAGGAGAGGACTCGGGAGCAGTGAGGATTTCTCAGCTGCACTCACAACTAACCAGCCTCCTGGTTAAATGCACACTTCCATCGGTAATGGAAGAACTCATTTGACTCTGACTGTCAAAAGGGTACGGACCGAAACTCATGGCTTAAAAGGGCCACACGTAGTCTATTCCCCCTTTCAGTTGAGACGAACGTGTGCTGCACTTTATGTACATGCTTAGTAGTGAAGCTCCTCTACTCCAGATCACAGAAATTAGGCACAAAAAAGGAATGGTTGCATTTATTTAAGAACTGCTAGAGTGACCAGGGAAACAAGACTGTGGAGTTGAAGTCGTAGACTATTTTGGTAGAGCTCGAGTAGTCGAAGTTTGGGGACTCGAGGCGATGGAGTCAGAAGCTTGGCTTATCAACTCCACAGCCCTGCTAAAATAATCTTGAAAAATTATGCTAAAAATCCAGATGGGCTGTGAGGGCTACTAGAGCACTTACGTGGTACCGCTTGTCACCCTGTCTTCTCCCTCCAAGCACTTCCCCCTCCCTTAGCCTGATGTAATCTCAACCAGCAGAGGAATTTTCAACACACAGTGATTGGGAAGGGGGTTGGGTTCTGTGTAAGAGCCTGTGAATGCCCACAAAGCCATTGTAGCTCATTAGCATGAGTTTAAAGATTGATTTCAGAAGGAAGGAGGCCACAGATAACACATAAGAAGAAGATTACCACAGTCGCAGTTCCTAGATCGAGAAATAGGAGCCCCTGGTTTATCATGCTTGATTTTGATGATAAATTTCATTTAACTGCACCCCTTGAAAGTGACTGACCTGATTGCTGGAACCCCTACAGATTGCTAGAAGAAGAAAAATGAACATTTTCTATAGCAGAAAATGACTCATCTACCCACAGCTGGCCATACAGGAAATCAATAAGTGGCTACAATGGAACAGTAACTTCATTGCTTATTACCTCAAGGGTATGTCACAACAACTTCATTAAAAAGAAGTGTGGGTAAATGTGGAAAACCACTTTTCAGCCATATCTGTGCTAACCATTTTAATAGCACATACTGTTTGCTCGCCGGCTGAGCTAGGTGTAGTCCATTGTACATTATGTATATTATGTCAATATCTGTATTATGGCAATATATTATTGATTAATGAGACCATCATTAAAACAACCTTTTGGAAGGAGCAATACAAAAACCCTCACCATCTCTTGGGTTCACAGGATTTCCTTTAAATCCTTTCTGTAAATCCGGAAACTATGTGTGTCGACACCAAGTCAACACTGTGAAGGTCTTCTATTCACAGATTATAAAACCGGCTCGTAAGGGGAAGAAAGGTCTGATAACACTACGTAAAAAATATAAATGGTCTTTTATTATGATGGGTCGACATATCCTTCTAAGTACAAAACATAATGATAGACATATGAAAACCATATGTTAACACCGGGACTAAGTGGTAACCCAACATAATAGGCTATAAGCCTCCAGCTCCTGTATATACCAATATTACCACAAAAGCACATGTAGCTCCTTCATAAACCTAAGCAAGGAGAGAAGTTACAGTGAAAAACTAAGTTACACAGAAAGGCCAATTTTAATGATCAATAGAGACTACTCTCCATTTCTATGTGTATTTTGGTCTTTAGCAGTATGTAGGTGGGTACGGCTTGATCCTGCTCCTAGCTCTGTTTAGTATAAACATCTCACACTACTACTGCCCAAAAGCTCAGAGGGAACCATTTAGTTTTTGTAAACCAATAAGTGTCTAAGATTTTATCTGCATAGTCTAGTCATTAAAGAACACATTATAATGGAGCATAACCATGCTAAATAGCAAACATTGTTTGTATTACATCTATAACTGTCTATAATGTGGCTTCATTCATAGGAATTTACAAACCATCACCACAATAAGATACAATAAACAATACCTAGTAAAGAAAATGCTGGAAACCTTGTAAATAAAAGTGAACATGCATTTAGTTCAAGCGTATGCATGCCATAGTACTCTTAGCGTTACACTATAAAATGTCATTTATAGAAACCCTTCAATGGCAACATTGCACACAACTAGGCACATGATAGAAAAAAAAATCACATTTAATATCTAGTAAAAACCATTAACTTTCATAGAGAAATAACCATACATCCAATAAAATGCTGTTTAATCTACACAAATCTCCATACTAATACTGCTATTCAATGCACAACACAAAGACTATGCACTCGGCGCTTGATCACCAGCATAACTATGCACGCCCCTTGCGTGCTTGAAAGTTCCCCCCCCACGAGGTCTTGCTTCCTGTGATGTCACCGAGCTCTCAGGAGCAATGGTGTATGCGTACTGTTAGACCTTGACAAAGACACTGCTGTGTCGAAACGCGTCGGTCTGTGACGCTAGCTGTGCATTCCTTTTGTGATTTTACCCTTTGCACCAATAAAGGATTTTTTTCTACTCTACGCTATGTGCTGGACCTGAAGCTATTTGTTTCGCCTAGTTCAAGTTTGCATGGTCGAGCTCCGGACCAGTCCGTGCACTCCAGCGAGAGGAAGTCCGTCCATACAGTTGTGGTGAGAGCCGGGTGTGGGGGCTTGTTGTAGCTAGACCCCTACAGTAGTTTTTTTTTTTTGTATGCGTACTGTATCTTCATTTCGCACGGCCGTCCGCTTTGCAGTGCGTCACCCACTCTCGGGAGCGAGGGAGGTTGGGAGGAGAACTTTCAAGCATGAAAGGCGTGTGCATAGTTATGGTAGTGGCCAAGTGCCAAGCGCCCTTTGTCAGTGGCACAGGGCATAGGAGCGCTAAATGGGTCATTTGCCTATTCTGATTTCTGTGCCTAAACAGGACGCTGCATAACACAAGATGGGTTAGATATAGACAAGTGCAATTGTTCCCCTGCCAACGCATTGCAGACTGCGCCCGGGTCATAGAAATGTGCCCGGGCTGGAAGAGCAGTAGACGGAGACACAGGGTCAGGGAGAAGAAGCCAAAGGTGAGTATAGGTTTAATTTTTTTTTTTTGCAAGAGGAGGGGGCAGGACATTTCATTAAAGGGGGGCATCTGGCAGAATATTTCATTAAAGGGGGCATCTGAGGTGGACATTTCATTAAAGGGGGGTATCTGCTGTGAACTGCGGGGGGCTGACTGTGGACTGGGGGGGGGCATCTATATACTGAGTGGGCACGTGCAGAATCTGACTCAAAATGTTTTGGTCAAAGAAAAAATTGTGTATAATGTTAGGTATCAATGTGGGAATGGGGGGGGGGGGGGACTACAGTAAATAAGAGGGCCTGGGCATTCAATTTCCTGCCCGTTCCCTTGGTGTGTGGGACAGAATTCCAACACAACAAACAGAAATGGACCTTACTTGTCTAAAGTCTTCAAAAACTACAGCCTAATCTTGGTGCTGACTAACCAATATTTCAATGGTGAACCTGGCACGAACACCTCTCGCTTAAAGGCCTCATAATTATTGTTCATAATGTTTGTCATATTAGTGCTGTAATTAGAACTTAGTCAGGTAACGTGTCTGCAGATCATTCCTTTACCCCTGCACTCATTACGACATACTATTGGTCTCAATAGCCCTAGATTAATGCAACAGAACTGATGAAGCCCCCCAACATGTTTTGCTAAACAAACAGTGTCTTCAGGCGGACATCAGTATATCAAACCTCCCGAAAAAAAATAAAAATAAATAAATAATAAGGTTCATATTCCACCACCCCCATAAAAAGATTCACATACGTTGCCACACAAACTGACTGCATGGCGGTACCCCTTTACCCTTTTCTTGGTGGCAAAAGGTACCTCAAATGTGAAATAGGTTGCTATTATCGGCTATCATGGTATAGATATTTGTATTCATCTTCAGAAATAAGACCTTTCCTTTTAGCTTCCATTAGTGTTGGTCACTGAAAAGTTTCATTACTATTGCTACATATTCTTGTTACCCCAAAATGAGGATGTTACCACCTTTATCAGATTGTTTTATAGTGACATTGTCATTTTGTAGTTCTTTCTAAAGCTATTGTTTCTTCTTTTGTAAAGTTGGAAGCTATGTGAGATGTATGCAATTCAAGTGCCAAAATATATTGAATTGCATACATTGTATGCATTTTAAACCAGAGAGCATTAAAGGAAATTGAACATCAAAATCAAGCATGATAAACCACTGAGTAAGTGTCCCGGGTTTATCACACTTGATTTTGTTGCTAGATTTCCTTTAATATCCTCTCTGCATAGTCTAGTCAATTATGAGCCCATGTTATAATGGACTAGAACCATCCTAAATATAGACAACAGTATCAATGTTCTATTTCTAATGTGGCTTCATGGCAGGGATTTACAAACCATGGCCACATTAAGAAACATACAATAAACAATATCTAGTAAAGAAAATCCTGTAAACCTTGTAAGTGAAAGAGAACATGCATTTAGTGTGTATCCATGCCATAGTACTCTTAGCATTAAGCAATAAAATGTAATTTACAGAAATCCTTCAATTTGCGACACTGCACACAAGAAAAAAAAAAAAAAAGACAACAGCATCCAATGTGGTGAAGAAGGAGAAACCTTTATTCACGCAAGCACGAATAAACAGGAACAATTCCATTCGCCATGAATTTTTGTTAAGGGCTTGACAAAGATTCATGGGGAATCAAAACGCTTTTGTTTGAATCTCGGAGCCTTCACACCAGGATCTTAGGCTGCGTGCACCACCTAATTCAGTATTTGGAAACTACCGAGGTTGCTGTCTTTTCTCTTTTTTAACTGCACACAAGTAGGCACATGATGGAGATTTTAATACTGCCATCCAATGCACTGTTCACGGTGTTAAAAATTATGGCTTCAAAACACCTTCACACACCTTTCTCTCCATTCAACTCAATGTCACTTAAGGAGAAAGCAGAGCTCAGTACTCCCAATAATTCCATCAGTGCCATTGACAATAAATACTCTTAGGGTACACTAGTAGTTGGATAGGGGAAATCTTGCAGTGTTTAAGCACTGTTCTCAAAGAAGTTGAGGAAAAACTGGCTCGGGATTCAGAAGGTTGTGTGGACGGGGAAACAAACTGCTAACATGCCTAATGTGGCTCATTATGTTACACGGTATAGAAGACCATCTTTTTTTGAGGTCTCTACATCAGGGACACTGGTTTCTTTGGAGTCAGTACATATCTTTACATTTTTTTGGTTGGATATCCTAAAGGAAGCCACTTGACGGATATTAGAACCCATCTGATTAAGGCTTGTTTGTCAATATTTTTTTACTAGATGAATCTTAAGGGATCTATACAGTATATTATCTTGATGGTCTATCCTTGGGTTTAATTAATTAACGTTTGATTGGGCGGGGGAGGGGCAAAACCAGGTCTAAGCACAAATCAACTGTTTGGGGATCAATTCAGCTGTGTATAGGGACAGAGAGCCATAACTACAACCTCAGTTCCAATTTTCTTCAATGGAAACCAAGCCTACAGAATAAATCATCAATATGAAATCCTAGAGAACTTACTAGAGAACTTACATGGGCTGATAGGGTTAATGACATTTCTTTTTAGATGCTAATGCCCAATAATTGCCCCAAATTAAAGGGTTTATCCAGAATACTGAGGGCCAGGCTCGGGTGGGCTAGTTAAACATAATAAACATGTACTTACCTCCTCCGGCGGCAATGTCCCGTGCAATGGTCCCTTTGATCCATGCCCCTGTTTGTTTACGCACAGGGAACTTCCGGTCCGTGCTGTGGCTGGCTCCTCCCATCCGTCCCTATCTCTCAGCGTTGTAAGTGCTTGGAGATGGTGTCGGATGGGAGCTTCCGCCCAGCCGGAAGCTGCCAGTGCGCCCCTGTATACAAACCGGCGCACAGAGGAGACTGACCGCGGGACATCGGCAGCGCCGGACGAGGTAAGTATATGTTTAACTAGCCCACCCAACACCTCGGTATTTTTTAACATCCGGATAACCCCTTTAATAACGTTGTGATTAGTCAACTAAGGAGATTAGTAAGCAGATTGTTTACAGAACAAAAATGACTGTAGCCAGTAACACTTCAAAACCTAAATACAGATATGATAATAATATGTAAACTTGATGGGGAACAAATAACCGCTCATCCCTGTACAGTTTGTAGTGTAAAGCCCTTTAAATGACCAATGATTGACTTGAAGAACTACAGATGTTAAACCAGAATGAAGTTTCTATATCAAAATATACAGTAAACATAGTGAGACACATACCTTGCCCATAGCTCCCCTGGAGGGAAAAGATTTTGAATGAATGAAGACTGATAACCATACAGACAGATCACATGACCTCCGGCAAAAAAACCGACCATGACGCTGAGCGTGTTTAAGCCCATGTGACTTATTGGGAAGTGACATGCCCACCATGTGCATAGGCCAACGAAGGCTAGGTAATAGACAGCCGAAAAACCTGAAGGCACAGTGATGCCTGTGAAAAAAAAGACAAGATATGGAGACAACGAATCCATAATGTATTAGCTACATATTAACATATATTGCTAATCATAATCAACTGTAAAAGGAAAAGCCTTCCCATAGGGAGATATTAAATAAAAATCTACTAGAAAGTTATATTATGCCCCAATTGTTTTTCCCAGCAACTTACCCAATGCAGTATTCCAAGTACAAGGCTTCCTCCATACTGTATGTAGATACAATACCCTTCATGCTACACACATGTATCTCTTGCCAGATGAAAACAAGTACTGCTATAATGTGCTTAGTGTGACAGGCAGGATAGCTTCATTACCTGCTAATGCTAGCAACAAGAGAGCCAGGGATTTTTCCACAGCTTCCAGTAGTTTGTGGGCAGCCTCCCTAATCCGGGAGGCCAGCACCCCATCCTGTGGAGACATCAGAATGTCCTCATTCTCTTCTTCCTCCTCAGTGTCTTCATCTTCAGTCCCTTCTGTCTTGTGTTCCTCTTCAACCTAGTAAAAGAGTGAATATATATGTTTTTTTTTTTTTAAATCAAACCTTTTTCAATAATTAACAAAATTTTTACAAAAGCACTTATGCCCTTCCAACCCTCCCCATCCCCCCCATTTACCAGAGACAAACTCCCCCCTCCTCCAGTAACAATCCAGACAAAAGGCATATTACAATATCCACATGGGTGTGCAGCTCAGTCATGTTTACAGATATCAACAAAGAGTAAGGTTTTAACAACCAAAGGCAGTTACATAAAGGCTGAGAAGGGATTGCATCGCAAATGTACTAATGGAAGTCCAAGAGAGTCCAGCCAGGGACCCCACATTCATTATATTCATTGAGATAAAGAGTGGACTTCACACAAGGACATTGAGAGAACTAAGATAAAGCTTCATTCCGTAAGGGCCCACTTAGCACATGCAGTCAGAGGGTATTTCTCATGTTGGGAGTCTAGGAGCATACTACAGACCAGCAATGGCAAACCTTTTAGACGCTGAGCGCCCAAACTACAACCAAAACCCACGTATTTTTCGCAAAGTGCCGATGCGACAATTTAAGCAGTAACTTATTACTCCCTGCTCTGTCGCATGTTTAAATTGTGTAAACACCTGAGGACCCCAATACAGTACAATGAAGGAGAAGAAGTTTCTGGTTATCATTGTAGCTTCCTTCTAGGGTTCTGGGCTGCCTGGAATTGCAAGAGGCCTTTAGTCCTGTCTGACGAACTCTGATCTGGGATGATGGCGCAGGAGCCCATATAGAGGGCTCTGAGTGCCACCTCTGGCACCCGTGCCTTAGGTTCGCATCCACTGCTATAGACTATACATATGTATCCCTTCGTAACGTCAGCAACTATGAGGTCATCTATCAGCTCAGGGGTAACAAAAGTCAAGGCCTCAGCACTATTCTGGACCTCCAGGACATGTCCTAAATGTAAATATTGATAGAAGCATGAATGTGAAAGCAAAAATAGATGTGTGAGATGGAACTCTTCTCTAAGTTGCTCAAAGTTTTTTAAGGGTTCCTACCTCGTACAACTGTTGTATGCCTCCTCACCTCTGAAAGCCCTGCAGGTGAATTATTTCACTTAGCGCAGGGTTGCACCATATGGGCATAAACTGTGGAACCTTCCATCTTTAACATGGTTTTAATTTTTTTGCCATAAATTGCGCTGTAGGGTAATCATAGGAATACAATCAGGTGATCTACCTTGTGCTCCTATCTCTAATAGATACAGTGGAGGTTTGCCCCCACCATGAAACTTCAGCAATTGTTCAAAAACAGATCAGTGACCAGATTGGCCCCAGGCCTTCAGGTGTTGGATTTGAGAGGTCAGAAAGTATAACTCTGGGTTCGGCGATGCCTTTGCCCTCCGAAAAATGTCTGGTCTAAGTCTGGAGGACTTTAACCCCATATAAGAGCTCTCGATAGCTTTTGTATTTTATTAAAAGTCCCTGTTGGGAGGGAATTGTGGAGGACATATAAAAATGGGGTCATGAGCACCATCTTAGGCTACATTCACACGATGTATGCCCGCCATACCGTAGCACAACGGGCATACATCGGCGCCGGGGAGAGGTGCAGGTTATGAGCGCCGCTCACCCCCCCTCTCCATAGAAATACACAGTGCATGGTGCCGTATAGTCTAGAACAGTGGTGGCAACCAATGGCACTGGTGCCAGAGGTGGCACTCAGAGCCCTTTCTCTGGGCACTCAGGCCATTGACCCTAAGACAGAGCTCACCAAACAGGACCAAATTCACGAAATCCTCCTGCCGACCCAGGCAATTTAAGAGATGCTGCAATCAGCGCCATTTTAAAACGACACTTCATTGGCTGTTTGGAACTAGGGGAAAAGTGAGAAGGTGTTGATAGAACTGCATTATCTTTGTAGGTCATCCTACTGGACCCTACATTTTTACTGTACAGAGAGATCCTGGTGAGAAGCTATAATGATAGTCTGAATGTGCCCTCCTGCTTTCAACTGTATTAGTGGCCTCAAGGGGCCGATACGATTGATATATGTTGAAGAGCAGGTAGCAATAACTTACTGCTTAAAATGCAATGTTGGCACTTTGCGGTAAACAAGTGGGTTTTGGTAATAGTTTGGGCACTCGGTCTCTAAAAGGTTCGCCATCACTGCCCTAGAAAGATAGGACATGTTATATCTTTCTACGGGCTATGGAACAGTATGGTGCCGCACGTGTGAATGTAGCCTTAATATGATTATTCTTAAAATGTTTTTGTTTTTACTAAATAGGGCCAATGTCACTTCGTTCCCTGCTGAAAGGATCTACAAAAATCCACTATAAACTTTGAAGAGACTAAAAGAAAAATCTGCATTACCTTTGCAGAGCTCCCAGAAGGGACTATAAAATATCTAAGGAGTGGGTGTAATACGCAAGGGGCAGATAGAGCACCATTATAGATGCTTTTTGAAACCACTCAACAATCTAAACAGTTGAGGGTCCCGAGCTTGAAACTCCCCTCTTAGAATAATTTAGAATATCCTTAGATACTGACAGATTAGCAAATTTGCATTTAGAGAATGCACTTAAATGGTGTTTCCCCACGAAGAAAATTAAGCACTATCCAAGGGCACCTCAGTGGCGGTGATCTGCGGTGGTCTCAGCACTGAGAGCCCCACTGATCAGCAAGTTAGGCCCTATCTAGAGATAGGGCCTAATGTTCCTTCGTGGGAAACCCCCTTTAAGGAGCTATTCAGAAAACTCAAAGCTTAAAAAAAAAAATAAAAAATCAATTCCACAACATGTACATACAGATTTCTACTAACCACACTATGCCAACATTAATAAATTCTCTGATGCTCTCTTAATCTAACAGTAAAGAATTATGATAAAATTTCAACCATTGCATAACTGTTGAAGGGTTATTAATCTGCACAGACCTTGGCTTTTTCTGGAACTAAGTGAATTTCCAGCACCCTTTAGTCACACAATACACATCTGCTGGTCACGGGTCTAATTCCACTCTGGCGTCTCTTCAGAACTCCAAGTCCTGAGCCAGCGTGAAATAAGACAAATCACCATTACCATCATACCCTAGAGAAGCTCATATTTAAAGGGCACATAAATAGAAGTATACACAATGTATATATTTATTGGATCGGATAGTGTTAAAATATCCAAACATCTGCAGGAACATCCATGGAGAAGGTTTACTGACTACGAGGGAGGTCACATAGTTGGTCGTGCCAGCCGTGTGCTGCCAGCATCAATGTAAACACACAGATTTGGCAAAGAAGAAAAAAAAAAAAAACAAGACGGGGAGTTCTGCCGGACATCTGAGCACATGCACAGAGGGTGGGGGCTGTGGAAAATACAGGGGAAAGGAAACAGAAGGGGGAGGGTTGATAGGAGAAAAGAGCAGCCAAAAATGTGACATGACATGAAAATAAATATAACAGTAAGGGACAACTAAAGTAACTAAAGTAAACTGTTCTGTTACACAGTGCCTGCTGCATGATCCCACATATAGCCCAATCCCAGGGAAGACAAGATGTAACTGCAGAAAGCAGAGGATGGTTAATAAATCAGGACATGGGGGTGTAGAAAATTATATGGTATGGAAAAGTTGGTATAAAAACCCCTGGAGAAGTGAGGTTAGAGGAAGTGTGCGGGCGTATGAGACACACAGCAACAAGACAACTCTGCCAATGCTCTAACTCCAATTCTGTCCAGTCACACAGATCCCACCTGCTCTATGAGTTCTGTCGACCGGCTTAGCCTCTCACATGGTGCTGCGGGGTTCTTCTGCCGTAGCAAACGGTTGCATAACCCAAGGCATATAGCTGACACCAGGAACATGCCAAAATCTGGAGACACCATCCGCACTGTATTGGGGATGTCATAGATATCCAATCTAGGGTAGAGCAAGAAATACTGTTAAGACGTAAAACATGGAGTTTTTAAATGCTATATTTGATTAGATCAGGCTGTATTATTGATCTGAGGATCAACCTTATGTCTACAGAGTAGTTTCATGGTTGTAAGAGGTATCCAGGCTAAAAAGAATTTTGGCATTTTTCTATATATAATATTGGGTTTTTGAGTTAGCATTTTCTGGTTTAATAATCCAGCCAAGGTAGAAAGCAAACTGCTCTATTCTGACATGGCTTGCAGATGCAGGATTACATCAGAGAGAAAGCACAGGAATAATTAGGAATAAACACTTTGCAGAATCAGTTTGGATTTTAGAGGCGGATTTTGGTGTGGAAAATCTGTAGCATAATACAATTTACATGTGAAAAGTAATGTAGACTACGCATTTTTATTTTGTTGCTCAGTGTGTAAAATCAGAAAATGATCAAGATGCTTTACTTGTGTGTACTCATGGATTTTTACATATTGTTTTTTGCATTCGAGCAGACAGAGGGAGGGGGAAGCGCTGAGGAAGGGTAAGAGTATAAAAGCCTGTGAAGTTGCAGCACGTTGGGGCTGTGATAACACCCCACCAGAGCCCTTCTGGATCATTAGCAGAATTTTAAGAGACGTTTTTAGAAGAAGGCCATGGATAACAAATATAAGAAGATTACCACAGTCTCAGTGCCTGGATGTATGAGTAAGTGCCCCTGGTTTATTGTGCTCGATTCTCATGTTTAGCGGAAGGCCTTGTAATTCTGAGAGATATGAGAGATTTTAGGTTTTTTTTTTGTTTGATTCATTTTGGCAGCTAGACCATATTTTATGCTTTTCTTTATTATTTTGAATAAACAGAAGGATTCCCATAGTGCCATCTCTGCTCTTTGCATCAATGTGTGTGGGCTGACATGATCTGCTGGAAGAAGACTAGCAGAAGTGCTGGATACCAGTAATGGAAGATTTACATTCTTATTGCACAGAGGTAGTAAACAATACTGCAGGGCAGAGGTAATCAGACAGAATCTGTCTAGTTACAATCACCACTGAACTGTCATAAAGTTGCAGAGAAAATTAAAAACAAGCCTTGCACACGTACCTGGTGACACCAACATGGCGAGCAAGAATTTCCCAGTCACTACCTGAAAAATGAATAATCGATATAAGGTTTGATTTGCAGACAGACCTATCACTATCCTGCTACTTATTACAACCAAGCTTAGAACATATAATATTACAAAGCTTAGGTAAATCTGAGGATATAAGTTCTCCCTCATCGAGAGTCCCTGAAATACGTACAGTTATGTCCCAGTAGGTCATCCAGTCCTGGGACTGTATGGAGGCAAAGCAGGAATATAAAGTGCGAACAGAGGAAGATGATGCTGATGGCGAGAAGAGATTTCAGAAGACGACCCGTATGACCTGGAGGTGAAAGACAAGAGATCATAATGAATAGAGGCAGCTACTGCACATAACAGATTAGTATAAAATGGAATAAACTAGTTTAGTAGTCTACAATAGTGCCACACTCTCTCTCTAGGCTGCATTTAAAGAACAATTCAGGAAAAAAAATTCTATGACAAGTCAAAAAAATAAATTAATATAGGGAACAGTCTCCCCGGATGGTAGAAGTACTGTATGCATTACAACAAAACACATCTAATCCAAGAATATAAATATATTGCTCTGGTTTATTGACCAGGAACTGAAACCTTTTCTGTATTGTTTTTTTAGGTTTTATGAGCTCGCCAAAAGAATAAATACACTCAGTATTCAAGACTTGTGTTCCTCCCCAGCTTTAGGATTGATCTTTGTGTATGAACTAAAAACCTCAGGTACCAGTGGTCAAATCTACATAGTCAATAGAGGAATGAATGTTGTCACAACGCTTGGTCAGTTTCTACCCGACTCCTTTAGTAAAGCCAACAACAGCCAGTATGGCTGATTTTCCACAATAGATTGTGACTACCAGATAAACTGTCCCTAAATATTGGGCAGATGTGGCAAGTTATGAAGCAATATGGAAACATATTTACCACTGAAAATTCTAAGATAGCCAGGAAAAACTCTGGATGCCAGCTGTACTGAATGAAACCAAATGAACTTGATGAACAAATGAACTGAGTGAAACTCAGATTTACTATCTATATGTGGCTGTGGAAGTACAATTTATACATAGACAGTGTATCAGATGTAGCATATCCCCTCCAGCAACAGAGCAAAAAGTAACAGTTGAGCTACAGAACTAGTTCTATCTCTGTGTACAGTGTGGCTACCCTGCCCAGCAATGAAGTGAATCTCATCAAATACCATTCCTGCTAAATTAAAGAGAATAATATTATCTCACTATGAAAATGAAGCATGGCAAACCAGGGGTACTTACTCAAAGATCTAGGCCCCGTGTCTGTGGTAATCTTATATTTGTTGTCCATGGCCTTCTTACTTACAAAATCAACTGTCTAAATTATGCTAATGAGGGCTTTACTAGATCCCATCAGTGCTCCAGCTTCACAGGCTGTTAGACTGTATCCCCCTCCCCAACTGCTCCCTCAGCACTCCCCCCTCCTTCAGGCTGATGTAATCTCATTCAGCAGAGTAAGTTTCAGCACACAGTGGAGGGTGTTAAGTGCTCCTGCACAGTAACCACCTGAGAAACTATAGAATAGAGGGGATCTGGTAACACCGCTGGAACCCTTCTGGCTCTTTAAAAGTTGATTTTAGAAAGAAGGTGGTGAATAATAAATATAAAGAAGATTATCACTGTCACTTGTCTGGATCTATGATTACATCTGCCTGGTTTGTCAAGCTTAATTTTGATTTCCTTTATTTCTAAATGAAGTAGACCATTATATGAAACAGAACTGTCAGTGGGGTCAATGTTTGCAGACATGAGTCCTGAGAAGGGCAATCACTTCATTCTATGGTGTCCATATGCCCTAAACCACCACGGATAGAGCAAAGTCTTGAGAAGACAACTGCAATTGTGATTACCCCCAGACGAATTTCTTTTTTTGTGATGTCCAATAATAGATTCTCTTAAAGAGTGGAAAGCAATGAATTGCTAATATTGGCGTAAAGTATCAATTTTGTGACTGCAGGCGGTAAAGTTGGTTTCCAGTAAATGTTTTGAAGTCTTGTTGTATTACAAATTAAAAATAAAATTGTGTGAATAATCGCTCAACAAGCATAATGTTGTATTTTTTGTTCAGTCACTTGACTATTAGTCTGTATTGGTTAGTAAACAATACACTTCCTCCAAGATTCTTACAAAAAAAAAAAAAATCATGACCTCATGGTTGACTCATGACACTCATGAAATAAACCCTAATAAAAAATAGTGATAAAACTGAAAATAAAACAAGAAAATAGCAGTGAAAACAGAAGAACTTGTGAGTGGATCATGTCAGCATAGTAAATGGTTACCATATTTATTGCACAGTAAAAAAAATGAGTCCCTAATGCAAAAACAAGAAAACATTTCAAAGAAAGCAAAACTGACAACACAATATGTGCAAAATTGCTTCCTGTGGTTATATCCCAAGTGTCATGTGCAACATATATGATGCAGAGACACTCTGGAGACTGGTACAAATCCCAAGGAGACAAAGTCTACTAATGTAGTTTAGGCAAATATTGTCACAATTACATTATGTCAGGTGAATTAGGAAAGGCTGAAAAAGTAAAGGCTTATATATGAAAATTTACTTTATATATTTTACAACCAGAAGTGCTTATGGACAAAAAACTTGGATTTCTTTCCATTCCTATGGGAATTTTTTTTCTTATAGACTTGAAGTTTCAACTCCTGGTTAGTCTCCAGACCCTACCTACTGTCAGCAAATGAAAACACTCCAAACACCACACCGATACATTGCAGCATCTGAATTTTGTTTTTTCTCTGTGTGTATTTCAGATTGCGTAGCATGGATATTTTAACATTCAGTTCTAAGCCTCGAGAAATATGAGGTGTTGTAATCCATTCAGATTTTCACCCTCTGAATCCAAGCAAGAATGATCACGACCTACAAATAGGGATTCAAATGCTGGGCAGTAGGCTGTTCACTTTAAGGAAATCGATCATAAACCTGCATCACCTGGTTTTACATCTGATCACCGAGATTCTGTTCTCTTCTTTATATAGCAATTTGATTCCCACTACCACTCAAAAAAGACATAAAAATAATATGTAAATGAGGGTGACGTGCTTTGGGGACCATCACCAGAGCCCCTTTGGGCCCCATACACGCCCAAGACCCCCATTGCGTAATGACGTAATGAGAACCTGACTGCGTATGCATGGGATTTGGAGAAAGGCAGATGTGAACATGGTCCACTTTTTGCGGCCTCATATACAGATTTTTTGAGCAATAGAGAACTGCATAAAGAAAAGGAGAATCTCAGCCCCCAGATGCAAGTAGGAAGTAGCTGATGCTGGTTTATTATGTTTAATTCTTATGATTTCCTTTAAAGTGAAAAAAAAATAGAGATCCTGATTATTCTGACTGATAAGAATTATATTAGATTTAAAATATATAGTGGTAGTAAATGCTCAATTTTACCAGCAGAGTTCTGGCTGCAGACTGAACATGAACAGGATAGGTTTTAAAATAGTAAAAAGATTGTATTCTAATATCACCTTATATTATGTGACAGTAATGCACACCTCATAACTGTAAAAACAGACATGTAACCAGTGCATTTTATAGCTTGATCCTCTGCGTTGCTCTTCCTTGCGTATTTATAGGAGGCCAGAGGTACAGGAGCCTTGGTGTCCTCTGGAATTCAGAGCAGAGTTTCTGTGCCACATAAAGCTATATTTTAAGTAAAGTAGAAAACCCCAGTCAGTACTTTGGGTTAAGTCAGTGAAGGGAACCTACTGGTGATGACAACTGGATGATGCCACTGTAAATATGTGTGCAGAAAGTTATTTACCATCTCAGAGTAACAGCAAGTCTCCCAGCTTGTTAAAAGGAGTGAGAATTTACATAGGCGTCAGCTACAAATGCAGGATCATAGTGTTTCAGTACTGAATTTAAATTTCAAGAACATATTAAGATAGAGGACATCTATGGATGTCACCCATTACATACTCTTGTCACAAGTATTTGCAATATAACCTGTATATCTAGTGTAAAGGAAATCTACCAGTAAGTTTTACATAAAACAAACAACATATACTCAATTAAAGGGAACCTGTCACCAGGGACCTCATTTTCACTAAAAATAGGTTGCAGAAGCCCATTACAGCTGCATTGCAAATCTGCCTCTCTGCCTTTTCTATTGTAATTTTCATTACAATATAATTGTGTGTTATAACTTACCTTGCACCCTGACAAAATCCTGGGGTAGTCACAGGGGCTGGACTTTGGTTTGGATGCATTTCAAAAAACAACATGTGACATGTCTGTGTTACTCACTCCTCAGATCTTAGCCCCCACCTTTGTGCTCCTGTACAGCTTCTCCCTCCCGCACTGATGTCAGCTCGCCAGGCTGTTACCTCTGAAGGAGCAGGAGGGAGGAGCTGTACAGGAGCAAAAAGGTGTGGGAGTTGATGCCACAGACAACATGGGAAAGTGATGCAAAACATAAAAATAATGTACACATTTATAGTACGATACATTTATGATGTAACAAGAACAGTGAAATATTTAAAATGATGCTAGCACCGATCGCAAGGGCTTTCCCGGGGAAGTTGTCGGCGGCTTCAAAAAGATGGCGGTGAATGGGCGCTGCAATCTTGCCAAGGATCGTCGCTCCCTGTAACGCCATTGGGGAGCAGCGATCCGTCGACATGACAGCCTTGGGTCTACCGAAGACCCAAGGCTGTCTCGTTTTAACCCCTTCGTTACGATGTGCCATCAGCACATTGTAATGTATGAGTAGGGAAATCCCCATATACTGCCATACTGTAGTATTATAAGATGGCAAAATCCAAACATTTTTTTTGTACAGGAGATTCTAATTTTTGTAAATGTATGAAAACATAAAAACCTATACAAATTTGGTATCCCCGTAATCGTACAGACCCAAAGAATAAAGTAGACATGTAATTTGTGGCGCACAGTGAAATACGTAAAATCCAAGCCCATTCCGCATTTGGAATTTTTTTCTGCCCCGCTTCCCAGTACACGGCATGGAATATTGAATACCACCATTTTGAAGTGTCATGTGTTACGCAGAAAATAAGCCATAACACAGCTCTGTACATGGAAAAATAAAAAAGTTATAGATTTTTGAAGGTGGGGAGTGAAAGATGAAAACGCAAAAACTAAAAAGGGCCACGGCGGGAAGGGGTTAAAAATGCAACAATGAATAATTAGAGGTAAGTGTCTAACCCCCAGGGCCAAAACTAGCTGTGCCCTTAACAGAAATGTTAGTACTTTCAGTTCCTAATGTCTACATTGTGTCCAGGGGAGTCAGAAAGGGGAGCTGTATTTTTTTATGTTGACTTTAAACTTGGGCCTTTATAACGGATTAGTAGGAGGATTGTGTTGAATATAAAGTTTTGTTTACACAAAGTTGTTAATATAGTGGGAATATGCTATTAAATAAAGTCAGTGTTGGGTTACCAATGGCCTACAAATCCTTTCAGCTTCACATAGGGAGGCGAGAAGTATTAGAGAGAAACCCAGAACTAGTGCCCACGTCACCCGTTTTATGACACACTGAATGGTCCAGCCTACAAATGAAATATGAGGCTTCACCTTTAGGGTCTCCAAAATAAGCAAAGTTTGATTGGGGAAAAGGAATTCCTTCTATTGAGGTAGAATGCCAGCAATTTCTATGTTCTCAAACAAATCTGTATTTAAATCGCAGACCAACGCAACCAACTATTTTTATTAGTGTCTTTATCTGATGACAGCCAAAATGTAATGCCAGCCATACTCCTCTGCTGGAACAGTGATTGTGATACAATTCATTTCTAAAAGATTAGTAGGTATTTTTACGGATACTTTAAAAAAAAAACACACACACAACAGAAATATATTATTAGAGGATTAGCATGAGAAGTAGCAAGTTTCTACTTCAAAGTTACAGCTCCACATAGTTATTAAAGGTCACATCATATCATTATTTATCTTTGCAAACCCTCATAATGTAATTGACAGATGTCAATTACGGTGTCCGAGTAGACATACTTTTCCATCTCAGATTTCATGAGCACTATATAGAGATGTGATCATTTTCAAGTGTTGGCAGGTACTTCGGGGTCATTGACTGGCTGATGAAGATGGTTACTGTCATAACACACAGATTCTCTTATTTTAGTGGCTGTAGAGAGGGGTATTGACTCAAAGCCCCTAGAGATGTGATCCAACTGCTCATCGAGTTACACATGACTCCCTTGACTGCAGCCAAGATCCCAGTAGGGAGGGAGTGAATGTCATATCTGACAGCCGCGTAGCAGGAGGCAGCACGTGTATGTCCACTAGCTGCTCCGTCCTATTTGTAAGGAGTTTATGGATAGATTCTTCACTCTGTAGCAAGACTGGGCTTCCAGCGGTAATACTACTGCTTGGATCTACTATTACTCCGATCACATAGCTATCTAAGATAGAATAAGTGGTGTTTAACATTCTCTTCCAAATTTTACACCTCTTAGGCGTTTAGCATTTAAAGTGGTTTCCCTACCAAAATGAACAGGTTTGTACTTTAGATAAGTATCTGTTAGTTATTATTAGTTCTAAGTTTCAGCAATCTAAAAAAATATTAAGGCAGATGTTGAACAAGTATACAACATAAATGTCCCCTTGGTGTTCGTATATATAATTGTATTGGACCAGCTGCTATACCATAACTTTAACACAAAATGAAGCCTGCATTAAAGCCAGCATAGGGTATCGCTTCTAAACCCATTACTGTGTATACAGACCTCAGTTCAAAAGAAGCCAGGCAATGTTAAAATCAGTAGGGTATAACCAAAAAGTAATTACAACAACCGGTTCCTATAGTTATTGAAAGTAAAGCTGGAAAGATTAACCCAAGCCGGTCATAACTCAATAGGTACAGAATAAAACTTCCGGTGCTTTAAACTAGAAGGAATGCAAATAGATTTTTACATATGCCAAGAACTGCTACAATAGGAACAAAACAACAAAAGCTGATTTATTTCTATTGTCATACACAGCAATAAAAGGCGTTGTAGAATAAAGAGGGCTACAAAGACATCCAAGTACACTACAAATTTTAAAGAGAGGTAGAGTACCAGGGTCTAATTGGTTAACTTGGATTAGAGATGAGCGGACATGAACTTTAAATTCGGGTACGTCACGGACAAATTGTCAGATTGGTGGCCGTACAGCCAATACACCCCTACTCACTAGCCACGGCTTTGATTGGCCAGGGGGGACACCCCTGGCCAATCACAGCCATAAGTAGTATTTAGGGTCGTCAATTTGTTAGATTGGCTGAAAAGTTGCCATTATTTCCAGGACACTAGGGATTCACCCAGACCCAAACTTAAAAAGGAACGGTGTTCATCTCTACTTAGGATTACACATATATAGGGGTACTGTATTATAGGTTACATAGAAAAAAATCTTATTATTCTTTATCTCAGTGTGTAATTTGTATTGCTCTTAGGTCTTGTTTGTAAATAACGTGTACTTGTGGTAAAATATTTGATTCCGTATCACTATGCACTCAATACAACAGTCCGCTTGTATAAGACCTGTCTTGCATACTGGGTCTTGAGTAAACATCAGTGCCTGTTAGTTTGTGAATGTGCATGTTAAATAAAAGTCTTATTGATCCTTAAAATATTTGATTTCTACCAGTATTTTTAATCTATTGGACACTCCTATTTCTGTGGAGTGTTATATACTTTATTATATTTGTCAGCCCAGTTTATCCTACAATGTCAACCAGTTGGAAAGAACAAACAATTCTAAAATAAACATGAATTAGTTTACAAAGAAAAAAGAGTCACGGTCACACGGTCTAACATAATTCCACTCCATCCAAAAACTTATAAAGCCAATATAAAATGGAAGAACAATGTGTGCCATATAAACTGCCAAGTGTCAGGAAGTGTAATGTTACTCTATTACAAGATGTGCAAACAGCGGGTTGATATATAATTAGTTCCCACTCACCATTTCCTCAAGAGTTTGTATAAGAAAATAAGTATTAGATGGGATTATGATTTTCTTTTTTTACAATTCGGCCCCCGAAGCTCACTGAGGCTACTACACACCCCCAGTAGCCACTGAAATTAATTAGCATAATCTTCAATTAAAGTTTATTTCTGCAGCAGCAGCATCCCAGAATTAGGAAAACTAGTATAACTGAGGTACCTTTTTTTGCTTTAAAAAAAAAAAAAAACCTGGAAAAAGTTATTCACTCGAGGATAAGCCTAGGGTAAAAAACATGCAGCAACTACTCTGTAATAAAATGTCCAGTAGCAGCCTCCCCTCATCAATAAAATGTCCAGCAGAGATCCACTTTACAAAAAAAAATGTCCAGCAGTAAACCCAATTTTAAAAAAGCACTGTCCCTGATAAATAAAGACTTAGCACCTCTGGTGTCCTCTTCTCTCCTGGCTCGTCTTCTTCACGGCAGTGCAGGTAGAGGCACGTCAACGCTCTCTGCCCGCAAGCACACAGTATAACGCAGCGCGTCACCGGCTGATGACGTCACGCCGAGTGTGCATGCGAGCAGAGACTGCCCACACTGCTTGGAAGTTGGAAGATGCGGGGAGAAGACGAGACGGAGAAGAATAGAAAGCCGTGGGTGAGCGTTGGGGGAAAGTACTTGTTTGGTTTTTTTACCCCACTCGGCTTATACTCCAGTGTATACGGTACTTCAGAGAGTATTTTTCCGGTGGTAGATTTCCCTTCACTTTCAAACACGCTATTGAATCCATCTAGTGCAATCCAAATATCCCTTTTTATCTTCAAAACTGGTCTATTCTTTACTAACCCAAGTTCTCTCTGCCAACGCCCTCCTTGATGCCCAACAATCCACTATGCAATCCACTAAAACTGTTCTAAAGTTTCCAATGATCTCACTGCCAAATCCAAAGGTGACTTTTCTATCCTCATACTTCTGGATCCTTCTGCAGCATTGGCTTCTGTGGACCAGCAGTTTCCCTCAGGATGCTTCACTCCATTGGCCTGAAGTACCCTCTGCTCTTTTGGTTTTGTTCCCATCTCTGATCACACTTTCCGTGTTTTCCTGGATCTTTCTCCTCCCCACTTTCTATTAATGTTGAGGCTCCTCTGTGTTCAGTCCTAGGTCCTCTTTCTGTCCCCTACTGTGTGCTTCAACTCCCTGCTTCTGAGAGATTAATGCAGGTGAGGGAGCATCACTGTCACAGTGCCTGGATCTATGAGTGACTATAGTTTATCATGCTTAATTTGATTGACAGATTTCCGTTAAGGCAGATTTGTACAGCTCCACATGGGAAGTATAAAAGACACTGGAAAACACTACGGTTCTAAATTCAAGCATGCTATAATGAAATAACACCTTTAAATCAGAGGTGTAACTATTAGCAGCAAGGCCCCATAGCCGACTTCTGGATGGGGCCCTCGTTCACCCCAAAATTGTTCAGGTTTTTTTTTGGTTAGAACAAGTCTTCAGAATATTATATGCAAAGAAAACAAGAAACTATTTTTGTACAATGTTTTAACTTCTCTGTAACAGTGCACTATGACCATGATGTATCCAAATTATTTTACCATGTAAATAAATTAAAAATTGGCAGGGTCCATGGCAAGAATTAAAGATGTCCAACTTTTATTGCCAGGGATACAATAATTTCACAAGCAGGACCAAAACTCTGAATCAGCAAACTGTCTATACAGATTACATACTGTAGCTCTATAGAGTAAAGAACTTTTTGTCAACTAAGCTTTCCACATACTAATCCAATCTAAGCATCTGCACAGCGAGATATAATAAAGCTGATAAATAGCTGCGGATTCCTCCCATAATGAAGCATATCTCTGAAGCCGTAAATGCAAAGAAATGAAGAGTGAACAAGTGACAATGACTACAAAGATTGGCCTAAAATCAAACATGAAAGGGTAAAAATGACTTTTCTATTTCACATCATTGGAAAGGGGTCTAAATGTGGAAATCTGGGAAATATACATTAGTTTACCAACTGTGGTTAACAATAGAGTCACAGGAGACGTGTTCAGAATTAAGAGATGAATGTATGAAAACATGTCATGGTCTAATATTTGAGGTTACTACTGGTTAGTAAATAACAATGTGATATACAGGTATTGTTACATGGCACTAGCTGACACTTCCAAAACTAGCACTTATTCACTGCATAATTAAGGCGATAATTATGCATCTTTTTAGGTTTCCTTTGTGATGGACAAAATGTACACCATAGTTGTCCAGCCACTATCCCTCCTCAGACTCTAGTTCTCCCCTGTCCGCGTAGGCTACATGCACATAAACAAGACGATTATTGACCATGAAAAATGGATGCCACTTTGCATGGAGAGAATCAGCTTTCTTGTATGTATCTAGTCTTATCAGTCCCAACATAAAATTTCTGAAGTGAACAAACAGATTGGTAAACTGCCTAAGTCCCAGTTAATCTTGCATTTGGATGAACTTTAGTTTAACCAGCTTTTACTCCATAATTTAGATTGAGGACCAGTAAGGAGAGGGGCAATATTAGGGCAAGGCTGGGGCATGTGAAAAGTTTTTTCAGTTTATTGTCCCCTTTGACCATCTGAGACGTTTGTTAGGTATGGAACCATGTGAAACAAATTACATCATGAGAACAAGACATAAGGCATATGCAACATCCCCCACCGGGGCCTAGCCCTTTGAGGTGAGGCCTGGTGACAGCCGGGGCCCGCGGTACCGGAGTGGCTGGCGGTTGCGGCCTAAGCACGCTATTGTCACGGTGCTTGGTACGGGGGAACCGGAGGGCTGTCCTACAGCCTGGCAGGTCTCCAGCAGGGTGGTGTTGGCAAGAAATGATGAGGGAGAGGCTGCTATAGCGAATCTCCCTGGGGCAACCCCTTAATGTCCCGAGTGTGAGTCTCTGGGTGATGGACAGGGTGCCGGTGATGAAGGCAGCCGTATTAGCAGGGACCAGACGGAGACAGAAGTTGAAGAAAACAACTTACAGTTCTTTATTTGAACTGGCAGGAACCGAAGCAACGTGCCTTTAACAGGTAGATGGAGTGCTGAGATGTGAGTTGGAGGGAGCCTCAGGAGATAGTTCACCAGCCTGGATGTAGAGGGCAGGCTGGGAGGCAGCTGTGTCCTGGTAGGACTTCAGCTTGTTCCTGGATCTCTTCAGGTATCACCTTTAAAGGTAAGATGATACCCCTTTTCCTCACTACACTAACTCTAGTCTGATGCTCCACTCTTCAGAGGCAGGGGCTAGGCTCTTCCTGCTCTGGTATGGGCTAGACAGAGATTGCTCACTCACTCACTGATCTCTAGGATTCTCCTACACTGGAATCTCTCTGAAAGAAGATCTCCAATTCCTCTAGAACATTCCTGGCCAGGGGGTTTTATTACCTTCCTTTGGTCAGGTGGTGGCTGCTCCTCCAATCACATCTCAGCTTACAAAGCACAGGATGTAACACATATCATTGGACAATAGCATCTTGCATCATACAAAATACTTAACCTCTGCCTTGCCAGGCAGGATTCACCACTGCAATACCCCGATGTCCTATCAGGACCATGTAGTGTAAGGTGATTACATGCAGGTGGGACGTATTCGCAAACACTACCTCGCCATTGCATCGGCGAGGGTGTTGCACATAGTTAAAAGCAAAGTTGGGAATGCAAGCTGCAGATAAAAGATCCAATGCCCACTAATATCTTTGATGAACCAGAAGAGCCTGATGCGATTTAGAACAACAGATTCTTATCTTTAATGGGTTAAAAGCATGCTTCTAAGTGTTATAGAGCCCAGGATGGTGGCATCCGAATTGATGCCCTCTCCAGTCTTTGAAAGTGATTCTTTTCAGCTCGTTGGTATAGGATTTTGGAGCAGATTTCTTTTCACTGGTAAAAAGGCAAGTTTTCACAAAAAGGGGAACTGTAGGTTTTACACTTCTGTTTCTTATCCATTCCTAGATACAAAATATAACACTGCATGAAAAAACACAAAGAAGGCAACATGTGAAGGAGAAGAAAGCTGCTTTAATAAAATGCCTTCCAATGCAGCACATGAGGCCAGATGCAAGTCACTGCTGGGGTCAAAACCTCACTAAGTAACCTCAGTTATCATGAGCCCTAGTAGTGGACCAGGTCAACCCCGAGCTCAATGATTGGCAGTTACAAGGAGACGTAAACCTTATAGGGTTAAGCACTGTTGCAGCCAAAACGGGATATTCAGAAGCTAGCAACTGGCCAGCAATGCCAGAACAGAAAGGTGAGGAACGTTTATTTTTACAGCCATTTCTTCAGATTGTACAAATGCATATGTTTGTCACAGGGAAAGAGGCATAAAGCCACTGCAAGACAGTTTTGGCAGTGGATGATCTCCCTTAAAAACAAAATTAATACAATCTAGAACCCCTATATACAAAGCATTTGTTTTATTTTTATTTACCAAAGTAAAAGAAAAGTAATTCAAAATGATGCATAAATATTACTCATGTTAAAAGGTTTCTGGATTTTATTGAATAGATCTATAACAAGTGAACATTTAAAGGAACACTCTAGTCAAAGCTGATTTAGGCCTGAAGGGGTCTTTGTAGGAATACAATGAAAATGAGTCAATGCTCCTCCCTTCAGGCCCTAAATATGTGTAGAAATTCATCACTGTACAGGAGATTAATCTGTACAACATTATCCTTCATCTGATCTTGTGAAATCTCTGGGGTAAAGCAGAAGGCCAAGTGCAAGTCTACAGCCAAGCTGAGAACGTCTCCCAGAAGCAGGCGGGATCATGCAGGGTTATATCTTGATAGAGGGGAAAAAACTATTTACCCAAGATAAACTGTAAAAGCTGCTCAACAGGGAAGAGGAAAACTGAAAAAGTTTCAAACAAGGAAAGGTTTATATGAAGAAGCAGCTTGGCAGACAGGACTGAAGAGGAGGAGTGTGAGAGAAGGAGAGACAGGCGGGAGGCAGTGTGACAGCAGAGAGGAAGAATATCCAAAGAATGTTTGATAAAACCAGAAAGACTAAAAACATCAGATAGAAGATGGAAGCAAAACAAACGCTGAAGCAGAATACACAAATATACAGAGTGGAAACACAGAAAAAAAAGAAGAGGCAGAGAAAGACAGGAGAGAAAGAAAGATATAAGAAGAGGGAAAGTACAGGAAAAGAGAAAACCCATGAGAACGAGAAAAAACAACAGTAGATCTCACAAACAAGCGGGGTGACATACTACAAGGAAAAAGACAACAAAGTATATAGAAGAAATAAAAATGACTCGACAGAAGGTGGAAGATTAAAGCTGGTGAGAAGTCCTCTTTCACACTGATGACAGACTCTAATCTACTCCTTCCCCACTGAATGGGGGATCTGCATGTGACCTCAGATGACTTATGGACAACTTGCCAAGTCCTTCATATAAGGAACATACCAAAATAGTTTAAGGCAAGGATGCCCAATGGTCAAAGTGGTTTAAAAGGGTAATGAAAATGACTGTGGTGTCTCTTTACTTCTCCATTGAGCATCTAAATATATTACATTTTTTTCCCCATTTTCTTGGCTTTCTTGCAGTAGGGTAGCACTGTGAACCATAGGAAGAATCACTGCCCTCTGACATCTGTGGGGGCTCTTTCCCCAACGATCGCTAATACCCCTCACCGTGCCATCTTCAGGGGGGGTGACGATAACTGCTACGGCAGACCTGTGGTCCGATGGGGCAGTGCCATTAAGATGGCGTCTATGACGTCATCTTATGGGCACAGTGCAAGCCTATGCTTGTACATAGGCTGACACTGCTAATACCTTGCAATACATCAGTGTTCAAAAGTTATAACCTTATAAAGCGACGCATGTCAGAATACAAAAAAAATGGGGCTGAGCCTTAAGCTACAAAATGATTGTGTCCTTAAGGGGTCAAAGAATGAGGGTCCCCTGACCCCTTTGTGGTATAAGAGGCCACATAATACCAGAGATTGGATACTTTATATGGTTATAACTTTTGAACACTGTTCCTTATCTAAACGAGATTTTTTTTCCCCCCACATGTTGTACTTCATTTTAGTGGTAAATATTGGCTGATTTTGCGTTTATTTACAAAAAAAAAAAAGACAAAATGATGAATTTTTTGAAAAATTAGCTAGTTTTGAAATTCTAAATCATTGTGTTTTTAGGCAGATAGATTTACCACCTAAATAAGTTGCTGAATAACATTACTCATATGTCTACTTTACGTTTTGATCAGTTTTTAAATGTCTGGATAATTTATTTTGATGTCACGCGGCTTACAAATCGAATAGCGATTTTCCGGATTTTCAGAATTGACTATTTTGGGGAAAGATACAGTTTTGAATGAAATTTTCTATATTTAGCATTAAAACCCCCCCTATATAAATCAACCCATTTTCAAATCTGCACCCCTCAAGCTATCAGAAACAGTTTTTAGGAAGATTGTTAACCCCTTGAGATCTTCATAGTAATTGAATCAAAATGGAGGTGAAATTTAGGTCAAGTTGACCTCAAAATGGAGGTCAAATTGTGCCGGTTAAACGTTCATTTAGCCCTAAAATTTACACATTTCCAAAAGATAAAAAAAGAGAAAACCCAGTCCAAAAAAAAATACAATTTGTTCTACAATTTCTCCCGAGTACAGAGACCCCCCACACGTGGCCGTTACTTGTTTTATGGGCGCACAGTGAGGCGCAGAGGGGAAGGAGCGCCCTGCAGTTGCCAGGATTTTAGTTTCCTCATTGGCCCCTTTTGTAGGCTATAAAATTTTCGCTTTTTCGTTATTGGGGCCATGTGATGGTATTTTTTTTGCGGGATGAGATGCTTTTTCCAGTGTTACCATTTTGGGGTTGATATCCCCTATTGTTGAAAATTTAGGAACTCGTTTTTGAGGGCAGGAGTAGTAAAGCATCAATTCTGTACTGGATTTTTGACTTTTTTTTACTTCATGTTCACCGTTTAGCCTAATAATCATGCTATCTTTATTGTATGGGTCGCTACGATTATGGGGATACCAGACTTGAATATATTTTCTTACGTTTTACTAAATGTGTCAAATAAAACCGGAATGTATTGCCTTCTTCCAAGTGGCATAACATTTTTACTTTTTTGGCTACGGAGCTGGTTAATGGCTTATTTTTTGCGAGACATGTTGTACTTTGCACCAATATGTTTTTTTGATCACTTTTTATTGCATTTTTTGTGGGATGGAATAGGTAAAAATCTTAATTTTTGGAGGGTTTATAACTTTTTTTTTACGGCGTTCATCGTACGGGTTCAATAATGATTAACTTTTATTCTACGGGTTGTTACGGACGCAGTCATACTATATATGTGGGGTTTGTGTTATGATTTAAACTTTTTTAGTTATATGTTTCTTTATATGTTTTGGGGCTTTTGGGCATATTTATTGATTTATTACTTTATTTTTACTTTTTCACTTTGCTTGTTCATGTCCCATGCTGGATAGTCATCTGATTGCTTGTTCATGATAATACTCTGCAATACTCATGTATTGCAGGGTATTATCAGTGTCAGACGCCATCACGTGACATCACAGACGCCATCTTACCGGCAGTTCTTGCAGGCAACACTATGGTCCAGATCGGACCCTAGTGATGCCATAGCAACGATCGGCGCCCCCCGAAAACGGATCGAAGTGGGTGTTACACTGGGGTGCCGGTTTGGCTCAGATCTTGAGCTGAACCGGCATCGGCTCAGCGTCCGATATATCGGACGCTGAGCGTTAACAGGTTAAGTTTGCTAAAATGGAGAAAGGCAATGCACAGCCACTTTAAATGTAGGCTGCAGAGTGGGTTTGGTCCTCCCCACCACTTGGCAGGGATGATGCCTTTCTACAGTTTTTCGCTGCATGGCCCCGTCAAGGATCATTTGAAGCCCAGAGGCAGGGCTGCCATCATGGGGGATCTCGCGGGACTGAGTTCAAGGGCCCCACTGTTTTCCTACTTGTTCCACCATCAGTCTGAAAAAAAAAAAATCTGGGCACATCGCTATGACATCACTATACACTATGACGTCACGCAGCTGTGACACGGCAGCATTATGGTGTATGATGCCGGTGGGGGGCACAAAAATCTTCCAGTCAGGGGCACCAAAATTCCTAATGGCAGCTCTGCCCTGAGGTGTCCAACTCTAATAATATGATGTCACTTTATGAGAAGCCTGATAAGGATTCCTTGTTTGGCAGTCTTTTTGAGACAGATGGTATTAATTCAGACTGTTTAGTGTTAGCAATGGATATCTGGAAGAGTTTTGCTACTGTTCAAACAGGAAACAGTTAAAAAAAAATCAAAGAATTGATTACAACATTTTCCTCCAAGCAAATAACAAAAATCCTGATGAATGGCAGCAAGTAGAGATTTTAAAGGGAACCCGTCACCACTTTTTTCTCAAATACAGCCAGTGGTAGCTTCCCATAGAGCCCTTTTAATTATCTGACACCCTGCTGCTGCATGCGTAGGAAGCATGGGGAGGAGCTGCTGGATTCAACGCCCACCTCCACTCGTTCTACATATCCCTGTATAACAGGTAAAATGATAAAGATGAATATATGGGTATCTGAAGGAAACACTAACTAAAAGAATGGTGTCAGTTACTAGGTCTCATTGGGAACCTGCCACTAGCTGCATTTGTGAAAAATGTGGTGACAAGTTCCCACTAAAAATCCTGACTAATATACAGAAAGTGTATCACTGAAAAAATAACATTTGTTTTATAGACCATTAATCTAGGCTTTTTATCAGTGCACAAATAATTTCCTTACCTCTCATGCTTTGTGTAGATGGACTGGAGAACCATGGTAATAGTAGCAGGAACAGCAGGTAGATCAAGGACAATAAGTTATAACGAAATAGACAGGCTGCAAAAGAAAGGATAAAGACCATCAATATCAATAGATAATAGGCTTCCAAAGTTAAAAAGCAAACCTGCTCTAAGCCTTATTTACATTGCGTGTACAATTTATACTTTATGTACAAATTCAATGTGGGATAATATTTTTTTTTCCTGTGCCTTTATTAAAAGCGTCTACACCTTAAACAGCTGTTCCTGCCAAACTCAAATACACACGTATGCTTGGTTCAGTTAAGCATGCCTCTGTTCTCTTTGTGGAAAGGGAAACATGCAACTGGCCAAGGGGTCTTCTTTCCAAAGTATCAAACATGTACAAAACACCCTCATATCCAGAATACAGCTTGTCCAACAGAATCTAAGACAGGGGTTTCAACCTGTGGGTCGCGACCCCAGCAGGGGTCGCACGACCAAAACACAGGGGTCGCCTAAAGCCATCAGAGCCCCGATTTTATCTTGTTTTGGTTGAAAATACAATACAGGCAGTCCCCGGGTTACATACAAGATAGGGACTGTAGGTTTGTTCTTAAGTTGAATTTGTATGTAAGTCGAAACTGTATATTGTATCATTGTAGTTCCCGACAATTTTTTTTTTTTGCCCCAGTGACAATTGGAGTTTCAAATTTTTTTGCTGTAATAGGACCAAAAATTATCAATAAAGCTTCATTGCAGACAATTTTAAGCTGATTATTGCAGTCTGGGACTATTTTAAAGCATCCAGAGAGCTTCACCAGAGGTCACAGTGGGCAGAGGGGTCTGTCTGTAACTATGGGTTGTCTGTAAGTCGGGTGTCCTTAAGTAGGGGACCGCCTGTATTCTTGTGCATGGTTTGGGGTCACCGCAACATGGGGAACTGTATTGCAGGGTCACAGCATTAGAAAGGTTGAGAACCACTGATCTAAGAGGTCTAGCATGCAATAACCCCATGTGTCATAACACCTGAAGCCCTTAATTAGAATAACTTTTTTCTCTTTAAAAAAAACATTTATTACATACCATTTCAACAAATACGTTTTGTGCTAAACATAAAAGACAATGAAAAATTTAATATGGGTATGACACAAACCACAGAGAAGAGCATCAAATGCAGAGGACAAGGTAAAATGGGTATAGTTTATCAATTTAGTCTGCAACCACAAAATGAACACATCAAATACAAAAAAACTTTCTGGAGAGCGGTGAAGCTGGCAGCCCATATATTGTTTTCCTTCCAGCTAATTTTAGACAAGGCAGTGGTGCACCTAAATAAAGTGCTCCTTCATGTTTATGCCTCTGAAGAGCAAGAACTTTAAAGATTGTTGTGAGATAGTCCTGACCACATGTGGATGCTAATTTAAGACACAATTGGGTAGGCATGCCATTATTATATCTCTTACTATACCCATAAACTAATCTTGGGTTTAAAGGTATAGTTCCACAAATACTTCTCAGAAACAGTATTCTATTGAACACCATCTGGTACCATCAATATAGAAGCTGGGCTGGCACACGATACCCACTAATGGCCAATATTTGCGGTGATACGCTTTAAGTCCTCATACCCAAACGTAACTGTAAAGTTAGTGATTTTACCAAATTATTATATGATATTCCCACTTTGAAAACAAACAACAGAACGATGCCTGCTTTGTGCTGCTCGTCCTTTTCTTTCCAAAAATATGGCATTTTCTGTTCTGAAAGTGTTTGACAAATATCTTTCTCACCAGAAGTGAAGTGGGCGGAGACTAATATCTGTCAGTCTATGCCCTCAGACCAAGGCCAGTTAGATTGCCCACAGATCCCATGAGGCCTTGTGTTCTCTCTCAAAGTAATTTAACAGCAAACTCTTCTGGCTCCTGAACCTCTCCCTATTACATGTATAATAGGGAGCCGCAGTCCAGCCAGTACCCCTACTCCACACCACTTTGTATTGTATAGTGTTAAAGAGGGTGTGGTTAGCTGGTTAGGGGTGGGGTTCGGTGAGCAGTCGTTCGCGTAAAACAGATGGCTCTCGAAGCAGACTCGTTCGCGAATGACATCACTACAGTAAATTCATTTAGTTTCCCACAAGTAAATCCACTGAAAACTGCACAGTGCACATACAGGATGTATATGGTGACAGCCTGGGAGCTTCCATCGCATGGAGGAGCAGCGAACAAGTAAAAGGGGTTAGAAATCATAAGCAAACCAAATTACATGAAGTCTATAGCCTGTGCTGTGTGAGCACTACGGGTTAATAGCTTATCTGCACAGATCTGATAGTGCCAATGACAAAGTGGGGGAAGGAAGCAGCATGAGGGGAGGGAAGAGAGAAGGTTTTGTAAAATCACAGACTTGGATGGAGGGACTGATAGGGAATAGGGAGATCTTGTACCTCACTGCATCTGCATTCACACATCCAGCTCTGCTTCATACACTGTCACATGACCTCCTTCTCTATGAGCAGGGAGCAGCAGCTCCTCCCCTCCCATGCAACCATAGATTTGTTTAACTGATGTTTATACTATGGACTCCAGGGCTCATCAGCAAAGAGAGAGGAAGCAGCTACTGCAGTAATGAGATAATCTGAGGGGGATAGCTCTGAGGAAGAAACTGCTGCATAGAGGTAACAAAGATAATATGCAAAATTGTTTTACATGCCAACAGCTAGTGATTTGTGAAAATAAAAAAACTTTAGTTACTCTTTAAAATGACAAAGAAATAAAATGTAATGAACTGCATTTTATATATACACAAAAAAAAAAAATCACAAATAGAGCTTTATTTCTATAGCAACATCATATTCTGCAGCACTGTACAGATCATGGGATATATATATGAATAAAATAAAACATTAAAATCGGTGAATAACAGTCAGATGAAACAATAGGAGTGAGGGCACTGCTCATAAGAGCTTACAGTCTATGAGGACGAAGGGGTCACACAATAGGTGATGATGCTTGTACAATGGTCTAACCATTCTTCAAGGGATAAAATATTTAAATTAATAGATAGCTAAACATATCAATATTTACAGAAGCCAGGGTGCATCGGTCAGAAGAGTAACCTGTTTAATGGTATCATGTGACAAGGGATTTCTTAGACAGGAGGAAAAAAAATCAGCGGAAGTTTAGAGGAAAAAGTGTGGAGGGGAATAGAGCAAGCTCTCCTTTTCTAACACCCCCTCTACCCCTAGTGTATGGCACAGTCCTCTGGGCAATGCGTCCATTCAAATGGATGACTCTATTGCCCATTGAACAGCATGTGCCCATATGCTACCTGTAGCGAAATAGTACAGTACCATACAACAGAAAAAAATCAGTTCATGTAAAAGGGGTCTTAGTCTGAGGTTTGAGGTAGTGCATTCCAGATAACAGGTGCAGCTCAAGAGAAGTCTTGGAGAAGTGAGGAAGAAAGTAATCTTATATCACTGGTAGATTGATTAGCATGGGCTGACTGAGATGAGGGCAAAGATGGAGGGTGAAGCACTGTGCAGAGATTTATGGATGATGGTATTAATAATGAAAATATTTCAAAAGCTGGAAGTTCTAAGAAGAAAACTTTACAAAACAGGACAGTTCTGGGAAGTTATGTATAGTTAATTGTTCATCATGTTTTCTCACAATTTCCATATCATGTTGTGTCTTTGGTAGCTATTATACTACAGACTGTAACTTGCTAATCACTGAGGTTTATTAGTGAAGGGTGTCATTTTAGAATTTTCCACTGTAATTTTCAAAACAGTGTTCAAGTTGAGAAACTTCTCTGAAGTTTAAACTACAGTACATTCCTATCCTAGGAACCGCTAATAAAAATCAAAAGGATAAATCTGGATCTCCTTACATTGACAAGGGTGAGAGCAGTATTAAAAAAAAAATAAAAAAAAATGAAGGACCCTCTTATACCACCATGTCCATGCACATGGCTACATAACAACTCTGTACCAATAGAACATAAACTAATAGGGTCTTCTGTTCCAACTGCTGTATGGGCACACGACCGGGCATAGAAGAGAAGGAGGCGCCATTCTGGGCAGAGTTGTATTATCACATTTTACAGGCTATAAAATGTTTATTTTTTGTTAATGTGGACATATTGGGGCTTATTATTTCCAGGATGAAATACACATTTCAGGTGCATCATTTGGGGGAGGGGGGGGGGGTTTCAACAGCAAATTGATGAGATTTTGTTAACTCTTTCTTGGTGTGGAATAAGAAAACCATTAATTCCGATTAAGGGTTTTAAGTTTTTGCTTTGTAGGACGTTCGTGTTTTGTTGGAGATTTGCTGTTTTTATATGTAATCTGTGATTTTTATATGTGATGGGGCATTAGGGGATCTTTATACATTTTCTATTTACACCTTTGCCATTCTATTTTGTCCCAGTGTGGGACATGAACAAGTGATCATTCGATCACTTGTTCAATGTAATATACTGCAATACTAATGTATTGCAGTATTTCACCTTAGTCAGCCTGTGCATTCTGCATAGGCTGACAGGCACTGTGTTAGGCACTTACTGCCAGCAGTCCTGGGGACCTTTAGAGGACCCCAGGGCTGCCATGGAAGCAGTCTGCACCTTTGTGCCTTGCACAGAGGATGCCAACCCGCTGGGTGAGTACCTGGCTCTGCTGCATTGATGTCACCGTCACTATGACTGTGGCGTCTAAGGGGTTAAACAGTCACTCGCAATCCCAGCTGTTACTGCGGGAGCCTGGCAGTCACGTACATCTGAGCTCCTATAGCGTACATCTGAGCTCCTATAGCGATCGCACAGGTTCTGCTACTGAGCCCAGGCGATCGCGGAGACGCACATTTGGGAAACTGACCACATTTTCCGACGTACATGTATGTCATAATGCATTTAGGTTCCCCATGGCGTCAGTTAAACGTTACCGGAAATCCATCCAAACTGCATGCAGATTCTGATGAAAATTAACAATCAATTTGAAAATTACTTTACAAAATAACACCCCTTTACAGAAGTATATTAAAAAGTTTGAAATAAAAAAAGATATTGATAAACTCATAGGGAGTTTATCAATAAACTCAGCGGCTCCTCCTTCCCCTTGAATGCAGGGGGAAGAGTGAACAATGGTAACTGCCGGAGATTAGCTTCTAGGGAGTTTCTCCTAGTGCAGTGGTGGCGAACCTATGGCACGGGTGCCAGAGGTGGCACTCTGAGCCCTCTCTGTGGGCACCCAGGCCATCACCCAGCACAAAGGTCACCATTCAGGACTCCTCCTCCTGCAGTCACAGGGAGCCCAGAACGTGCCGTGTTCAGCACTATTTTAAAGTGACTTGAAGTACAGGAGGAGTGGACAGAGCTGGATTATCATTGAAGCCCCTTTTCAGGGCCTGTGATTCATCCTGTTAGAGGGACCTTAGAGGGAATCTACAATAATAATCCACATTGCTCCATCTTTGTACTGTATTGGTGTCTTCGGGACACCAATACGTTCGAGTCTGTGACAGAGCTGGGAGCAATAAGTTACTTTAAATTGGTATTTGGCACTTTGTAAAAATATGTCGCTTTGGGTTGTAGTTTGGGCACTCAGTCTCCAAAAGGTTCGCCATCACTGTCCTAGTGATATCACTATAAGAACAGTGACAATCCTCTGGCAGCTTCAAAATTTTGTGTTTTATTTACATTGAACATACACAAGAATGGTCAATAATCACATAGGAAAGTCCAAATATATCATAACATGTCTGAAATTGAAAAAAAACAAATGTGGTAGGTAAGTCAGATATAGCACATATAGGAGGATAATCACTGCTTTTTATAAGGTAGGATTTAGCCCAAGATGAGGTTCTCCAGTTCTGTAATTCTATTTAAAGTCGAATTTACCACAGGTGCGTTGTTTGTGTGTAAACATGTACTCATACATATCATTGTTACGGAGTTTTAAAATAACTTCCTCAATCAAGTGAATTCTTTTGGTTTTCCAAAGTTGGGAAATAGATTGTTGTATGACATACTAATACAAGCTATTCTAAGTAATACCAAATAAAAGTTCCAAATTCACTTTATGTGTATCAAGAGAATATATAAATGGCAAATAACAAACTTTAATTCGTTAAAAAACACTGATATTCAAGTAGCCCACTGGTCACACAGGACAGAGGTACTCTAAACTTGAGCACCTTTAACAGGACCTTCATGTCCAGCGTTGCTTCAAGTTTATAAGCGAGATAACCAGGGGCGTCGCTAGGTCAAAAGATCCGGGGCTCGTGCCCTCTCCCTGGGTCTGCAGGACATCAGGTCCGGTGCCCCAGCATCCTCCCCTCTCTCTCTCTTCACGATCCTAGTGTGATCCTGTGATGATGTCACGATCACATGACCGACAGGGGGATCTGTGTGTGGGACGTTACACGACAGGGGGATCTGTGTGTGGGACGTTACACGACAGGGGGATCTGTGTGTGGGACGTTACTGGGGGCTGTGTGAGGACATTTCTTGGGGCGTGTTCACACGTGGCAGTAGGAAGGGCCTAGGTTTGATCTCACATGAGTTTCCAGTGAAATGCATGTGATGTATAACGAGCGCATGGTGTCTTGTATTTGTTTAAATGCAATCGTGTGAGGGCAACCTTGGTGGCACACGTGCCTCTTTGTCTGCATTTGCAAATGCAGACAAAGCCGCACCCACCTCGGCAGGCCGCGGCCCGATCACATCGGCGTTTCTATGGAAGCGATCGGAAACGAGCCGCCGGTGTTTTGCATTAAATTAACACAAAACACCGGTGGCTCGTTCCCGATCGCAGACGTTGCAAACACAAACAAAACGGCACGTGTGCCACCACCCTTACGTGTTTTTGGCCCGTTTTTAAGCTGTCCGTTTTTGAAAACGCATCCGTTTTTGACAGGTTTGATCAATTATCTAAATTCAAACTGGTCAAAAATAAAACATTTTTGAGGGGCTGCTTAAAACGGGCCAAAAACGCGTTCAAAATGCCACCTGTGACATCACCCTTACAGTATGTTAGGGGCAGCAGCAGGACAACACTGTCAGGATGCAGTCACACGTTGCAGTTACAATTGCATCACAATCAGTTTTGAGGTGGTTTTAGGTGCAGTTTTGTTAATTTAACGAGTGAAAGACATGAACTGGTGAATTTAAGTTTGAAGGGGAAACCTGCTCCACAAATGTCTTTCACTTGTTAAAATAACAAAACTGCACCCAAAATCACCTCAAAACTGATTGCGATGGATTTGAAACTGCAACATGTGAATGCAACTTCGGAGAACCAAGATTTCGGGACGATTAAGGACATAAGATGTCTGTGGGGTAAACTCCACAGAAAGGAGGAGACGTGGTGATGCCGGGTCTAAGGGTGGTTGCACATGTGGCGTTTTGAACCCGTTTTTAGAAAACACATCCATTTTTGCTAGTTTTTAATTAAGATAATTGGGAAAACCGGACAAAACCGATGCGTTTTTAAACGGACTGAAAACGCATGACTAAAAACGGACTAACAGCAGGTTCAAAACGTCACGTGTGCCACCACCCTAATAGTGAAGTGGACATGTCACCTGCAGTCACTGGATTTAAGTCAGGATTTCTCTTGTGCTGTTATTGGCACAGCCACATGTGAGGGGGTTATATACAGGAGGGGGCATTTCTGAACGTCTGATACACATGCATTGGGGCCCGTGCCCCGGATCTTTTACCACCCTAGCAACGCCCCTGGAGATAACTCTGAATGTTCTAGCACCATTACTAGGAATTACAAGATGGCTACGAGACGATGCTTCCATTTAAACCATGACCATTTACAACACCACACATGGTAAGTTTTTTCATTGGTTCAGGACAGTTTTTCTTACATTCACTGTAATGTTTTGGTCTGATATCTGTAACTCTCACTTTTTCTTTGTCAAATATGGTCAATGGTTATTTGCCTCAGATCTTAGATTTTTTAAACTGATTTTGTCCAGGATTGTCTCTAGTTACCATTTCGTAGTAAGTGACATAGCACAACTCTGTGTTGGAGTGGGTACAGTTCAGGATTTAGAGGGGGAAATTTATTGTTAGATCCGCTCCTTATGACGGTTCTATGTGTGTCTTTGAAGCTCCATTGCCCATCAGATTTATTAAAGTGGCACTGTTGGCAGTGTTCTAATGCCATGTTTGTTGTATTGAATACAATACCAATCAATTGGTTCATGCACACTGAGACGTGAAGACGAAATTCCTGGTCTCCAGTCAGTGCACATGACAGAAGGAGAGCGCTCACCGCGCAAACCCAGGAAATGCTTACTGCGTTGAGCGGATGCGATGGGCAGCAACTACGAGCCTGTGGGAGAGAGAGAGCAACTGGAGTGTATGGGCACAGAGGAGGGATCCAGGAGCAGATGGCCGTTTAGATTTAAAAATGCCCCCCACAGGACTCACCAGTCAATTCTGTCAGGTAACCAGGTAAGCTAAACTAAGTGATTGTAGCAAAACTGTACTTTTCTGAAACAATACACCTTTGGAATATTTATGTAAGACCGGGTTCACAAGTTGTTTATATACATTGTAAGGACACATCCTGACATGACATTACAACATATGGCATAGACGTCGCACAGCGGCTCCTCCTTCCCCTTGAATGCAGGGGGAAGAGTGAACAATGGTAACTGCTGGAGATTAGCTTCTAGGGAGTTCCCCTAGTGATATCACTATAAGAACAGTGACATCAACAGTGTCTTAGAATATTAATACACGTCACTCCACCATGTCGAACAAAAAACGTAGTAGGTGCACCAGATACCAATCCTTGTTTCAATAAATCGTATAAACTGGGCACTCAGTAGAAATGCAATTGCAAATTATGTTTTATTAAAGCATCACCGATTGGCAATCCACATCTATTTTTTTACGTTTGGGTCTATGTTAGACCTTCTTCAGGGTCAGGATTGCTGATGGGTAGAGATAAAGAAAAGAAAGTCAGCACAATCGGGTTAGATAAGAGTCTTGTGTATTGCGAGACACTGATAGCAATCTGCTTCCTATGCAGTGCCGCAATACACAAGACGCTTATCTATCCCTATTGGGTTGACTTTCTTTTCTTCATCTCTACCCACCAGCAATCCTGTCCCTGAAGGTCTAACAGACCCAAACGTAAAAAAATAGATGTGGATTGCCAATCGGTGATACATAAATAGAAAATATTTGCAACTGAACTTCTTCTGAGTGCTGAGTTTATACGATTTATATCACTGGCGTCTTCTCTCCTGCTAAGCTATGTATCCGCTCAGCGAGACTGGTGGAGGGATGCAATATATTGTATCTGCTACCCGTAGGCTTCTATTGCTTCAGCTGAGTGTATTATGTCGTTCAGCAGGTGGGAGAGGGATGGAATGACAGATTGCTATCTCTTTCACAGTATATGTCATATATTGGTCAGATGGAGGCAACAGCTTTGTCTCTGTCTGCCAGTTCATGAAAATGGGTGTCACTGGTGGTCACCCGTGCTCCTCTGCGCGCCGCCAGCGCTTCTCACCCGTCCCGGCTCCTGGGCTCACTCCCCCTCCCTAAGCTTCTCCAGATTTAAAGGGCCAGCGCGCCATCAATTGGCGCTGGCCATATTGCCCAATTCTACATAAACCTGCCTCTTCCTGCAAGCCTTGCCGGATCTTTGTGCCTTACAGCCTGAGAGAAAGCTTCCTGGTGATTATTCCTGCGTGTTACACAAGTTCCTCCGTGTTGCTGTGTTCCGTGTGCCTGTGTTCCGTTCCCACCTGCTTAGGCTTCCCGTTGCGGACCCCGGATTTGGACTTGACCTTGCATCTCTGCTGCCTGCCCTGACCCTGAGCCTGGACTTGACCCAGAGACTGTCTTTTGCTAAGGTACCACGACCTTGGCTGCCACCACGGGTTTAGTCACACCTGTGGAACGACTTGGTGGTATCCTGCCGCAGCAAGTCCAACCCGCTTTGCGGCAGGCTCTGGTGAAAACCAGGTGCCACTTAGACTCCGGTCCCAGGTGTCGGCTAGTTCCATCTCCCGCGGTGGTCCAGAGGATTCACTGATCCGGACAATGGGTACACAAACACAAGTCGGGAGCTTTCCCTGATGTATACACTGGGCATATACTAAAAACAATGCATGAACCCAGCCTAATGGGCTTTGAGAACCCGTTCTTGGTGAAAAATGGGCATCCCGATGACAGATTCCATTTAAGGTAGATCTCACAAGAATTTATAGAATTTCTCTTGGGGCAGGTTAAATTCGGAGGAAGTTTCAGAAAAGCAAAGAAAAGTGTTGTCTCTGATTTATTTGTCTACATACTGGAGCCCTGAGGTGGTTCAATCCTGTTTGAGTAATTCTGGGATAGACAGTTCCAAGGCATCTAGAGGAATTCTCATTTCCTTAAGGTCTAAAGTGGTTAGGTTTGCAGTGGTTAGTTCATCCCTCAGATTTTGAAGCCCAGAAAGAGGCGATATTTAACGAATGAATGACAAGTTATACAGAATCCTTTCCCAAAGAACTATAGCCAATGAGATCAGCTTCTCTATAATACAGATAGGACCCCATACAGAACAAGACACATTTTTGTTAACGAACACCAAAACAAAAGGGTTAAAAGCCCAACAGTGTTCTGTGCATAATGCCTCAGCTGTTCTTTTATAACACTGCACAACAGCCATAGAAATGAACATCAGTAGCAATGTAAAAGCCCCATCCTCAACATGTTTTACCGTTACACCAAGCAATGGGGTCAGTGGATCACATCCGAATAAATGTATATGAAGGGGTGAATATATAGCTATAAAATCTACAAGACAGATCTAATTATAGAGAACCCGTCAGGAAAAATAACCCCCTAAACTAAACATATTTTCAGAAACTGCCATTTGAAAGCATTACCTCTATCATTCTCCCTCTACGTGCCTGTAAATTTAAGCTATTGGGTCCTAAAACTGTATGCAAATGACCTGTGAGATGTCCAATGAGTCATTATCATATTCAAGCTGTCCAGCTTATTTATGAGTGGCAAGCACAGCCACACCCCCGAGTGCTTGACTGACAGCCTGTATTATGGTGTGAGGTATAATGGTTTAACAGCTCCTCCATGTGCTTCCTGGTGCTGGCGCCCACTGCAGCCTGTGTGTATGAGATACTCCTATACACATGACAGACAGCCTGTGTAATGATGTGAGGTATAATGTTGTAATGTCTCCTCCATGTGCTTCCTGGTGCTGGCACTCCCTGCAGCCTGTGTGTATGAGCTACTCCTATACACATGACTGACAGCCTGTATAATGGTGTGAGGTATAATGGTATAATGGCTCCTCTATGTGCTTCCTGGTGCTGGCACCCCCTGCAGTCTGTGTGTGTATAGGAGAAATACAACAGCTCCGGGCAGCCATGTTATAGCAGAACATGTCAGCTACATGTGTAGCTGATGTCTGTGTCTCACACATGTGTATTATGAGGACAGAGCATGTCAGCAGGTAAAGCACAGACACCAGCCATGCTTTACTATACATTACACACCGACATGAGCAGGGGGAGGAGAGGGAAAGGTAACAGGGGTGACATCACTGCCTCTGACCATGTGACCAGCTTCATTTACATAATAAAGAAAAGATGATTTTATAATGATTAATGTATGAATTGACTAGATCAAGGCTGGGGTGGATCCTTGTGAACTGCTCCAACAGGTAGTAGTGACAGGACTAGTGACACAGACCTGATGACAAATGTCCTAAAAAGATAAACTATAAAAAAAAGTTTTTGTAACTCTTCTTTAACGGTTTAACAAATAGATCTTCAGGACACAGCATGAATGTTTCTTTTTTGTGTGCATTAACCCCAATGCATAGTCAAAAAAAGTCTTTTAAATGTAAAAGGAGAAAAACAAAACAACTATTTACAGTTAGGCACAAATCTAAAAGAAGCTTTGTTTGGGTTAGAGCTTGTCCTGCTGCTAGAACCTGCAATGTATCAGTGACATTCTGGGCAAGAGATGGAGGAGCAGCATGGGGTCTACACAATGATAGGATGGCCAGAGAAATAAATACATTTACACAAAAAATATGGCAACACACAAATCCCAAGGGAAGTTTTCATGCCATCCTGTCAGGAAATGAAATAGACAGTAAAAAAAATTAAAAAAAATCATACAATCACAGTGTGCGTGGGCTGGAAGGGAAGATGGGGGGGGGGGAGAGTTAGTTGGAGGCCTACAAATGTAACACAGAGTGTTTAGGTTTAAAAACAGAGAATGTTTGGTTTGTCCAGTATGTATTTGCTTTTTCTTCTAGCTTGATGTGTGGAGGTACATGGAGTCAGTAGTGATGAGAAAGGAGAGGATAACTGTTACTGCACCCTTGCATGTTTGTCATGTGTTTAAAGGGGTTATCCGGGTTGAAATTTTCTTTTTTTTATGTCCGGGCTGGGGAAGGCTAGTTAACCCTTTCACGACCCGTGACGTAATAGCACGTCACGGGTCGGCCGCGGGTGCATGGAGAGTGCTCACGCGCTGAGCCCTCTCCATAGCCGGTAAGTCTTTGCTGCATATTGCAGCAAAGGCTTACCGGTAACACCCGCGATCGGTGCTAGCACCGATCGCGGGTGTTTTCACCTCGCGTGGGCGCCGCCATCTTTTCGAGGATCGCCGCTCCCCGTGACGTCATCGGGGAGCGGCGATCCGTCGCCATGGTAGCCTCGGGTCTCACGAAGACCCGAGGCTACTTCAGGTTAACCCATGCATTACAATAGTAGTAAAATCCCCATATACTGCCATACTGCAGTATGGCAGTATATGATAGGATCGTGCAGACCCCCTAGGGTTAAAGTACCCTAGGGAGTCTGAAAAGTACTAAAAATAAAAAAAAGTTAAAAAAAAAAAATTATAATAAAAAACCCTAAAAACTCAAATCACCCCCCTTTCCCTAGAACTGATATAAATATAAATAAACAGTAAAAATCATAAACACATTAGGTCTTCGCCGCCGTCCGAAAATGCCCGATCTATCAAAATATGTAACGGTTTTTCACTGCGTTTTAATCCGTAACGAAAACGCGCCCAAAGTTCAAATGGCCACTTTTTTTTGTCATTTAAAAAATTAAAAATTCTATAAAGTGATCACAAGGTTGTACAGTCCTAAATTGATAACATTGTAATGTCATCAAATCCGCAAAAAACGACACCACCCACAGCTCAGTACACCAAGTAAAAAAAGTTATTAGCGCCAGAAGATGGCAAAATCCCCCAAAAAATTTTGTACAGGAGGTTTTATTTTTTTAAATGTATGAAAACTTATAAAACCTATACAATTTGTATCCCCATAATCTACCGACCCAAAGAATAAAGTAGACGTGTCATTTGGGGCGCACTGAAATCCGTAAGATCCAAGCCCACAAGAAGCCGACACAAATGCGTTTTTTTACCATTTCACTGCATTTGGAATTTTTTTCCCCTCCTAGTACGACGGCATGGAATATTCAATACCATCTCTATGAAGTGCAATTTGTTACGCAGAAAATAAGCCGTCACACAGCTCTAATGGAAAAATAAAAAAGTTATGGATTTTTGATCATGGGAGTAAAAAAAAATGACAAATAAAAAAAAGGCCAGGTCCTGAAAGGGTTAAACATAATAAACATGTACTACTACCCCTCCCCGGCGCACCGCTGTCCCGCGCCGCGGGTCCCTTCGATCCGTGCCCCTGTTTGTTTAAGGGGCACGGAAGCGCGCACAGGGAGCTTCCGGTCCACGATGTGGACGGCTTCCTCCATGCGTCCCCTAACTCTCAGCGTTGTAAGCGCTGAGAGATGGTGCGCATGGGAGCTTCCGCCGGCCGAAGCTCTGTGCGCCGGTGTAATGAACAACCGGCTCACAGAGAAGACGGCGCGCGGCGCGTACTCGGCAGCACCGGAGAGTGAAGTACATGTTTATTAGTTAACAGCCTCCCCAGCCCGGACATAAAAAAAAATTTAAACCCGGTACCCCCTTTAACGAAAGGGGAACTCAGCGTCTCATGAGAACTGCATCGTCCCTTGGCCTGTGTCTCTATGCTCTGACACACTCAGGACAAACACCCTGCCTCATATAGCAGATCATGGACCCTGAGGAGGCTGGCTTATTGCCATTAGTAAGACTTGCCAAATGCTGCAAGTCCTCATACCTGAAAATCATTACCATCAGTGTCTTTAAGACAGCAACGTAATTGACAGACTCATAGCTTGCATGAACACAGACCGGCGTGACTCATTATGTGCGAACTCATCACTAACATTAGACGCGCTGCCAGCAGGAGAAAGAGGAGCAACCGAGATTGCTGAGGAAAGTATTAGATCTTTATTACAAGAGCCCTGCCCTTAATACCTTTATATGGGTGCAGAAACCAATTGTGGGACTATAATGCAGGCCGTATATCTAGCATCATTTTGTGCGAGGCGAATATTTAAAAATGCTGCCACCCCCCCCGCTCCCTTTAAAGTAAATGCTGAAAACTTACTCAACAAAACCAACCCACAGTACAGCTCCCTGACACTGTGTGACTGACTCCAGGATCTGAGAGTCTGAGTGACTCTGTCACCTTATAATGACAATTTCTTCTGCTTTCAAGAGGACTTTATCGGGTATCTCAATCCACTGACGTAATCACGGCTGAATCCTGCCATACTTAGCTCAGCTCCGTGCAGCATCTCCACCACGGCGTCCTAAAATATACCACAGTCACTACCAACATATACTACGTCTAATCCCTGGAAACCAACACATGCGCTCCTAACTAATATATACCCCTCACACACAACTGACCGCATTGCCACCACCCCACATATAACACACCCTTCATATATAGGGATAAAAATGCTTACATATTATATACTGTATCCATATAAGCCCCTGCAGCAAGTAATATATGTACCGAATGACGCTCCATCCCCCCCCAGCATAGTAATAACTGTATCCCATATAACTCCCCCCGCTAGGATAACTGATCCATATACATCCCCCAGCTAGTGATATAGTGAGATTATAATATATACAAGCACCCCCCTATAAAATGAATTCTGGCCCCATGATAAACTATAGCACCCCCCAGTGACAAACTATTATAGCCCCAATACTATTTCGCATACCCCCAGTATAAAATAATTATGCCCAAATAATATCTTAGAGCATCCCCCAGTATAAAAGATTAAGCCCACAATAATTATATATAGATAGCACCCCCCCCATATAAATAATTATAGCCCCAAAATATTCTATCAATCCGCGCCCAGTTATAAATCATACTTATAGCCCCATAATATCTCATAGCCCCCAGTTAAAATAATTATAGCCCCAATAAATCTATAGATCCCCATTTAAGTATAATTAAAAAATATATACCCCAATAATCTATAGCATCCCCCCCCAGTATAAAATATTATGGCCCCAAATACCTATAACCTAGCACCCCCCCACCCCGTATAAATATAATTATAGGCCCAAATCCCAAAAAATATACAGAACCCCGCCCCTAGGAACCTGACCCTAGTAATAAATATGGCCCCATATAATAATCTATAAGCATCCCCTGTATAATACACAACATACCCCAAATAATATAACTATATTATATATAAGCATTCCCCCAGATAAAATAATTACAGTATAGCCCCAAATAATATAATATATCTGCATCCCCCCAGTAAAAGAATAATTATACGCCCCAAAAAAATAGCATTCCATTATCCCCCCCCCCCACCTCCCCAGTTTAAAATATTCTGGCCCCATATGAATATAATACCCCCCCCCCCCCCACCCCCCCCGCAATTAATTATACCACAATTAATTAAATACATGAAAAAATAATAAAATATATACTCACTGCAGGCAGTCTCCCCTCGGCGCGGCTCCGGTGTTCACGCGCTCTCCTGTGAGACGCGGCTCCGCACAGTGACACAGGCGCCGCGCCATGACTCATGGGCGCCTGTGTCACTCTGCTTAGAACGGAGCGACGCAGCTGCCGGAAAGGCGCTCGTCGCTCCGCATATAAATCGCGCCTTGTCTTAAAGAGCCAGCGCGGATTTATTGCTGGTGGGCGATTCGGGCGTTAATGGACGCCCGAATCGCCCCCTTAGAGCGGCGAATTTCGCCGCCCTTTACAGGGACCCGCATTTCTGCCGCCTAGACGAGATTTTCATCTCGCCTCATGGCAGAGCGGCCCTGTATAGATGTGCCCATCTGCCACTATTGAGAGAGAGTGATCATAACCTCTCATACTATACGGCCCGACAAGAGCACTTATTTTCCATTTCTCTGCTCAGCTTTTCTATGTAGTCCAGGCGGTTTCCAAAAGACTTTCAGCTATGGTGCCCATTCACATCTTTACATTTCCGCATGTTTAAAAACATGTAAATGGAAATACTGAAAGGTTCTAGTAAAGCTGTAATTTTTCTATGAGTCTTCAGAAAACATGACAAAACAGCATTTTGCTTGACAAACAACCATTTGTAGGGAATAAAGGCAAGTTTGGAGAATTTTTAATTTTTGTAGGCTTTTTTTTGTTACTTAAATATTTGTTTTTTGCAAGAAAAAGTATATATAAACATGTGTCATTTTCTGGGTCTGCGGAATACTTTCAAAATGCAGAGTGTTCTGGAGTTTACAGTTATGGTCACAGAAGCAAGAACAGCAACGCCACTGATAAAAGTCATTGTTCTTGTGACCACTGAGGCAACAGATATTTCATCTCTGGCTCAGTTTAAATATTTTCATGGACGTGAAAGTCAAATATCAGATTGATGTGGTTCTGATACGCCCCCATCCCCTAAAATCAACTGTTTAAATATACAGCAGCCACTAGATGAGGGATATGGTGTCTTCATTGTTCACTGTATTATATTAGTGCTGCTTGATTTTGTAGTACTTGCCCATTCTTCTGAATGGGCCATTTGTCTCATCAAATGAGAAACCTCCGGCCTGAAAAAGAGAACTGGAATACACAAGAGCAGATCTGCAAGCAAATGCTCTGTGAGGGTGCCGGACTCAGACTGTTCTTATATTAAAGTATTAAAACCCCTTTTGCGTGTACAGCACAATTCCTTTTATACAAATCCTAATGTACTGAAATTCCAATAGCAGGAAACCTTAAGGAATTTTACTACCACACTACCTTTTGGACTGTAAAAGGAGCTGAACATCAAACACTAAGGGGTCTGTTAGGAGAAGTCCAACACGTAGACAGAGGATCTGTCCTGAAGACCACCAAGACATCCTGTCATCCTTCTACACAAACACTTACAGCCTGTACAACCTCACACACTCCACACCTAACAACCATTCCCTACATTTCACACTGTTTACGTTTCAGATCTCCAAAAGGAAATCAAAATGTGAATCTTCTTTATAAAATACACATTCAAAATAAAAAAAAAAAAAAAAACACACAGGCACACATGGAAACACAGCACAACATTCTGTAACCCCCTCCCCACAGAGGCTGTACTGTTCTATAGAATATTTTCCTGGTGTAAGACAGGAAGATGGAAAATTCCTATGTCCTATGTGTCAGGGGGCAGCTTGCCATTAGTACTAAACTCTGCAATCCCCACCCAACAAACAACACCCATGCACCTATTGTAAGACATCTGGCAGCAATACATTTTTGTATTAACCATGCTGAGGGCATCCGCAATAAATAAAATCAGTCAGGAAATGCTATGCCCTGGGAAAAGAGTTTGTTTCAATTATTACAAATCCCAGTCTCACAAATAGTATCCCGGAACCTGGTAACCTCCATTTTGTATGGTGAATACAGAATAATAAAATGTGTCACAATGTGGTCATGACATACACAGACATTGAGAAATACATCTCTGACAGACTCTCACATGCTAGTCACACAGACACAGTCAGCCCTGAGGCAAAAACTGAGTAGCAATATGGAATCTTCACAAATTTGTCTTGTGGCTGTTCTGTCACATCACACCACTTAGAGGCAATATGTTTTCCTCCTGTAATACTGCATATATCAGATATGTGTGTGGTATTTCAGTTCTGATTTCCACAATGGATTTCTTAAATTACCTTAATCATGCCCAATGTCCATATGTGACAAACAAACAGAATGTAACATTTATCTGCTCTCAAATACTCAGGCAGGGAATCCCTTATCAGCTCTAATATACCAATAATTCAGACTCATACACTCAGAAGGGGCATGCTATCAGCTCTAATATACCAATAATTCAGACTCATACACTCAGGCAGGGTATCACTTATCAGCTCTAATATACCAATAATTCAGACTCATACACTCAGGCAGGGAATTATTTATCAGCTCTAATATACCAATAATTCAGACTCATACACTCAGGCAGGGAATTATTTATAAGCTCATATACCAATAATTCAGACTCATACACTCAGGCAGGGCATTGCTTATCAGCTCTAATATACCAATAATTCAGACTCATACACTCAGGCAGGGAATTGCTTATCAGCTCTAGTTTACCAATAATTCATAAATTCAGTATTTGAACACCCACTAGAAAAAAGGGTCTGTACATAAGCAATACAATATGCGTTTAGAAACTAGAGTTTTCAAAGTCTACGTAATGAGCATAGGAAAACCTGGATCCTTAATATCATATAGGTGAAGGTCCAACACCCAGTAGTCTCACAAATCAGAAGTTCTCGGGAGCTGGTTTACAGAGAATGGAACTAGAAGCAGACAGCTTCATTCTGAGAGTAGTGGTTGAAACAACTTTTTGCAGAATAGCTCCCTCCCATTTAAAGGTAAAATGACCTGGTCAGACCCCTACACAGAGAATAGAGCTCTCCGCTTCCCATTTCATTCTCCGTTTATAAACTGCTGAGATTAGATTATGTGGGGCTGCTGGGTTTTGAATCCCACCAATCTGTGAGTGAGCAGTACGGTGGCTCAGTGGTTAGAAGTGGGTTCAAGTCCGATCCAGGTCAACATCTGCAAAGAGTTTGTATGTTTTCTGTATTTGCGTGGGTTTCCTCCGGTTTCCCCCCCACATTCCAAAACATACTGGTAGGTTAAGTAGATTGTGAGCCCCATGGGGACAGGGACGGATTTGGCGAGCTCTGTGTGCGTTATGTTAAAGGAATTATTATCTATTCTATAGACAGGCTATCAATATTTTACACCAGGACAGACCATTATTATAGAACGATTATCAGTAGATTGGTGGTGGTGCAGCATCCACTTATCAGATGCATTGTCTACCACACAGTGGATACAACACAACCAAACTGTACATCCAGGTGAACAGATACTTTGTGCACCTGGATATACAGTTAAAATTGGTAATCGCATGGGAACAAAAGTATACAGTGGGATTAAAAGAATAAAAAGTAAAGTAAAAAAAATGTACTCCCCCCATCCTCTTCCCTTCTCAAAAGGGATTATAGGAGAACAACAAGTTTCATGTTCCCTAAGTATGTTCAACTGAAAATGGATTCTCTTCAAAGTTATGTCCCTTTGAATGTATTGACACAAAGAATAAATAATTTATTTCAAAAACTGTACACTGCTTCATGTAGAATAAAGGCAATAAATAAAGGGTTACCATTTCCTTTTCTCCATGGACAACACCTTTAAGTGTAATATGAGAAATACAAAAAGTTTTCATTCTATTTTGTTGAAGAAAACAGCCTTCTTGTTCCTTTAAGAACAATGGATACAAGCTTCTAGCTGGCCATACACATGTATCAAGGTTTTCCAGCCTTGTTGAGACAGCATGACATCTGATGTGTATGAAGGTGTCCTCACCACACACCCCTCAGCAACAGATGCCAGGAGAAAGTAGCATCTGGCTGTTGCATTTCAAGTCCAATCATTCAGCTCCCATATTTAGAAAAAGAAGGGGGGGTGGAGATGTTCAGGAGGGGTAAGTGATGACCAAATAAGTGTGCGGTCATGTGGTGCATTCTGGATACATTTATGAACGCATTGAAAGTGCATGCATTTTTGCATGTTTACTATGGTTGGCTTGAATCTGTTTTTTTGGGGGGGGGGGGGGGGGTGTAAAGAGGCATGTTTACATTTTCACAGCTGCTTACACTTCCAGAAATGAAGAAAAACTGATAACGGATGTATGTATTATACTTCCTCAGTGGTCGCTCTTTAAAGGGAACCTACCACCACGGATCTACCTATAAAGGTAGATCGGGTGGTAGGTGGATCTTTAGGACGTGAGTCCTTTTAAGGGCTAATCCTCACGCCCCCGCAATTTATTCCCCTAATATGTACATTTTCTAAAGAGGCTATTGGGGTGTGGAATAGCCGGAGCCGAGGCTACGCGGCGCGGCTACTCCACGCCCCAGTAGCCTCTTTGTTCCTCCTACCAGAAATCCAGAACAGCAGGTTGGCGGAGCTACGCACCAAAGAGGAGGGAAAAAGAGGCTACTGGGGCATGGAGTAGCCGTGCCATGTAGCCTCAGCTCCATCTATTCCACTCCCCAGTAGCCTCTTTAGAAAAGAGGGGAATAAAAGTTATTAAAAACTTGAGGGGACGTGAGGATTAGCCCTTAAAAAGGGCTATCCTCATGTCCTATAGATCCACCCACCACCCGATCCACATTTATAGGTAAATGTGTGGTGGTAGGTTCCCTTTAAGCCACCAAAAATAAGAAAACTGCATTTTGCAGATAACTGCTGCAAGGGCATTCTTGCACACCACAAAATAAAAAAAAAAAAAAAAAAAAAACACACACACAAAGCCCCAAGCTATACATATTTCATAGTTCATGTAAGAGCTGTGAATACTGCCTCCGACTTAGGATTTGAGTAATAGTCCAAAAGTTTTGAACAACACAGCCCTTGACAGAATTCTGAGAACCCTTTGAAAACCCTGCACAGAGTGACAGAACGGTTTTCATTTGTATTTTGGTAAACACTTTAAAGGGGTTATCTGGGTTTAAAAATTTTTTTATGGCCGGGCTGGGGAGGGCTAGTTAAACATAATAAACATGGACTTACCTCCTCCGGCGTCGCCGATGTCCCGCGCCGCGGTCACTTCGATCCGTGTCCCTGTAAACAAACAGGGGCACGGAAGCCGCGCACAGGGAGCTTCCGGTCCGCGTTGTGGACAGTTCCTCCCATCCGTCCCTATCTCTCAGCGTTTTAAGCGCTGGGAGATGGTGCGCATGGGAGCTTCCGGACGGCCGGAAGCTCCCTGTGCGCCCTTGTACTGAAACCGGCGCACGGAGAAGACGGGCCGCGGCGCGGGACATCGGCAGCACCGGAGGAGGTATGTACATGTTTATTATGTCTAAATAGCCCTCCCCAGCCCGGCCATAAAAAAATTTTAAACCCGGATAACCCCTTTAATTTCAACTTAAACCATTATTCTGGAGCTTTTTTGAGGCATGCCCCCACACATTGACAGGACCTGATCAGTACTGGCGAAGACAAACAACAACACCCAAATGTCATATTCAGAAATATACAGGAGGAATAACAGTGAAAAGTCACTTAACTATGGGAAAAGATGCTTCAAAAGAGTTTTCCCATGAAAATAAAAATATGTCGGACGGATGTCCTGACGGAAATGTAAAGAGAACCTGCCATTGAAATTAACCTACCCAAAATAAATGCAAAAATGATTAAAAAGCATTGTCCTTATGCCTAAACGGTTCCTGTCCATGGCTGCAATGTTAAAATAAAAAACAGTTTGTAAACTTATATGGAAGTCACCTGATGTGAGTCCAATGAGGCCCTGCATATTAAGTGGTTACTGCACTGCCCAACTGCAGCTGTATGGATCATTGACAGAGAGCTCTGTTACATCATTGGGCACGTAAAGTCATGTGGCCAGGGTCATGTCATGTCATCTAAGGTCCTGTAACATCTGCAAAGTCTACCCGATGCATGCATCTGATCGTATGGAATCAGAGCATGCCTCCATTTACTTCTGCACCTCCCCATCTCCCATGGAGGCTGTTGTGATTTTGTGTCATCAGATATATACATGAGGTAGATGTTGCAGATGCAACAGGGCCTTAGATGACATCACCTTGGTCACATGACATGCTGAGAAGAGCAAAGGAGCAGGACACACCCCACCTGATGCCAGAGAATATAGCATAAAGGTGATTTATAAGGAAGGGAAACAATATTTTCCAATATAGAAGGTTGCCAGTTAAAAGGGCTCTATGGCAACCTATCACTAGCTGTATTTGTGAAAATGTGGTGACCTTTCAGCTGCTTTACATAGTGGCAATACAGCACTGTAGTAGAAGTTTCATTACAGCCATAATAGAGCAAGCTACTGTACTACACAATAAAAATGCAGTATGGCTGAATACACTGCCAAATATAGTCCATAAGGTAGATTCAACAAGTACCGTAGTTTCTGCATTTTAATATAACTCATGCACTGATCTCTGAAAGACAGCTGGTGGCTATATTATGATTTATATTTAGATTATTTCCAATTGTTCGGCAATGTTCAGTGAATCAATTAGATGCTAAAAAGTTAATAGGCAGAGAATCATAATGAATAAAACTTTATGCCACAAATACTTTTTGTTATAAAGTGGCAGTTCTATTATCTAAATTAACTCTTCTGACACGTCAACATTTCCCAAAACAAGAAGACAAACAAGCAGTATATAATCTATAAATGGTGTCTACAGCTGCGGTTTTCAAAATACAAACCCCTATGACCTCTAGGTGCAGGGAAACATCACTTATAACTCCACTGGCCTATGTAAGGGGCACTGAAAGCCCTATTTCCAAATCCACTGGGGTAATATAGGTGCAGTTTAGCGAACATAAGACAATGGTTCATTTATTTTTGTGTAGCTTAGATTTTTCCATATGATTACAATGGTGCACATGGTAAATAAGGAAGTATCAAACGTGATCTATAACAAATGGTAGAATTTTCAAGAGCAGATACCTAAGAAAGTGCTGGTTTTGTCCATAGGCTATATTTGAAATTAAAGTTGAGACACAAACTAAGGTTCTGCTGCAATACCAGACACAATCCATAAAAGAAAAAAAATAAAAATAAAAGAAGAGTGGATCTGTTGAGGAGGGGCATAAAATCCATTGTTTTACTACCTGAGGCACAGGTGGTCTCTCTCTTCTCCAAGTCTGTATAAGAATCTCAATAGCATTATATATACTATTCCATAAGTTCTTCCTTGCTCTCTACAAACCTTCTCATTTATAGAAAACTAGACAAACACAGGTCACTAAATAGTGCTGAATGTGTTAAGAGTTTTTTGGCAACTCCAGGCATCAGTAATGGGATTAGCAGTGAAGGGAATCCTTTGCCAAGTGGAGAACGCCATGGAACAACAGCAGTGGTTCTTATACGGAGGTGTACGCCTGGTTTATATACACTGTTTGGGGTATGAGAACATGAAGGATTTAGACCCAGGCAGTTAAGTGACGGGAAGAAGGGGTGGCAGGTAAATTGCTGCACAATGTTGACTGAAAAGGAAATCTGAACAATGCAAAAGGGAACTATTGCAAAACGCAGCTATCCGATAAAGAAGAGAACGATGATTGTTGCGGAGAAGAACATAAATAAACATTTGGAAAGCAACCAAATATTGTAACAAATATGAATTATATAGTAAAAATTTTAACAATAAGGTAGTATGACTCAACCAGAAAGGAAGAGAGTCATTTATATAGTTTATTTCCCAAGAACGCAAGATGACATTCTGTAGAAGTAAAGATAAAATATACATCTCTGCTGACCTGTCCACTCTCTCCATGGTCAGTGGCACACAGGTCTGAAATACTTTCAGAGGTGCTACAACCTTCATGTGTGTGATAAATAGCTGCCATCATTCGGCTTTGGTCGCAAGCAGACTCATACAATAGAAATGGGAGAGCCTCATTATTATGGCTTTGGAAGAACAACTCTGACATGATGAGGGTGATTGTTTGTCTAAGATATAGGTATGGGCCACGTAAGGAGAAACTTTTCAATAGGCAGAATTTATTAGGTAGAGTTGAATCTATACAAATCAGAAGAAAAACAAAATCTACTGAGCTGGCACAGGTTGCATGTTGGATTGTTGTAAAGGACATACTCGTTTAGGCTTCCATTTCTTTGAATAAACTACTAATGTCATCCTTTTATTCTTTATCCAAAGCTCCTTTCTGAATGGAACCTTCTTGAGCCTCATCCATGAAAGGCAATCGGTGAACATAATGAAGATAAACACTCTTGTGGTTGACATGAAGCATGCTCCCATTAATGGAACAATGACTTGTCAGATCTGCTGCTCTGAGAACACAACCTCAAAATCCTGATTAAACAATTGGAAATGATCTACTCACACTCTCTCAGACAGAAGAAGGTGACAACACAGTTCAATACAGAACTGCATCCCTCTTCCTTGCACATGAACAGGTCAAACTAGTTTGTATCAAGACCAGCAATAATCACTAAAAGATAAGATACTGAAGCTCAGGGATTTTCAGGCTCGACATTCATTGCTATGATGTAAAAGTTTATACAAAACAAAACATTTTGAGGTTTAAATCTTACTGGCAAGGTTAAAGTATACTAAGCACTAACTGTATTGAAGTAGTAGATGGGCCTTTTGTAATTAAGATTTATAGATTTTTTATTCTTTATAAGCAAACATGGATTTTTTTTTTCAAACAGTTAGAACTCAGCTTTCATTTTCCCACAGCAATTTATAAAATGAAAGCTCTGTTCTGATTGGTTGCCATTGGTAACTTGAACAGTGCTGCTATCAGACAGTACTGATAGTTCACACTCAAATCCGGTCTAAAAAAAACTGTAAAAGAAAAATAATTAAAATAGAAAAGATAGAAGAAGCAGTGTATCACCAAATCAGATGAAACTGAAGCAGCAATGTACCTGCAATTTATAAACACAACCATTAACGATTAGCAGATAAAGGGGTTTTACAGATTATTTTATTACAAAAGAGCCTGGCCACAAACCAGGGCCGGATTATAGGCGGGGCTCCCTCCCTGGGGCCCCCACCAGGTGACAATGTCAGTCAGACAATTGTATGTTTAATTTTTTAATACAGTGTGGCTTTGGGGCTCCTAGATAGTGCCGCAGCACATTGCTCCCAAGACAGGTGGGGTCAGTCAGCTCACAGCAAGCTGTGCAGCGCTGGCCGCTGTGCCACAAGTCCCAGACAGTCAGCTGTGAGCCGACTGTCACTGGCTGGAGCAATGCTCGGCAGCGGTGCAGTCCCAGTCTTGTGCGGGCTGAGGCGTTTGTTACATGAGACTGCATGTCTGGTGGGGGCTGATGTGTATGAGACTCATACACATGTCTGGTGTGGGCTCAGGTGTAATTACATGGGACTGTATCTAGTGTGGGCTGAGGTGTAGGTTACATGGGATTACATTTCTGTTGAGCTGAGGTGTATGTTACATGGGACTGCATGTCTTGTGCGGGGTGAGGTGTATGTTACATAGGACTGCATGGCTGGTGGGGACTGAGGTGCATATAGATGTGTTAGTGAGGGTGAGGCGGCTGTATGTAGATGTATTACTGGGGGGGGGGGGGGGGTTAGCGGCTGTATGTAGATGTATCACTGTGAAGATAGACATCCTCCTGCTCATTATCTACTACATATGCTACATTCAGTGGGGGCCTCCACCAGATTTTGTGCCCAAGGTCCCCCCACCAAGCTTAATCTATCCCAGCTACAAAAAGGTGGATAACTTGTAATCACTTGTCCCTGGTACTATTTACTTGGAGATGCACTTTACCTGTCAGCAGAAACTGAGCTTTAAAAAAAAAAAAAAAAAAGCACTACTTAACAGCTTCCAGATCATGTTTCCTTCATTACCCAGTGTGGTTGCATCATCAATCAACTTTTAAGTGAGATGTAAAATAGTGGTATAAAGTCAGGGACAGGGACATCACTGTCTGGGACATGACATTGGTTGTATAAAGTCTGTTGCCACTAATTTACATCTCACTTCAAAGTTGATTTTTCTGGGTGATGTCACCACACGGGACCGTGAAATAAAAATTACATTGAAGGTGTTATTCTGGTTCTTAACACACTGGTAGCAGTTTATCAGGCTAATTTGTGCTGACAGGTTTCCTTTGAGTGTTCTTACTTCAAATGAAAACTACTGACTTCTGGAACCTTCCAAAAATATGACTGAAACAGGTCCCAGGTACAAGGTCAACTCCTCATTTATACTAGAAAAACAATATACATATATTTTCAAAACAGAAAATATCCGATGGATTTACAAGGCCAATGATAAAGCCAGGTGATCCGTACACCATGGCAAACAGATGAAAGATGCACCTATCACTTTTTTGCGATGTGTATCCATTGCCGCTTCCTGTCGTGACAGTTTTATCTCAGGTAAATAGTGAGTGGCACACAGCACTATAGCACTATACACGTATCAGGAGTTTTCCTTTCATAATCCACCAGACTATGTGTAAATACTCACAGCTGCTGAAGACACATTTGTGTGTCCAAGAGCCCAATGATGTGATAATCTGTTTTGGATGGAAGAAATATTTTGTTTTGGAGAAAACATTACCACTGGATTGTCATAAGACAACAAAAGGGGCACAGAAATAATTTGCCAGAAAAGTAACTGCAACCTTCAGCATGCTCTAGATACGTCCGAAGATTTCTTATATTTTTCAAAATCATTTACTGAGAAGTGATGACAGATTACCATGAAGTCTTATGAATGGAAAGGAGTATCATGTGTGATTAAGCAATTGCAAGCATAGATTCTTTGTAGCTGCACTTCATTCAAATACTGATTACGGTATATGTGATATAGAACATTATATGCTGTATGCTGCAGGGGGATGTGACCAATGCATTTCCCACCCTCTGCTTATACCCGAGTCATTAGGTTTTTTTGTGTTAAAATTTGGGGTCTCTGCTTATACTCAGTTTGGCTTATCCTCAAGTATATACGGCATATATTTTTTATTGTATATATATATAAAAAATAAAAAACATTATTCCCAGAGAAGCCCTTTATGCAGATTAAAAATCCTTTATTTATATGATGCCAGAAACCGCAATTTTGTTCTTATTATCAATGGTGGTAAACAGATGTTTACTGCTGCACTTAGCACACTTCTATCACACATTTGTTCACAGCTGTGTGGGTTATACGCATATTACAAAATAGTTGTACAGAAGTGCCATAAAGCCTGCTCCAAAAAGTAAAGTAGGCTTTTATGCCATGCCTGCTGTCTTCTTCCCAGCTTTAAATACCTTTAAATGTACAAATTTGATAAAGAGCTGAGATTAAGGTGGTGGGAGTACAGTCAGTGGAAGGATCAAGCATCTGCATTCCAATGATGTCAAACAGGTTAATAATATACCAAAAAAGGCAAGAAAACTGAATTTTTTTTTTACAAAGATATTTGATACTATGATACACTGCACAAAGAGGCAAGACAAAAATGTTATAGAACTAGGAAAAATACAGAACATATTTGTCTCTATTATTCCTCAGCTTTGCACACCCCTGTATTGAAGATGATTCCTAGGCAAGTATTTGGAGCCTCTACCTTTAGGTATCCAATTGTAGCTGGATCCATTGCATGTCGGATGTACAAGATATTCCTTTGTGTACAGAATAAACGAGGACTGCATTGTCATACCGCTCAACTTCGAGGGGCCCCACTAGTACCCAGCACCCTAGATGCACCAGAAACCATGGTGCGGCACCAATGTCCCCCCAGCAACCATTACTGCATACTGACACATTTGTACAATAACTAATACAGACCCCAGAACAGACTTCAAAACACTAATACTGGAGACCCCCCACCCTCCCAGAACCGGTACTAATACTGGACACTTCCCCTAAAAGCAAGCACGAATACTGGAGACTTTCCCCAAAGGCAGACACTACTCAAGCCCCAACGCCCCTCCCTCGTCCCCCCAGAGCAGGCACCAATACTGGAGAGCTCAAGATCAGATAAAAAAAATAAAATAACAAATATCTACCTCTCCAGGCTCCTCTTCTCTTCCTGCTGCTCTGCCCTGGCTTCTGACACAGGCTGTATGAGTTCGATCCCAGGGTAGTGCAGCGACCGGACAAAGTGAGTAGCTGATCGGTGAGTATATATGTCCATGTTTAAGAGTCAGACAGTAGGTGTTCTGCTTAAGGAGACATTGCCAATTAAGGCCACCTTAAAGGCATGTGGAGACTTAAAGCCATAGATGCTCCACTAGGGAATTCTGGGAAGAATGCAAATAAGTTTTCCAAGGTGTTAAATGGAAAACAATGCCTCCTTTTGCTACCTTGAAAGGCAGCCCCCTTAACATCAAGTATGACCTACAAGAAGTCTAATGACATGATGTGGGATTAAGAGCACAGACTAGTGCTCGAAACACATCAGTTTTCATGCTGATGTTTTTGATGTGAAATGCTTTGTGGATATCGAATAAAGCTGGACTAAAGCATCTTATCTCATACCTAGGTAAAGATGGATCATTTCTTTATTTTGTTGCAAATAGCTTAGCGATCCAAAAGGACGATCAGCAAGCAATCCAGGTATTGGTGGTCATAAGCCAACTGAACTTTTAGTTATTTTATTTACTGCTGCACTGCTCTGGATCCTGACGCCGGCAAATGCAGTCAGCACCTGATGCTAGGGCAGTGCAGGAGATACGGGAAGCAGCGAGCTCTTGTCCTATGTACTCACCACTGCCCGGCCTCCTGCACCTCCTGCCAGGCCTCTGTGGGAAGCAGCTACCAATGCAGTCATGGGTTGTGCAACTCTGATGTACAGTAACAGCTGCAATACCAGGCAGAGTACTGTACAGTGAACAGGGCTAATCTGAAATACCTGGCAGAGTATTGTACAATGTACAATGATGCACTTGGTAGTTCAAAGAAACCCATCCAGGAAAGCCCTATTGAAGTAAAAATATTTTCAGGTATCTATTTCAATAATGAGAGTATGGTTTGCCTTTTCAACCATTTGTATTCTTTTTTGGCATCTCTACACGTCCTTAAAAAAGGTACCGTATATTAGTTTTAACATTTTGATTTCTGCTAAAAATCGGTAACCCACCGGTATACAAGTTGTTGTATCTCAAGTAGTGCAGATAAGCTCGCACTACAATAAAACCAAGATGCAATAGCAGACACAACCCATGGAAAGGTATGACTTTTTTTTAATAGAAACAATCATTTTTCTAATCCTGAACAAACCCTTTAAGGTGTGCTGTGCAGGAATAAACGTGGATGTCCAGACTTGTCTGTAGGTCTACAACAGAAGCAAGTGTTTGGCAATACATCATCAGGATGAAGTTGCCAGATGCCATGAATTAATGAATACATATAAATTGTGCTATTGTGAACAGTTTTGGCTTCACCATAAGTGTCAAGAATATCAGATTGATGCATACGTGACAAGTACATGAACATGAATAAGTTAATTATATGCAATACTACTATGCGTCAGCTCCAAGCTAATGTATACAGCAATGACCTACAGTATACAACCCTGGATCCTAATGCATACATAAACTGGAATCCAGGTAATCCAGTTCTCCAGGAACTCATTCCTCTCCAACACATTTCTTACAGAATCAGCATACAAGATGCCTGACGTTTCTTTGCGATAAGAATTCCAACAGATAAGGAAAGGGATCAGCCTTATGAGCTAATATAGAATACAAGTAAACCTATTATTGAAATACAAAATATTTATCTATTTAGTTTTTCAATAATAGAGAAGTTTGCCCATATTGAGAGATTTTAGAGTAAAAGTAGCAAAAACATTTTAGCAGAAATGTTTTAAAAGTAGAAGTTATTATAAGAAACTGTCTATAGGTGGCATTGGAAGGCCGTTAGCTCATATTTTAAAATCAAGAAGACAAGGAAGATTAAAAACATTTTTTTTTAAAAAACCCCTTACGGCTCCTACACATAGCAAAGTACTCTGCAAACAGCAGGGTTGGCAAATACTGCCTACAGCCTCCATGCCCTGTGAAACAGCCTTCATTGGACTCATGTTTACAGAGTTAAGCTTGTATGGAAGATCACAGCCATGAATAAATATATAGAAAGCCAAAGTCATTAAATAACAAAATTAAAAAAAATAAATAAAAAAGCACAACATGCAATACATGTGCCCTTTATGTAAACCAAATGCAATCAGAGCCTCCTTACTTCTATTGAACCCCCATTACAGGCTTTGATAAGTTTTCTGCTTGCCCTTAAAGCTGATCATACATTTAACACAAGTTCAGGTGTCAGCTAGCTCCCCTGGTTGCCGCATACACATGCAAACTTATCTTAAAGGGTCAGGCATGCTGAAAGGCAACAGTCAAATCCTTATGTAAACTAGCATCAGTTAGAGAATGCCGTAAGATTTATAGGTTGGAACCTGTAATCTAATGTATATGGCCTTCTTAATCCAACTGATATCCCATATCGCTTTCCAATTTGTTCAATATAATACAGGGTAGTCATTATCAGAATAACGTGTTTGTTACCCATTACTCAAGGCCAGGCATCTTGTACAATAATTCTAGATTTGCCAAGAAAAAAAACAGTTTAATATTAGAGAGTTTAGTAGAATTGCTCTTAAAATTTAATAAAATTAGATCACATCCCCACACCAAGTGCATATCTCAGCACACAACCACTGTATCCTGTATGGCAAATGTCACCACATCCATAAACAGATCCAACTAGTACATTATACTTCTATGCAAACGTTAAACCAGAACAGTAAGTTGTGAGGAAATAACCTTATCTGATAATTGTGCAAGATTTAACCGAAGACATCACCAGAACACAGCGAGATAACGTTATACACAGCTAAAATATGAAAGTACACCTCCAGACAAAAAACGTAAGCTATAGTTTGCCAGTATAAGTAAGGCCCAATTCAGGTTTGTGTTCCAAATGAACAAAATCAATAAATAACAGTCTTAAAAAGTTAGTAGCTCAGGAGAGGCAAGTAGCTCCATTTTCAGCCTTGGCAACCCTTTCAGGTGATGTTCCGAATCTTGGAAAACCCCTTTAATTTAATTAAAGATTTTTTTATTTTTAGTTTAGAGGGGCCATAAAATTTTGTGAATCATAAAATCAAACTATTTAAGCTCCAATTTGTGACTAATGACATTGAGTTTTGTTGCATTCATTTATTTATAGCATTAAGGGTTTTTGTATCAGACGTTCATATTCCCGGAATACCCCTTTAAGTTTTAAAAATACTCTCATTATTACAATACAGGTCAATATAACCTTGCTTAGATACAAAGACTAAAGATACAAGGACTAAATAGACCAAAGTAGAAACAAAATGCCGGGGGAAAAAAAAAAATTGGACAAACCATGCCAGCAACAGGAGTGCAGTAGGCTTTACTTGGGAGCTTAGCACTTAACACATATTTTTTTAACAAACTTTGTAGAATCTAATAGTACACCATATGACCTATATTGCCAATTTTATGTCTTCTCTGAGCTGATGGCCACACGGCTGTTCAGCCTGCAGAGGCAACATCCCTATTTCTATATAATGCATGGACTCCCGTCCTCTGCTCTGTGTGCAGCCGGTGGGATAGTGCCACTATATGGCATGTATACAAGGGCTGCACATCTGTGTGCAACAGGGTTCACGGTGTTTGATGCCAACAGTTGTAATAGGATGACGTAGCATAATAGAAGTCAATGGCGGCCATGAGTTGGAGGCAGTTTGTATGGCTAGCTCACAGCCAATAAAAATGGATTATACAATTTAATTTTTTGCAGGATTGTAGATAATGCACCATTGTCTATTCAGATTTCACCTAAACCCTACGGCAAGAGAAGCCAGAAAACAGAGGAGAATGGTTAGCCAGTGAAAGATTTGGCAGGTTCTTGTCAGAAGATGCACAGTGTGAACTGACTCCAATTTTCATCTTCTATTCTTGGCCCAGAAGGGTGGTAAGAAGGATCCATTTTATGAGGTTTCTCTGCCTTGACATTAATTTAATGGAGTTTAACAGTACAGTGCATAAAAGAACCCTGATCAGTGCTCAAAGTATTTTTGGAGGACTTATTCCTAGATGGACTGCTCCTCAGGGGAGGGTATATTATCAATAGTGGTGTAAAGTAAAGGTGGCATAAGTTGGGGGCGTTATTTAGAAAGGAGTCATTGTAAGTGAGGGGGGGTACAGAAAAAAAGGGAAATTATAATAGGGGGCTGAAGAAAGGAGGCATTATAAGTTGTGGCTTACAGGATGGGCACAGTGGGGGAGGTTTATCATTAGGCGGCTCTTTGTGACAGTTCTATGTCCATCTTTGGATCTCCATCATATTCATTAAAGTGGCTTAGGCCCTTTAAATGTTCTTATGCTATAAGTTTCTCTGGTATTTTTCTTTTAAAAAGATGCAGAATGCATCAAAAGTTGCAGCACATACACCAGCAGGGGGCTGGAGGGAATTGGCAACTTTTTAGCATTTTTAAAAAAGGCGCAAGTCATGAATTTGTCTTTGCACAGCGTTGCACTAGCAGTAGCTCTAGGTTTATGACAGTATAGTGCAGTGGCGGGAATAGTCCTGTGCCCCTTTTGAGCAAAGTCACAAAAATCCTCTATGCAGTTTTTTTATAACAAAAAAGCCCAGCAAAACCAATGATAAATCTCCTACAGTGGGTTTTTGGAGAAGGTCAAAGAGTGTGATTAATGACATGAAGACATTCTGTGGCGCCACAACTTATGTTCCTTTTCTAGTATCCTAAAAGTTGGGAGGCTTGTTTTACTGGCAATTTTTTTTCCATAAACAAAGTAAATCACATCCGATAAAATCTTTATATGGAAGGGTTAGGTGTTGTTTTTGCCCAGATAGAGACAAATTTTTATGATGATGAATAACTGGTTTGCTACACAGGTAAGAGTATATAAAACAGTATATAACAGGAGATAGAGTTTAACAATAGAACTTGTATTCAATGCTCAGTCCTGAGCAGGAGTTAAGAGCAAGACTTGTCCCAGTTTTGATGGTTTCTGCAAGGAGAGACTGAAGTGACTGGTTTCCTCTCTGCAGGCGCCCTCTGACTCACTTTGTCTGACTCAGACTTCATCTTGTGGGGTGTTTTACTGAAGGAATTCTATCTTCCCACAATCTGGTACAAAAAAAATTATTTCTCAAGCAGTATCATTTCCTCTTATTTCGCAGGGAAGAGAATGTAGATTTCAGGCACCTGCATCCTGAAATGTACACAATGTAGGTCCCAGCGTCTTCCACTATGGACCCTGAAAACTATGTCTAGTTTTCAACAAGGAGTAGAAATGTAAAAGTGGTAAAATATAAACATATGATGCAAGTAGGTGGTGGAAATAGTCAGTGCAAGTGAAGTACAGCAGCCGCAAAAAATGCTTGCACTCACCCAGTTTATGCGCTGATCTGTACATACATGCAAAACATTACGGCCCATTGATAAGAGATAGGGCCTGTTCTATAGTTGTTGATATTTGCATATCATTGGTTTACAGAAAGCGGCAAAATTTTGAAATTATCAGTAATAAAATCTTGTACATTTAGAAGCCACCGGCAATTATTGCAATTATGCACAGCAGGCTGCTATCATGACAGTTATTTATAAGCAAGTTGGTCTACATATCCAAAATAGGCACCCTTCCTTTCAATTAATAAGGCTACACAAGGGTTTTTATATCCAAATAATACGTTTAACCAGGGCAACTATAATATGAGTGACTAAGCAAATTTAGTTTGTGGCCCCCCCCCTTCCCCTTCCCAGGTCATTAGTTTCCCCATACTCAATGCAAAATTTGCGCCCCAACTCCCCCCTCCTCAATGTTATTTGTGTGATATTTTGACAGCTGCCCACAAAACCTAGAGGGGGATTACCCCGCTAATATTCTCGTGTATAAGCCGAGTTTTTTCAGCACAAAAAATGTGCTGAAAAACGTCCCCTCGGCTTAATACACGATCAGTACAATTCATTAGAAAACGTTAAAAATAATATAAAGTTATATACTCCCGCCGGTGGGCCCCGATGTCACAGTCGCTGGTCCCCCAATGTCCGCGCGGGTCTCTCTTCTGGCTTCCTCCGCCCGTCTTCTCTAACTTCGTGCTGGGCACCACCATGTTTTTCTACTCCAGGCGGCGCCTAGTATGACCGTCATGCAGTGAGCGTCATACTAGGCGCCGTCCGGGGGAGACATGGCGGCGCCCGCACGAAGTTAGAGAAGAAAAGAGGGGGCGGAACCAGAAGAGGACCCCGCAGACTTGGGGGACCACGCTGCACTTCGGGGCCACCGAGGGTGAGATTTTATATTCTTTTTTAAATGCTAGGAAAGGTGTATACACTGGGGCAGTGCTGTATACATCTGGGGGGGTGGGGGGGTCTGGACCAATGCATTGTCCCCCCTCGGCTTAGTACTCAAGTCAATGATTTCCCAGTTTTCATGTAAAATAGGGGTCAAGGCTTATCCTGGGGGTCCGGCTTATACTCAAGTATAACTCGGTTAGCTGAGGGTGGGATAGTATTATAGTTGGTTATATTCCCGTACCAATAGGGGACATTATTATTAGTAGTGTATATTCCCTGTACCATAGGGGGCAGTATTATTGTGTATATTCCTGTTACAATGGGGCCAGTATTATAGTTCTTATATTTTTGTACACTAGGGGCATATTAATGTACAGGGGGACTCGTACAGGCGAGTACAGCTGGGGGGGGGGGGGGGTTAGACCTGGGGCAGCTCAAGGTTTTAAAAAGTGGGTACAAGACATTAAGGAGGCTACTGATTAGAAGAAAGCAAAGGGGAGCAGTATTAAGACAGTTTATAATCTGTACATTGTGCACAGATACCAAAAAAGTTCTGGCTGAATAAGATATACAGTCCCACACTTACAATACATTTTCCAACTTAGAACACCTACAGACCCCCTCTTGTATATACACCCGGGGACCATGTATTTATAGTTATATCTTGTACCTAGGGGGCATAATTATTATTTATATTCTTGTACATAGGGGGCAGTATGATAAGTAGTTATATTCCCTGTACATAGGGAGCAGTATTATAGTAGTGTTATCATTCCGTTTAACATAGGGAGCAGTATTATAGTTAAGTTATATTCCTGTTACATAGGAGCAGTATTTAGAGTTATATCCTGTACATAGGGACAGTATTAAGTAGTTATATTTCCTGTCATAGGGAGCAGTATTATAGTATTATATTCCTGTACATAGGGAGCAGTAGTTTACATTCCTTACATAGGGGGCAGTATTATAGTAGTTATATTCTTGTACATAGGGCAGTATTATAGTAGTTCATTCCTGTACATAGGGGCAGTATTATAGTAGTTACATTCTTGTACATAGGGGGCAGTAGCATAGTATTATACCTGTCATAGGGGCCAGTATTATAGTAGTATATTCTTGTACATAGGGGGCAGTATTATAGTAGTTATATTCGTTGTAATAGGGCACTATTATAGTAGTTACTTCTGTACTGGGGCAGTATATAGTATTACATTCCTGTACATAGGGGGGCAGTACTAGGTATTATATTCCTGTACCTAGGGGCCGTAGTTATGTGGATTACATATCTTGTACATAGGGGGGCAGTATTATAGTATATTTATTCTCGTACATAGGGAGGCAGTATTATAGTAGTTTTTCTTGTACATAGGGGTCAGTATTATAGTAGTTTATATTCTTGTACAGGGGGGCAGTATGTAGTTCGTATGATAGTTTAGGTATATATTCCTGTACAAATGGGCCAGTATTAATAGTAGTTATATTCTTTTTCGCCTCAGGCATCAAAAGGCTAAAATCATCCCTGTGCTACGATCATTAAGTATAAATAACTGTCTGGGAGCAGGCAGGGCACAGTACTAGGGTATACCAGAACCCCTGCTTGCAGCCATTTTATTCACAATTATTCCTGCTGCATGGGTTCAACATTCCTCCAGCATTATTTCATCTTGTTTGTGCGCTGTATTGTAGTCCTAGCTCTAGGGTCTGTGCTACAGTATTTGGTACAATAAAGGATTATGAACTAGTTGCTTTCGTCCTGGGGGGAATTTGAGCTGTACTGTGGTTTTTTGGAGCATCTAGTTTATCTAAGGTAGTTGGTATGACAATGTGGCTCTCGAAATGGAAAGGTTGTGCACCCCTGCTTTAAGACTGTATGTAATGTATAGTAATAACTGATGAAGTTTTTCATTACTGTTGGTTGGTCACTGTCACTATACTACAAATTCGGCTGCCCTCCTTAACAAGGTGCTAGGTCCTTGGATATCATACAATATTGGCCTCAGTGGCCCTCATCTTCACTGTACATCTGGGAATGTCCTGCAAGTGGCATCCTGCCACCACACTTGTATGGCTGGCACTGGCCAGCTGACCCCTTGCCAACAAGGCACAAGCCCTTATTGAAAACCACCCTCAGTCACATCAACACTTCAATGTGGTGATAAACCTCAGCCGCCATCTGGAATGCTGCAGAGGTAATGTTGGCATGTTACTGCCACCGGAGACTTGAACAAGTGGAAGCACAGGAAGCTGCTCTTGAGAGGTTCCTGTTAGACACACTTTTCCTGTGATATTTTATCAAACCTTTCTACTGGAGCTAATCAACATATTATCCCTATAAAACTATTGTCACCATCTATACCCCTCAGGCGTTCTTAAACACAACTCCTACCATGTCCCTGACAGTAGCATGTGTCATGCAGGGACAAATAACGTGTATGCAACTTTTCTCTACTCAATAACTGAAATATTTATGTGAACTTTATAACCTGTTATACTATGATAAAAAGTGATAATAATAAATATACATCCTTATATCACCTTAAATTTATGTTCATGAGGTTGTAGGGCTACTGGGGATGGTTCCCAGAGCCCCTCAGTGCTGCAGCTTTCACAGGCTGTTAGATTACATGTTTAAAGGGCAATCTACCCAGGGTGAAGACTGCATGGACCTGAGCCTGAGGGTTCCAGGCTCATTTGCATACAGTCTTTTATCCTGGTGGTAGAGGGTCCTTTAAATAAAAATAATTGCAGAACCTTTATTTATACATCAATTAATAAATACCGTACATAAAAAGTTACGAACACACATTGCAGGTAAAAACAAAAAGGGCCCCCTGGTCAGATCATCAGCAACATAATATTAGGATGATTTGATTGCTACAAAATACTAAATGGAGGATATTTAATGCATAACATCACAGATTAATAAACAAAAACTTTGTTTTTTAACCATTGAGACTAGTAACTCACTGACCCACTTTGTTTTTGCTAAAATTTATTCCCCTCAGATTCCTTTAAAATTAACTTTATAAATATTTCACCAATGTATCCAAGGATGTCTACAGCGAATTGAGGTGGGCGTGGGCTCCTCCAGCTGAATCCAGCAGCTCCTTTCTCTGCATGCTAGTAATCTCAATGTGACTAGAATTACATCATCGCAGGTCCTTTAGCCTAACATTAGCAAACTGTACACCAAGCACATATCACATGAAATAATGGCAGCCTGCATGGAGAAGAGTAGAAGTCCATGTAGGCTTGCTGTGATTTTTTTTATGTGTTTCAGATACATGCATGGGTACATTTTTTCCTAATGTTTAAGAGGCAAAAGGACCGTGGGATGTCCACTGTCACATGACATTAACTATGCCCCCTATAGATCCCTAGATACCAAAAGTTTCTATAACTTTTTATGGGGATCTGAGAAAACATTTTAGCTAAAAGACGGGTGTCAGATAGTTTATTAGGCCTCTATAGGACCTGCCACTAGCTGTATTTGTGAAAGATGGGGTGATAGGTTCCCTTGAAGTGTGAAATAGCCTTTTGTTTATGTACTTTAAGTTGTGAAGCTGTGATCTTTTAAATGGAAACCACACAATGTTTTTAGGGATAACATGAGGTGTGGTAAAAGCAGCAACGGGTGTATTGATAGAGTAAACAAAATGTTAAGGACAAAGATCTTTTCGTTTTTGGCTAGCAAAATTCAGCACAACAAAGTTGTGTAGTTATAAACTTAGATCAATCCCGCTAATAGCTTGTGTTAAGGGACAGTGGCACCGTGAAAATATTCGCAGGGTAGAAAGTCTTCCCAGCCACTATGTCAGCACCTTGTGATACAGAGGCCGTACCCACAGATACGGTCAGAGTTTAGGAATTAGTGCATGTCAGGAGTTACCACAAATGTATCTATATGCCTGTACTGCTAAGAAAAGCTGGTTTTTTGAAAAATAAGACATCAAGGAATTGGCTGAGAGGTAAGTTCAAGCTTGTTTTAGGGGTTTTAAAAATATTTACAATATGTGTTTGTGCTACACAAGAGTGTCCTGTAGTCGTTTTATAAACCTTATAGCTGCATGCAATGGGTGTGTTCTAACCAGGAATGCAAATTATTATGCGAAAACATCATTGCATTGCTGATACATCTACAAAGGCTGTAAGATCCTTGTATGACGCCCAACAGATCCACATACAACAGACATGACCTGAGCTAACTTGTCCTCTGTAAGAAGTGAGTTTGTCCCTGGCACAGGTGTTTGATGTTTAGCAAACAAGGACAATGTACAAGACAACCCTGTAAACAGGGAAACTGTATTATTATGGAAGGTGATGTCATCGTTGTAGTGAGGTCGGCTTGGCATAGAAAGCTTAGATTTAAAGTTGAGAGGGCTTGCCCGTACATCATAGGTCCTGGGAAGGCATATTTAGGATTCTTAGGTAGAATACTGTTGGCATGTTATATAGAACTTTCATCACAGCATTTCTACACCCATAAAATTGATTGCATCATAATTTCTGACATACCAACACACAGGATATCTAAGATCATGGCTACAATTCAGTGACCTTGCGAAGATTCTGTTTATTTCTAAAACAATATAAAACCTTGCTGTGATTTGCATTAAAACGTAATTAACTCATTGAAGTATACCTTAAAAGGAAACCTACCATTTCAAATGTTCGGTGTAAGCTGTAAACACCGAGCCACAGCCTCAGTGGTGAGCTGGTGCCGGTACTTACTTTTGTTAGTGTTTAAACACGCCGCGCATCGCGGTTTAACACTTTTTAACCTTTAACAGAAGCTGCTGTCGCGGCTGCGCACGCCCACGCCTAGCGGGCATTTTCCTATGTAGTGCCGCGACGACCGTACGCACGCAGCGCCGAAGCAACTTCTGCTATAAAGTTAAAACAAAAAAAGTGTTAAAAAAAAACCGCGTAAGCCCGGTGCTTCGGTGTTTACAAGCTTACCCGACGCATTTGACATGGTAGGTGTCCTTTAAAAGATAACCAGGTCTGTGTTTAGAACATACTCGTTACAAATTGTATGACAAGCTGGATCGTACAGCCTTATCAACTCTATGTACAGTCTAGATTATGCCGTCCCTTTACTTATATACCCCATTAGAAATGGTTAGTAGTTAGGATACCAGTTGGTGGGGTGCACTGTCTTCGTCTGCTGAGAATTGTACACCTAAATGAAGGGATCAACAAACCCCTGATAACACACATAGGCATCTACGTGATTGCAAGATCTATAAAACTTGATATAGACCAAAAGATAAGTCCCTATTTCAGTGGAGGGCGGACTATGGCCACGTGGTGCCAGAGACAGCACCCAGACCTTCTCTGGTGGGCACCCAGGCCATCACCCCAGAACGGAGTTCACCAGACAGGTTAAGATTTCCTAAAATGGTGATTGGTATTGATTTTCCATCATACATCAGTTTATATATTCAATTGTATATCTCAGTCTTGAGCTCTGCTAAGATAAAGATAAAGTTACTCTTTAAATTTGATTAGTAACACAGCTACAGTAATTTGGCATCTAGTTCATCTGGCTCAACTCAATTAGAACTTGCAAGGGGAATTAACATTGCGTTCTTTAGTAACAATAGCTGTTACCTGTAGTCAATGAAGGCTCCATGTGATGGATATGCTAGAAGCTAAACTAGACACCAATGGGAATCAGCCAAGTAGCCTGTGGTACTTTCTTCGGAACATCTTAGCAGGATATATGGAAAGTCCATCAGATAGAGCAAGGGCAAGCCAGAGGAGCATAGTGAAAGATAAAGGATACCACAAGCAGGAGAACGCAGAAAGACCATAGACCCACCAGAGATCCAATACTAGGTCATTGCTGAGTCACCATTTTGGCTTCATACAAGATCCAATCGGAGAGGTATAATGGTAACCTATCTACAAGGGCAAAGGCTGAGATACAAATGTATGTTTGGTAGTTTATGTAGTACTTGTTCTGTTTAGTGTATGGAAAAGGTCTGTTTTTATTACCTTTGTACTCAAGTAACTTTTCTTTTGTATAAATATAAACTATAATTTGTGGTGTTTATTTCTTTGCTACATCATCCCAGAACCTCAAAGAGTATTTCAGATAATATTCTACAAGGGACTCAAAGAATCTAATCTTCTGCAATGATGGAGACAACTTTGCCATCCTCCGTTTCAATGCTTGGTGTTCTCAGAGCCGATACGATGAAATTGTAAAAGAACAAGGAGAAATAAATTCTGCTCAAATGCTGTGTGGCACTTTGCAATAATAAGTCTCTTTTGTTGAAGTTTGGGTACTCCGTCTCTAAAAGGTTCAGCATCACCGCTATAGGTGTATTAGATGTTTGTCCAGGTTGTCCTGGTAGGATTCTGACCGTTTCCGCATTCTGAAATATATTTATAGTCATGGGACAAGGTAGCAGTCAGGGAGTGGAGTTGGGTAGTGCTCACCCACCCTGCCAGGTGCTGTGTCCATGAAAAACCCCCACCTACTGTTCTGCCATTAACCGGAACCTGCCCTGCCGCCGCCTCTCCCCGTCCTCACGCCTCTCACAACTGTAAAATCTCGCAAGCACAGTCCGCTACACGGCGCCGAAGTTGTACAGCTAGATGTCCGAGATTTGAAAGGAAGTTGCAGGTAAAACCGGGAGACGAGGCAGGGCAGGTATCGTTCAACGGTAGAGCAGTAGGATGGGTTTTTCAAATAAGCAGCGGCCTGAAGGGTGGGTGAGCACTTGACTGCTCTAACCAACCCGACGATAGCTTTATTGGTCCATAGAACAAGTTGATGGGAGGATTTTCAAAGGCGGATTTTGCGCTGATGTCTATGTGTTAACTGTGCTGTTTTCCAACAGTCGGATTTATAGTCCTGTGTATGTGGCAGTTTCATTGCCTCTTATGTGCCTTCAGGTGTGCTCTCTATGCGAATAGACTGCACCAGTGGTACGTATGTTTAAACTATCTGTTCTCAATTTCTGCCTTCTTGTCAATGTTTTTGGACAGGAATTCTCAATACCCTCAAACATCCAAATTGAAGCAAAATCTTCAAATTGAACAAAAACTTCAAAATTGTGCAGTTTGAGATAAATCTCCTCCCCCTTAAGTAGCAATGGACCCACATATACACCCACCTCCTAATGTGTTGTTATTTTTGCCATCAAATTGCGTTTCTTTTGAAAATTTTCAGTGATAAATGTGGTGTTGCACGTCTCTTCTGGTCTTTTCTTTCCCCATTGCGAGACTTGAGTTTAGTTTTTTTTTCTCGCTAAAACAAACCTGCAAAAACTCTGTTTTGTGCAAAATGTGTGAGACAATTTATCCGCCAGAAGATACATAGGACTACTGATAATCCCCCACCTGCCCCCGATATTTCCGTGTGGGCTGGCTCAGAATCAGTATAAGGGTCATGTACAGACCAACTTTACACCCTATAACAGTGACGGAGAACCTTTAGAGATAAGGTGCCCAAACTACAACCAAAATCCACTTCATTTTGTGAAATGCCAACATGGCCTTTAAGAGCATAATTCATTGCTACGCTGTTCCTTTCCGAATGGTGGGACGGCCAGCAGGATGACTACAGAGATATTGCAGTTCAGTCCACACCTTCACTACCTTTTTTTCCACAGTTCCAAACCAACGCCAATGAATTGTTGCTTTAAAATAGCACAGCTATCACATCTTTAAGTTGCCTGGGACTGCAGGAAAGATTTGGTCCTTTTTGCCATGTGGTGAACTCTGACCTGAGGTGCCCACACGAAATGGCTCTAAGTGTCCCCGTCTGGCACTGGTTCCAAGGTTTGGCCACCCCACTGCCCTAAGGTCATTTGGGGGATTACAGCCGTGCGGTCTGGTGACATTTCACTTTAAAAAGGAACTCTATCCACTGGCCCAGGTAGTTTTTGGTAATCACACTTGGAGTGCGTCACGGTCATGCTACCACTGCATATTACAAAGCGCACACTAGCTCATGGGGTTGTGCCTGAGCCGAAGTCATTTAATCTTTTGCAGCAAAAGGTGTGCTATTGGTAAACAATTGCATGCGTTCAATTGAAACGCTCATTACATCAGACCGAACATGGCCCCCTGTGCCTGGAAACACAGCACTTTCCGTGTGCACGCAAGCAGTGGTGTACAGCACCCTAAAATGGGCCGTGCGGTATGAGTCCTCAACATAAACAATCAAAATCCACAAATCTGAGGAAACAATGGATTTCTAACAATTGGTACTTCAGTTGTGAGCTTCATCCAGCTTCACCGCTCTGCTGGCGCTTTCATCAACGGGTCTCAGGCTGAGAGGAACTACTCGCGCTTGTCACCTTATTATTATTTTTTAGTGTTACTTAAGAAGAAGAATCCGTTTTCAGGATTGTACCATCACCTTGTAAGTCTGATTACCTAAAAACTACCCTGGGTCCAGTTGGTAGTTTCCTTTTTTTACCGTCACAAGAGCAATCAAACACACTCATCTTCATCTCCCCCAGAGCAGTGAGATGTTTGTACTGAATACGTTACATGCACATTTTTAATTCCAACAACACGTGTAATATAAAGGTGAATTCACAAGCCGCTGATGGTTGCAGATATTTCCCCACAAAGAACATCTGTATAAATTTCTTTTCACTCTTTTTTTTTGCATTTAACCCCCGGTTCAACACCATGGTTGTCCATCTCTAATGTGCTGTAATTTGTAACTGTCAGAATAACTGCTAGTTGCAGCAATTATTTTTGCAATTATAAATAACAGATCAGAACGGAGGGAGAATGGGTGTAAAGGGGCTACGGACGGTACAACACTTTTCAAGTCTCTGTCAAAGTGCATTATTCTAGTCCGTATGACTCAAACCTACAGACAACCACAGCGGTGGTTGTGAACTTTGCCTAACACATGGATTTTTACACTTCCATTCGGATGATTTGAGTTATATACAAAATCTTCTGTGTGTGCATTCCTATTCATAAGGGTTGATAAAGAGTAAACTTGAGGTGGTGGACAAATATGGTCAATCCTCAGATGATAATGAAGTGAGTTTTCATCACCAGCATTCAATTACCCACAGGCATTATGTAGGTTTTTTTAATGGATTACTGGTTCATATTCATTGCCTTTGCCTGCACAGTGGATGCATCAGCTGGACATACATTCCATATTGTGAAGGGAGCGATCTTAACTTCCCCAACAAGCCTATAGATGAGGCTGCGCACCCTCACAGAATGACAGAAAATATACACACCATATAAGCCTCCAATCACTACGCTTCATGATGTTACTTGTGCCTATAGGCTACTAGATATCATGTTTTATTTGTCCCAATGTGGCAGATTTTAATAACAAGGTTGATTTCTGTGCACAATACAACAGACTACAGTGTATGTGGCATATTTTACTAGGCCGGTCATTACAGTCCATGTCCACACCATGGATGGCATTATGTTAGGAGCAGCAAGACATTTTAACCGATTCAATAGTGATTATGAGTCTTTTAGCATCAATTCACACATTTCTAGATAATCTGTCAAAGATGGCTCTCAGCCGGCTGCTGGGACTACCTTTTCACATCTCTACAAGGCATATTAGAGTGTACATACGCATGTGCTGCACTGAACTTACAGCTAATTCAAAAACACGTTGCCAACACGATGGTAACTGCAGTGCTTAGATCTATCTTGTCTCAACATCTGCGGAGAATCTACTACTACACGGACTTTGTTTTAGCTAGAACATTAGGAAATGACAACTACACAAGGATTGTGCCGGGATTGTTATGTTACAGGTAGTACCTGCCATGCCAATTGTAACACTACTACCCACTTCGCAGTACTAGCATGTGGGAAACAGACATTGGTACACAACAAACTTAAATTTAACTTATAGATTTCTTCATACACTACAAATCTGGATACATAGAAAGAAATATATACACATACATCACTATTCCGATAACAACAATCTTGTACATTACACCGTGAGATGTGTCATTACCTGCTTTAATTAGGAGAAGGGCAGCAGGAACCCTAGAATAAAACTCGCACAGGACCTGTAGCTCCATTTGCACTGCAGGCAGAGGATAGTATAAAGTGTAGTCATCCACGTGGAGGATCGGTACCAGGAAAGGTTTGGGCCCCTGTCAGGCATTGTCACGTCAGTGGACGGCTCCCCATCCAGTTGTCTGATGCCCAGACAGTCTTGTGTGCACTTTGTCTCCTCTGAGTAGGGGCAGGTCCATAGTAAGACACCTCCAGGCAGGACCTGCGCCTCCTCCTCCTCCTTGAGAGTCCTAATCAGTTGTGTAACTTCACTTCTGAAGTGGAGTCTTGTCCCTGGTCACTCCCCCAAGTTTCCTTCAGCATAGTCTCAGTCAGCACAGGGCTCCCACAGGTCTCCCTCACGCTTTATAACAGGACCAGTGTCTCCACCCTTAGTATTTCCTATCCTAAACCTCCCCTCTTCCTTCCAAAAGCCTGGCAAACACCCACATAACAGTCGTCCAACCCTGCAGGGTGAGGGGTGCAGGGGCACTGTGATCCCTGCTGTCCCCACTGCAGTCAGGACCACAACTCTGCCCACCCTCTGCCTCCACACGCAGTGTGGAATGACTCAACCGTGCTGCTGCGCACCACAAGGGGGCACCGCTACTTGCCCTCTTCTCTCCTCATGATATTAGGGATGCCTCTTGCCACCTGTCTGTGCCTTCTCTCCCTGCCTGCCTTCCGTAGCCGGTGCCCGTTATGCACTATGTGCTAGTGGCACCAGGATACCCTGGCTCCCAGTGCGCCTGAGCCCTAACTCCTTGCGTCCTGGCTGTGTGCAGTCTTGGCTCCAATAGGCTGTTTTTGTGTTTTTTTCCTTGTTTACTTAATCATTTCATCCCCCCCCCCCCCCCCCTAAAAACAAAAACCTTTTGGCAACAGCAGCATCTATGCGTTACTTTTGTATCTATTGTCACCCCTGCTCATCAGTACACACAAGTGCTGAGCAGGGTGTTTTAACCATGATACAATATCTGGTGACACATAAATTCCCCACTCTCCCTGAATGTCAGGTAATAAACAGCCGCCTGCAGACATTGGTATATCGAGATGTATCGTTATTATAACTATACTTACATCTTACCCCTGACACTACTATCTAAAATTCGATAATAGCATTTTTCTATGTAGTCTGTAATTTTTTACGGTTAACCTGATCACCAGCAGTAGGCTACATTCACACTGCCGGTAGGGGGGACGTATTACGGCCGACATATATACGGCTGATATATGTCCTCCCATAGGCAGCAATGGGCGCACCGGCACCCACGGGAGCGGTACGGTGCCAGCTTGAGTGCTACATGTATTCAGTCTCAATATGCATACTTCCAGTTACCAGATTATCCACTTTCAATAAAGAAGTGCCCTGAGGGCGTGTGTCGTTCACCTTCGTTTTGGTTGCGTTTTCATTGGGTTTGAAACCATAATTTATTAGGTAATTTGATGAGAGGTATTTGCCTAATTACCTTTCGTTTACGTTTGTAAAGTATGTTAACCGCATGTGTTAACAGAAGATGTGTTTTACACTTTGTTTAACATGTGCCTTTGAAGATTGCGTTTACGAATGTATGTACGAATGTGATGTACGAAATGTATGTAATTTAGGCAATCACCTCTCGTCATCACTGTTGTTATATGTTTCAAACCCAATGAAAATATGCAGGTTCAAAACCCAACGTGTGAACGTGCCTCAGGTCTACCTGTACCAAATTTCACAAGAATCACCATGAAAATGGGTGTTCCATTTAGATTTGGAATCAAAATCGCTCAGGGGGGTGTCATGGTCACCACGGGCGTTTACATTGCTATTTAAATTGCAACAGTAGAGGAGTTTGCCTATTTACATTGCTTGTGTTTTTTGACATTTTTGCGTTTCTAAACGCAATTTGACATATTGTGTCTTGTCTTGTTGACATGTCATTACATCACTGTTAACTATTTTGCTACACATTCCATGGAACTTCCACAGAAACTGTTCACATAAATGAAAAATTAGGCATCCCCCTCTCCTTAGATCCGGCGCCACACAGCCTTTGTCTGCGCTTACAATGCAACAAGTCGCGTCACCACTACGGGCGGGCCTGCCGCCCGATCGCATCAGCGTTTCTATGGAAACGCCTGCGTCGGGACGAGCTTCTGTGTTTTGCGTTAGGCGTTTGCCAAGCACAACCAAGCTCTACTAGTGGCCGCTGGCCTAAAGTGTTAAATGCATTCATAGGTAACCAGCACCGGAGGTGACAATTTATTCTAAGTATGGAAGCGTGTGTTAAGTTTTTTGGATTTTTGTAAGGGTAAGGCTTTATGGTGAGCTGTTGTGTTTATTGAGACGTTTGTCTAAAAGGTTTGATAACTTGGCCTCCCCTCACCCACCCCAATGTTTTGTGTGGTACAGAGATGCATAGTCAAGACTCCCTTTTATTATAGGCAGCATCAATTGTTTTAAGTAACCCATCAACTTCTATAGGACAAAACGTCAGCAGTCCCACTCAGACAAGTGACACGTCCTGCTGTAGCGAAAAACACAACTGTTTTGATCCATTTAAATAGCAACCATGAGCCTCAATTAAAAATAATAAATATTGGTGTCAATCTGTGTCTGTGCCAGGCGCTGTGTCACAACAATTGAGTGAGTAATGGACTGGTGCACTAACACAATAGCCATGTGTAGTAATGGTTTCCAGCTGTCAAGAAAAGAATGTGGAATATACATAATAAATCATCCATAATAGATTCCTTTCAACCTTTTTCATAAACGGTCAGTCAAACAAACCTGTCATGGCATCTGCTATAAAGCTGTCCTCTACTTTCCTCAACTGCATTAAGAAGGGGCCTGTACACTTATGTAGGTACATTACTGATCATCTGTATGACGCCCAAAAAAGTATTGTGCAGTCTTTAGTCATTTGTTTGCATATTTATATACTGTCTCTCCACTGTAGAAGTGCCTAAGCAGAGAACAATCCAGTGTTAACAGTTTATTAGAATAAATCCTGACACATGTAAGTTTAGAATCGTACATGTTTTTATTTATGCATTATTTTAGGACAATTGCCGCTTCACCATCAACTCCTGGCAAAACATGTATTTTTTTTTGCAAGAGAGTTTTCATTTAGTTCAGGTCACGACATCAAGGCTCCACAATCGACAAATACGTGTCCCATAGCTGTGCCCCCTTCTGGTCCTCTCCACACAGAACAATAGATAGAGTGCACAAGGACTGTCGGAGGTGGCACTTCTATCCAAGATCGGGTGAAAACAATACAATGCTGTATAGAATTGGCAAGCAAGATTCACAACTAGTGAAACTGTATAATGCATTTTTAATAGATGTTTATTGGACTTCACATCGATGATGTAACTGCTCCCTATGGGTCACTTGTGACATGATCAATTCCGGAAATTTATTATACAGAAAAAATACCTTAATTAATATGAAAAACAATGGAAAATTAAATGTAAAACTTTGCAGATTATGCATCCAGTCACTGTGCTAACCCATCTATGCCGAATGTTATGATCACCGCAGATTACTTCTGGATTACCGTGTCAAAATGCAGACCAAACTCTGCAATAAGTCAGCATGCAATGATTGTGATTGGTTTCACAAACCCATTCAATTGAAAAATCGCACAACAAAATAATTATCATAGCCAGAGGCTGCATATCCGTTCCATGGCTCTCCCGGCAGCTACCTCCACTCCGGAAAAGACATATGTCCGACCTGCACTCCGCTAACTACTGGTGGCCTCAACCTGGGTCACAGACGTGCCAGGATTTCGTTTGATGCCTTCATCACTCCTGGTCCCGTAATTACCTGTCTAGCCTGAAACTCGGCATGGCTGTTTGCCGATACCCCCCAGTCACCCTGGTCTCACATGGCTATGGACTTTGTCAAAGATCTTCCTTCTTCCTCTTGCAATACCCACCATCTGGGTGGTGATTGACCGGTTTTCCAAAAGTTTCTGGTTTCCTATTGTAGAACCAGCTGCAGAGTAAATCTGGACTTTTCTTCTGCATAATCACCCTCAGGTCGAATGGCCATGTAGAGGGTGAATTTCCAGATTTTGGGCTGTTACTCCGCCACTTCGTCTTGCCCATCAAGATGACTGGTCCTGTCTGCTAACCAATGGGCTAGTTCCTCCTATAACTCCCTGTGATCTTGGTCTGCTGGGCCCGCTCCTTTCTTTGTGTTTAACTGTCGAATGTCCTCAGCTCCTCTTCTACTCTCCCCCGGAGGTTCCTGCAGTAGAGGACCTGGTACACGGATCTCTCAAATCGATTTGGGAACAGATCCGAGCCACAAGACCGCACCAAGACCATGGCTGAATGAGAAGCGTCACACTAACTCCTGTCTCTCTCCGGTGACAGGGTGTGGTTGTCCTTCCAGATACGTTCCGCTGAAGATTCCTAGTACAAAGCTTGGTCCCCCCTGCTTGGCCTTTTTTATAAAGTCATTAAACGCATCATCCGCTAGCGTACAAGCTCCGCTTCTCCTACGATGCGCATCCCTGAATTCCTTCCACGCTCCCTCCTGACCTGTCATCTTGAACCACTACTCCGTAACTCTCCTCTCCTGCTCCGATGGCTGATCAAACGGATGTCTACAGGTTAAAGAGGTACTGTGACCGAAGTACCTGAGAGAACCATAGGCGGTTCCTTCCTTGTTGACTGAGAGGGATTGCACGAAGAGAGATCTGGGAGCCATGAGGAGAATATTCTGGCACTGTTCTTCTCCTCTTAAGATTCTTGGGACCAAGAAGAGGGAGAGGCCGAAGGATGGGAAGGGGGTACTGTCAACTGGGTGTCCCTTAGATCATGTCCTTGGAATTTTGCAGCACCCCCGTTCCCCCTCCGTGGTGGCGTCCCTCCTCACTTACCCTCCACGTCCTGCCCTAAATCCTCATCTGGTCGGTAGCATTACGCGTACCCGCTTCCCTAGGGCGTGCGCGCTCCGGCTCTCCCCGAAGTTTTCAGCGGCCAAGCACCGCTGATTGGGCTGTTCTGCCACTTCCCTCGGGTTTTCTTATGAAGCCGGTCTGCTCCAATCACCCCTGCGGGTCTTTTGACTTCATGCTATTGAGAAAGGCTTCCTGAGAGTATTCCCTTGTTGTTCCTATTCTGATCTCCTGTTTGTAAACCCCCACCTGACACTGACTCTGCCTGCGACCCCTGCCGCCCTGCCTTGGGGGGGGGGGGAACTTCTTGCACAAGTCTGCCTGCCGTTCCTGTACCTCACCTCGACTTTTGCTCCACCCCGACATTGGCACCTTGGAACTCCTTGTGGCCCATGCCGCAGCCAGACCAACCCTCTTTGCGCGGGCTCTGGTGACCCGTGGTGGCCACAATGATTCCTCCGTCCCAGGTGTCGGCTAGTGTCATCGTCCGCTGATGGCCAGGGGGTTCACTGACCCCGAACCCTAACATTGATATCATCTATGAGGTACTTAGAGTCACTAATGCATCTCAGAATGGTGTAAGTCAGTCCACTGTCCAGTCAACTTGCTTTTGAATTAGTTAACATTGTTATTTTTACTCCCTGACCCTATTCAAAGCCTCTCCTCACTCACATTTTCAATACTGTTCTGAAGATACGCAAACCAGGTGGAAACAGTGCTGTCAATCTGTTCCATCTGGAATAGATATACTGGTTTGGCATATAAATCCCACATCAATGGATGATGCTTCCTGAAAGTCTATTTTGGTGGTAAGGAGTGGGCTGCCTTACCAAGTCCCATCTAGGAAAACTAACTTACCTATTTCCTAACCATTGTTATTAAAGGTGTGTGGCATTCGCTAAAAAGGGAGTAGTAATTTTTGGGCTTTGTTTCACAGTTCGTTTGCCGCCTTGCATTAGAAACGCAAGACAAAACCCTTTGGGCATTGCTTGGCCTTATCGCATATATGTTTTCCATAGTAATTGTGTGAGAAGTAACGAGCAATCCTCCATTTTGAGATGTGTGACCGAACTTTCCGAAAATCAATGATATAAGACTGTTAAGTGCAAGTCCGCAGGTTGGGGGTGAACAATGGGAGATAATACCCAATACAATCAATACCAGATCTGTCATAGGATCTGCTATAGAAGTAGAATCTTGGATGTCCAGTAGCTATTAATATGCAACGGTCAATTTCAGCATACACTACCCAGAGCCCCTCCGTGTTGCAGATACACAGGTTGTACGTCTGCATGTAGCAATCCTCCTCCCCTGTGTGCTGAAATCTCCTCTGCTACAGGGAGTATTACATCAGACAGAGGGTGGGGGAGGTGCTAAAGGAGACAGGCAGGGGAGGGGAGACAGATCTCATATCTGTGAAGCTGCTGCACGAGGGGCTCTGGTAACATTAACTTTATGTTTTTAGGCGCGGTCATCACGTACCGCTAAGCGTACCGTCATAACGCGGGAGGGGTACCTCGTGCCGAACGCACATGCGTTTCCAGGAACCTCATTTGCGATTGTTCGACCGATCGCATGGCGTTTCGTTGGGGAAACGCTGTGCGTTTTTGGGCCATACCTCCCCCTGTGCCTAGCGTCGGTTTATGAACTGACGCTTGGCGGTACGTGTGACCGCGGCCTAGAAGCAGAAGCCATTGATATAAATATAAGATATCATGGTACTGGGGTAGGTGCCCCTGGTTTATCATGGTGGATTTGTATTGTAAAAAGGAGGGGGGCAGGTAGCAATGCCTGAGATTTACCGACTAAGTTTGGGACACAAAAATGATAGAGAGATGTTTGTACTCTGAAGTCTCCCACAGAGCCCTTATATGTAAGAAAGTGGCGTGCAAGGCAAGTGCTGAAAAATTTTAAAGTTGCCAAAAACAGCCTTGCACAAAGTTTGGAAACTTTCATCACAAAAAAACTGCTGCCGTTTGTAATAATAATGAAGTGGTTAGCTTGTTCCTTTAGAATAATTACTAAGTTATAGCATAACGGCTAGGACAAAGTTGTCAGAATATGGCTTGTGAAGTTCATTCCCTAGAAAGAAGGATGAAATCATTTCCCTCTGTTATGATCATTGTAAAAGATTTAAAGTAAGATAGCAGTGTATGGCCGAAGCTGTAATATAATACATGGCTGCAGAGCAATGTATTATACCTCCAGAATGAAAGGATCTTCATAGAACAGACTGTTCTTGTGTCTTCTGACATCTGGAACTGAGAAATACATTGTGTTTTCAATCATAGCCAGATTCTTTCCACATAATTGTAATACGCATTTCCCCTGTAATATGTCAGTTGTGTTGATATTCTTATTAAGTGCAGTGGATAATATACCATTGCTGCCCCATCCTACTGTGTCTGAGTGTAGAGCCGTCATGCTGCTTTACAATCACCTCAACAAAACATTTTTACAATGTGAGAGACTTCACATGAGCCATTCACTTGCATTAAAGTGGATATCGTGAAGCCAAACCATACAGCAATACCTATACTTTACATAAGCTCTACGGCTAAATAAAACTCCTTAAGGGTTCTCCTCCATCATAGCAGTTGGCCCAATTTGTCCCCCCACATGATAGTGGTCTAACTTCCTCATAATGTGGGTCATTAGTGAAGGAATCCCCACAGATCACTAGAAATGGGATCCAATTGTACCCCCATCGCACCCAGATGACCGATGCGCCAGTCCCATGTACTGGCTGCTCCGCTCATCGCTCATGGTGCTGCCAGAGAATGTGCTGACAAATGCCGCGCTTATCTATGTCCTTCACTTCTGGGTGGCAGCTGGCAGTTATATCTATCCTCACTGATTGGCAGAGGTTCATGTTTGGTTCCCAATAAAGGGCGGCGCTACAACTTAGCGCTTTGTCCCTGGGCTTGCAAAACGCAAACGCAGACAAGTCACCCACCGGGACGGGACCTCGGCCCGCTCGCATCGGCGTTTCTATTGAAACGCCTGCGATTGGGAACGAGACGCCGATTTTGCGTTAATTTAACACGAAACACGGCGGCTCGTTTCCGAACGCATCAGAATCACACACGATGCGATCGGGCCGTAGGCCCACCCCGGTGGGCGCACTTTTCTGCGTTTGCAGCGCAGAAAAGCGCTACGTGTGGCGCCGGCCAATTGCCCATAGTAGGGCCACAAAAATGACCGTTAAATACACCTTATCTCTCTACTCCCTTCTTCTAATCTAGCCAAAGTCTAAAAATAGATACAATAGAAGATAATAGAGCGAATTAACCCCTCATGTTGGGCAAGCGTTTTTTTTCCTACTGAGCTTTTGAGGGCTTTTTTCTGAGTAAAAATTTACTCTCAGTGATTTTTATATCAAGAAATTGCACTAAAGAGGGGCGTGGCTAGCCAGCGTCACAAGATGGCAGCCGTGACCTCAGAGCTCTGATCTCGCTCCAATTAAGCTCAGCTGAAAGCAGGAGCCCACGCTGGCCACCCGAATTAAAGGAAACGCTTCGGGGAAGGGAGCAGAACCTCCGCTCCACAACCGAACGGAACCGTAGCATACCTCGGCCCCTTAACGCTACTTGCGACCGATCTCCCGCCGGCTGAATCGTCACACACTTGCGGCCGCCATCCCTTCCTCGCCACGATGGAAGCCGGATGTGACAGTGAATCGTGACACTAAAGGGGACAGCATGCCAATTCCGCCCACAGCAAGCGTCCGGCGCCGCGGCCCTCCCCTAACCCACCACCACCGAGGGAAAGGGTGAGTCGGCGAACCAGCCGCCAACAGTTTTAGCTGCAACAGGAACGGCATTACGGGGCACGATATTCTCAGAGGGCAGACAAGCCCTGCAAGGGGGCAACCTCCCCCAGTCCCCAAACACTCTAAGGGGAGAGGGCATACTCATATAGCCACCTCACACGGCAGCCTCCCTAAACAGCATGCTATCGCAAAGGGGGAAAACATATGTGCAGCTGCACAGGTCTATAACACCCACAAGTGACCCATCCTACTTCCCCCCACCTTGCCAAAGCCTCAAAGACATTAAAACCTCCCTCACCGAACCCCCCACAGTGGGACTCAGAAGACATGCAAGATGAGGACATAGGAGCTAACTCCGTCCTTCACTGATATCAAGACCCTCTCCTGTAGGGCTTCGTCCCCTGATCATCAACCAGCTCTGAGGTAAAACTTCCCCAATACATAGATGACATCTCTACAAGCCTTCTACAGAATCTTTCATCTAAAAGAGGATTCAGAATGCTTCTTACAGAAGTGACAGATGCTTTTAAGCTAAATCACTGAATGCGCCAAGAACCTCAGCACATACAGCCGCATAGAAGTCTAGAACAACCACCGATGATAACCGGCTAATTATGTCACAAGTCAAATGGGGGTGTGTAAGCATCTCACAACGGACGTCCTGAGGGACATGACCAGACAGAAAATTTCCCCCTAGAAAAAGGATCTGGATAATCGGGGTAGAACGGAGCAATATAGAAGTGCGAGGCTGTCCCTAGTGAATGGGAGAGAGACGTGAAAGCACCCGACATCCTTGTTCAGCTACAGTCCTCGGTGACACTCATTCATATCAAATTCGAAAGAGCCATAGGGGCACTCAAAGCCAAAGACGTCAACTGCTAACCCCCCTAGACATTATATGTTGCCTGCAAGATTTTGAACTTACGGAACGCATCATTTGCAGCCCAGAAAGCACAGAGATGTGATCTTTAAGGAGCAAAGTACAGCTATTCCAAGATCTTTCCTGGATAACACTACAGAAAAGAAGACACCACCTGCGCCCTCTACTGAATATTCTGAGACAGCACAATATAATTACAAATGGGGGTTTCCATTTTTTTTTCGCCCCTCTCACAGCAACTAAGATGAAGATCTGCCACTCTACGTCCTATTTCGAACCTGGAAACTTCTGCACACGTTGGACAGGCCAGTTGCAATATTGAGGACTGGAAATTGCGTACCCCCCCCCCATGCTGCACCAGTAAATGGGACACTGTCCAAAGAAGATAGGAAGGCCATCAGGGGCTCCAGAGAGAAAAACCACCACCCTACGTACACTCTCTAAACAAAATAGTATCCTTTGCAATTTTTCTCCTTAGAGACTCTTTTCATGTATGTACATTAAGCCACATACTGGTTCTTTACTACTTACCCAAAGTTGCCAGGGATCAGGGCATTGTTGGTTTGTTGTTAACAAGTTACCACGTTAGTTAGAATCTTGAGTACGGGGCTTAGACCGCCTAACCCACCATACAAAGGTTGTACCCTAGCCTTCTCTGGTGACCATAGGGAGGCCTGGGCCAACCGGCTTTTATCCTGTGCTGGCAACATGTGGCGGTTTGGTTATAGCCCCTAACCCAAGGGTGAGAAGGTAGTCTCTGCCCTTGAGGTATATACTGAGTCAGTAGTGTATTATTTGTCCGAATTTGTCTTGTTATTCCCCCCCCCTTATTCTTCCCCCCCACCTTTTTTTTTTTTTCTCTCATTAGTTCCAAGTTTTTTCTGGCGATAACAGAAAGGGAACTATCGTCTTCGGGAGAACCTTATACCTGAGGTTTAAGTTGCTGTGACTCCAAAGCTCGAGCGCATTCCAGCATTGGTGTCCTTTTCATAGGGTAAGCTTAGCAACTCTTACAACATGGTAAAAGATCCTCACACTTACGTCAATGGGCTGACCTCTCCTGCAAAGAGAAGACTAACCTGCTTAAAGACTTAAACTGCAGACAGCGGATATAGTCTTCCTGCAAGAGACCCTTAATGAACTTCTAAGGTTACATTTGCCTTTGCCACCACTGGTATCTTGTCCTATGTTAGCATCACACTACAGCACGAAGGCAGGAGTGGCGATCCTCCTTGTCTGCCCATGCCCGTACAGGGGATTTCATCAGTCCTCAGACCCTATGGGTAGATTATATTATACTTGCAGGGTCAGCCTTGACGGATCCCCAATACACCTTTGTATATTATGCCCCCGAACTCTTCCAATCGATTTTTAAACAGGGTCCTGAATAAATCTCAAACTACCATCTGCCCTCTATTGGTAGGAGTGGTTTAATCTTATTTTCTCTGAAACAAGGAATAGACTAGCTTCTAACAAATGCCCCGGTGCTTAGGTCCCAAAGGATGGGGCTATGATGATTGTCCGCAAACTGAGAAGGCCGTGTATGCCTTTATAACATCTAATGGCGTGTTTGCAGGCCTACAGCCAGGCGTACCCACAATTTTAACGCATGTTACACGATGCGGAGGTGGTCTTCTCATGGTCTAACCACGCCAACCGGTGACATTACGACTGAGGGAGACTTCCACCATACACGCACATGCTTTGGAGCCTAAATGAGAGCGTTATTGAAAACCACCCCACCACTAAAGACTCTCATTGTGGCGCCTTAACGGGTATTCCGGGAATCTGAAACGTCTGACCAAAAAAACCCTTAGATATAAAGAACTGAATACCCCAATACTCTCATGTCATTGGTCACAAAACGGAGCTAAAATATTTGGATTTTCTCTGATTACACAATTATGGCCCTCTCGGAAAGTAGTGAGTTATCACCACATGGCCGCCACTGGCAACTACCAGTTCCATGATCCTTATTCTCAGTACCTCCTCCTAACCACTTATGCTCTGCCCCAGTGATGATGAAGAGGTTTTCCTTGCCTGTTACCGGTAATATTAAATGATGTGTAACTGCATCACCACACACTGGCCATACTGGATGTCACTGCAACCAACCGACGACCGCCAAACATAGTGGTGATCAACATGACCCTGCCAGGGCAGCTACAGGACATGTGATTTGGACAAGTGACCATCTTCTTTTCTGCGACAGTACCGTCGCATAGGAAATTGATTAAAGGGCCCGTAGCATTTTAATTCTTCCTTACAGTGCATGTCCACACCATTTTTCTGCTCTGGAAGCCAAAAATTTTTAAATAACAACAATTACACCATTGCTTATATTTGGTGCCCACTTGTATAGAATGATGCTGATTCCTGGAATACCCCTTTAAGGATATTTCCAATTCAATGTCGACTAGTCCCATACAATCAACCTTATGGAAGCACATAAGGCAGTGGCATGTGAGGACATTGTATAGACCACGGGGCAAGGACAAAAAAAGACAGGATGAAGACAGAGCTGGAATTAAGAAAGGAGTTAGGTTGGCAGAGGCAAACTTGACCTCTAAACCTCTTGGGAGACTGAGGAAATTAATAGAGTTAGTAGAATTACTCAACTCAAGCAGGTAGAAAAAATTGCTGACATTTTCTAGACACGATTTCTAGAAAGGGGCATAAAAGCCACACACTACTGGCGCGACAGTTACAAGAAAAAGAATCCCCCAGCCCCCACACGTCATTATGGATCAACTCAGCAGTGACTTGTTCATAAGTTTCCTTTTCTAACCTATATTCCTTACCAGACCTCTTTACCCCGATCGGAAATAGAAAGGGAAATGGTTAACGAGTTGTCCTAGACCCTGTTGCCCTGCCCCGACACCGGCGGACGCCGTTAAATACAAATAAGTAAGTTTACCAGGGCAACTATAAATATGAGTGACTAGGGCAGATTTAGTGGGGACACCCCCCCCCCCCTTCCCCAGGTTCATTAGTTTCCCCATACTCAAATGCAAAATTTGCGCCCCACCCCCTCCCTCAGCATCAAGTTATTTTGTGTAATATTTTGACAGCTGCCACAGAACCTAGAGGGGGATTACCCCGTATATTCTCGTGTATAAGCCGAGTTTTTCAGCACAAAAAATGTGCTGAAAAACGTCCCCTCGGCTTATACACGAGTCAGTACATATAGTTAAAAATATTAAAAAAATTATAAAGTTATATACTCACCCCGGTGGCCCGATGTCACGCGCTGTCCCCCAATGTCCGCGCGGGTCTCTCTTCTGGCTTCCTCGCCCGTCTCTCTAACTTCGTGCGGGCACCACCATGTTTTTCTCCCAGGCGCGTCGCCTAGTATGACGTCAGCAGTGGCGCGTCATACTAGGCGCCGTCCGGGGGAGAACATGGCGGCGCCCGCACGAAGTTAGAGAAGAAAAAGAGGGGGCGGAAGCCAGAAGAGGACCCCGCAGACATTGGGGGACCACGCTGCACGTCGGGGCCACCGGAGGGTGGTTTATTCTTTTTTAATGCTAGGAAGGTGTATACACTGGGGGAAGTGCTGTATACATACTGGGGGGGGGGGGGGTCTGTGACCAATGCATTTCCCCCCCTTGGCTTATACTCAAGTCAATAGATTTTCCCAGTTTTCATGGTAAAATTAGGGGTCTAGGCTTATACTGGGGTCGGCTTATACTCAAGTATATACGGTAGCTGAGGGTGGGATAGTATTATAGTGGTTATATTCCTGTACATAGGGGGCAGTATTATAGTAGTTATATTCCTGTACATAGGGGGCAGTATTATTGTTATATTCCTGTACATAGGGGCAGTATTATAGTTCTTATATTTTTGTACATAGGGCAGTATAATGTACAGGGGGACTAGCTAAAGGCGAGACTAGCTGGGGGGGGGGGGGGGTAGACCTGGGGCAAGCCAAGGTGTTAAAAAGTGGGTAACAGACATTAAGGAGGGCTACCTGAGTTAGAAGAAAGCAAAGGGGAGCAGTATTATAGCAGTTATAATCTTGTACAATTGTCACAGAGACCAAAAAAGTTCTGGCTGATAAGATATACAGTCCCAACTTACATACATTTTCAACTTAAGAACAAACCTACAACCCCCATCTTGTATATACACCGGGGACTGCCTGTATTCTATATTATATCTTGTACATAGGGGGCATAATTATAGTATTTATATTCTTGTACATAGGGGGCAGTATATAGTAGTTATATTCCTGTACATAGGGAGCAGTATTATAGTAGTTTATATTCGTACATAGGGGGCAGTATTATAGTAGTTATATTCCTGTACATAGGAGCAGTATTATAGTAGTTATATTCCTGTACATAGGAGGCAGTATTATAGTAGTTATATTCTTGTACATAGGGGGCAGTATTATAGTAGTTATATTACTGTACATAGGGGGCAGTATTATAGTAGTTATATTACTGTACATAGGGGCACTATTATAGTAGTTATATTATTGTACATAGGGGGCACTATTATAGTAGTTATATTATTGTACATAGGGGGCAGTATTATAGTAGTTATATTCCTGTACATAGGGAGCAGTAGTTACATTCTTGTACATAGGGTGCAGTATTATAGTAGTTACATTCCTGTACATAGGGGGCAGTATTATAGTAGTTACATTCCTGTACATAGGGGGCAGTAGCATAGGTATTATATTCCTGTACATAGGGGGCAGTATTATAGTAGTTATATTCTTGTACATAGGGGGCAGTATTATAGTAGTTATATTCTTGTACATAGGGGGCAGTAGTATAGGTATTATATTCCTGTACAAATGGGCCAGTATTATAGTAGTTATATTCTTTTCGCCTCAGGCATCAAAAAGGCTAAAATCATCCCTGTGCTACAGATAATAAGTATAAATAACTGTCTGGGAGCAGGCAGGGCACAGTACTAGGGTATACCAGAACCCCTGCTTGCAGCCAGTTATTCACAATTATTACCTGCTGCATGGGTTCAGACAATTTCCAGCATTATTATCATCTTGTTTGTGCGCTGTATTGTAGTCTGCTCTAGGGTCTGTGCTACAGTATTTGTACAATAAGGATTATGGACTAGTGGTTTCTGGGGGGAATTTGAGCTGTACTGTGGTTTTTGGAGCATCTAGGATTTTAGCTAAGGGTAGTGGTATGACAATGTGGCTCTCGAAATGGAAAAGGTTGTGCACTCCTGCTTTAGACTGTATGTAATGTAATATAATAACTGATGAAGTTTTCATTACTGTATGGTTGGTCACTGTCACTTCACAAATTCTGGTGCCCTCTTCTAACAAGGTGCTAAGTCCTTGGATATCATACAATATATTGGCCTCAAGTGGCCCTCCTCTTCACTGTACATCTGGGAATTCGTGCTAGTGGCATCCTGCCACCAACACTTGTATGGCTGGCATTGGCCAGCTGACCCCTTGCCAAACAAGACATCAAGCCCTTATTGAAAACCACCCTCAGTCACATCAACACTTCAATTTGGTGATAACCTCAGCCGCCATCTGGAATGCTGCAGAGGTAATGCGGCATGTTACTGCACACAGGAGACTTGAACAAGTGGAATGACAGGGAAGCTGCTCTTGAGAGGTCATGTTAGACAACACTTTTCCTGTGATATTTTATCAGACCTTTACTACTGGAGCTAATCTAACATATTATCCCCATAAAATATTGTCACCATCTAGTACCCTCAAGGCGTTCTTAAACTACAACTCCTACCATGTCCTGACAGTAGCATGCTGTCATGCAGGGACAAATAACGTGTATGCAACTTTTTCTCTACTCAATAACTGAATATTTATGTGAAATTTTATAACCTGTTATACTATGATAAAAAAGTGATAAGATAAATAATACATCCTTATATCAACTTAAATTTATGTTCATGAGGTTGTAGGGCTACTGGGGAGGTTCCCAGAGCCCCTCAGTGCTGCAGCTTCACAGGCTATTAGATTACATGTTAAAGGGCATCTACCACCAGGGTGAAGGACTGCATGGACCTGAGCCTGAGGGGCTCCAGGCTCATTTGCATACAGTCTTTTATCCTGGTGGTAGATGTCCTTTAATGAAAAATAATTGCAGAACCTTTATTTATACATCAATTAATAAATACCGTACATAAAAAAGTTAACGAAACACACATTGCAGGTAAAAACAAAAAGGGCCCCCTGGTCAGAGCATCAGCAACATAATGTAAGGATCATTTGATTGCTACAAAATACTAAAATGGAGGATATGTAATGCAGTACAGTCAGGATTAATAAACAAAAACTTTGTTTTTTACCATTGAGACCTAGTAACTAACTGACCCACTTTGTTTTGCTAAAATGTATTCCCCTCAGATTCCTTTAAAATTAACTTTATAAATTTTACCAAGTATCCAAGGATGTCTACAGCGAATTGAGGTGGGCGTGGGCTCCTCCAGCTGAATCCAGCAGCTCCTTTCTCTGCATGCAGTAGTAATCTCATGTGACTAGAATTACATCATCGCAGGTCCTTTAGCCTAACATTAGCAAACTGTACACCAAGCACATATCACATGAAATAATGGCAGCCTGCATGGAGAAGAGTAGAAGTCCATGTAGGCTTGCTGTGATTTTTTTTATGTGTTCAGATACATGCATGGGGTACAGTTTTCTAATGTTAAGAGGCAAAAGGACCGTGAGGATGTCACACTGGTCACATGACATTAGACCATGCCCCTCTATAGATCCCTAGATACCAGAAAAGTTTATAACTTTTTATGGGGATCTGAGGAAAACAATTTTAGCTAAAAGGGGGTCAGATAGTTATTAGGACTCTATAGGAACCTGCCACTAGCTGTATTTGTGAAAGATGGGGTGATAGGTTCCCTTGAAGTTGAAATAGCCTTTTGTATTATGTACTGTAATGTGTGAACGCTGTGATCTTTAAATGGAAACCACACAATGTTTATTTAGGGATAACATGAGGTGGGTATAAAAGCCGAAACGGTGTATGGATAGAGTAAACAAAATGTTAAGGACAAAGATCTTTATCGTTTTTGGCTAGCAAAATTCAGCACAAACAAAGTTGTGTAGTTATAAACTTAGATCAATCCCTCTAATAGCTTGTGTTAAGGGACAGGTGCACCGTGAAAATATTAGCAGGGTAGAAAGTCTTCCAGGCCACTATGTCAGCACCTGTGTGATACAGAGAGCCGTACCCAACAGTACGGTCAGAGTTTAGGAGAAGTTAGTGCCATGTCAGGAGTTACCACAAATGTATCTTATAATGCCTGGACTGCTAAGAAAAAGCTGGTTTTTGAAAAATAAGACATCAGGAAGTGCTGAGAGGTAGAGTTCAAGCTTGAATTTTAGGGGTTTTACAAAAATATTACAATATTGTTTGTGCTACACAGAGGTCCTGTAGTAGTTTTATAAAACCTTATAGCTGCATGCAATGTGTGTTCTAACCAGGAATCAAATTATTATGCTGAAACATCATTTGCATTGCTGCATGACATCTACAAAGGCTGTAAGATCCTTGATGACCCCACATCCACATAACAAGACATGACTGAGCTACTTGTCACTCTGTAAGAATGTGAGTTGTCCCTGGCACAGGTTTTGATGTTGCAAAACAAAGGAACAAGTATGACAACCCTGTAACACAGGGAAACTGTATTTATATGAAGGTGATGGCAGGCAGTGTGAGTGAGGGTACTTGCATAGAGAAGCTTAGATTTATAAGTGGAGAGGGCTATCCCTGTACACATAGGTCCTGGGAAAGGCATATTTAGGATTCTTAGGGTAGGAAATATGTTGGCATGTTATATAGAACTATTCATCACAGCATTTCTACATCCCATAAAATTGAATTGCAATCATAATTTCTGAACATACAAACAAGACAGGATAATCTAAGATCATTGCTACAATTACAGTGACATTGCAGAAGATTCTGTTTATTTCTTAAACAAATATAAAACCTTGCTGTGATTTAGCATTAAAACGTAATTAACTCATGTGAGTAGACCCTTAAAAGGAAACCTACCATTTCAAATGTTCGGTGTAAGCTGTAAACACCGAGCACCAGCTCAGGGTGAGCTGGTGCCGGTACTTACTTTTGTTAGTGTTATAAACCGCGGCATCGCGGTTTTAACACTTTTTAAACTTTATAGCAGAAGCTGCTTCGGCGCTGCGCACGACCAACGCCTGCGGCATTTCCTATGTAGGCGCGCGCACGACCGTACGCACGCAGCGCCGAAGCAACTTCTGCTATAAAGTTTAAAAAAAAAAAGTGTTAAAACCGCGATACCGCTGGTGCTCGGTGTTTACAGCTTACACCGACCATTTGAAATGGTAGGTTTCCTTTAAAGATAACAGGTCTGTTTTAGAACATACTCGTACAAATTGTATGACAATGCTGGATCGTACAGCCTTATCACTCTATGTACAAGTCTAGATTATGCAGTCCCTTTATTATACCCATTAGAAATGTATGAGTAGTTAGGGATACCAGTTGGGGGGTGCACTGTCTTCGCTACTGAGAATGTAACACTATGAAGGGATCACAACCCCTGATAACACAAAGTAGGCAATCTACTTGATTGCAAAGATACTATAAAACATTGATATATAACAGAAGATATGTCCTATTTCAGTGGAGGCGGACCTATGGCACGGGTGCCAGAGACAGCACCCAGAGCCTTCTCTGTGGGCACCCAGGCCATCACCCCAGAACGGAGTTCAACAGACAGGTGTAAGATTTCCTAAAATGGTGATTGGTTATGATTCCATCATATCATCATTTATTATATTCATTGTAATATCTCAGTCTTTGAGCCTTCTAGATAAAGATAAGTTACTCTTTAATTTGATTAGAACAACAGCTACAGTAATTTGCATCTAGTTCATCTGGCTCAACTTCATTAGAACTTCAAGGGGATAAACAGTTGCCTGTTCTTTAGTGAAACAATAGCTGGTAGTACCTGTAGTCAATGAAGGCTCCAGTGGTGAGATAGTGCTAGAAGCTAAACATGAAGCACCAATGGGAATTAGCCAAGTAGCCTGATGGTACTTTCTGGAACATCTTAGCATGGATATATGGAAAGTACCATCAGAGAGAGAAGGAGAGCAGAGGGAGCAGAGAGGAAGATAGAAGGATACCATCAAGAGGAGACCAGAAAGACCATCACCCAGAGATCCAATAGTAGGTCATCTTGCTGAGCACCATTTTGGCTTCATACAAGATCCAATAAGGAGAGGTATAAATGTAACTATCTACAAGGGACAAAGGCTGAGATACAAAGTGTATTGTTTGTAGTTTATGTAGTAATTGTCTGTTGTAGTTGTATGGAAAAGGTCTGTTTATTATTACCTATTGTACTCAAAGTAACTTTTATTTTGTATAAATTATAAAACCATAAATTTGTGGTGTTAATTTCTTTGCTACATCATCCCAGAACCTCAAAGAGTATTTATGATAATATTCTTACAGAGGACTCAAAGAATCTTAATCTTCTTGCAATGATGGACAAATTTGCCATCCTCCTTTCAAATGCATTGGTGTTCTCAGGAGGCCGATACGATTGAAAGTTGTAAAAGAACAAGGAGAAATAAATTACTGCTCAAATTGCTGTGCTGGCACTTTGCAATAAATAAGTCTCTTTTGGTTGAAGTTTGGGTACTCAGGCTCTAAAAGGTTCAACATCACAGCTATAGGGTGTATTAATTGTTGTCCAGGTATGTCCTGGTAAGGATTCTGAGCCGTTCCCATGCTGAAATATCAATTTATATTCATGGACAGGTAGCAGTCAGGGAGGTGGAGTTCGGGGTAGTGCTCACCCACCCTCCAGGTGCTGTGTCATGAAAACCCCCACCTACTGTTCTCCATTAAGCCGGAACCTGCCCTGCCTCCCGCATCTCCCCGTCCTCCTGCTCTCACGGTTAAAATCTCGGCAAGCACAGTCGGCTACACGGCGCCGAAGTGTACAAGCTAGATGTCCGAGATTTGAAATGAGAGTGCAGGAAGACCGGGAGACGAGGCAGGGCAGGTATCGGTTCAACGGAGAGCAGTAGGAGGGGTTTTCATAAAGCAGCGGCCTGAAGGGTGGGTGAGCACTTGACTGCTCTACCCACCCGACTGATAGCTTTATGGCCATAGATACAAGTTGATGGGAGAGATTTATCATAAGGCAGGATTTTGCGCTGATGTCTATGTGTTAGACTGGCAGGTTTCCAACAGTCGGATTTATAGTCCTGTGTATGTGCAGTGTTACATGCCTTCTGATGTGCCTTCAGGTGTGTGCGCTCTATGCGAATAGACTGCACCAGTGGTACGTATGTTTAAAATCTGCTCAATTTCTGCCTTCTTGCAATGTTTTTGGACAGGAAATTCTCAGATACCTCAAACATAAAATTGAGCAAAATCTTCAAAATTGAACAAAAACTTCAAAATTGTGCAAGTTTGAGATAAATCTCCCCCCTGAAGTAGCAATGGACCCACATACACCACCTCCTATGTGGTGTAGTTTTGCCAATAAAATTGGCGTTCTTTTGAAAATTTTCAGGTGATAAATGTGGTGTTGCACGCTCTTCGGTGTCTTTTTCCGCCATTGCGAGACTTGAGTTGAGTTTTTTTTCTCGCTAAAAAAAACCTGCAAAAACTATGTTTGTGCAAAATTTTGAGACAATTATACGCCAAGAAGATACATAGGACTAATGATAAATCCCCCCCTCCCCCGATATTTCAGTGTGAGGCTGGCTCAGAATCATTATAAGGGCATACATGTACAACAATTATTACACCCTATAACAGTGACGGAGAACCTTTAGAGATAGAGTGCCCAAACTACAACCAAAATCCACTTCATTATTGTGAAATGCCAACATGGCATTTTAAGCAGTAATTTATTGCTACCTGTTCTTCCGAATGGTGGGACCAGCAGGATGACCTACAGAGATATTGCAGTTCAGTCCACACCTCCTTATTTTTCCCACAGTTCCAAACAGCCAATGAAGTGTTGCTTTAAAATAGCATCGAGAACAGCATCTCTTAAGTTGCCTGGGATTGCAGGAAGATTTGGTCCTGTTTGGTGAACTCTGACCTGAGTGCCCACAGAAATGGCTCTGAGTGCCACCTCTGGCACCCGTGCCATAGGTTTGCCACCACTGCCCTATAGGGTACATTTGGGGGATTAACAGCCGTGCGGCTGCTGACAGGTTCCCTTTAAAGGAAATCTACCACTGGCCCCAGGTAGTTTTTAGGTAATCACACTTGGAGTGCTGTCACGGCCAGTGCTACCACTGCATTTACAAGCGCAGCACTAGCGCAATGGGGGTGTGCCTTGAGCCGAAGTCATTTAATCTTGCAGCAAAATGTGTGCTATTGGTAAACAATTGCATGCGTTTCAATTGAAACGCTAATTACATCAGACCGAAGCATGGCCCCCTGTGCCTGGAAACACAGCACTTTCGGTGCGCAAGCACAGTGTGTGACGGCACCCTAAAATGCCGGCGGTATGATCCTCAAACAGATAAAAATCCACAAATTCAGAGAAAAATGGATTTCTAAAAATATGTAACTTCAGTTGTGAGCTTCATCCAAGCTTCACCGCTCTGCTGGCGCTTATTCATCAATGGGTCTCAGGCATGAGGGGAACTACTCTGCGCTTGTCACCTTATTATTATTTTTAGTGTTACTGAAGAGAAGATCCTGTTTCAGGATTGTACCATCACCTTGCAAGTCTGATTACCTAAAAACTACCTGGGTCCAGTGGTAGATTTCTGTCACAGAACTCATAAAACAACTTTCATCTACCCCAGAGCAGCTGAGATGTTTGTTACTAATCGGTTACATGCTACATTTTAATTCCCAACAACACGTGTAATATAAAGGTGAATTCACAAGCCGCTGATGTGTTGCAGATATTCCCACAAAGAAAATCTGTATAAATTTCTTTTACTCTTTTTTTGCATTATAAACCCCCGTTCACACCATGGTGTCCATCTCTAAGTGTTCTGTAATTTTTAACTTCAGAAATAACGCTAGTTGCAGCATTATTTTTGCAATTATAAATAACAGATACAGAACGGAGGGAGAATGGGTGTAAAGGGGCTACGGACGGTACACCTTTTCAAGTCTGTTCAAAGTGTCCATTATTCTAGTCCGTAGTGGACTAAACTATCAGACACCACTAGCGGTGTTGTGAACTTTGCCTAACACATGGATTTTAGCAATTCCCATTCGGATGAATTTGAGTTTATACAACAAATCTTCTGTGTGTGAATTCATATTCATAGGGTGATAAAGAGTTAAACTTGAGGTGTGGGACAATAATGATGTCAATGCCTCAGATGATAATGAAGTGAGTTTCACCAGCAGTTCAATTACCCCCAGGCCAATTATTGTTTTTTTATGGATTACTGGTTCAATTCATGCCTTTGCCTGCACAGTGATGCATCAGCTGGGACATACATTCCATAGTTGTGAGGGAGCGATCTTACTTCCCACAAGCCTATAGATGAGGGCTGCGCACCTCCACAGAATGACAGAAAATATACACAATATAAGCCCTACAATCACTTACAGCTTCATGATGTACTTGTGCCTATAGGCGACTAGATCATGTGTTTTATTTGTCACAATGGCAGATTTTAATAACAAGGTTGATTTCTGGTAGCACAATACAACAACTACAGTGTATGGTGGCAAGTTTACTAGCAGGTCATTACAGTCCATGGCACACCAGGGATGGCATTAATGTTAGGAGCAGCAAGACATTTTACAAGATTCAATAGTGATTATGAGTCATTTTAGCATCATGTCCACATTTCTAGAAAATCTGTCTAAAGATGGCTCTCTGGCTGCTGGGGAACTACACTTTTCAGCATGCTCTACAAGGCCATATTAGAAGGTACATACAGGCATGTGCTGCAAGAACTACAGCTAATTCAAAAACAGTTGCCAACCGATGTGTAACTGCAGTGCTTAGAATCTATCTTGTCTCAACAGCTGCGGAATCTACTACTACATCAGGACTTTTTCTAGACTAGACATATAGGAAAGTGACAACTACACAAGGATTGTGCCGGGAGTTGTATTTACAGGTAGTACCTGCCAGGCAATTGTAACACTACCCCATTCTCAGTACTATCATGTGGAAACAGACATTGTACACAACAAACATTAAATTGTAGACTTATATGATTTTCTATACACTACAAATCTTGGATACATAGAATAAATATATACACATACACTATTCCTATAACAAGCAATCTGTACATTACACACGTGAAGATGTGCATTACCTGCTAATAGAGAAAGGGGCAGCAGGACCCAGAATAAAACTCCGCACAGGACCTGTAGCTCCATTTGCACACTGCAGGCAGAGGATAGTATAAGTGTAGTCAGTCCCACGTGGAGGATCGGTACCGGGAAGATGTGGGCCCCTGTCAGGCCATGTGTCACTCAGGGACGGCTCCCCATCCAGTTGCTGATGCCCAGAGCAGCTTGTGTGGCACTTGTCCACATTGAGTAGGGGGCAGGTCAATAGTAAGACACCTCCAGAGCAGGACAGCGCCTCCTCCTCCTCCTCCTGGAGAGGTCTGATCAGTTGTGTAACTTCACTTCTGAAGTGGAGTCTTGCCCTGGTCACTCCCCCAAGTTCTTCAGCATGAGCTCAGCAGCACAGGGGCTCCCCACAGGTCTCACTCACTGCCTTTATACAGGACCAGTCTCCACCCTTAGTATTTCCTACCTAAACTCTCCCCTACTTCCTTCCAAATAAAGCCTGTGGCAACACCCACATAACAGTCCCAACCCTGCAGGGTGAGGGGTGCAGGGGGCACTGCCCTGCTGTCCCCACTGCAGTCAGGACACAGACTCTGCCCACCCTCTGCTCTCATCACACAGTGTGGAATGACCACCGGCTGCTGCCAGCACCACAGGGGGCACCGCTACTTGCCCTCTTCTCTCCTCATGATATTAGGGATGCGTCTGTGCCACCTGCTGTGCCTTCTCTCCCTGCCTGCTCCTTAGCCGAGTGCCCAGGTATGCACAATGTGCTTGTGGCACCAGGATACCTGGCTCCCAGCTGCTGCCTGAGCCCTAACTCCTTGCGTCACTGGCTGTGTGCAGGTCTTGGCTCCAGATTGGCTGTTTTGTGTTTTTTCACTTTTTTAATCATTTCATCCCCCCCCCCCCCCAAAAAAAACCTTTGCAAACAGCGCCATCTAGCGTTACTTTTGTATCTATTTCACCCCTGCTGCATCGGTACACACAAGTGCTGAGCAGGGTGTTTAACCATGATAACAATATCTAGTGACACCATAATGTCATAATGTCTACAACTCTCCCTGAATGTCAGGTAATAAAACAGCCGCCTGCAGACATTGTATATCGATATGTATCATTTATTATAACTATACTTACATCTGTACCCTGACACAATATTCTAAAAATCCATAGTAGCAATTTTCTAATGTATACTGTATTTTACGTATAACTGATCACCATCAGTGAATCTCACAGTGGAGTGCTTGAGTGCTACAATGTATTCAGTCTCAATATTGCATACTTCCAGTTATCCAGTTTCAATAGAGAAGTCTAAGGCTACCTGTACACAAATTTTGCAAGAATCAGCCATGAAAATGGGATGTTCACATTTAGGTTTGGAATCAAATCGCTCGCGGGGGGTGTCATGGTCACACATGGCATTTACATTGCATTTTAAATTGCAATACAGTAGAGGAGATTTGCCTAATTACATTTCTGTTAACATTTGCGTTTATAAAACACAATGTTAACATATTTGTTAATGTCTTGTTTTGTTGACATGTCATTAACACATTGTTAACATATTGTGCTAAAATTCCCTGGAACATTCCATAGAAATGTTAACATAAATTAAATTAGGCAAATCCCCTCTCCTGAGGCGTTAAAACGCATGCAATAGGTAACCAGAACCGGAGGGACATTTATCATGGAAGCGTGTATTTAGTTTTTGGGATTTTTGTAAGGCTTTTTGTTTGATTGATATTTCTTAATGGTTTATAAATGAGACATGTGAGCCTGATGCTTTTATGAGACTTGTCTAAAAGGGTTCACAAAAGTCTCAAATGTTTAAGCAACCCCTAAACAACGGTAAAAAGCTTCATAAAAGAGAGTAAAAAAGGTTTGATAACTGCCTCCCTGCCCCCACCCCAATGTTTTGTGGGTAAAGAATGTCCTAGTCAAGAATCATCTATTTATTATAGGCAGCATCAATTTTTTTAAGTAACCCATCAACTTCTATTGGACAAAATGTCAGCGAGTCCCACTCAGACAGTAGTAGACATGTAGACATGGTCAAGACAATCTCCCGCAGTTCAAACCGAGCATCAGTATGGGGAAGAAAGGTGATTTGAGTGCCTTTGAACGTGGCATGGTTGTTGGTGCCAGAAGGGCTGGTCTGAGTATTTCAGAAACTGCTGATCTACTGGGATTTTCACGCACAACCATCTCTAGGGTTTACAGAGAATGGTCCGAAAAAGAAAAAACATCCAGTGAGCGGCAGTTCTGTGGGCGGAAATGCCTTGTTGATGCCAGAGGTCAGAGGAGAATGGGCAGACTGGTTCGAGCTGATAGAAAGGCAACAGTGACTCAAATCGCCACCCGTTACAACCAAGGTAGGCAGAAGAGCATCTCTGAACGCACAGTACGTTGAACTTTGAGGCAGATGGGCTACAGCAGCAGAAGACCACACCGGGTGCCACTCCTTTCAGCTAAGAACAGGAAACTGAGGCTATAATTTGCACAAGCTCATCGAAATTGGACAGTAGAAGATTGGAAAAACGTTGCCTGGTCTGATGAGTCTCGATTTCTGCACCGACATTCGGATGGTAGGGTCAGAATTTGGCGTCAACAACATGAAAGCATGGATCCATCCTGCCTTGTATCAACGGTTCAGGCTGGTGGTGGTGGAGTCATTTTCTTGGCACTCTATGGGCCCCTTGGTACCAATTGAGCATCGTTGCAACGCCACAGCCTACTGTATATCGATATGTATCATTTATTATAACTAGACTTACATCTGTACCCTGACACTATATTCTAAAAATTCATAATAGCAATTTTCTAATGTATACTGTATTTTACGTATAACTGATCACCAGCAGTAAGGCTACATTCACACTGCCGTATGGGGGACGTATATACGGCCGACATATATACGGCTGATATATGTCCCCCATAGGCAGCAATGGGCGCACGGCACCCTACGGGAGCGGTACGGTGCCGCTTGAGTGCTACAATGTATTCAGTCTCAATAATGCATACTTCCAGTTATCCAGTTATCACTTTCAATAAAGAAGTGCCTGAGGGCGCGTTCACACATTGCGTTTTGGTTGCGTTTTCATTGGGTTTGAAACGCATAATTATGAGGTAATTTGATGAGAGGTAATTTGCCTAATTACATTATCGTTTACGTTTGTAAACGTAATGTTAACGCATGTGTTAACAGAATGAATGTGTTAACACTTTGTTAACATGTGCTTGAAGATTGCGTTTACGAAATGTGATGTACGAATGTGATGTACGAAATGTGATGTAATTAGGCAAATCACCTCTCCTCAGCTGTTGTATATATGTTTCAAACACAATGAAAATGCAGGTCAAAACCCAACGTGTGAACGTGCCCTCAGGCTACCTGTACACAAATTTCACAAGAATCAGCCATGAAAATGGGATGTTCACATTTAGATTTGGAATCAAATCGCTCAAGGGGGGTGTCATGGTCACACATGGCGTTTACATTGCTATTTAAATTGCAATACAGTAGAGGAGATTTGCCTATTTACATTGCTGTTAACATTTGCGTTTCTAAAACGCAATGTTGACATATTTGTTGTCTTGTTTTGTTGACATGTCATTAACACACTGTTAACATATTGTGCTAACATTCCATGGAACATTCCACAGAAATGTTAACATAAATGAAATTAGGCAAATCCCCTCTCCTTAGGCCGGCGCCACACGTAGCGCTTTGTCTGCGCTTACAAATGCAGACAAAGTCGCGCCCACCGGGGCGGGCCTCCGCCCGATCGCATCAGCGTTTCTATGGAAACGCCTGCGATCGGGAACGAGCTGCCTGTGTTTTGCGTTAGGCGTTTGCAAGCACAGACAAAGCGCTACGAGTGGCGCTGGCCTAAAGTGTTAAAATGCATTCAATAGGTAACCAGCACCGGAGGGACATTTATCATAAGTATGGAAGCGTGTGTTAAGTTTTTGGGATTTTTTGTAAGGGTAAGGCTTTATGTGAGCCTGTTGCTTTTATGAGACTTTTGTCTAAAAGGTTTGATAACTGCCTCCCCTCCCCACCCCAATGTTTTGTGGGTAAAGAATGTCATAGTCAAGAATCATCTGTTTATTATAGGCAGCATCAATTTTTTTAAGTAACCCATCAACTTCTATAGGACAAAACGTCAGCGAGTCCCACTCAGACAGTGACACGTTCCTCGAGCGAAGAAACACAACGTGTGAATTGATCCAGTTAAATGCAACCATGAGCCTACAATTAAAAATAGTAAAATATTTGTGCAATCTGTGTCTGTGCCAGGCCTGTGTACACAACAATTGAGTGAGTATGGACTGGTGCACTAACACAAATAAAAGCACAGTGTGTAGTAATGTTCCAGCTGTCAAGAAACAGAATGTGGAATATACATAAATATCAGCCATAAAGATTCCTTTCAACCTTTTTCATAAACAGGTCAGTCAAACAAACCTGTCATGGATCTGCTATAAAGCTTGTCTCTACTTTCTAACTGCCATTAAGAAAGGCAGCTGTACACTTATGATAGGTACAATTACTGAGTCATCTGTATGACGCCCAAAAAAGTATTGTGCCAGTCTTTAGTTACATTTAGTTGCATATATTATATATGTCTATCCACTGTAGAAGTGCCTTAAGCAGAGAGACAATCCAGTGTTAAACAGTTTATAGAATAAAGCCTTGACAACACTGTAAAGTTTAGAATCTTACATGTTTTTCATTTATGCATTTATGTTAGGACAATGGCCGCTCACATCAAACTCCTGGTACAAACATGGTATTTTTTTGCAAGAGAGTTTTCAAGTTTTCAGGGCACAGAACATCAAAGGCTCCACAACGACAATACTTGTCCCATAGCTGTGCCCCCTTCTGTCCCTCCACACAGAACAATCAGATGAGAGGCACAAGGACTGTCAGGAGGTTGGCACTAATTCAAAGCGTGAAAACAATAAATTGCTGTGAGTAGAATCTGAGCACAAGATCACATGCTAGTGAAACTGTATACTGCATAGTTTTATAGGATGTTTATGGTAACTTCACATCTATGATGTAACTGCTCCCTATTGGTCACTTTGTGACATTGATCAGTTCCTGAAATTTATTATAAAGAAAAAATACATTAATTAAATTGAAAACAAATGGAAAATTAAATGTAAAACTTGCAAAATGTAAACTTGCAGATTATGCATCCAAGCACTATGCTAACCCATCTAGCCAAAGGTTATGATCACAGCAGATTACTTCTGGATTACCGTGCAAAATGCACACCAAAACTCTGCAAATAAAGGCCAGTGCAATGATTGTGATTGGAGTTTCACAAAACCCCATTCAATTGAAAAATCCACACAAAATAATTATCATAGCCAGGGCTGCATATGCCGTTCCGATGGATCTCCGGCAGCTACCTCCCGGAAAGACATATGTCCGACCTGCACTCCGCTACTACTGGTGGCCTAACCTGGTCAAAGACGTCCAGGATTTCGTTGGATCCTTCACCTCCTGTCCCCGTAATTAGCCTTCTAGCCTGAAACCGGCTGGCTTGTTGCCGATACCCAGTCACCCATGGTCTCACATGGCTATGGACTTTGTCAAAGATCTTCCTTCTTCCTCTGGCAATACCACCATCTGGGTGGTGATTGACCGGTTTTCCAAAAGTTCTGGTGTTCATTGTATAACCAGCTGCAAGTAAATCTGGACTTTTCTTCTGCATATCACCCTCCAGCTGCAAGTAAATCTGGACTTTTCTTCTGCATATCACCCTCAGTCAAATGGCCGTGTAGAAAGGGTGAATCAGATTTTGGGCTGTTACCTCCGCCACTTCGTGCATGTGTGTGTTTGTATTAGGTAGATACAGCAGCTCCAGGATGCAGCCGTGTTACCTTCAAACTTCAATTCACATGGGTACTGACATGTCTGTGTCTCTCACCTGTATAAATAGAGATGCAGCATGTCCGCAGATACGCACAACGAGCCATGCCGTTGACCATCTACACATAACATAGCAGGGGGATGAGAAATGGGAGGGGGAACAGGTGGTGACATCAGTGCTGCTGACCATGTCCCAGCCTCATTTACATGATAAAGAATAGATGTTTTACAACTATTAATGTTTGAATAACGAGATAAAGCCTGGGATGGATCCTTGTTGAGCTGGCCAACAGGAAGAGGTGACCATGACTAGTGGAATACCTATCCAGGTGTACTTTAAAGAAACCTACCTTTCTAATGGTCGGTGTAGCTGTAAACGCCGACACATCTCAGGTGATCGGTGCCGGTACTTACTTTTGTTATGTTATAACCGCGGTATCGCGTTTTAACATCTTTTTAAACTTTATATGCAGAAGCTGCTTCTTCACGCGCGCAAGGAGCTTAACAAAAAGATACAGACCTTGCGCTCGCGCGCTCCTTGCGTCATTTCCTATGTAGATGCTCGCGTCTCGCCCGTACGCATCATCGCCGAAGCAACTTCTGTTTATAAATGTTAAAGTGTTAAACCGCGAGACCGCGGTTAATAACACGAACGAAAGTGTACCGGCCCCAGCTCACCCTGGCTGGTGCTCGGTGTTTACAGCTACCACCTACCATTTGAATGGTAGGTTCCTTTAAAGATCACAGGTCTGTTTTTAGACTTAACTCGTACAAATTGTATGACAATGCCTTGGATCGTACCCTTATCACGTGTTCAAGTCTAGATTATGCTTCCTCCTTTATTATACCCATTAGAAATGTAATGATGTAAGCCACTCACCACCTCCGCTGTGGTTTATTTTGCCAATAAAATTGGCGTTCTTTTGAAATTCCAGGTGATAATGTGGTGTTGCCACTCTTTTGTCTTTTTGCCCCAGTGCGTGACTTTAGAGTTTGCGTTTTTTTCTTCACTACAAATACCTGCAAGAAACTATGTTTGCGCTAAATTTTGCGACAATTATACGCCAAGAAGATACTAGTACTAATGATAAATCCCCCCCAATCCCCCCCCCCCCCCCCATATTTCATGTGAGGCTGGCTCGAATCATTAAAGGCAGCCTGTACAACAAGTTTACAACCCTGCTAAACAGTTGACGGAGAACCTAGAGATAGAGTGCCCAAACTACCACCAAACCACTTAATTAGTGTGAAGTGCCCCCTGGCGTTTCAAGCAGTATTTATTGCTACCGTGTTCTTCGAATCTTTCAATAGTGTCGGCCCCCTGAAGCCAACCAATACATTGAAAGAGCAGGGGCAAATTAGACTATTCAGTGTACTTCTCTTCAGGGTCTCTGTCCAGGTAGAATGGTGGGACAGGCGGATGACCTCCAGAGTTTGCAGTTCAGTCCACACCTCCTATTTTTCCACAGTTCCAAACACGCCAATGAAGTGTTGCTTTAAAATAGCATCAGACACATCTCTTAAGTTGCCTGGGATGCGGAAGATTTGTCGCTGTTTTGTGACACGCTGCTGACTGCACCTAGCCAAGAAATGGCTCTAGTGCCGACCTCTGGCACCTGTGCATAGGTTTTGCCACCCCACTGCCCTATAGGTACATTTGGGGATTACAGCCGTGCGGCTGCTGACAGTTCCTTAAAGGAATCTACCACTGGGCCCCATGGTTAGTTTTTTGGTAATCACACTTGGAGTGCTGTCACGGCAGTCTAAGCACGCATTTACACAAGCGCTTGCACTAAGCTGCATGGGGGTGTGCCTTGGAGCCGAAGCATGTTACCACTTGCAGCAAAGTGTGCTCATTGGTAAACAATTGCATGGCTTGTTCAATTGAAACACTAATTAACATCAGACCGACGCATGTGCCCCCTGTGCCTGGAAACACAGCACTTTCGGTGTGCCACAGCAGTGTTGTACAGCACCCTAAAATGGGCCGGTTCGTATGATGCTCTCCAAACAATAAAAAATCCACAAATATCAGAGGAAAAAAATGGATTCTAAAAAATCTGTAATTCAGTTGTGAGCTTCAATCCAAGCTTCACCGCTCTGCTGGCGCTTTTCATCAAGGGTCTCAGGCATGAGAGGAACTACTCGCGCTTGTCACCTTATTATTAATTTGGTTAGTGGTTACTTAAGAGAAGATCCGTTTACAGATATGACCATCACCTTTAAAGTCTGATTACCTAAAAACTACCCTGGGTCCATGGTAGATTTCCTGTACTGTCACAGAACTAGCATAAACCAACTTTCATCTCCCCCATGAGCAGCTGAGATGTGTTGTACAATCCGGTTACAGCTACATTTAATTCCAACAACACGTGTAATATAAGTTGATTCACAAGGCCGCTGATTGTGTTGCAGATATTCCCACAAAGAAAATCTGTATAATTTTCTTTTACTCTTTTTTGCATTATAAATCCCCGTTCACACCATGGTTTCCTCTCCAAGTGTTCTGTAATTTTGAACTTCAGAAAACCTAGTTCACAGCATTATTTTTGCAATTATAAATACAGATACGAACGGAGGGAGATGGGTGTAAAGGGCTGAGCGGTACTACACTTTTCAAGTCTGTGTGTCAAAGTGCCATTATTCTAGTCCGTAGTGGACTCAAACTATCAGACACCACTAGGCGGTGTTGGTGAACTTTGCCTAACACATGGATTTTTAGCACATTCCCTTCGGTGAATTTGAGTTATATACAACAAATCTTCTGTGTGTTGAATTTCATATTCATAGGGTTGATAAAGAGTTAAACTTGATGTGGAGACATAATGATGTCAATGCCTCAATGATATGAAGTTGAGTTTCACCCAGCAGTTCAATTACCCCCAGGCATTATTGTTTTTTATGGATTACTGGTTCAATTCATGCCTTTGCCTGCACATTGTGCCATCACTGGTACATACATTCATAGTTGGAGGGAGCGATCTTAACTTCCCACAAGCCTATCAGATGAGGCTGCGCACCCTCACAGAATGACAGAAAATTACACATATATAAGCCCTACACTCACTTACCTGTCCATGATGTTACTTGTGCCTTAGGCGACTAGATCATGGTGTTTTTTTTTGTCACACATGGAGCAGATTTTAATAACAAGGTTTGATTTCTGTACGCACAATACAACACTACATGTCGGTGGCAATTTTACTAGCACGGTCATTACAGTCCATGGTCACACACAGTGGATGCATTATGTTTAGGAGCAGCAAGACTTTGACAGCATTCAATAGTGATTATGAGTCATTTAGCATCATGTCCACTCATTTCTAGAAAATCTTCTAAAGATGGCTCTAGGCTGCTGGGACTACATTTTCAGCACTTCTACCAAGGCCATATTAGAGGTACATACAGGCATGTGCTGCAGAAACTTACAGCTAATTCAAAACAGTTGCCAACCAGATGTGTACTGCAGTGCTTAGAATCTATCTTGTCTCAACAGCTGCGCGGAATCTACTACTAACATCAGGACTTTTTCTATACTAGACATATAGGAAAGTGACAACTACACAAGGATTGTTGCCGGATTGTTTTTACGGTAGTACCCTGCCAGGCACTTGTAACACTACCCCCCATTCGCATACTATCATGTCGAAACAGACATTGGTACACAACAACATTAAATTTAGACTATATGATGTTTCTCTACACCTAGAAATCTTGGATAATCGATTAAGATATATACACATCCACTATTCCGAAACAACAGTCTGTACATTAACACGTGAAGATTTGTCATTAACCTCTAATAAAGAGGGCAGCAGGACCCAGATAAAACTCCGCACAGTGACCTGTGCTCCATTTGCACACTGCCAGGCAGAGGATGTATAAGTGGTAGTCAGTCCCACGTGGAGATCGGTACCGGAAAGGTGGGCCCCTTCAGCCATGTTCACTCGGGACGGCTTCCCCTCCAGTTGTGAGCCAGAGTCAGCTTGTGTGGCACTGTCTCAATTGAGTAGGGGGCAGTCACATAGTAATGACACCCCTACCAGGCAGCTCCTGCCCCTCCTCCGTCCTGGAGAGTGCCTGATCAGTTGTGTAACTCACTTCTGAGTGGAGTCTTGCCCTGGTCACTCCCCCCAAGTTCCTTCAGCATAGCTCATAGCAGCACAGGGGCTCCCCAACAGGTCTCACCACTGCCTTTTACAGGACCAGTTCTCCACCCTTATATTTCCTATCCTACCTAACTCCCCTACTTCCTTCCAAATAACGCCTGTGGCATACACCACATAACAGTCCCAACCCTCAGGGGAAGGGTGCAGGGGCACTGCCCTGCTGTCCCCACTGCAATCAGGACCAGCTACCTGCCCACCCTCTGCTCTCACCACACAGTGTGGAATGACTCACCGTCTGCTGCCACACCACAGGGGGCACACCGCTCTTGCCCTCTTCTCTCCTCCAGATATTAGGGAGGCTCTGTGCCACCTGCTGTGCCTTCTCTCCCTCCTGCCTCCTTAGCCAGTGGCCCGGTATGCAATGTGCTTGTGGCACCAGGATCCTGGTCCCAGCTGCTGCCTGAGCCCTAACTCCTTGCGTCACTGGCTGTGTGCAGGTCTTGGCTCCAGATATGCTGTTTTGTTGTGTTTTTTCACTTTTTTAATCATTTCATCCCCCCCCCCCCAAAAAAACCTTGGCAACAGGCTCTAGCGTTACTTTTGTATCTATTTCACCCCCTGCTGCATCGTACACACATTGCTGACAGGTTTTAACCATGATAACAATATCTAGTGACACCATAATGTCATAATGTCTACAACTCTCCCTGATGTCAGGTAATAAAACGGCCCGCCTGCAGACATTGTATATCGAATGTATCATTATTATAATCCCTATACATACATCTGTACCCGAACACAATATTCTAAACATCTAGTATGACAATTTTCTAATGTTATACTGTATTTTACGTAAACGATCACCATCATTGAATCTTCACAGTGGAGTCTTGAGTGCTTACAAAAAAAAAACAAAAAAAATTAGCTCAGTCTCATAGTTGCATACTTCCAGTTATCCAGTTTCCATAAAAGTCTAAGGCTACTGTACACAATTTTGCAAGAACCAGCCATGAAAATGGATGTTCACATAATTTTAGGTTGGAATCAAATCGCCGCGGGGGGTGTCATTGGGTCACACATGCATTTACATTGCATTTTAAATTGCAATACAGTAGCAGGAGATTTGCCTAATATCATTTCTGTTAACATTTGCGTTTATAAAACACAATGTTACATATTTGTTAATGCTTGTTTTGTTGTACATGTCCATAACACATTGTTAACATTATGTGCTAAAATCCCTGGAATCATTCATAAAATGTAACATAAATTAAATTAGGTCAAATCCCCTCTCCTAGCGTTTAAACCATGCAATAGTACCATAACCGGAGGGACTTTTCATGAGAGCTGATTTTGTTTTTTGGGATTTTTGTAAGGCTTTTTGTTATTAGTTTCTTAATGCGTTATAAACTGAGACATTGAGCCTGATGCTTTTTGAGACTTTGCTAAAGGGGTCACAAAAGTCTCAATGTTTTAGCAACCCCTAAACACACGAAAAAGCTACATAAAAGAGAGTAAAAAGGTTTGTAACTGCCTCCCGCCCCCACCCCAATGTGTTGTGGGTAAAGAAGTCCTAGTCAAGAATCATCTAGTTATTATAGCAGCATCAATTTTTTTAAGTAAACCTCACTTTATTGGACAAATGTCATGCGGCCCACTTCAGGACAGTGTAGACATGTAGACATGGTCAAGACCATCTCCCGCAGTTCAACCGAGCATCAGAATGGGGAAGAAAGGGTGATTTGTAGTGCCTTTGAACGTGCATGGTTTGGTGGCCAGAAGGTTAGAAGGGCCAGAAACTGCTGAAGCTCAGGATTTCCAAGCACAACCATACTCTAGGTTTTTCAGAGGAATGGTCTGGAAAGAAACAACATCAATGAGCGCAGTGGTCTGTGGGCGGAAATGCCTTGTTGAGGCCATAGGTCAAGGAGCATGGGCGAACTGCGTTTCGAGCTGATAGAAAGGCAACATGATCAAATCGCCACCCGTTCAACCAGGGTAGGCAGAAGAAGCATCTCTGAACGCACAGTAGGTCGAAGTTGAGGGCAGATGCAGTCTAGCCGCAGAAAATCCAAACCGGGTTGCCACCCTTTCACGCTAAGAACAGAACTAGGCTACAATTTGCACAAGCTCATCAAATTGGACGTAGAAGTTGGAAAAACGTTGCCTGGTCTGATAGTCTCGATTTCTGCTGCGACATTCGGATGTAAGGGTCAGATTGGCGTCAACAACATGAAAGCATGGATCCATCCCCTTGTATCAACGGTTCAGGCTGGTGGTGTCCATGTGGAGGGGAATATTTCTTGCACTCTTTGGACCCCTTGGTACCAATTGAGCTCATTGCAATGCCACAGCCTACCTGAGTATATGTTGCTGACCATGTCCATCCCTTTATGACCAAACAACAATGTAGCCCAACATCTTATGGCTACTTTACAGCGATAATGCCATTTCATAAAGCTGGAATCATCTCAGACTGTTTCCTTGAACCTACAATGAGTTCACTGTACTCAAATGGCCTCCACATCACCAGATCTCAATCCAATAAGCATCTTGGGATGTGGTGGAACGGGAGATTCGCATCATGGATGTGCACCGCAAATCGCGGCAACTGTGTGATGCCATCATGTCAATATGGACCAAAATCTCTGAGGAATGCTTCCAGCACCTTGTTGAATCTATGCCACGAAGGAATTGACAGTTCTGAAGGCACAGGGGTCCAACCCAGTTTACAGCATGGTGTACCTAATAAAGTGGCCGGTGAGTGTTATATTATATATATATATATATATTATATGTATATATATATATATAACTCACCATAAAGATTCCGTTCAAACCTTTTTTCATAACAGGTCAGTCAACAAACCTGTCATTATCTGCTATAAGCTTGTCTCTACTTTCTAACTGCCATTAAGAAAGGCAGCTGTACACTTAGATAGGTACAATTACTGAGTCATCTGTATGACGCCCCAAAAAAGTATTGTGCCAGTCTTTATTACATTTAGTTCATATATTATATATGTCTTACCACTGTAGAAGTGCCTTAAGCAGAGAGACATCCAGTGTTAACAGTTTATAGATAAGCCTTGACAACACTGTAAAGTTAGAATCTTACATGTTTTTCATTTATGCATTTATGTTAGGACAATGGCCGCTCACATCAAACTCCGGTACACATGGTATTTTTTTTGCAAGAGAGTTTTCAAGTTTCAGGGCACAGAACATCAAAGGCTCCACAACGACAATATGTCCCATAGCGTGCCCCTTCTGTCCTCCACACAGAACAATCAGATGAGAGGCACAAGGACTGTCAGGAGGTTTGGCACTAATTCAAGCGTAAAACAATAAATATTGCTGTGAGTAGAATCTAGCACAAGATCACATCTAGTGAACTGTTATACTGCATAGTTTTATAGGAGTTATGGTTAACTTCACATCTATGATGTAACTGCTCCTCTATTGGTCACTTTGTGACATTGATCGATTCCTGAAATTTATTATAAGAAAAAATACATTGATTAAATTGAAAACAAATGGAAAATTAAATGTAAAACTTGCAAATGTAAACTTGCAGATACATCCAAGCACTATGCTAACCCATCTACCAAGGTTATGATCACCAGCAGATTACTTCGGATTACCGTGCAAAATGCACACCAAAAACTCTGTCAAATAAAGGCACGTGCAATGATTGTGATTGGAGTTTCAACAAAACCCATTCAATTGAAAAAAATCCACACAAATAATTATCATAGCCAGGGCTGCATATGCCGTTCCGATGATCTCCGGCAGCTACCTCCCGGAAAGACATATGTCCGACCTGCACTCGAAAGAATCTGTCGGGTCTTCGCGCTCTGCCCTGATCCCCCTACTACTGGTGGCCTAACGGTCAAAGACGTCCAGGATTCATGGGATCCTTTACCTCCTGTGCCCGTAATAAGCCTTCTCGCTGAAACCGGCTGGCCTTGCTTCCGTCGATACCAGTCACCCTGGTCTCACGTGGCTATGGACTTTTGTCAATGATCTTCCTTCTTCCTCTGGCATACCACCATCTGGGTGGTGATTGACCGGTTTTCCAAGAGTTCTGGCGTCATTATGTAACACGCTGCAAGTAAATCTGGACTTTGTCTTCTGCATATCACCCTCAGTCAAATACGGGCGGTTGTAGAGAAAGGGTGAATCAGATTTTGGGCTGTTACCTCCGCCACTTCGTCTTAGCCCATCAAGATGACTGGTCCTGTCTGCTGAGTTCTCCTATAACTCCCTGTATTCTTGGTCTGCTGGAGCAGCTCCTTTCTTTGTGGTCTATGGTCGAATCCCTCATCTTCCTCTGTCTACTCCCTCGGAGGTTCCTGCAGTAGAGAAACTGGTACAGGATCTCAAATCGATTTGGGAACAGATCCGAGCCACAGACCGCACTAAGACCCAGGCTGATAAGAAGCGTCAGACTCCTCCTGTCTTCTCTCCGGGTGACAAGGTGTGGTTGTCTTCCAGATACGTCCGGCTGAAGATTCCTAGTTACAAGCTTGGTCCCCCCCTTCCTTGGCCCTTTTAAAGTAATTAAACGCATCAATCCGTTGGAGTACAAGCTCCGCCTTCCTCCTACGATGCGCATCCCGAATTCCTTCCATGTCTCCATCCTGAAGCCTGTCATCTTGAACCACTTCTCTCAGCAATCTCCTCCTCCTGCTCCAGAGGCTTATTCAACGGATGTCTACGAGGTTAAAGAGGTACTGGACCTGAAGACCATGAGAGACCATAAGCGGTTCTTCCTTGTTGACTGGAAGGGATTCGGCCTGAAGAGAGATCCTGGGAGCCAGAGAAGAATATTCTGGACTGTACTCTCCTCTTAAGATTTCTTTGGACCAAGAAGAGGGGGAGGCCGAAGGATGGGAGGGGGGTAGTCACGGGCGTCCCTGCAATCCATGTCTTGGATTGCAGGCACACCCGTGCCCCTCTCCGTGGTGGCGTCCCTCCTCACTTACCTCTCCACGCTCCTGCTTAATCCTCATCTGGTCGGAGCATGCGTACCCGCTCCCTAGGGCGTGTGCGCGCCGGCTCTCGAAGATTTAAAGGGCCAGCGCACCGCTGATTGGGGCTGGCCACTTCCAGGTTTTCCTTATAAGCCGGCTGCTCCCATCAACCCCCCGCTGGATCTTTGAGCTTCATGCCATTGAGAAAGCTTCCTGAGAGTATTCCCTGTATTCCCACTGACTCTGCGACCCTGCTGCCTGCCTTGAACTTCTGCCACATGATTTCCTGGCGTTCCTGTACCTCGACCTTGGCTGCCACCGCGGGCTATTGGCACCTGTGGAACGTCCTGGTGGCACCATGCCGTAGCAATTCCATCCTGCTTTGCGGCGGGCTCTGGTGGAGACCGGGTGCCACTTAGAATCCGGTCCCAGGTGTCGGCTAGTGTCATCGTCCGCGATGGTCCAGGGGGTTCACTGACCCCGAGCCCTAACAATTAGATCATCATCTATGAGGTACTAGATGTCACTAATGCATCTCAGAATATGTAGTCAGTCACACTGTGCCAGTCAACTTGCTTTTAATGATGTTAACAATTGTTATTTGTACTCCCTGATGTTAGGATCAGTGGATCCTCTGGACCACCGCGGGAGATGTAACTAGCCAACACCCGGAACCGGAGCCTAGCGGCACCTGGTATTCACCAGAGCCCGCCGCAAAGCGGGTTGGACTTGCTGCGGCAGGATACCACTAGGTCGTTCCCAGGTGTGACTAGCCCACGGTGGCAGCCGACGGTCGAGGTACCTTAGCGGATGACAATCTCGTAGTCAGGTCCAGGCACAGGGTCAGGGCAGGCGGCAGAGATGCAACGTCAGGTTCAAGTCCGGGGTCAGCAACAGGAGGTCCAGGCAGGTGGGAATGGGAACACAGGCACACAGCAACAGGGAGGAACTCAGGTAACACGGCAACACAGGACTCAGGAACGGGAACACACAGGAATACACTGGAACGCAGGAATACAGGAATACGCAGGAACACAGGAATACTAAAAGGGAGTAGGTATTTTTGAGGCTGTGTTCACATGTGGCGCTTGCCTTGCATTAGAAACCAAGACAACCCCTATTGGGCGGTGCTTGGCCTGATCGCATATATGTTTCCATAGTAATGGATGTGATCAGTAACGAGTAACCTCCGTTTTGAGATGTGTGGACCCGAACTTTCCGAAAATCAATGATATAAGACTGTTCAGGCAAGTCAGCAAGCAGGCAGTTTGTGAGGGTGAACAATGGGAAATAATGCTTGATAAAGATTCATTGCGAATCGAAACGTCGAGCTTATCATGTTTGGATGCACATTTAAATAAACTTTCTGGAATTTAATCTCTGGTGCTGTGGCTCCCTCCTTGAAGACTGTTGATTCCTGGTTTCTTGCATCAGAAACTTCGGCCGCAGGCACCACCACAACCTCCTCTAAAAAGAAAAGGATTGCTGTCCTACTCTTCTATTTCAATGGGAAATAATACACAATACAATCAATACAAGATCTGTCATGGATCTGCTATAGAAGTAGAATCTTGGATGTCCAGTAGCTATTAAGATGCAACTGTCAGATTTTCAGCCATACACTTATTCAGAGCCCCTCCGTGTTGCAGATACACAGGTTGTTACAGTCTGCATGGAGCAATCCTCCTCCCACTGTGTGCTGAAATCTCCTCTTCTGCAGTGAGATTACATCAGACAGAGGGTGGGGGAAGTGCTAAAGGAACAGAGGGGAGGGGGAGACAGTCTGATATCCTGTGAAGCTGCAGCACAGAGGGGCTCTGGTAACATATGCAACATCCCCCACCGGGGCTTAGCCTTTTCTCGGGGCCTGGAGTCAGCCGGGGCCCGCAGTACCTGAGTGGCTGGCGGTTGCGGCCTAGGCACGCTAGTGTCACTGTGCTTGGTATGGGGACCGGAGGGCTGTCCTACAGCCTGGCAGGTCTCCAGCAGGGTGGTGTTGGCAAGAAATGATGAGGGAGAGGCTGCTTTAGCGGATCTCCCTGGGGCAACCCTTTGGTGTCTAGAGTATTAGTCTCTGTGTGGTGGAATGCTAGCTGTACAGAGTCTGTACTGGAGTAACTCCAGTCTGCTTCTGCAGACTCCTGGGTCTGACTGCTCTCCAGAAGTGTTCTCTAGAACATTCCTGGCCAGGGGTTTTGTTACTCCCACTGGTCAGGTGGTGGCTACTCCTCCAATCACATCTCAGCTCACAGAAACAGTGTGTAACACATGTGATTGGCTGACACATATGACATCAGACAAAACACTTAACTCCTGCCTTACCAGGCAGGATCTACCACTGCAATGTTCCCCTGTGTCCTATACTATGTAGTGTGATTGTAGTGACATGATGTGGGGTTGCTGACTAGACCCTACACAGCTGCAAGCTACATGGTGGGACGTATTCGCAACCACTCTTGCATGCCTTGCTCGGCGAAAGGTTTGTGGCACATAACTTTATGTTTTAGAAGCAAGGAAGCCATTGATAATAAATATAAGATGATCATGGTACCTGGGTGTAGGTGCCCCTGGTTTATCATGGTGGATATTGTATTGTAAGAAAGGAGGGGGGCAAGGTAGCAATGCCTGAGATTTACCGACTAAGTTTGGGTACACTAAAAATGAAAAGAGAGGAGGAGGTTTGTACCTCTGAAGTCTCCCACAGAAGCCCTTATATGTAAGAAAAGTGGCGTGCAAGGCAAGTGCGGAAGAAATTTAAACAAGTTTGCTCAAAAACAGCCTTGCACAAAAGTTTGAAACTTTCACACAAAAAAACTGCCGTTTGTATAATATGAAGTGGTTAGCTTGTTCCTTTAGAATGAATTACTAAGTTATAGCAAATAAACTGCTAGGACAAAGTTTGCAGAATATGGCTTGTGAAAGTTGCATTCCCTAAAAGAAGGATGAAATCATTTCCCTCGCTGTTATGATTCATTGTAAAAGATTTAAAGTAAGAAATATGCAGTGTATGTGCCGAAGCTGTAATATAATAACATGGCTGCAGAGCAATGTATTATACCTCCAGAATGAAAGGATCTTCATAGAACTAGACTGTGTCTTGTGTCTGACATCTGGAACTGAGAAATACATTTGTTTTCAATCAGATGCCAGATTCTTTCCACATAAGTGTATACGCATTTCAATGTATATGCAGTTGTGTTTGATATTCTTATTAAGTGCAAGTGGATAATATAACATTGCTGCCACCATCCTACTGTGTCTGGAAGTGTAAGAGACGTCATGCTGCTTTTACAATAACCTAAACAAAACATTTTTATCAATGTGAGATGACTTCACATGAGCCATTCACTTCATTAAAAGGGATATATGAAGCAAACCATACATGCAAATACTATACTTTACAGAGCTCTACGGCTAAATAAAACTCCTTAAAGGGGTTCTCCGATCATAGCAAGTTAGGCCCAATCCACATGATAGTGTCTAACTTCCTCATAAGTGTGGGTCTTAGTGAAGGAATCCCCACAGATCACGAGAATGGGATCCAATGTACCCCCATCGCACCCAAGATGACCGATGCGGCCAGTCATACATGTACTGGCTGCTCCGCTCATCTCTATGGTGCTGACAGAGAGATGTGCTGACAAATGCCGCGCTTATCTATGTCCTTCAGCTTCTGGGGTGCAGCTGGCAGTTATATCTATCCTCACTGATTGGCAGAGGTTCATGTTTGGTTCCCAATAAAGGGCGGCGCTACAACTTAGCGCTTTGTCCCTGGGCTTTGCAAAACGCAAACGCAGACAAGCACCCACCGGGCGGGCCTGGCCCGCTCGCATTCGGCGTTTCTATGAAACGCCTGCGATGGGAACGAGCGCCGTTTTGCGTTAATTTAACAGAAACACGGCGGCTCGTTTCCGAACGCATCAGAATCACACACGATGCGATCGGGCCGTAGGCCCACCCCGGTGGGCGCACTTTTCTGCGTTTGCAGCGCAGAAAAGCGCTACGTGTGGCGCCGGCCAATTGCCCATAGTAGGGCCACAAAAATGACCGTTAAATACACCTTTCTCTCGTACTCCCTCTTCTAATCTAGCCAAAAGTCTAAAATAGATACATAAAGATAATAGAGCGAATTAACCCCTTCATGTTGCAGCGTTTTTTTTCCTACTGAGCTTTTGAGGGCTTGTTTTCTGAGTAAAAATTTACTTCCATGAGTTTTATATCAAGAATGCACTAAAGAGGGGCGTGGCTAGCCAGCGTCACAAGATGGCAGCCGTGACCTCAGAGCTCTGATCTCGCTCCAATTAAGCTCAGCTGAAAGCAGGAGCCCACGCTGGCCACCCGAATTAAAGGAAACGCTTCGGGGAAGGGAGCAGAACCTCCGCTCCACAACCGAACGGAACCGTAGCATACCTCGGCCCCTTAACGCTACTTGCGACCGATCTCCCGCCGGCTGAATCGTCACACACTTGCGGCCGCCATCCCTTCCTCGCCACGATGGAAGCCGGATGTGACAGTGAATCGTGACACTAAAGGGGACAGCATGCCAATTCCGCCCACAGCAAGCGTCCGGCGCCGCGGCCCTCCCCTAACCCACCACCACCGAGGGAAAGGGTGAGTCGGCGAACCAGCCGCCAACAGTTTTAGCTGCAACAGGAACGGCATTACGGGGCACGATATTCTCAGAGGGCAGACAAGCCCTGCAAGGGGGCAACCTCCCCCAGTCCCCAAACACTCTAAGGGGAGAGGGCATACTCATATAGCCACCTCACACGGCAGCCTCCCTAAACAGCATGCTATCGCAAAGGGGGAAAACATATGTGCAGCTGCACAGGTCTATAACACCCACAAGTGACCCATCCTACTTCCCCCCACCTTGCCAAAGCCTCAAAGACATTAAAACCTCCCTCACCGAACCCCCCACAGTGGGACTCAGAAGACATGCAAGATGAGGACATAGGAGCTAACTCCGTCCTTCACTGATATCAAGACCCTCTCCTGTAGGGCTTCGTCCCCTGATCATCAACCAGCTCTGAGGTAAAACTTCCCCAATACATAGATGACATCTCTACAAGCCTTCTACAGAATCTTTCATCTAAAAGAGGATTCAGAATGCTTCTTACAGAAGTGACAGATGCTTTTAAGCTAAATCACTGAATGCGCCAAGAACCTCAGCACATACAGCCGCATAGAAGTCTAGAACAACCACCGATGATAACCGGCTAATTATGTCACAAGTCAAATGGGGGTGTGTAAGCATCTCACAACGGACGTCCTGAGGGACATGACCAGACAGAAAATTTCCCCCTAGAAAAAGGATCTGGATAATCGGGGTAGAACGGAGCAATATAGAAGTGCGAGGCTGTCCCTAGTGAATGGGAGAGAGACGTGAAAGCACCCGACATCCTTGTTCAGCTACAGTCCTCGGTGACACTCATTCATATCAAATTCGAAAGAGCCATAGGGGCACTCAAAGCCAAAGACGTCAACTGCTAACCCCCCTAGACATTATATGTTGCCTGCAAGATTTTGAACTTACGGAACGCATCATTTGCAGCCCAGAAAGCACAGAGATGTGATCTTTAAGGAGCAAAGTACAGCTATTCCAAGATCTTTCCTGGATAACACTACAGAAAAGAAGACACCACCTGCGCCCTCTACTGAATATTCTGAGACAGCACAATATAATTACAAATGGGGGTTTCCATTTTTTTTTCGCCCCTCTCACAGCAACTAAGATGAAGATCTGCCACTCTACGTCCTATTTCGAACCTGGAAACTTCTGCACACGTTGGACAGGCCAGTTGCAATATTGAGGACTGGAAATTGCGTACCCCCCCCCCATGCTGCACCAGTAAATGGGACACTGTCCAAAGAAGATAGGAAGGCCATCAGGGGCTCCAGAGAGAAAAACCACCACCCTACGTACACTCTCTAAACAAAATAGTATCCTTTGCAATTTTTCTCCTTAGAGACTCTTTTCATGTATGTACATTAAGCCACATACTGGTTCTTTACTACTTACCCAAAGTTGCCAGGGATCAGGGCATTGTTGGTTTGTTGTTAACAAGTTACCACGTTAGTTAGAATCTTGAGTACGGGGCTTAGACCGCCTAACCCACCATACAAAGGTTGTACCCTAGCCTTCTCTGGTGACCATAGGGAGGCCTGGGCCAACCGGCTTTTATCCTGTGCTGGCAACATGTGGCGGTTTGGTTATAGCCCCTAACCCAAGGGTGAGAAGGTAGTCTCTGCCCTTGAGGTATATACTGAGTCAGTAGTGTATTATTTGTCCGAATTTGTCTTGTTATTCCCCCCCCCTTATTCTTCCCCCCCACCTTTTTTTTTTTTTCTCTCATTAGTTCCAAGTTTTTTCTGGCGATAACAGAAAGGGAACTATCGTCTTCGGGAGAACCTTATACCTGAGGTTTAAGTTGCTGTGACTCCAAAGCTCGAGCGCATTCCAGCATTGGTGTCCTTTTCATAGGGTAAGCTTAGCAACTCTTACAACATGGTAAAAGATCCTCACACTTACGTCAATGGGCTGACCTCTCCTGCAAAGAGAAGACTAACCTGCTTAAAGACTTAAACTGCAGACAGCGGATATAGTCTTCCTGCAAGAGACCCTTAATGAACTTCTAAGGTTACATTTGCCTTTGCCACCACTGGTATCTTGTCCTATGTTAGCATCACACTACAGCACGAAGGCAGGAGTGGCGATCCTCCTTGTCTGCCCATGCCCGTACAGGGGATTTCATCAGTCCTCAGACCCTATGGGTAGATTATATTATACTTGCAGGGTCAGCCTTGACGGATCCCCAATACACCTTTGTATATTATGCCCCCGAACTCTTCCAATCGATTTTTAAACAGGGTCCTGAATAAATCTCAAACTACCATCTGCCCTCTATTGGTAGGAGTGGTTTAATCTTATTTTCTCTGAAACAAGGAATAGACTAGCTTCTAACAAATGCCCCGGTGCTTAGGTCCCAAAGGATGGGGCTATGATGATTGTCCGCAAACTGAGAAGGCCGTGTATGCCTTTATAACATCTAATGGCGTGTTTGCAGGCCTACAGCCAGGCGTACCCACAATTTTAACGCATGTTACACGATGCGGAGGTGGTCTTCTCATGGTCTAACCACGCCAACCGGTGACATTACGACTGAGGGAGACTTCCACCATACACGCACATGCTTTGGAGCCTAAATGAGAGCGTTATTGAAAACCACCCCACCACTAAAGACTCTCATTGTGGCGCCTTAACGGGTATTCCGGGAATCTGAAACGTCTGACCAAAAAAACCCTTAGATATAAAGAACTGAATACCCCAATACTCTCATGTCATTGGTCACAAAACGGAGCTAAAATATTTGGATTTTCTCTGATTACACAATTATGGCCCTCTCGGAAAGTAGTGAGTTATCACCACATGGCCGCCACTGGCAACTACCAGTTCCATGATCCTTATTCTCAGTACCTCCTCCTAACCACTTATGCTCTGCCCCAGTGATGATGAAGAGGTTTTCCTTGCCTGTTACCGGTAATATTAAATGATGTGTAACTGCATCACCACACACTGGCCATACTGGATGTCACTGCAACCAACCGACGACCGCCAAACATAGTGGTGATCAACATGACCCTGCCAGGGCAGCTACAGGACATGTGATTTGGACAAGTGACCATCTTCTTTTCTGCGACAGTACCGTCGCATAGGAAATTGATTAAAGGGCCCGTAGCATTTTAATTCTTCCTTACAGTGCATGTCCACACCATTTTTCTGCTCTGGAAGCCAAAAATTTTTAAATAACAACAATTACACCATTGCTTATATTTGGTGCCCACTTGTATAGAATGATGCTGATTCCTGGAATACCCCTTTAAGGATATTTCCAATTCAATGTCGACTAGTCCCATACAATCAACCTTATGGAAGCACATAAGGCAGTGGCATGTGAGGACATTGTATAGACCACGGGGCAAGGACAAAAAAAGACAGGATGAAGACAGAGCTGGAATTAAGAAAGGAGTTAGGTTGGCAGAGGCAAACTTGACCTCTAAACCTCTTGGGAGACTGAGGAAATTAATAGAGTTAGTAGAATTACTCAACTCAAGCAGGTAGAAAAAATTGCTGACATTTTCTAGACACGATTTCTAGAAAGGGGCATAAAAGCCACACACTACTGGCGCGACAGTTACAAGAAAAAGAATCCCCCAGCCCCCACACGTCATTATGGATCAACTCAGCAGTGACTTGTTCATAAGTTTCCTTTTCTAACCTATATTCCTTACCAGACCTCTTTACCCCGATCGGAAATAGAAAGGGAAATGGTTAACGAGTTGTCCTAGACCCTGTTGCCCTGCCCCGACACCGGCGGACGCCGTTAAAGGGCCCATGGGATATGTACTGGGCAACAATCTCGTAGGGCAATTACCTAGCCGCCGGTAGGACTGTACTTTATCTGGATTCGGGTAATTAGAGTCCCCGCCCACCCTTCCCTCCCTGAATTGTCTGTCTTGTGTTTGGAATGTTTTGTGTTTTCATACAATTATCTGTTTAAAGCAGATGATGATGCAAAATATCTTACTTAGGCTATATTCACACGAACATATGGGGGACGTATATACGGCCGATGTATATACGGCCGATATACGTCCCCCATACACTTCTATGGGCGCACGGCACCCTACGGGAGCGGTACGGTGCAGTACACGTGCGGCACCGTACCGTTCCGTACCCGGGAAAAAGATAGGACATGTCCTATCTTTTCCCGTAATACGGCGCCGTGCGCCATAGGTTGCTATGGAGAGGGGCGGGGGTGAGCTGCGCTCACCTCCTCCTCCTCTCCCCGTACACTGCCGTTGCCCGCTACGGTACGGTACGGGCGGGCAACGGTAGTGTGAATGTAGCCTTAGAGTGGAGCAGACTTAACTGTTTGTACATCTCTTTTTTTCTCTTCCTTATTGCAACTATGTTGGTAGATACAAATGTTTGTAACAAGTTTATTGCAGTTACGAATTTTTTATAATATTTAAGTCTTATGACCGGAATTCCGGTAAAAATTGTACATCTTATGTAAAGTTCTTTACCTTTCCTGTATGAAAAAATTTAAATAAAAATACAGTTAAACAAAAAAAATGCACTAAAGACAAAATGAAACCCTGCACAACCAATGTATTAATCTAGGTAAAGCCAACACATAAATATGAATGTACAACACAAAAGAAATGCTATGTATCATAAGGCCCAACAATAAATGATCAAGTTTATTAATGCAAGTAGGTGGTGGAAATAGTCAGTGCAAGTGAAGTACAGCAGCACAAATGCTTGCAACTGCACCCAGTATTATGCTGCTTGATATGTACATACATATGCAAACAGTTACGGCCCATTGATAAGAATAGGCCTGTTCTATATTGTTGGATATTTGCATATCATTGTTACTAGAAAGCAGGAAAATTATTGAAATTATCAGTAATAAAATCTTGTAATTTAGAAGCCACCTGCATTATTGCAATTATGCACAGCAGGCTGCTGTATCATGACAGGTTATTTATAAGCAAGTTGGTCTACATCCAAAATAGGCACACCTTCCTTTTCATTAATACAGCTACAAAGGGGTTTATACACAAATAAGTAAGTTTACCAGGGCAACTATAAATTTAGTACTAGAGACATTAGTGGGGACCCCCCCCCTTCCCCCAGGTTCATTAGTTTCCCCCATACTCAAATGCAAATTTGCGCCCCACCCCCTCCCTCGCATCAAGTTTTTTGTGTAATATTTTGACAGCTCCACGAACCTAGAGGGGATTACCCCGTAATTCTCGTGTATAGCACCGAGTTTTTCAGCACAAAAAATGTGCTGAAAAACTGTCCCTCGGCTTATACACGAGTCAGTACATATAGTTAAAAATATTAAAAAAATTATAAAGTTAATACTCACCCCACCTCCGGTGGCCCGATGTGCACGCTGGTCCCCCAATGTCCCGCGGGCTCTCTTCTGGCTTCCGCCCCGTCTCTCTAACTTCGTGCTGGGCACCACCATGTTTTCTCCCAGGCCGCGCGCCTAGTATGGACGTCAGCAGTGGCGCGTCTACTAGGCGCCTTCCGGGAGAGACAATGGGCGGCGCCCAGCACGAAGTTAGGAAGAAAAAGACGGGCGCGGAAGCCAGAAGAGGCCCCGCAGACATTGGGGACCACCTGCAGTCGGGGCCACCGGAGGGTGAGTTTATTTTTTTTATGCTAGGAAGGTGTATACTACTGGTGGCAGTGCTGTATACTACTGGTGGGGGTCTGTGACCAATGCATTTCCCACCTTGGCTTATACTCAAGTCAATAGTTTTTCCCAGTTTTCCATGGTAAAATTAGGGTCTAGGCTTATACCTGGGGTCGGCTTATACTCAAGTATATCAGGTTAGCTGAGGGTGGGATAGTATTAGTGGTTATATTCCTGTACATAGGGACATTATTATAGTAGTATATATTCCTGTACTAGTAGGGGGCAGATTATTGTAGTTATATTCCTGTACATAGGGGGCAGTATTATAGTTCTTATATTTTTGTACATAGGGGCAGTATTAATGTACAGGGGGACTAGCTAAAGGCGAGACTAGCTGGGGGGGGGGGGGGTAGGACCTGGGGCAAGCCCAGGTGTTAAAAAGTGGTAACAGACATTAAGGAGGGCTACCTGAATTAGAAGAACAAAGGGGAGCAGTATTAACAGTTATAATCTTGTACAAATTTCACAGAGACCAAAAGTTCTGGCTGATAAGATATACAGTCCCAACTTACATACATTTTCAACTTAAGAACAAACCTACAGACCCCATCTTGTATATAACCTGGGGACTGCCTGTATTATATTAGTTATATTCTTGTACATAGGGGGCAGTATATAGTAGTTATATTCTGTACATAGGGCAGTATTATAGTAGTTTATATTCCTGTACTATAGGGAGCAGTATATAGTAGTTATATTCCTGTACATAGGGAGCAGTATATTAGTAGTTATATTCCTGACATGGGACAGATTTATAGTATTTTCTGTACATAGGGAGCAGTATTATAGTAGTTATTTCTGTCATAGGAGCAGATTAATAGTTTTTCCTGTACATAGGGAGCAGTAGTTACATTCCTGTACATAGGGGGCAGTTTATAGTAGTTATATTCTTGTACATAGGGCAGTATTATGTAGTTACATTCCTGTACATAGGGGGCAGTATTATAGTAGTTACATTCGCTGTACATAGGGGGCAGTAGCATAGTATATAGTCCTGTCATAGGGGCCAGTATATATTAGTTTATTCTTGTACATGGGGGGCAGTATTATAGTAGTTATATTCTTGTACATAGGGGCAGTATTATAGTAGTTACATTCCTTACTAGGGCAGTATTTATAGTAGTTACATTCCTGTACATAGGGGGGCAGTAGCATAGGTATTATATTCCTGTACATAGGGGCCAGTATTATAGTGTTATATTCTTGTACATAGGGGGGCAGTATTATATATAGTTATATTCTTGTACATAGGGGGCAGTATTATAGTAGTTATATTCCTGTACATAGGGGGCAGTATTATAGTAGTTAATTCTTTACTAGGGGCAGTATTAAAGTATTTATTTCTTACAATGGGGCAGTAGTATGGTATTATTTCCTGTACAAGGCCAGTATATAGTGTTATATCTTTTTCGCCCAGGCAATAAAAGGCTAAAATCATCCTGTCTACCGTAATAAGTATAAATAACTGTCTGGGAGCAGGCAGGGCACAGTACTGGGTATACCAGACCCCTGCTTGCAGCCAGTTATTCACAATTATTACCTCTGCATGGTTCAGACAATTTCCATCATTTATTCTATCTTGTTTGTGCGCTGTATTGTAGTCTGCTCTAGGGTCTGTGCTACGTATTTGTACAATAAGGATATAGAACTAGTGGTTTCTCGGGGGGAATTTGAGCTGTACTGTGGTTTTGGAGCATCTAGATTTTAGCTAAGGTAGTGGTATGACAATGTGGCTCTCGAAATGGAAAAGGTTGTGCACTCCTGCTTTAAGACTGTAGTGTAATGTAATATTAATAACTGATGAAGTTTTCATACTGTTGGTTGGTCACTGTCACTCTCCCAAATTCGCTGCCCTCTTCTAACAAGGTGCTAGGTCCTTGGATATCATACAATATATTGGCCTCAAGTGGCCCTCATCTTCACTGTACATCTGGGAATTCCTGCAAGTGCATCCTCACCACCACTCTGTATGGCTGGCACTGGCCAGCTGACCCCTGCCAACAAGGCATCAAGCCCTTATGTGCATGTGTGTGTTTGTATTAGGTAGATACAGCAGCTCCAGGATGCAGCCGTGTTACCTTCAAACTTCAATTCACATGGGTACTGACATGTCTGTGTCTCTCACCTGTATAAATAGAGATGCAGCATGTCCGCAGATACGCACAACGAGCCATGCCGTTGACCATCTACACATAACATAGCAGGGGGATGAGAAATGGGAGGGGGAACAGGTGGTGACATCAGTGCTGCTGACCATGTCCCAGCCTCATTTACATGATAAAGAATAGATGTTTTACAACTATTAATGTTTGAATAACGAGATAAAGCCTGGGATGGATCCTTGTTGAGCTGGCCAACAGGAAGAGGTGACCATGACTAGTGGAATACCTATCCAGGTGTACTTTAAAGAAACCTACCTTTCTAATGGTCGGTGTAGCTGTAAACGCCGACACATCTCAGGTGATCGGTGCCGGTACTTACTTTTGTTATGTTATAACCGCGGTATCGCGTTTTAACATCTTTTTAAACTTTATATGCAGAAGCTGCTTCTTCACGCGCGCAAGGAGCTTAACAAAAAGATACAGACCTTGCGCTCGCGCGCTCCTTGCGTCATTTCCTATGTAGATGCTCGCGTCTCGCCCGTACGCATCATCGCCGAAGCAACTTCTGTTTATAAATGTTAAAGTGTTAAACCGCGAGACCGCGGTTAATAACACGAACGAAAGTGTACCGGCCCCAGCTCACCCTGGCTGGTGCTCGGTGTTTACAGCTACCACCTACCATTTGAATGGTAGGTTCCTTTAAAGATCACAGGTCTGTTTTTAGACTTAACTCGTACAAATTGTATGACAATGCCTTGGATCGTACCCTTATCACGTGTTCAAGTCTAGATTATGCTTCCTCCTTTATTATACCCATTAGAAATGTAATGATGTAAGCCACTCACCACCTCCGCTGTGGTTTATTTTGCCAATAAAATTGGCGTTCTTTTGAAATTCCAGGTGATAATGTGGTGTTGCCACTCTTTTGTCTTTTTGCCCCAGTGCGTGACTTTAGAGTTTGCGTTTTTTTCTTCACTACAAATACCTGCAAGAAACTATGTTTGCGCTAAATTTTGCGACAATTATACGCCAAGAAGATACTAGTACTAATGATAAATCCCCCCCAATCCCCCCCCCCCCCCCCATATTTCATGTGAGGCTGGCTCGAATCATTAAAGGCAGCCTGTACAACAAGTTTACAACCCTGCTAAACAGTTGACGGAGAACCTAGAGATAGAGTGCCCAAACTACCACCAAACCACTTAATTAGTGTGAAGTGCCCCCTGGCGTTTCAAGCAGTATTTATTGCTACCGTGTTCTTCGAATCTTTCAATAGTGTCGGCCCCCTGAAGCCAACCAATACATTGAAAGAGCAGGGGCAAATTAGACTATTCAGTGTACTTCTCTTCAGGGTCTCTGTCCAGGTAGAATGGTGGGACAGGCGGATGACCTCCAGAGTTTGCAGTTCAGTCCACACCTCCTATTTTTCTCCACAGTTCCAACACAACGCCAATGAAGTGGTTGCTTTAAAATAGCATCAGACAACATCTTTGAAGTTGCCTGGGATTGCGGAAATTTGTCGCTGTTTTGTGAACGCGTGATGACTCCCGGCCCAAGAAATGCTCTAGTGCCGCCTCTGGCACCGTGCATAGGTTTTGCCACCCACTGCCCTATAGGTCATTTGGGGATTAAACAGCCGTGCGGCTGTGACAGTTCACTTTAAAGGAATCTACCACTGGGCCCCATGGTAGTTTTTAGGTAATCACACTTGGAGTGCTGTCACGGCCAGTCTAGCACGCATTTACACAGCGCTAGCACTAAGCTGCAATGGGGGTTGCCTTGGCCGAAGTCATGTTACCCTTGCAGCAAATGTGTGCTATTGGTAAACAATTGCATGCTTTCAATTGAAACAGCTAATTAACATCAGACCGAGCATGTGCCCCCTGTGCCTGGAAACACACACTTTCGCTGTGTGCACCAACAGTGTGTGACAGCACCCTAAAATGGGCCGTCGGTATGATCTCTCAACAATAAAAAAAATCCACAAATATCATGAGAAAAATGGTTTCTAAAAAATATGTATTCAGTTGGAGCTTCAATCCAAGCTTCACCGCTCTCTGGCGCTTATTCATCAATGGGTCTCAGGCATGAGAGGAACTACTCTGCGCTTGTCACCTTATTATTATTTGGTTTAGTGGTTACTGTTAAAGAGAAGAATCCTGTTTATAGATCTTACCATCACCTTTAAGTCTGATTACCTAAAAACTACCGCCTGGGTCCATGTAGATTTCCTGCTGTCACACGAACGCATAAACCAACTTTCATCTACCCCAAGCAGCTGAGATGTTTGTACTAATCGGTTACACGCTACATTTAATTCCAACAACACTGTAATATAAGTTGAATCACAAGGCCGCTGATGTTTGCAGATATTCCCACAAAGAAAATCTGTATAAATTTCTTTTACTCTTTTTTGCATTATAAACCCACGTTCACACCATGGTTCCCATCTCTAAGTGTTCTTAATTTTGAACTTCAGAAAAACTCTAGTTCAGCAGCATTATTTTTGCAATTATAAGATAACAGATACAGACGGAGGGAGATGGTGTAAAGGGCTGGTACGACGGTACACCCTTTTCAATCTGTGTGCAAAAGTGCATTATTCTAGTCCGTAGTGGACTAAACTATCAGACACCACTAGCGGTTTTTGTGAACTTTGCCTAACACTGGATTTTAGCAATTCCCCTTCGGTGATTTGAGTTGATATACCACAAATCTTCTGTGGTTGAATTATATTCATAAGGGTTGATAAAGAGTTAAACTTGATGGTGGAGACATAATGATGTCAATGCCTCAGATGATAATGAAGTGAGTTTCTCCCAGCAGTTCAATTACCCCAGGCATTATTTTTTTTTATGGATTACTGGTTCAATTCATGCCTTTGCCTCACATGTGCAGTCACTGGTACATACATTCCATATTGTGAGGGAGCGATCTTAACTTCCCACAAGCCTATGATGAGGCTGCGCACCTCCACAGAATGAACAGAAAATTACACATATTAAGCCCTACAATCACCTACCTCTCCTGATGTTACTTGTGCCTTAGGCGACTGATCCATGGTGTTTTTTTTTGTCACAATGGAAGATTTTAATAACAAGGTTGATTTCTGTCGCACAATACAACAACTACATGTCAGGTGGCATTTTTACTAGCACGGTCATACAGTCCATGTCACACCAGTGGATGGCATTATGTTTAGGAGCAGCAAGACTTTGTACAGCTTCAATGTGATTATAGTCATTTTAAGCATCATGTCCCACCATTTCTAGAAAATCTTCTAAAGATGGCTCTGGGCTGCTGGGAACTACTTTTCACATCTTCTACCCAGGCCATATTAGAGGTACATACAGCATGTGCTGCAGAACTTACAGCTAATTCAAAACAGTTGCCAACCAGATGTGTAACTGCAGTGCTTAGAATCTATCTTGTCTCAACAGCTGCTGGATCTACTACTACATCAGGACTTTTTCTAGTACTAGAACATATAGAAAGTGACAACTACACAAGGTTGTTGCCGGATTGTTTTACAGGTAGTACTGCCAGGCACTTGTAACCTACTACCCCCATTCGCAGTACTATCATGGTCGGAAACAGACATTGGTACACAACAACCTTAAATTGTAGACTATTATGATGTTTCTCATACACTATACCAAATCTTGGATACATAGAAAAATATATACACATCACTATCCTGATACAAGCAGTCTTGTACATTAACACGTGAGATGTGTCATTACCTCTAATAAGAGAGGGCAGGCAGGACCCTAATAAAACTCCGCACAGTGACCTGTAGCTCCATTTGCACCTGCAGCAGAGGATGTATAAGGGTAGTCAGTCCACGTGGAGATCGGTACCGGAAGTGTGGGCCCCTGTCAGCCATGTTCACTCCAGGGACGGCTTCCCCATCCAGTTGTCTGAGCCAGACAGCTTGTGGTGGCACATGTCCACATTGAGTAGGGGGCATGTCCATAGTAAACACCTCCTACCAGGACAGCTCCTCCCCTCCTCCTCCTGGAGAGTGCCTGAATCAGTTGTGTAACTCACTTCTGAGTGGAGTCTTGCCCTGGTCACTCCCCCCAGTTTTCCTTCAGCATGAGCTCACTCGCAGCACAGGGGCTCCCCAACAGGTCTCACCACGTGGCCTTTACAGGACCAGTGCTCCACCCTATATTCCACCTACTCTACTCCCCTACTCTCCTTCCAAATAACGCCTGTGGCATACACCACATAACAGTCCCAACCCTGCAGGGGAAGGGTGCATGGGGCACTGCCCTGCTGTCCCCACTGCAGTCAGGACCACTACCTGCCCACCCTCTGCCTCATCCACCAGTGTGGAATGACCAACCGGTCTGCTGCCATGCACCACAGGGGGCACAACGCTCTTGCCCTCTTCTCTCCTCATGATATTCAGGGAGTGCGCTCTGTGCCACCTGCTGTGCCTTCTCTCCCTCCTGCCTCCTTAGCCAGTGGCCCGGTATGCAATGTGCTTGTGGCACCAGGATCCTGGTCCCAGCTGCTGCCTGAGCCCTAACTCCTTGCGTCACTGGCTGTGTGCAGGTCTTGGCTCCAGATATGCTGTTTTGTTGTGTTTTTTCACTTTTTTAATCATTTCATCCCCCCCCCCCCAAAAAAACTCTTGGCAACAGGCTCTAGCGTTACTTTTGTATCTATTTCACCCCCTGCTGCATCGTACACACATTGCTGACAGGTTTTAACCATGATAACAATATCTAGTGACACCATAATGTCATAATGTCTACAACTCTCCCTGATGTCAGGTAATAAAACGGCCCGCCTGCAGACATTGTATATCGAATGTATCATTATTATTAATCTCCTACATACATTCTGTACCCGAACACAATATTCTAAACATCACTAGTAGCAATTTCTAATGTTATACTGTATTTTACGTTCAACGATCACCATCATGTGAATCTTCACAGTGGAGTCTGAGTGCTACAACAAAAAAAAAACAAAAATTAGCTCAGTCTCATTAGTGCATACTTCCAGTTATCTCAGTTTCAATAGAAAGTCTAAGGCTACTGTACAGCAATTTTGCAAGAACCAGCCATGAAAATGGATTTTCAATCACATTTAGGTTGGAATCAAATCGCGTCGCGGGGGGTGTCTGGCACACATGCATTTACATTGCATTTTAAATTGCATACGTAGCAGGAGATTTGCCTAATTCATTTCTGTTAACATTTCGTTTATAAACACAATGTTACATATTTGTTAATGCTTGTTTTGTTGACATGTCATAACACATTGTAACATTATTGTGCTAAAATTCCCTGGATCTTCACATAGAAATGTAACATAAATTAAATTAGGTCAAATCCCCTCTCTGAGGCGTTTTAAACGCATGCCATAGTACCAAACCGGAGGACCATTTATCATGAGCTGATTTATGTTTTGGGATTTTGTAAGGCTTTTTGATTGATATGAGTTTCTTAATGGTTTATAAACTGAGACATTGAGCCTGATGCTTTTTGGACTTGTGCTAAAGGGGTCACAAAAGTCTCAATGTTTAAGCAACCCTAAACACGGTAAAAAGCTGCATAAAAGAGAGTAAAAAGGTTTGTAACTGCCTCCCGCCCCCACCCCATGTGTTGTGGGTAAAGAAGGTCCTAGTCAAGATCATCTATTATTATAGCAGCATCAATTTTTTAAGTAAACCTCACTTCTTTGGACAAAAATGTCAGCGAGTGCCCACTCAGACATGTTAGACATGTAGACATTGGGTCAAGACACATCTCCCGCAGTTCAACCGAGCATCCAGTATGGGAAGAAAGAAGGGATTTTGTGCCTTTGAACGTGCATGGTTGTGGTGGCCAGAAGGTTAGAAGGTGCCACAAACTGCTGATAGCTCAGGATTTTCAAGCACAACCATCTCTAGTGGTTTTTCAGAGAATGGTCTGAAAAGAAAAAACATCAAGTGAGTCGCAGTGTCTGTGGGCCGGAAATGCCTTGTTGAGGCCAGAGGTCAGTAGGAGAATGGGCGACTGCGTTCGAGCTGATAGAAAGGCAAACATGATCAAATCGCACCCGTACACCAGGTAGGCAGAAGAAGCATCTCTGAACGCACAGTATGTGAAGTTGAGGGCAGATGCGAGCTACTACACGCAGAAGACCCAACCGGGTTGCCACCCTTTCAGCGCTAAGAACAGAACTAGGCTACAATTTGCACAAGCTCATCAAATTGGACGTAGAAGTTGGAAAAACGTTGCCTGGTCTGATAGTCTCGATTTCTGCTGCGACATTCGGATGTAAGGGTCAGATTGGCGTCAACAACATGAAAGCATGGATCCATCCCCTTGTATCAACGGTTCAGGCTGGTGGTGTCCATGTGGAGGGGAATATTTCTTGCACTCTTTGGACCCCTTGGTACCAATTGAGCTCATTGCAATGCCACAGCCTACCTGAGTATATGTTGCTGACCATGTCCATCCCTTTATGACCAAACAACAATGTAGCCCAACATCTTATGGCTACTTTCAGCGATAATGCCATTTCATAAAGCTGGAATCATCTCAGACTGTTTCCTTGAACCTACAATGAGTTCACTGTACTCAAATGGCCTCCACATCACCATATCTCAATCCAATAAGCATCTTGGGATGTGGTGGAACGGGAGATTCGCATCATGGATGTGCACCGCAAATCGCGGCAACTGTGTGATGCCATCATGTCAATATGGACCAAAATCTCTGAGGAATGCTTCCAGCACCTTGTTGAATCTATGCCACGAAGCAATTGACAGTTCTGAAGGCAAGGGGTCCAACCCAGTTAACAGCATGGTGTACCTAATAAAGTGGCCGGTGAGTGTTATATTATATATATATATATATATTATATTATATATATATATATATCAGCCATAAAGATTCCGTTTCAAACCTTTTTTCATAACAGTCAGTCAACAAACCTGTCATTATCTGCTATAAGCTTGTCTCTACTTTCTAACTGCCATTAAGAAGGCACTGTACACTTATGATAGGTACAATTCGAGTCATCTGTTATGACGCCCCAAAAAGTATTGTGGCCAGTCTTTAGTTACATTTAGTTCATATTTATAATGTCTACCACTGTAGAAGTGCCTTAAGCAGAGAGACATCCAGTTTAACAGTTATAGATAAGCCTTGACAACACTGTAAAGTTTAGAATCTTACATGTTTTTCATTTATGCATTTATGTTAGGACAAGTGGCCGCTCACATCAAACTCCGGGTACACATGGTATTTTTTTTGCAAGAGAGTTTTCAAGTTTCAGGGCACAGAACATCAAAGGCTCCACAACGACAATTGTCCCATACTGTGCCCCTTCTGTCCTCCACACAGAACATCAGATGAGAGGCACAAGGACTGTCAGGAGGTTTGGCACTAATTCAAGCGTGAAAACATAATATTGCTGTGAGTAGTAATCTAGCACAAGATCACATGCTAGTGAACTGTATACTGCATAGTTTTTATAGGAGGTTATGGTGAACTTCACATCTTGATGTAACTGCTCCTCTATTGGTCACTTTGTGACATTGATGAGTTCCTGAAATTTATTATAAGAAAAAATACATTATTAAATTGAAAACAAATGGAAAATTAAATGTAAAACTTGCAAATGTAAACTTGCAGATTATGCATCCAAGGCACTATGCTAACCCATCTACCAAGGTTATGATCACAGCAGATTACTTCTGGATATACCTGCAAAATGCACACCAAAACTCTTCAAATAAGGCCGTGCAATGATTGTGATTGGAGTTTCAACAAAACCCCATTCAATTGAAAAAATCCACACAAATAATTATCATAGCCAGGGCTGCATATGCCGTTCCGATGATCTCCGGCAGCTACCTCCGGGAAAGACATATGTCCGACCTGCACTCGAAAGAGGATTCTGTCGTGGGTCTTCGCGCTCTGGTCCCTGATCCCCCTACTACTGGTGGCCTAACCTGGTCAAAGACGTCCAGGATTTCATGGGATCCTTTACCTCCTGTGCCCGTAATAAGCCTTCTCGCCTGAAACCGGCTGGCCTGTTGCTTCCGTTGCCGATACCCAGTCACCCGTGGTCTCACGTGGCTATGGACTTTGTCAATGATCTTCCTTCTTCCTCTGGCAATACCACCATCTGGGTGGTGATTGACCGGTTTTCCAAGAGTTCTGGCGTCATTATGTAACCAGCTGCAAGTAAATCTGGACTTTGTCTTCTGCATATCACCCTCAGTCAAATGGCCGTGTAGAAAGGGGTGAATCAGATTTTGGGCTGTTACCTTCCGCCACTTCGTCTAGCCCATCAAGATGACTGGTCTGTCTGCTGAGTTCTCCTATAACTCCCTGTATTCTTGGTCTGCTGGAGCACTCCTTTCTTTGTGGTCTATGGTCTATCCCTCATCTTCCTCGGTCTACTCCCTCGGAGGTTTCCTGCAGTAAGAAACTGGTACAGGATCTCAAATCGTTTGGGAACGATCCGAGCCCAAGACCGCACTAAGACCCCACTGATAAAGCGTCATCCCTCCCTGTCTTCTCTCGCGTGACAAGTTGGTTGTCTTCCAGATACGTTCCGCTGAAGATTCCTAGTTACAAGCTTGGTCCCCCCTTCCTTGGCCCTTTTAAAGTAATTAACGCATCAATCCGTGGAGTACAGTCTCCGCCTTCCTCCTACGATGCGCATCCCGAATTCCTTCATGTCTCCATCTGAACCTGTCCTCTTGAACCACTTCTCTCAGCAATCTCCCTCCTGCCCTCAAAGGCTTATTCACGGATGTTCTACAGGTAAAGAGGTACGGCCTGAAGACCATAGAGACCATAAGCGGTTTCTCCTTGTTGACTGGAAGGATTCGGCCTGAAGGATATCCTGGGAAAAAAACCCCCAGAGACGAGATATTCTGGACTGTACTCTCCTCTTAAATTTCTGGACCAAGAAGAGGGGGAGTCCGAAGGATGGGAGGGGGGTTTCACGTGCGTCCTGCAATCCATTGTCTTGGATTGCGGGCCAACCGTGCCCTCTCCGTGGTGGCGTCCCTCTCACTTACCTCTCCACGCTCCCTGCTTAATCCTCACTGGTCGGAGCACTGCGTACCGCTCCCTAGGGCGTGTGCGCCGCCGGCTCTCGCAGATTTAGAGCCACGCACCGCTGATTGGGCTGGCCACTTCCAGGTTTTCCTTATAAGCCGGCTGCTCCCATCAACCCCCCGCTGGATCTTGAGCTTCAAGCCATTGAGAAAGCTTCCTGAGAGTTTCCCGGTATTCCCACTGACTCTGCGACCCTGCTGCCTGCCTTGAATCTTCTGCCACATGATTTCCTGGCGTTCCTGTACCTCGACTTGGCTGCCACCGCGGCTATTGCACCTGTGGAACGTCCTGGTGGCACATGCCAGCATTCCATCCTGCTTTGCGGCGGGCTCTGTGTGGAGACCGGTGCCACTTAGAAATCCGGTCCAGGTGTCGGCTAGTGTCATCCCGTCCGATGGATGGTCCAGGGGGTTCACTGACCCTGAGCCCTTAACATTAGATCATCATCTATGAGGTACTAGATGTCACTAATGCATCTCAGAATAGGTAGTCAGTCACACGGTGCCAGTCAACTTGCTTTAATGATGTTAACAATTGTTTTTGTAGCTCTCCGATGTTATGATCAGTGGATCCTCTGGACACCGCGGGAGATGTAACTAGCAACACCCGAACCGAGCCTACGTCACCTGGTATTCACCAGAGCCCGCCGCAAAGCGGTGGACTTGCTGCGGCAGGATACCACGGGCGTTCCGAGTGACTAGCCCACGGTGGCAGCCGGACGGTCGCTAGGTACCTTAGCGGATGACAATCTCGTAGTCAGGTCTCAGGCACAGTCAGGGCGGCGCATGAGATGCAACTCAGGTTCAAGTCCGGGGTCAGCAACAGGAGGTCCAGGCAGGTGGGAATGGGAACAAGGCACACGCAACCAGAAGGAACTCAGGTACACGGCCAACACAGGACTACAGAACGGGAACACACATAATACACTGGAACGCGGAATACAGGAATACGCGAGAACACAGAATACTAAAAGGGAGTAGGTTTTTTGAGGCTGTGTTCACATGTGGCGCTTGCCTTGCATTAGAAAACCAGACAACCCCTATTGGCGGTCTTGGCCTGATCGCAATATGTTTCCATTAGCTGATTGATCAGTAACGAGTAACCTCCGTTTTGAGATGGTGTGTACCCGAACTTTCCACGAAAATCATGATATAAGACTGTTCAGCACATCAGCAACAGGAGTTTGTGAGGTGACAATGGGAAATAATGCTTGATAAAGATTCATTGCGAATCGAAACGTCGAGCTTATCATGTTGATGCACATTATAAATAAACTTTCTGGAATTTAGCTCTGGTGCGTGGCTCCTCCTTGAAGACTGTTGATTCCTGGTTTTGCTCAAACACTTCGGGCGCTCACCACCACAACCTCCTCTAAAAGAAAATTGCTGTCCTACTCTTCTATTTCAATGGGAAATAATACACAACATCAATACCAAGATCTGTCATGGATCTGCTATAGAAGATAGATCTTGTGTCCAGTAGCTATTAGATGCAACTGTCGATTTTCAGCCATACACTTATTCAAGCCCCTCCTGTTGCAGATCACATTTGTTACGAGTCTGCATGGAGCAATCCTCCTCCAACTGTGTGCTGAAATCTCCTCTTTCTTGCAGTGGATTACATCAGACAGAGGGTGGGGGAGTGCTAAAGGAACAAGGGGAGGGGAGACAGTCTGATATCCTGTGAGCTGCAGCACAGAGGGGCTCTGGTAACATATGCAACATCCCCCACCGGGGCTTAGCCTTTTCTCGGGGCCTGAGTCAGCCGGGGCCCCATACCTGGTGGCTGGCGGTTGCGGCCTAGGCACGCTAGTGTCACTGGGCTTGGTATGGGGACGCGAGGGCTGTCCTACAGCCTGCAGGTCTCCAGCAGGGTGGTGTTGGCAAGAAATGATAGGGAGAGGCTGCTTTAGCGGATCTCCCTGGGCAACCCTTTGGTGTCTAGAGTATTAGTCTCTGTGTGGTGGACAGGGTGCCTTGTGATGATGACGCCGTAGTAGCAGGGACCAGACAAGGCAGAGGTGAAAAAACAACTTACATTGTTTTTATTGGAACCGACAGGAACCGCAGCAACTGCCTTAACAAATGTTGGAGTGCTGAGATGCAGTTGGAGGGAGCCACAGGATGTAGAACATCAGCCTGGATGCAGAGGCATGCTGGGAGGTACCTGGAAGGATGCTTCGCTTGTCCTGGTTGCTTCAGGTATCACCCTTAAGGTAGGATGATACCCCTTTCCTCACTACACTACTCCACTCTTAGTTCCACTCTTCAGGCGAGGGCAGGTCTTCCTGCTCTGGTCTGGTATGCTAGCTGTACAGAGTCTGTACTGGAGTACTCCCCGTCTGCTTCTGCAGACTCCTGGGTCTGACTGCTCTCCAGAAGTGTTCTCTAGAACATCCTGGCCAGGGGTTTTGTTACTCCCACTGGTCGGGTGGTGGCTACTCCTCCAATCACATCTCACTCACAGAAACAGTGTGTAACACATGTGATTGGCTGACACATATGACATCAGACAAAACACTTAACTCCGCCTTACCAGGCAGGATCTACCACTGGCAATGTTCACCCTGTGTCCTATAAGGACTATGTTTGTGTGTAGTGACTGGCTGTGGGCTGACTAGACCCTACACAGCTGCAAGCTACATGGTTGGGACGTATTCGCAACCACTCTTCTCTGCCTTGCATCGGCGAAAGGTTGTGTTGCCATACTTTATGTTTTAGAGCAAGGAAGCCATTGATAATAATATAAATCATCAGGGTACCTGGGTGTAGGTGCCCCTGGTTTGTCCTGGTGGATTGTATTGTAGAACGGAGGGGGGGGGGCAAGGTGCAATGCCTGACATTTACTGACTAGTTTGGTACCTACACAATAAAGAGAGAGGAGTGTGTACCTCTGAATCTCACCAAGCCCTTATATAAATAAAAGTGGCATCAGCAAGTCGGAAGAAATTTAACACAAGTTCGCTCAAAACAGCCTTGCACAAAAGTTTGAACTTCACCACACAAAAAACTGACATGGGGTGTAAGTTTCTACCTACCTACTGGCTTAAATTTCCCATCAGGTTTGTATAAGTGAAGTGGTATCTTGCCCTTTAGAATGAATTACTAGTATAGCACATAACGTGCTAGGACCAAGTTTGCAGAATATGGCTTGTGAAGTTCATCCCCCCTAAAAAAGGGTGAAATCATTTCCCTCGCTGTATGATTCAAATGTAAAATTTAAAGTAAAGAAATATGCAGTGTATGTGCCGAAGCTGTATATAATACATGCTGCAGAGCAATGTATTACACCTCCAGAATGAAGGATCTTCTAGAACTAGACTGTGTCTTTTTGTCTGACACTGAACTGAGAAATACATTTGTTTTCAATCAGATGCCAGATTCTTTCCACATAAGTGTATACGCATTTCAATGTATATGCAGTTGTGTTTGATATTCTTATTAAGTGCAAGTGGATAATATAACATTGCTGCCACCATCCTACTGTGCTGGAAGTGTAAGAGACGTCATGCTGCTTTTTACGATAATCTAAACAAACATTTTTATCAATGTGAGATGACTTCACATGAGCCATTCACTCATTAAAAGGGATATAGAGCAAACCATACATGCAAATACTATACTTTACAGAGCTCTACGTCTAAATAAAATTCCTTAAAGGGGTTCTCCGATCATACAGTTAGGCCCAATCCACATGATAGTGTCTATCCTTGCTCTAAGTGGGGGTCTTAGTGCAGAACCCCCACAAGATCACGGAAGGGATCCAATGTACCCCATTGCACCCAAGATGACCGATGCGGCCAGTCGTACTGTACTGGCTGCTCCGTTCATCTCCATGTGTGACAGATAGATGTGTCTGACAATGCCAAATGCCCGCGCTTATCTATGTCCTTCAGCTTCTGGGGTGCAGCTGGCAGTTATATCCGTCACTGAGTGGCAAGAGGTTAATGTTGGTTCCCAATAAATTGCCAAATAGTAGGGCTACAAAAAGGGACCTTAAATACACCTTATCTCTCTACTCCCCTCTCTTCTAATCTAGCCAAAAGTCTAAGGAATAGATATAATAAAAGATAATAGGAGGGGAATTAACCCCTTCATGTGGCAGCGTTTTTTCCTACGGAGCTTTGTGAGGGCTTGTTTTCTGAGTAAAAAATTTTACTTCTCAGTGATGTTATATATCAAAAATGCACTAAAGAGGGGCGTGGCTAGCCAGCGTCTGAGATGGCAGCGTGAACTCAGAGCTCCTGATCCCTGGCGCCAATTACGCTGAAAAGCAAGAGCACACGCTGGCACCGAAGCTAAGGAAACGCTTCGGGAAGGAGCAGAAACCTCCTGCTCCACAACAGAAGCGGAACCGGAGCGTACCTCGGCCCCTAGACCGCTACTTGCGACCGATCTCCCCGCCGGCTGAATCGTCACAACACGTGCAGCCGCCATCTTCCGCGCCACGAGGAGAGCCGGAGGTGAGAGTGAATCGTGACACCATAAAGGGGACAGCATGCCAATTCCGCCCACAGCAAGCGTCCGGCGCCGCGGCCCTCCCCTAACCCACCACCACCGAGGGAAAGGGTGAGTCGGCGAACCAGCCGCCAACAGTTTTAGCTGCAACAGGAACGGCATTACGGGGCACGATATTCTCAGAGGGCAGACAAGCCCTGCAAGGGGGCAACCTCCCCCAGATCCCCAAACACTCTAAGGGGAGAGGGCATGACTCAGGATAGCCACCTCACACTGCAAGCCTCCCCTAAACAGCATGCTATCGCAAGGGGGAAAACCTACAGTGCAGCTGCACAGGTCTATAACACCCACCAGTGACCCATCCTACTTCCCCCCACCTGCCAAAGCCTCAAAGACATTAAAACCTCCCTCACCGAACCCCCCACAGTGGGACTCAGAAGACATGCAAGATGAGGACATAGGAGCTAACTCCGTCCTTCACTGATATCAAGACCCTCTCCTGTAGGGCTTCGTCCCCTGATCATCAACCAGCTCTGAGGTAAAACTTCCCCAATACATAGATGACATCTCTACAAGCCTTCTACAGAATCTTTCATCTAAAAGAGGATTCAGAATGCTTCTTACAGAAGTGACAGATGCTTTTAAGCTAAATCACTGAATGCGCCAAGAACCTCAGCACATACAGCCGCATAGAAGTCTAGAACAACCACCGATGATAACCGGCTAATTATGTCACAAGTCAAATGGGGGTGTGTAAGCATCTCACAACGGACGTCCTGAGGGACATGACCAGACAGAAAATTTCCCCCTAGAAAAAGGATCTGGATAATCGGGGTAGAACGGAGCAATATAGAAGTGCGAGGCTGTCCCTAGTGAATGGGAGAGAGACGTGAAAGCACCCGACATCCTTGTTCAGCTACAGTCCTCGGTGACACTCATTCATATCAAATTCGAAAGAGCCATAGGGGCACTCAAAGCCAAAGACGTCAACTGCTAACCCCCCTAGACATTATATGTTGCCTGCAAGATTTTGAACTTACGGAACGCATCATTTGCAGCCCAGAAAGCACAGAGATGTGATCTTTAAGGAGCAAAGTACAGCTATTCCAAGATCTTTCCTGGATAACACTACAGAAAAGAAGACACCACCTGCGCCCTCTACTGAATATTCTGAGACAGCACAATATAATTACAAATGGGGGTTTCCATTTTTTTTTCGCCCCTCTCACAGCAACTAAGATGAAGATCTGCCACTCTACGTCCTATTTCGAACCTGGAAACTTCTGCACACGTTGGACAGGCCAGTTGCAATATTGAGGACTGGAAATTGCGTACCCCCCCCCCATGCTGCACCAGTAAATGGGACACTGTCCAAAGAAGATAGGAAGGCCATCAGGGGCTCCAGAGAGAAAAACCACCACCCTACGTACACTCTCTAAACAAAATAGTATCCTTTGCAATTTTTCTCCTTAGAGACTCTTTTCATGTATGTACATTAAGCCACATACTGGTTCTTTACTACTTACCCAAAGTTGCCAGGGATCAGGGCATTGTTGGTTTGTTGTTAACAAGTTACCACGTTAGTTAGAATCTTGAGTACGGGGCTTAGACCGCCTAACCCACCATACAAAGGTTGTACCCTAGCCTTCTCTGGTGACCATAGGGAGGCCTGGGCCAACCGGCTTTTATCCTGTGCTGGCAACATGTGGCGGTTTGGTTATAGCCCCTAACCCAAGGGTGAGAAGGTAGTCTCTGCCCTTGAGGTATATACTGAGTCAGTAGTGTATTATTTGTCCGAATTTGTCTTGTTATTCCCCCCCCCTTATTCTTCCCCCCCACCTTTTTTTTTTTTTCTCTCATTAGTTCCAAGTTTTTTCTGGCGATAACAGAAAGGGAACTATCGTCTTCGGGAGAACCTTATACCTGAGGTTTAAGTTGCTGTGACTCCAAAGCTCGAGCGCATTCCAGCATTGGTGTCCTTTTCATAGGGTAAGCTTAGCAACTCTTACAACATGGTAAAAGATCCTCACACTTACGTCAATGGGCTGACCTCTCCTGCAAAGAGAAGACTAACCTGCTTAAAGACTTAAACTGCAGACAGCGGATATAGTCTTCCTGCAAGAGACCCTTAATGAACTTCTAAGGTTACATTTGCCTTTGCCACCACTGGTATCTTGTCCTATGTTAGCATCACACTACAGCACGAAGGCAGGAGTGGCGATCCTCCTTGTCTGCCCATGCCCGTACAGGGGATTTCATCAGTCCTCAGACCCTATGGGTAGATTATATTATACTTGCAGGGTCAGCCTTGACGGATCCCCAATACACCTTTGTATATTATGCCCCCGAACTCTTCCAATCGATTTTTAAACAGGGTCCTGAATAAATCTCAAACTACCATCTGCCCTCTATTGGTAGGAGTGGTTTAATCTTATTTTCTCTGAAACAAGGAATAGACTAGCTTCTAACAAATGCCCCGGTGCTTAGGTCCCAAAGGATGGGGCTATGATGATTGTCCGCAAACTGAGAAGGCCGTGTATGCCTTTATAACATCTAATGGCGTGTTTGCAGGCCTACAGCCAGGCGTACCCACAATTTTAACGCATGTTACACGATGCGGAGGTGGTCTTCTCATGGTCTAACCACGCCAACCGGTGACATTACGACTGAGGGAGACTTCCACCATACACGCACATGCTTTGGAGCCTAAATGAGAGCGTTATTGAAAACCACCCCACCACTAAAGACTCTCATTGTGGCGCCTTAACGGGTATTCCGGGAATCTGAAACGTCTGACCAAAAAAACCCTTAGATATAAAGAACTGAATACCCCAATACTCTCATGTCATTGGTCACAAAACGGAGCTAAAATATTTGGATTTTCTCTGATTACACAATTATGGCCCTCTCGGAAAGTAGTGAGTTATCACCACATGGCCGCCACTGGCAACTACCAGTTCCATGATCCTTATTCTCAGTACCTCCTCCTAACCACTTATGCTCTGCCCCAGTGATGATGAAGAGGTTTTCCTTGCCTGTTACCGGTAATATTAAATGATGTGTAACTGCATCACCACACACTGGCCATACTGGATGTCACTGCAACCAACCGACGACCGCCAAACATAGTGGTGATCAACATGACCCTGCCAGGGCAGCTACAGGACATGTGATTTGGACAAGTGACCATCTTCTTTTCTGCGACAGTACCGTCGCATAGGAAATTGATTAAAGGGCCCGTAGCATTTTAATTCTTCCTTACAGTGCATGTCCACACCATTTTTCTGCTCTGGAAGCCAAAAATTTTTAAATAACAACAATTACACCATTGCTTATATTTGGTGCCCACTTGTATAGAATGATGCTGATTCCTGGAATACCCCTTTAAGGATATTTCCAATTCAATGTCGACTAGTCCCATACAATCAACCTTATGGAAGCACATAAGGCAGTGGCATGTGAGGACATTGTATAGACCACGGGGCAAGGACAAAAAAAGACAGGATGAAGACAGAGCTGGAATTAAGAAAGGAGTTAGGTTGGCAGAGGCAAACTTGACCTCTAAACCTCTTGGGAGACTGAGGAAATTAATAGAGTTAGTAGAATTACTCAACTCAAGCAGGTAGAAAAAATTGCTGACATTTTCTAGACACGATTTCTAGAAAGGGGCATAAAAGCCACACACTACTGGCGCGACAGTTACAAGAAAAAGAATCCCCCAGCCCCCACACGTCATTATGGATCAACTCAGCAGTGACTTGTTCATAAGTTTCCTTTTCTAACCTATATTCCTTACCAGACCTCTTTACCCCGATCGGAAATAGAAAGGGAAATGGTTAACGAGTTGTCCTAGACCCTGTTGCCCTGCCCCGACACCGGCGGACGCCGTTAAAAAAACGCATGCGGTTTTGTCCGTTTTTCATTGCGCAATTTCGGAAAAATGGACAAAAACACATGCATTTTCAAAAAACGCATGCGTTTTTTAAAAAAATGATGCGTTTTTTAACGATCTGAAAACGCACTTAGTAAAAACGGCCCAAAAACGCCATGTGTGTCTTCACCCTAAGGTCCAGTCAGACCCTCACCATCCCAAAACAGTCAATATACTAGTATATAGAAGAAAAACGCTAAAGTGCACAAGAGAGCAAAGTGTAAACACCAATAGGGAGTCAATAGCAGGATATACGTAAACCTAAAAAAGGAGTAAAATTGCACAAATGCCCTAATATACATTACAGATCAGATGGCGATGATCAGATGGTCACAACATCAACTCTGGGTGGTGAGAACGTAGAAGGTGTGGGACTCCCCACGCGTTACGTCTCCATAAGGAGACTTCCTCCCCTGAGAAAGACAGCTGTGTCTCTTGGAATATGTAAAAACGCAGTGATCTTGCTGTCCCTGCTGTATGTGCAAGTAATTGCATGCGTGTCAAAAGGCAGACCAGAAATGCATGCGTTTTTAAAAACACAACCGATTTGAAAAGCAAAGTGAAAACTTACCGCAAAAACGCAGGCAAAAGAAAACACAGTGGATAAAACGCCAAGTTAAGATACAACGCATGCGTTTTTGAAAAATGCATGCGTTTTTTGAAAAGGCCTAGGGGTTAAAACCCATTGAAAAAGCCAATATGCAAAAATGATGCGTTTTCAAGAATGCAAAAACGCAATGAAAAAGTTATGGTGGTGGCACACTTGCCGTTTTGAACCCGTTTTTGGGCCGTTTTTAAGAAGCCCATTAAAAGACGCATGCGTTTTTGAAAAATGCATGCGTTTTTTGAAAAGGCATGCATTTTTTTACAGTTTTGACCAATTATCTTGCATGCGATTTTTTTGAGGGACTGCTTAAAAAGTGGCAAAAATGCGTTCAGAACGCCACGTGTGCCATCAGCCAAAAAATTTTTGGCCCGTTTTTAAGCAGTCCGTCAGAAAACACATGCATTTATGACCAGTTTGAATTAAGATAATTGGTCAAACCTGACAAAAACGTTTACATTTTTTTTTACACATGCCTTTTTCGACGGACTGCTTAAAAACGGGTCAAAAACGCTTTCAAAACGCCACATGTGCCATCACACTTTCAGCTCCATAAGGACACCTGGCATTCGGCTGTACTCAATAGAAAAGATAGAGCTTGGCGGTTGTCCTCGCCATATCACGGCCTGGCGCCATAGGTGTCTATGGGGTTCTGTGGCTTGATATATTTCCCCATAATGTTTGTGTGCAAGGGGTCTTAGGGTGAGTTCACATTGGCGTTTTTTTTCACTGAAGACATTTAGGTTTAGGCCGCGGTCACATGTTCCGCTAGCGTTGTGTTCATAACATGGCGCTAGCGCAAAGGGGAGGGGGGGCTAGGCCCGATCGCATATATGTTTCCAGAGAAACCCATGCGATCAGCCCACCCCCATTGTGCTAGCAATGAATGCAACGTTAGTGGAATGTGTGACAGCGGTCTTAGGTAACGTTACCTGCACACAACGCAAACAAGGGTCCCTTAACCCCTTAACGCTGAAGCCACTTTTGACCTTCCTGACACGGCCCATTTTTTAAAATCTGACATGTGTCTATTTAAGTGGTTATAACTTTGGAACGCTTTAACACATCCAGTTGATTTTGAGATTGTTTTTTTATGAAATAAATGGAAATTTGGCAAAAATTTTGAAAAAAACAATGTTTTTGGAAAGTTGGTCATATCACTAAAATAACTTGATAACTAACATTTTCCATATGTCTGCTTTAACTTGGCATCATTTTTCAAACATCTTTTCCTTTATTTAGGATGTTAGGAGGCTTGTAACTTTAGGTGCAATTTTTCAGATTTTCACGAAAATCATCAAAACCTACTTTTGGAGGGTCAATTTAGTTAGAAGTGACTTTATAAGGCCCACATCAGCGGCGGATATATCTGCTGCTGAGCGCTAAGGCTGGTGCCACACGTAGCGCTTTGTCTGATCGCCGATGCGATTGGGCCGAGGCCCAGCCTGGTGGGCGTGGCTTTGTCTGCGTTTGCATTTGCAAGTGCAGACAAAGCTCTACATGTGGCACCAGCCTCAGGGTGGTGGCACACTTTAACACATTTTTGGGCCGTTTTTAAGCAGTCCATTAAAAACGCGCTTGAAAACGCACCTGTTTTTGTCCGGTTTTCCAAATTTGCGCAATTAAAAAATGGACAAAAACAGATGCGTTTTTAATGGACTGCTTAAAGCGGCCGAAAAACGCGTTAAAAACGCCACGTTTGGCACCAACCTAAGGGCGCGTTCACACGTTGCGCTTTGGTTGCGTTTTCATTGCGTTTTAAAACGCATTACAACAGCTGAGGAGAGGTGATTTGCCTAATTACATTATTGTTTACATGCGTTAACACAATGCGTTAACATCACGTTTACAATGCGTTTTGGAAATGGAAACGTTAACAATAATGTAATTAGGCAAATCACCTCTCCTCAGCTGTTATAATGTGTATTAAAACGCAATGAAAACGCAACCAAAGCGCAACGTGTGAACGCGCCACCTAATGTGTTTAGGATTTTTACTGTTTATTTATATTTATATCAGTTCTAGGGAAAGGGGGTGATTTGAATTTTTAGGTTTTTTTATTATAATTTTTTTTTTTTTTTTTTTTAATTTTTACTATTTTTCAGACTCCCTAGGTTACTTTAACCTTAGGTTGTCTGTACGATCCTATTATATACTGCCATACTACAGTATGGCAGTATATGGGGATTTTACTACTCATTCATTACAATGTGCTATTCATTGTAATGAACAGGTTAACCCGAAGAAGCCTCGGGTACCATGGTGAGGCTCGGGGAGCGACAATCCTCAGAAAGATGGCGGTGCCAGCGATCACCGGAAACACTTATCCGCTATGGAGAGGGCTCAGCCCGTAAGCCCTCTCCATGCACCCGGACGTGGCGTAGTATAACGTCACATGTCGGTAAGGGGTTAATGCGAGCGTTTAGTTAACACATGTGTTAACATTGAGTTAACAAATGATAATGTAATTAGGCAAATCATCTCTCCTCAGCTGTTGTAATGCATTTCAAATACAATGAAACGCAGGCCAAAAATCAACCTGTGGCCCTGCAAACTGAGCTGTTAAGGTAACAGTAGTATATACAGAACCATGGACGTGCCCTGAGGAATCTACATGAATCAGTCACACTCACGTCTATTTTTTACGTACCGATGTCGAATTGGTGCACTATGCGTATTGGGATATACCAAAAACGTTTCTACATACTACACCCCCTCTAAGAAACTGCGTGGATTATTCCAATCACGTGATCAACTTTGCCCGCGAAATCCGAGTTCCCCGCTGAGTTCTATCCTGGACTCACAACCAATAGATGGACACGGAAGCTGTGGCGCCCCGCCCCGGATGAGGTGACCACTGGTTCTTTTCGCGGGTTTGCACTCAGAGTTCAGCGAGTGTTGTGTACAGTAGAAGCGGACATGGCGCAGATGCGAGTCACCGATTTTTTCGGGCAGCGTAAGCGTGCTGCTGCAGGCGGACACCTGGAGGCAAAACGTAGCAAGCCTCAGCCGGTGCATGAGTCGGCCCCCCGGACCGTGACCCGCAGCCAGAAATTAGAGGAGCTACTGCGTCCTCCCAGCACCCCGGAGCGACCCGCGCCCACAGAACCGGATACCACCAGTTCACTCCTGCCCGGCAGTAAGAAGCGGAGTCGTCAGGGCTCTGACCCCGAGGTCATCCGGCCGGAGGTCACAACCAAGAGGTCTGCGCGCAAAAAGCTGAGACTACCGGAAGACGAGCCCCCGGTACCTGCCCAGGTAATGCAGAGCGATGTGTATGAGACTGTGATGCCGCCGGGCTCGTGCACTGCTGTAGTTGTAGTGGGGCAGCCCCTGTGAGTAATAATCTTGGGGTCCCAAACAGGGGGCAGCGCAAACTCGACACGTATGCTGAGTGAGCAGCTTCCCACAATGCACAGATTGATCCAGGATCCATCTTCCCGCTGTTATCTGGGCCATTCAAGCTTCAATAATCCTCAGGATGGTGCACACCTGGGTATTCTACCACTGCTTTCTTTGTAGCTTGTGGATTTGACAACATGGAAATTTATTTGCAGCCATATTCCTGCCTCTGCCATGCTGCCTGTAGGTCAGCATGTAGGCTGAGGGTAAGGGTGATATCACATGAACTTGTGTTCCCGCCCACAGCCGGGTGGGCATGCGTCTGGTGCGCTCGCGAGTAGATGGGGTGACCTCCCCCTCCATACACATGTATGGCCGGGCACACTGGGAAAATGGGACATGTCCAATGTTTTCCTTGTTTACGGTGCGATATGCACACCTTGTGGCCATTGGTGTCAATGGGGGTGTATGTATGGCCGCAAGCTTGCAGCAAACATATGTCGCCCTTATGTTTATCTAAATGCAGCCTTAGGTAGATTTATAATAAACCTTATGATGCATTAGATCACCAGAAGCTTCCACAGTATTACTGGTAAAATTGGCAGCAAGGCCTCACGCATATGCCCATTATGGGGTTTGTGACCTGTTGACGGTATACCGTTCCCATAAAAGTTTATGGCACCTCATCACGTTGTCTTGACCACACGGTGTCACCTCACCGTGACTTGGCCATGCACTTGCCTGTCCAAAACTGTGGGACTTTCCTTAACTTGCATGGCTGAATATGGGAGGGGTGCAGGGGCAAACATGACCTCCAGGAATTAGATGCCATGTTACTTATTTGATGCGATGAAAAAATGTCCCCTGAGTCAATTTCTCTTTATATAGTTTCTGCATTTTGTGTATGGGATTGCTTTCTTGCACTGCTACGAACTTCCAGATTTGCACTATTTTTGACAGTGAAGAGTATGATCGTTATAAGCCTAGGCACCTACACGTAGCCAGTAGTCATTTGGGGATAATCCCAGGTTCTGAGTTTGGTTGTGTTTATGGGCTAGCTGTCTGTCTCTGAAAAGACATCGACCACCATGGAGCAATGATTATAGAATCAATTGGCTACTGGATTGTGGCCCTATGTCCGGATCGGCTAATTAATTTAGCTTGCTCTAGCCATTTTTTTGTGGGGGACACATAGCAAAAAAAACAGAGAGGGGCGCGCCAGGCTTTTAACAGAGCCCTTGTTGGCCAGTTAAAAACCTTTATTGCACCACAAGGCAAAATAAGCTGGAGGACAAGAATGGCGCAAGGAGGTGTGCTTGGGGGTACACATCCTGTGGGATGCCGGTGGTGGATTGGTCCTGTGAAGTTGGCTTGCTGCTGCTGTGGATTGGATTGAGCATTGAGTACCCCAAGTGGGGTGAGCTGGGATCCCTTCAAGGGGTAAAGTGCTAGCTTTCGAGTGCCACAGCTCATAGTGAGAATTGAATTTCTATGTCAATCATGGTTAGTTGGTAGCAATCGAAGCTACATGTATAGTAAAATTTAGACATAATTTTTGTTTTCAGAGTCTCTCGGCCCCTGCTCCATATGCAGAACTCCAGTGTAAACTCCTCTTTGGGGAAGAAGAAAAAGACTTGTCAACGTGACACTACTCTCCAAACAGCCGTGTGTTGTAAGACTGACCCGCGGTACAGAGATTGGGAAGGGAGTTCACGTAATTTTTCTGTTCTGTAACATATGAACGGTAGTTTAGATTACTCAATTCAGGCGTTTTTGTGCATCCTGAAACATGTCTACTGCTATATATAGGGTGTTGTTCCTTGTGTGTATCTCTATATTAAACTTCAACCAGAGCTACAACTAAATCGTCCTCATGCTGCAAGGGTGGATGGAGAGAGCTCACAACTGAGCTCTCCCCCTTACACGTGGGTGACGGCTGTATAACACAGCCGATGCCCTCTTATACTGTCGGTTAGTGCTGGCACGATAGTCACACCGTGTTAAGTTCTGCGGTTTTGAACCCGACCCACGGGCACTTAACTCGCCTTTACATGGCGCTGCCTTGGATGGGCAGAATCACGTTCCCTGGTTTTGTTTGCCATGGCAGCTTAGTCTCATTGAGACTCGGGCTTGCCATGTGCATGATCTCTATAGCTTTTAGATGGCACCTAATTAAAATCATAGTAAAATTTGCATATTACGCATACCGCGATTTATAGTATTAGCAATCGGACCCTGCATGGGTTAAATATACCCTTTGAGGATCTGAAATAATGTAAAAAAAAAATTATCATAGATTATTGATGGTAAAAAGTAAGTTTAAAATCGCCCCTTTTCCCTAGATCCAATAACCATAACATGTTTTGCATCTACAGAAAATGATGGCGCCAAAGTCGTAGTGCCACTTTTTGCTATTTTGAAAAATATAATAATATCCTAAAAAGGTGACTAAAAGGAAGGCCGTTCACAATGGAAAACATTATAGCATTAATGTCATCATAGTCGCAAAAATTAGACACCACCCACAGCTCCGTACACCGATCAAAATAAGTTATTAGTTCCAGAACATGCAATGAAGACTTTTTTTTTTTTTTTTTTAAAACCCTGGCAATTTGGTATCCTTGTTTTACCAGCCCACAAATGAAGTAGACATGTAATTTGTGGTCGCTCAGGATAGCTGTAAAGCCAATCCCACAAGAATATGGCTGCAAATGCATTTCTATTTCATTTTTCGCGTGCAGTTTGATTTTTCCCGCTTCCCAGTACACACAAGCGATGCAATTTTGTTGCACAGAAAACAAGCCACACAGCCTGTTTACATGAAAAAATAAGATTGTTTTTTGAAGGTGGGAGTGAAAATGGGAATGCAAAATGAAAAAGTGCCACTTGGCCATGCAGCTGCCTGTGCAAAATTTGGGACATTTCCTAAACTTTGCATGGCTGAGTATGGGAGGGGTGAGCATGACCTCCAGGAATTGATGCCATGTTACTTATTTGATGCAGCTGAAAAAATGTGCAGCGCTGAGTCAATTTCTCTGCAGATATTTTCTGCATTTTGTGTATGAGATTGCTTTCCTGCACTGCTACTGTAACTTGATTCAGATTTGCACTATTTTGGAAGTGAAGGAGTGACTGTTATAAGCACTTTCACCATACTACTAGCTTCAGTAGTCATTGGGGGATAATCCAGAGTTCTAGATGCTTTTTGTTTAGGTCTCTCTGGTCTCCTCCTTTAAATGACATCTACCACCAGGATCAATGATTATAAATCAATGGCACACTGATGTGTGCCCTATGTCCGGATCTGCAATTAATTTAGCTTCTTATTCCATTTTTTTTTTTTTTACAATATGCAAATAAACATGAGGGGCTCCATAGCTTTTAACAGAGCCCTTTGTGCTCATTTAAAAACCTTTTATTCACCACAAGGGCAAAATAAGCTTGTGTAAAAGATCTTGGCAGAAGATGTGCTTGGTTTACCATCCTTGATCCGGTTGTTGATTTCCTTTAAGTTCTTCTCTGCTGTGATTTATTGATTCATTTGAGTACCCAAGTTGGGTGACTGGATACCCTTCAAGGGGTTAAATTGTCTAGCTTTAGTAGTGCCACAGCTCATAGTGAGAATTGAATTTCTATGTCAATCATGGTTAAGTTGGTAGCAATACGAAGTACATGTATAGTAAAATTATACATAATTTTTTTTTCAGTCTCTGAGCCCCTGCTCCAATGCAGAACTCCAGTGTTTTTTTTTTTACAATATGCAAATAAACATGAGGGGCTCCATAGCTTTTAACAGAGCCCTTTGTGCTCATTTAAAAACCTTTTATTCACAACAAGGGCAAAATAAGCTTGTGTAAAAGATCTTGGCAGAAGATGTGCTTGGTTTACCATCCTTGATCCGGTTGTTGATTTCCTTCTCTGCTGTGATTTATTGATTCCTTTGAGTACCCAAGTTGGGTGACTGGATTCCCTTCAAGGGGTTAAATTGTCTAGCTTTAGTAGTGCCACAGCTCATAGTGAGAATTGAATTTGTCAATCATGGTTAAGTTGGTAGCAATACGAAGTACATGTATAGTAAAATTATACATAATTTTTTTTCAGTCTCTGAGCCCCTGCTCCAATGCAGAACTCCAGTGTGAAACTCCATCTTTGGGGAAGAAGATAAAAGACTTGGTCAACGTGACACTATCTCCAAGCAGTTTGTTGAAGACTAGCCCAGCGGTACAAGATGGGAAGGTAGTTCGCGTAATTGTTCTGTTCTGTAACATATGAAACGTGTATGTTTAGAATTACTAATTCAGGCCCTTTGGTGCCATTACTGAATCATGTCTACAATGCCGATAATAAAAGGGGTTGTCCTTGTTTCAACAATGTATCCCTATATTAAAAACTTTGCAACCAAGGACGAACTATATCGTCCTCATGCTGCAAAGGGTGTATGGAGAGAGCTCACGAGCTGAGCTCTCCCCTTACACAGTGGGTGACAGCTGTATAACACAGCCGATGCCCATCTTACTACTGCGGTTGGTGCTGGCACCAATAGTCAACCTGTTAAGTTCTGCGGTCAAACCCGACCACGGCACCTAACCTAAAAAATGACACCACCCACAGCTCCGTACACCGAATACAAAATAAGTTACTAGTTCCAGAATATGGCAAATGAAGACTTTTGTTTGTAATTTTTCTTTTATTAAAACCTTGGCAAATTTGGTATCGTTGTTGTACCAACCCAACGAATAAAGTAGACATGTAATTTGTGGCGCTCAGTGAAAGCTGTAAAATCCAAGCCCACAAGAATATGGCGCAAATGCATTTCTTCATTTTCGCTGCATTCGGAATTTTTTTTTCCCGCTTCCCAGTACACAGCATGCAATTTGTTGCACAGAAAACAAGCCCAAACACAGCTCTTTACATGGAAAAATGAGTTATAGTTTTTTGAAGGTGGGGAGTGAAAAATGGAAATGCAAAAATGTAAAAGTGCCACGTCCTTAAGGGGTTAAGATAGGTGTACAACCTATCCACAATGTACATAGGCTGTGCTGGCAAAGTGAAGTAATCACAGTACTGTGGTTTTATTTCAGAATAGGCAACTTGTTTAAAGCAATTGTCTGGGCTGAAAAAACTACTTAGCCAGCCTCATCTCCTCTGATGCTCCTGTGCCAACGCCAGTCAGTGTTTGTTTAGAGGCAGGCGTTGCCTGACACGGCATTATATTCAATGCTGTGCCATGCGCATTTAAAATAGATGAAGATATTGGTACATTTAAATAAGACTAACCAAAGAAAATGATGGGTTGTTTATGTCGTTAGTTTTATAACAAAAGCTTTGTTGATGGAATCTGTCAATTGTTTTAATTCAGGTGTCATCCAAGGAGAACCTTGAACTAAAAACTCGACTTCAGAGGATACAAGAGCTCGGTCAAAGACTAAAAGTTCCAGCTGCTCCAGAGGGCAAAGTTACAATCTCAGATTTGAAGACTAGACTTAAACAAGCAAAAGAACTTGAGTCTAAGATCAGAGAGAATAAATCGTCAGAGAAAAAAGTTGAGCAGATAGTTGAGGAGCCAAATAAAGAAAGGTGAGAAATAAAAGAATTGCACTTGGCTAAAAGTTAAATCAAATTTTGTTCATTCCTCAACAAGGATTACTGCATGTTCTTTGTAAAGAGTTTACATTTATTAATTTTGCAGGGAGAAGGCTCCAGCCTATGAACGATTCCACACACTTGCCCAAGATGTTCCACCTGGACTCTCTCTACCGTTCAAGTACAAAGTTCTGGCAGAAATGTTCCGTAGCATGGACACTATTGTTGGCATGCTCTTTAACCGCTCAGAAACTGTAACCTTTTCAAAAGTTAAACAGGGAGTCCAAGACATGATGCGCAAGTAAGTTTAAAACTGGTTACACGTGCTGACTTTTTTTTTTTTTTTTTTTTTTTTTTAAAGCAAATGATTGGATTTCATAATATATCATTTTTGCAGGCAATTTGAGCAACATAATGTTGGACAGATTAAAACCGTTTACCCAACAGCCTATAAGTTTAGGCAGGAGAAGAACATTCCCACATTCAAGGATGGAGTGAAGAAGACAGACTATCATCTTACTGTGGAGCCACTTGTTCCAGAAGGTGAAAATTCAGTATTAAGTGTTTAAGTTGTCCCAAATAAATGTTATGTCCAATCTTGACCGCCCACTGTCTCTGGACATCAGGTTTTGAGTCTTCTGCTCTCACGCTAATCCCTGGAGGTCCTATGTTTATTATCGCTTCTTCCTTTGATCCTCACAGCATCGTGCTGAAGTAGTGTGATGCAGAGAGTAGAGCTGTTGCTGCCACCAGCTCTACAGACCCAGTGTTTACGTGATCGCCGGCTCTGTCTGATCTGACCAATCCATCTCTGATCCAACATCTGCCCCCTCATAGGGGGTTGTTTCCACCTGTAACTAGGGATCTTGTAGATGGACCAGTTAGTTGAAAGAGAAGGTGGAAATGTCCCCTAGGGATCTTCTATTACCTCAATGGGGACATATAAAGTTAAAACTTTTCAAAAGTTAAACAGGGAGTCCAAGACATGATGCGCAAGTAAGTCTAAAACTGGTTACACGTGCTGACTTTTTTTTTTTTAAAGCAAATGATTGGATTTCATAATATATCCTTTTTGCAGGCAATTTGAGCAACATAATGTTGGACAGATTAAAACAGTTTACCCAACAGCCTACAAGTTTAGGCAGGAGAAGAACATTCCCACATTCAAGGATGGAGTGAAGAAGACAGACTATCATCTTACTGTGGAGCCACTTGTTCCAGAAGGTGAAAATTCAGTATTGAGTGTTTAAGTTGTCCCAAATAAATGTTATGTCCAATCTTGACCGCCCACTGTCTCTGGACATCAGGTTTTGAGTCTTCTGCTCACACTAATCCCTGGAGGTCTTATGTTTATTATCGCTTCTTCCTTTGATCCTCACAGCATCGTGCTGAAGTAGTGTGATGCAGAGAGTAGAGCTGTTGCTGCCACCAGCTCTACAGACCCAGTGTTTACGTGATCGCCAGCTTTGTCTGATCTGACCAATCCATCTCTGATCCAACATCTGCCCCCTCATGGGGGGTTGTTTCCACCTGTAACTAGGGATCTTATAGATGGACCAGTTAGATGAAAGAGAAGGTGGAAATGTCCCCTAGGGATCTTCTATTACCTCAATGGGGACATATAAAGTTAAAACGCACATAAATAGCCCCCACTACACTGTAAAAAAATGTTTTTGCCATAGTCGCCCCATCTGCACGACAATACATATTGTATATATCAAAATGAGTCGCACTCTAGGGAATTAATTTAAAATGGTTGTTTTTAGTTATTTTGAAAACGTATACCAATTTAAAAAAATTAACTAACCTCCTAAACAAAAATGGGGATCCCTTAATATTTTTACTATCCCTGTCACAAGATGTTTACTGTATTGCACAAAATTTATGGCCCTTAAATGACCATTTTAAGGAAATTTCTTAAGTCATTAAAGCCTTAAAGGACACCTATCATCAGGCCTGTCACTTCTACCTGTTGAAGCGGCTCACAAGGATCCCATCAGCCTTTATCTAGTCACTTCATGCATAATTTTCAAATCATCTTTTCTTGTGTAAATGAGGCCGGTTACATGGTCAGAGGCAGTGATGTTGACTCACTCACCCCTCCTCTCTCCTCCCCCTGCTCATGTCTGTAATGTATAGTAAAGCATTGCTGGTGTGGTGCATCTGCTGACATGTTCTCTCTCGTAATAATTGTGTGAGACATACATCAGCTACACAAGTACCTGACATGTTCTGCTATAACATGGCTGCCTAGAACTGTATCTCTCCTATACACACAGGCTGCAGGGGGCGCCAGCACCAGGAAGCACACGGAGGAGCAGTTACACCATTATATAGGCTTTTAGTCAAGCACTGGGGGTGTGGTTTTGCCTCACTCATGAATAAGCTGGACAACCGAATATGATTCATTGGACATTTCACAGGTCATTTGCATACAGCTTTAGGACCTCTTTGCTTAGGTTTACAGGCATTTAGAGGGACAATGAAGGGTTAGAGACAATGCTTTCTAATGGCAGTTCATGAAAATGATTTAGTTTAGGGGGTTAATTTGCCTGACAGGTTCTCTTTAAGGCCTGGTCACTGTCAGTGATGGACAGTAAGACAATACAGCAAATGATGGCATTGTGTGTTAAAGGAGGCGAATTCCTTCATTATCCATCTACATGCCTTTAGCTGTAAGCAGAGATCCAACTGCTCCACGATGCAACCATGTGTATAGTCGAACATGTCAGGCACTTGTGTAGCTCATATCCGAGTCTCACAAATGTATAGCCGAACACAGCTTGTCTGCAAATAAAGCAGACTAGCAATGCTTTACATTACACGTAGACATGAGCAGGGGGAGGAGAGGTACCTCCTCCCATGTGCTCGGCTTCATTTACATAACAGATGATTTTAGAATTTATCTAGTCAATTCATACATGAAGGCTGGGATGGAATCCTTGTTATTTAATGAATATAAAATTTATTTGTACAGTATACAGCCAGGTAACTAAAACATAGAATTTGACATTAACTTATCAACTTGCAGATGATAAGTTGGATGGACGCCTTCAGCTCACAGCTAGTCGACTGCTTGAACGTAGGAAGTTGTTCCATAGAAACCTTACTAATATTGTGAAGCATCACCATAAGGTAAGTAAAGTGTTAGTCACACAATGTGCAAAGGTATTTGTGTTTTGCGTCTAATCTGCTCTTCCCTATTTAGTCTTTTCTGGAAACACTGAATCCTCCCTTGGTGGTGCCTGATGATCAACTAACTCGTTGGCACCCAAGGTTCAGTGTGGATGAGGTGCCTGATGTAGTGCCATCTGAACTTCCACAGCCTCCACAAGTAGAAAAGCTGACAACTGCACAGGAGGTTTTGACTAAAGCAAGAGGCTTGATGAATCCTAAGGTAAGTCTTGTGGTGAGGCTTTCCTCTTTCAATCTTTTGTTAATTGGGCCTCTGAGCTACAGATTGTTCTCTATTGCACATTTTGTTATCCCCACTGTAGATGGAAAAGGCACTTGCAAACTTGGCTTTGAGAACTGCTGAGACAAATGCAGAAGATAAAAAGCCTACACCTACAGATGAAGCTAAACCTGCCCCAGCTGCGTCAAATGCTCTTAAAGGAGTATCTCAGTCTCTACTAGAAAGGGTAGGCATAGTCTTGAATTATCTAAAAGGGGTTATTGATGTGCTACTCATTGTTAGAAATATTGTTTCTAATACTGTCTGCCTTTCAGATTCGGGCTAAAGAGGCACAAAAGCTTCAAGCCATGATGACTCGTAGACCTCAGCAAGAAGAACGTCTCCTTATGATGTCCAGGCTGCCGGAGCTTGCCCGCATTCTACGTAATGTATTTGTTGCGGAGAAGAAGCCAGCCCTGACTGTAGAAGTTGTATGTGATCGCGTTATCTCTAGTTACCGATCGTCAATGTCCTCGGGTACGAAATGGCTTCATGCCATATATTAAAATGCTTTTGAAAATGATTTTCTTGGATCAGGTGTGAGCTCTCCTTGGCTTGTTCTAATATTTCGTTCTGTACCCCCAGGAGAAATGGAGAAACACTTGTCGTTGCTGGCAGAGCTGATTCCAGACTGGCTTTCAGTTCATCCCATCAGAAAGGACACCTACTACAAATTAAACAAGACAATGGACTTGAATCTTATTTTAGAAAGACTGGCCAAGAAAACCAAGGAAGAGGAGTCGCGCTGATTTGCTTTTACATCTTTTTAAATGGATTTTAAAAGGGTGCAATGGTTTTAATGGAATTGACAAGTTGATATACAAGACCATTTGCAGATATTTTATTTCTGGTGTCGGTGCTGCTGTGAAGTAATTGATTAGGAAATGCTTAAAATAGTGAATTAAACCTGGATTCTATAAATTATTTGGCAATTTGTAACCAAACTTAGTTTACCATAAAGGACCAAAAACTTCCCTTTTTATTGTATTTACATCAAAGACCCATATAGTTTGGATTAAATGTGTGCATCACTTGAGCCTTTCTTGGAAGAGTCTTGTCTTGAAATAGATTAACCATTGTTGCAGCAAGGATTACTGATTCAATTTTCTACACCTGCCACTGGCAAAACTAGCCCATATCTAAACAATATAACATGTAATAAAACATCACTTATTATAAGTAGGTACAGGTACACCACATATTTTGTCATCTGAGTTTTAATTTTAGGAGAACACGGAGGCCAATGGAGACTACACAAATGGTAGCAATTACTTCACATGTATTGGAAAATTGATTAGATATCCAGTGATTAAGCTGGTGTAACCTATGGGAATTTTGCACTGTATGCTGTATTTCTACTATTCAGAACTTGCGAATAAATGGCCACCCCACCAATCCTCAAACGGTTTGCTGATATGTGCTGACAATTGTTATTATCCTGGTGTTGTTGCACTTGGATTAGTATCAGCCCTGAATCCCCTGGTAAAACGTAGGGGGCACTAATCTTGGAATTTTTAACTCCATCACAAATATATTCACTATTCAGCCTATACCTATGCTCCCCATGCCAGTGTTCTCAATACATCATACAGTGCAAATTCCTATAGTTTACACCAGTGATGGCAAACCTTTTAGACTGAGTGCCCATACTACAACAAAGACCCAATTTTCTATCGCAAAGTGCCAACACAAATTTAATTTGTGATTTATACTCCCTTCTCTGTCACAGCTCACTGAGTACTCTAATAAATCAGACAATAGAAGTAATTTGGATGATCATTGTAGCTTCCCTCCAGGGTCCCATAAACGGGAAGAATTGTCAGGACCGGAGCTGGAGCTACAATGATGATCCAGATCTGACCACAACTTCCCTCTCCTTCAGTAGTCCTGTCACTTTAAAATAGCTCTGTGCACAGCAAGTCCTGGACTGTCTGGGACTGCAGGAAGATACCAGGAGTCATCTCTGATGGTCTGAGTGCCACAGGTTAGCCACCACTGGTTTACACAATCTAAATCACAGCATAGGGATATGTAATCAATTTTCCAATATGTGTGAAGTAGCTTCTACAATTGTGTGTAGTTCACACTTGCCCATACCCCTATCTTTTGGTAGTGTTCCCCTATAATTCTAACGACAATATATGGGGTGTATCTGACACGGTTTTTAAAACTCTTCTTTTTGGAGCACACTGTAGCATAGCCATTTAGATAATTTTTCTTATAATACTAGCATCCATTTTTCATGTTCCAATAGATTGCGATAAGAATATGCAGGCCAGAAACTCGTGGCTGGGAATAGGACATTGTCTGAGTATTGCAGCATAAGCCGTCTGCAACAGTTGAAATGGTGATTTGGCATGTGGCTCCAAACCAAAGGCTGAAGAGTATGAACACTTGCCTTCGTGGTGCTAGACTATCTAGAAGTCCATATACAAATAATTGCTGTATGCAGGCCATGCCTCTATCTGGGCCATTTTTGAGCACTTTATTCCACCCTGTCTGGTAGGATGACTTCACATAAAGTCCTAAAAGGGGTATTCCTAGAGATGAGCGAACATGCTCGGACGAGCATTTCGCAAGTTCGAGAAAATGGCATCTCCAGCCGTTGTGATTTTTGGTGGCCAGAAACAGAGCCAATCACAAGCCAGGAGAGACTGCACTCCACCCAGCATGACGTGGTACCCTTACACGTCGATAGCAGTGGTTGACTGGCCTGATCAGGTGACCCTGGAATAGACTAGCCCCTGCCCGCGCTGCTCGGATCATTCTCTGTCTGGATGCCGCTAGGGAGAGAGCTGCTGCTGGTCAGGGAAAGCATTAGGCTGTTCTATTAGAATAGTGGTTGGCAGGAGTGACTACAGAACCAAAGCCCTCTCTAGGGCTAACAATAACGTTTTATTTTACTTGTGTTTTTTGGTTTTGCCTGTGGCTGGGCTTGTGCCATTAGTAGTGCAGCTAGTATCATATGTGAGGTAATTTGCAGGGAGACTTGCGACCGTTGGGTTAGCTCTTAGTGACACACATTATCCACACTCAAACACCGAAGTGGGACAATTTATTAGGGGTTTGATTTGAATATAGGCAGAGTCGCTGATTTATTTTTTTTTAGTATTTCTTTTTTAATCGAGTCATCAGACCGCACAAAATCCAGTGTGTGCTGTCAGTGTAGGTTGAAACTAGCCATAGCAATAGGATCGCATCGTTTTTTAAAAAAAAAAAAATGTAAAATTTACACTTTAATTTGGAAAAGGTTTAACCGAGGGGTAAGGGCGTGGACGTGGGCGTCCAACTACTGCAGGGTCAGGGTGGTGGTCCTGGCGGGGTGAGGGACACACCTGCTGATGAGGGAGCAGGGGAACGCCGCAGAGCTACACTCCTAGGTTCATCATGCTCAAGTTACTGGACTTGTGGTAGAGCACTGTTGAGGCCAGAAACGTGCGAAGAGGTGATGTCGTGGATTGGGACAATGCTTCTAGCCCATTTGCCACAGTCAGTCTTCCACGCAGTCCACCATGTCACCGAAATCAGCACTCCTCCACCTCAGCTCCTTCCCCCAGTCTGCCCCCTCCCAGCAAAAATTTGGCATTTGAACCGGCCATACTATGAGGAACTGTTTTCTGGACCTTCCACAGTCACAAACCACTTGTCCGTTGCTGCTGAGTATTTTCCGATGCCCAGGTTTTCCCGGTCGCAGTCTGTGGATGATGATGACATTATGACGGAGTGGAGAAGTGTGTAAAGATGTGTCGGAGGATGAGGAGACATGGTTGTCAGACAGTGGAAGTTGTTGTCAGGGCAGGAAGTCTTGGAGTTCCCGTAGTCAAGCTTCCGTGGCGAGGGCGACTAGATTTTCGAAGTCTGGAGGGTTCTTTAAAGAAAACCCGGATGACGACGGGACTGTGGTGTGCACAGTGCCAAACCAGGATCAGCAGGGGTTCCACACTACTGGCTTAACTCACCACCAGTATGCGCAGGCATATGAATGCAACACCCCACTCAATGGCACCAAGGCCCGTTCACCACGGCCCGGGGCACACCCACTGCTCCTCCCCGTGTCATCTGCTAGTCAGCCCCGGCCAAACAACCCCCGTGCGAAAACCCATCTTTCGCCTCCCGATCCTCCACAGCATCCCACCAGCGTTCAGTATCTATACCCCAGACGCTGGAGCGCAAAAGGAACGTATAGTGAACCCCACACACGCCCAAGCCCTCAACGTCCACAATCAAACTGCTGAGCCTGGAGATGCTGCCCTATAGGCTGGTAGAGACCGAGGCCTTTCTAAACCTCATGGCGCGGCCGCCCCTCGGTATCGCAGAGCACCAGATGTCAATCTCACCAGACTGGTCGTCAGGTCAGTCAGCTTCCTCAAGTCTACCAATGAGGAGTGGACGTGGATTGATTGATATCTGTCAGGTGCTGAGTAACTTGGAGGAGCAACACAGATGGTCAGTGGCAATGCCGCCTCATCAGCCTCACCATCCCGCTGCTTGGCCTGTTGAAAAACTCTCTGGTCCGCATGAAGTCGGAGAAGCTTTGCGCTGTCAAAGAGAAGGGGAAGAAGATTCCCTGTGATAGCCAAAGCACCCTTAGGCGGTTTCCAGCGCTTATCGGAGGAGGAAAGAGGAGAGGAGAATGTTGGCGAGAAGAAGAGGGGGCCATGTTCCCGTCTTCACTGTTCAGCAGGTATGGGCAACGAAAGAAACGAAGAGTTGGAGGAGTAGGAAGGAAATGGACAGTAGGCCTAGGTTGAGGGGGGAATTCTGCGCAGTTGGGTATTCCAGCACACGATTATGGGTATCACTCATTCTAGACCCACGGTACAAGCAAAATCTTTCACTCTCAAAAGGAAAGCTGTGAGAATGCATTGAATACAGAAGGGCCGTGGTGCACACAGCTCGAAACAGTATTTCCTTTGACACCGCTAGCGGAGAGGCGTGGGTATTTACTGCGGGACAAAGTAGTGAGGGAGGTAGGCGAGCAGGCAGGCATTGTCCGCACTGGAGGGGTCACGCTGTTACAGGCCTTTCCGTTTTATGTCACCCAGCAAGACACTGTCACCTGTCCCCAGTATCGACCAGAGTAGGGCTGATCTTTACAGAAAAGATGGTGAGGGAGTACGTAGCTGACCACTACATAGTCCTTAATGAGTCACACAGCTCTACAACTACTGGGTGCACAAGCTGGACATGTGGCACGAAATGGCGCTGTACGCATGGAGGTTCTTGCCATGCCCTGCCCTAGAGTGTTGTCCAGAGGGGGTTTTCGTGGTGTTTGAGTGGAATTCATCACACGATAAGCGACCGCCTGCAGATACAGGTGACGCTTATCAAGAAGAAATAAAGTGATTTTCAGGATTTCCATTCTCCACAGGGTGAAAGAGAGTCAATCTGTAATAATGTATGCACGCTCCTCCCTCAGTGTTCTTCTCATCCTCTTGTTCACTAAAGCAGAGGAAACTGGCTATGTGTTTGCCGGGCACACTGGCTCTAGCTATAGTTACTCATGTATTTAATTTTTTCCTGGAGGGCCACCTACGGGTCCTTGTTTTAAACAATTTGGGTAGTGCACCATACAGGCACTCATTACTATCTTAATTTTCTGGCAGGACCAATACTGCTCTCTAGGGTTTTGAAAATTTTTGGACTGCCACATACGGCCCCAGTAATGTTTATTTAAGTTCTGGAGGACTCACCTTACTTGCTCCTTCTGGTTTGAAACGATTTTTGGAGGCCACATACAGGCCCAATCTATTATTTTCTGAGGGACCACCTACTGCTCCCTCTGGTTTTGAAACAACCTTTTGGACTGCCACATACAGGCCACGTATCCAAATGAAATTGGATCTCGTTACCGATATTATTTCAGCGCTTCTTGCGCAGATCTGTTTACATTCCCCTCACCCGCCATACCCAACCTTATAAGAAGACATACTATATTGATCTTATACAAAAAGGTTCTTAGGAAGTGGCGGTTTGGGGAAGTAGCCGAGAGACCGGGGTTGGATAGGCGAAAGCTCACTGGCAGCGGAGCGCAGCTCATCCCAAGATCCAAATACATAGTTGTAAACTGGCCGCACCTTTAATCTACTACTAGTTCAGCCTCAACTCAGTCCCCTATCAAACGAAGCGGTGTGATGAAGAATTTTCAGGTGTTGCACCAGTATAGTGGAACCTCGGGCCCATCTGTCGCCGCACCATGCTGGAGGACCCTGAGTTGGCAATTATAGCCGCGCATTGGATGCCCTACTGTCGCTCTTATATGGGAAACCATTTTCCGAAAAAACAATGAAAAAATGAACACTGTGGGCGTGGCCAGCGCGCAACAATGGAAGGACGCCACGTGAGCGGAGCTCCGTGCACAGCGCAGAAAAACTCGCCATTAACCTGGACTTCCAGTCGCCTAACATCCTCCTAATAACAGGCAAAAGCATCCCGGACTGCACCGACCGGGGTTAGGATGCAAAAAAACCCGCAATTATCAGCGGCAGATAAGCTAAAGGCCTTGACAGATCAGGACATACTGGCGCCCGGCAGTCGGCCCTCGGCCACGAGCTTATCACGCGGCTCCCGCACAAAACTGGTAAAGATCAGTTTTTCACATCAGAGGAAAAGCGGAGGGGTGAACAGTTACACCCGGAAGTGGTCCCAACCCAAACAATTACTGGCGGCCATTCATGCATCCACACCTCCTTACCTGCAAAAATAGATTGAGGTCAAGGTTAGGATGTAGGTCTTCGCCGCCACGGATTGCAGAAGAAATTGAGAGATAGAGTCCGGGAGACGGAAGACGCATTCTCTCAAAGGGACAGAATGCCCCAGTCCAGAACCCTAATTACGCCACGTAGAGCGAGCGGCTAAACAGTGGTTCAACGCCGGCGATGACCCCGGAGAATCGCTCCGTAGAAGAAACAACATGCGGATACTGGGCTGCCGGAGAAAAGCCGAGGGCGGACCCGGTAGCATTGATGGAGGCATGGCTCAGAGAAATCTCGGGGAGGCGACTCTGTCTCCAAATCCTGCATAGAGCGTGCGATCGGTTTCCAGCAAAACCCCCACCACCGGGCTCCCGGCCAGAGGACCCATGCTAGCTCGACTCAGCAGTAGTGAAACAGAACGAGACCTTGATTTAACAGGCGGCCCGGAAAAAAGGGGCACCATGTCTACCGGAATGGCCACCATTTCCATTTCCCGGCTTTTCCGCGGGCAATTCAGAAATTGAGAGCTTCTCATAGGTGTCAAAAACCAGCCTAAGAGAAATGCAAATCTCAGACAGTATGATTTTCCCTCAAGGCTCCGAGTGATCTATGCAAGAAGAAGTATCACTTCTTTTGATATCTCGATGAAGCCGAGGGCCCTCTGGCTGGTCTCTGCGCAGATCTCAGCGTCGCTGGAAATCTATGATCGGAATTACCTCGAGCCAGTTATCGCTGACCAGACACAGTGAAGAGTGAACTATACCAGTTACTTGATATCCTTTAGCTGTCATATATATGGCAGGGGTTTTTTTACCCGGGTCTTGTGTACATTTCATTAATGCAAAATGTCGGGGGGCAAAACCCCCCCCCCCACCCTTCAGGGTTTTCATTTTACAATTTTGTTTTTTGTTTGCTGTTAGAGAACGGATCACTATTATGTGTTACTATATTACGTTCACTTTGAGGCTTTGTTGCCAGTTGAGGTACCTGTCATAAGACTATTTTGCAGGAGGTGCTAGGTCACGGATTGTGGCGCAAAGTCTGTGTTCTTTGAGACCTCAGCACCGGACTTACCCGAGTGTAACTCGATAGGTGAGTGGAAATTCCGGCCTTCCTCCCGCGCCAAGTATTTGTGCGGGGGTGCGGGAAGGAGCCTGATGAGCCCACAGGGAGGCACAGGAAGCTAGGGGCCCATGCCTACCTTGCTTATTCCACAAACGTACCCCCCCTCTTATTTTATCTTTTATGTGAGAGGATAGGTTCCCCCCCCTGTGCCGAACACCATTATACAGTTTAAGCATGTCTCTCCGTGTCCTTTCCTGAAGTACGGGGCTGGGCGCCCAGATAAACGTAATGCAGGTCTTCGGCCTATGCACGGAAGGCACTTCACCTCATCTATCTGTTTACAAGGACGCACCACCACAACCGAAAGACATCTTTAATAAGCCTTGGCTTGCAATGTCATTATACATATCTACCCACAACGCCCACTCTAGAGGAGGGTCACACTCATAATAAGCGGTTAGATGGGAAGTTGAATAAACAAAAGGGGATTCCCGAAGGGCGGATACGTTGTGTTGTGTTGCAGGGATGGGATTGTAAGCCAATATGTACGTTAGGAATGGAGTCCCCCCCGCGGAGTCCTGTCTGGTTTATATGGGCAAGCCACATTTGCAAGCTAAGACTCTCCATGCGATGTTACTCTGTATGGGGGATTTTCAGTACTTTGCAGATCCTATAAGTAAACTTTCCGAAGCAAAATGTTTTTACCCCACAACTGAAATCTCCATCTGGCAGCCTGCAAGGGAAAGGATGGTTAGTAGACATATGGAGGATACGTCATCCCACAACTAGAGGAATACACTTGCCTAACAACGGGGACGAAACACTCTATTCTCGTAGACTCCCTTGGGGGAATCCTAGAAACCAATTCCGTCCTCTTAGCCAATCATAATTCCCCAGGCCGAAGAAGCCTGAAGAGGCGAAACCTGGGTCGGGCGAGGTGTTTGACGCTGTATGCTTACATTGAAACGTGATTATAACTTATATGTTGTAAGTATATACAATAAAAAAAACTCTTCCTTTACCTTGGAAGTCTGCACTATTTCTCCATACATTTCCTGACATAGGATCTGTAGTACACCACGGACACAGAGGTGATACGAGGACTGCAATCAGATCCAGTGGAAGGAAACAAAGGAGCAGCGAACCTGGGAGATTTTCCATTTTTAACCTGTGGACAGGTGGTTAGACTACTCATTGTGACTAAATAATTAGTTTTGAGGAGTTTAGAACTGACATTGACTGATTTGGTGATCAACAAGGCCTTTTGCAGTATGATGGAGCACCTTGCCATAAAGCAAAGGTGATAACTAAATGGCTCAGGGAACAAAACAAAGATTTTGGGTCCATGGCCTGGAAACGCCCCAGATCTTAATCCCATTGAGAACTTGTGGTCAATCATCAAGAGACGGGTGGACAAACAAAAACCAACAAATTGTGACAAAATGCAAGCATTGATTGTGCAAGAATGGACTGCTGTCAGTCAGGATTTGGTCCAGAAGTTGATTGAATACTGCAAATTGCGGGAACGCACCTCCCGCCATGCAGTATTATTACGTCAAATGTCGGGAAGGGGTTAAACATACGAGGCCGCATTCACACATTGAGTTTTGAAATGCAATGTAGAGGGACCAGGCCAATCGTGTATATGCACTTACACTCTCATTCCCGACAGCATTTGTTTCAAGAAGCAACAGTTGACATCCCTCTCACATTTGACTAATATAAAACCACTTTGCAAAGAGAGCCTCAATCTCCACGCCATCCTCTATCAATTGTTTGCAGCATATAATAAAGTACAACAGAACATTTTTTTCAGCAAAACTCATTCTACAGTAGAGCAATTTTTGTTTTAATTTTTTCGTTTTTAAGATTTTTTCCCCCTTGATTGTCATGGACAATGATTCTTCAAAACCACAAATAATGTTAGTCTATATAAACAGAATATATGAAGATTGTCAATACAGCTCAATTCTTGTGATTTTTACAGATTTCATGGCTTTGGCCTATAAAGACCCACATATGCATTTTTCGGGAGCTTTGGTCTATTCAATGATTCTTCTGTCCCACATGACATGTGTTCTCCATTTTGTTTATGTGCATAGATACAGATTGTATTTGAAAGCCGTCATTCCCAGTAAAGGTAACATATTGTGTAGCGCTCCGGAACCTTAGTCGTACTGCAGCAATGCATGGACAGGGTAAGATTTAAGTTTCTCTGCCCCTTTAAGTGGTGAGAGCTCTATGACCACCAAACAGGCCACAATATCTGCATTTCTTCTCTTCAGTAGTTCACATGCTGCAGCCATTGTCCCTGCAAACAATGAAACATGGAAAATTACTCTATGGGCATTGTATGGTCACTCTCCTTCTACAATAAAGGACCAACCTACTGACACCTCTTAATGGTGCCTACATGCCATTTAGTGCCCTTGGAGATGAAAAGTATGTTCACGTCGGTGTAATTTTTTAATGAAAAATAAGCGTTAGGAAACTAGAATAGGTGTTGAAATCTGTGCGCTTCAAGTATCATAATGATTTAATTAAAGGGATCCCTCCTTCCCTGCAAAACAGCAGCACCGACACTAATTATGATTTGCGAGTATTCATGTTACCCTATTATGTGCCTGAGATTTAGGTTATCAGCTACCTCTCTGCTACAAAGGTCCTGCCGCTCAGTCATGCCCCATCTCACAGCAGCCAGTTCAGTGCTCCTGCTCCTCTACAATGTGGTCAGCCCATGAAATAGGACACTGTACCAGGGACCATCCACAGCAGTGTAAAACTCATTGTCCAAGAAAATGTGTCTGCATTCAACCGTGATTAACTGGACTGAGCCCAGAACAGCTTAACTGAACTCATAGTTCCCCCCACTGAGCTCAACTTCTATTAGTAAGCAGGCATTAAGCAACAGTTTCTAGCAGAGGTCGCACTAACATTTTTCCAGAAGGGTAATAATACTCCTCTCACAATTTTTGAGGAGTATTTTTAACCCAGGAGGAGTACGAAATTTTCACTACTAAATGTATAACTCCCAGGCGTATGCCATTTAGTGCCCTTGGAGATGAAAAGTATGTTCACGTCGGTGTAATTTTTCACTGAAAAATAAGAGTTAGAAAACCAGAATATATATTTATATATATAATCATAGTTGTTGAAATCTGTGCGCTTCATGCATCATAATGATATAATTAAAGGGATCCCTCCTTCCCTGCAAAATAGCAGCACCGTCACTAATTATGATTAGCGAGTATTCATGTGTACACTATTATGTGCCTTTAGCCTGAGATTTAGGTTATCAGCTCCCTCTCTGCTACAAAGGTCCTGCCACTCAGTCTTGCCCCATCTCACAGCAGCAAGTTCAGTGCTCCTGCTCCTCTACAATGTGGTCATTCCATGACTCAGGACACTGTACCAGCGACCATCCACAGCAGTGTAAAACTCATTGTCCCAGAAAATGTGTCTGCATTCAACCGTGATTAACTGGACTGAGCCCAGAACAGCTTAACTGAACTCATAGTTCCCCCCACTGAGCTCAACTTCTATTAGTAAGCAGGCATTAAGCAACAGTTTCTAGCAGAGGTCGCACTAACATTTTTCCAGAAGGGTAATAATACTCCTCTCACAATTTTTGAGGAGTATTTTTAACCCAGGAGGAGTACGAAATTTTCACTAATAAATGTATAACTCCCAGGCGTATATATAGTGTATAAATGTGAGCATGAGTGTATAAATGTGAGCATGAGTGTATAAATGTGAGCGTGAGTGTATAAATGTGAGCATGAGTGCATAAATGTGAGCATGAGTGTATAAATGTGAGCATGAGTGTATAAATGTGTGTATGAGTGTATAAATGTAAGCATGAGTGTATAAATGTGAGCATGTGTGTATAAATGTGAGCGTATATATAGTGTTAAGAGACTTCTATTAATACAAGGAAAAAGTAACAGCTCCTGTTTTCTGTGCTTAAAAGGGTTTTCCCACAAATTCAAGTTAGGCCCTATCTACGGGATAGGGTCTAATTCGAATTCTCAGGAAAACTCCTTTAGGGCACATTCACACATTTTTTTTATGCGTTTTTGACATATCCAAAGGCTTCATGTGTTGACGTAACATTGCGTTTTAGCCAATGCAATGGAAACGCAATGTTATTTCAACATGTGATCAAGGTTGAAGCCTTTGGAATGCGTAAAAAACGCAACGCATCGTGTGAATGCGCCCTCAAATAGCAAGTATGTATTAAACGTGTGGTGCACAACATTTTTGTGGTGTGTTCACACGTGGCGTTTTCAAACACAACAGCTGAGAAGTGATTTGCCTAATTACATTGCTGTATGCATTGTGTTAACAAAACACGTGCATCAATGCAATTTTATTGCGTTTTGTAAATGAAATGTTGACACCAAGGTAATTAGGCAAATCTCTTCTCAGCTGTTGTGATGCGTTTGAAAACGTATGTAATAACCTCACCCTTAGGCTACATTCACACTACCATATGGGGGACGTATGTACGGCCGCAAGCTTGTGGCTGTACATATGTCCTCAATAGATGGCAATGGCCGCACGGAGCGATACCTCTCCAATAACATGTCTTTCCCCGTGTTACGGCCAGTACCCAATGCATTTTAATGGAGAGGGGTGGGGTGACCCCCTCCTCCTCTCCATGGCACCGAACGCATGCCTGCACGGCTATGGCCTGGCGGGAATACGTTTGTGTGAATACTGCCTTATTGTCTACAGAGCAGACTATGGCTGATGGCGGCCCCCAGACCAGTCTGGGGCTGATGCTGCTGAAATTTTATTTAATTTATTTTCTGTGGTTTGGGAACAACTCTTTTTTTTTTGTTTACAAGGGCACATTTAGGGAAGAACACATAATATATGTGTGCCTTGCTTTAGTCAAATATAGATCACATATAACAGGGATCTAATGGTAAGAGCCCATTGGATCAGTGTCATCAGTGATCTGTATACAGAGACATGCAGAGAGGATGCACAGCACCTTCCCTGCAGCCTCTCACTGTATACAGGGGCTGCTGGACAGGAGACTGATAATAATCTGCACCCTGTCAAAGTACACGATCGGGCTGTCACATAGACAGCACGATCCTGTTACTGGCTGTGTGCACAATCGCACACAGATCATGAGCACAGCCCCGGCAACAGATATCCCGGCCCACCCCTCCCACCCCTCGCTCGGCTCCTCCATCTCTCACCTATCTCTCGGCGCCCCGCGGGAGACACTCAGACGGTGAGCAGGAAGTCCCTCCCTGTCCTACCTCCAGCCACTCAGCGCTGCGGTCCTGCAGAGAATATCTTGCAGGATCGCGACCTCTGAATGAGCCTACAATTTAATTTTAGGCTTAGACCCATGGTGTGCCCGATTGTGATCTGGGATAATGTTAAAATTTAAAGTCTTACTGCTTATGAGCTCACATCTATAGCATTCCGCTCCAATTAGAATCAATGTTATTAGAGATGAAGAAGTCTAAATAGATTTAACCAATGATGTTTGTGTCATGCCATCGAGACACCACCCTTTCTAGGCACAATAAGGGTCAAACCCAAAAGTGAAAATTGAGGCTCACTTTTTGCATTGCACTGACACTTTTTACTACTTCTTGGTATCCATCCAGACTCATAAGAACACAACGTGAGTGCTCACCAGTAAAGATGAGCGAATTGGGTTGAACATAATGGAAATCAATCCCAATTTCATGAAAAATGTGATTCTTTGTGAACCTGAATGTCCTGGTGATTTGTTGTACCATGAGATCATGAAGTTGTGGAAGTCTAATCTCACCTAACAGAGCCCTTTCTGACATGGTGCATCGTCCTGGATGTAGCAGTTTTTCTGCCAAGACCAGAAGTCTCAAAAAGAAGCCACGCTCCTGAAGTCCTGATTTGGCCTGGGTGAGCATATCCTCTGGTGACTAACCAGAGATTATCCAAAGGCTTCACGTGTTGAAGTAACACTGCGTTTTAGCCAATGCAATGGAAACGCAATTTTACTTCAACACGTGATCAAGGTTGAAGCCTTTGGAATGCGTAAAAAACGCAAAATGTATGTAATAACCTCACCCTACATTCACACTACCATATGGGGACGTATGTACGGCCGCAAGCTTGTGGCTGTACATGTCCTCAATAGATGGCAATGGCCGCACGGAGCGATACGGCTCCGTACACGGGAAAATGACGTGTCTTTCCCTGTGTTACGGCCAGTACCCAATGCATTTTAATGGAGAGGGGTGGGAACGCATGCCTGCACGGCCATGGCCTGGCGGGAATACGTTTGTGTGAATGCAGCCTTATTGTCTACAGAGCAGACTATGGCTGATGGCGGCCCCCAGACCAGTATGGGGCTGATGCTGCTGAAATTTTATTTAATTTATTTTCTGCAGTTTGGGAACAACTCTTTTTTTATTTAATTTTTTTTTGTTTACAGGGGCACATTTAGGGAGGAACACATAATATATGTGTGCCTTGCTTTACTCAAATATAACTCACACATAACAGGGATCTGATGGTAAGAGCCCATTGGATCAGTGTCATCAGTGATTTGTATACAGAGACATGCAGAGAGGATGCATACAGCACCTTCCCTGCATGCCTCTCACTGTATACAGGGGATGCTGTGACTGATAATAATCAGCCCCTGTCACAGTACACGATCGGGTATTAATACGCTTGGTGATTTTTTTGGGGAGTAAATCAGCCTCTAAACGCGTCTATGAAGCACGTAGAGGCGTTATCGCGACCTCTGGTTTCTAGACTTTGTCTTAAAGGGAACCTGCCACCACATTTTTCACAAATACAGCTTCCCATAGAGGTTCCCATAGAGCCCTATAGGTTAAATTCCACACATCGTTTTAGCTCACATCCTCAGAATCAACTTTGTTATCTTACCTGGCATCAGAGGCAGTGTGTCTTGCTCGGGTGACCCCTCCCATCTACTCAGCCTTATGCCTCCTCACTATTCAGCACTTAGTGTCATGTGACCAAGGTGATTCACAGCTACCTCATGTATGCATCTTATCACATGAAATCACAGCATGCATCCATGAGGATGGGATGGGAGTCCACGGGGGCATGCTGTGAGTTCATGTGTTCAGATTACCAGTCAGTCAATCAGGAAAAAGAGGCAGGGTAATGCTTGTAAAATGTAATATGTAGAACGCCATTAATATCATTGAACTCACTACAGGTGAATTGTACATATGTTTATAAACATATTCTCCTCACTATTCAGCACTTAGTGTCATGTGACCAAGGTGATTCACATCTACCTCATGTATGCATCTTATCACATGAAATCACAGCATGCATCCATAAGGATGGGATGGGAGTCCACGGGGGCATGCTGTGATTTCATGTGATCAGATACATACCTTACCAGTCAGTCAATCAGGAACAAGAGGCAGGGTAAGGCTTGTAAAATGTAATATGCAGTTATATGCATTAATAACATTGAACTCACTACAGGTGAATTGTACATATGTTTATAAACATATTTTTAACATTGCAGAAATGGAAATAAACCATTTAGGGATAAAAACAATGGTTTTTTTTCCCATTTTTGGTGGGTTAATTTAAATGGCAGGTTCATTACAGTGAGAGATAAATCTGGCATATAAGGTGTTAAGACTGGGTTTATAAACTTTTTCACAATTTTGTGTTACACTAGCTGACACATTGAAAGGGTCTATGTCTAGAGGAGTCAGACAATTCTATTACAAATGTCTCCCACTAGATGATTCTGTGTAAAGTCCAGTAAATCCCACATATGCACAAATCTAATTTGTTATAACAAAATAGTTTTTAAGCAAAGGGCTTTTTCACATAGCTGTAGCCTATGGCTCAGTAAAAAAATACTGACTACACCTTGAACACAATCCTGATCCATTGCAATAGAAAACATAGACCACATTCATCAGTTGTTTTTTTAGTTACACATATTAAAAATAGATGAAACTTTACTGAGGTA